>OU612060.1:179230144-181630144 GCA_914767635.1 Melanostoma mellinum
TATGTGGGCTCAAAGCACATCCTTGTCTTGCTTCCATTTTTGTTTCGAGCCAGTGTGAAGTGTCGGTTTCCAAACCTTTAATTATTTATGATCTGTTTCCTATATATACATTTTTCAAAACTATTCCAAATTTAAAACTGATTGCAGAGTTATATAGCTTGTAAAACAGATTCTACGATCAAGAGAATGAAAAGCTGCCTTGAAATCCACGAAAAATACAAAGTCTTATCTATTGTTCAATAGTTTTGTCTATTGTTGAATAACCGCTTGGAAACCCTGCTTGATTAGATTTTTGCTGCCAATCCATTTTGTCGTCCGATTATTTGACAGACAGTTTTGTAAACACCTTGTATTCAGTATTTGGGAAGCGTCAGATGTTTCCTTTTCTGTGGATGGAAAACAATTACGCTTCTTCGGGTATAATACCCGTACCCAGAATCGCATTAAAAGCAGATTTTATCTTATTTTTGATGTTGATTGAAATTTCAGATGTTCTAAAGGAATACCATCTGAACCATGAGCTTCTCATCCAACCTAACCTAACCGTACACGGATATCATTTAGTTGTGCTTAAAATTTAGCAGACGCACACACCATACATACCAAAATGCAACAAGTGTCTAGGTTAGGTAAGCTTAGGTTAAGGTGGCTGTCGGGAAAACGACCGACACACTTAGACCAAAAAAAGTCCATTGTGATATCACAAGACATTTTGAGGAATTGCCTCTTATTTAAACCTATTTGAGCTTTCTATAAAGGTGAAGACTATGAATGTCTAAGTTTCTGAGATCACTGGGATCGTTGAAAAAGTACTCTCCCAAAAATGTTTTACGTCTTTAAGAGAGTCAGTGAATGTAAGAAGATGTGGAATAGTTTCCTCTTCTTCCTCGTCCATGCAGCTTACATAAAAATCGTTCGATGGAACATTGAGCCTTGCGGCATGTCTAGCTATAAGGCAGTGTCCGGTTATGACACCAGTTATGGAGCTAAACGTACGTACGTTTTAAATCTGGCTTTGGACAGATATTTTTGGTAGTGCATGGCTACTATACTCGTGGTATATGTCCATCTATTATTCGTTATCTTTATAGCCTCTTGCTTCAGCATAAGTTTACACGTAGCAATAGGCATGCCAATTTTAGTTTTACTTGGTGACATTGACATGGGGTTCCTTTCCTGAAAACGTATCTGAATCGTTCAAAAATGTATCTATTGCTATCCAAGATACACTATCCGAAAAATGCTCATTATGTGTTGTTGATGAATTTGTATTAAGAATGTCAATCGATAAATTTTCTTCCATTCTGAACAATTGGTTCGTACTTAGCGTTGACAAACCCAAAATCTGGATGAAAAGCGAAAATTTTAATTTTCTGCATTCAATGAACCTAAGTACATTTAACAACACATTTTAAATATCAACAGAATTGAAGAAACGGGTAACCTTAAAATACCCACTCAAAGAAGGAAAAATTCTCAGAAGATCCATTCGCCGAATTTCATTAACGATATTCAAAGAAAGCTTCTTGTGGATGGTGACAAAATTCTGCACAGGTGGCGATAGTACTGTGATGGACTTTTGAACGAACAGATTTTTCTATAGCACTCAAAATACCCATGGCGTGATGGTTAGCATGTCCAGCTGCTAACCCAGCGGTCCGAGGTTCGAATCATAGCAGAGGCAAAAATGTTTTTCCACGGGTATCGCCTTTCGCGAGGAATTGGCAAGTACTCTGTTAGTAAATTCATTGCCAAGAAAAGCGCTTTCTCAATTAGCCGTTCGTAACCGGCAGAAAAGTGTAGGTCCTCTCCATTCCCTCATGAGGCATGGTTGTGAGAAACGCGCTAGGCCAAGGGGCTCCTCGCTCTGTTGCGCCACCCTATTTATTTATTTATTTTATTTCACTCAAAATACCCGACATCAGTAGTAAAGAGCTCCAAAGAAGGTTAAAGTTCTGGGCCAGACGAGATAAAGATGTGAAACATCAGGTTTAGAAGGTGGCTTGCGATTATCATCTCCAAGTTTGTAGGAGGTGATAATATGCCAAAACCACTCAGTGATACCTACACATTTGTGTAGGCCAAAAAAAAGTTATGTTTGGTTTGTCTTTAATCCTGGTATCCAAATTTACACGAATGTGTATGTCCTTTATATTCCGACAGGATTAACGATGAGTACATTGCCTGACACACTTAGGCCGCAAGGGCCCATTGTGATACCACAGAGATCAGCCAGTTAATCACCTACTGATCTCAGAAACCCGATGTAAGATTAACGAGTTGATCACTTATTAATCTTCCATTACGGGACTAGCCGGTTAATCACCTACTAGTCGAACCACGCGGAGCTTGTAATGTATCTCGAAAGATTTTTAGGGTCTATGTAAGCTAAGTCGCTAGTATCATCGAAGAAGAATTCACCGAGATGAGCTTTCCTCCTATGAAGTAGTGCAGGGCATGAGCAAAGGAGATGTTCAACGGTTTCTTCCTCTTCTTCGTCCATGCAGCTTCTGCAGAAATCATTGTAAAACACACCAAGTCTTTTGGTGTGTTTTCCTATTAGATAGTGTCTCATAAGAACACCTGTGGTAGAACCTAGACACAGGCGGTTCAAGGCTAACAAACTAATCGGGCGTTATGAGTCTACAAACGGCCAAACTTTTTTAGTTGTAAGGCAGTTGTTACTTTCAGTCCATCTAGTGTTTGTTATCCTCGAAGCGTCTTGTCTAAGTAGGAGTTCACTTGTAGCGATAGGTGCACCTATGTTGTTCCATTCTGAGAGTAGGAAAGTGGTAGTGCCCTTTTTGGCTAGTTATTATTTTTTATTATTATTATTTTCATCTTTTATTCTTGTTTCTGTTTGTATTACAATAATAAAATAGTATTACATGATTTAAAAAAATAAATTTAACAATGAGACAAGAATTAAAGTAGTGGCATTTTTTATTTTATAAAAACAAAACAAAACTTGCTGAGTGGTGTAAGAAAAATCAACTTTTTCTAAATGTGTCCAAATGTGAAAGTTTTATATGTTGTAGGAAAAAGTCGTTTATAGCTTTTGATTACTCTATCAATGGTATAACACTAGAAAAGGTTAGTCAAAAAAAGGACCTAGGAGTTATTTTAGACCCCAAGTTATCTTTCACACTCCATATTGACTACATAGTCAATAAAGCTTATAAGATGCTAGGTTTTATTAAACGGAATGCAAAAGAGTTCTCAGACCCTTTTACACTGAAAACGCTTTATGTAGCACTTGTTAGGTCTATTCTTGAATATTGTTCCGTGGTATGGAATCCATGTTATAAAACACATTCTGATAGAATAGAGAAAATTCAAAAAAGCTTTACGAGATATGCTTTTAATAAACTGAACTGGCATATTGAAAGGCCACCATATAATGTCAGGTGCCTACTTTTCGACATAGGAACACTTGAGCTTAGAAGGAAATATTTTTCAATTATGATAATAGTAGATGTCATTAAAGCCCATATAATTTGCCCAAACTTGCTAGAGCGAATTGATTTTTATTCTCCAAGTAGGAGTCTCCGTTTAACTTTTCATTTCCGGGAAACATTCCTGCCTACTAATTATGGTAGGAATGGACCAATAGCTCGTTGCATCAGAGAAACCAACGAAGTAGTCGATCTAATTGACATTTTCAATTATTGTTCAAGATATTCTTTCAAGAAAAACGTCTTGTTAATATTGCAAACGCTCTAACATTTATCATTTATTATTTATACTTTTATTATCACTATTATGCATATTATTGAATTTATTATTATTATCTTATACACTATATTATTTTTTTTGTAATCTAAATGAGAATATAAATCTCTACTTGATGAAATAAACTAAACTAAACTAAACTAAACTAAAAAGTAAAAATAGTGATAAATGCCACTTCAAGGAAATTGTTTAGCAATAAAAAGAATAGTGTGGGGTGAATCATTATAAATTACATTTAAAAAATAAAAATTACAAATTAATATGGAAGCGAAAAAATAAGTTAAAAAAGAGCTAAAGAAGTGAAGAACTAGAAATGTTGAATTAAATATATATGAATATGATGATGCATTTTCAATCCAGCCGTATAGGAGATTAAAAGATGGTGTATGGGTACTTATTACAAAATTTTTATTTCCTCGTGATCAAACTCAAAAAGCCATGATCTTACTCTATTCAGGAAAGAAGGTAGTGTCCTGATGCAGCGTATTAAAGCGGGTAGCTTATTGAAAATTCTACAAGAAGTTACAGCATAAGAATTTTTGAAATGGGTAGTACGGAAGGAGGGAATCGTGACAATGAACTGAGAAGCACTACGCAAGCGATGAAAGTCATAGAACGGGCTTTGTAATTAACCGCTACGCAAGAAGAAAATTTTCAAAACTTTAAAATAGAACAGATGTTTCACGGGCAGGATTTTTAATTTCTTAAATAGAGGAAAGGAATGTGTAAGACGAGTAACACCACAAATTTTTCTAACAACAGACTTTTGCAAAATAGCTATTGGAAGCATTCTAGAGTTGTAAGAGCTTTCCCAACAACTTAATCCATACTCTAACTTGGAGTGGAAAATTCCAAAGTAAACCATTCTCAAATACTTACTGTTTATATACTTCGTAAGACGGTGTATAGCACGAAGAGAGCATAGAAGATACTGCTTAAGTTTATTTATGTGGTAACACCAACTCATGTTTTGATCAAAAATGACTCCTAAGTATTTAAATTCATTAACTACTTCAATCTTAAAACAGAAGGAATTGCATTTTTCGTTGGGCCGGAATGTTATTTTTGAGCTGGCGGGGTCGCATACACAAGTAAGGTCACAGTGACGAGGACAATCAGGTTCATGGAATGTTATATCTATATCAGGTTGTTGCATAGAACTCAAATTGAAGAACATTAGTTTGGTCTTATTGCTAATTGATAGTTTGTGAGCGGCAAACCATATTCTTAGAATATGAACGTCTTTGTTGATATCAACAACTAAGTTATGAGGGTTATTAGAAACGTAAGCAATACCTAAGTCATCTGCAAACGCTTAGACTTTGCCACAAACATTTTGGGAAAAAAGTGAGTTTATGTAAACAAGGAATAAAATAGGACCAAGGACAGATCCTTGAGGAACACCAAGAGTAAGAACATTACATGAACTGAAATTTTCTTTAATCCTTACTTTTTGAGATCTTTGCTTTAAGAAAGACTCAAACCAGCTTAAAATAACACCACGGAAACCCGCACAATACAGTTTGTCCAAGAGTAGATTGTGGTTTACCGTATCGAACGCCTTGGTTATGTCTACAAAAAGACCCGAACAAAATTGTCTTGTATCTAAACCTTTGTTAATTAAAGAACAGAATTCTAGTAGAGCATCTTCAGTGGAGACTCCATCTCTGAAACCATATTGATCAGGGCTAAAAAAGTTTATTCTTTTTAGGTAATTAATCATGCGATTCTTCATTGCTTTTTCAAAGACTTTAGACACTGATGACAACAGGGAAATAGGCCTATAATTATTCTTATCTTTTTTGTTACCTTTCTTATGTAAGGGAATAACATGAGCTATCTTAAGTTTATCAGGAAAGTTTCCTGTAGTAACACTCAAATTGAAAATAACAAATATAAGATGTGGTTAGTATGCCAGTGCTTCTATATTGGTCACAAGCAAATCAAATTTTGTCTCAGACTCCGAATGTTCTGATGAACTACAAAAAACTATTGAAGATCAACGCCAGATGAATTGAAAATACAGTCATCAGTTCTGCGAATAGTATCGGGAAGGTAGTTGCAAGATTGAGGAATAAAGTTATTAGAGAACATGGATCTTAAGATAAGAGCACATAAACTTAAACATTCAATGAAACTAAATCATTGAACGACTTGATAACAACAACCCTTCCTTTATCTACTTTTCGCATTAAAATGCGACAGTTTTTGAACCATAAATATTTATATTTTAACTCGATTTTCTTTTTTTTTGCTTCCATGTACAGAGCTTTTGTATAGTTAGTGAAACAATTATTGATATAAATTCTACTATCACCACCAGAAATAAATAATGACGAATTAAGATTTTTAACAGCTGATCGCTTACTCATCATAACTTTTTTCTTTGCATCTTGCGACGAAAATTTAACACAGATTGTCTTGTTGTTCGGTTTGTTGTAGGTTGCACCGGAGCCAGAGTGATTACCATGAGCACTCTTCGAAGAAATGTCTTTAATGTAGATTTGCTGAATATCATCTTTTTTAAGAGACACATTCAGCGCATTATCAAATATTGTTTGCACATACTTATGCATGTTATCATCGTTGACGTCATGAACACCAGTAATTTCAATCTCATTCTCTAAGAGCTTCTGCTCTCTCCAGTTTAATCGACTCTCTAGACTTACTATTTTCTTTTTCAATGTATGGTTTTCTTCTTTGAGTTGTTCAACGGTGGAGAGAAAATCACAATTGATTTTTTTCAAAAGCAGTATTTCTTCATAGAGAGTCTGCAGCGTGATGTTATTGATAGGAGAAACACAGCTATCCTCTTCAGAACCAGTTCTAGCTCTTTTTTGTTGTTTTGGTGGAGGATGCATATGGTTGCGCTTATCAACTGGAGCACAAGTTTCAAAAGAAGAAGAATTTTGAGGTGCGGCGCAGGGGGACAAAGAGACTCCCAACACTGATGGTAATGTGTTATTGTTTTTTTGTTGTAGGAGATTGGCGCACTTGTCACAGCGAAAATGTTTTTTTTATCGGAAGATAAACCGCTGGATAAATTAATGTTTGTACAAGAGGCATGAGCGAATATTTTACATTGACTACATATTTTGTCGGCACAATTGCGCGCGATTAAATTATTGCAAATTATACAATGCATTGTTGAAGCACACAAGGTATGTTAGATGAGATACGGTTGTATTAAATGTAAAGTGCGCACCCACGACACTCTTTCGTCTGCCATACAGTTGCCTGGTATGTCCCTGTGCCCTGGCACCCATGAAAGGTTAATGTTAAACTGATTTGACATCTCCCTCAGAGACATCTGACAGTTTTGGACCGTGATGGATTTTGTAGAGACAGACGTTTATGACGTTTTCTTTAAGCCAAGACAGCACCTCCTTAATCGCCAGAATTTCCGCTTGAAACACACTACAATGGGTAGCCGGAAGAAAAAGCTGAGATTCAGTTTTTCTGAGTAGATTCCACTTCCCACACCTTCGCTGGTTTTTGGTTTTAGAAGTGTATTGCTTAATTTTCCAAAAGTGTACCATTTTCCCAAAGAGTGCCATTTTCAAATTCAGAGAACATCGTCAAAGACTATCGTTGAACGTTCAGACACGATCGCGAAGAAAATAAAAGGAAAGCAAACCACTTCACTTCTGGTACAGACAAATGACAAATGCAACGAAATCTGCATTTGGTTGGCCTTTGACACGGAGCAATAAGAAACCCTGAGGATCGCCGACGCATTCTGAGGCCAGCCCGATGTACTCTGTCAGCGGATCACTCGTGTGAACCTGTTATTTGGGAAAGCTTTGATCCATTTGAGATCATGACCATGATTCCTTTTAATACAAATGATACGGCCCATGATCGGACTCATTATTTTCTCTCTCGTGTTTCGTGTTCTGTGACTATCGCCACAATAAAATTCGTCGAAAAACGATAAAAACTGGAATGAATTTGTATGATTTAATAGAATTTCGTTCCGGTTTCTACCGTTTCTGCCTTTCTGGATCGAATTTATCGATGCCAAGGTTACAGAACACAGTCAAAGGCTCTATACATAAATGTATCGTTTTGTTTTCTATCGTTCTACGTTGGGTTTTCACAATCATAGCGTTTCATTTAATTTTATTACTTTTTTTTTTTTAAGATAAAATCCCAATAAGATTGTTAATTTGTGTCACCTTTTCTAATGCAACCGTTTTCAAAGTCATACCTTTATCCTGACTTAAAAGTTCAGAAAAATTATCTTATAGGATAGTTTAAACAAGGCCCACTTTTAAAAATATAATCGCGATGCTGATTAATCCTAAATAACCTTAAAAACATATTTACATATTTATGAGCACTTTTAAATTTTTTATTTTTCTAGTTATCTTTAGTTTACATATTTGATTAAAGGAAGAAGTACATACTTTCCAGATACTTAATGATTGACTCCCCGTTTTGCATACGAGTATCAAAATAACTTATAAATGTAAATGCAGATAGATATGCATAACATGAGCAACAATTGCATATTCAGATTTATCCCTCTTTTAACATCGCAAACTATTTTATGTCTTCCAATCGACATTTTATTAATGTGTTTTTATAAAAGTCAATGAATATGCAGTTCATAAATGATCAGATGAGTTTACCTTTTCGTCCAAATTGCCGCTTATGAAGTACTTTACGCTGGAGAAGAGATCCTCCCGAACCTTTAAGTTCTCCATTTCAACTTAATTTGTGTTTTTGATGCAAGATAGTTTTTCTTAAGTGTTACATTAACAAGTTTCGTTCTCGCACATTTGTAATTGTTAGTATTTCTTTATTATTATATTTTTTTTTTTTTAATTTTCCGAAATAAACCACTACTGTACTGAACACATCGAATTTTATAAACTTTTAGTGGTGTATAAATTGAGACTCGGTACCGAGTTCCGCACTCGAACATAAAATGTTTTGCACAAAAATTATCAACAAATTGAACAAAATAAATATTATATTTCATTGAAAAGTAAATATAAACGAAGAAGAAAGCTAATTAAATTTATGAATTTCTACATTTTTCTTCAATTTCTACAAAATATAACGCGAAAATGATAAGATTATAAAAATGAACGCCATAAAGACGACGTGAAATTCGAAAAGAAATTGAAGTTTCGAAAATGTTCGTGAAATGATGCCACACAGTTCACAAAAAGAATGCTGCCAGATATCATAGTGTTTATACCCGTTCCATTTAAAATTAAACGAAGTAAAATGTAATTGATTTTATGTGGCCTTTTTTTGTGATCAATTGAAAAGTGAAATTTTGTTTGTTGGGATTGTTTACAGTTTTAAGCAATGAGAAAAGAGAGAGTAATTGAAGGGGTGCTTCCCAAAATCAAACTAACACTCACGAGCCACGAATCAATTCCAATATTAAGGGTTCTTCCAAACCATAACCTTTTTGCAATTGTCATAATTCCAATACAGATTGTATTTATTTCTTATATAATGCTGTTTAGCTTATTTTTTTTCAACTACATTGTCACGTGCTAAAAAGATAGCGCGGATAAACATCCCCCTCTATTTCTTAAGCGGATACAAGCTGCAAGTGTTTCCAATGTTGGTGTTGTTGAGTTTTTGGAAATGTGAATTTTCGCAGCAATAAAATAGTAATTGCATTTTAAAATTGGCAGATGATTTTTGACAAACGTTTTTTTGGCTTAGCTTATATTCGCATGCAAAAAAAGCACGGCTAATATTTAAGTGCATTTTCGTGCAACTTCTTTTGTTGTACTCGAATTTCCAAGTCTGAACATAGTCAATTGTCAATCTTACTGCGTGAACACAATGCATACGCATACGCAACGGAGCCGGAGCCGCAAGAACTGTCAAAATATTAAAAAGTAGCAAATCCATTGATGTGAACACAATGCATACGCAACGCACTACGCGCCGCAAGCCGCAGACGGAAGAGTTGGCTAACTTTTAACTTTTACGTGCGTACTCAATAAAGTTGTTTTGGTTTTAAAGGCGGTAGAAGATGGACGAGTCGGAAAAAATTATTGAAGCAGTGCGAAGCCGAGAGATGTTATGGAATTTGTGTAACAGAAATTATAAAAATGTTAAAATGAAAGCCAAGGAGTGGAAAAACATATCTGAGGAATTGAATTTTTAGTTTCATAATATCCTTCGGTTTTTCTGTTTTGGTACAATGGTCGTACCCAAAATCTTCGTTTTTTTCTTTGAAATATTGTAAAGCCAGATAACAAATCTGGATTACACCCATCAAAAAAACCATCTCTTCATTTTCTCTTTCCATTCTAGCTTTTATTTTATTTTCACAAACTCAAATTTGATATACTCGTAAATTAGATTTCATGCAGTCAGCTGACATCAATACAGACTTTATGTCAAAAAACACGTACGACGTCCAGCTGCATTGTGTGCAGTTTTTAAAAAACACGTACGACACAGTTTGACAGCTCTTTCAGCACCGGCTGCGTATTGCGTCTGCGGCTCCCATTGTGTTCACGCAGTTATCCTCTTCATTTTCTTGTGTAAGCGCAGAGATTTTTGACATTTTTCTTTTTCTTCAGCGCTACCAACTCCCATACTTTCAGCTGTCAAACCAACTGACAGCGCCGATGAGACGAATTTTCTTTCAAAACAAGTTCGTAAAATAAAATTCACACATTATCCTAATATTTTAGGTAATTTGTACCAAAAAACGTTGTTTAATCCATCTCATACAATGGCCACAATGAGGATTTTTTCTCTTGCTAAGAACGGTAAGGGCACTGACATACAAACATTTTTATTCATAAAATTAAGTTTGTTTTTATTATTAAACTTCGCAAACAGAGGTTATGAGATCTTATGTCATCAACAAAAAAAAAAACTTATCTTGTTACAGGACGATGCATTCTACCAAAGCAAATTCGAATGTACTCCTCTGAAGGCAAGGACATCGTTAAACCGGCAAAAGGCTACATCTATGTGAACAACAAGGAACTGAGCATGGAGCTTAACGACGTCACAGACAGAGCTGCTCAAACTCTTTTCCTGAGCGAACTTTTGCGTGGCTTTGCTGTTACTTTTGCGCATATCTTCAAGGAACCAGCAACTATTAATTATCCATTCGAGAAGGGACCATTGAGTCCACGTTTCCGTGGAGAACATGCTCTGAGGCGTTATCCAAGTGGAGAAGAACGATGCATCGCATGCAAACTATGTGAGGCTATCTGCCCTGCTCAAGCTATTACAATTGAAGCAGAGGAACGTGCTGACGGCAGTAGACGAACAACACGCTACGATATTGACATGACCAAATGCATATACTGTGGATTCTGTCAGGTTAGTTTTTTTTTTATTTATTGTTTTGTTGTTTATCTGGGTGCTTCCTCGTTGCATTTGTCACTTCTGTGGAAAACAAGGTTTCACAACCACGAATTGCGTTCGTTTTCGAAGCATAGCTCTTCGATTTTTATCATCAAACTTTGAGCATAAATATGTACTTATGTTAAACCGCTGGCGTCATTGGCTAAGAATTATTATCATTGAAACGTTCCGTTGCAACATCAACAAGTCCTCTGCAATCATTTTTGCTAAGAGGTAGAAACAATTTTGTCCCAATTAAGCTTTTTGAGATCCTTGCCTAACAAGTTAACGCTGATCTCGTTTCAAGTGATTACATGATTGACAGAAATCCAATCAAGACTCAAAAGATTTAGGACTTTTATTTATGGACCACTTTCTTAGTAGTGAAAAGGTTGAGTAGAGATCTGATCACAGCTTGGCGAAGTGAAAAAATATCTAAAGTACGACGGGTTGAAGACCCCTACACAGTCCAGATACATGAAAATTAATTTAAAATTTGGGGAAGGAGCCACTAACCTATTTACGTGATACATTAGGAGTTTTCAAAATCCGTTGTAGCTAGTCTTGCTTCCTGTTCGTAATGATATTGTTTATCAACTTCTACCACAGTACAGCCTATTTTTTCTAATGAAAACTTTGATTTCTATGCTTAGGTGAGCATTACAGTTCGTGGTGAATCTGGGCCTCAACCAACATCCTTCTAAAACGACTTAGATTTCGGGCGAGCTCTCTCCAGTTTTGCATTCTAAGTCGGTTGAGGTCTTCTTTCACTTGATTGCTTAACCTTAGACGAGGTGTTATCCTTCTGCGGTTTCCCTGCAATGAGCTTTCGAAAACCCGTCGAGCCGGAGCCTTTGGGTCCATCCACTCGACATAGCCCAACCATTCGCGATGCGTACTCTTCTGGCTATGCCCATGTCGCGGTACAGCTCATACAGCTCGTTGTTGTATCTTCTTCTCCACACATTGTCTTCGCATACCGGACCAAAGGTCATTCTGAGAATTTTTCTTCCGAAACGACGGAGGTTTTCATCATCCGCTTTCGATAAGGTCCATGCTGCCGAGCCGTAAAGCAGGACTGTATGATTAAGGATACAGGGTTACTTTGGTTTTTCTGGAGAGGGTTTTGTTTCTCAATTGCCTTCTTAACCCAAAGAAGCAACGGTTGGCAAGAGTTATTCTCCGTTTGATCTCCGCACTGATGTTGTTGTCCGTGTCTACAGCGGATCCTAGGTAGACGAAGTCCTGTAGTACCTCAAAGTTATGTCTGTCTCTTGTGACATTTTGTCCAATTCGTCGATGTTTTGTGTCCTTGTTTGATGGCAACATATACTTCGTTTTGCCCTCATTAAACATCAAACCCATTTTTGCCGCTTCTGTTTCAATATTCACAAAAGCACCTATGAAAGCACGCTTTTTTCCCATTACGTCAACATCTCGCATGAAAGTTTGTCGCCTTTTCGGAAGCTTTTTCAACGTCAAAAGTCGCAGTGAGTTCTTTACCGACCTTAACGGAGCAGCGTCTGCTTCTATTCACGTCCATACAAGGAATGAGTAATAATTTTCGTATTCCAGAGGGGCATATACTACTTAAATCATCTCTCATTTCACACCTCACCCACTCCTATCATTGTCCCTTTTGTTTCGATCTTACAATCTTATAAGCGACCTTAAAGAGGCTTATCCCTCTGTAATTAGCGCAATTGTGAGGGTATCTCTTTTTTAGAATCGAGCATACAATAATGAGGTTCCATTTATCGCGCATGTGCAAGTCATTCATTATTGTTTCATTTACAGAAGCCCCAATTTCGATAACAATTCAACTTCTAACGAGTTTGGTGTGCTATCTGACTCCATATTAAGAACTGTCGACGTTCTGGCCATAGTTAAATCACTTGGCCCACAAGCCTATTTGGGTACTATATATTCAAAGGCTATGCGGCCAACACTATCTCAATATCCATAAATACGCTGGTCCAGATGATATCCGCACGTTATTTTGAAGAGGTGTCCTTTTACTCCTTGAGCTTTTTATCTTTCCTATTCTTCTGGGCCCTTCCCCCAGAAGCTCCTTCCTCCTCCTCCTTGCTCCTTCCGAGCATCTTTCTCTCCTTCCAATTACCGTCCAATTGCACGTCCCTTCTTTCTAAGGCCATGAAAACTTTGGTAAACCGTCAACTCATGAAATATTTCATATATATTATTCATTTAAATCTTTATTTTTCTGTTATTTCAATTTATCCACTACGACCCTCGTCTACTTGCACCTAATATTGTTATGTTATAAGAGTATAACATTTTCTACACGCCAACAAACAATGTTAGTAGCAACATTTTTCTACACTCTTACACTTCTCTGATACCTTGACCTTGTTGTAAAGCAAAACTACAATGGTGTAAGATTTGTATGGTGCCGTTGACAGTTTGGTTGTTGTCATGTACAAGGTTTGTTTTTGTACTCACTTACTTTAGACGCCCGCGGGATCTTCCAGTAGGTAGTCAAGAACTGTAATAAAGAGTAGAGATATAAAGATGCTTCCTTGGTGTACTGTGCATTTCGAAATGCTTCGGTGTCTTCAGCTGAACATTTTACTTTTCATACGAATCCTAAATAATCCGTACATAATCATCCTAAATCATAAGCACATAATATCGTCAGCGGAAAGCTCAATTGGTCTAAGTCACAAAAACTAAATTTTACAGGGGACGATATTTTGTCTTTAAATTGAATTATAGTCACATTTTTAAGATCATTTCTTGCTCATGTAAACTTTTTTTTGTTCTCTTGCCATTTTTATTTCTAAAACTAATAAATAAATCCTATAAATTCTTTCCTACTATTTTACAATAATCTAGAAAGCAAAATACCCAAAAATGGACATAGAACAAGCCACCATACAAGTATGCATTCTCCTGAAAAAAAACCTAAACTTAGAACAAAAATATGGATTTAGAACAATTGGTCATATGGCCTTGCAATAAATCTATGTTTTTCTTTTCTTCATGTATTGTTCTAAGTCCAATAAACAATAAAGAATTTTTTGGCGCTTAGAACAAAATGACTTTCTGAATGTGGATACAAAATTATTCTTTTTCATACAATTATGTCTCTTAGATCAATTTGGAATAAACTTAGCATGAAAAATTTGGCTCTTAGAACAAAATGGGTGTACATTATCTGAAAAACTATAATAGATAGACAAAAACAGATTTCAGATTCGGAAAGAGCATACCCAAATTAGTAAAACTGCATCATTAGTTCATTTTCGAATAAAAGTGGACATAGACCAATTGAGCTTTCCGCCGACGAATTGTAGATCGAATGCTTTTTCGAAGTCAATCAGCACAATATCCATTTCGTCTTATAAACTGCAGTGTTCTGCTCCTGTCAGAGGAGCAGCTTTGGATTGCATCCCTTACACTAGGCAAACCTGCATTTGTTATCATAGTTAGCTACTCAATCAGCCCTATCACAGATTCCATCGTAGAAAACTTCCACACGGAAAGCTAAGTTACGAACTACGAAAATTTGTGATCACAAAATCCGAATGGAATCGAAGAAAGTATTTCCATTTCCACACTGAATACCGCCATGTTGGTTTTCCAAATCAGCTGTTTTACGCCAAATGTGCAAGATCATTCACATTTTTCTGCAAAACACAACTTTTTTCGTGTATTGAGAGGACGATTTTACATTCCACTCGGATTTGATGATACTGAATCTATGAATTTCGAAATTCGTTCCACACCTAATGGATTGTGTGATAGTTACATCGGGAAACTTAGACTTTTTTCGATTACGATAGAGTCTGTGATAGGGCTGAATACCCGCTCAACGATCTTCAAAGCGTGGCACATTAAATTAATCGAACGGTAGTGTATGCTTCTTTTCTTTTTACATTTAAATAAATAAATAAATAAATAAGTGGCGCAACAGAGCGAGGAGCCTCAGAGCTTAGCGCATTTCTCAGCCAACATCGCCTTGTGAGGGAATGGAGGGGACCTACAATTTTCTGCCTGTTCCGAACGGCTAATCGAGAAAGCTCTTTTTATGGCAATGAATTTACTAATGGAGGACTTGCCAATTAATCGCGAAAGGCGATAATTGTAACATTTTTGCCTCTGTTGGGATTCGAACAACGAACGTCTGGGTTAACAGGCAGACATCCTTACCACTACACCATGGGTACCAGCATTGTACATTGGTAGAAGATAACTTTCCCTCCATAGCTTAGGCAGAATATCAATTTCTATAGGCTTTGAGATAACAATCGTGAGCCATCTAAGCCCGATGTTCTTTACTACCGCACTATGATCTTCGTTGAGTTCAGAATTTTTGTCGTCATCCAAAGGAAGCTATCCTTGATCATCGTTAATAAACTCCAGCGAACAAATCTCCTAAGCACTTCTCCTCTTTTGAGTAGTTGTTTTGGAGATGGGCCCTTATCAAAGTCGTATTTTTTGAAAAGCTCGGTTTGCAGCAGCAGCCGGAGCAGAAATTTCTTCCAGATCCCAATACATGAGGAATTCCAATGAATGTTATATTGAATAATTCAAAGAACGCAATTGAAAACTAACATTTATTTCTATTTGCAGGAAGCTTGCCCAGTCGATGCCATCGTAGAGGGGCCAAATTTCGAATTCTCAACAGAAACACACGAAGAGTTGCTGTACAATAAAGAAAAACTTCTGAATAACGGCGACAAATGGGAGTCCGAGATTGCCTCCAATCTACAAGCCGACCACTTGTATCGTTAGACTAATTAATCCAGGGGAGCGAATGAATGGTTTAGTGATATGTAAATTAACCAATTAGTAGATACGAAGAAGAACAGCATACAAATAACGTTTAAAGGCTAAGCTTTCCCTCTATCCCATTATCAACATTATCTTAATGATGTCGTTGCTTAAAATAAAACAACATTGTTTGTGTTTCCAATATTGGATTGGCTAAATTTGTCTTATACTTATTTGAAGAAGACTTTCATTCTTTTAATAAATTGTAAAAAAAAGAGTAAACGAAAACAATGCTTACTGGCCTGGCCCGGAAAGCGACTTTTCCATGAACTTCTTCTTGGCAAAGCAAGTCCACCATTTGTTTGGTTTGCCGTCATCCGAGAACACCTTATCACAAACTCGACTGCCTGTCTCATGTCGCAACTGAAGTAAGTATTGCCTCATAAGATCTGAAAGAATAAACCTAGTTTAAGAGGGTTCAAATTCTTAGTTTAGTTTGTCAAGCATTCGACCAATATAAGCTCCTATTATTATCAGTTTTACCTGAATCAGCTGGACCAGATGGCTTGGCGTAGACCGAATTCAAAGGGAATCCCGCATCGCCGGGTAAATCAAACTTTGATATAGCTAAACTATACATTTCCTGTTGTCCTTGACTCTTACTTGAGCATCGCTGAAGCTTCTTCAAACATTCAGTAATGTATAGTGTTATGTATATAAGCACACGGTCGATCTCATTCTAAAACATTAAAGAGAATATAATTTATGATTCATTTAAAAGCAGTCTTTTTGTGTACCGTACCTTAACTTCGTAGGTACGGAAAAATACATTTGCCTTGAAGTAATACAGTGACTCATCAATGATATCGGTTTCGATGTTTGCACTTGGGGCCGGTCCACGGGATTGGGTTCGTAATGGAAGAATGGCCATATTACCGACCGATTGCTTATATTCTTTAATTTGAGAATGATAGGCCTGAGAAAATTTGGATAATTAAATACTCAGATCAAGTAGATGAACATTCTGCTTTGTTTTTGTTATCAACAAAATAATTTAGCCACACCCGTAGGTTATTAATAAAGTATTGGGGGGAAAATTTCTTACCGGCATTTTTGTAATACTTTTAGGTATAATACAATGCAGTATTTGCTAAATATATCAACAAAAAGAACTGATTAGAAGTAGAAATTAGAAATAGATCTATGAAGGTAGAAATATTTTCAATTTTCACTTTTTGACGTTTGATAAGAAGTATGGACCTGTTTGGTTTTATTATTTTATTACATAAAAGTATGAAAAAAAAACTTTTAAGGGTGGGGCCACAAAGTAAAAGCAGAGTGTCAACTGCGGCAAGGTAGTGCGAATTTGTTTAATTACAGAAAAAAAAATTCTCTGATGTATTATCTACTCTGTGTGTATGTGTGAACGACATATTTTATCTGAGGTAGTCATTTAGGCAGAGGTAGAAGTAAATTGAAGTTTTCCTCAACCTAACTACTGCTGAGAAGCACATCACCATTTGAGCGTTGAGTAAAAAGTTGTCTCTACTGGAATCAATGATTCTGAACAGGCCACGCTCGCATTGGTCGATTCTCGATTTGTTGGAACTTCGTGCGAATAAGCGACTGTTTTCTTATTTTCCTTCTCTCTTACATCAATTTATCGAATTGACTCTACAAACTGGTGTAACAGAGAAGGAGAGCAAGAAAGCAGTCGCTTTATGCTGGGTTTCCACATGTCACTAAAATGACATAGTTTGACAGATCAAAATCTTGTCAGTATTGATACAGTTGCCAGTTCATTTCCACTTGTGTCATTTGCTGTCAAAAAATTGGTTGTCATTTCATTGATAAAGAAATTTTGACAAAACGTTTTGTCAACTCAATGAGCGCTATTTCCACTTGTATTGTCATTTCTGAACTGGTAGTAGATTGTCACTGAAAATTATTTGCCTCCTTGCTTCGTCGAATTTTTGTTTTGTGTGTTGCAAGGTTTTCATCTTTTTTAATTAATAAAATAAATAATGTGTGAAATGAAAATTAATTAATGTTATGTCTGCTGTGGATATAAGGCAAAGAAAACCTTTTAGGAGGAGGGACGGGGTGAACAGTCAACAATAAAATAAAAAATAAAATAAAAACGTTTCATACAATTTTTATGGAGGATTCAACACTCCACTCCGTCGTTGATATTCTCTGCCTTCGATTTTTTTCCTTTTGAATTTTTCATACCATAGTACTATTTATTTATGTTTTCTCGTGTTATTACTCGTCACTTCATTGACAAAAGATTCAACACGATGCCAAAAAAAATATCGATGTCAGTGAATGATGGAGTGACATTTCGTTTGTCAATCAGCCAATTTCCACTTGTCATTCAAATTTACTGCCAAAAAATGACCGACGCTATTCGTCAGTTGAATGACTGTCAATTTTTGCAATTTCCACTTATCATTTTTTTCGATGACAGAAAACTAGGTCATTCATCATTTGAAAAATGGCAAGTGGAAACCTAGCATTATTCGCATGAAGTTTCAACAAACCGAGCAGTGTGAATTTGATAATTGAAATTCATTACCGGTAAAATAAAACTGATGCGAAGCTTCTCACCTCTTCTATTTTGATCTTTTTTTTTCTCATTGAACCTACCTCTTGTGAAATTGTCAGTACAATCAAACAGTTCTATTACTTGACACTTCAGAATTCAGAAATTCAGATGTAGCCGCACCGCAACATTTTGAAAAGGTGCAGGTTGCAGGACATAGTTTAATAATTTATGTTTTTCTCTTTAAGAAATATTAAAAATGCGATATGCACAGGTAGTTATGGGTCCGGCTGGTAGTGGAAAGGTAATTGATACTACATTTCTTGTCAATTCCCAAAACTAACTTGTTTTTCTACCTCAAGTCCACATACTGCGCCTTTATGCAACGCCATGCTGAGGACAGTAAACGAAGGATTAATGTGGTCAATCTTGATCCAGCTGCAGAGCAATTTGATTATCAGCCTTTGGTAGACATAAGGGATCTCATTCAATTAGATGATGCTATGGAAGATGAAGAATTACATTATGGTCCGAATGGTGGTCTCGTTTTTTGTTTGGAATATCTGATTCAAAACCAAGATTGGTTGAAAAGTGAATTATGTGGCGGTTCAGATGATGAAGGAGAAGGCGAACCTGATGATGACTATATACTCTTCGATATGCCTGGACAAATTGAATTGTTTACACATTTAACAATGGGCAAGGAACTTGTTAAGCTACTCGAATCATGGAATTTTCGAATATGCACGGTATTCCTAGTCGATTCGCAGTTCATGATTGACGGTGCAAAATTTTTATCAGGCACTATGGCAGCTTTGAGTGTAATGGCTAATCTAGAAATGCCACATGTAAACGTTCTAACAAAAATGGATTTATTGAGCAAGTCAGCGCGAAATCAGTTGGATAAGTACATTGATCCGGATGCACGAGCACTTTTGGGACATGTAACAGAGGAATCATCTTGGGGAAGAAAACACAGAAAACTTTCGGAAGCAATTGGAACTTTAATTGAGGACTTTAGTTTAGTTCGATTTGTCCCCCTTAATGTAGACGATGAGGAGAGTGTACAAGATTTGTTGATGCAAATCGATAATGTTATACAGTATGGAGAGGATGCTGATGTTAAAACACGTGATTTTGATCCAACGGAAGGGGAGGAGCATGATAGTGATTAAAGTTGTTATAAAATTTAAGGTTTTATAATGTAAGTACATTGGCCAAGTTAAATATGTAATATAAATAAAATTACTTGGTATTTTCTAACAAAAAGTTATTTTATTTTATTTGTTCACTTATTTGGAAGACTGGAAGAACATCTCGTAAGAACGGGTTAATAGAAACACTATAACACAACACTTAACCAAAAGAAAAATAATTTTCAATTCAAGCAATGTTTAAATAATAATAATTAAAAAATACAGATTTTTTTAAATTGCATTCCTATAGTTTGTTATCCAATTATTCTTTTAATGGTAATCGGTAGAGGGTTCCAAAACTGAGTAGTACACAGAAAGAAAAACTATTATGTATTCAAGTAGTTGTACATGTTACATAAGTTGGTACTAAAAGACTAGCAGTTCTTCCAGATTGCGGAAATTTCAATTTATTATAAATGTACAGAGTTGCCTTATTTTGATTAATCTCATATAGTAAATAATAATACAACATCTGGAATCAAAAAATTGATGCAACGAACATCCAAGGACAATTTGGTTACAGGAGTAACAGTAGGGAATGACCAAAGCCTACTTAGCTCAGAGTATATTCTTGTAACTGTGTGATTTATGCTTCGGTGTCTTCAGCTGACCATTTTACTTGTTACTGCTTTTTCATACAAATCCTAAATCATCCGCACATAAGCATCTGCAACTCCTCATTGTCTGGGGCCACCTATATCAGATTTGATGATTGTAGATCGAATGCTTTGTCGAAGTCAATTTTGTATTAAATGAAAAGATTAGTAAAATTTTCAACAATTAAAACACTTTTTATATTTCCTCAGATGTACATTTCAGAAGCAATGCTTCCATCGTCAGTGAGATTTATAAATTAAATTAAATTAAATTATTTGTCAAAAAACTAATAATAAACAAAAATGTTTCTAAACAAATTCACAGTTAAGTTGAGTTGAATCTATTAAAAAATTTTTTGAATATTGAATCTTTGATTGGTCCATCATCACTATTCATTAGATTATTTTTGTTTTTAAATATGTAAAATGATTCAAAAGCATCTAATTCATAATTGTTATTTACATTTCTTATTAATTTTAAATTTTGCAAACTAAAGCTATGACTATTTTCTAGCATATGTTCTGCAACACTTGAATTTTCTTTTTCATTATATTTAAGATGTGCAAAATGTTCTTTAAATCTTTTTAGAATAGGTCTTCTTGTCTGTCCTATATATTCTTTCGCACAATCATTACATCCGATAGAATAAATTCCTGATTTTTGAAGTTGTTCAATTTTATCTTTAGATCCTCCAATCAGATTTTTTATTTTTATTTCGCTGCACTCACTCATACGGATATTATATTTATTGAAGATTGGTTTTATCTTAGATGTTATTTCTGGATAGAAATAAAATTTTGAATATTTCTTTTCTTCATTTCCTTCATTCCTTATTAAATCTAAAGTTGTAAAATTTCTCAATTCTTGTTTTCTTTTATGTGCAATTGTTAAATCTTCAATCAATTCTTCGGTATATCCATTAATTTTGGCTATATCTTTAATTTTTTGGAATTCTTTTATTTTTGTTTCTATAGTCATTGGAATATTTAGAGCTCTAAAAATCATTGAGTGAAAAGCTGACATCTTATGTTCAAAGGAATGGAACGAGTCTGATGTAATGTATCTCAGAGTATTCGTTGGTTTTCTGTATATATCCAATTCGAAATTGTCTTCATTCCTATATGGGCGATAATCAAAAAACATGAACTCCGACAGTTCATTAATAAATTAAATAGAACTAAATACCCATCAATAAAATTTACATATGAAGAAGAAATTGAAGGGAAACTAAATTTTCTGGATTTAAGTATAACTAGGAATGAAGACAATTTCGAATTGGATATATACAGAAAACCAACGAATACTCTGAGATACATTACATCAGACTCGTTCCATTCCTTTGAACATAAGATGTCAGCTTTTCACTCAATGATTTTAAGAGCTCTAAATATTCCAATGACTATAGAAACAAAAATAAAAGAATTCCAAAAAATTAAAGATATAGCCAAAATTAATGGATATACCGAAGAATTGATTGAAGATTTAACAATTGCACATAAAAGAAAACAAGAATTGAGAAATTTTACAACTTTAGATTTAATAAGGAATGAAGGAAATGAAGAAAAGAAATATTCAAAATTTTATTTCTATCCAGAAATAACATCTAAGATAAAACCAATCTTCAATAAATATAATATCCGTATGAGTGAGTGCAGCGAAATAAAAATAAAAAATCTGATTGGAGGATCTAAAGATAAAATTGAACAACTTCAAAAATCAGGAATTTATTCTATCGGATGTAATGATTGTGCGAAAGAATATATAGGACAGACAAGAAGACCTATTCTAAAAAGATTTAAAGAACATTTTGCACATCTTAAATATAATGAAAAAGAAAAGTCAAGTGTTGCAGAACATATGCTAGAAAATAGTCATAGCTTTAGTTTGCAAAATTTAAAATTAATAAGAAATGTAAATAACAATTATGAATTAGATGCTTTTGAATCATTTTACATATTTAAAAACAAAAATAATCTAATGAATAGTGATGATGGACCAATCAAAGATTCAATATTCAAAAAATTTTTTAATAGATTCAACTCAACTTAACTGTGAATTTGTTTAGAAACATTTTTGTTTATTATTAGTTTTTTGACAAATAATTTAATTTAATTTAATTTATAAATCTCACTGACGATGGAAGCATTGCTTCTGAAATGTACATCTGAGGAAATATAAAAAGTGTTTTAATTGTTGAAAATTTTACTAATCTTTTCATTTATTAGATTAAAAAACACGTGGATTATCTCAACTGAAAAACTGATCAATTTTGTATTATAAACCGCAATATTCTATTCTGTTTTTTGCTCCTCTAACACTTTGGATTCATCAGATGAAAGTGTTCTGTTAAAACAAATCTAGACTAAGTCCATTTCGAAGAAGGGTTAGAGTAGTATTCATACCAAAAGCTGGCAATAGATCAAACTCAGACCCAAAATCTTTCAGACCAATCACTCTCACATCCTTCTTTCTTAGGCTAAGGCCACGCAGTCAGCGATAAGCGAGCGAGCGATTGAACGATCAGCGATTAAGCGACAAAGTCGAGCGACGAGTGGCCTTTTCGTGAGCGACATTTCTTTAGCGATTAGTTGTTAGTTGTTGTTGCACAGCAGAGATCAAAATTTCTATATTTACTTTAACCATCTGTTGTTCTTGTCGCTAAGCGATAAACTAAAAATTAAAACAAGTTTGGTGACAGAGCGACGTCGTTCAGTCGCTTAAAAAAATCGCTCATCGCTCGCTCAATGCATGGCCTGTTCAATGCAATTTCATTGTTTTAATTTTTTCATGTCGTTCAGTCGCTCGCTCGCTCGCTTATCGCTGACTGCGTGGCCTCGGCCTTAAGGTTATGGGAAAAGTAATTGACTTACATATTCGCAATATGACCTTAGTAGTCAATCCTCTCAATGCATAATCTGCCATGCCGCTCAGGTCATCTCTATTCAAGGCAATCAAGAAGTACAGGTCACAATCCGAATGTAAAGTGCCCTAAACAGTAGCGTGCAGTAAGGAAGGGCTACAGCTCCACCCCACTAAAACAGTCATCATTCCCTTCACCAGAAGACGTTAAGTTGATCTTCAAACACTGTCACTAAATAGTGTTCAGATTAATTTCTCCAAAGGGATCGGATATCTAGGGGTAACCCTGGATAGCAAACTCAATTGGAAACCACATCTAGATAAAACCATAGCAAAAGCAACTAATGCTTTCTACTTGTTCTAGACTCTTTGGTAAAAAATGGGGACTTAGGCCCATATTTTACTGGACATACCTTACTATTATCCTTCGCTGGTCTAGTGGCAAAAACAGAAAAAGTTTATGCCCGTAAAGCTTTAAGCTACAAGGATTGCCTGTGTAGGTTTAGAAAGTTTATTAAATTTTCCTTCGATACACCAAAGAGTAAAAAAGATTGCCGCACTAAGCGGACTAAAGCTTCACCTCACAAACAACTTAAGTGAAGAAAACTTACAGGGACATATGAGCATTCTGCAGGTGCTCTCAATATACGTATCGCCTGCACCTCACTCTTCGGACTTTATGCCACCTTCCGTTCGAAGTAATCTTTCCTAGCCGCTCAGCATGGAAAAACCCTGTAATTCCTACAAGTAACTTTCAATTCATTTGGTACACTGACGGTTCAAAAACTAACAAGGGTGTAGGTGCAGGGATTTTCAGTCCAAACTTCACATCATCTATATCCCTTGGTAGCACAACTGAATGCCCTGCCATAGCCAGATTCAGGCTAAAACTGTTCTAAAAAGGATTTACTAGTCCCCTTGATATTAGAAACACCCATTCTTCCAATATTCTTAGGTTCTTACATGACCTTAACTTCGAATGAACAACTTTACACTTTTCGTGTTTAAGGGAACAGCACCAAAGATCTTTCAGGTCGACATGCTAGTAAAGGCGTTTTTACCTTCGCCCTATCCAGTTAAATAAATAATAATAACTCCATTTTGAAATCGCCATTAGATCACCATTCATCCTGCACATTGCACGCTGTTGTAGACCAAGAGGACGCTACATGTAAACATTTAATTTGAACATCACCTGCATAAAGATGTACCAGAACATTTCAACATAAGGTTCGTTCGTTAAACTTTACGTACAGTTGACCCACGTTTTCTTTTCCCTATGAGTTGTAAAAAAAAATGGGTCTTCAGTTCTCAAAAAATGCTAAACCACAAAATCACCACACATCCCTGTAATTTGAAGAAAATTACATGCCATTTGACATTCTTGCTCATTACAACTACCCCCGAGAAAAAAAAAGTGTGACTTCAGGGTTCAGGGTGAGTTAAGGACAAACACAGGGATCGAAAACACTCAGTTGGATGTTCAGGGCGAAAAAAGGTTTTCCAAAAACATCATTTGACAGGTCATTTATAAAGGTGAAAAATAATAATGGTCCGAAAATAGAGCCTAGCGGTAAACGTCGCCACCTCCTTGTAGGAGGTGGCAACCTTTGAGAAATCAAGCAGTCAACTTTGTTGGAAGCATTTGCGAAGTAGAACACGCAAAAGTGGCCATTTTTGGGCTTCCCAATAAAAAAGACTATTTAGCCGCGCTTTTAGTTACCTAAACCGCATCGGAAAAACTGCAGGCTATCTTGCAACCTGACCTCAAATTTAATCAGGGCCCGTATTACAAATGACAATATCCGCAAAATATCCCTCGTTGTCGTTACAATACTCCCTGTAATTTACGACTGGCCAAAACAACCATAACCATACTTAAATAAATAAATAGGGTGGCTCAACACAGCGCATTTCTCACCCAGCATCGATTTGTCAGGGAGAAAGAGAAAGCGTTTTTGGTGGAAATGATTTACTATCGGAGCACTTTCTAATTTCCCGCGAAAGGCGATACTTGCTCCTGTTGGGAATAACGTGCCTCGTGTTAATAGGGAAGCATGCTCCCTGTTATAAAAATGCTTTTTTCTAGAAAAGCGTTCCATGTATTTACTATATCACTTTTTGTTGCCCCGAAAAAACACTGTTGTGAATCTCGATTCGGAGCTTAGAGGAATAATTCCTCTAAGATTCGGAGGCAATAGTCACACGCACTTTCACTAACCCCAACACCTTGTAAGGTTTCCTGGCTTCCAAACTACCAACTCGCCAAGCAATCACTGCTATAGCCTCAAAATTCTTCGCACTAACTGCAAAGTTGAGGGATGGTAGTGGAAACAACTTGTAACTACCCAGGAATTGCCTTCGGCTCAATGCCTTATAAAAACCAGAGATTGTTCTAGATCGAGTTCACGATCGCTATTGACATTTAATTTGTAAATTCATTCCCTTTTTATACAAATTTATTAAGCTCCATTTCTGATATCTAACAATCGACCACACTTCGATATCCGATTAAAACGCTGCATCATCACATTCTTTTGGGTGAGCGCCAATGACCTATATCATAAACAAATGCTCATACTCAAAGACTATTGCTATGTCATACCCAGCATGCGCATGCAGTCAAAGCAATATGATCCTTTATTACTTCTGTCGGCGGGCAGTGGCCTGCCGTTGGGCATCATATTGTTCTGAGTACAATGCAACCTTGCTTGTGTACGAGTATCATAGCAAGTCAAGTGTTATGCATTTCTATGCAATGCAACTGAATGTGTGTGGATCAGATATCGAGGCACAGCCGAGGGTTGACAGCCTGTTAATAGTTGTATAGCAATCAATTAAGAGGTCGTTGGCTGTGACTCCTTCACAACCTAACATTTGACGTTTACCAGTTTGGAGTTTGAAATGAGAAAAGTGAACTATTAAATTGAAATGATGTTTGATGTTTTGAGCAAGAAGATTTGTAATTAGGTCCTTCTACGCAAATATTATTTAGTTTTTTGGAATAATTTTTGTTTTGTTCCCAAAGCAAATCGCCATTAGAGTGATAACAATATGAATACCAAAAGCAGTCGTAAATGACAGTGAGAATCGTGAAGCGTAACGGTAACGAAAGGTTTCTATGAGTATCCTTGTTTGTAATAAGTATTATGAATTTCGAAATGCGAAGCCAAAAACGGAAACCAAAACAACGATAGCTACGTTAAACGATACTAGCTTTTTTATAATTGGAGGGCACATCAAGGGATTATAGATACCCTTAGGTTAGGTTAGGTAGAATGGCCTGACGTTTGATATTATTTCCGGCGCACTTAGATCAATGTCGATCCATTGTGAAGTGATACACTGCAGCCCTGTCACGCTAAAAAAAAAAGAAGAAATATAATACCCTTACTTAATTACCCTTAATGCGATTAAACCACGGTGCGAGCCTTACGAAAATAGGAGAGGATTAAGTAGGAGATACCGATGCACATTACTTTTAAATAATTGTAAGTCGTAATGTAGGGGAAAAGCAGAGTTATGTAAAGCATTATATGTAGGGTTAGTGCGACTAAAATACGAATCTTTAAACTTAACTGTACGTCCGAAGTTCGGCTCAAGTTTAAACTCATGAGCATTCCTAGCGAGGCGGTATTGCCGCTATTTTGTTTCATTGTTGAGAACTATCACTTGCGACTATGTTTGGCGGTGATATGACATACATCAAACAAGATCTTAATAAATTAACTTTATTTTTTCTTAGATGCTTTTAGCAACAATTTCAATATAATTAGGAAATCACATTTTTTGTAAGTCAATATTACTTGGCCCTGCTTAAAAAAAAGACAGAATAAACAACATTCATCAGGACTATCGTACCCAAAACAAGAAACTTCAAGTAAAAACACTATTACAAATTGAGATCATTGAATAGACATTACAATACAATACCTTAAGTTAATATTTAGCACTTTCCGAGTCCATGATTAAGTTCCCATCTTTGTCTTTCAGTCTGACTCTTCCATTCGAATATCTTGTCTCTTGACTTCCATCTGGATACACCAATTTCACAGTCCCATCAGGATACTCTCTACGCTTACTTTGTGCCGTATGAATTTCCCTTTGTCCATTGGCTAGCAACAATATTTTATCGCCGTTTTTCATTTGTATCAAATTTGTTCCATCAGCAAATCGCCATTCTTCAAGTTTACTCTCATCTGCAGGATCTGAAATTTTTATCGAATTATTTGGAAAATGTACTTCGATTTTGCCATCTTTGTAACGATGTTCCGTTTGTCCATTTGGGAATTCTAAGATTTCAAGACCATCTAGATAAGTTGTATGCCAGGTATTGGTTTCGGCGTAGTAGTACTTAACTGTGCCTTCGTTGATGTTGGTCTCTTTTATGTCTTTGTTGAAGTATAACATACGAATGTTCATACCGTCGGCTGATATCTTTTTAAGATTTCCATTGGGATACCATATATCTTTGCTACCATCTGGATTACGTATTTCGCGCTTAAATGAGGACTCTACAGAGATGGGAGGTGGTTCATTTGGTTCTATGTTTTCTGTGGATGTACGACGACTTGGGGGAGTTGGAGACTTTGCAAAGGTAACCTTTGATTGACGATTACTAAACTCACTAGATGATCTATCACTGGATTCTTCGTCAGAGCTATCGACTACTATACTCTGTCGTCTTATGGGACTAGGGTTTCGTTTGACTTCGCTACTTCTGCGATGAGTAACTGATTTCTTCTTTGCATGTTGTTTTTGGTCCGCTGAGATTTTTGGTTTGAGAGTTTCTTCGATGTATGCCACAGGAGCCTTAAAATGGATAGAGAAAAAGGCTTAAATCAATTAACTAGTAAGCAAATATTTTATAAATTCGTAATTTTTAGTAAAAATCTTTTTGTCTCAATTCAAGACGAGTAATGTTAAGAGTTATTTTATTGGTGTAATCATTGGCCTTATACATAATGTATAAAGGGAAAAGGAATATACTAAATTGCAATAACTACCGTTCAATCAAACTGAAGTCCTTTGACACTTTGGAGGTCGTTGAACCCCGTTCTAAAGCTATTTGATAACCAATGCAGGTTTAATTTGGCAAGTCAACAACATGATGCAATCCAAAGAATGGATATTAATGGAAAAATATTGTGATTCTTTAGAGGATTTGCATGTTGTCCTAGTTGACTTCAAAAAGGATTGCATCGACAAACACGAGAATTACTATGGCCCTCAGATTACGAGGACTTAAAGAGGCCTATATGGTGCGGATGATTGAGGGTATGTATGAAGGAGCAGTGACAAAAGAAGAATGTAAACCTGGAGTCACCGAAACATTTCAAAAGTCACATCAGGTGTAGACCAAGGAAGAGTCTTCTTTTCTCTGCTCTTCATTTTAGTCCTTGGTTACCTGCACGTACTTACATTACATAGCACCAAAATCATCAATCATTATTTGCTGACATCCCTGTATGGGTAAAAGTTTTTAGTTTTTTAGTAATATCATGCCACGTTCAGGTTAGGTTAGATTAGGATAGATGTGGTTGCCGGTATACGGACAAACAACACACTTAGACGGAGGGTCCACTTTAATACCACTGTAGATTAAAGAGTTGAAACGCTCTCTAATTGAACCTGGATTAACAAGATGACCACTAGTTTTAGTCAAACCATTTAGAACATCGCGTCGTACGAAAAGTGAGAGACTTTTAGGGTCTTTATTAGCTAGTAGAGCTCCTCCGTCTGTGCAAGGCATGAGCAAAGTAATGTTTGACTGTCTCCCCTCCCTCCTCGTTCATGCAGCTTCTGCAGAAGTCATTTGCAACGTTCAGAAATAAGAGAAAAAAAAAAATTAAAAAGTAAAGGCAGGCCAAAACACTCATGGTACAGACAAATGCAACGAAATTTGCATTTTGGACATGGAAAAACAGGAGAACTCTACCGAGGGTTGACAAAGGTTTCCTTAAGAATCCTATGAGATGCCAAAAAAAACCAAACAAATCCCTGTCATTTAAAGAAAAATACATGCCATTTTACAACCCTATTCCTTGCCTCTCAATACAATTCGCCCTACCAAAAACCTAGTGTTAGGTAAGGTTAGGTTTAAATGGCTGCCAGGAAAGCAACTGACACACTTATAATAGTAGGTCCATTGTGAATTATTTGAGGGAGTACCTCACTTAACAAAACTACTTGGAGCTTTTGATAAAGCGTGAAGAGTATTTATGTTAGCCAGATCGCTTAGATCAGTGATTTCCAAAGTGGTCGATATCGAACGGTTTCTTCCCTTAACACATTTTCTTCTTAAGTAACATTTCAAACATGTGTATAAAAAAAATTTACACAGCATTGTATAATTGTGATATTATAAGTAGAAGTTTTAAACATTTTTTGCCTAAGATTGCTTAAGATCGCAGACACCAAAAAAATGAAGACAGTACAGTTTGGACTACCAAAAGTTTGGACTTACTTCATCTCCACCAAATAAACACTTGCCGATGTGTCTCATATGTGAAAAAGTATTTAGTAACGATGCCATGAAGCCTTCAAAAATGGAGGACCACTTATCACGGTCCTATGCAACACGTTGATGGATTGCGAGCGTCCTACAATATATCTATGCTGATAGCGAATTCGGGGAAGCCTCTCACAATTGGAGAGCAGCTCATTTTAGCAGCCATTTCAGAGGTCCTCAACAATGTATTGCATAAGCCCGCTCAAGATATTATAAAAAGAATATCCTTGAGCAATAACACCGTTCAGAGACGAATAGACGAGATGGGTCGCGACGTGGAAAACATTTTATGCAATTTATTGCAGACCAAGAGATTCTCTCTCCAGTTAGAGGAGTCTACATTACCCGGCAATGAAACTCGTTCTATATATCATAGATGAAAATATGTGCCGACAGTTGCTTTTTTCCATACATCTGGAAACTGATACCAGAGGAGAATACATTTTTCTGGCAGTGGCACGTTTTTTTTCTACCGAAAAAGCTATTCCATGGAGAAATATTATTTCTGTTGCGACTGATGGAGCACCGTCTATGATTGGTCGTCATCGTGGTTTTATAGCTTACTTAAAGCGACAATTGCCTGATGTACTGGTGATTCATTGCGTGATTCACAGACAACATTTAGTAGCAAAAAATCTGAGTCCTAGATCAATACGTCATAAATGCTGTCAAGATTCAAAGCAATTGATTGAACTCTCTGTTATTTGCTGAGCTTTGTCAGGATAACGACGAAGTCTTTACTAAGTTACTTTTGCACACTGAAGTTCGCTGGCTTTTAAGAGGTGCTTGCTCATCAAGATTTTCAGCTATTTTAGGGTCTGTGTTGGAGTTTCTAAATGAAAAAGACCCAAATTTGGAAGAAAATCTGAAAAATTCTATGACGGATATTTATTACATGACCGATCTAAACTTGATCAAAACAAAATTAATTATAGCAACGTTTGTGGGAAAAATTATTCTTTACAAACAAAATTTAATCAGGAAAGAATACTTTCAGTTTTAGCAATTGTCAAAATCAACAGAAATCCTTCAAGACGATTTTATTTTATCATATGTCGCTCACTTGGACGCGCTTCACAAAGATTGTACCAAAAGGTTTGAGGATCTTTTGAACTTAAAATTCCTGAGTGGGTAATAAATTCGTACAGTATAATAGCCGTGGAAGAAGCCAATGTGATAATGCAAGAAGAGTTGATCACCATCCAAACTGACGAAGAGCTTAAGCTAAAGTTCAACGAAGGCTATCAGAAGTTCTGGTTGCAACGCAGCTTTGAAACTCAATATACTGTATTGTGGAACATTGCTGAAAAATATCTCATCACTTTCCCATCAACATGTTTAGTTGAAAAAGGCTTCAGTGTGGTTGCATATATTTTAACAAAAAAAGAAACCGTTTGAAAGTTAACGAACGCGGAGACTTAAGGCTGCAACTTACAAATATTAAACCAGAAGTAGCTAGATTATATATTATTATTATATATATTATAGATTATATTAGAAAGTCACCAAATCCATCCATCACATTAATTTTTCAAATCATGAATTTATTATTTGTTCTCAATCAAGAGCACCATTTCTAAAAACCTGCATTAATAAATTATGAATTACACTTCATGTTTATTAAATTTCATACCTGCTATCATCGTAACGTCATGTTTTATTGTTATCTCAAAAAATTTTCTTTCTGCACTATTGCAAAACTTGCTTACGTACTAGGTACCTAAAAAAGTAAGTAAAAAACTTGAGACAGGATTTTTAAAGCTATTTGGTCTTAGAGGTCTCCGGTATGAGTTCATTTTGGAAAAGAGGTCTGTTGCTCAAAATAATTTGGGAAACCCTGGCTTAGACAATCAAGGAAATATAAATGCAGTTTTCTTTTGAGGGAGAGTGCAGGACATGAGCAGAAAATGTGTGGGACTGTCTCTTCCTCCTCTTCATTTAAGCAGCTTCTGCAGAAAACGTTAGAGGAAACGCCAATGGCGTATCTAACTATGGAGCAATGCGGTAAGGACATTGATTACGGATTTAACGTGCAATCGGAACATGGATAGCAAATGTCTTGTGCGTTTTAGATCTTGCTCTGGCCATGTTAGACCTAGTGTTAGTTTAGAGCAATTTGAGGGCAACCCCAAGACTCAAAAGAAACTTATAGTTTAAACAAACAAATCTCACAAGAGTAATTGTTTCAAAAAAGCTCACTTCAGCGCGAATTCTGCTCACTGAGCTTGTATATTTCACGGAGGTACCTAAAAAAGGTAATTTCAACCGAACAAAGTACACAAAAATAAAGAAAATTTAAGCATACACCAATGGGTTCCTAAATGACAATAAAATCGACAATCTATGCAGTGCCTTAAAACTGAGTTCAAAATGAAAAAAAAAAAGTTAAGAAATCACTCAATTAGTTTAAATTGTCATGGTACAATGCAAATGTCGGATATACTCACACCTTTAGGAGCCAATTTGGCAATATTCCTATTAATCTCTTGCAGCATTTTGTTGTTATTCTGTCGGTTAATCTTGACATTTTCAGCTTCCAGTCTTTTATTCTCCTTGTTGATAACTTCCATTTCTATGTTCAACTGTCTCACATCTTTTTCCAGGTTTCTTACTTGAGCTCTCAGACGTGATTGAGCGCTAACATGTGATTCTTCTTTCTTCTTCAATTCCTTCCGTAGATTTTCGATTTCCTCTTGAAGCCTTGCAATCTCTTTCTTTTCTTTTCCAGAAACCAACGACTTTTGTTTACTCATTTGCTTTTCCATCTTCTTGCGATCCTGTTCGATTTTCATGCGCTCGTCATGCAAATAGATTTCCATTTGAATTCGTTCGTCATTGATTTTCTCTAAAGCTTCGATACGTTCTTGTTCAAAGTGAGCTTTCTCTAGTTCATGTTCTTGTTTAGACTTCACTAGTTCCAAGTTGGTTTGTTTGAACGTTGATATTTCATATTCTAGTTCAGCCAAACGTGTGCGCACCAAGTCAGCTTTTTGAAGGATTTCTTGAGCTATGTTATTGACTTCCGGTCGACAACTGGTGATAGTTGCATCACTTTGATTGGCAAACAATTGTTTCTTGAACTCCTCAAAGACTTGTGATGCATCAGAGAAGTCGAAAGCTTCTGATAAACTTTGTTGGGGTTCATTTGTGTGTGGTGTTTCCGCAAAACGAACACGATTCGTCTGTTTGGAAGTAAATTCTTCTTCTACCTCAGTGTCCGTTGAATCGGAAACAATTGACTTGGAACTGTTATACATTTCAGAAGGAACTGGTGGGAGTTTCAATGAAATAGACGACCCGAGTGTTTCTTCGTCTAAACTTTTTTTAGTTTTACGGAGAAATCGTTTGATACAACTCGAGTTAAGATCAAAACTACCTTCTTTTGCTTTTTGCTCGAGAAGTTCGAAGATGCTCATGTTATCGGTTTCATCGTGGTAGCTGCTAGTATTAGTTTGTTGTTCAATTGGTTTTATAATTTGCGGATCAAGAATTTTAGCCCAGGAAATCGGATCCGGTGTTTGTTTAGTAGAAGTCGCTGATGTCGATTTGATGTCTGGTGTTGAATTACATGCCGTCTGTGACGAAATCAATGATTTTTGGAACTTTTCTTCTAGTGCGTCAAGATAGGGAAGCTCATTGGAGTTGTCATTTGGTTTGAGTCTTAATACAGCTCTTGAAAGTGGCTTCTTTTGTACGTTTGTTGTGGCTTTTTGCTTTAAACTGGGATGAACAGAAGAAAATTTATACGGTGGAAGATTACTCAACCGAAACTGATCCGGATCCACTTTAAAGCGATTTATCAAACCCTGTTTACGCCGTAGAAAAGGACGTTTTGGTTTGTCAGTTTCGGTTTGTTCAAATTGCTCTACTTCTTCTCCTTCGGCTGTTTGATCGAGAGTATTTACACCAATGGATGATTCACTTTCAGTTGATTGATCACTTGTGTCCCCATCTTCTTCCAAAAGACTCAAATCAGCGTGAAAAATGCCAAGTGTTTCGTACATCTTCCTGTGCTCCAGGCCAAGAAGTTTACGTTGCTTGTTTTGCCTTTCAAAAAGGATTTTCTTTTGTTCTTCTTGCCATTGATTTAGTTGCTCTAGACGTTGTGCAATGCCAGAGGAAGAATCGTCTTTGATTTCCGACATTGTGTAGATATTGGTTTAATTATTGGCAAGCATAAATAAAGATTTAGATATTTGAAAACAATTTTAATTTTAAAAAGCTTGTTTGAAAAGAACACTTGTTTGATATTTGCTTTTGTAATCAGTCGCCTCAACATTCCGGAGCTAAGGAATTGTAGTAGAATTGTTGGTATCACCACAAAGTATATTGAACAGAGAATCAACTCACAGAAAAGGTAATACAGAGTTATATACCAAAAACGACATTTATGGTGGACCTACATGCATCTGCAATTGCAGATGATTAATGGTGGTGGATTTACGGGATTTACATGCATCTGCAACTGATGAAAAAAGGAAAAAGACACAAGATGTAAAATTCATACTTGTCTGATAGAGAGGGAAGGCACCATCTGCACTTCCTTAATTATTGGATGCGGATGAAAAAATACGGGTGCAGATGAGCATGTTCATCTGCAGCCATAATTCTATTCGTCTCTCTTTTTAACTTTTGTGTGTTGGTTATAATCTTCATCCGTCCCGCTTTACTTTTCTGCACTTCCAGCACAGTTGCAGATGCATGTAAACCCCATAATTCTATTCGAGTATATCTCGATGAGTTTTCTCTTACATCAAAATAATATGCAATTGAATCCACTATAAATATCACTTTTAACTTATTTGTATACTTAACTGCGTGAACACAATGGGAGCCGCAGACGCAATACGCAGCCGGTGCTGAAAGAGCTGTCAAACTGTGTCGTACGTGTTTTTTAAAAACTGCACACAATGCAGCTGGACGTCGTACGTGTTTTTTGACATAAAGTCTGTATTGATGTCAGCTGACTGCATGAAATCTAATTTACGAGTATATCAAATTTGAGTTTGTGAAAATAAAATAAAAGCTAGAATGGAAAGAGAAAATGAAGAGATGGTTTTTTTGATGGGTGTAATCCAGATTTGTTATCTGGCTTTACAATATTTCAAAGAAAAAAAGCGAAGATGGTGGGTACGACCATTGTACCAAAACAGAAAGACCGAAGGATATTATGAAACTAAAAATTCAATTCCTCAGATATGTTTTTCCACTCCTTGGCTTTCATTTTAACATTTTTATAATTTCTGTTACACAAATTCCATAACATCTCTCGGCTTCGCACTGCTTCAATAATTTTTTTCCGACTCGTCCATCTTCTACCGCCTTTAAAACCAAAACAACTTTATTGAATACGCTGGTAAAAGTTAAAAGTTAGCCAACTCTTCCGGCTGCGGCTTGCGGCGCGTAGTGCGTTGCGTATGCATTGTGTTCACATCAATGGATTTGCTACTTTTTAATATTTTGACAGTTCTTGCGGCTCCGGCTCCGATGCGTATGCGTATGCATTGTGTTCACGCAGTAAAACCGAACTTGATTTATTTAAACTTCAAATTAGTTAGCATATCTAGTTAAATTAATTTTTTCGTTTTGTCAACATAAAAATGACAGCAGCAGTGAAAAGTAATAAGGTAGTTCTGGGGGTCAATACCCGATCTGTGAAGCTGTGAAGTGAAGAAAAATATATCATTTCAGTTTTCATACAGTTTTTTCATTTTATCACTTCACGAATCCATTCTAAGCGATTCCAGATCTAAAAAGTACTAAAATGTTCTAAATGATAAATTCTGACAGTATTCTCTCATTTTCTCTCTCATTTCAGTTGGATTCCAATTGGATTTTTCATCGTTTGAGTTTTGCGGCCATTTTTCATAATTGAATTTTTCACCGACTCATACGGCAATGAAAAGTAATTTATCATATGAAAAAAAATTGACATTTGAGGTTGGATTTTCACTAATGGAGAATCGAATTTTCGGTGAAGCTGTGATAAATGTTTTCACTTCACAGCTTCACAGATCGGGAATTGACCCCCTGGTATTGGAAATTGCTCAAATTCACTAATAACAAATAAGAGGAATACGAATTTACCGCGAATCCTGTCAACTCCCCGGGAGTAAAATTCTGCGAATTCCATAAGGGGTTTATCTTTTTTAGTTCCGAACAGTGAACTGAACTAAGAACTAACAGCGTGAACGTGTTCTGAACTGAGCTATGTGAAGTTGGCTGCGCTCAGACTCTTGCTCTAGATGCCCCGTCATTTTATTTCGAGCACGTAGAGCGCACTCGCGTAGTGTTCTGAAGAAAAAAGAAAAGCATTTTGAGCGTTCAGATTTTGCTGAATTGAAAAAGAAATACTTTTACGTTTTTGACGTTTCACTTATCTGTTCGGAACTAAAGAAGAAAAACCCCAATAATGTCCATAACAGGCATGAATACTTCGATTTCAATATAAATCATGAAGATTTGAAGTATGATTCAATCTGAATGTGAACAGGGTTTTTGTGTTAACTACATTGTGCTACCACCTTATGGTTTCTAGTACTTTCTCCAAAACAGTACATTTTTTTCACAAATCCAAACCAAAAACAGAACAAACAGAAATTTACAAAAAAATACGACAGCTGATAGAAAATCCATCTGAAGATCTGAAGGAATCTTTTTGAAAAAATTTGTCAAAAATGAAGTAAATATATTAAAAAGACTTTATTTCATTATACTATATATATTTTAATAACTTATTGCTTTCAGACCTACCGGTAACCCACACGCAATGCCATTGCCATCAAATTCCCCTTGGAAATCCGAGAGTATGCCTTGGTCCATGACTCCTGCGATGCAGCAAAACAGTGTTATGCAGTTTTGTGCTCCCAATCTTGGCCAAAAACAATTCACAATCGACCAGAATCGTCACAAAAAAAGAAAAGCCGCATTCAATCGTGAAGTGTAAGTTTTTACAATCCAACACTACCACTGCACTCCTGGTAAGTTTACTTGACTAAATGTTAACTTTCTCTCTCCTTTAGACCCGACAAAATATTCATATCAGAGGAAAAAGTTATTGCTCGTTTTAATGGAATGCACTTATCATCAAACTTCACAGAGCACAATGCCTGCAGCAGCAGCAGCAGCAGTGTTGATAACGACGATAATTCAATGAAAATGGAGTATTTTGACTTTACTTCTTTGATTCCACAGAAGGAACTTGAAGAAAAACTAAAGAATGCTAATCGAATCACAGTATGTGACCAAGTGAAGAAATTGCAATCCGCTCATAATAGCTTCATCCCCAATGCCCTCATCAATCGAATAGAGAGACCATGTACAGCTTTGGTTTTGTGGACACCACCGGCAAAGTTGGAAGACCTTCTCCCTGGTCCATCCAATAATATCAGATTGAACAATAACTCAATCGACTTTGATACAATTGAGGAAGAGGAAGATAATAACAACTCAACAAATTACAACATGAACAGAACGGATCCTTCTGCGGCAGACGGCATGGACACAGATTTGTAGTGATTCGTCTTGTTTCTCCTGGAATGCCAGCCAAGTCCGTTAACATGTATTTGTGAGCTTATATGTAAGAAGTGATAAAACACGTACGCGCAGCGGAGATGATGATATGAATTTTGTTGAAAAACAAGCAATCGATTTGATATAAGTAATCAAATTAATTTTATAAATTTTTTATTACGAATTCAAACTTTGTTCAAATAAGTTCTCAATAAATATTCTTATTGATATTTTCATTTTCGAAGCCAGAGCATTATTAATCTCAATAGGTTATGGGCGACTTTAAAGATTTTGTGCAAGGTATCCCACAATTTAACGGTTGTGGATACGACGACTGGCAATTTCGTATGAGAATACAATTGGAGTCGAAGAGTTTATGGGACGTTCTGACCGACGAACCACCGCAAGAAGAAACACAAAGAAGCGAATTTATGAAGAGGGATAGAATAGCCAAAAATTATTTGGTTAATTTTATTCATTCGGATTATCTCAGTTACATAAGAGATCAAGAAACTGCAAAATTGATGTGGCTTAACCTGAAGTCAGCATTTGCAAAGCCTTCCATGGTAAACCAACAATTAATACGCAAGCAAATATCGAAGCTTCGTATGAAAAGTGGAGATTCAGTGACTTCACATTTGGTAACGTTTGAAAACTTGATCCGTCAACTCAAAATGGCAGGAGCGAATGTGGAAGATAACGATGTTCTCACACAGTTATTTTTAACGTTGCCAGAAAAGTTTGATCCATTGGTAACAGCCCTTCAAAACTTAGATGAAGATAAGCTTTCATTACCTTTAGCAAAAGAAAGGTTAAAAGCTGAAGAATTGAAAATAAATGAACGCCATGCTGAAGATTTTCAAGAAACAACGGCTTTTTCGAGTAAAAAGAAAAACTACAAGAAAAAGAAATTCAATGGAAAGTGTTTTAAATGCAACAAATTTGGACATCAAGCCAAAGACTGCTACTCAAAAGAAGCTCCAACCGTTAAAGCTCAAACCGTACAAAGCAGAGTTTTTTGCTTCATGGCAGATAGTCAATGTTCAAGAGACAACAAAAGCAAAAAGATTATTTTTAAGCTTGATTCTGGAGCTAGCGATCATCTTGCTAATGAAAAATGGTATTTTTCAGAGATTTCCGAATTGAAATTTCCCATCGAAATAAATGTTGCAAAAGAAGAACAGTCCTTAAGAGCAAATAAAATTGGACAAATCAAGGGATTGAGCAATACCAAAACCGAGCTTACGATTAAAAACGTGTTGTATATACCAGAGTTGAGAGATAATTTACTATCTGTTAGTAAATTAACTAATGCTGGAGCTGAAGTCAAGTTTTGTGGAAATAAGGCCTTAATCTTGAGAGGTAAAGAAGTTATAGCGACAGCATTCTTAAAGTCCAATCTATATGAACTTGAAATTGAAGTCAAGAAAACCCAAGCAAATTTATGTACTAAAGATGAATCAACATTATGGCATCGTCGTCTAGGACACATCAGTAAACAAAGAATGGATGTCCTTTTCAAAAACAATTTAATTCCTAACAAGATTCAAGAACCTGATTTTTGTGACGTTTGCATTGAAGGCAAGCAGGTACGTGAACCCTTTAATGGAACCCGCAATAGAGCTAAGCGAGCTCTTGAGAGAGTACACTCAGATGTTTTTGGTCCATTAAATCCAATTGCTTATGATGGTTCGAAATACTTTGTTTCCTTTATTGACGATTTTAGCCATTTTGCCATGGTTTTCTTGATGAAGAACAAATCAGATGTGTTTCAAGCATTCAAAGAATATGAAGCCTTATCGACCGCTATGTTTAACTGTGCAATTTCAAAACTGACTATAGATCAAGGACGAGAATACTTATCCAAAGACCAAATTTGTTGGTACAAGCAAAAGGGGATTCAAGTTGAGCCAACAGTTGCATATTCCCCTCAACAAAATGGGGTTGCTGAGAGGTTTAATCGAACTCTAACTGAAACAATAAGAGTTTTATTAATCCAATCGAGTGTTCCAAAAGAGATGTGGAATGAAGCTGCTCACGCTGCAGTTTATATGATCAACCGGAGTCCAACCCGTTGTTTGGATAATTCGATGACCCCAGCTGAATTATGGTTTGGAACGAAACCAAATCTTAATAAATTAAAAGTATTTGGTTGCAAGGCGTACGCTTGGATTCCAAATCAATGTCGGAGAAAACTCGAACCAAAAAGCAAGAAAACAGTGATGATAGGATATGCTCCAAATGGATATCGACTCTGGGATATGGAAACAAGAAAAATTAAAATATCTCGCGATGTAAAATTTGATGAATTCAATTTTCCATTTAAAGTCCTTGGAAAACAAATCGTTACAAAAGATGAACCAAAATTTATCCTATGGAGCCACGAGCAAGAGGGGCAAGATGAACTTGTAAGTAATGCTGTGGCTAATACATTAGAAACAGAAACTTTGCAAAATGAAGAAGATGCAAGTGAAGTAAACCAGTTGCTAGAAGAAGATGATCCGATAACTGAAGAAGCTATTAATGCGCTCCCATCACAAACAAATAACAATCACCAAAAGGAGATTGTGAGGCGCAGTGACAGGGAGCGCCGACTACCAAGTAAGTTTGATGATTTTATCATGACTTCAGAAGCAAATTCTGCTGCTGTTTCTTTATGTACAGATTTACCTGAATGTTATAACGACATATTGAATCGGCCTGATTCAGATTTATGGAAGAAAGCTATTGATATCGAACTTAAATCAATGGAGAAAAATTATGTTTGGAAAGTAGTCGATACTCCTTTGAATAAGAAACTCCTACAATCAAAATGGGTGTTCACTATTAAAGAAGATGAACATGGCAATCAAATCAAATACAAGGCGCGTTTGGTTGTGAAGGGATATTTACAGAAATTTGGAATCGATTACACCGAAACATATGCTCCAGTCGCAAAGTTGACAACAATTCGTGTTTTGTTGGCAATAGGCGTACATAGAAAGTATCAATTTCATCAACTTGACGTAAAAACAGCGTTTCTTCATGGTGATCTGAACGAAGAGCTTTATATGGCTGCACCAGAGGGCTTGCCAACCAGAGAGGGAAAAGCATGTCAACTTCTTAAGTCCATTTACGGCTTAAAACAGTCTCCTCGTTGCTGGAATCAGAAACTAAATGAACATTTAATTTCTATTGGATTCGAGCGATCAAATCATGATTACTGTTTATATACAAGATTTAAGAATGAAGATGTTTTATTCTTGTTAATATACGTTGATGACCTTCTGATTGTGGGTAAACCAATTTCATCGATAGAGAAATTGAAAGATGAACTCTCCTCTCGATTTGAAATGTCAGACTCTGGACCCTTAAGATTTTTTTTGGGTATGAAGATAGATGTTCTTGGAGATGGTTTACAAATATCACAAGAAGCAAGCATCGATAAAATTCTTCAGAAGTTTGGTATGATGGAATGTAACTCTGTTAAAAGTCCTACGGAGAAGGGCTTGCAACTTCAAGCAAATAACAAAAATGAAAAACTTGAAAAACCTTATCGTGAACTTCTGGGAAGTATTATGTATGTAATGCTTTGTTCAAGACCAGATATATGTTTTGCAATTAGTTTTATGGGAAGATACCAACAAAATCCATCTGAATTGCATTGGCAACACCTTAAAAGAATAGTACGCTATTTAAAAGGTACAAAGAATTTGAAACTTAACTTTAAATATGGTCAATTTCAACCAATTATTGGATTTGCTGACGCTGACTGGGCATCTGATATAGTAGACAGGAAGTCAGTAAGTGGGTATATGTTTAAAGTTTATGGAAGCACAGTGTCATGGTGTAGCAAGAAACAAACCACTGTTGCTACTTCTTCCAGTGAAGCTGAATATATAGCCTTAAGTTCAGCTACAGCAGAAGGAATATGGTTGCGAGGACTATTACAAGATTTACATGAGATCACTGACGAACCAACTTATATTTTTGAGGACAATAGAGGATGTATTGGAATGGCTCATAATCTGGAAAGTAAACGAGCAAAACATATCGATATAAAACATCACTTTGTAAGAGACAGTATTGCGAAAGGATTAATAAAAGTTGAATCAATCGGCACAAAAGAACAACAAGCTGACATCTTTACCAAAGCTATGGATCCTGTACACTTTTTGTATTTACGAACTAAAATTAATTTGACATAATAATGGTATTCGATTGAGAGAGGGTGTTGAAAAACAAGCAATCGATTTGATATAAGTAATCAAATTAATTTTATAAATTTTTTATTACGAATTCAAACTTTGTTCAAATAAGTTCTCAATAAATATTCTTATTGATATTTTCATTTTCGAAGCCAGAGCATTATTAATCTCAATAAATTTAGACTTTAAGTTTGCTCCCACTAAAGTGGAGTTGAGAATATGTCACGATTTTGTTACGTAGATTTTTATTTTTTTTTATAAATTAACTTAGTTTTAGGTACTGAGTCCGCTTTTGACTGGAAAGGTCGGAGAATACTTTTTTTAAGAGGAATCAATGTTAGAAGGGCGTAATTTTGTAAACGCATTTCATAGAATTCCTACACTCGAAGTAAAATAATAACTTTAAAGAATATAAATTAATGTATGTCTATTAAATTAAAACCAGCATAAATTGTGATTTTTTCTAAAAACACTTCTCAATGGTTAGACTTGTCATTTTTATTCAACATGTAGGTAGGGGTCTAAAGGCAAGGAGACCCAAGGCTTGAGTCAAAAAGTAAATTGGCACTCCGCAGTATTCGATGTTAGGTTTTTCTTTTCAGATAGGGTTAGTTGAAAAGTTTGTATATTTCACAGATTTCCAGGGTAATTTTTGAGAAAAATGGATTCGTTTCATGTTTCACAAGTGAGTGAGCTTTTGGCCCGAATTGATGACAATTGCCAATGCCAGGGACAGCCCGAATGGGGAAATTGGTTGACTTTGGAGATGAAGGTCCCCCATTCGCTTCCAGTCGAACGTTCGATTCGCTACTCATAATACGGACCGAAGAGACAAGGAAGAGACCAAAAGCAAGTTAAACTGCAAGCAGATTCTAGATCGCCAAAAAGAAATTTCGAAATCCTTTTGGAAATTAGACGGGTTATCAGATGACATCATCTTGTTAATAAAATGAGATATATGAATTTTTTATGATCGCTTTAATGTCGTTATAAAAAATAAATAACTACGGTAGCACACCATAGCTCGGAGAACCTCGGTGCTTAACGCATTTCACTGACCTAGGTTAGGTTAGGTGGAAGTGGCTGTCAGCCAATGAGTACATTGCCTGACACTAGCTTTGTCGATGTGAGTGGTCTAACCTACCTTACTTTTAATAACCTAAATTCAAAATTTTTTATCTTACCAACCTACATAAACTGCAATTCTTGGGATATCGATTTTTATGAACTCAACGATTTACTTAACGCAGTTGAGTCGGAAAATATAATGCTTATTGGTGATGTTAATGCTAGAATTGGAGACAATCAGATAATTCCAACCAAAACTAACTTCATTGGCAATGATATTTTTTATGAGAAGCGCATTTCAAAAGACAAAATCACTAACAGGAATGGTCGTCTCCTTTTGGAAATGTGTCAGACATTTAATCTTTATATCCTTAACGGATGTAGCAGGGATGACGCGAATGGAGAATTCACATTTGTAGGGGGATCAGGAAAATCTGTTATAGATATTTGTGCCATATCAGGAGATTGGAATGCAATATTATCGTCCTTCAAAGTGGGAGCCCAAACATTTTCAGATCACATGCCCCTTATAGTAGGTGTAGATTTGGATTTTCAAGCAGAATACTGCACTTTAACCTTGCCACCAAAATTAGTCTGGAAAGAAACACAGAGAAACGCATATGTAAATAAATTATCAAATGAGATAGAATCCACGTATAGAAACACCACAATACAGCTCAACCCTACAGAAGAGATAAATTTACTAAACAACTGCATCAGAAAAGTTGTCCCAATTCACGCGCGATCGAATAATAAAAAATTCCGGCAAAAGTGGTTCGACCAAGAATGTCTTGAAGCAAGAAAACTTTCATTTACCCTGCTTAGAAAACTTCGAAATTCCACTAGCCCAAATAAAAATCTAACCAAACAATATATAAATACCAATCGAAACTATAAACTGATTTGTAAAAACAAACGCGAAAATTATTTCAGGTCCCTAGCAGCTGAACTATCAACCGCAACTAATAGTAAACAATTTTGGGAAAAAATAAAAATAATTAAGGGTGATAATTTTGTCTGTGGTATCCATGTATCTGCCTCGAAACTAGCAGAGTATTTTAAATTATTACTTAATCCCCTTGACGTCACAGAAACCATACAGTTTGCTGAACCATTATAATAAATGATCTTCTTGATGCCGAAATCGTTATGAGTGAGCTCCAACAGTCACTTCACTACTTAAAAAATAATAAAGCGCCAGGTCCAGACCGCATTGGAAATGAATTTTACAAAAATGCTTCACCCGACTTTTTAAATAAATTGCTAGTTGCGTTTAATTCCATTTTTAGAGTGGGAGAGATACCTCAAGAATTCAGGGATGCCATTGTATATCCAATATACAAAAAAGGTGATGTCAATGCACCAAACAACTATCGAGGTATCTCTTTCATGAACTCGATCGCAAAACTATTCTGCTCGATTCTTCTGAATAGAATCAACACCTGGGTAGAAAACAACAACATACTTAGTGAATATCAGGCAGGTTTTCGCAAAGGCTATTCTACTATAGATAATATCTTCACAATAACAACTATAGCTCAATACTTCCTTAGACAAAATAGGAAGCTTTACATATTTTTTGTAGACTTTAGAGCAGCTTTTGACTCTATAAACCGAAAAGCCCTTTTTTATAAATTGTCACAAATAGGAATGTCAACAAAAATGCTCAAAATACTTAAAAGCATGTATACAAATACACGGCAAAGAGTATGGGATGGTAAAAATGTTTCCAACTGGTTTGAAACCAAGTCTGGAGTGAAGCAAGGATGCCTTTTGAGTACTAAACTTTTCACGTTATTTATAGATGAAATAACGACGCATCTGCATGCAGGTATAAGAGTCGCAGAACAAGTCATAAAGGTACCACTATATGCAAATGATATTTTATTATTAGCGGAAACCCCACATAGCTTACAACTCATGATAAATAAAATGAACAGTTTCTGCAAAACCTGGAACTTGAGAGTTAACCTAGACAAATCCAAAATAATGATAGTACGAAATCGATAAATAAAACTAGAAACAACTGAAAAATGGTTCTTCGACGGTGAAGAGATTGAAATTGTACCTCACTATAAATATCTGGGCATCTTATTGACACCAAATATGAAATTCAATCTACACCTAGAAAAAAAACTGGCAAGCACAAAAAGCCTTATCAATGCGTCCTGGGGAAACATAATAAACAAGCAAGAAATACCAACATCTGCGAAATACCGAGTATTTGAATCAATAATGCGATCTCTAATGTGTTATAGTGCTCAAACCTGGGGGTACAAACAATATGAAGACGTTGAGAAACTTCTTCGATACTTTTTGAAAAAACTTTTCCGTCTTCCTCTTATGACAATTATGTACTCAGCATAGAAACAGGTCTGCCAAATCTTTTTAATTTCACATTGAAGTTACACTTTGATTACATACTCAAAGTACTAAAATACCCCGAACATAGACTACCACTCATTTTAGCAAAATATATTATCAATAAAAAATTAGAATGGGTTAAGGATTGGATGAGACTAGCAGCAAAATATGATTTAAACCTTAATATACAATATCTTGACCTTGCAATGCTGAAACAACAATTTTATAAGGTTTTGGAATTATCTGATAGTAGTCACAGAAATGAATGTAAAGAAAAAGCCACATCTTCAATTAACAGGTTGATATACCCTGAGTTAAACTATGATTTGATGAATAAAAACTATTTTAATGATCGATATAGCATAAAAGAGATATCCCTGATTTGCAGAGCCAGATGCGATATGTTGAATTTGAATGGTGCACCGTTCAAAAAATCAACAACAAATCTTTGCACTATATGCAATCTCCAAATGAAAGAAGACACATTCCACTTCCTGGCAATATGTCCTATCTACAAAGATTTGAGACTAATACACTTCGGGAAGCTAACATTGACAATGGAACAAACGAAGAACATCCTAAATGGTGATAACTGGACTGCTTTATACAAATTTATTGAGACTGCATCCTCCTATAGACATAACATTTTAACCGAATTTTTATAAAAAAAAAACTAATGTCATGTTTTTTGTAATATATAATTTATTTTTTATTTTATTTTTAAAACCTTTTGTTAAATCAAAAATTTTCCTTTTTTAAGATAAGATGTTTCAATTTAACTATACTGTAACTTAAAACATATTTTATCGCAACATTCAGGCAGACGGCAACGCCATTGCCAACTTAAATTATTTTTATTATATCATTTAAGAAATATTGAAAACTATTACTATGTAAAATTGAAGCTTAATAAAAAAATAATAAAATATCCTACAAAATATACTAATATCCATTGCCTGACACACTTAGGCCGCAAGGGCCCATCGTTATACCACAGAGATCAGCAAGTTAATCACCTACTGATCCCAGAAACCCGATGTAAGATGAACGAGTTGATCACTTATTAATCTTCCATTACGGGACTAGCCGGTTAATCACCTACTAGTCGAACCACGCGGAACTTTTAATGTATTTCGAAAGATTTTTAGGGTCTATGTAAGCTAAATCGCCAGTATCATCGAAGAAGAATTTAATTTTAATTTTGGTGGGGCTACCGCCCCATTTATTAGCTTAATACAAGCTTAAAATTACTTAAACATACTAAACTTAAACTAATTAAAACTAATTAAAGCTAAATTAAACTACAGGGATGAGAAATGGTTTAAAAGGAGGACTTTCAGACAAGAACTTGAAAGATTAAGGTCGAAAAGAAAAGGAACAGAGTTAATCTTACTCATCATGCGGGTTAGGGGTTCGTTGAGACCATAGGATGTACGATGAGCAGGAAGGAAAAAAAATCGGTATGATCTTACGTTTCGGGGATTAGTGTTGAAGGAGATAAGATCTAAAAGGGGGGAGCAGTCAGTGTTACCAGTAAGAAGTCGGTGAATGAATATGATGTCAAAGACATTCCTTCTGTTTTCTAGGGAGTGAAGATTAAGGATTGCGAGACGTTCGCGGTAAGGAGGCAGGGTGAGAAAGTTTCTAACATCGTAGAGATCCCAAAGGGCAAACAGCAGAACGGAGTATGCATCGCAAGTATGGAGCCCACACTTGCGATGCATACTCAAGGAGAGGGCAAACACAGGCAATATAGAGGGATTTCGTTACAAGGTGGTTGCGGAACTCTTTGAACCATCTTTTGATAAAATCAAGGGCGGAATAAGCTCTTGATATTACATCGTCAATATGAGAACAAAAATTCAATTGGCCGTCCCAGAGAACTCCTAAATATCCGAAAAGCTGCACACGGTTTATAGAAATGTTCTGAAGATAATCGGATCTGGGGGGAGGTTTATTACTTTTACGAGAAAAGGTTATTGCTTTGCATTTGGCAATGTTTAATTCAAGGAAGTTCTTCGAACCCCAAAAGACGAATGAATCGAGGTCATTTTGAAGCAGGAGAGAATCTCGATCGGAGGAGATGTCTTTAAAATTTTTTGCGTAATCGACGTAAAGTGAGATAGAAGAATATTGGATGATCCTTTCGACATCATTAATGGCAAGGATGAAAAAGAGGAGTCCAAGATGGCTGCCTTGGGGTACACTGGAGGTTGCCACAAAAGGAACTGAAAGAGTAGAACCGAAACGAGCTCTATATTGGCGGTTATCCAAATATGAAGATATCCATTTGAGTAGGATAGGGCTGAATCAGAGGAAGGAAAGTTTAAAGAGGATTAAAGTGTGAGAGATTTTGTCGAAAGCTTTGCTGAAATCTGTGGTAATGACGTCTACTTCGTTTCCTTTTTCCATCACAGAACGAGAGAAGGAAACAAACTCAACTAGATTAGTGGTTGTAGACCTTCCCTTACAGAAACCATGCTGCTTGGAGGATATCATCGATTTGCACTGGAAAGAAAGTATTTCATACAGAATGCTTTCGAAAAGCTTAGGGATGTGAGAGAGTTTGGCTATGGGTCAATAGTTAGAAATTAGGTTTTTGGGGCCTTTTTTATGGATAGGTGAAATAACAGATATTTTCCATAAGTCCGGAAAAACACCACTTGAAAGGGAAAGTTTGAAAAGGTTAGTGATAGGAAGGGCTAAACTCGAACAACATTTTTTAAGCAAAATAGCAGGAATGCCATCTGGACCTGGATTATACTCGTCTTTGAGTTTGAGGAGACCATTAAGAACAGTTGACTGATTAAAGCTTAGATTAGAAGGCCCAGTAGAGAAATGACGAAGATAGGAAAAGTAAGTCTGGTCTAGATCTGGGGTTTTTTGGGCAAAAGACAGTTTAAAGTAACTTGCAAAAAAATTTGCGATTTTTGTTGGTTCGTTGGAAGATTGGCTTTCGTAGTGAAGAGAAGGAGGGAAACCATCATTTTTCTTTTTATAATTGATAAACTTATAAAACGATTTTGGCTCCGAGATTAGATTAGCTTGGGTGGTGGATGTAAAGTCATTGTAAAGAGCTTCATTGAGGTTGGAAAATTTATAAAACACTCCAATGTAATCAGAGTAATCAAAAACTGAACGGGAGCGTAGAAATTTATTCCAGAGCTTATTTCTCTTGTTTCGTAGCTCACGTAGTCTATGATTGTACCAGGGAGGGGCTGTTGAGTAGGACTTATCACGCGAAAGGGGAACATAGAGATTTATGCAGTGCAACAATTTCTCGTAAAACAGACTAGTTGCGTCGTTCATTGAGAGATTATTAAAGTCGAATGAGGTATTAGAGAGGATTTCATTGATTATCTTGAAATTAGCTTTACGAAAGTTGAACGAATACTTATTTGGGCTAGGTAGAAGAAAAGGTAAGGTTATAAAAAAAGAGAGAGTGAGAGGCGGGTGAAAGTTGTCAATAGTAGATAATGGGGATGTGGTTTCTGAGACATGAGTTAATAGGTCTGTTTCTTTACTTTTCGTGTAAAGTTTGGGAAAAAGCCCGGGAAAAAGTTTGGGCTCGAGCTTTTTAATGTTGTTTTTGTAATCTCCATCCGAAAATGAAAAGTAAAGATACACCTTTTGGGATGTTTCTTGCTGAATGACATTTATCATGTACTCTCCGTAGAGATGTAAAAAACATACAAACAATTTTGTTTCAGAAACGTGTTAAAATGAGCTCAAAGCAATATTACATTGCATATTTAACATTATTTCGAATTTTCAAACCTATTAGGAGAGATTATGCTTTCCATTTTTCATTTAATTTCAAATATAAATTTGAATTCAATCGAAATGTTTCGATCAGCTGATTTCACAAACAGATGATTTGACAAGCAAGAAAGTGCACGAGCAAATAGTTCGGGTAAATTCTTGCTGGAGGGGAAGTGACAAAAAAGCAAAAGCTCTGCCACTTTTACGTCAAATAAAAGTAAAGATACACGTTTCGGGATCCCGCGGGATCCCACGGGATCCCGAGTGTGAGTAAAGATACAGACCTAATGGGATCGGAAGTGAAAATAAGATCAAGCTGCCGGCCCATATAGTTTTTAATACCACTCATTTGGGAAGAATTCACTGAGATGAGTTTTCCTCCTATGAAGTAGTGCAGGGCTTCTGCAGAAATCACTGGAAAACACACCAAGTCTTTTGGCGTGTGTCCCTATTAGACAGTGTCCCGTGAGAACACCTATGGTAGAACCTAGATACAGGCGGTTCAGGGCTAACAAACTCTTCGAGCGTTTTGAATCTACACAAGGCCAAACTTTTTTGGTTGCAAGGTAGTTGTTACTCTCAGTCCATCTAGTGTTTGTTATGCTTGAAGCGTCTTGTCTAAGTAGGAGTTTACATGTAGCGATAGGTACACCTATGTTGTTCCATTCTGAGCGTAGGGAAGTGGTCGTGCTCTTTTTGGCTAGTTCGTCTGTCATACAGTTGCCTGGTATGTCCCTGTGCCCTGGCACCCATGAAAGGTGAATGTTGAACTGATTTGACATCTGACAATTTTGGACCGCTTGGCTGTCCGAGAAGATTCGAATATTCGTGGAGGATATGACGTTTTCTTTGAGCCAAGACAGCACCTCCTTAATCGCCAGAATTTCCGCTTGGAACACACTACAATGATCGGGTAGGCGGAAGAAAAGGCTGAGATTCAGTTTTTCTGAGTAGATTCCACTTCCCACAGACCCACACCTTCGCTGGTTTTTGAACCATTGGTGTAAAAGTGTATTGCTTCATTTTCCAAAAGAGTATCATTTTCCCAAGCTTCTCTTGAAGGTAGCGTTACTTGGAAATTATTGTCAAACACCAACTTGGGGGTGGTGTAGTTGGATCGATTCGGTAAGAATCTAAAGTTATCTAGAATGGTAGTGTGGCCGATTTGATTATTGGTCCACTGTAATGTAGCTCTGAGTCGACCTAAAATTTTCCGCAAATTCCGAACGACTAAATGACAGGAAATTGCTTTTCATCGCAGTCTAATTATTATTGTCGGAGGACTTGCAAATTCCTCTGAAAAAGCGATAAGTATTGTAATAGAGTAAACTAAAATTAAATTACTGGCAACTCTGTGCATTTATTGTAACCCATGCATATCTTACATTATTATAATTGTCATTTGTCATTCGAATAAAACTTCTCTCTCTTGCTTTAACTATCAACTCAACAAGTCGTGTTCCTTTTTATTTCTTGTGCTCCGCTTAAATTCCACTTTTTCTTTATATCAGGTTATGGGCCCAGATATACGTAATTAGATAAGCACAAGAAAGTTAGGGAAAGTCGCGTTAATTGAATAAAAAGACAAAATTGCAACGGATGCGCCAGATATTTAAAGATTTATTTTTGCTTTCTTTTTTTTGCATGTAAATACACACATGGCTTCGTCATCGTCCTCCATTTTGTCCGTGGAGAAACTTCGTGGTCGAGACAACTACGATACTTGGCGATTCGCAGTGAAGAATTTACTTCAACACGAAGAGCTTTGGGACTGCGTGACAGAGAAGAACACAGATCCCAAATTGATGACCAAAGCAAAGGCAAAAATAATACTTTTAGTTGAACCAATCAACTACGTCCACGTGAAGGAAGCAAATACACCCAAAGAAGTTTGGGATAACCTACAAAAGGCTTTTCAAGATTCAGGGCTAACACGTAAAGTTGGTCTTTTGAAAATTCTAATAACCACGAGGTTAGAAGAATGCGAGTCAGTGGACGAGTATGTAAACAAAATTATTAACACCGCGTATAAAATCAGAAACATCGGTCTTCAGTTGAGTGAGGAGTGGATAGGAACTTTACTCCTTGCCGGCCTTCCGGACCACTACCAGCCAATGATCATGGGTATTGAGAGCTCGGGGTTGCAGCTGACTGCTGATGCGATCAAACAAAAATTGTTGCAAGATGTGAAACCTATTTCTACCAACGGTTCTACGGCCTTTTTTACGAAAAAGCAGAAGCGTATTAGATGTTTTCAGTGCAACAAGTACGGTCATTTTGCTCGCAATTGTCCAAATGCTCAGAGTTCCAACAAGTCCAATAAAAAGAACCAGCTTTTGTTCACCGCATTATCAGCCAAGGACGTGGACTCGAAGGAGTGGTATTTGGACTCAGGTGCGTCCAAGCACTTGACTCTTCATCGTGATTGGTTGGACAATGTCACGAATGCGAGCAGTGATAAGGTTGTCATTGCAGATAAAAATGTGATGCCTGTTGGTGGTAAAGGTGATGTGAAGTTGTTGTTGTCTACTGGTGAAAGTGCTGTTGCGAAAGATGTTCTTTTTGTCCCCAACCTGTGTGCGAATCTTCTCTCCGTGAGCCGTTTAACAGACAGTGGCAATTCTGTTGTGTTCAAGGGAAATCGCTCCGAGATTTTCAATAATGACGGTTGTTTGATTGCAACTGCATCAAAGAAAGAAGGTGTTTATAAGCTAGACCAGTCATCTGTCGAGCATGCCAACATATCGATTGCGAATGAGCAAAAGAAATCTGTTTGGCACCGTCGTATGGGACACCTAAGTGCAGATGGTCTACTTAAACTGAAGAAGATTGCCGACGGGGTGAGTTTTGTTGATAGTGAGGTTGTTGACTCGTGTGTAGTTTGCTGCAAGGCAAAGCAGACTCGACTTCCATTTAAAAGCACCGGAACGAGAGCAAAAGATTTACTTGAGGTGGTCCATTCTGACGTTTGTGGGCCTATGTCCGTCAATTCAATCGGAGGCTCGAGATATTTTTTGATTTTCGTAGACGATTTCAGTCGAAAAGTTTTTCTGTACCTCTTGAAGAACAAGTCCGAGGTTAAAGAAAAGTTCGATCAGTTCAGAAGATTCGTAGAAAATCAAACTCAGAAAACCATTAAAGTGTTGCGCACCGACAACGGTTCCGAGTACTGCAACCAGGGGTTGCTCAACTGTTTGCGTAAACATGGTATCCAACATCAAAAAACAGCACCGTACACGCCAGAGCAAAACGGCTTGGCAGAGCGAACTAACAGAACGGTGGTAGAAAAAGCTCGTTGCTTGCTTTTTGATGCCGATTTGAAGACTGAATTCTGGGGTGAAGCAGTGACGACGGCAGTATTCATCATCAACCGGTCTCCGAGAAAAGGTTTGGATGACATGACACCAGAGGAAGCCTGGTCTGGAGTGAAACCCAACCTAGAACGATTGAGGGTGTTTGGTTGTCAGGCGATGGTTCACGTACCCAAGGAGAAGCGAAAAAAATTTGATCCCAAGTCACTACAATGTATACTCGTCGGATTCAGTGATGACAGCAAAGCCTATCGACTTCTTGATCCCAAGACGAAGAAAGTTTATGTCAGCAGAGATGTCATTTTCATGGAAAATCAGAAAATTTCTCAGAGTCAGGTAATTTTTCAAAACAAAACCCATACTGATGTTATTTGTTCCTCTCCAGCTTCGATCGAGGAGGAAGCAACACCTGTCAGCGAAGAAGAAGAAACTACTTCAGAGGAAGAAACAGGTGGAGAGGGGTTCGAATCAGCTGTTGATAGTGACACATATTATTCGGAGTCTGAGGCTAATAGCACTGTTGTTCCTGAATCGGACATAGATTTTAGTCCACCGCATGGAATCAATAGTGCCATAACTAACTCCGAAATCAGAAGATCATCGAGACCCAGGAAACCTATAGTCAATCCAGATTTTGTGTCGTTCATTGCTCGTGAAGTAACAAGTGATCCTGTGACAACTCAAGAGGCGTTGTCAAGCCCCGAAGCCGATATGTGGCGCGCAGCAATGAGAGAAGAGTTCGAAGCTCTTATCAGTAACGAGACCTGGGATCTCGTTCCTACACCGGCAGATCGTAAAGTGATTGACTGCAAGTGGGTCTATAAGACGAAGCGTGATTATTCTGGGAATATTTCACGTTACAAAGCGAGGCTTGTAATTAAGGGCTGCGCCCAAGTCAAAGGCCTGGACTATGAGGAAACGTTCTCACCGGTAGTCCGTTACACATCTATACGGCTTTTATTGGCCTTGGCAGTCCAATACGATATGGAAATCGACCAAATGGATGCTGTTTCGGCGTTCCTGCAAGGCGATCTCCAGGAGGAGATATACATGTATCAACCCAAAGGTTTTTCTGAAGACCACACCAAAGTTTGCCGTTTGAAAAAGACCCTGTACGGTCTTAAGCAATCCAGCAGGATGTGGAACAACAAACTGGACGCTGCTCTATTGAAGTTTGGCACGCAGAAGTCGGAACTCGATCCATGCGTTTATTTTGTAACCTCAAATAAGAACAAATTAATAGTTGCTGTATACGTGGACGATATTTTGATTCTCTCCAACGACACTTCGATGAAATCAAAACTGAAGAACTACCTGATGGACATGTTTCAAATGAAGGACCTTGGACTAGCTCGTTTTCTGTTGGGCATGCAAATTCATCACGATCGAATCAATGGCTACCTAGCAGTTGATCAGCAACAGTATATTCAAGAAATTCTGCAACGTTTTCATATGAGTGACTGCAACCCTGTATCGACACCGATGGACACCAATCAAGTTTTGTCGAAGGAGATGTGTCCGAAATCTCAAGAAGAACAGGATGAGATGAAGAAGGTGCCATATCAAGAAGCCGTTGGCAGCCTCATGTACGCTGCTCAAGTGACTCGTCCCGATCTGGCATATGCTGTCAGTTCTATCAGCAGATTCAATAACAATCCGGGTAAGGCTCATTGGTCAGCTATAAAGCGTATTTTCAGGTACCTCAAAGGCACGATGGATGCAAAACTTGTTTATACCAAACATGGCAAGTCAGAATTCTGCGGCTACTGCGATGCAGATTGGGCCTCCGACCAAGATGAAAGGCGTTCCACTACAGGCTATGCGTTTATGCTACAAGGAGCACCGCTTTCTTGGAACTCCAAGAAGCAACGGACAGTAGCGCTCTCAACATCAGAGGCCGAGTATAGTCTCTATCGGCAGCCACTCAAGAAGCACTGTGGCTAAAGCGCTTAATTGAAGAACTGACTGGTAACACACATACACCAACTATATTCTGCGACAACAAGAGTGCAATTGATCTATCACTACTAAATGCGTATCGAGCTAGATCAAAGCACATCGACATCAAACACCACTTCGTAAGGCACGAAGTTACCGAAGGAAACATCAAGGTACAATACATCAAGACTGAACAAATGCTGGCAGACTTCTTAACCAAGGCGGTTCCAAAGCTTAAGAACGATTTTTGCGCTAAAGGGCTAGGTTTGAAATTTGCCAAATAATCATTATTTACTTAATTTAATAATTTTTGTTTAAGTGGGAGTAGTTTAGTTAGTTTAGTTTTTATTAAATCATAGGTTTTTTTTTCAAAGTTTAACAAAAACAAATGGACTTGGCTTTTGCCGTCTGCCAGATTGACAATTTAAAAAAGTACTATTAAAAATTAAAAAAGTATTTAGATTAAAATTTCAGAAACTTCCGGTCACAATTCTTTGTCTGTATGCAAGAGCGGTTTTGGAAAATAAAAACAGTTTCTTCATATCTACTTGGTTCAACACATTGATGCAATCTTCATCCGTTAGAAAACTTTTTCCAAAGACATGGAATCTGGTTTCCTGTAGTATAGGGCATTTTCCAATGAAGTGCAGGACATCTTCTCGTTCTTTCAAGTTACACAATTCGCAAAGGCATGGTAAATCATCTCTGTGTGGCACATAATTTAAGCTCAAAAGTTCTCCTCTCAGCCTGATCATCATGGATATTTCTTGTACGCTGTTGTTGTCATGAAAATAGTTTTTCTCTCCCAAATTATGATCTAAACGACTATAAATAGATCTAAAAACTCATGATTCCGCATCTTGCCTGTATTTAGATGCATATAGTTCATCCAACTTCTGTATCAACCTATACATCTCGTTTTTCCAGTTGTCTTTATTTCCTAGACTTAAGTCCACGGCTATGTCGCACTGCAGTGCCAGATCTAACCATTCCGCGTACCAACTTGTTCCATCCGCAATATTTTTTAGAGCTGCTTTTTTCGGTAGACGCTCATTAGCCATTTTCATCACTTTCAAGATATAATCTACCTGCAGTTTTAAGGTCTTAATAAACAGAGGTGAAAGTCCCGTTTCGACCATGAGTAAATAGTTTGGGGCGTTTGAAGGGATATGAAAAATTCTTTTGAAATAAAACCTTAGAAGTTTCTCGACCTCCTCGTATTGTTTATGTCCCCATACCTGCGAAGCATAGAACATCACTGACTCCGCAACTGCTTCAAAAACTTTATATTTGCCGCTATGTGAAATGAAACGATTTCCAAAACATCCTTTCCACGTTACGTTTATGGCGTTCTTAGATTTTGCTAATTTTTCTTTAAGATGCTTTTGAAAGGTAAACCCGCTGGTGAGCAGAACTCCTAAGTATTTATATTCCGCTACCACTTCCAATTCTACATCATTAAAGTACCATTTTTCCTTTCTACTGCGCCTTCCTCCACCTTTCTTACAAATCATTATTTTAGATTTTTCCGTGTTAACGCTTAAATTCCATAGCTTGCAGTAGTCATAAAGGCGATTGATCATTAGCTGCAAGGATTCTGGTGAACTGGACAGCAAAACCACATCGTCCGCAAACATTAGACCTTTGTTACACGTTCCACCCCACTCCACACCTCCAGGTAGTCCATCGAGTAAATCATCTATAAAAAGCGAAAAAAGTACTGGGCTCAAGGCACATCCCTGTCTTACCCCCGATTTTGTCTCAAACCATGCAGATAATTCATCTCCGTTCCACACTGCTGCTCGAGTACCTGCATATAAGGTTTGTAAAACCCTTCCGAACTTATATGACATGCCCTTTCCGTAGAGTTTGTAAAACAACGAATTTCGATCTATTAAATCAAATGCTGCTCTAAAATCCACAAAAAATGTATACAGTTTCTTGCCCTGTCTTTGAAAGTCCTCTGCTATGCTTTTGAGCACAAACACTTGGTCTACCGTCGAGTATCCTGTCCTAAAGCCAGCCTGGTATTCACTAAGAAGATTTTCTTCTTCCACCCACGTGCATAGTCGGAGTGTGGGAGTATTGTAATAGAGTAAACTAAAATTAAATTACTGGCAACTCTGTGCATTTATTGTAACCCATGCATATCTTACATTATTATAATTGTCATTTGTCATTCGAATAAAACTTCTCTCTCTTGCTTTAACTATCAACTCAACAAGTCGTGTTCCTTTTTATTTCTTGTGCTCCGCTTAAATTCCACTTTTTCTTTATATCAATAAGTACATTAAAGAAATATCGTGGCACAACAGAGAAGAGAGCCCCGGAGCCTTTTCTCTCATTTCTATCAACCATATGAGGGAATGTAAGGGACCAAGAGTCCGAGTTCGAACCTTGAGCCTCCCACATAAATAGCAGAGATGCTAACTATTACACCTAGGCTAGGGGACCACTGTGTTTGAATGTTTGATTGGTTTTTGAAATGAGTATTCTGCTAAGCAGAACCAATTTAAAAAGCGTATATATTTAAGTCGCTTTCTATTCCTTGAATCGGCAAATTAGCTGACAGCACAGTTTGTTGCTACCTCATCAGGGTGTCCCGTAATTTGTGTGGCATACTTTGGGATTTGAATTTTGGTCATGGAAAATTGTTCTACAGTAAAGTCCGTTTCGCAACTTTAAAATTACTTTTTGACAATTTAAACAAAGGTTATCTTTGGTGTACCCTGACCTGTGTCAAATTCGACTTCTCTGTCAATACTGATGGTGGAGACCTAATTTTAGAAATAATTTTTTGTAGAAATAATAACCTTTGAAACTGTATTTAAATTGGGCTCCTATAGGCTTAAGGTTACCAGATTTTCAAATTTTAAATGGTGTTCAAATTTTCTTCCCCCAGCTAATTAGTAGAATTAAGTCGGGGTGGTAACAATTATTCTTTGCTGACGATGGAGCCATCATAAGCGAGGATCCTACATCCCTGCAACGAGCACTTGACGTTTGGATTGATGTTCTGGAAGGAAATGGGTACCGTATTAGCGCTAAAAAGACTGAATACCTGTGCTGCCCTTTTTCTGATCCAGACAAGCCTATTCCAGACATTTATTTGAATGGAAATGTGCTTCCCAAGTGTGAAAAGTTTAAATATCTGGGATCTATGATCAATAGTGAAGTAACTTGTGATGACGACACATCAATCATCTCGAGTAAGCGTAGGGTGGATGAAGTGGCGAGAAAACTCCGCTATCTTCTGTGATCGAAAAATGCCCCCTAAGTTGAAGGGAAGACTCTACACAGCAGTTGTCCGTCCAGCTCTGACATACGGTTCACAATGTTGGACAGTGTACAAAAAGTATGAGAGCAAATTGACGGCAGCCGAAATGAAGATGCTTCGGATGACAGCAGGAGTAACAAAGCTTGATCGAATTAGAAGTACTAAGATCCGTGGAAGCCTTCATGTCAAAAGTACCATCTTGGACAAAATTCAGCACGACCGGCTCAGTTGGTATTGTCAGTCATGTTCAAAGGAGAGATCCGCAAAACCCCGTCCAAAAGGCAATATCGTACAACGTTTCAACAAATTCGCGACGAAAAAGAAAAGGCAGGCCAAAACACACCTGGTACAAGCAAATGCAAAAACAGCAGCATTTGGTTGGCCTCAGACATGGAACAATCCAAAACCGGGAGGCTTGCCGACGCTTTCTGAGGTCCCCACAGGCGGATCACTAGTGTGAAGCGGAAAAGTGGGAGAGTTGTGATCGCTTCAAGATCACTACTCGTAACGCCGGAAATTAAAAAGAAGAAGAAGAAGAAGTCGGGGTGGTAACTTGAAAGGCCTGATTATTTTATTTCCAATTACACCTGCCCACATATTGATACAAAATCTGCGCTGAAGCGATCTTTGCCGTCTTGAATGTGAATTGCTTCAAGCAATAGTATATGGGGTTTATGGAAATTCGTGATACTATCTCTTGTGAATTGGGATTCGTCTGTCCAAAGAATTCTGTTTATAAACTGGTTGTCATTCAAGCTTCTTTCTAGCAACCAGTTACAAAATTAGAGTCTCATCTCAAAATTATTTGGAATTTGGATGCATATTTTAGCCATGCAGTATTCTGGAGACTCTCAGTCGTATTTATAAAATTTGCTTAGTGCCTGTCCAGACGGGTTATTTCAATAACGTTATGCTGTTAACGCTAGGTGTCTACACGTTGTTATAATTCCTCGCACAAGTTCTCCATTTTGTGTTGGAAAGTGTATTGAAAAAAGCATAACGTTATGAGTATAACCCGTCTGGACACGCCAAGTGTACTGCTTAGGCAGATAAATCTGATTTCGTTTTGGGCATCCAGCCTCTTTCTTCCTCACCCCTTTTGCCCAGAAACGACCGATATAACGTTATTGGAATAACACGTGTGGACAGGGACTTAGAACATTCTTAGACAGTTGTCCAGTTAGACGGTGTCTAAAAAGTTGAACAAGCCTTAGCCAATTTCGTATTTATAAATGCATTCCAACAGTTGTCTAAACAACCCCTAAAACTGTCAACTTCGAATGAAAAACTAAATGGCAGCGTTCATGATGTATCCGTGCAGTACCATTGTCTGTGTTTTGGTATACGAGTACAACAACTATAAGGCTCTGAAAGAGAGTGGCGTAGAACTTGAACTTGACCGAAAAAACACCTGATTTGACTTTGTGTTTCAGCTTTTCCAAGTCTCATAAAATGATTAAATTTGTTCAATTTATAAATTAAATTGTTGAAAGTAGTATTTTTGCACCTCAAACTACTTATTTTTTTCGATCTTAGAGCTCTCAACATTGTTTTATAACATGTTCGACAAAATTGTTTTTTGCTGTAGCAAATGCCACTTTAGCCATAGTTTAGACAACCAATTTCGGTGTCTAAAGTTAGACGTTCCTTAGACAACGATGAAAGTGTTTATAAATACGATTTGGAGTTGAACACTGTTCTAAGAGCTGTCCAAAGTTAGACATACTTTGGAATGGGATTATAAATACGACTGTCTTTGTTTGGAAACATTAAACTGTAGAGCCAAACGCCTTATACTAATGGAAGGATCGATTTCAACAGCTGCCAGTATTCTTTCATCGACCGAAACTTTTCTTATGGTTGCAGCTTCTGCGTTAGGTATTGCGGCTAATACTGATCCAGTTTCTGAAAGCCTTCGAAACTGAACATAAATAGTTTTACTTTTTTTACCGACTTCTACGAGATTAGGTTAGGTTATGTTTAGATGGCTGTCATAAAAACAAACTGACACACTTACGCCATTATTAGGTCCATTGTGATACCATAGAAATTACGCGAGGGAGAACCTCAATTCACAAAATCATTTGGAGCTTTTAATAAAGCGAAGGAGATGCAGGGGATCTGTGGTCGCCAGATCGCTTGGATCATCAAGAAAATATTTTCCTAGATGCCGTTTTCTTATATTATATTGAATATTGAATATTGAACTGTTCAGCCATCTCCTTTAAAGATAGGCGACAGTTAAGGGCGGTTACTGAGCTCGTAGAAACAGTGCCGAATGATTTGAGGGCTGCTTGACTATCTGAGAAAATCCGGATATTCGTTGAGGATATACGTTTTCTTTTAGCCAAAATAGGACTTCTTTGATCGCCAGAATTTCCGCTTGGAACACGCTACAATGGTTTGAAAGGCGGAAAGAGAGACTTACGGTTTGAGTACACCCTTCAGCATACCCCTTCTTCGGTTTTTGAACTATATGTATAGAAATGAATTGAACCATCTCTCAAAAATTCTTCGTTTTCCCAGGTTGTTATAGGTGGGATTGAGACTTGGAACTTATAATCAAAAACTAATTGGGGGATGGTGTAGTCGGAGTGGCAAAGGATTGATCCGAATAAATTCAGGATTGTAGCGTGACCGATGTTATTTACGGTCCATTGGGAGATAGCTTTCATACGAATGGCTGGACTTCTCTGATACCTCTGTTTATATTCTGAAAAAGAGATTCTCATCTACTGCACTCGAACACGGTACGATAAGCATCGCCAGCCAACAAATCTCCGTATTGGCACAAAGGCTTCTTCTTTTTCCAAATTTGTGCAGAAAGGCTTTGATATACCCGTGTCCGGTGAGGAATTGTACGACGTAGTAGTTCACATTGGTCGATTTGTTGAAGCTTCGTGCGAATAAATGCTATTGTTTTCTTGTTCGCCTTCTCTGTTACACCAATTTGTAGGTATTGACTTGCGGTCGATTCGTTGAACAATGTGTTGCTTCAACAAATCGACCAGTATGAACATCGCCTTAGAAAAATAAAGAACAAGAGGGAAAACCATCACCTCATCTACATTGTTGTTTTTGTAACACGATATCCATTTGTGATACACGTCTTAAATGAATATACTAACACCACTTTATTTTGGGATTCCTAAACTGGTTTCCGAAAGTGGTGTTTGCAGAGTATAAAGAACCTATAGTAGCACCATGGCGGGGAAAGCGATGGTATCGCCGTCTGTCGACCCAATTTAGCGTTTTATCGGTTCTGCAAATTTTGCTTTGGTTGTTCACTTAGGCATGTGGATGGTATTTTTCGGATGCTTTAATGGTTGTGGATGGTATTTTCATCAATTAATAAACGTGTTTAAATGATTTTCAAACAATAGGCGTGTTTTTTTGCACGCGAATATAAACTTCGCCCAAAAAAACGTCTTCCCTAAGTTATTCAAATATTTGGCAGCACTGCAATTTGACATAAGCGACAAATTTTTATTTAACAGCTGTTTGTACTAGGCTGTACGCTGTAGAAAATGGTGGTCTTTTATTTAGGGAAACAAAATTTCTTCTACTGTCGACTCCATGACGAACTTTATGCAAGATAGTTTAGTCAAATTCACTTGCTACTGTGGCATTTTAAATCCCATTATGAAGTTATAGGTATTTCTGCAGACATTGCTTGAAAATAACGTGTGGATTTTGCGTCTGCCAAGAAGTGAGTAATCTCTTCCCGTTTATAGGAAATTAGTTTTTGCGCATTAATTATATCTTTCAATAAGATTGGAGTCTCATTTCTGTTCGAATTGTTTGGAAAACAGACCTTCATCAGAAGCGAAACGTATGAAAAAGCGATGCACCAATTGTTTCAACTGTCCATGCTGTCAGCACAGTCTTTCGGCAAGAGCCACCACAGTTGTTGTGCCAAGGTAAGTGCATGTCGTGGTATTCACTTTAGATTTTGATAGATACTTATTTTATTTTTAGGAAGACAGATGAACCCCCTAAAGAAGGTGAACCCTAATCAAAGGTTATCACCAAAAAGATGTACTACGTGTCTTGTTTGGCATGTCAGTGAACCTCAAGAGATGTGGGTATTCTCAATCAAACGGTTGCAACTGGAGCATGGCCAGACAACGAAAATGCCCATCAAACACACTTTGATCCTCTTCTTGAGTACTATCAGTCTGTCGTTCTTCAAGAGAAGCAGGAGAAACACTGGAAATGCTAGACTCTTCGTTTGTCTTGAATCAGTGAGACGATTCAACTGAATTCCACTAGGATGTTCATCAACGAGATCAACGAGAAGAGCCGAAGTATTTTTTTTTTTCTAAAGAAAACAAGACTCAAGGACTAACAAATTTCATTTCTAGATTCATTACTTGGCGGAAATCGAACAAAGTCACGATCAAACTCAATTTCACATCGGATGCATGATGCAACTCTCAAAGCAAATGATGATGTCAATTTAGGATTCCTGATGTAGTACACGTATGTCACGAATACTTCCTAGAAAAAGGAGCCTCAAAAACACGCTCTATCATCCAAAGTCTATGTCACAGTTGGACAGATTGAGGGTTCATTGTTAATACGAATTTTCTTCGCAAAAGAGATCCACAAGCAGTTTATTTATTTTTGGATTTGCGTTCGTTCTTCCGGCTTAGCTATTTATTCAAAAACTATTATGTCCGGGGTTCTTTTTAGTTTACTAATTCAATAATGCTTTACATCTCATGCAGTGTTACTAAATTTTTTTGCAATGTTCGAAAGTTTTTTTTTAAGATTAAACAATAACAATAGCTGACAGTGGAATTTATCTATGAATCAGCCGCCTTATTGACCTCACTTTATTCTTACTCCCATATAGTGAATCGTGTTTAAAGACGTGCTGAGGTTGGGATGTTAAGTGCACAAATGCAATCAACAACTTGTCGTTTCTTTTTATTAAATTAAGAATTAAAACCAGTAAGAAGAAACGGGCAAAATTAAGTGAAGTCAATCGGCCATATCGAGGTAACCGTCGAAGCGGAATTACCTCCGATTTCTCACGATTCGGAAACATTTCGCTTGGTGGTAGTTCTCCGGTCGGCCGATCCAACGTCCTCCGATAAGTTTTTGTTGCGGAAAGTTTTAGTTTTGGTTGGTGGTACTTGAATGAAAAGAACATATTTTGCCCAGAATTGGCATTGACAAGCTTAAAAGAAAAAAAAAAAATATCGGAATTTGTTTTTATTTGTTTTGTCAAACGGATGAATTTTGAATGAATTTTTTGACATTTCCAAAAATTCATCTTCCACACCTTGGTAGCACTTGCAGTTTATATTCGCTTCAGAAATAAACGTAGAAGTTTATCCGCGCTATTCGCTTATTTTGTTGTTGTATTTAACATGCAAAAATTTAAGCAAGTGTATATACGCGTGCAAAAAAACGCACCTAATGTCATGACACGCCAAATGCAAAACAACAAACTTTTTATCATTTAGAATCAAAAAGCACATCACTTGCACATCACTCTTTGATATTGCTAACACATTTACGAAAGCAAAGCTTCCCTAACAAAAAACAATAATATATGACGTATTGACAGCATGTTGGTAGGGTTCTACGATAAACTTGTTCCGATTGAGAAGGTAGGTACGCTAAATTGGGTCGACAGACGGCGATACCATCGCTTTCCCCGCCATGGTGCTACTATAGGTTCTTTATACTATGGGTGTTTGTGAAGTCAGTTCAATTGCAGATGCCGTGGTGTGTGTGTGGTTTTCCCTCTTGTTTTCTTTATTCCTCTAAGGCTTGAGGACAGATGCCATGGTGTGTCGTGTGTGTGTTATTGTGTGTGTGGCTTGGGCCGCTTGGGCTCTTGTTATATTTCTTCTGTGGTCGCAACTCAGCAATTAATTTTACCTTGACGAAGATTACATTGGTCGAACACGTTTTTCTAGTACCTTGAATTTGAACGACAAACTTCTTGAAACGTACGAGCTCATTTTGTGATAAGCTCATTTTATGATGTTTAAATACAAAAGAAACACCCATCAGCACACAGAAGAACAACAACTGTTTGCAGGGACAAAGGACTTACTGGGTGAACACAATGCATACGCATACGCATACGGAGCCGGAGCCGCAAGAGTTATGCTGGGTTTCCACATGTCACTGAAATGACATAGTTTGACAGATCAAAATCTTGTCAGTATTGATACAGTTGCCAGTTCATTTCCACTTGTGTCATTTACTGTCAAAAAATTGGTTGTCATTTCATTGATAAAGAAATTTTGACAAAACGTTTTGTCAACTCAATGAGCGCTATTTCCACTTGTATTGTCATTTCTGAACTGGTAGTAGATTGTCACTGAAAATTATTTGCCTCCTTGCTTCGTCGAATTTTTGTTTTGTGTGTTGCAAGGTTTTCATCTTTTTTAATTAATAAAATAAATAATGTGTGAAATGAAAATTAATTAATGTTATGCCTGCTGTGGATATAAGGCAAAGAAAACCTTTTAGGAGGAGGACGGGGTGTTTACATACTTTGAGGATAATGTCGGGGTGAACAGTCAACAATAAAATAAAAAATAAAATAAAAACGTTTCATACAATTTTTATGGAGGATTCAACACTCCACTCCGCCTAGCCTTCGATTTTTTTCCTTTTGAATTTTTTCATACCATAGTACTATTTATTTATGTTTTCTCGTGCTATTACTCGTCACTTCATTGACAAAAGATTCAACACGATGCCAAAAAAAATATCCATGTCAGTGAATGATGAAGTGACATTTCGTTTGTCAATCAGCCAATTTCCACTTGTCATTCAAATTTACTGCCAAAAAATGACCGACGCTGTTCGTCAGTTCAATGACTGTCAATTTTTGCAATTTCCACTTGTCATTTTTCTGGATGACAGAAAACTAGGTCATTCATCACTTAAAAAGTGGCAAGTGGAAACCTAGCATTAAAATCAAGTTAACTTGTCCAGCTCCGTCTTGCGTTGTTGTTGTATTCGCTTGTATTTAGTGTTTTGACATTTCTTGCGGCTGCGTCTCTGCAGCCATTGTGTTCACGCAGTTAGTGACAAACTTGTTTAGTACCAATTAAAAATTGTTGTTGTCGTGTGATATATAATTCGAAATCACAATTACCTCGTTTCCACTTAGGATCGGGTACTCGAATCGGATTATGATTCAAATTTCGATTCAGTGCCCCTGTTCTGTTACCTCGTTTCCACTTAGAATTGAATCACACTTCAATTCGAATTAGTGCCAGTGTATACCTACATCGAATTGGAATAGGATTACCCGATCCGATACAGCTCTTGTAGCTGGATCGATTCAAAAGAGTGTGTGTTGCATACGATTACTCGATTCAGTGAGGTAAGTAGATACCTGCATCGAAATCTGAATCATAATCCGATTCGAGTACCCGATCCTAAGTGGAAACGAGGTATGTAACTATCGCCTCGATAAAAGAAGCAGGCGATAAACGGTGGAAAATGGAACGAAATCCTACAAAGAACATAGAATTTCGGGGTCTATGAAATAACTCCCACGAAATAAGTCCCACTTTTAAAAACGAAATAAGTCCCACCAAAAATTGCTTAAAAAAATGAAATATATCCCACGAAATAAGTCCCACTTTTGAAAACGAAATAAATCCCACCAAAATGAAATGATTTAAAAATTTCCTTGAAATGAAATAACTCCCCCTTGAATAATATATTTCTTAAATGAATTAAGTTCCACTTTCATAAACGAAATAAGTCCCACTTTTTCATTGTTTAATGCGATTTTAAATAGGAAGTATTTGGCTCTTCGAAAAAAATACACGTCGAATAATATGAATAATCAAAGCAGAGGAATAATAAAGAAAAATCGTATACAAGCAAGAAGAGCCATGAGAGATAAGGACAAAAAATTATGGTTGTCCCTTTTACGAAATATTGGACATTTCGTAAAAGGGACAACCATAACTTTTTGCATTAAAAAAATATAAATTTAGGGGTATGAAATAAATCCCACTTTACAAAACGAATTTATTCCCACTCAAAACGAAATAAGTCCCACTTAAAATAAAAACGCATAACGAAATAAGTCCCACCAATTGACGAAATAAGTCCCACTTTTAAAAACGAAATAACTCCCACTTTCAAAATAGCAATTTTTGGTGGGACTTATTTCGTTTTTAAATGTGGGACTTATTTCGTGGGAGTTATTTCATAGACCCAGAATTTCGTTCCATTTTCCACAGTTTATCGCCTCGGCGATAGTTACAGAACAGGGGCACAGGTATCTACTAGCTCACCGAATCGAGAAATCTACGTATACGTATACGTACACACTCTTTCGAATCGATCCAGCTACAAGAGCTGTGCCCCTGTTCTGTAACTATCGCCGCCGTGATAAAAGCAGGCGATAAACGGTGGAAAATGGAACGAAATCCTACTAAATTCATAGAATTTCGTTCCAATTTTCACCGTTTATCGACAAGGCGATAGTTACAGAACAGGGGCACTGTATCGGATAGGGTAATCCTATTTCAATTCGATCTAGGTACGAGGTAGACACTAATTCAAATTGAAGTGTGATTCAATTCTAAGTGCAAACGAGGTAAATGTGAATACAAAATTCATTAAGGGTGGTATTCACCAAACAATCTTAAGAGCGCTCTTAAGGCTAAGAGGCTCTTAGTTTTAAATTTGGATGTGCTATTCACCAAGCAATAATAGGGTCTAGTCTAAGCTAATTCGAATATTCGAAAAATAAGGTTTTTAAGTCTCTGAACGCACACTTTTCGAACTACTTCGAAAATTTCAGTGTCAATTGTCAAAATCAGTCAAAAACAGAAAAAATTATCGGAAATTTAAGAAATGGTAGAGCGTAAAATTAATTAATTCTCTGTATTGCAAACCATAATTCGAATTTCTTATTTTTTTCAACAGTTATTTATGATTTTTGAATAACAACCACAAATGACGCTGTCAGTAAATTTCGAATTTTCGAAGTTATTAAAAACAACAACCGCTCATAACTTAAGAGTGGTAGCGACCACTCTTAAGTGTTATGAGCGCTCATAAATCTGCACTAATAGTGGTCGGTGAATAGGTTTATGAGGCACTTAGTTTAAGATTTCTTGGTGAATACCACCCTAATAATCATAACTTCTTTATTTTAAGGTTTTCAAATTTCCACTTTCCGTGTTATATGTAAATTACTCCCATTACCACACGGCATTACTTTTCAAAACAAAATCCACTGCTTCTGCTACTTTCCGTTTCTATGTTTATTTCGCAAGTAGCAGCACCGGCTGCGCTGCAAAAGGCAAAACGTTCAAAAAATTCTACATCGCTGTCATTAATGGCGATGCCATTGAAAGGTGTGGACGTGTTTCGCTTTTGTCGGTACAGCAGCAACGCGAATGAAAATATTTTTTTCTTTCATTCGATTCCAATTAATTTTTATTCGTCGCTTATCGCATTACTGCGGGTCTTTCTTTTTAAAAACCATTGTTCCGTATTGAAAATAAGTGATCTCCAAATCGACAGGATGAAAATTCCAAGTTAAATCAACAAATTGAAATTTCGTTTTCATTGAAAGGGAGGACATTTTTCTTACGAGCTGTAATTTTTTTTCGCTCAGCGAACCCTCCCAAATAAAAAAAAGAAAGAAAATTAAAAGTGAAAAATCTATCAAGTGCAGATATTGCAAATAAATGATAAAAAAAAACGATAAATTAAACGTGAAAACTAAGAAAATTATTAAAAAAGAAGCACTCGAACGATTTTTTTTTTTTTTGTCGTGTTTTCGTACCTTTTGTGTGTTTCGTTCCCAGTGTGTGTAGTGTAGTGTGTTTGCTTGCTGCTGAGCTGCTCGCAATCGCAATCAACCAGCCACCAGCCAGCCAGCCAGAAACAGCACCAGCAAAGTATCTGTAGTCGTAGTCGTGCGGCGTGCTTCGTGTAGTGGTGGCGGATAAAAACGCGACTTGAACTCTGGGACGATTTTCAAGACGTGAGGTATTTTTCGGTGACTCGTGAGTGATTGGGTTAGAAAATTGCCCAGAGCAGGAAAAACTGATTTTATTTGTTCGATTTGTATACAATCGTTCGAAGCGTTAAGCGGCGATGTCCGAATCGGGGTCGCCAGCAAGAAGTCAACAGAGTCGCCGTCAATTGGTAAGAGCATAAGTATAAATAGGCACCTACCTAATCTCAAAGACAATTTGATTACGTTTAGTTATCTTGTCATCTTTTAAGTAGATAAGTAAATGTTTACCTAATTGAGTGTATTAATTATTATTGCGGCGTCAAGAGACAAGAGTTGGTGGAGAGTGACTCCAATTTGGATGACTGGGATGTACGCTCCTTGTATTATGCCTGGCCTTCCTCGTGTTTTTTTTCATTTTGCTTTTTTAAATTTAACTTTTGCTTTTGATTCGAGAAAAAACTTGCCTGACTGGTTTTCAAGAAGGAGTTGGATGGTTAAACAACCGACGAAGTTGCCCCTCTTTTATGCCTATTTGTGTTGAGAGAGGAGAATGTTAGGCTTTGGTATTTGGTTCCATCCAGGGAAGGAAACTGAACAAATTGAACAAGTGCACAACGAAAGGCAAGCCGAGAGAGTTACATAAAAAAAAAATACTCCTATGCCTACGTACGTATTCATCGTCAGAGCGTCAGCTCTTTAAATATAAATGCCTATTAACATATCTCCCATATCCCATTAGTAACGCGATTATGATGGGACATGGGAGTTGTAGGGCTTTGACTCGCTTACGCTTTGAGACCAAAACCAAAATAAGATTTGCATTCTGGGGAATTCGGAAGAGCGGTTTATTTTTTGTGCACATGTATTTGCATCGCTATTAATTTTCGATTTTCATCCAACATTTATTTTTACACAAAGAACATTTTCTCCGACTTTGTTGTTTGCCAACAGAACAGATGTTCTCTTCCACCTTATCCCTCTAGCCATTTTAACAAAACTCGATTGAAAAGCCCCCCGCGCTGAATGTTGTCGTGAAAAGGTTATTGTTGTAGTAGCTACGGCTAGATGACTAAATGGTTTGTGTTGCCTGTCATCGGCATTTCATTCAACAAAAATATGGCTGTACCGATGCAAACGAACACAGTCTCTAATATGGAGGGAGGTGCGTAGCATTTACTTTCTATTGATCTTTCTATCGTAATAGCACTTAATGTTAAACGAACCATATTTTTGAGTTCGCCAATCGCCTCGCCATGGCCATTGCCCAGTCATGATTTTCGTTTGCTCAAAGAAACTTCTTCTTCTACCTGAACATTTGGCAGAGTTGGTGTCGCTGAGAACACTAAACTAAACTCTGTGCTCTGTGGTCTCTGTTCTTTATCTTTTATTTTTTTGTGTTATCATTTTGAGTTTGACTCACTGACTGAGATCTGAGAAGAGACGCGTTTAGTATTTTTGCTTTAGTCTGAATCTCTGAATCTGAATAAGATTGAACTTTTCCCCTCAATGAGTTGCAGATTCAGCTAAAGATTTATTTTTGCATGAGATTTGTTTTGTAAAGTGTATTTGTGTTTGGCGCATTGGATGAGACATGAGAGGATAGGAGTAGGAGCATTGACATGGGGAAGTAAAAAGCCACAATCCGCAAGCAAAGACCTTCATTCTCGCATGTGTTGTGTTGCCGGAAAAATTGTATCTACCTTCAGACGAATTTTGTAGGTTGGTTTTGGTTTATATTTGTAGCAGCTATGTGCCATCACGTGTAAAGTGTTTTTGTTTAAAGTATTTATGTACATAATCACAGTCAATTGATAACATTCACTATGTAAACAAAGACTGTTGGAATAAATTGAGAAAAATGATTTTCCTACTGCGGGCAACTAATAAATGCTTTCAAAAATTCTGATTCAGACTGGAATAATGACCTAAGCAATTGTTGTCTTGCTTTCAATCCAGTTACAGATTACAGATGAGATTACAGAGACCTACCTACCCAATCTACCTACTCTATGAATAACATCCAATCCAAAGTAATGTTCGCATCGGAATCATTGTTTCAAACTGTTTTCTTTTGGGATTTAGTACATAGTTTATTTAGCATTTTGTTATAACGACCACATGTGGAAAATATGTGCAGATGTGAAGGTCAATGAAGATACCTACTTACATTACAGTTCGGGTGAACCTGGGCCTGAACCAACATCATTCTGTAACGAATTCGATTTCGGGCGATCTCTCTCCAGTTTTGCACTCTAAGTCGGTTGAGGTCTTTGAGGTCTTAGCCCATTAAGAGTCAATTGAATAGGTTCAAAGTAGAAGTAAAAGGAATGCCTTTGGTACTATCCATATAAATAGCTTTTTACTTAGAGCAAATTGATAAATTGTTGTGGTGCCCATGATGGTAGTGGTAAACATTTCTGCCAGTTACGCACGAGTTTGAGGCTCCCAAAATCATCAAATTGTTTTTCTACTTTTTAAAGCCAACACACGGTGCGTCGACCTCACGTAGGCTTCACGTTACCTGATTTTGATTTCCAGTGCTCGAAATACGTTTCATGTAGGCACTAGATCACTTTTTTTTGACCCGAAAAAGCACTTTTATGAATCTCGATTCAGAGGCAAGATTTACACGCACTTTCACGTACACCAACACAAAACAATTGACGTTTACCAGTTTGAAGTTTGATTATTTTGTATTTTTGGTTAAAAGACTGCGAACGAGAGATAATAGATAATAATATGTAGTGAAAATGGATCGCTCAATTTTTGCTGAAATTAATCAAAATATGAGTCGTCATCTATTTCCGATTCTTACGAAGAAGTGTTTGAAGTTCTGAAATTGTTTAAACAAAACAAAAGGCATTCTGTGAATAATTTTGTTCACAGTGTTGTACAATTATTCGGATGAGAAGGTTTCTTCCTAGTGCACTTATAAATAAAGTTTCAAAAGCATTCTTTCTATATAAATTGCAGAACAAAACAAACGGGGAAAGTTGGCCGTCAAAAATAGCACACACACAATGATAAAAAAAATTCTTGGCTTTTCTGTTCCAGTGGCCACGAAAAAAAGCACTTTTTTAGAGTGCTTTTGTTTTTGCTGCAAAGGTAATCGACATGAGAAATCCGCGCCCTACTGTCATTCATTCGTCTAAGCTTGTGCGAAATTAAGAAAATATATCGATTGAAATATCGAACGAAAATCGTCGTTATCAGTAACTATCGATACCAAACATTTTTTCTTTTGTATTAAGTACATGGAAAACTAAATCGATTGCTAATTTGTTAATTACTTCTGATCAAGAGATGAATGAGCGTTCGAGTTGAGCTTGCAAAAGTTATTTTCTCAAATAGATAAGGTGGTTGACGTTTATGAATAATATTTTGAAGAAATAAGCAGTTTCTAATATTTATATGCTGCCTTAGGGAACACCCTGTAACATTAGACAAGAATCTCGAAATCTGATCAAACTTACGTAATCCATATATAAACCGCACTGCAGAGTTAAATGCAAGCTCTAACTTTCTAAAAGAAACTGAGTCGGGGTTGCTATAAACAACAGAAGAGTTATTGATAAGCGGTAAAAATAAACTACGAACTAGATGCAACTTAGTAGCAACTGGAATAACACCTGAAGATATGTAAAGCTGGCGTAACCCACCATATATACGTTTAACAATCAAATAAATATGATTTTCACAAGAAAGTTTACGGTTTATAACAATGCCTAGGTTGTTTACTTCATCAACATAAGGTATAATTGTACGATTTAGGAAAAGAGCAGATACATTTGAATTATCTATATTCATTTTAGAAATAATAATCGCTTTGGATTTTTTAGGATTTAACTATAATTTGTTGTGACAAGCCCAGGCAAATATACGCTCCAAATCGTCATTCATTCTTGCAACACAATCATCCAAGAGACTCAAAGGTCTTGATAACTTAATTTGAGCATCATCAGCGTAAAGGTCGATTGATACATTATGACAAACATCAGGCAAATCATTAATGAATAAAGAGAAGAGCAAGGGACCTAAAATAGATCCTTGAGGAACTCTAGACAAAACTTTTAAAACTGAAGAGGTGCCAGAGTCGGTATGCACTTGCTGAAACCTATTTATTAAGGTAGTTAGAAACTAAGAGTATCGCATTTTTACCAAAGTAGAACTTGTGTTTGAGTTTTGCTAATTGCAAAAAGTGATCGACACTGTCGAATGCTTTTGAAAAGTCAAGCAGGCAAAGAAATGACAAATTGTTTTTATCGTACTCAATTCGCAGCTCTCAACCTTGGAGAATGGAAAGGAGGTCGATGTAATTTCAACTGACTTTAGTAAAGCTTTCGATAAAATCTCTCACAAACTTATTCTTTTTAAACTTTCCACCCTCGGCTTTGAACCCATTCTGTTGAGAATGATTTCTTCTTATTTAGACAACAGTTTTTACAGCGTTCGGTTCCGATCCGCCTTATCCAGCCGCATTCTAGCTACATCCGGTGTTCCCCAAGTCTGCCATTTAGGCCCTCTCCTCTTTATTCTCAGTATTAACGACATTGAAATGATCATCAAACACTCCTCTATCTCTCTCTATGTGGACGATACGAAGTTTTACCGGATCATTTCTTCTTCTGAAAACTCTTCCCATTTCCAACATGACCTCGACAATTTTTCAATATGGTGCTCCAAAAACTGCCTGTAGCTAAATGTTTCCAAATGCCAATCAACAACCTTCTCACGTAAACGCATCAAATCTCCTCCCCGTCTCTATCTTCTAAACGGTCAAACCATTTCCCCCGTTCAGGTGATTCGTGACCTTGGGATTATTTGCGACCGTGAGCTGAATTTCCTTAAGCATATCGACGATATAATCCTTAAGGATAATTCAGCACTTGGCCTCGTGAAATGATGGTCCAAAAAATTTGCAGACCCCTACATAACCCGATCCCATTACATTTCATTTGTTCGTCCGCTTCTTGAATACGCTTGTCAAGTCTGGTCGCCTTTCCAACAAGTGCACATATCCAGAATTGAGAGCATACAACGCCGTTTCCTCCGATTCGCTCTTCGAGGTCTTAATTGGAGTAATCCTTTGATATTTCCTCCTTATAAAGACCGAATCAAACTCCTCAACCTCAATACGCTGAAAGATCGAAGAGAAATATTTGACGTTCTCTTCATTCACCGAATCTTCACACGTACCATTGACTGTCCAGCCCTTAACGAATCCATTTTCCTAAATACTAACCCTTGTAACACCCGGAATCCCCGTCTCTTCTATCTTCCCACCCATCGAACCACTTACGGCTCCAATGAACCCATCTCCCGAATGCTGAGGAATGCCAACTCCCACTCCTCTGGTTTTGACTTCAATATGAGTACTCCCTGCCCAAAACTTCGTCTCCTAAGCCGTCCAACCAGTTAGTAAGTCTTAGCTATTATGTTTCTTAGTTTGTAAGTTAATAGCTAGGATTAAGCTTAATAAACCACCAAAATTAAAAAATTAAAATTAGAGTACCTACCTACTTCATTGCCCCTGAGTAATATAGATCATATTTCATTCCCATTTACCCACTTGGAAACTACTGAACTTAATTTACTCAATTCCATCACCGTTCGACCCAAGCTACGCCGCGCCGGCCGGGTCAGCTATTAAAATTATAAACTTATCATGTCATCTTAATGTTATGTCGGATTGTCATCTAAATTACTACGAATGCAAGTTATGCTATAAAAAAAGTACAAGTAATTTTTTATTTCTTTAGTGCGCTACTCCATTTAATACACTTCCAATTGCAACACTTTTCTTTCTGATCAATAAAAATACAAATTCTCGTTGTGTAATGTCAATGTGTATACACTAAAGTCTCATTTGTATGTATGTATGTATGTATTTTATTGAGATTCATAAATTATACAGTCTTATTTTAATTACAGAAAAAATCGCTTTACAGTATTCTTATCGATATTTGCTGACTTTGAATTGGTCGTGCTACACAGTTATATTGTTTTTCAATTTGATTTTGTTTTTTTTTGATACAAACTGGTTGGTTTTGATTAAAACACACTTTTCTTTGAAGATGTGCCTACTCAATAAGGCAATCACATAGTAAAGTCTCATTTATACATGTGTTTATTGACACTTCTCCACATTTAACTGAAAGTGATAAGAATGAGTAAATTTAAATTAGTCTTCAAATTTAATCAGCGCGCTCACTTCGAGATTCGAGTTCAGCAAAAAATATTTCCCCTTCATTTAGCAATTTATTTACAGATTCAGCAGAGTGTGGATGGTGTGGTTTGTGGAATGTAGGAGAAGGAAAGCAAAAAAGAAAACAAGTTGTTTTGTTTCGCGCTGCGCAGCGCATTTGAGCATTCAGCATATCAGCATTCGGCTTCGGCAGGGCACCACCACCAGCAACAAAACCATCAGCATCAGCATTAATACTTGATTTTTATTGCATTTTTCTTCCGAACACGGGTTTTGATGCTGGTACGTATACGTAGTTTGGGTCGGGTCGGGCAATCTGAATCTGAAGTGACAAATATTACAAAATTACAATGTTCAAGTTAATAACGACCGAAATACGAAACGAAACACCACACCAACCACCACCACGTCATCGTTTGTCGGTTTATTTGGCTGAGTCGTCTTATTTTCGTATTTCCTTGTCAGTTGTGGAGTGACATTAGTTTGAGAAACACGCTTTGAAGTATTTTATCCAGAATTTCGGTTCGGTATATTTTCCAAAATGGAGGTCGAGGTAGTTTGCATTGCACATGATTGTGAGGAGTGAGGACTGAGAGAAAAAATTGTGTGCATTTAAACAAGCTCTTGTTTGCAATAAAAATTCATGGATTTATCGGCTCGAATTGGGAAAGGTAAATATAATTCATAATTTCATTGTTTCACACTGCAACATTAGACGATGAAGCGAACGATTTGATGTTCAACCTTGGTCGTTTGTGAGAACGCGATTGAATAAATATGAGCAGTACCTACATTAACTTTTAAAGTAGAGTAATTGGGCGAATTCCTAAACGCAAGCTATGCTAAGTAAGTCTAATGCTAAAGGGCCAACTATAATGCACTTAGCTCAGCTTAGGCTAGTGTCAAAAACCAGACGAAAAGTTTCCGAAAGTGTTCGTTAAACAAAGAGCAACTATAATGGATTCTGGCTACTTAACATGTAAACATGCGTTGAGCTGATTTGAGTTCAGTTGATACCACAGAAGAGATACACAAAAAAAAGGCAAACCACACCACACAATGTAGACAAATGGCAGTTGCGGAGCAAGAGAAGTGTTTGTTTTCTCTCTTCTTTTCTTCCCCTATGGTTGATACGCTTTAAATTTGACATTTACGTAAGTTCGAGCCAATCCAATGGCTCTTGCTTAATTGCGCGAAAGTGAGCGAAATTTAACGAAACTGAGTAGAACGTCTATTATAGTTACTGTCATATAAAATAGTGTATTGGCTCGCTCGCGTAAGTAGGCGTAAGTTCGGCAAAGTGCATTATAGTTGGCCCTTAAGCCAAGAAAATCCCAAATAGAATCTGCAATGCAATTAAAAGTATGCAAGTGTTCATTGATAGTTGCAAAAATTCACTTACAATTGCGGAAACAGGTATACCTATGTACTACGTTTTGGGATATTCTGCTTTGAAGAGATTTTCTTGTCGGCATTTAGGAACTTCTTGTTTTGCATATTTTGTGCATGGCTTGCGTTATTATTGTTATAAGAATAACGAAAGTGCTAGGGACGGTGAATCATTTATAGTCAGATTGCTATAAAAGTTTGGCTGTTAGAATTTGATTGTTCGGTTCGTAGCGAAGCGACAGCAATCCAAATTTGCAGTTCAGTCACTCCGTCGGAAAACAAAAGTGCGTCCACACTATGCCGAGCGGCAAATTTGTAAGTGTGGCCTCTCCATCAAGCGGCTTGTCAAATTTGTTGGATGGTTTTCAAAATTTTTTGATATTTTTGCAAGTTGGATGAATGTGAACGCTAGTCGTCAAACTTGGAAGAAATATCATTCCTCATTATAGCAGCTTTATCTTCATAGCCTGCGATAGATAGCATACTTTTATGTTTTATCCTAAGAGAATTTAAAGAACAAGAGGGAAAACCATTACGTCTCTTGCCCCGCAACTTCCAATTGTTTACATTGTTGTTTTTGTAATCGCAGCCTCCATCTGTGAATACGTGTGAGCTGCAGCAAAAAGGCGCGAAAAATTTAATTTAATTTTACCCACACTACTTAAAAATTCTTAAGGGGAGGGTTTGAACAACACCAAAGTTTTTGATTTTTAGGCTGTGTGTGAATTGGGTTAAAATTTCTCACCTTGGTTAAATTTTGACATTTGTTTTGCGGTGGATTAAGATGTTAAATTTTTGCTGTGTGAATTGGGTTAAAAGGGATTTATTGAAACACTATTTTCTCAAAAATTCCTTTATAGTTTAAGAAATTTCCCTGCAAAAATTCCTCTTTCTCGTTTAATTTAATGTTTTTTTTATTCAAAATAAAGTTATTTTAAAAATGTAAATTTAATAGAACGTTCTAAAAAGTATTAAAATCTCCATTTTGCTTAATTTCTCTTGTTATTTTGCTACTAATTTCATATATTGAAACAATAGTCCTGTATATTGTGAAAATATTTCCCATCACGGATAGTTTGATAATGGGTGTATGAGCACTTGTTTTTACAGCACTGACAACAACTTCAAGCAAATGAATAACAATTCAAGAAATATTTTACAATAATTTTATTGATACTTTTAAAATGTCAACGTGTCGTGAAGTATGTTTAAAAATATAATTTTGCATAGTAATTTACGCTTGGTTTTAAAAGAGGATAAGCTACGGTAGAGTTCCAGTATCAGCCAGTCAGTCCAGCTCAATTCGGTTTTGATTGAGTTTTAGTTTTTCTTCGGGAGACCCTAAAAAACAACAATTTTATTTTTAATATTATGTACGTATGTTTTTCGATAAAAAAAAGGTCAAACTTACATTTATTCTAAGGTTTTTGTGTTATTTTTTTCTTGTTAAATTTTTCGCGTGCGTCCATACTGCTGACAACTACTTTCTGCTTTGTTTACCGATTGTTCGACAAAAAAAAGTTGTGAATGCAACAAGAATTAAGAGCCCGACCCATAGATTCCGTTGCGTCCGTTCGCTGCCGGATTCACCTGACAGCTGTGAGTTTTATCGTACACAACGGATTGAGGTGACCCATAGAATCCGTTGCGGTGTCTCAACTCAACAAGACCACTCATGTTAGCAGAAGAGAAAATTTCAAATTGGTTCTTACTGCGCATGTCTCTCTTTTGCCGGACGCAAAAAGTTAAAAGTTGGGCTACTTTTTGCGTTGCGTCCGTTGCATCCGATGCTTATGGGTCACCTCTCATAAGATCGTGTGTATTTAATCGGGCTGTCAGTTGAATCCGAGAGCGAACGGACGCAACGGATTCTATGGGTCGGGCTCTTTAGACACACCTCTCTTCCTTGACAAACGTCAAATTTTAACCCATTTTAGCCTGCTCCGTGAGCAGGCTAAATGGGTTAAAATTTTATGCCCTCTTATTCACCACGCTAGTGTCATATTTTAACCCATTTAACCCAATTTTAACCCAATTCACACACAGCCTTAGGCTGTGTGTGAATTCGGTTAAAATTTCTCACCTTGGTTAAATTTTGACATTTGTTTTGCGGTGGATTCAAATGTTAAATTTTTGCTGTGTGAATTGGGTTAAAAGGGATTTTTTGAAACACTAAATTTCATTAAAATTCCTTCATAGTTTAATAAATTTCCCTGCAAAAATTCCCTTTCATCGTTTAATTTAATTTATTTATTACTTAAAATAAAGCAACTTTAAGAATGTACTTTTAATATTACGTTCTAAAAAGTGTTAAGATCTCCATTTTGCCCAATTTCTCTTGGTCTTGTACTACTATTTTCATATGTTGAAACAATAGTCCCGCATTTTGCCAAAATATTTCCCATCACGGATAGTTTGATAACGGGTGTATGAACACTTGTTTTTACAGCACTGACAACAACTTCAAGAAAAAAATCATCGATTTGAGATCTGTTTACAAAATGAATAACAATTTGGAGAAATGTCTTACAATAATTTTATTTACTTAAATGTTTTATCAATTAGTTTAGTTTATTGAACCACAATGAAAAACTCTAGAAGTATGTTTGAAATATAATTTTGCGTATTTGCATTCATGTTTGCAGTTACATGTTGTCCAGCTCAATTCGGATTTGAATGAGTTTTAGTTTCTCTTCGGGAGACCCTAAGAAACAACAAATTTATATTTATAATTAATGTACATGTTTCTCGATAAAAAAAGGTCAAACTTACATTTATTGTAAGGTTTTCACGTTAATCTTTCTTGTTATCCAATTTTTCGTATGCCGTCCATACTGCTAAAAACTACTTTCTGCTTTGTTTACTGTTTGTTCGACAAAAAAAAGTTGTGAATGCAACAAGAACTAGACACACCTCTCTTTCTCGACAAACGTCAAATTTTAACCCATTTTAGCCTGCTCCGCGATCAGGCTAAATGGGTTAAAATTTTATCCCCTCTTATTCACCACGCTAGTGTCATATTTTAACCCATTTAACCCAATTTTAACCCAATTCACACACAGCCTTAAAAACTAAATTTTTTTTTGTAAAGCTGGGCAAGATGTGAAAACTGATTTGATTTTTTTTTTTTGTTTTTATTAAAAGCTCGGTAGAAATTTTTTTAAAAACTTGTCTCAATCAAAACCTTTTAATGTGGAATTTTTGTCCACGTTGTGTTGAGCTCAGAAAGCCATCATTCATCTCAGTAGCACAATTATTAACAAAGCTCCAACACTTTAAGTTTTAAATTTTTCACACAAAAAAAAATTAAAACTTAAAGTGTTGGCGCTTTGTAAGTAATTGTGCTACAGAGATGAATGAAGGCTTTCTGAGCTCTCCATAATATCTACAAGATTGCAGCATTTCAATATTTTGATTGAGATAAGTTTTTCAAAAAATGTCTACATAGTTTGATATCCGCTTTCAATTCTTTTACTTTTGATTTTTTTTTAATTCAATTAATTAACTGCTTAAATTTTCAACTCAGCTTCAAGAAGAAAATCGAGAGCTTAAGTTGGCATCTCTTTCATCAAACAAATGCAAAATGAATTCATATTTATTGGTTACTGTTTTGCTTTAGTATATATTTTTTAAGCAGTCATACTTTTCTGTCTATTTCTCTTAAGAAACTTTTTTTTAAAAAGAAGAAATAGAAGGGAGGAGAATACTCAGAGAAATCTTTAACAAAAAAGAAAATATTTTAATATTATTATGCTTAAATTTTTATTTCCAAATACTTAAAAAGTATATAATCACAAATAAATTTTATTTACAAATCCAAAAAAGTTTTAATTCCAAAAATTCTGCTAGACGTAGCCTTAAGGTGACTAAAGCAAAAAAAAAACCGGTTCCCAGACGAGAATAAAGTAGTATTGGTACAATTTTGTGTAAGCCCAGTGTTGAGATCCGAATATAAAGTGGGGCTAGTGAAATTTTGTGAATGAGTGCGTGCACCAGCTTGTGGGGTGTTATGTGCTAGTGTGGTTTTCCCTCTTGTTCTTTAAATTCTCTTAAGCTAGTCCTAAACGACGAACATGCTCGCCGAGCATGCTCATGCTCGCCGTATTTTCATCGTCTAGGGGTTGGTTGGCAAGCAGTTGGCGAGCCACTCGCTGTTGGCGAAAAATTTCGATTTTGTCATGTTCTTTAGCTTCGTTGTTCGCCATGTAGGGCCATGCTCGCGAGCAAACCGGTTTTTTACTATGAACCAAACCTCATTTGTGCTGTGGTCTGTGGACGTCGTCGTGTGCATATCGCGCATAAAGTAAAAAGGCAACAGACAGCCACAATTTAATAGAAGAATACATTACACACGTTTACGCTGTGGGGAATCAACATGAAATGAATGCTCGGCAAATGTGTTCGTCGTCTGTGGGATAATGCAAACGAGCATGCTCGGCGAGCATATTCATCGTTTAGGACTAGCTTTAGCTTTTATCGCAGGGTATCTATCGCAGCTATTAACTGGCTGAACACAATGCAGACGGAGCTGCAACTGGAACTGGAACTGGAAGAGCTGTCAAATTATTGAATACACACAAATTCAATAGCGCGAACACAATGTGACGGAGCTGCATACGGAACTGGAATCGGAACTGGACAAGTTGACGAACTTTTAACTTTTGCTGTACAGCAAATTTGACGTTTATGATTTTGAAGGAAAAAAAAACATTTTGTGTGTAAATTATTGTGTGACAGCCAAGTGTTACTTTTGTTTTTTGGTTTTTGGTTTTTACTTTTAATTTATAACAATTTTGTACACCCACCACCTCCCATTTCTTTTCTTATAGTACTTTAAATACAAATAAAACATTCTGATAATTGGAACAAGCAACACAATATCATTTATTTCCTCATCCATAGTAACAATATCAAATTTGTTTTGTTTATAAAATACTCAAACCGATTTTAGAAAATACAAAATAATGTTTCAAATTATGGAAATGTCAAAAGCTGTACAGCTGCATTGTGGGCCGATTAAAATCGAAACGTACAGCAATTTTGACAGCTCATCCAGTTCCGATTTTGCAGTCCAGCTCCGTTTTTGCATTGTGTTCAGCCAGTAAAGCAGAGGGAACTGTCATCTGCATATGTTTTTCCACCATTTTGTTACTTCGCTGTTATGTTTGGTATGAAAAGTATACAAAAAGCTATACAAAATGCCCACATCACAAAATTTCAAATTTGTCAGTTGCTCTGCTTTTTTGTGTCTGTCATATTCCTGCTTTCTGCTATGAATTTAAAACAAGTGGATACACAGCGTAAAGGGTTGCTTTTGTTTATATAATTTAAGTTGAAGTTGAACTGACTCCAAATAGAGAAATGGTAAAAGTTAAATCTAAAGTGTTCCTATCAGTGAATTAAATGTAACCGGAAATTGCGAGTTTTGGATTGAGTTTTTTGAAGAAGGAAAAATGTAATGCACATCGTACGAAAAGATTTGTTGTGCACATTTATGATGTTTTTCAGGTAGTCCACCTTTTTAAGTACACACTTTCTTTTGTTTTTCTTGCTTTTCTAAAATTTCATCCCTAAATTGTGCTGCTACTACTATGTCCTTCATGGTTGAAATTCAGACCAGAATGAAGTTTGACTACTTGTTTGATTAGTGTGAACACAATGGATTTTTCTGTCAAACTTTTCATCCAAAAAATTTTACAATCAAATTTGATAGTCTGAACCCCGCTAATGAAACATATCCGTATGCCGGTCGAGGTCGGCATAGTGTACACGCACCTAGGAATGCAAATGAACCGAGAAAGTTGATTTTTGAAAATTACTTGGGGGAGGCCTAGAAAGGCTTGACTGTTAATGGTTGACCTAGATCTAGGTATGCGTTTTCCACATACATACATAGGTTGGCGCAACAGAGTGGAAAAAATTCGCCAACATTAGCCAAATATGACCCACGCCCCAACAGAAGAGAAAGAAGACAATTCCAAAGACTGTTTCTACGAGCTCCTCGAAGAAACATATGAGCAGTGCCCTAGACACGACGTGCAAATCGTTCTTGGCGATTTTAACGCGAAACTAGAGAAGGGGAGGACATCTGTGGAAATACAATCGGTAAGCATATAGCCTCCACGACAAAACCTCCGAAAACGAACTAAGGCTAGTCGATTTTGTTGCGGACTAGATCTTGTTGTAAGGAGTACACGCTTCCCGCATCTCAATTCTTAAAGGTAAATGGCGATCCCCATATCAATCAACCCTCAACCAAATAGAACGATCGACTGTGATCTGTCTGTGATAGATGTCCGAACTTTCCAAGGGGCCAACTTTGACTCGGACCACTACTACCTTGTTGTAACCAAGGTGCGAATGAAAAGATATATCATCGGAAATCTACAATCGCAAGAGATTTCCAGTACCTTCTCAAATCGAGTGTCCCTCCAACTATCCTTGAATCTTATGCCGACAGCATCAAGCTTTGAATACCAGTGGCAGCAAAAGAGAACAAGGGCTGCTTTCGACCAGTATAATAAGATTTACAAGGAGAAAAGAAAGAAATAACACTGAATTCTAAAACAGAAAAAGAAGCAGAATGAAAAGCGCTCGTTTGAGGAAATTGAGAGATACAAAGACAGAAATGAGGCTTGGAAATAGGGAAACGTAGTAATAGAGGCGCAGTCGCTCGCTACTGAGGATCTGTAAAGACCACTTCTGTAGACTGTTTAACGCCCCGATCCGAAAAAAGGAAAACCCTCACAATTGCTCAGAGGAATAAGCCTCCTTAACGTCGCTTATAAGCGGCCCTATCGTGGTAACCGTCGGAGCGGAATTCTCTCCGATCGGAGACATTTTGCTTCGTGGTAGTTCTCCGATCGAACGATCCGACGTTCTCCGATAAGTTTTTGTGGCGCAGATTTTAGTTTTGGCAATGCAATGCATTGCCGCATTTGTGAAAAATTTCTTACGACGACAACTACTTCGAAGCAAAATTGAATCTCCGAAAAAAGGTGCGTTGCAGAGAAAACTCCGCTCCGACGGTTACCACGATAGGGCCGAAGAACTTGTCTGCTGTAATATGTGAACGTCTGAAAACCCACGTCAACAATTTGATGGGTCCTTATCAATGTGGTTTTAGACCAGAAAAGTCCACATTACGACTGTTCTTGGAAAAAACCCGAGAATATCATATCGATATACACCATCTTTTTATCGATTTCAAGGCCGCGTATGACAGTATTTACAGAGACGAGCTGTACAGAGGCATGTCTAGTTTCGGCATCCCTGCAAAACTCGTAAGACTATGCAGGATGACTTCGGAGAATTCACGTCTCGGTAGAGAACTCACTATACCTTTGATGTCGAAAAAGGCTTTCGATAAGGGACAAACTGTCATGCGAATTCTTCAACATCATACTTGAAAAGATTTTACAAAACTCAGCCGTCAACACCATAAGAACAATCTTTCAAAAGTGAGAACTACTCACCTACGCAGACGATATTGACGTAATGGGAAGAATGAAGTGTGATGTCATAGGTGCTTTTGCCATCATTGAGGGTAAAACGAAGTATATGCTGTCATCAAACAAGGACACAACATCGACGAATTGGACAAAACGTAACAATAGACATACATAACTTAGAGGTAATAGAGGACTTCGTCTACCTAGGATCCGCTACAGACACGGAAAACAACATCAGTTCGGAGCTCAAACGGAGAATAACTCTTGCCAAGTATTGCTTCTTGGGGTTAAGAAGGCAATTTGGAACATCATATCGTGTCACAGCGTTGGTTCGCGTGAGTCGTGAACAAGATATCCTCACAGTATGGAGTCGTACAGGGCAGCCGCAGTTTCTATTATTGAGTTTATTTGTTAACTGTAAAATAAGAACGTCTTTTGAAAAGATAAAATAATTTTTAATACTGCGTTCTATTTAAACAAAAATACCTCTGCATGTCCGCATATAAGCTGATAAAATTGTTGCCCTAGTCAGTATGGGTTTTCTTGCGGGTTACTTAGTTCCATTCGCTTTCATTTTCATTAGGTACTTATTTCTTGTTCAATCACCGTCAGAACTTATTCTAAATATAAATTATAATATCACCAAGTCTCACTCTCTTTAAAAATTTGGTCGGGTTTCTTATCGAAAGCACGCGTTTATGATTTTTGATATTATTTGAAGAAAGGACTTTTTTTTGATATCACTCTTTTAACCGCTGAATACAAACTTAAATCCAAAATCATGACCGCGAAGCGATTAAATTTTAGATCATGACTTCCAAAAAGCTTTTTATGCATCTATTTCATAGCAAATACACAATTGAATACCAAGCATACAATCGACACTCAAATGAGGCCAACTTACTTCCACTTCCATTTTGCAAAGTTTAGTTTCTTACTTAAAAATCACAACAAAAAATGAAATCCCTTTTTTAATAAGTTTTTTTCTTTTGTATTACAGCGCGAAAGAAAACAAAGAAAACTTTACCTAGAAGAATGGACGCTGGGTGACGATGAGGGGATTCGAGGATTCAGCGTTGCTGAAAAGCTAGAATCTCCAAAATTTGCGCAAGCCGGCATGGTGCGGGAGATGAGAGGTGCAGATTTGTCTGTTGCGTAAGTTTCTTGTTTTCACTTTTCACCCTGCTGCCCCAGTAGAGAAGCACCACTCACTTGTTGCTTTCTATGAAATGGGAGTGGTTAGGTGATACCTATTGTTTAATAGCACTTATATAACCTTATTTTGCTTTTGTAGGTTTCTCCAACAATATGGCTTCAATATTCCACTTCTGTTTCGGGATAAGGCTGGCCTGGGTATACGTATGCCGTCTCCTATTGACTTCGAGATCAACGATGTACGTTTGTGTGTTGGTTCACGTCGAATGCTAGATGTGATGGATGTCAATACACAAAAGAACCACCAAATGACCATGAAGGAATGGGAACATTATTATGAAAGCACAGACAAAAATCGTCTATTGAATGTGATCTCTCTAGAGTTCTCGCACACCCGCTTGGATACATTTATTCAGAGTCCGGAAATTGTAAGGCAAATAGATTGGGTCGATGTTGTTTGGCCCAAGCAGCTAAAGGATGCACAAAAAGAAGGTACAAACGTCCTGGGCGATATGATGTATCCAAAAGTACAAAAATACTGCCTAATGTCGGTTAAAAACTGCTACACAGACTTCCACATTGACTTTGGTGGCACATCGGTATGGTATCACATTCTGAAAGGAAGCAAGGTTTTCTGGCTAATACCGCCGACAGAAAAGAACTTACAGTTGTACGAAAAATGGGTACTATCTGGCAAGCAATCGGATATTTTCTTTGGTGACACAGTTGAAAAATGTGCCCGAGTTTATCTCACAGCAGGCAATACATTTTTTATTCCGACTGGTTGGATTCATGCAGTTTACACACCAACAGATTCGCTGGTTTTTGGTGGAAATTTTTTACATTCCTTTGGTATAGTTAAGCAGCTGAAGACGGCTCAAGTGGAGGATGCAACAAAAGTGCCCCAAAAGTTTCGCTATCCATTTTTTACAGAGATGTTGTGGTATGTGCTGGCGCGTTATGTTTTCACACTACTCGGACGTTCTCATCTAGAGGGTGAGCCATCGATATCAGAACAAGAAATGGCAGAAAAACCTCATGTTCACCTCACGCATTATGAGTTGTTTGGCCTGAAAGAGATTGTAATGTATTTGTATGATTTGCCTCCACAAAAGAAGAATGTTCCAGAATTAGTACGTGATCCAGTTGCGCTTATTAAAGACGTTAGAACACTAGTCGAAAGGCATTGCAAAGACAAGCCCGAATTGGCCATAACTGGGAGTCCAGTGCTAAAGTCTCAACGTGATATGCAACCTCAATTTCAGATCTACGACCGTATGAAGGTTAAAGAGCAAATTAAGTTAGAGATCGCTCGAAAGAACGAAGAGTTACTTCAGGAGCATGCCCAATTAACCGAGTCGTCATGCTCAGCAGCGACAGCAGAAGAAGAGAAGCCCCTCGAGTCTATTAAAGACGAGACATTTTCAAATGGTCATTTTGATAATATATTGGCTGTTTCGAGTTGTGGCAGTAGCACAGCGAGTGGCAGTACTCCATCTTTAGAAGATATGAACTTTGTATCGCCCTCCATTACAAAAACCAAACATCCAAAGAAGATGATTACAGCTGCGGTTGCAGCGGCGGCTGCAGCGGCTGCAGCTGCGTCTGCTTCCGCCACAGCAACTACTAGTAGTTGTAGTAGTAGTAGTAGTACATTGCCATCAGATCTGCCATATACAACAACGAGTGCGACAATCACCAGCAGCACCAATTTTGCATTTAATCAAAGCAGTGTGATAGTAAGTGCCTCTTCGTCCAATCAAAGTGGTTCCGTTGACTCAAAATCTAATCAAAATCAGCCAAGACGCCGTCGAACACGCTGCAAAGTTTGTGCTGCTTGCCAGCGTTCCGATTGTGGTGAATGCAGTTTCTGCCTTGACATGGTCAAATTTGGCGGACCGGGGCGAGCTAAACAGACGTGTATGATGCGACAATGTTTATCGCCTATGCTTCCCGTTACTGCTCAATGTGTTTATTGCCACTTGGATGGTTGGCGACAAACACCGGTTTCTCCTCAAGCGAAGCTCCAAGCCGCTCTGGAAGGACCCTCGGCACTGATGGAATGTTCGGTGTGCTACGAAATTGCTCATCCTGACTGTGTCGTAGCTAATGGAATGACAGAAGACATCAAAGGGGTGATAAATGAAGATCTTCCCAACAGTTGGGAGTGTCCAACTTGTTGTAAATCTGGCAAAAATACAGATTACAAGGTAAACTTAATTTTTTTTTTTACAGAAAGTCTACTTAAATGTTTTTGTTTGACTATTTAGTAAGAAAAAACTTACAGCAACTATTCCGGAACTTTTTGAAGGAGCTAAGTGACCACATCTGTTAGAAGTGTTTTGGTCTGGTTCCTGCCAATATCAGGACATTCACTCAAATATGTGTCTACACACACAAGGCTTTGATTGTGTGAGTTTAGGTGGAAGGTTTCAAGAGCGGACAGTTTCTAAGATTTGACATGCTCCCATTTCACGCCTAAAATTTCTGATTCCCCTCGTTCTCGTTTACAATGAACACCTAACACTTTAGTAGTCCCCTTTGCATTTGTCTGTCTCAATATCGTCTGCCCAAGCGAATACATATGAAATTGCTTCTATAGCTATTCGAAAGACTGCGCTTCTGGTGTTGGCGTTTGAGATTTGTAAGATATTTTGTCTTAAGTTTTGTCTTAAGTATTCTGATAAAGAGCCTGTGAAAGTGGGCATATCCCCTTTTTACGTGGGCTTTCGAGGTTCGAATCTTAGAAGCATCAAACGTTTTTTGACGAGTATCACATTTCGAGGATTTGGCAAGCTCTCCGAATTATTTACACTACACCGACATACGGCGTACCCCATGAGCGAATTTTTAGTAGTGTGTGATACCTTTGAAATCTGGATACACGTAATGCCGGAAAAAGGAACAAGAAGGTTGTGCTTTGAGAAGAATTTTACAAAATGTTGTTTCCTGAAATGCGTTAGGCTTTGTGGCTCTCATTTTTGCTGTGCCACGCTGTTTATTTATGCAGGGTTGTCAAAACTGCACATGGCTTTATACATAAATCTTGGGCATTACATTTCGGGGTGAACCTGGGTCTCAACCAACATCCTTCTATAACGACTTCGATATGGAGAGCTCTCTCTAGTTTGGCACTCTTAAGTCGGTTGACTTCCACTTTATTGCGCCACTTAAGACGATGTTGTCCCTTCCGCGATTTTCGTGCCTGTCGGCCCTATCGTGGTAACCGTCGGAGCGGAGATTTCTCCGCAACGCATCAACGCAATTTTGCTTCGAAGTAGTTGTCGTCGTAAGAAAATTTTCACAAATGCGGCAATGCATTGCATTCCCAAAACTAAAATCTCCGCAACAAAATCTTATCGGAGAACGTCGGAACGTCCGATCGGAGAACTACCACGAAGCAAAATGTCTTCGGTCGGAGAGAATTCCGCTCCGACGGTTACCACGATAGGGCCGTATGCTTTCGAAAACCTGTCGAGTCGGAGCGTTTGGGTCCATCCGCTCTACATGACCCAACCATTGTAGCCTCGCTATGCGTACTATCCTGGCTATGCCCATGTCGCGGTACAGCTCATACAGCTCGTTTTTGTATCTTCTCCACAAATTGTCTTCGCATACGGGACCAAAGATCATTCGGAGAACTTTTCTTTCGAAACGACCAAGGGTATCCTCATCCGCTTTCGATAAAGTCTACGCTTCCTCGCAGTAAAGCAGAATTGGAATGATCAAGGTGCCATAAAGGATTACCTTGGGTTTTCTGGAGAGGGTTTTGTTTCTCAATTGCCTTCTTAACAAAGAAGCAACGGTTGGCAAGTGTTGTTTTCCTTTTGATCTCCGCACTGGTGTTGTTATCCGTGTCTATAGCGGATCTTAGGTAGATGAAGTCCTGTACTACCTCGCAGTTATGTCTGTCTATTGTGACGTTTTGACCAATTCGTTGATGTTCTGCTTCCTTGTTTGATGACAGCATATACTTCATTTTGCCATCATTAACCATCAAACCCATTTTTGCCTCTTCTGTTTCAATACTAGCAAAAGCACCTATTACATTACGATTCCTTTTTCCCATTACGTCAATATCGTGTGAGTAAGCGTGTAACTTTTTTGGGTCATCTAAGAGCGGTTGATCCTTTTACAAATGCTATTATAGAATTCTGAGAAAACCCACCAACAGACAAGTTTATTACGTGGTACTCTCTACCTATAGCTACAGATAACTTCCGAAGAGCTGTGTAAACGTTTTGCACTTGGGAAATTTCTACACAATTGTGGGCATTTTGTTTTAAGCAAGGTGGCTTGTGTCAGAACTGTGGTTTCAGCAGGAATGTGCTTTGTGCTACCCAGTGAACGCCGCCGCCGCGCCGCCTCGATGTAAATTCTACACATGGAGCATTTTAGTAAAGTTGTCCTTAAGGTTTTCTTTTCGGCGCTCCTGCTTCTATCCTCAAAGATGTTCTTCAATGCCGTAACCTTTCGAAAGGTTGTCTGTCAGGTGTTGACGTATGAATGATATTCGGCCCTATCGAGGTAACCGTTGGAGCGGAATTCTCTCAGATTTCCTGCGATTCGGAGAATTTTGCTTCGTGGTAGTTCTCCGATCGGCCAATCCGACGTCCTCTGATAAGTTTTTGTTGCGGAAAGTTTTAGTTTTGGGAATGCAATGCGTTGCCGCATTTGTGCAAAATTTCTTACGATGACGATGCGTTGCGTTACCTCGATAGGACCGATTGTTTGCTGATATTGATATTAAAGAAATCGATTGGTTAAAAATTTTCTTGTCAAACACTTTTGTCGTTACTTAATGAAAAGCAATTATTTTTATTTTAGTAAAATAAGGTATTTTTATTCATTCTCCTTTCTTTCCTTTTTTCCAGCCACGTCACTTTCGTGCACGTCAAAAGTCGTCAGAAGTTCGAAGAATTTCGTGCAGTAGCGATGCAAATTCAACTGCCGATGGAAGACATTTTCACGATACAAATGGCAGTGGCTCGAATGCAACTACAAACCCAAACAATAATGCGCAGCATCATGACTTTGTCTTTTCGAGTGAATCCGAAATGGAAACCACTAGCAATAAAAAAGAACTTAAACGTTCATCGAACCTAGGTCAAGAAGCAGCTTGTAAAGTGGAAAAGTGTGATACAGGCTATCACAACGCTGAAATCAACAACGGGCGCAATTCGGTTCCAAGTTCTACCAAGCGAAGAAAAAGTGATGAAACAGGTACTAGCAATAGTGCTATGCAAGATCACAACAATCATAACTATCATGAATCTTTAGAGGCAAATTCCGCAACAACATCAACAGCAGCTACAACAACGACGACCTCGACCAGTTCATCGATGATGCAGCAGCGAAAGAAAAATTCAATACGCTCACAATTGGCCCAACAAATGCTCAATTCATCAACAAGGGTATTGAAAAAACCACTGTATGCCATCAGGCCAGCCCCATTCCAACATCCACCTCCGCAATCACCTTCAAATTTGGCTCTAGATGCGACTCTCTTAAAGATTGTTTTTCGTTATCTGCCACCCGAGTCGTTAGTCACATGTAGTTCGGTGTGCAAAATCTGGTCGAACGTTTCTGTGGATCCCGATTTGTGGAAAATAATGAATTGTTCTGAACACAAGCTATCTGCGTCATTACTGATGGCAATTGTTCGTCGTCAGCCGGAGCATTTAATTCTTGATTGGACGCAAATAGCTAAACGACAATTGGCTTGGATAATTGCGCGTATGCCAGCCCTAAAGAACCTAAGTCTTCAAAACTGCCCCATTCAAGCAGTTCTGGCCCTGCACACGTGCCTTTGTCCGCCCCTACAAATATTGGACTTGAGCTTTGTGCGCGGACTAAATGATGCAGCTATACGTGATATCTTATCGCCACCCAAGGATTCTCGACCCGGTCTAACCGATTCCAAATCTCGGCTAAGAATTTTGAAAACGCTTAAAATTGCAGGCACGGATATATCGGATGTTGCCGTGCGATACATCACCCAAGGACTTCCTTCTCTAATTCATTTGGATTTATCATCTTGCCAGCGGGTAACAGATGCTGGTGTAGCACAAATCGGCACTTGTCCAAGTGCAATCAACACCTTAGTCGAATTGAATCTAAGCGGATGCCGTTTGGTAACTGAGCTTTCACTCGATCATTTAAGCAAGTGTGAGAAGCTGACTTGGCTGGATTTGCGACATGTTCCACAAGTATCAACCCAGGCAGTCATCAAGTTTGCAGCCCGTTCGAAACACGATCTGTGTGTAAAAGATGTGAAATTAGTAGAAAGGCGTAAATTGCCCTTGAAATACTAAAGGACTACCCGCATGCAAAAAAGCAGAGGTTTTTTATGTATTTATACAAAGTAAGTCGACTTGTTTTTAAGTTATTTCAAGTTAATTTTTCTTGCCAAATATTTTTTCAAAAAGCCACACAAATGTAGTTTTTTCTAGAGGTATAGTGGTGTAAGATGACGAATAGCGCGATTTTACCGAAAACAGTTAGGAATACATAAGCAAAAAATAGAAATCAAATGAGAGTGGAGTAAATTGGAAGAACCTAGACCCATTTAATAAATTATTTTCTTAAGTTAACATCTTTTGTCTGCAAAACCTCAACTGCGTTTGTTTATGTATATGAGCAAACAACCGACGCGACGTTTTGTTTAACTATGGCAGTCTAATTCCACTTTAGTTCATTGCTCATCGTATTGTATTGAATAGTTTTTCAGTCCGGAGCAAACGTGTCAATTGTTAATTGTTTCACTGAGTTTATGAAATTCTAAAAAACCTACGGCGGTAAATAGATAAAATCATTAAAAATGTTTGAGTGAGTTTGAAGGAAGATTTATATTTTCTTTTATTTATCAAGGGTATTTCATCTTTGGAGTAAAATCGCGTTTCACGTAAATGTGTAAGCTTACGCGAGGCTTTGCAACCCGTTTAAGGCGTAAGCAAGCTTTTCGTTTAACAGCTAACAGAAAGCCGTTATTCGTTAAACGTCAAATTAACAAAATTTATTTTGTTCCCCTAATGCTCGATTTGTTTGGTGCTTTGTGCCTTTTGTTTTAAATTTCTATAAATTTCTTACAACTCTCGCCAAAATCGCTATCCGTTGATAGCCATTCTATTCTTGTTCCTTCTTTTGCTGCTGATTTGACAAGAACGCGTTCACTATAGGGCTGTTTACATGGTTAGACATAATTTGACAATATTGTTTGATGAAAAAGTAACCGGCAACACAGCACTTGCGTCTACACGAAAAACGATTTTGTCCAACATTGCGAATTAAATGAAGCAGCAATGGAGAATACAATTTTACCTTTTCTATAAACGATCTTATAATCGTACTGTGAAAGTATTGCAAAGATTTTATAATTTGCAAAGATCTCGGTTCTTTTCTCTACTCAATGCTCCGTTACTCAGAACGTTGGCTATTACGCCGTCGTTCACCTCTATAAGCGCGAACGCTATATCATAGAGCGAGTAGAGCCCAAGATTGTTCCAGTCCAAGCGAGTTGCTTTTAAAAAGGGAACAATCTTCCAGAAAAGCACAAGTGAAGTCGAGCGAGTTGCTCTTGGAAATCAAAAGTACTTGGTTGCTGGTTTGGGAAAGACAACATTTATTTTCATTTTTACTTCGTCTTTTATACACAATAATTTTCCTAAATTCCCGACCTTTGATAATTGAACCTCAATCACTTCACACCTCACGCCAGCATATCGCCATATCAGCATTATCGCTTCAACGTTCGAATGCATGGCTATTAATAAATGCAGACCACACAGTATGTATCCAGAGTACATTTGTTGGTAACATGAACCCTTAGCGATATCATTTTCTGTGTGTCGCTTGCCTTCGGTCATTAGCTCAGTGCAAAGTATATTCATGTATGTACATAATTTGTTGGCGCTTGCCTTAGGTCATTAGCTCTTTTAAAGAATATGTGCATATGAGGCATGTTGGGAGTGTTCAACTATCAAAGTAAGAGATGAGAAATGATCACTAGTGCGATCCCTTCACACCACCCTCCTGGGGGAAAAAGATGAAATCTCGTAGCGCGAGGTTTCCTCTTTTCCGTGTCATTTTTACAATTGGGGATCATTTGTTATGTTCATTTTTATATCATGTGTTGCGAAATTAAATATGTTAGCTTTTTCAAATTTTCTTATTGTTTGTTATAAATGTAGTAAGCTCAATATAATTTTCTTCGTGTATACTTAATTTTACAGCTATAGGTGTTATATTTTGGATTTTAATATTACGAATAATATTTGAAATTTTTCTTAATATATAATAGTGTAATACACTTATCAATAGCTTTATATGTTACATTTTGGATTTTACGTATTTAAAATTTTCTTAATGTTACATTTACTTAAATTTTTATATATTTAAAATTTTCTTACTGTATCCATATTTTCTTAAGGCTATACTTATTTAAAATTTTCTTTACTGTATTTACTTAAAATTTTCTTAATGTATATATTTAAAATTTTCTTACTGTTTGTGCACGCAAGGGTCTCTTTCCCTCCTTTTCTTTTTTTTTTTTTTGAACAAAAATAGTATTAATCTAATGCAAAAAGGCATTGTTTTAGTATGTAAATATAAAATTTCTTTAATCGGTTTTTGTGTACTCTAGTTCTCTTTCCTTCGTAATTGATATCGCAATTTACACCATCTTCGGACAATACTTCGTATGGTCCTATGAAAATAGGATCCAATTTTCGTCTATTTTCATTTCTTAGTAGGACTAAGCTTCCTTTTTCAAAACTAGTGCCTTTACTTTTTGTTTTTCTGTCGTAAGTGTTTTTTCTTACATGTTTCTTTTCCAATAGCGCATCTCTTGTATCTCTATGAGCAATTTGTAGTCTTTCTCTTAACTCAATTACATAGTCTTCATAATTATATCTGGGATCTACTTCTCTCGTCAAATTTGAAGGTAACGTACACTGTCGTCCAAACACTAATTCGAATGGTGAGTAACCTGTTTCTGAATGTACTGCTGTGTTATAGGAAAACACATAATATGGTAACCATGTACACCAGTCTGTGTGTTTTTCGGAAACGTAACTTCTAAGATATGCTCCTAGGACTTTATGTGAGTTTTCCAATGTTCCTATACTCTCGTGATGGTATGCTGTAGATTGTATTTGTTCTATTTTTAGTAGTTTACACATGTACTTAAATATTCTGTTGATAAATTCTGTGCCTTGATCAGAGGCTATTATCTTTGGTACTCCATATTTAAGAATAAAGCATTCTACTAATCCCTTAGCTACTGTGCTAGCTTCTTTGTTTTCAATTGGGATTGCTTCAGTGAATTTTGTTAGTTCGTCTTGTAAAGTAAGTATATACTTGTATCCATTGACTGATTCGTCCAAAGGACCTACTAAGTCTAGGTAAATTTTATCAAAGCTTGATTCAGCGGTTGACGTTATTTCCATAGGCTGTTTTTTGGGTGAAATATATTTGTTTTTCTGACAAACTGGGCAATGTTTTACATAGGCTATATCATTTTGCATTCCAGTCCAGAAATATTTTTGTTTAATCGTTTTAAGCATGCGGTTTATTCCTGCATGTCCACTTGTTGGTAATATGTGGTAATCATTGAGTATTAGTTTCTTCTTGTGAGGATCTGTTATTTCAATACATTTATTTATGAGGTGCACCTTTACATTACTATTTTTAAACATTTCTCCTAAGACTTTTTGTAACTCGTGAATTGTGTATTCTCGACGGCCGTCTGCGAGTTTCTTAATTTCTTCTTTTGTAATGTATAATTTATTAATTGATAATAGTCCGCAGATTTTATGCACGTCCCTCGACAACAAATCGCAAAATGATGTCGATCGGGCGGTAGTGCTATCCTTGGGCTTTCTTAGGAGTATACAATTCATCTCTGGGATGCATGCCAACACTTTGTTTGGTCCCAGGATTATATATATATCTTTTTGATATTCGTCGTCCTCGAAACTGTTACATATTTTAAGCTCAATTATTTTATGCTCATTCTCTGGTGGCTTAAGCAATTCAGTGATTATACGATTATTTTCTTCCGTTTCTGTTTCTTGTCTCTTATTTTCTTGAACCGATTTTTCTGCCTGTGTTTGTGATCTTGTGACTACGCATATTTGGAGTTGTTTTAGGTTGTCGGAGTCTAATTGTATTCGACTTAAGGCGTCAGCTACGCAATTATCTTTTCCTGGTTTATATTCAACGTAGAAATTGTATTCTTCAAGTAGTAATCTGAATTTGGTTAGTCTACTAGAAGGTTCTTTTAGGGAAAAAAGGTATACAAGGGGTCTGTGATCAGTTATTATTTTAAATTTTCTTCCGAAGAGGTATGGTCGAAAATGCTTTACTGCCCATACTATGGCTAGTAACTCTTTTTCAATAGTACTATAATTCTTTTCGGCTTTATTTAGAGTCTTGCTAGCATAAGCTATAGGTTTTTCATCGAAATTTGAGAGTACTGCCCCTAAGGCAAAGCCTGAAGCATCTGTATGTAATATGAATTCTTCTTTGAAATTTGGGAACTGTAGAATTTGCGGGCTAGTAAGTATTGTTTTTAAAAGTTGGAAGGATTTTTCACAGTTTTGGTCAAAATTGAAATCTACATTTTTTCTAAGTAATCTATTGAGAGGAATGGCTATTGTAGCAAAGTTGGGTATAAATTTTCTATAATAATTTGCGAAGGCTACGAATCTTCTTACTTCGTCGGCGTTCGTGGGGGTTGGATAATTGTGCATAGCAGCTGATTTTTCGGGATCTGGATGTATTCCCTTGCTGGAAATTATATGTCCTAGATAAAGAACTTCTTTTCTTAGAAAAGCACATTTACCAGGATGAATTTTTAAATTTACTTCCCTTAGTCGATTGAATACATCGATCAGATTTTTGTTGTGATCGGTAAGGCTTTTGCCAAAAACTATTAGGTCATCTAGGTAGACAAAACAGCGTGAGTAAGTGAGTCCAGCCATCGCAATGGACATCATTCTCGAAAATTTACTGGGAGATATTTTAAGTCCCATCGGAAGTCGTTTCAACTGAAAATGACCATCTTCCGTTGAAAATGCTGTCATAGGTCTACTTTTAGGTTCAAGTTCCATTTGGTAATAACCTTGGCTTAAATCAATACATGAAAAATACATTGCTCCTCCTACCATGTCATAGATGTCACTTATATTAGTTAATGGAAATTTATCGTCCTCTATTCGTTCATTAACGTTTCGGTAATCAATTACCATGCGGAACTTTTGTAAACCAGTAATAGGATCTTTTTTCTTTGGCACAATGAGAATCGGAGAGTTCCATGCAGAGACAGATGGTTCGATTATGTCGTTTTCTATCATTTTGTCTATTTCTGTTTTTATGTCTTGTTTTTGTGTATGCGGAAGCCGGTACGGTTTGGTATATTTTGGCGTAGCTCCTTCCTTTAAGGTAATTTCCGCTTGTCCTAAATGGCTGTGCGTAAGTTTGTCACCTTCTAGGTGGAAGATATCTTGATATTTAGTGACTATCGCATTAATTTCGGCTTTTTCTTCATTGTTCAGGGTGTCGAAATTTATTTCGCTCAATATTTTCTTAGCTCTGGTATGCGATACGGTATTTTTTAGGTTGTTTGGTGAAACGAGTTCGTATGTTGAGGCGGATTGTGATATTGGTTCCGCCCACTTAAGGCTGACGCTTGTATCGCGGGTGTTTAGAATTCGGATGGGCATTTTGCCTTCTTTGGCCTGTGATATTGATCCGGCCATGAAAACACCTTCACACAACTCTTGGGGGTGAAATATTCTAGATTCAGTGTGTTTTGTTTCTAACCAGTAGGTTGCTTCGCATCTTGGAGAAATGGTTACGGTGTTCAAGCTATGGTGTGACAGTATTGGTATGGATATTTGTCTATGGTGTATATTTAATTTCAAAAATAAATTTTCAAGATCGATTATTGCTCCGAATTCAGATAAAAAGTTTGCTCCGAGGATTCCGTCAACGGGTATTGGAAATGAATCAGGTACTACATGAAATTCATACTTAATGCTGTTACCTTCGATGTTTAATGTGTTAATACATGAGCCTTTTGATGTTAGGTCTCCGGATATGCCTATGATGGTGGTAATGTTTTTCCTGTCTATTGAAATGTTTCCCTCAATTACAGAGTTTTTTACTACGCAGATAGATGCACCTGTATCTATTAAGCATCGTACGGGTTTGTTATTGTTGAGTAAAGCTACGTGCAGACGGCATATAAAAAGCCGCACATATGTGCGGTTCTGACGTCACATAAAAAGTTGTAAATTCAACGCAAATGCTATACGTAAATCAGTGTACGCAAACTCGCATATAAGGGTGTTCAGACGATGTGCGGAATCTGTCCCAAAAGCCGCACATTAGTTTGCGTTGATTTGCTCGCACATCAAATGTACGCAAATGAATACGCACATTTTTCGGTCGATGTGCGACATGTTCACACGGTATGCGTAAAAATCCGCACATCACCCATTTGCGTTCATATGCAGGTTTGCGTTAATTCAATAAATTGTTTGAATTTTGTGTTTTATTTATGGGTTGTGGTTGTTGACGAAGCTTATCCGTACATAAATATAAAAGTGCTGAAATTATTTGAAAATTTCGAAAAGAAAGTGGGTTACTACTGCTGTTTTGGCATTGGATATGATTTATCTGCAATCAATTTTAATGTTTTCATAATTAATCAATAGAAAAAAAATAACAAAAAAAAATTAAATAAAATATTCAAGTCAACAAAATAAAAAAAAAGAACATAATACTCAAGAGACAAAATAATTATTTCAGTACGTATTGTACTCATGAAAATAAAAACAGCCTACTACCAACACACTTCGCTTCGCTCACTTTATAATTTTTTTTTATTGAAAACCGATCACAATTATGCTGTGCAACTACTACTGATTTGCGTAAAATATGCACATTTGCGTTGTCCTATTTTCGTGTCACCGCACATGATTTTGAAGATCGCACATGCACGCACATACACGCAAACTGTCACAAAAAATGTGCGAGGGTGTTCAGACGATTTGCGAAAAAGCCGCACATTTATGTGCGGTTTCGCCGTCGCACATCGTCCGCAAACCATTTGCGTGCATGTGCGGACTGTCCCAAAAGGGTGTTCAGACGATATGCGTCAATACTCGCAAATTATGACGTAAAAATGACGTCAGAACCGCACATATGTGCGGCTTTTATATGCCGTCTGCACGTAGCTTAATATTTGTACATAAATGCCGTTTTCTATCCCCGCTGTGTATATGGCGTTTGGTAAGGGATATTTTATAGGCTCCCCTCCGAAGGGTCGGCTATCCCCTCGGTGGGTTGCTCGTTTCCCAATGCTCGTACCCTGGGATGGTTTGTTTGCTGTCCATGGTGTTGGTTATTACGTGGCTGGTAATTCGTTATTGGACGGCTGTTGTTTGGTACATTATTTCTGTTGTTTCGGTTGGTTTGATTTTGTTGTTCATTTTGATTGTAGCTGGCTTGGTAACCTTGTCTGAAATTGTTATTTGAACTGTTTTGGTGGCCTGGGCGATAATTAGTACGAAACTGGTTATTTTGGCTATATTGTGAGCTAGGTCTGTATAGGTTTTGTGTAGGTTGAGAACCAAATCTAAAATTACTATTTGGGTTGGGTTGGTTGTTTTGGTAACCAGATTGGTAGTTGTAATTATTAGGCCGGTTGTCTCTTCCTCTAGAGTTCGGTCCTCTAAAAGGTTGTCCTCTGGGATTCGGTCGCCGTTCTTCAAAATATTTTAAGGATGCTGGTTGTGTTCCTTGGTCTATTTCGAGTAGGTGCTTTGAAGCGCTTTGGAGAGTTGTATGTCTGGCGCTGTCTAGTACCAATCGAAACCGGTCGTTAACTCCTTTTTTTAGAAAAGCTAGTCCTCTACGATCGTTAGCTGTGGTAAGGGTTTCTCTGGTTTCTTCGCCGTGGCATGCTACTTCAAGTTCCGTCATTTTGTTTACCAGTGTTTCTATTTCTGTTATGAATTCTCTTGTGGTTCGATTACCTTGAGTCGCTCGGTTCAGCTTTGACTGAATTAGTTCGATGGTTTCCTTGGGTCCACATTTCTCAGTTAAGGTTTTCTTAAGTTCAGTAAAGTCCCTAGGGCTGGCATTCCCCAGTTCGGTTAATGCCTTTCCCTGAATTTTGCATTTCAGGACGAACTTAATTAATGTACTTTTTGCTGATGTTGATAGGGTGTCGTAATAGAATTCGATGCTGTTCAAGAAGTCTCTTAGATTTTCTGATCGGGTGTGTTCCTCGTACGATAGAGTAGGCAGCTTTTGGGCTGTACCGAATTTGAACTCTTCACCACTCATCGTGACGGTTGTATATAGTGTTTGGGTAGTTTGTGTTGTCTGTTGAGTTTGGGTGATTTGTGTAGTTTGTGTAATTTGTTTTTCGTCTTTTTCTTCTTTACGTTCGGGAGAAACGCTTCTTATGCTCTGATTCACAATATCTTCGGAACTGTTTTTATATTTGTGTGCTTCTGCGCTAAACCGCTTTAATTGAACTCTTTCTAACTCAGAAATCTCGTTCTGGTTAATTTCGTTGAAACGTTCCGAGAAGGCTTCGAAAAGACCACTAATTTGCTGAAGCTTTTCTTCTGCTTTGGCGGGAGTCCTAGTGCGATTGGGAGATTTCTTTAAGTTCACATAAATTTGGTTGAGTTGACTCAATACTAATTCTAGATTAGCCCAACTCATTGGACACTTGGTCTATGGACAAAATTAAAAAGGAGAGGGAGAGCCGTTAGCAAAAAAATATGCAACAAAAAAAATTTTTTTGTTTTGAGTTTAAGTATGCGATATATATATATTTATTGTTTTTTTTTTTTTTTTTTTTTTTTTAATTTGATTATGCGCTGTTAGTGAGTAGCAATTGTAACATTTTTTTTTTTTTTTATAAAAGGAAGAGAGAAAAATGTCTATGCATATTCTCTTTTTTTTTTTACTACTATAATTCCTATTGATAAAGATAACTATGTTGGCCGTTAGGTATTATACCTTGGCATTTCGGCGCTCGAGGTGGTCGGTGACGTCGGCGATTAGCTTTCTTCGAAAGTGTTGCAATCCTAGGTACGCTAGTCCAACCAGTATTGCGGTAACGAACATTAGCCCTAATATGATGGAGGTGTGGTCTACTGAGCTTTGACCGATGTTCGAGGCGTTTACGATTTGGGGACCCGTGTTGATGACTTCTTTACTTTCCTTGCCTCCCATGCTGGGCTAGACGCTCGGCGGTTTGAAGAAACAAGTTATGGAATTTGGCTTCTTCCTGTTGTTTATTGGCCTTCTTCGTCTTCCGGTCTTCTCTCAAAGATTTTCTTATTGTTTTAATCTCTGAGTGGTACTTACGGCGATTCTCCGCAGTGGTACCAGGAATGTTCGCAAGGCGATGTAGCTCCCGGATTTTCGCTTTGAGGGTTGTAGTTTTGCCGCCTCTTCTCGATATGGGTGCAGGGGGAACTATCGCTGTTGACACGGCTTCCCTATTTTTTGTTTGCCGCTTTCTGTAGTCCTCTATGGTGAGAGGCTTTGGTCCTTGCCGATCTTTTTCCGGAGTGGGGGTCTCTACTGGCTTGATTCCTGAGTTTTTGAGGAGTTGTTCGGCCTTAGCGATGTAGCTGGCCGCTTTATTTAGGATCTTCTGTTGAGGTCCTGTTATTTTCGGATTACACGGATTACACGGTCCTGTCACGGTCGCCATGCAAAGATTTTATAATTTGCAAAGATCTCGGTTCTTTTCTCTACTCAATGCTCCGTTACTCAGAACGTTGGCTATTACGCCGTCGTTCACCTCTATAAGCGCGAACGCTATATCATAGAGCGAGTAGAGCCCAAGATTGTTCCAGTCCAAGCGAGTTGCTTTTAAAAAGGGAACAATCTTCCAGAAAAGCACAAGTGAAGTCGAGCGAGTTGCTCTTGGAAATCAAAAGTACTTGGTTGCTGGTTTGGGAAAGACAACATTTATTTTCATTTTTACTTCGTCTTTTATACACAATAATTTTCCTAAATTCCCGACCTTTGATAATTGAACCTCAATCACTTCACACCTCACGCCAGCATATCGCCATATCAGCATTACCGCTTCAACGTTCGAATGCATGGCTATTAATAAATGCAGACCACACAGTATGTATCCAGAGTACATTTGTTGGTAACATGAACCCTTAGCGATATCATTTTCTGTGTGTCGCTTGCCTTCGGTCATTAGCTCAGTGCAAAGTATATTCATGTATGTACATAATTTGTTGGCGCTTGCCTTAGGTCATTAGCTCTTTTAAAGAATATGTGCATATGAGGCATGTTGGGAGTGTTCAACTATCAAAGTAAGAGATGAGAAATGATCACTAGTGCGATCCCTTCACAGTATCAGAGCCCATCGTTGCAATCTTGCAGCGGCTATGGCATTACTCTTCTTTTCACCAAATATGCTCTCAAGAGGTTTATGGTCACTATAAATTATAATTTTACGCCCGTATATATATTTTTGAAAGCGTTTTACGCTGAAAATCACTGCGAGATCTTCTCGCTCTATTTGCGAATAATTTTTCTCAGCACTTGATAAGGTGCTCGACACAAACATGATAGGACGTTTCTTCACCATCCTTCTCGATGTATGAAATAATACTCCACCAACACCATATGAGCTTGCGTCGCAAACTATACCGAGGGCCTTATCTGGCGAGTAGTGTACTAACATATTGTTATCATACAACCAAAATTTGCTTTCGTTTGCGACTGTTCTAATAATGCAGCTTGTTGGAATGCCCCAGCTAAGTCAAGTAAAACGAACATCCCTCAAAACTACACAGAATATCGTCGATTCGCGGAATCGGGTAGTGATCTGCCCTAACATAATTGTTTATGGTTGACTTACAGTCCATACAGATTCGTATGGATCCATCTTTTTTTTTCCATAACAACTATTGGTGTGGTTGTGGACTACTATGGCTCCATTATTACAGTTGAATTGCGACGCACTCTCATTCCCATCCATTAGGTTCGACACTCTCACTGCACCTTCATACTGGCTTGTTCTACTAGGATTCGTTCCTGTCTGTTGGTCGATGACTACTCTCAGGCGTTGTGTTTCGGCATAATTCAAACTTGCCTCGGTGCGCAAACTCTCAACCGACTCCTTAAGCGCTTCTATCTGCGCTACCAGAGCCGCTGTGTTGTGTTGCATGTTGATTTTGTTCTTGTTGCGCTGCATGTTGATGTTATTCTTGTTGAGCTGGGGGCATTTGCTGTCGCTGCTGCTGACATAATTGCTGTTGTTGCGGTGATATCTCCATTGTATAAGGCGAATAACGTGTGCCTTTGTTGACTCTTGTGCTGATACGAGGAGGCGGCGGTGTCATCAACGGCGGTGGCGATCCAAAACTCACTTACGGGAGTTTGCTTGTTATATTTAAATATTCAAATGTTATTATAAAAAAAATTGAATTGAATTGAAATGGCTATAATTTACTTTATTTTATGCACAGGGCAAATGGCTACAAAAATTGACTTTATTATTTATTCCTCCGTTCTAACAACAACCAAATCCAGGTAGTATATTTTATCTTCAAACAACCCATTTACAGCAACTTCAAAGCCCCAACAACAACAACATTTCCACCTGTAATGACATTAAGAGTTTTTTTAAATGGCTTTAGCTTACAACTCTTAAACAACTTTAAGTACATGTGTTCAGAGAGGAAAGTTTTTTCTATTCTTGCGGTTTCTTATTTCTTTCGGTTTCTTACGTTAATGATCATTAGTAATTATAACCTAACCATCCTCGTCGCCAAAAAAAGGATTACAGTTATGAAACCAGGATTCGAGAGTTTTCCCGTTAATGTTATAAGAATGGTCTCCCCAATTGGGGCTCCTTGCGTTGAGGTCGCCGCCAATAATTGCCCCATCATAATCGTTAGCTAATTGTTCTAACCGATTTAATTCTGACATTAAAGAAGAAACAGAGGAGGAACCGGGAATATACACTGATCCTAGAAGTAGATTCATAGGATTATTATCCAAAAAGTATTTTATCTTGACGAAAACTGAAGGAAAATCGTTGGATACGTAGTCCACAGACTCGTACTTAATGTTCTTTTTTAAGCATAACGCTGCACCTTGATTCACATCGTTACGGTTGATGTTGTAATTGTCTAATAGAACTTTGTGTCTACTATTCAAATGAGTTTCTTGTATGAAAGCAATGGAACAATTGTTTTCTTGGAGAATTTTTAAAAGTTCAATTCTCCGAGAATGAGCTATCAAAGACGAAATGTTATACTGTAGAATTTTTAGTATCATCATGTCGAGGAGGAAAGGAGTTCACTGACTAGATCAAGATATGCCAGTCTTTTTTCAGCCACAGAGCTAAAATTGCCAAGGTTTGACATGAATTTTTCAATTTTTCCGGGGAGCGTTCTCATATCGATCCCGAATAGATCATTAGAGTCCTAAGAATTGATTAATTATGTTGTTTCCGGTTTTTTTTTGACGAAGAGCTTGTATTCGCATGATCCGTTTTCATATTAGAGCTATGTGGCTGAAAAAGACTGGCAAATGAAACCCCAGGGTTAACCGCTGCACCATTTGAGAGAGCAAGAGAGAGACCCCTTGCGTTATCTTTCTTAACCGACGCTTCATGGAGAAGCTGTTTCCTTTTAGAATCGTATTGTTTGAAATATTTGCATCCTCTAAAGTTCGCGGGATGATCTTCACCACAGTTAACGCAAGCAGCCTTGCTCCCCTGCTCTCTCATTACTGGGCATGATCCTGGTTCGTGTTTGTTAGTGCATTTAACACATTTATATGCAAATGCACAATTTTTCGCAAGATGCCCAAATTGTTGGCATCTTCTACATTGTAGGGGGCCGCGGTTACCCTTGGGCTTCTCCCAATACACCCTTGTGTGAAAGATATATTTAATTTTAATAAGTTCCGATGTACTTGTTCCTGGCAGAAGTCTTATTAGGAAAAGATTATATTTGATGCCGTCCTGCTTGGATTTTAATGTCTCGAAATGGGAGACGTTTGATACAATAGGCACCTTTTTTTTTAATTCATTTAGAATTTCCGCGGGCGGGTAATCAGACGTAAGACCCCTGAGGATGACATTGGTTGTTTTGTCTTCGCGAAGAGTGAACGAATATGCCTGGGCTTCATCATATTGTTTCGAAGCATGGTCATTAGCTCCCTGTGCGCGTCACTATTATTTACGTACAATCGACTAACACTACCTCTGTTCACTATTTTGTATGTGAAATTTACTGAATTTTCTTTAAAGTCTTTTACAAGTTTTCTAACGTCTATGTTTTTAAGAATTATGGGAGGACAGTACTTACCTGTGCTTAAGTTTTCTTCATCGCCGTAAGATTTAACCAAAACTTGAAAAGAAATTAAAATGACATAAATTCATAGTTTAAATTGAATCAAACAAAACTTACAGATCTAAAGTATTCAACACTAATATTAATGAAAATAAGAATTATTAAACTCAAAATTCAAACTTATTATAATATATTTGAAATAAATCTCATTAAGCACATATTAGATTGCATTATAATGAAATTTGTGAATCAATTAAAATAACATAAGAAAATGAACTTAATTCTAAAAGGAAATTTAAAAGAAGTTGGATTCTATATCTGGAGTGCAAAGGGTTTCGAGCTCATCATGCATTGCTTTAACACAAGCCAAGCTGCTAGCTGGTTTGTCTTGTGATCTTTTAGCAAAGTACTTCAATTTAATAGAATGCTTAAGTCTATTGGCTGAGCTATAAACAGAAGATTTATAGCTAATCACAGCATAAGGTATGATGTGATTGAAGATGCTCATAGGTTTAGTTTCCCGACGACTATTTTTTGCGTTAATGACACTGTATTGCTTGTATTGGCCAAGCAAGCAAGCACCTATTGTATAGATTAGAGAATCCTTATCTACATCACTCTTTAAAGGCAATAAGCTAAATATTGAAGATAAGGATAAACTCTTTGAACAGTCAGGATAATCCATCTTTATATTGTAAGGAAGAGTTAAAGATGTTGAATCCAAAATAGTAGCAGTCACATGAGTGAATGATGTTGCAACTCTTGCTAGAGTAACAACATTTGGATCAACACTAAGACCTACTTTTGGTTGTATGCTATATTTATGGCATAATGACTCCAATTTGGTCTTGCCAGATTCACCCATTCTCCTCTTCATGTTGTTAACAGCATTGAGGTCTTGCTTGAACTGTTCTTCATCATCCTCCAGACCTTTCAAATGGGCAACAAAGACCATTACATCAAACCCGACATAAACAAACTCACCAATTAAGGTTTCCACATACTTTTTGTCAGACTCAAAAATGCTCAAGACTTCCAAAGCTAGAGCCTCCAACTCTTCAGGGGTCATCTTTTCTGTCATATTTTCCAATAAATGAAGCTTCAAACAAAGAAAACTTGAAATCCAAATAAAGATTGATATTTGTTGAATAATCTCTAATCACTTAATTGTGGGCTGTCTTTGTGTGTAAGAAAAATGTAATGTACATGCGCAGTAGGTACATAATGAAAAGAAAGACCGCGTTAAGAATTTGATGTTTATTCTACGAGATGACTTACAAGACTGAGACAGCATTAACATATTTACATACTTAACATATTGGTAGTGATCGATTATTCTACATGTTACATGTGCTATAATGATGTTGATTATTTGGTTTATTTTGCCATGCTGAAAAATTATTTGTGCGATGTGGTTCGTGTGGTTTAGTGTACTGGTTAGTCGACCTATGTTGCCATCCCCGCATAAAAAGCATTTGCGTATTTTTTTCTTTTTCAGTAAAAGGGTTTTTGTTAACTTTCGGAAAACAGTTAGCCTGCGTTTGTTGTGACTTCTCGTATGGACGGAAGCGTTGGTGTTGCCAGTCATCCCAAGTTCTTTCGCGTCGACGCGGAAAATTGTTCCTAGAACATAGATCCGCGATTCTCTGTACATTTTTCGACTGACTTTCCATCTCTTCAAAGCGTTTAATTTGCAAAAGCAAATCCTGATGTGAATTATACGCCCCCGCAATAAGCGTATCGTAATCGTTTCCAGGCCTGATATAATCATTTTCGAGATGGAGTCGTGGGAGAGCTTTATCTCTTTCCCCAACCTAACCGTCTCGTAAAAATACGCCTCGATACATTCATTACGTTTTCTTTTTCTGCTCATAAATTTGATAAGTTTGTCAATGGCCAGGGTCCTACCTGGCCATCGACAAACGGAAAACTTTTAACTAATTGTACTTTAAAAGCTTCCCAGTCTGTAGTCGCTCTGGGCAGACAGAAACCAACTTCTTACTGGCCCCGATATGCGGAGGGACGCATAGAAGAGGGTAGATCTATCATCCCACGAATAATTTGTCTTAAGCGATTCAATGTTTTTAATCCAAGAATCAACTGAAACTTGGTATTCCAGTTGTGGATTAAATTCAGGAATAAAAATTCATATTTCATTTGGTTCCATGGGCGACTCACCTGGAGACTGTTAGAGACTGTGCTGATTCTGGAACTACTCAGTGTTTCATTTTCGTCCCGCAGTCTCTGCACCTCAGCTTACGCTTCTCGGAGTTGTGACTTCTCGGAGTTGCGACTTCTGTACTCCTGTTTGTACAGAGGACACGGGTCAATAGTTTTGTCGTTGTTGTTTGTTGTGAGTTCTTGTTAAATTTAGTATGAGGAATTTTTATTATTTATTTTTAACGTAAACGTAAACGTAAATATGAGCCACCATCCGCCTGTTCTAGGTGGACTTTAATAGTACTACCCTGTTCCATTTCTAGTGAATTTGGTATGTCGTATTCCTTGATTATACGTCCATTGTACCGAAACTTAACGGCATCCATTGGTAGACGTCTGCGCTCGCAATAAGCGATCATCAGCTTCTTTAGTGTTGTGTACTTCTTCATTAAGAAGCCAACCATTCTACCATGTCCCGTTACCTTCAGGTATATGACCTCGAGTTCGTTCGACATTTTTACTAATTCTTTTTGTTTTTATATTCTCTTGCTCCTGGCAGGATCGCCATGTAACGAGGGGCCTACGTACTACGCCTACGTCTACCTCACCTACTGAGCTATGGGGGATATTGGATGGCTTCCCCAAGCCGAATTAAGTTGATGGCTAGAGAGCCTATCTGTTAGAAATAAAATAGAGGCTGAAGAGCCAAAGTGTTCTGTTCTACTTCAAACTTAAAAGGTGAATTTATTTATTTAAAAAGTTTGTCAAAATAAGCTTGACACCATCAAAATATAAAAATATTTCCTTAAAATTAAGAATCGAGTCGCCATGCACGATGGTAAACGGTTGTATGTTTTCGAATGATTGCTGAAATGAAGCAATGTGCTCTTCAATTTCCTGCACGGTCTTCCCAACCCAAACGAACGAATTTTGGGAGTCTTTTATTGTGAAGCGGTTAATTGTTTTTGTTTAACCAGACCACACTTACGCTTTTTCTTCCGCAACAAACTGCCTCCAACGATGTTGTTTCACACAAAAATACAGTACGCCTTCTTTTGTTTTTCTTGTTTTATTTAATAGTTTTCACGTAGGATTGTTTTGTTTTACTTTTTACAATTACTTAAAAAATTTGATGGATGCCAGAAGGGTCAAATGATTGAATTTAGAAAAATATATATATAAAGCCAACCAAAATGAAAAAAATGGCAGATGGCCCAATATTATTTAAATTTTCACAAGAAAGCTGCTTGTTAGTTGACTTTCGAAAAGATAATGCCGTGTCGTCGCTATGCGACGAACTACTTTTCAAGCAAAACGTACTAGATTTGTACATAGACTAATTAATTTAAGAGGGCGAACCATCAATTGCCTAGATTTTTGAGTGTGGCACTGTTCACACTGGAGTCGTGTGAACAGTTTTCTTCCCAATTTTTTGGAAAGGTACAAAATACCCATGTAGGGCCCACAACAAAACCAATGTTTCTGGCGCAACTTATACTTACAATATCTGTAAAGTACAGATGCTTCCAAAATTTATAATTGAAAAGAATTAAATTGTTTTTTTCTTCACAATTTTTTGGAAAGGTACAAAATACCCATGTAGGGTCCACAACAAAACCAATGTTTCTGGCGCAACTTATACTTACAATATCTGTAAAGTACAGATGCTTCCAAAATTTATAATTGAAAAGAATTAAATTGTTTTTTTCTTCACAATTTTTTGGAAAGGTACAAAATACCCATGTAGGGTCCACAACAAAACCAATGTTTCTGGCGCAACTTATACTTACAATATCTGTAAAGTACAGATGCTTCCAAAATTTATAATTGAAAAGAATTAAATTGTTTTTTTTCTTCACAATTTTTTGGAAAGGTACAAAATACCCATGTAGGGCCCACAACAAAACCAATGTTTCTGGCCCAACTTATACTTACAATATCTGTAAAGTACAGATGCTTCCAAAATTTATAATTGAAAAGAATTAAATTGTTTATATTTTCATTAACTGGTTTTAGTCTTTATTTGTTCAAATCGCTTAACCTATATATTTAGTGTCGGATTATATTCACGCAACGTATAGTTCGTTGAATGCCTTCAATCCTCTCATTTACCTATATCAAGTTATATTCGTATAGCGTATATGTTCGCTAAACAATTTCAACTTGATTTTCTATATATATAGTCATTTTACACATATAAACAAGCAATGGTCCCCACTTAATTAACCCCAACCCCAAAAACCAGATATATATATGTAGATTTTAAAATAGTAAAAAGTGACAGGGCGCATAAAAGACTTACCAAATGTCGATGATTTTGTTGTTGTGGCCACAGCATTCAAATCCTCGATGGTCTTTCCCGTCGTAACTACTAATTCGCTTTTGTTCTCGAATTTCCAAGATAATTAGAATCAACATATATAAACTGATTAGCAAACAAATTAAAATTACGTTAACGCGCGTATTTGCTGTTAATATCGGATTCACTTCACAAAATTTAAAAGAATTGAGAACAAAAAAAAAAAAAACTGAGTACACACTAATTAACATAAATTTGCTCGTTGCCACGAAAGGTTTGAAATCAGCCTCCTATACTCAATATCCGAAGGCTTTCCTTCCGGATTACGCCACCTTTATATCTCTCCTGACGAAGAGCCTATTTGCAGGCTAGTTAAATAGCGCACCACTTAATTAATTAAGTGTATTTTTATTCTATCAGGTAAGGTGCTTCCTATTCAAATAAATACAGGTACTTTGGGTAAAAGAAAATAAGTATGGTTGCAAACCATTCACCGACAGAAAATTTTACCTGCTAAATTATGGCAGCTGAATATATATTATTTCCTGCAGAAACCTTCTGGGCAATTTTACTCCTCAGCCAGTACAAAATATTCCTAGTTATCTATAACACTTATACGTTATACACTTTAAAAAAAACTATTTACTTGAAAAAAACTTACAATAACGAAATAACCTTCATTGGCAAAATAACAATCAAATTTGCTTCGCTTGGAACTTCTGGTCCGTATGACTTTGACTTTGCTAATGACGCAAACAGCACAATGTCAAACGGATTCAGAATCTCGGTGTTATTCTTAACCGCTTATTTGAGAGGTCATAACGTTCTTTGTTTTTCTCCTTTCCCTGCTCTAAACAATTCCTATCTTCCTTCTTAGCAACATTTATAACATATACCATATAACCGAGTTTAGCATATGCTTAAACCATCTTTCTCTTTCCTAACCACTTTCTGACCACCTACTAGGGAATTTTTATGTGTCAAATTGACAAGACCTTCCTCCACCTGTCATAAGTGTTGTTTACCCAAAGCGTTTTCCCGACTCGTGCGCGAAATAATTTGTTTAGTGGTTTTATTTGTGTTTATTCAAATAAAAGAAACATATTTCGTTACAAGTGAAGATTTTATAAAAATGCATTGAGGTTTGAGCGGATAAAGAGTCCCTACCGGATATATAAACAAAACAATACACCTCAAATTATATGCAAAAACTTGATTTAAGGTCTTGAAGTTCTTCATCGTCGCGGAGAGTTTTCCGAGTTCCCAAGTAAAAAATTTCCAATGTTGTATTTGAAAATCAATTACATCCTCCAAAATCATTTTATTCGACAAAGTTTATTTCTATCACTCCAAATTTATGCACCACAAAAGACAAAACTACCTACCACCGTTATCACGTATGACTTTAAATCGTTCGAATAGCGTACCAATTTTACCGCTAGTATATCCTATGATATAACCCGATTAGTGTACCAATTTTACCACTAATATATCATGTGATATAACCCGAATAGCGTACCGATATTACCGCTAGTATGTCCTAGGATATAACCCCTCCAAAATATATCTTACACCGCTACCATAATAATGCACTCTTAATTTAAAGAATATATATATGTACTCATGTATTTTACAAAGGATAAGATTTCACAGTACCTTTACAATTTATGCTGGTATGATGTCGACTCCTAGATGATATTGCTGGTGGCTCCCTCGTGCTGCTGCTAGTGGCTTTCTCGTGATGTTGCTCGTGGCTCCCTCGTGCTGCTGCTAGTGGCTTTCTCGTGATATGTTGGCGATGGTTTTGGCAAAAAAAAAAAAAATGGCCGTGGCAAAGGTGGCTCTGGCGGCGATGGCTGTGTCAAAGGTGGCTGTGGCAAAATATGACCGTGGCACAGTTGGCTCTGGCGGCGATGGCTTTGGCAAAAATTGGCCGTGGCAAAGGTGGCTGTGGCAATCCAGTACGATGGACCAAATGTCTGCGGGTTTTGTTTTACTTTAATTTTAAATAAAGATTTTAATTTTCTTGCTGACTTTACTTTATTCCAATACTTCGTGAAAAATATACAATGGTTACGTTAGGCTGTGGTGTGGAGTAGTTTGGTCTTCTCACGATGCCTGTTGGAAAAAGAATGAATGTAGAGAGAAAAAATGGCTGCCCTTTTCATTTGGACCTGAAGGAAACGAAACAAGAAAGTAATAGTCTACTTACTATTACGAAAGTAGTAGAGTTTCGTTTCCTCCAGCCAGTAATGGGCTGTTTACATTGAAAATGGGCTGTTTACACTTAAACAACCATATTTGATCCATTGTCTGAAATATTCTTTATTATTTTTGGCACTTTCAAATCAAATTCAGAATGAATCTCCGCCATCAGCTCAGCTATTTTATCATAACTATGTGTTCCCTTAAATCTTCTGCAAGCCAAAGTCACACTTTTTCTGTTAAATTTATCACAATCAATCCAATGAGCAGTTACATCCAGATAGCTTCTCTTAGATGATGACCATATATCAGCTGTTGTGCATATAAAATCAACCTTTCTCAATTGTTCTTTTGTATTTTCTATATATTCTGTGTATTGTTCTGCAATTTTTTTATTACATGTTAGCCTGCACATGTTGAATTTTGAGTTTCTCATACTCTGCTAATATATCAGCATGTCCTTTTCTCTGCAAAAGTAGTTACTTGATATCAAAGATTTCTAATGACAAACAAAAACAGGACATGTAAGTTTGAAAGAAAGTACTCATACGCCACAGTGTGCCATAATAATCATCAATTGGATTCAAATAAATCACATTGCATTTGGACAAAATCTGTTACGTTTTTTTTTTTTTTTTCTATATCTATTGTTGTGCTTTTACTTTATGATAGCACTGAATACGAATAATAAACAAAACGACCGATTCGTTTGGTGAACAGAATAGAACTCCCCGATCATTCGCGTTTCCAATTGAAACTTGCCGATGACCGAAATGTCCAAGAAGCATTTAGAGGTTGTTCGTCTCTTGTGCCAATTAACATGTTGAAACTTGCTCGCCAAGCATTTTGGTGTTGCCCAATTCTTGTGTCAATTGCAAAGGTGAACCTTTATTGCGACATCGTCAATGGCAATGACTTGTTGAATTGGGGAACACGCTTAATGTTTGGCGACCCAAATGCACACGCAACACTATCAATTAACCTTGTTTAATTTAGGACAAGCTTTCTTCCTTCTTCGATCGCGACTTGAATCTTCTCACCTTCTGAGATATTCATAAAGCTTGATTGTTCTTTGGCTTCCGGTGATAAGTATAATCGGAGGGCAAAGTCGAGTCTCATTGGCCCATATTTGATTAGCACATGTACTCCCTGTAAGAAGAGCACCTTACAAAAGGCTCTTATAAGTCCCGGATGACCAGGAATATCTTCTACTTCATTTAATGGACCATTGGAGTTGAAATTTTCAAATTTAATCATCCCTCCACCAACTGAGTACCACACTTTTGTCTCAAATGGGGGGAAGTCATTGGAAGAGGTAGTCTTTTTGGTTAAGAAGAGCTCAGATCCTTCGTGAGTTGTGAAATGATTTGATTAGCATTGTTAGCTAGGGAATTAGCAGAACTATGGTAGGTCTTGATTATATCTTCCATCGCTCCGCTGTACACCGTCAATGAACATAAAAATGAATGTCAATCAAAGTTTGAAAAGAGTAATAAAGAAAAATAAAGTGAATACAAAAATACACAAAACTTGTTAAACATAAAAGTAACCTCCAGTCTCAGCAAATCTTGTTTCCACATCAACAAAAGTGAAGTCAGTTCCATTTTCCACTACTTGGAGCCATCCCGTGGTCCCTGCCTCCTTCATCCGTTCAATAGTGGTTGACCTATCTAACTCAGTTCTTAATTCCCTCACTGCGAAAGTTAATCCGTTTGCGTCAGTCGTGTAGTTGATTGCGTTCCGACCCGACCTCAAATAATCCAAAAATGCCGTTGATAGATGTCTTTCTCTCTTACCTGCAAAAACCAGCCCCGAAACTAGCATAGGTTGTGCAGTACCCATAATTTTCGTGGGGTTCGCTCTTAATAATTTTGAAATATATTTGAATTTCAAGAGGTAAAATTCTTTAGGTTGTTCCGTTTCTCTAGCTGCAAAGACATCTTCTAACTGCCTCCTTGTATTCCAGGCCCTTTGATTTGTTATGGAGCTAAGGATTCCAAAATCCTCCACGTTAGTGCCAAACATGGCATGGAGAATCACTTGTTTTAGCTTGTCAACATTTGCCCTTGACTTAAACTTGACCTTCATCGGTTGAACATATTTTACGTAAAATTTCACCCCGTTTACTCCATTAAAGTTTAACTCATTGTAACGGGTTTCATGCAGTTCCACTGCATCTAACAAGCATTCAAGGGGGAAATTTATGCGTCTTACAGATCGATGAGAAGTAAGAAGTAACATGTCACCCAATTCTTTCAAAAGCCCAGACACACTTTCCAAACGTTGTGCGTTTGCCAAACACTCCACTATTTGACTTGCCATAGGCAACATATTTATCGACTCCAATAGCGCATTTTTCAATTTATCTTTATACCTTTCTTCTTGCACTAAGAAAATGGCGAGCGCAAGTGGTCCTAGTCCTTTCAGTAATGCAGTTCGACGTTCTGGAGGATATGTAATGCCGTATAATAGTGGAATGTGCACGTTGTTTAGGCCTATCTGACTGATGTTCATGTGAACTAAGTTCCCTGCCATGTTTCTCCTTCTTGTCTGGATTTTGGTGACACCAAGCCTTACCTCATCAAATGCTAGTTTGAAGGAGGTTAGCATGTTCATTAAGGGTGTTGCAGTCATAAAGTCAAAGGCTCCTGCAGGCCTGTCATCGCCATCGTACGCATCCACTATTGATTGGATGGTTGTTGTAACATTGTTATACGTGGCACTCATTGCCATATACCTTGCAGCGTTCACCTCACTAATCTCTCTCTTCCTCATTGCTGTAAAAGTGGTAGACAACACTCCTGCCATCTTGTTTGATCTGTCAAGATTTATGCCTCCGAGAGCCGTTATACCAAACTGGTTGTAGATTACATTCGTCAACTTCACCAGTTTCTTAAGTTGCACGTTTCTTTCGGCAAACTGCTCCGGTGCATCTTGAACAACAGCTTCATGTACATCATCCATTTTATTTTAATGATTCAAAATTATATCTTTATTTAAAAATGCTTGTTTCTAATATTTAAATGAACTCAACAATGTCTTAAAGTTTCCTTCCAACTCATCAACAGCGTTGACTTTAGCTTCGTCCTGAGCTCTTTTAAGTCCTTTAAGGGAAAAATATTCTTCTCTGTCAATTCTTTGAAATAACTCGAATGACCCATTATGACTGATAAGAAATCTTAAACTGATTTTAAAAACTCCAGAATTAGACTCTTGGGGTAGAACGTCCTGAGCTGCTCTTTATATCCATCAAGTTGAAATAATGGAAGGACGTCAGCCTTTTGGGTTAAGGTTATACTTGATCCCATACTCTTGGAAGTCGAAGGGCGCTCCTCATAAATGATTTGAGTGTGGCTTTCTTCTAATTCCAACACTTGAGAGTCAGTGGATATTCCTTCTACGGCAAGGTCAATAGCTTTAGAGGTCTCGTCATCAATTCATTTATTCTGCAAATGATCTGAAGAGCGGCGAGATGATGTTAACGGGGTCAGCTTATATTACCATATATATATTTCCTAACTAGACGCAATCTTTTCTGGGGTAAGAGCAGGAGTATTTTTGTATCCAATACAAATATATATGTAAATCAAACAAAGAATGCACATAAATACTACATTCTAATACTTTATAATTATAACCAAATTGTTTGCATTGTCCTAACATGGCAAGACTTAATCTTAAAAATTATTAAAATTATAAAAATAATTAATTTAGGGTAACTTACTGTCAGGTATTGCGCATATGCCTATTTGATTCGGAAGCAATTTGTTCAAAGCATCAATTATGTTTCCTTCTTTTACGTGATTTTCGGACAGCAAGAATTTTAAAATTAGGGGTTAAGTTCTTTCCAGTTTTCTAACAGTGAACCGGCATTTGAGTGCAAGTAACTAAAATCCATTTCGATCTAATAAATGAAGTCATAGTTTCAATTAAAGTGTATGGCATACTTTCGACTTGTGACTCAATAATAGAATTTGAGGCGTGCGTAAATCAAATATTTTTTGATTTTTTTTTTCTTGATTTCAAGATATGATCCTGTCAGATCTAGTGGTGTTTTTCTACAATTTCGTCTATGATTTCGGAAGGAGGAAACTCGGACGTGAGTCCTCTAAGGACAACGTTGGCGATCCTATCTTCCTTCAAAGTGAAGGAGTATGCTTGTGCATCGCTGGTGTTCCTCAAGAGAGACATGATATCCCTGTGTGCATCGCTGTTTTCGACATATAATCTACTAGTTGCACCCCTATTCACAATTTAGTACGAAAAGTCGACTGACTTTTCCTTAAAATCCTTAACTAACATCCTAGTATCAATGTTCTTTAGAATAATAGGCGGACAGTACTTACCGGAACCTTTAATATCCTCGTCTGGTGGTTTTACGTTGGAATTGCTTGAAGTTTTCGTTGAGGTGGTTGCCTCGGTGTCTGGGTCTTCGTTGTTGCTGATGTTTGTTTGCGCGATGGCGGTGATTTATCGATGGCGGTGGCAAGCCAATTGCGGTGCCAAAATGATGGTGGGCTCGAGATGATGGCGGTGATACTGTGATGGCGGCGGCCAGACGATGGCGGTGTCGCAATGACGGTCAAAATGACGGTGGTGGCCAGATGATGGTTGTGCCAAAAATGGTCGTGGCACAATGATGGCGGTGGTAACTGGATGTCGGTGGCAACTGGATGGCGGTGCGATGGTATGAAATGCTGGCGTGTGCTGTAAAGATGGCGGTGCGTGGCCAATATACGGGGTCACCAATATAACCTTTTTGGGGGTGTGTAGACCAGTGTTGGCTAGGTTACCTGTATCGTGTTCCAGTGCTTTCGTATATCCGACTTTACCTTTTGTGTTCTGCGTTCTCTTCTCCGATCTTACTTCGTTGCAAAAGATCCTCGTTTATTTAGTTTTTAACAAACAAATTTAACTCTACTTTATTTTTACTTTGATTTAAATTACAGTTTGAACACTGCAATTGATTTTATGGAGCGATCTATATTCAATGGTGGCACGTCTATTCATCGCTAGTGTCAGATTGAGAAGAAGGTGAGAATGCCGGAAAAGGCATGGCGACAGAAAAAATGCATGTTTATTTTGTTTCGTCAACTACCTTGACGAAACATTTCTCGTGAGAGTGGAATGGACGCATTCACCTAAGATGCTGCTGCGTTTCACTTTTCATTTTGCAGCGGCTTCTTTTGTCTCGCCATAATTTTATGGATAAAACGATTGTTATTTTATTAATATGTAGATCCGCTACAAGTTTAAGACCCTGGTCATCGACAGACGGAAAACTTTTAACTAATTGTACTTTAAAAGCTTTCCAGTCTGTAATATCGCTCTGGGCAGACAACTTCTTGCTGGGGCCCCGATAAGCGGAGGGACGCATAGAAGAGGGTGGATCTATCATCCCACGAATAATTTGTCTTAAGCGATTCAATGTTCTTAATCCATGCTTCGACTGAAACTTGATGCTCCAGTTGTGGATTAAACTCAGGAATAGAAATTGATATTTCGTTTGGTCCCATGGAAAATGGGCGACTCACTTGAAGACTGGGCTGATTCTGGAACTACTCAGGGTTTCATTTTCGTGGTTTTACGTTGGAATTGCTTGAAGTTTTCGTTGAGGTGGTTGCCTCGGTGTTGCTGATGTTTGCTTGTGCGAGTTGGTTAACGTATTTGCTGTTTTTGACGGTGTGCAGCTTGACTTCCAATAATTTTGAAAAGCGAATTTCGGTGGGGCGACATCCATTGTTTGAGTGCACGTTGTTGTTGCCGGAGCTGTGTGCTTCCTTGTCGGCTTTTGCCATTCGTTATTGGCTGTGTTTGCCGTATCGGATTCCACTGAAGGAGATTCTATAGCATTATCCATTCTGGAATGTGATATAGGTTGCATTTCGCAACGTGGGTCCATTTGTTGGCCACCTAAGGCAATTAGTTGGTGCGCGATGTCCATTTTTTTTTCGTAGGGTGTTAAATTTTTGGGTTTGAAAACCTCCGTGATTTGCTTCTTAATTAAACTGCATTTTCATCGATCTTCGACTGGTCGATTTGGTTAAGTACAAAATATTTTTAATGAATTTAAAATGGGCTCATGAATGCTTTCTTTAAATATTCCTATAATTCTTACAGCATCTTTACGTGACAAGTTGTCCATGCTGAACAATTTCATAGGGAAATCAATTCCAAACTTATTAAAATCAATATCAATATCATTTTTAGTAAGAGAACAATAATTTTCAACACAGGAATGTGGACTATCAGAAATACCATAGGGCAAGTTCGGAACATTAGTTACAGTTGGAGGAGAAAAACGTTGTGAACAAGAGGCCGAAAAAGAACTATTTATAATGTTCGTGTTTGTCGAAAATAACGATAATCCTTCTTTTAAATGTGTTTTACAGTGACGCGAAAAACTTGTGAACGTAGATGTGAATGAAGTAGTCTTTAAAAGTACACCGCTAAACCCCTGTTCCATCCAATTTATGCACCACTTTAAAATGGGTGGATATATCATTTATGTTACATAATCTTTTTTGACGTATAAAACACTCCATTCATTAAAAGCTGATGTAAAATATAAACCAAATAAAAGGGTTTCCTAAAAAAACAAAAAAGTGAAACTCTAAAATCAAACATCACGTCAAAATAATTGACAATTTATTTTACATGATGTATTCATTATATTCATCTTCACAAACTGCCCTACCAATACGGCCTAACGCCCACTCAATCTTTGTAATGATCTTCACGCATTCTGAAGATTTCGCATCTTTCGGAGGATCTTCCAAAAGAACCTTAATCTCTTCCATCTTTGCTATCACAGCCTCTTTATCCTCTTGAAAACTGAACGGATAACTCTTCGAGTTTTCCAATGTCCCCCGAGACTCTAACACTCTTGAAGATCTGAGGGCTTTCCTCATCACTTCCACTGTACCCACTTTCAGACCACAAATCTGCATCTCATGCGAGTTCGTCTGCTGATAAACGTCCAATATTCATTTCAACCTATTCAAATTATTCGACTTAATTCCGAAAAACAACAACTGAAAACAAAACATTATTCTCAATCCAACCACTGCTAAACGATCAAATTATTCAACTTAATTCTGAAAAAAAAAAAATTGAAACCAAAACCTTGTTCACACTCAAATCACTACTAAACGTTCAATGTGTTAATGTTTTATTTTCAAAAGCTCAAACGCTTTCAAAAAGTATGTTCTTTTCTTTAAAAAAAACTCCTAAAAAACAAAATACAGTGGACCCCCGGTAATCCGGCAAACATTATGCAGGGTAGTGTCGGACTATCGAATTTGTCGTATTATAGAGCACTGCCTAAGACCCCTATAGTCCGGATTTTTTTACGAAAGAGTACCTTGTAATCCGACAAATTACATATCTAATGACGAGAGTCTATATATTATACGTACATATGTATGTACTTTGAAGTACAAATCAGACTTAATTTATGTAAGTCGAATTTAGTAAATTAAATAACAATTGAGAGCATACGTTTTATTATAAAATTAAGCATAAATGCACATACATATTTACCAAAATAATCAAGAATTATTAATCAAAATCATGTAGTGAATACTATATCAAATTATGAAGCTTTGAAATATTCATCAATTTTTTTTGTTTAAGGTTGTTATAACGCGAGATCAGAGCTTTGTCCCTCAATCTTCTCAAAAGTAAAATTGCAACTTCATTTGGTTCCATGGGAAATGGGCGACTCACCTGGAGACTGTTGGAGACTGGGCTGATTCTGGAACTACTCAGGGTTTCATTTTCGTCCCGCAGTCTCTGCACCTCAGCTAACGCTTCTCGGAGTTGTACCTCCATCTCCGCTTTCCTCATTGTACTTGCACTTTTTTTTTTGTTACGATCAGAGGTATTTTATTTTTTTTTTTTTTTTGGTACTGTCACTATCAGATATTTTTTCTAATATTTTTTTCTTATAATTTTTCACTATCACTTACATATAATAATTTTTTTTTTTTTTTTTTATTATGGGTTTGTTGAGTCAGACCCTACATCGGAACTGTAAGAACGAACTTACACTACCAATTTATACTGTAGCGAACCACGTATCGACTTCTCCCGACGCCCGATATCAACTGACTTGAATCCTTTACTCGCCAGTCCAATTATATATCCTTCTCTTCCCTTCTTAAAACCAAACGTCCTCGTTTGATCTCTTAGAAAAGAGGAATTTTGCTTACTCTGGCTGTGGTTAGGTCGGTAGTGTTTTTCGGAGTGGAAATACTTGGAACTGGCTGTACTTTGAGATTTATTTCTTCATGTACTTCTATTGGTCTTTTCTTGATGTAGAGAATGATGACTTTTATTATGGATGTAATGATTATGACCATCAAAACTGTTGATAGTGTAAAGGTGATGAATGTATTAACTTTGTTTTTTGTCTGAATGGTCCCGGTGTATTGGTGTATCTACAGCACCAATAGATATCGGCAAAACCAAGTAAGATATAGCAAAGTTTGAAAGCTCTTCATATAGATTTTTATTAGAAGTATCTGTGAATCTTTTAACCTCACACGGTAGACGTACCAAGAAAAGATTATACTTGATTTTTTCCTGTTTAGACCTAATGGTTTCAAAAGACGCGACACTTAACACTTCTGAGAATTTTGTTTTGATTTCGTCCATGATTTCGGAAGGAGGAAACTCGGACGTGAGTCCTCTTAGGACAACGTTCTAAGAGTCCTATCTTCCTTCAAAGTGAAGGAGTATGCTTGTGCATCACTGGTGTTCCTCAAGAGAGACATGATATCCCTGTGTGCATCGTTGCTATCGACATATATAATCTTCTAGTTGCACCAGTATTCACAACTTTGTACGAAAAAATGACCGACTTTTCCTTAAAATCCTTAACTAACATTCTAATATCAATGTTCTTTAGAATTATAGGCGGACAGTACTTACCGAAAAATATAATATGCTCGTCTGGTGGTTTTACGTTGGAATTGCTTGAAGTTTTCGTTGAGGCGGTTCCCTCGGTGTCTGGTTCTTCGTTGCTGCTGATGTTTGCTTGTGCGAGTTGGTTAACGTATTTGAATTCATTCACTAGTGTAACGTATAGTCATTTGGTAATACTGTCAACAATTTATCAAGTTTTTCACAAATGTTCTTTTGCATTACGTTATTTTCAACTAAAATTTTGTTGTTTTCAACTATTATTTTGATCCTTGTACTCGTTATCCAATTTGAAGTTTCCATGCTCAAATTGGGTTCCAAATACGTCGTGCACCACTCGCTGTTTAACAGCATAGCAACTAAATGCTTTAGAGAACACGTTCCTAATTCTCGTTTCTGGAGTGTCAGTGTCTTTTGTACCCATAGAAGGGAGTCCATCAGTAAATGGATATTCCTCTTCGCCTCGTATTATTTCTCCTTCAAGGAAAGAGACGTCAAAATCTCTAAGGTACTCGTAATCTCCAGCAGAAATTCTTTGGTCTACAGAATCATCAGCAAAGATAGAAGCGAAATATGAGTTGAATTCTCCTGAATTTGTGTTGCCATCTTCATTTCCTCTTCTACATCGATATTTTTCTTCTTCTTCTTCAGAATTGCACTGATTTCTAAAAAATATAAAGTTAGAATTTTTGTAATTTTTATAAACACCTACCTTCCATCTTCCTTTTCTTCTTCTTTTCCTTCGATATTACTTCCTCCACAACTTGTGTGTTCGGAATCACTTGATTCTCCTTTGCATCGTTTAAAATAAAAGCCTGCCGATTCGGAATCTCCATTTCCACTATGTCTTCGCTTTCTGATATTATATTTTCTTCCAAGTCCACTGGATCGCGAATCTGCACTTATTTCGGAGCCATCACTATAATTTTTCCAGAATAGTTGTAAGAACAAACACACACTCTCATTTCTTTTCTCAAACTCTTTATACGCCGCCAAAGCATCATCCGAGGAGTTGAGCGTCCTTCTGAATGGTGGCTCACGTTCACCCGAAATGCGCTGGCCTGCCGTCGGAATCGGGAACTTCTTCTGGAGGTTACATTATGACTCGTAGAACTGGAGAATACCCATTGGCGACCTTTTCCTCTATAATGGAGATTGAGGAACGCTCGTCGAACATGATGAAGGTCTCTATTTTCCATTTGGGGTCTGATAGAAATGCTCGCAGGATACGGAAAAGAAGATCCCTGCGTGATGAGGTATGGTAATTTTGAGTTCGTGATAGAGCTGGATAAGTGTCGTTAATACTGAGACACTGATTCGTTTGAACATTAGCTTGTATATTATTTTCAGTCTCATCATGAAGAAGCTTGTTGTGATATCTGCGACAGTCATTTCAGTTACATTTTTTCGACTTCGGCAGTTGCTGGTGCTATGGTTTTGTCTTAAGCAGGAAAAACAAATATGCTTGCTCTTGGCCAAACTCCAACGGGCATTTAAAGGCATATTTTTGAATGTTGAACACTAACTCACCTGATGGTTTCCACATGCTGAGCAAGTTCCTACTCTTCCTTGGGTTGGTATTTGCATATTGACTGATCGCTGATTTGTGTGGGCTGCATAGGTAGCTGAATGACCTTAGCTAGCTTGTTTATACTACAAGAAAAATCCCTCAGGCTAGCATAAGGCCTAATGGTGATGAGGACACTATTATATAGGGTAAACTCCGTCCGAGGCTTGTGAATGAACATTTTGGATTACATTTCTATTTTGGGAAATGTTAATTGGGTTTCTTTTATTACTCTGGGCTAGATCTATTTCCATAGGTTCTGGAGCATTGCGACGATTATTTATTGTAGTTGTTACTACTAGGATTCCTAAAAAGATTCTGACCGTTAGAATTATAATTTGAATTATAGTGATTATTTGTACTGTTTGAGCGATACTGCTCGAAAGAGGGTTTGCTATAGTGATGTTGATTATTTGGTTTATTTTGCCATGATGAAAAATTATTTGTGCGATGTGGTTCGTGTGGTTTAGTGTACTGGTTATTCGACCTATGTTGCCATGTCCACATAAAAAGCATTTGTGTATTTTTGCTACCCTGGGTGTTTCTTTTTCTTTTTCAGTAAAAGGGTTTTTGTTAACTTTCGGAAAACAGTTAGTCTGCGTTTGTTGTGACTTCTCGTATGGACGGGAGCGTGGGTGTTGCCAATCATCCCAAGTTCTTTCGCGTCGACGCGAAAAATTGTTCCTAGAACATAGATCCGCGATTCTCTGTACATTTTTTAACTGACTTTTCATCTCTTCAAAGCGTTTAATTTGCAAAAGCAAATCCTGATGTGAAGTTAGCAAGAAATGAAATTTTTCTAAACCCTTTTCATCGCTTTCAGTGTTTATTTGGTGACACGATTCTCCTTGCTATGTAGAATCATCGAAGTTTTCCATTGTTTGATTATACGTCTTAGGCGGAGTTAAATCCATGGCTTGAATATCTTAGGCGGAGTTAAATAGGAGAATCCCTTTTCTCTTCGCATCTGCCGTAAATGACCATGTTTGTCTGTTTGCATATAGGCATAACAGGTTTGGGGTTTCTGATTGCTTCAGTCACAGTATCTGACCATACTTGTTTTTGCAAGGCACTTTTATTTTCTTCTTTTGGTTTTTGTTCGGGAATATACTTAATCTTCCGAGCGCGTCAGGGGAGGGAGGAAAAGAGCTGAAAGTGAATAAGACGATTTCCACAAAAGGGCACTATGCCGAACACCAAGTTCTATGTTTTAAATATTCTTTATTTGTCTGATTACACTGTCTTTATTTTGTTCAAGATAGCTACCAATTCACTGTGTATTATAAGAAAACGGATTACCAAGATATACCACGAAAGACCAGACGACCACGTCGCGCAGAAGAATAGAGTAAGACTGTAACTGTTGAATGCCAAGATTGAACTGAAGAAAAGGCGAAGCCAAGCCGTCAAACCAAAACCACCCCGATACTCGATCCTCCAGCCATTCGTTCATGAAGAATGCGCAGCGTCACCATAACTCCCACACATGCAAGGAGTCCAAGAGCTGATACCAGCTGAAATAGAATGTGCCGACTCCAGCGATAATGGCACCGATCCTAAGTGGCGACATTGTTTGATTCTCGTCTTTTGGTTATACTTTTTCCCATTGCCATCGATGCCACAGTATTTATACAGAATAAACACTGCCATCCTATGGCATATGAGAATCCAAATGTTTATCCGATACCCACAGCCAAGTAGTGGCGATATGGGTCAATCGTCTCAGGCACAAGTATCGTACCAAAGCATTGGCAGATACTTTTCTATGTGCGGTTGTGTGTCCATATACACATTATGCTGCGGCTAGGTTGACTGTTCACGATCGGTCGTCGTATGTTGTCATCTGAGAGGTGGCTGGCAAGTAGGTATATCGATGTGTAGGTGGTGAGGGTGGCTTGTGTAGTTGGTTGGCTTGGGTGGCTAATGACTAAATAATGTGTCGTCAGCATTCTGCGTGCTATGGTTATTCGGTCGTTGACCGAACAGTTTTGTTTGTCTGAAGTTAGCAAGAGATGAAATTTTTCTAAACCCTTTTCATCGCTTTCAGTGTTTATTTGGTAACACGATTCTCCTTGCGATGTAGAATCATCGAAGTTTTCCATTGTTTCCATTGTACGTCTTAGGCGGAGTTAAATCCATGGCTTGAATATCTGTCTTAGGCGGAGTTAAATCGGAGAATCCCTTTTCTCTTCGCATCATGACCATGTTTGTCTGTTTGCATATAGGCATAACAGGTTTGGGGTTTCTGATTGCTTCAGATGTCGTGGCCAATGCATCCGCTTGCTCCCGCGATGATACCTCGTCAACACACTACCTGTATCACTTATGGAATTATAACACTTTGATATTTTATATACTTTACAAATTCTTTCTTTATCCTACCAAACTACTTTAAAATTCGCGCGCTTTCGATTATGCCGTCAAAAGGATTTTATCTACTTGATTTGCAAATAGAAAGAATTTTTGAAAATCAAGAAAAAACCACTGTTCACTGCCGCAAGCTATGTTACGTAAATATACGTAGGCAGATTTCAATAAGATTAGCGGCAATTTCCGTTGAGCCAACGGAGATGAAATTTGTTGAAACGGTTAGACGTTGTCTCCGCTGTTAAGTTCAATTTACTGGTTCAGAACTTTTCACAGCTTTTCCTTGGTTGGTTGCTACCTCAGGTATAAAACCTTCGGTGCAGGTCCTCAATGCAGGAACTGCTTAAATTGAATTTCCTATAAAAAAAAAAAACTATTAATACCTAATAGCACCCACTGAGTAAATTCACTATTAAAATATCACCTTAAACTTCTTCAAAAGGGTCACAATTGTTACTTGGATGTGGAACCTCACTTGTCCCGACGATTTTTTTTGTTGAAATTTATTGAGGAAAACTATTTAACTTAATGGCACTTTATTTGCTGCCTTCTTTGATTATTTTTTATATTCTTGTCTCGTCTCGTTGTCGTTTTGTTACGTACGTCTTGTCGGTGTTGTCGAGAGACTAAACTCAGTTCCTACATTTTCCTACACTTATATTCCAAAACAATCAACTTATTGTGACTTGTTCTGTAATGTATGTACGCTCTACCAGACACTCATTAGATCCCGATGTAAGGATGGGTCTTTCATGTCGACAAATAGCCGTCCTGTTGAGGGAACCTCCTGTCAATACCATTGCACATTGTGCGTACTCTGTTTCGCTCATGATGACAAAACGATTATGGTTCTCTGCTTCGGCAATGTACTCATGCTTGGTGTCTACCAAAAGGTCCAAGTTCTCATTAAAGGATGTTGGTAAGGGATATATTTTCTGAACCTTGTACCGAACATATTCGGGTACCGTAAATTTCCCCCGTCAAGGTACACAGAGGTTTTGGCGACTTGGTTTATTATGAGGGGGTTGTTCAACAAAAATCTTCCTCTACTCTTTATGTTCCGCAATATGTAACGTAGGAGAGGTTTTCTTTTTTTTCAAACATGGTTATAGTATAAACAAGACTTCCCATATTTCCCCCTAACAACTTTCCCCCCCTACCTTTAAGACCAATGGGTACAGAACCACTGGCCTGTCCAGGCAGGTGTCGATAGGGTTGTCTAAATGTGTTAGTAACTGAAGGTCTGATAATTACCACGCTTAGCTCGTCGATGGGGGGGATTTTGTTACTCACATTCGGACCGTGTTACCTTCTCAGACCTAAGTCTCTGGTGGAATTCGACCAAAAATTATTTTTTTTTTTCATCTTCAAATGGTAGGACCCGAAATTGTCAATCCTTTTATTTTTATGGGGGGTTGACCACTCAAGATGAATCTCGTGAGAAAAGTTCGAGGGGGATTCTTTTGGGTTCCCTGGCTCGCGCAGGTGGAAGGGTGTCGCTCGACGAAGGCCCTGCGGTGCCTATCCTTGAGGACAACCTCACTTGTCACTAAATACGGTGAACAACATACCAAACGATAATTCGCTTTTTTTTCTTTTTTCAGAATTTACATTCCACCCTTACCTGAGTGTTTCTGGTACCGCCCAATATCTGTACGCTTAGAGTACTCAGCCACTTAGTGGATGATCGCTACCGCCTCTCCAAATCACACCGAACGAAACTGCTTAGCTTTCCGACAACTGAGGATTATTCTATTCCTATTTCTTGATTTTATGTGTCTTACTGGCTCTTTCTTGTCTTTTTTTGTATGATCTTCAACCACTTGGTTGGAATTTAATATTTTCTTTCACGCAGTTAAAATAAGTATCTACTTTCTGATATGGCGGATCGAACAAGACAAGAGTGAATGCACACGAGATGATGTCATATTCTTATTCTATTTCGAATGGAACGGCAGAGAATGAAATAAAAGAGGAAATGCGAAAAATTTCAACGTGTTCGTTTCGAAATCCAGGGGTGTTGGTTTTTACGAAATTCACTCGCAGAACTTTTAGGCTTTATGCAGAATGTCACTATGAAATACAGCGGTGCGCTTTGGCTGTTTTTATTCGTGGTGGTTTTTATCTTTTGCTTGTCTTTCTTTATTGAATTTTTTTTTTCTTGAATTAAAAATACTTCGCCCGTACCGAATCAAGGCGTTCGATGAAGTCTATCATATGCTACAGTGGGGTGTGAAAAGTCGAATTCGTATTGACAAAAGAATTCTTTATTATGGGGAATGTTAAACGATGGATTTTTTTTTCTGCAATCTGTTTGAAATGCGGGTCAGTCGTTTCTTACATCCTTTGCCATAACTCTCCAGCTCATCGGTCATGTCGCCGATGGAATTTCCCGTTGTTGGTTCAAACTCTCCATCACGGCTATACGAAAATTACCGAGTCTGTGTCGTAATAAAAAACTCTTTCTTACAGTTTCTCTAAATAACTGTATAGTTTAAGACGAGCCAAAGTTGTAGTGTAAGCAGCAATACATACATTTGTGGAAGTTAATCTGTCAGATGCTTCTTCTTTCATCTCAAAATTTACAATTACGTTATTCTCATTCACAGGAAGAATATGTAGATTTTCTGAGGAAGGGTTAGTTATGAGTTGAAATAAATCTCCAGGGTTATTGAGAATACATGTTTGCTGTTGATTTTCACGTTGACCGAACTTACCCCAGAAAGAATTTAAAATTAATTTAGCCAAAGATCTCTTACCAGGATTATTACAAATCTCAGACGGGTTTAATTGAATTTTTTCCTTATCAAGAAAATCTTTTACATATTTGTTCTTTTCTTCTTCTGTAATACATGAACTAGGCCAGTCGCTTGCTTCTTGTTTCATTTTAAGGAATTTATTCATCATTGAAGTGAACAGACCCTGAGTATTTGTTTCAGGATTGTATTGTATTACCTCATATTCCCATATTTCAAAAACGTGTATCAGTTGATAACCCTTCTCTATAGCTTTAAGAACCTCGTCAATAACCCATGTACCGGTTAATGCTCGGTGTTCATCATTATGGTTGCAGTATTCTTCTAGATTCTTTTCATTACTACAGCTCATACATAGTGAGAACATCAATTTGTTATTCTGCTTAACAGGTAGAACAGGGTGTAATAAATTTGCCGGTGGTAGTATTTTACATTTAACTAAACAACCATTTTTGTCTTTAATCTCCAACCCACATTCAATTTCAACTTTAGGATGACCAATGGGGAATTTACCGTTTTTACACACCCAGGGGTATAGGGAACAGATGTCAATATACCGCATTTTTTCATTTTCTTTGCATTTGTAATAATTGAAAGAATTGGCTGTTCGCCCGCCGTAAAATGCGTCTCTTGGATTTAGTGGAGTACTTTGTAGGAGGTTATGATTGATTAACATGTTTTTTTCTTTTCTTTTTTCATTGATTGCAAATGTCTTTTGAATTGATAAGACCACATGTTTTTTGCCCAACGTTGATGCTTACCCTTAAGCACAAAATTTAAAAAAAAAAAAGTCGGAATTTTTATGATAGTTGCAATTAATAATACCTTTTTATTGCCACGATTTGATTTACTAATAGCAAACAATGTTTATCGTACGTCAATTGATGCGCGTTTACGTATCACCGTGTACGCCTTCCAATTGATTTCTAAACAAATTAGCTTATTCACTATTAACAATTTATTGCATTAATATTCAACTTATGTTCGTCCTACGTATAAGTTCGTGGGAACGATTTCCAGTTGATTAACTCTACGATTCTACTTAATAGAGATAAGTTTCAGGCTATGTTCGAATGACGTATAAATCATCAATCGATTTCAAACTGATCCTTTTTCTCTTTTAATTATTACAAGTTTACTTAACGATCAAAATATATTTGTTAAGCGTACAATTCGCCTAGCAATTTCAAATTGATTTACAATTTTACAATTTACCTTCATATTTTTGATATTTCCGCACTGTTGTCTTCTTGATGTCAGGGACTGAAGTGTCTGATTGTGCAAAATCCCGGGCCTTTTATACTGTCTTTTTGCTCCGTGGTACCGTTTTCGTGCAATGAAATGCTGCCTGCTCCTTATTAATGTTACAATTCGTCTAAATTTGTGCATAGACAAATTTTTACTTCATTGTTTGGCATCACTTTTCCATTTTTCGTGCAGCTTTGATTCTGCGCCATCTTGACTACGATTGCCATTTTTTCTCTCCCTCTAACCTATTGGGTATATTGAATAAATTAAAAACATTAATTTTCTCGATAGTTATATAAAAATTTTATGAAATTGTTTCGAAATCGCGTTCGGCGTTGAAAAGTTTATTTACTAAACGCGCCCATTCGTTTGTGTTGTTAAAGTTGGCCGTCAAAATTGACACCTTTCAACTGACACCTATTGCAGGTGACGTTTATTTCAATTTCGTGTGTGTTTTTCTTTTAATTTCGTTTTGTTTTGTCTGAATTGTGTATAAATAATTATGAGGACAAGAACCTCCGCATTTATGAAAGTTTTTGTTGTTGTAAGGTATATGACATAGTTCACAAAAGTAGCTACAGGAAACTACAGCTGTTAGGGATGTTATCACATTGAAGTGATTGCTGTAGTATAGTAAATTTAAATTTGTTCTAGTATTCAATAATCTATTTGCTTCACAGGGAGTTCCTTCGTAAATTAACCTTAGGCCCTTTGTTCCATATTCGTAAACAACTATCTTATAGTTCTTCAGGTAATTTTGAAACGCTCTCAGTTCAGGTATTCCACAACCATCAGTTGGTATGACAATTTGAGCATCGTTGATTAATTTTAAAGCTTTCTATGTTTGAACTTTACCAACATCTCGCCTGATATGTTGTCTATTAGATTCTCTATCAGCGTAGGCCATAGCTACTACAATAGCTCTTGGTAGACACAGGTTATCTTTATTGTTAATAGTAATTATACCTTTCTTAACGAGACATGATTCGTTGAATGTATTAAAAGAAGCTAATGGTTTTCTTCCTGTTCCTGAAGGAACAGATGTTACAGTCATAGAAAAATTATCAGAACTTATTCCTTCTGAATTACTTTGAAATATGTTGGTTATCATATCCCAAACATCGCTTAATTTAATATCTGAAAGATTTATATAAGAGATCCATCCGTTTCCTCTCTCCTCGAAAGCTGCTCCACTGAAAGTAATTCCTACTTTATCTGAGGGGCTAAGGCCTATGACAGAATAATTAAGCATGTCATTAATTCCTTCTTTTACCCATGAAGTTGCTTCCTCGTTATTAGGTATGGGTTTCAGTTTGAAGCAGATTTTTCGGGCTTTCAAATTAAACCGCTTTATTCTTTGCTCTCCAGTGCTGAGAATATCGAATCGCTAGGTTAAACAAAATAAAACAAAGGGAGAAAAGAGGAACATTTATAAAAGCCGTTGATGCAAAGAGGAAATAAAAACAAAATTTGTATGTATGTTTATTGTAATATTTTCATTTTATTTAAAAAACATTTAATTAGCTAAGTCGTTATAAAAGATAGCTTTCTGAGAGGGATGAATTACCTCTGGAAAATTATTAACTTCTTGAGAAATCTGCTGCTTAACTTTCCTCTTCCTCTGCACCGATTGTTGGTGTTTTTGTGTTTGTGGTTGCAGTTGCTGCGATTGGTATTGCAAAATTTGCTGCATTTCATCCGGATTAGCCCATTGTTGCTGCATTGGCTGATGAAAAGTATGGATTTCCTCTACCTCTTCTTCTTGGTGAACGAGAGAACGAGGTGAACCAATGAAATAAAACAAAACACAAGTACAACGAAATATTTTTTTTTTTATTTCTTTAAAGATACAAATGTTTTAGAGTTACTTAATTTTTAGGACAAAGTCCATGAGCTCCTTTGGAGCTTCAGCGGCCACACTCCAGTTCTTCCGGATGAGCTCCTCCGTTAACCCCATTGAAATGTGCGCTATCACCCGATAGCTTTGTAGGGAATGATCCGTTTTACTCAATTCGTTTCGAATAACGCCTATTAATTCGGGATACTCCCAATAGGACGCATCTACCAAAGTCAAAAACTTATTGATGGCTTGTACGAACATTTTTGTTTTAGATTGTTTAGGTTACTATTCATTTTTCCACTTAATTTTTAAGACAAAGTCCATGAGCTCCTTTGGAGCTTCAGCGGCCACACTCCAGTTCTTCCGGATGAGCTCCTCCGTTAACCCCATTGAAATGTGCGCTATCACCCGATAGCTTTGTAGGGAATGATCCGTTTTACTCAATTCGTTTCGAATAACGCCTATTAATTCGGGATACTCCCAATAGGACGCATCTACCAAAGTCAAAAACTTATTGATGGCTTGTACGAACATTTTTGTTTTAGATTGTTTAGGTTACTATTCATTTTTCCACTTAATTTTTAGGACAAAGTCCATGAGCTCCTTTGGAGCTTCAGCGGCCACACTCCAGTTCTTCCGGATGAGCTCCTCCGTTAACCCCATTGAAATGTGAGCTATCACACGATAGCTTTGTAGGGAATGATCCGTTTTACTCAATTCGTTTCGAATAACGCCTATTAATTCGGGATACTCCCAATAGGACGCATCTACCAAAGTCAAAAACTTATTGATGGCTTGTACGAACATTTTTGTTTTAGATTGTTTAGGTTACTATTCATTTTTCCACTTAATTTTTAGGACAAAGTCCATGAGCTCCTTTGGAGCTTCAGCGGCCACACTCCAGTTCTTCCGGATGAGCTCCTCCGTTAACCCCATTGAAATGTGCGCTATCACCCGATAGCTTTGTAAGGAATGATCCGTTTTACTCAATTCGTTTCGAATAACGCCTATTAATTCGGGATACTCCCAATAGGACGCATCTACCAAAGTCAAAAACTTATTGATGGCTTGTACGAACATTTTTGTTTTAGATTGTTTAGGTTACTCTTCATTTTTCCACTTAATTTTTAGGACAAAGTCCATGAGCTCCTTTGGAGCTTCAGCGGCCACACTCCAGTTCTTCCGGATGAGCTCCTCCGTTAACCCCATTGAAATGTGCGCTATCACCCGATAGCTTTGTAAGGAATGATCCGTTTTACTCAATTCGTTTCGAATAACGCCTATTAATTCGGGATACTCCCAATAGGACGCATCTACCAAAGTCAAAAACTTATTGATGGCTTGCACGAACATTTTTGTTTTAGATTGTTTAGGTTACTATTCATTTTTCCACTTCATTTTTAGGACAAAGTCCATGAGCTCCTTTGGAGCTTCAGCGGCCACACTCCAGTTCTTCCGGATGAGCTCCTCCGTTAACCCCATTGAAATGTGAGCTATCACACGATAGCTTTGTAGGGAATGATCCGTTTTACTCAATTCGTTTCGAATAACGCCTATTAATTCGGGATACTCCCAATAGGACGCATCTACCAAAGTCAAAAACTTATTGATGGCTTGTACGAACATTTTTGTTTTAGATTGTTTAGGTTACTATTCATTTTTCCACTTAATTTTTAGGACAAAGTCCATGAGCTCCTTTGGAGCTTCAGCGGCCACACTCCAGTTCTTCCGGATGAGCTCCTCCGTTAACCCCATTGAAATGTGCGCTATCACCCGATAGCTTTGTAGGGAATGATCCGTTTTACTCAATTCGTTTCGAATAACGCCTATTAATTCGGGATACTCCCAATAGGACGCATCTACCAAAGTCAAAAACTTATTGATGGCTTGTACGAACATTTTTGTTTTAGATTGTTTAGGTTACTATTCATTTTTCCACTTAATTTTTAGGACAAAGTCCATGAGCTCCTTTGGAGCTTCAGCGGCCACACTCCAGTTCTTCCAGATGAGCTCCTCCGTTAACCCCATTGAAATGTGCGCTATCACCCGATAGCTTTGTAAGGAATGATCCGTTTTACTCAATTCGTTTCGAATAACGCCTATTAATTCGGGATACTCCCAATAGGACGCATCTACCAAAGTCAAAAACTTATTGATGGCTTGCACGAACATTTTTGTTTTAGATTGTTTAGGTTACTATTCATTTTTCCACTTAATTTTTAGGACAAAGTCCATGAGCTCCTTTGGAGCTTCAGCGGCCACACTCCAGTTCTTCCGGATGAGCTCCTCCGTTAACCCCATTGAAATGTGAGCTATCACACGATAGCTTTGTAGGGAATGATCCGTTTTACTCAATTCGTTTCGAATAACGCCTATTAATTCGGGATACTCCCAATAGGACGCATCTACCAAAGTCAAAAACTTATTGATGGCTTGTACGAACATTTTTGTTTTAGATTGTTTAGGTTACTATTCATTTTTCCACTTAATTTTTAGGACAAAGTCCATGAGCTCCTTTGGAGCTTCAGCGGCCACATTCCAGTTCTTCCGGATGAGCTCCTCCGTTAACCCCATTGAAATGTGCGCTATCACCCGATAGCTTTGTAGGGAATGATCCGTTTTACTCAATTCGTTTCGAATAACGCCTATTAATTCGGGATACTCCCAATAGGACGCATCTACCAAAGTCAAAAACTTATTGATGGCTTGTACGAACATTTTTGTTTTAGATTGTTTAGGTTACTATTCATTTTTCCACTTAATTTTTAGGACAAAGTCCATGAGCTCCTTTGGAGCTTCAGCGGCCACACTCCAGTTCTTCCGGATGAGCTCCTCCGTTAACCCCATTGAAATGTGAGCTATCACACGATAGCTTTGTAGGGAATGATCCGTTTTACTCAATTCGTTTCGAATAACGCCTATTAATTGGGGATACTCCCAATAGGACGCATCTACCAAAGTCAAAAACTTATTGATGGCTTGTACGAACATTTTTGTTTTAGATTGTTTAGGTTACTATTCATTTTTCCACTTAATTTTTAGGACAAAGTCCATGAGCTCCTTTGGAGCTTCAGCGGCCACACTCCAGTTCTTCCGGATGAGCTCCTCCGTTAACCCCATTGAAATGTGCGCTATCACCCGATAGCTTTGTAGGGAATGATCCGTTTTACTCAATTCGTTTCGAATAACGCCTATTAATTCGGGATACTCCCAATAGGACGCATCTACCAAAGTCAAAAACTTATTGATGGCTTGTACGAACATTTTTGTTTTAGATTGTTTAGGTTACTATTCATTTTTCCACTTAATTTTTAGGACAAAGTCCATGAGCTCCTTTGGAGCTTCAGCGGCCACACTCCAGTTCTTCCGGATGAGCTCCTCCGTTAACCCCATTGAAATGTGAGCTATCACACGATAGCTTTGTAGGGAATGATCCGTTTTACTCAATTCGTTTCGAATAACGCCTATTAATTCGGGATACTCCCAATAGGACGCATCTACCAAAGTCAAAAACTTATTGATGGCTTGTACGAACATTTTTGTTTTAGATTGTTTAGGTTACTATTCATTTTTCCACTTAATTTTTAGGACAAAGTCCATGAGCTCCTTTGGAGCTTCAGCGGCCACACTCCAGTTCTTCCGGATGAGCTCCTCCGTTAACCCCATTGAAATGTGCGCTATCACCCGATAGCTTTGTAGGGAATGATCCGTTTTACTCAATTCGTTTCGAACAACGCCTATTAATTCGGGATACTCCCAATAGGACGCATTTACCAAAGTCAAAAACTTATTGATGGCTTGCACGAACATTTTTGTTTTAGATTGTTTAGGTTACTCTTCATTTTTCCACTTAATTTTTAGGACAAAGTCCATGAGCTCCTTTGGAGCTTCAGCGGCCACACTCCAGTTCTTCCGGATGAGCTCCTCCGTTAACCCCATTGAAATGTGCGCTATCACCCGATAGCTTTGTAAGGAATGATCCGTTTTACTCAATTCGTTTCGAATAACGCCTATTAATTCGGGATACTCCCAACAGGACGCATCTACCCCAAAGTCAAAAACTTATTGATGGCTTGTACGAACATTTTTGTTTTAGATTGTTTAGGTTACTATTCATTTTTCCACTGTGAAGAGCTTCTTTATACCTAAAAAATATTCTTTAAGAAAAAACCGCAAGATATAAAACATAAAAATAAAAAATAGATTAGACCTTTAGACTAGACTAAATACATACTATGAATTTTTGTGGTAAATAAAGACATGTCATATTTTTGGAAAGTCTACCGTTCTAGAGTATAAAAGAGGTGTTTTTCCTTGAAAGAAAACATTGTGTTCCGTATTCACGTAGAGTACTTTTGACTTTATTTTTAAATTCTTAAACCTTTTGTTTTTTTGAAACATGTCTCCTTCAAAAAATCAAGAAAGTCGGAAGCAATGTTTGTGAGCCGCAGAAAAATGTAATCAGTCTGAAAACATTAGACCTAAAAAAAAGGTCTAACAGATGGATTTTTTTTCTGCAATCTGTTTGAAATGCGGGTCAGTCGTTTCTTACAAATAGACCGGTGATATTTCCCTCGTCTAATACCAAAGGATGTATCTTATTTTGGTACAGGTCACCCAAAATTGAAAGTTCCAGGAATTGTCGGTTTTGGACTTCTTAAACTTTTTCGCTAAAAATCGAACAAAAATAGTAGATCATTCAATTGAAAATCGTTCATGAATCATGATTGGGTTTCCAGTTCAATAAACATACATATTATATAATATTCGCTACTTACAGCGTAAATACTTACCAATTTTATAAATCAATTGAACGTCGTCCACAGTACACATACACAACACTTTGAATTTTCAATTTTGTTTCTGTAAAATAATTGTAAAAGAAAACTTTTTGGGAACTTTTTGTTATAATACGTTTGAACACTAAACAAGAAATGATATTGCAAGCATACCTACAAGCTGTACAACCCGATTCACAGCACAACTGAACTGGTTATGACTGAAGTCATTGCAGTCGCTTCACTTGTCGCTTTCAGCATCGCGATTCCCTTGTTCGTGACTTGACTGTACGTTCGGAAAGTGGCACTAAGGTTACCTATGCTTACAGCCATATTTTCGATTTCGTCTGTCAGCTGTGAAATGGGTTTTGGATAACGTGTCAAAATTTGATTTCATGAGACTTAACTGTCGGTGCATTAATTCGAACGGGCTCGCATCCTGTTTGTGAAGAACTTCCAATTGGTGGTAAACCGCTACTAGCATCTTTGCTATCCATAGTACCGAAGGACCATTTTGAAAAACCTCCTATAAACTCCAGTGCGCGTTTTTGACGTTTAGCATGCGTAAGTTGTTTCATACGAAAGGCAGTTCGCTGTAAGTTGTCGATGTTTGTCTCGGTTTCTTGAGCGATAAATTGGCAATAATGTTTGAAAACGTCGTCCGGAATGCTTCCGCACAGGGTTTCCAGTTTTTTTTCGCACTTTTCCACCATTTGAATAACCATTCCGTGGTGTGAACTTCGTGAATATTGTCCACGTATCACTATAAAATACAGCATTTTCCACCGCTTCGAACACCACTGGTGAGGTCAGCTTCAGTTGTTGGACGTTGAATGGCTATTCGTCTGCCCGGGGTAAATGCTTGTAACTAATAACACAATTACTACTAAATTTATATGAAGATTAAACATTTTATTTTAATTTTAATTTATTAAAAAAGTTGTTGCAAATAAGGAAACACTTTTTTTGTGTTTTAATAGTTTAAATTAGGTTTGAGATTTTTTTGAATAGTTTCTTTGAGCTTCTTTTAGTGAACCCTTTTTTCAAATTCTGGAAAGACAAGAACAATTAGTAAGATTTTACGGATTGATGATAATAATTTCCCATTAAAATTAGATCATAAATGATGGAATGCTTTTAGCTGGTTGTTGTGAACCCTCTTCGTTTTTCTACCCATTTTAATGGTTGTGTTGATGTCACCTCTAACTGAAACTACCTCATAGGGTCATAACCAAATTTGTGAAAACTTGTTTTTTCGAACAGGATTTCTAAGCAACACCTTTTGCCCTGTTGTAAAGGTAAAGGAACCAAATTTAGGTGTATAACAGTTCTTATGTTGTGTTATGTATTTGAATTGTTTTAACAAACACCCCTAAGTCTGTACTGACTTAACATTGGCGACGAGGATGGGATAATTGCTATCGGATTTCCAGATAGTCTTAAATGTCTACGGTCACTAGTGAAGAATACAAACGATTGTAGTGATCCATTGTACGTGCTCCAGTCGAGTACCTTCCTTAACTCGAACGCGGTGTAACCACGGGCGCAGAGGAATGCAACTAGCGTGGTCTTTCCTGAACAATGGGGAGCATAAATAATGGTGGGGAAAGTATCCCTTTCCAGATAACTCTCTACAATCAAGTCATCGTACTGTGAGCAATAGGTATTGCGCTTATAATCCTTCACTATGCAAGATGTACACGTAAGACGTGATAGTTCATCAGCTTTCTTGCATGCTGGCATCACTCCAATGGGAAATGAGATACGACTTCCTACCTGTTCGTCAAGATCCCTTACATCTTGGAAATACTTCTCGTTGTCGCCTACGTACCGTCCCTTCCAGCATTCGATTTCCTGCACTTCTACGTTGGGGTCTCCAGGATCGAGTATTAATGTGGCTCGGCTTAGGGGTACGTGTATTGGTGGGGCTATCACACTACTACTTTGGACTGCCTTATGTACGTGTAGTGGTATTGGTTCATGATGACTTCGCTCTTTCGTATGCGCGGATCTGCACTTTAAGTTCTTTTATAGTTCGCCTGATATAGAGCCACTTTGTTTTGTTTTGAGTCGGGAAGTCCGTCGATGTAGTATTCTATTACGCTCTCGTCATCGAGCGCGATAGCACTGCCCAATTCTTGTATGCCGTACAAATACTCTAGCATCGTCTCTGTGTTCTTTTTTTGTTTCGACCTGAGCCTACGATGTATTTCCGACGCTGAAACCTTCTTTTCTTAAATTCTTTAATTAGAACTTGTTTTAGAGTGACTCAATCTTTTACAAAAACCTGACTTCTCAAAAACATTTTTGCTGCACCCTTTACCAATTGCTTCGCATAGATGTATTTTTGGATCTCATCCCATCCTACGGTCATTGCATTTTGCAATTATAACATCTCCATTTCCTCCCATCAATTTCGTTTTGACGTTTAGTCTACACAAAATCGATTTCATTTCGTTATAAAATTCAACGCAGTTTGTTTTGTCGCCAAAGTTATTTATAAGTATTTTTTTTATCTCTAAGGTATATGAGGGTTAATTTCTATTATTTCCCTAGCCTTACCCTTAAGCTTAGATTAGATATAATCTGAAAACACAGATTGAGAAAGCTCGTGTTATTTTTGTAGAATTGGATGAAAAATGCTTTTGCATCTTGTGATGTGCTTTTTATTTCCCAGCCGAGGTATGACTCACGGCTGTCCAGGGTCGGCGAATAAAAACACTAAAACTTCGCATAGAAGGTCAGAAACTCTTTATTCGTACGAACTTCTCTTTTTCATATCTTATCTACAATTTCAATTTACAATATTTATATTTATGGCTCTTATACGCCTTATTCAAAGCGCAGCTACAAGTCAGCGTCGGCAACGGGAACGCTCGTTTGCTCCTCTAGTTCGGCTGTTGGCAGTTCGGCGGGGTACCTATAGTAGAGAGCGGGATTAGCGGTTGAGTATTATTATATGCCCTCCGGCAACGATCACAGGCGCTTTACTGTCCGTGTGCGGTAAGATCGCAGCTTCCCTTCTGCGGGTTAGCGGTCGAGTATTATTATACGCCCTCCGGCAACGATCACAAGCGCCCTTTGGCCCTGTGGGAAGATCGCAACTTCCCCTCTGCGGGTTAGCGGTTGAGTATTATTATATGCCCTCCGGCAACGATCACAGGCGCTTTACTGACCCTGTGCGGCAAGATCCCAGCTTTCTCTCAGCGAGTTAGCGGTTGAGTATTATTATCTGCCCTCCGGCAAGGATCACAAGCGCCTTTTGGCCCTGTGGGAAGATCGCAACTTCCCCTCAGCGGGTTAGCGGTTGAGTATTATTATATGCCCTCCGGCAAAGATCACAGGCGCTTTACTGACCCTGTGCGGCAAGATCCCAGCTTTCTCTCAGCGAGTTAGCGGTTGAGTATTATTATCTGCCCTCCGGCAAGGATCACAAGCGCCTTTTGGCCCTGTGGGAAGATCGCAACTTCCCCTCAGCGGGTTAGCGGTTGAGTATTATTATATGCCCTCCGGCAACGATCACAGGCGCTTTACTGACCCTGTGCGGTAAGATCCCAGCTTTCTCTCAGCGAGTTAGCGGTTGAGTATTATTATCTGCCCTCCGGCAAGGATCACAAGCGCCCTTTGGCCCTGTGTGATGATATCTTGAATCCGTCCCTGGTGAGTCGGCGGTGGCGGTTACGGTAACGCTGGCCTAAGTCCTCAGGAACAATAGTACGGTTCTCCGGGCGGTTTTTGCTCTGGTTGCTACGGCATCGGAATCTGCGGGACAGACTTGTTTTAAATAATATAAATACAAGCTAAACAATATGCTCTAGGTAACGAGCGGCCAGCTGAAAAGAACGGCGTAGATTAATGACAGGTATTATTTAATGCCCCTGCCAGCAACGAAGGCCAAGACTTTTAGGTCTGACTGATCACAAGTATTTGGTACCGCCCTGTGTAGCACGAAATATTATTTGCAATTTTAATATATTTTACAAGAATACTTATTCTACCAGGAGATGTGCACCGTTGCGCCGGTGCCGGCTGACTGAATTTTCTTTGGCACAGCTCGCCCTATTTATACTTCTCCGTCATCTATTATCTTTACACATTTTTCCATTGCCGTATGTACTCCTGGCACTTCTAGGACACTTCCATGTTCTTCTGTTTTTGTCAATGGACATAAAATATATGAAATATCAAACTCTGCCATGGTCGCCTTTAACATTAAAGATGTCCTTATCATTAACTCATCAAATCGTGCTTGCTCCTCAATACTTAAAATGTTTGAAAACATTGTTTTGCACCTTTATTCGTTTTATGATTGTATATATATTTTTTTTTACTTTGTCAGCATCTAAGCTCTGACAACGCTTCTTTCACTAATGTGACTTTGTTTTAACTTTTTTATCAGTATTTGTAGCTCTGACAACGCTATCTTGATTCAGTTCGTGTTTTAAAAATCTCTTACGACTGGCGGGGGAGAATTTTATAAGCTCGAAGGACCAAATGTTTAGTAATCGTACGAATTTTATTCTTTTTATTCCTCCGGGATAAAAAAAATTGGAAAAGAAAAACTCGGTTTCAATTTTAGATTTATTTGAATTGATCTTCTTTTAAAGACTATTACACAAGACTTGATACACAAAACTAGACTGACTTGCTTAATTCTAAGAAACCTCTTTTATATCAGAAAGATGTGCATAAGTAGCAACTCCACTTATACATACATATGGAACTCTTGTATAGATACATATAGTCATCTTTGATGACGATACAATTATGTTCTTTGTTTACTTTACATTAATATTTTTATGATATCCCTCTTGGTGTCGATTAATTTGGTTTAGAAATGCAAAGTGCATTTCTTTGTTTAGGATTTTATAGCATTTCTTTGTTTAGGATTTTATAGTATTTGTTAATTGGTTTCATGATTATTATACAATGATTATTTCTATTTTTAACGATACCTACCCCCAAGTGCATCCATCGGGTGTTCCCACAGGTGGTGTCGGGTTCGTCTGTCTCCTACGTGCTGGAATGCAGTTTGCTCTAGTTGTTGTTTGTTACCAAATGCAGCGCCAGCGAAATCAGTGTGGGAAAGAATGTTTTGAATGTTTTGGAGCCAGAGCCATAAATCATCTTCGGTTTTGAGTTTTTTTCGCGGTAACTTACTAGTTTAACATTTCCTTATATCTATTCCTATTTCAACCCTTAACACAGCCTTAGGCAGCCGTCTGTGCGTGATTAGGTTATCTGAGATAACACTAATTACCGCGTACATTTGGCTGCCTGCAGATTTTATGTTCATGTTTGAACATCTATCAAATCTAAAATTTTGCATTTCCCTAAAGTCTGTGAACTCTGGGAGTTTTGAAATATATTTCAATGGGTCTATGTTCAGAGTGCTTACTCGCGTTAGTCTCCAAAAAAATTATTTACAATATTCGAAATTTATCTAGTTCTTAATTGAGCTGTTTCGAAGTGTTGTGAGATTATGTTGTTTTAGTCTAAGTTATTATTCTCGTTTTGGTTTAAATTACTAGTATCGGCCATTATCTATATCTACACTAAAGCGGAGTCATTTTGTATAGAAAAGTACATATAATTCTAAAATGAGGAAAAAAAAGTAAAAATAAATGAATTTTATTATTAGTTCACCCGAGTCTTAATTACTTGACCACTAGATGTAACTTTTTTGGTTTGCAGTTAAAACGTTAATACGCACTACTGTATCGATCTTTAAATATCAATATACCACGAATCCTACCGACTAGAATGAGTAAACTCGGTTTTCATGAAAAATGAACTTTATTTTCTCGAATCTTTCACACTCCTTTGTTGTGTTGAATCTATCTTAAGACTGACTTATATTTCTACTTTACATTTACTTATCGGTGCATGTAATATGATCAATGGTTACTGAGGGTATACTGCAACGTAGTGCATGGAATGTAGAACAACAAAAATTGTACCGTTCGCCATGTGACTTATTTGCTCTTCTATATTTGGCATTGGAAAATTTTCGCGCAAGTTAAAGAAGATTCTCACGTGTTAAAAACAAAATAAAATTCAACTTCCCAACTTGAAAACACAAATATGTATATCTTTTGGGTCTCGAACGTTTATTTCAACTTCAGAATAGAACTCACTTAGAAACTAAATACAATTTTCAAAAAAAAAAACTATGCTTCTAATGTGCCTTAACATTATGTGTTTACACACAGAATATACTTTATGAAGGTGATTGTCATCGGATGTTTACAGTGAGACCACAAAACCGTTGAGGTTACAAATTCACGTATCTCTGTCGATAAAAAAAAATAAATTAATTTTTTTGTTCTCACTGTCATTTACAACGCCTTCGAAAATTATTTTACGACCTTTGGCCCCGTGTTCGTGCACTGTAATCTTGTATGTTTTCAAAAATCTTTGGAACGTTTTCAACTCATCGATTCCACAACCAACAGATGGAAGTTTCAATGCTTTCTTTGTTTGTAATTTGCCGATATCTCTTCTTATCTTGTGAAGAATGTGTTTCCGCAAAAACCGAAATTATAAATTTGGGGTTTTAATGATGGGCAGCGGCCAAGACTTTTCCAAATGTTCCCGAGGAAAACGAGTTAAACTTGCGCTGATTTATTTGGTGTCTCGTGGTGGGCGGCTGCCAAGCACTACGTATATTCGTCGTAAGCTTCTTGGAGATGTTAATAAAAAATTTTTTTTATTTTCTTAGTCGTGGTGGTTTAGTATATTCTTGAGATATTTTTACATATAGTTTTTAAGTTTTAGTCGTACAGAGCAAAGTGCAAATTTAAGTTTTAGTTCTATTTGACTTTTTTACTTTTACAAGGGAAATGGCGAACTTGTGCCGATAAATGCAAATTGAATAATGAAAATTGAAAGATGACATCATCCTCGTGCTGTATCGATGAAACCGACTGTCAAAAAAACCCAACGAAAGGTTTATGGCAGTGATGCCAATAAACCTCGGTTGATCTTTTGGCGGCGGCTCGGTTCATCGATACAGCCTTTTTGAATGCAAATTTTTTCTTTATAGTGCAGAGATGCACAATTGCATGAACAGAATGACTTCTTTGTCTGCAACAACCAAAGCTCGAGGCAGGCAAAATTTGTCTGTGTTTTTGATACAAATTATCCCCCTTCGTTTGGCACATTCTTCTTGAAATGAATTGTACATAACGGAAGGTTTTCTTATATTCCCTTGCCCTGCAGGCATTTTCACAGAAGTAACTGTTAAGCAAAAATTATCTATGCTTATTCCTTCCGAGTTACTCTGAAAAATTTTTGTCACCATATCCCAAACATCCTCAAATGATAACTCTGCACAGGTTTTGAAATGTATCTCCGCATCCACTTCCTCGTTCGTGTTTCAAAACTTTTTTTCGCAAAATGTAATCCCCACTTGTCTGTTTCATTTAGATCTTTTACAGCGAATAGAATCATTTTTTCTTTTTCCATTGAGTAGGTTCTTTATGTTGTTGTAAAATCTATTTTGCGGCCTTACAAATTGAACCGCTCAATTTTTAATCGAGAGTCGCTCATGACTTTTAAAGCCATCACACAATAGCGCGTCGCGTCGCGTCAACCTCAACGTTACGTAGTTAAAACCTCAAAGCGCACTGCCGCACCGTTCTGTCATTTTGACTTACAGCTGATTTTATTCGCAAATTTTGTCGTGGCCGTCTGATTTTCAAGTAAAAAGGAAAGTAAAAGTAAGTAAAAATCACTTTTGATATGGAATTTTTTTCAAATTTTGTTTTGATTGAAAATCTAATGATGCAGTCTTATAGTAAATTCAATAACTAATTAGGAAATATATAACTTATAGCTGTATGTCTATTCATTTAGAAGGGACGCCACCAAACACACCAAGAATTTGTCAATTTCTGATTTTGTAAGAAATTCTTATTACATTTATTGGTGTCACTACTACAAAAATAGACATACAGCTGCGAAATATATATTTGCTGAGCAGTTAATATATTGACAACAAACCCTCATCATTGGATTTTGAAAAGAAAAAAAATTCAAAAAATCCGAACCAAAAGCCGTTTCCATCGTTTGTAACGTAAATTTTATGATTATGCTTCTCCTCAAAATTTTTTTCCGACCCTCCCTACCTCTAGGACCTATGTTTACAGACCCATAGGCCCGTCCAGGCAGTGGTCAAGAGGGTGTCCACAGCTTAAGTGACTTTAGGCCTGCTAGGTGCCACGCTTTGCTCGTCGATGGGGGGGGGGGGGGGGGATCTTGTCACCAGCTGATGGACGGTGTTACCTCCTTTTCCAGGCCTAAGCCTCAGGTGTTGTTCGACTCAGAGTATACCATCTTCAAACGAAAATGCGAAACCCGATATTTAGCAACCGATAGCTAACGTTTTTTTTTTTCTAAAATCCTTTCTTCTGTTCCCTTCTTTTTTTTTTGTACCACCCTATTCAGAGAGAGGGGGGGGGGCATAGGTCGTCGTGCCCCCCGGAGCTTCTATACCCACCCTTCATAGCCAGTCGAAATAAAAAAAAAATACTTCGCTGGCTCCTACGCCATCGCTGGTGCTCCCAAAAAAAAAGATCCTTTGCGACAGCCCTATAACACAAAAAAAAGAAAAGAGAAGTTACTAACTCTTTTCTCCTACAGCATCCTCCCTTCCTCCATTTCCACTTCCCAGAAAAGTATCAACTAACAACTCATTTCGTATTTACAATGATTAAGACTTTATTTAGCCACGTTCTCATGCGAGGCTTACTTTATCACTTAAAGTTACTGACACTATTTCTTAACTTAATCTACTTCCATCGCATTCATCGAAGTCATCACTAATAATTACCCCCAAAAAAAAAATGACAACAACCTCTTCTCCAATTGAGATTATATGTACTCCCTTTTCCTTTTTTTTTTTTTAAACTTCTTCCTGTTTTACGCTTAACTTCCCCCACGGTCAAAAGCAAAAAAAAAATATAACTCTTCCTTGTTTTCCTTTTCCAGCCAATCTGGCTCCCATTCGCAAAAATATTCAAAAACGTTTAAAGCAGTATTTTAACAATTGGTATATAAAAAAAAAAACACAATCAAACTCACTTACCGCAGCTCTTCGATGTTGTGCACAGCAGCGACGCGACGGACCTGGAGGATTATTAAATTGGTTTGTTGATGTTAACCCGTGGAGTATTAAAAAACGTATTTGTAGGAACAGTCTCCCTCTACTCATAAATGACATCTAATCGTTTTCGATGAATGAAATGTTACAATTCAACGTTACTTAAATCTAATGACGTAGCTCTTTCTAAACTACACACATAAACTTTTTCCAAGGTTCCCCTTACGTTAGATCAACTCTATTTTCTTTCAATCCAAGATTCAGATCTTCCTTTAGCTACATTTGACTTCTGTAACCCAGCGCTCTATCTTCTCCTTTGTTTATATCTATACATTTCATTTTTTTTTTATTACTCTCAAATCGCCTAACATACTAAGTGTTCAGATGTAAATAAGTTTCATCTTTCTTTCTTCCTTTTACTTCCTATCTTCTTCTTTCGTTTCTATTATCGAACTCCGCGTAAAAATTTTTTTTGCATACGACCGCGAATGCGACTTTTATCTACGCATGACTAGCGTCTGGGTTTCTATCTTTCTAAATTTTTTGTTTTTTTTTGTTTTTTTTTTTAGATTATCTTTATGTTTTTACCACGCCTTTCCTCTTGTCTTCTATTCTAATTACTTTTTTTTCTATTGCTTTTCTTCCTATCGTTTCACTAGCTCTACACCTTCGCAAATACCTGTTCGAATCCCAAAGAAAAATAATTCTCACTCTAAAATCCTATCTTACTCTTCCTTTAATACTTCACTTTCGATTAGTGTATATAATTTCAGTTTTTTTTTTTTTTGTTAAATGTCTCCTTCCTTTTCAGGCTCTTCATTCGCCTCCTCCGTTTTTTATTTCTGCTGGAGATTCCTGCTGCTACTCCCCTTTGCTTTGCGATAGTAACCCCTGGGGGCCCTTGGAAGGGTTCTCGCACCACTTCCCGACGATACGCCCACGACGGCGACTCAAAACTCTTTTTCGTTTTAGTACCCTGGTTTAAGGGACCATCAATCCTCATGTGTATGCGTGCCTTTGACTGGTTCTAGGCACGTCGCCTTCGCGACTTGTATATCGTTGGGATTCTGGTGCACAGAAAAAAACTTCGACACCGATCGTTTTCTTTCTCTTGTCGTGCAAATCCAGTACCCTACAGATACATACAATATTTCAAGTTTAAAATACCTGTGGTATTACCTCCACTGTATATTCTTACCTATTCACAAATACGATACCTCTTGGAATTTCTTGAATTGTTCTCTTGGGTTCGAGAACTACTTTTTCTCGGCCGACCGCAATAAAACAAAAAAAAAAAACACAGGTAGTGCTGACGACACGATTAGTTTAACTTTTTTTTCTATTAGGGGTGGATTTCCCTTTCCAATTTCCTTCGCTTATAATATTATACGCACACACGCGGTTTCACAGCATACGGCCACTTTTATAGTTTAATTTAAGTCTTTTATGATACGACTGTTCTTCGCGAAGGCTGAGTGTAAAAAGAAATCTACTTTACTTCATACGTGAACAGAGTAATGGCGTTTTCTTAGGTCAAATGGAACGGGTGAGAATAGCACAGTGCGGATGTTGCGATTTTTGGCACTGGACGAATTGAAACACTTCGTTTTCAGAACACTTCGTGCTCTTTAACCTGTGTACACAATGTTTAGGCTGCGAGTGCAATTGTGTAAAACGTATTCGAGTGCAAAGTTACTTTGAATCTTTTTCTTATATCACGCTGTTGATAATACTTGATCGTTGGTTCTCACTTAGTGTATTTGAAGGTTCGACAAAAATGTTTCCTAAGGTGGGTTCGGAGAAAAATCGCTTGTTCTGTTCGTATTACGTAAAGTAATATTTCGTCACCTTCCTTAGGAATGCTGCATGCAGCATCGTTTCGTATTCTTAAATATGTTACTATAGAAGTTGTCGGGCCGTCTCCTACACGTTTACACACTCCATTTCTTTACACACTCACTTAAAACACTTACTTGATTAAGAAAAACAGAGAATGTTCAATCCGAAAGAACCAACAAAAAAAAAAAAAAAAAAAAAAAATTCAACAAAAACACAAAACTATTTTTTGGTTACTGCATATTTGCCATAAGTTCTTTGTTTATTTCCATTAAGATTAAAGCATGCAACCTCATTTTGGCTGCCACATCTAGGGGTTGCATCCGACGAGCCATGTTGAGCATGAACATGAACTCCCTCATCTACACTGAGAACCTGGGTACTTCTACCTGGCAACGGAATAGCAAGTTCCTTTACGGTTTTTTCTATCCACCCTAAAAAACTGTCGAAATCCGAGCTGCACCGCCGCCGTTTTCCAGTACTCGATGATGGGGTCGGAGTTCTTCCCGGCTCGATATCACCAAAAACGTCATCATTCCACAGTTCTGAACTATCTTGCGGAAGCTCTGGGGTACTTGCCGTAAAGTTTTCCGTTTGTCTATTAAATATAAATTTATGAGTTTAAAATACAATTTGCTTTATTAAATGTTCACAATTTTACCTTCTTGTTCTTATGGACTCCATCAAAAACTGAAGCATCGGGAAAAACTCCCAGGAACACTCTTCCTGGGCAGCACTTCCCGACGGCGATTCTTGCTTCCTTTTCTCTTTTATGAAGCGGTCTCTCAAGCTTTTCCATCGCTGTTTACATTCACCAACTGAAAGGAAAAGGATGTTTTATTTGAGAGAATGTATACATGTATATATATATAAGGCTTATTACCTGGTCTTTGAAGCTCCTTCGCGATCTCTTCCCACGTCGTATTTCGCTTCAGGACGTTCTTGTACCCCTTTGATTTCAGGTTATACAAGAACTCCTTGTCTCTAACCAGAGCAATGAGCTGCTCTTCAAAAATCTATAACAGAGCTTGATCAGATTAATTTACTATTTTTATCCTTTAACAAATTTTTGTCTTCCATTATTAAAACGTCAGAAAGCGAGCAAAAGTTCAACATAGCTGAACTTTTTTTTGAAGGTTGGTCGCTTTGTTACGTTTGCTTACGTCTGTCAAACGACGCGTTTGAGGAAAAAGCGTGATTGTGTGAGAAGCAAATAAAAAAAAATGATTTCAATTTTTCAGTTTATTTTTATTCATCGAACTTTTTTTTTTTTTTTTGAGATGGTAACAATTAATTATCACTATCAAAAAACAATTGAGGTAATTGGTTTACCTCTTCTTGTACTGGAAGCTTCTGCTTCCTCTTTTGCTTCGGCTTCTGCAAAATTATCTGGTCCAAAATTTCAACTATTTGTTGTTGTTGCGGCTGACGTGGCTACTGTAGCTGAGAGTGTTCATGCTGTTGCTCATGCTGATGCAGCTGAAATTGTTGCTGTTCTTGTTGCTAATGATGCTATGGCTGTGGCTCCTGATGCTCTTCATCTTTCAAATGGAAGTCAACTCCCACGTACATCTCCCCGTATGGCCCCACTACTTCCAAGCAGCAGCGGTCTAACAGTTATAAATTTCTTATTTTTCAATTACCTTGCATACCTCCAGTTCAATGAGGATTTGCTCCCCAAATTTCGTGTTGCACCTCTTTGCTTTCAAAATGATTTCTTCTTTTTGATCACCTTCGATAGGCTTAAAATAGGCTTTTGGTAGGTAGTCAGCTCAGCCGACGACGACCTCACTGCGTTTTTGATTTTGTTTGAAAATGACATTTGACCTAAATCCTACAACAAAACTTTTAAGTGGTACTTCCACTCTGACGGTCGAAATAAAAAGGAAAGATGGTCGATCGTTTTGGCAAATAAGAAAGCAATAACAAAATATAAAAGAACTATGTATTAAAAAAAGAAGATATGTAATTTAATAAAGCAAAAATAAATAATTCAAAATAACAAAACGAATGGTGAAACTATGAAATATATGAAATAAAGCAAATAAATAATTCAAAATATCGAAAGGAATAATGAAACGATGAGATATCACAAAAAAAAAGCAGCCGAACAATTTATTGGCAATTGTATTGCACCCTCTTCAACTGCAAAGTCTTTATTTGTAGTTCGATTGCATGTAGTTCCATAAACGCCACATGTTTTTCTTCTTTTATTTCTAATATTCTATCCTGGATCTTTAAATTTCTTTCTCCCTGCTCCAATAGCCTGTCCAGTTTATTAGAAACTGCTTCATTTCTGGTTCCATTTTGTCTTTTAGTAAAGACAACTTCACATCACCTTTTTTTGTGTATATCTTTCTAAGGAAGTCATTTTGTAAAAGTGGAGAAGGAGATGCTTCAAGCTCAACAAAGGCGCTGCTAGTTGAAGCTGATGGCTCATTTACATTTTCTACCTAAGGCGATGTTATTCCTGGGCACGTTGGACTGGAGTTTAGGTTTGAAGGCTGAGCTGACAACGGATTGTAAGCCTCCGCAGTGAACACTCCAAAACTTTTAGCCGCAATTCCTTCGACAGCAACATCAAGCCCACTCGCTGATAAAATGAGCTCATCAGCCGCTGTTAGTATTTTTTCTTCATATAAGAACCACCACCAGTCTTATTTTTTGATTGTTTGTTAGATGATGATTTTCCCTTTACCTGGTACTTCTGATCTGTAAACGACTATACCAAGATGAAATATAGTATGTATAACGCATATTTGTATATTTATATAAATATACTAACCTTTCTCCAACCTTTGACGTCCTTAATCGGTGGTCCAATCGAATTTAAATTAGCGGTTAGCTGCTGCCAAAGACTTATGGCTGTTGCCTTGCCTTGTTGACAGTTTGGCAGCATATTTTTTGCCATGATCTGGATGCCTTGACATATATTCTGCCATCATTAGCTTTTGATTTTGGTTAATTTTATCTAAATTTGCCTTGAAGAAGATAAATTTGGTAAAATCTTAACAAAAAATAGTAATACAAATATTCTTACATATTTTTTTTTCAAAATTCGCGCTCGTTTACATATATTCAGTAAGCTATTCATCTATCGAATGAAATTCTGATAGATAACTGTTGAGAAAATCTTAAATTATTGTACTAGATCACTCGATATCGTGAGCGGTAATACCAAATTCACAGAATTTAGAGACGGTAGCATGTTTATTGATTCCAGCAGTGCATTTTTTAGTTTGTCCTTATATCTCTCTTCTTGCACTAGGAAGATTGTTAGAGCGAGTGGTCCCAAGCCTTTTAGAAACTACAAGCGCCTGAAGGCCTTGGTAGGTTGTAAACAACAAGCGCCCGAAGGCCTTGGTAGGATAGAAACCACAAGCGCCCAAAGGCCTTGGTAGGTTAAAAACATTAAGCGCCCGAAGGCCTTGGTAGGTTATAAACAACAAGCGCCCGAAAGCCTTGGTAGGTTAGAAACTCAAGCTATGGCCGGTCGGATCTACGGGTACTAGTCTTTGCCCCCTGTGGCTGCATTTTATACTTTAATTTATACTTTAAGTTGTCTATTGAAACATAAAAATCTTTATAATGGAACTTTTCGCGCACAACAATAATAAGAGGCTGAAGTCTTACTTTTTGTGGATGCAGCACTCTTCTCTTTTTTGGTTCAAAAAACTGTCTATGTCAGTTGCCTATTTCACGTCTAAGGTGAACGCTGAAATGGTAAACTTCTTCGATTTCCCCTGGATCTTCCATGGGAAATACTTTATGAAACTGTGAAACCCGCGAAGTGAACTATAGATATACTGTTACGGGCACTTATACTTCCGTGTACGTCAGGGGAGGGAGGAGAAGAGCTGAAAGTGAAATACAAGGGGTTTTCCAAACAAGAGGGCACTTTGCTGAACACTTCACCTTCAGTTTAACATATATTTATTGGAACCTTAGATTTACAATTTTCTTTAATGTATGTCTTTTAATCAAACAACCAAGTAAGTACCAAGTAACCAAAAACAAACACGTCGCGTTGAGAATAAAATGTGAACTTTGAGTCGACCACGTCGGTTGAGGTGTGAAATCTAACTGTTACCGTTGAATGCCAAGATTGAACTGTCGTGAAGCCAAGCCGCCAAATCCAACCACCCTGGTTCTCGTTCATCCAAGAGTCCAGGAATTTGCTGTGTCACCATAACTCCCACACGTGAAGGGAGTCCAATAGCTGATACCAGCTCCAAGCCTTTGCTATCCAACGGCACATAAAGTATAATGTGCCGACTCCAGCAATTACAGCACCGATTCGTAAGGGCGTCATTGTTTATGTCTCTTCTTCTGTTGATACTTATTTCCCACTGCCATAGATGCCACAGTATTTATACAGAATAAACACTGCCATCCTATGGCATATGGGAACCCAAATGTGTATACGATACCCACAGCCAAGTAGTGGCGATATGGGTCAATCGTCTCTTCTTCTTGACCTGCTGCGCTGGGATGTTGCTGCTGTTTACGTACCTCGCGTTTCCTCTTGAGCTCGAAAATTGTGACGTCGACTTCTTGGCTCTTTCGTACGCTCGGATCTGTTCCTTAAGTTCGTCAATGTCTGAGAGCAACCTTGTTCTGGGATTGGATTTTCAAAACGATCCAGGTCCAACTTAAGATAATAGCTTTCTTTCTTCAAATCAAGCAACGTTAAATCAGACACCTTCTCAGTCAGTTATAATCTCGTCCAAGAAACCCTCAATTCCAATGTCCATAAACATATTCTTACTTAACTTCGTATTGATACACTCAACAACTGGAGGAGTATCAGACGATGGAACGATAGAGCACCGCCTCAACGCCTTGAATCTGGGATGCTTTCAAATGAAATACTCGATGATGCTCTCATCGTCCAATTTGATCAGGTTCCCTAGCTCCATCATGCCGTATAAGAATTCATGCTACGATTCTGATTATTTCTTCTGCTTCGTTCTAAGTCTACGGTGGACTTCTGCCGTCTGCCACTGCCTTCTGGTATTCCAATTTTGGTGATCTGTTATGGAGCCTAGGATCCCAAAGTCTTCGACATTTGTCCCATACATTGCGTGGAATATAACCTGCTTCAATTTGTCGACGTTTGTTTTTGATTTAAATTTTACGATCGTTGCATGTAGGAATTGGACGTAGAACTTCACTCCATTTACGCCGTTAGAATTCAATTCATCGAAACGGGTAGCATCTACAGCAAGGGGACCAAACCAAACATTCTAATGGGAATTTTATTCGACGAACTGATCTGTGAGATGTCAAGAGCAACATGTCCCCAAGCTCCTTTAATAATCCAGACACACTTTCAAGGCGAGTGGCAGTAGCAAGACACTCAACTATTTGGACAGCCATGGGTAGCATGTTTATTGATTCCAGCAATGCATTTTTTAGTTTGTCCTTATATCTGTCTCTTGCACTAGGAAGATTGCTAGAGCGAGTGGTCCCAAGCCTTTTAGAAACTACAAGCGCCTGAAGGCCTTGGTAGGTTAAAAACAACAAGCGTCCGAAGGCCTTGGTAGGTTAGAAACTACAAGGGCCCGAAGGCCTTGGTAGGTTAAAAACAACAAGCACCCGAAGGCCTTGGTAGGTTAAAAACAACAAGCGCCCGAAGGCCTTGGTAGGTTGAAAACAACAAGCGCCCAAAGGCCTTGGTAGGTTAGAAACTCAAGCTATGGCCGGTCGGATCTACGGGTACTAGTCTTTGCCCCCTGTGGTACAATACTTAAAAAGCAATATATTTATAAAAATTACCTTTTTACCTTTTTATTCATACGATGGGCTTACTTGAGAGCGAGCTGCATGCCTGGGCCGATGCCGGCGGACTGATTAAATGAACTGCTCTTTGAATTCACGGTACTTCGTGATATTCTTTTATGTGAACTTCAGGAATTTTAATTCCTCTTCCTTCTCCTCACGTATTTGTTGATCGAGATGCATTCTCTCGATCTAGCGTAAGTTTGGCTAGATATATATATTTATTTTGAGAATTATTTTTAATTTGACTCAGTGGATTCAGTGGCGTTGAATTTATATTTGAACTAGTTACGATACAGTGATTGTGATTTAGATTTATTATTTAGTTTTTTATTTTGAGACAGTGAACAAAATGGGTTAAATTTTTTGTTTTGAGTCAATAAATTTAGTGAATTTGATTTGTTGTTTTGAGACAGAGGATTCAGTGAAGAAGTTTCTTTGTTTTATCTGCTCCTCTGCAATATCCTCTTTGCTGAATTTTCTTTTAGAATTTTTTTTTTTGTGAGCTATCTATGGTTTGATTCATGGTTTGATAACCACTCAAATAAGTTGTCATAAGCGTTGTCGTTTATTATTTCATTGAGAATATTGTAGGTACTCCTTTCGTTAATTTTTGGATAAACTGTCCAACAATTGGCACAACTGTACTCTTCATCATCAATAAGTTCTTCCTCGTCATCAAAATCATTGAGTCTACTCTTCCAACAATCAGGACAAAAAGTGAACGTTGATGCTAGTGATTCGATTTCATCCTTAATTTGTTCAGGTTCTGGTATTATTTCGAAAAAGTGTGCATCTTTCTTAAGAGCATCGTCGTATCCATCGTGGGTTGAATTGGTTGTTCCATCGTGGGTTGTTGTTCCATTGGTTGTTGTTATCATTTTCTTTTCTTCAATAGAACTCTTTATCTTTCTACTAAACTTCACTTTTCGCGGTATTTTCTTTACTACTTTTGAGGAAAATGTGCAAATTCAGAGCAGGGTCGGACATAAGTGTTTAAAATCTGGGATTAAGGATAATGGTAGGATTTGGTATTTTTCTTTTTTTTAGGTATTGTTCGCGTATTCACTTGGGGAAAAAGGGCTGAAAACGAAAACTGTACTTGCTACAAAATTATCAATATAAAACTCGTGAGACGACAACTTTTCTTCAACTGGACTTTATTTCAACAGAACATTAGCATTCTGAATACATACGACATGTTATAATCTAGCTGTCACTGCGTACAGCCTATGTAGTAACCAAACGGTGATGCGAAAAGAGAACGAAAAGAAAATGCAATACATTGTGTGAAATTATAGCGTAAGGTTAACATTGTTTGGTTTTACAAAACATTTGAATTAAATTGAATGAAAATTGAATTGACTTAAATTGAGTTTGTTTGAGTGATGATTAATTTGAATGAATGTTATTTATGATGAATGTTGATTAATCCTGAACAGGTATATATAAAAAAAAACTGGTTACACTTGTTTTAATCACTAACTAGAAAGAAATAACTTAGTGTGAGAAAATATAAAAAATATACACATACGTACACTACAATATGAATACAAAAAAAAATTGCTTACATAATCATCATTTTTCTTTGGTTGGTTTTCTTTTTTTTTCTTGGGTGTTGGATGTGCTGTTGTAGTAGTAGTTGTTGTTGGTTTTGTTGATTGCCTCGGCTTGGCAATTTCTTCCTTCCTTCCTTCTTTCTTCTCGACCACAGGAATTGGCTTACCTCTGTGGGATGTATTTAGTTGTTTGTGTTTTTTTTTTTTTTTTACTTTATTAGGACAATTGACTTGGAACACGATTGGAATTTTTTCACTGTATTGCGACAAGTTGGTCGCAACCCTTTAGACAGACTCTTTTGTTAAAACCACGGAGACACACACAGTAGTGTTTAAGATGGCGGAGTTACAAAACCTTTATTAGGATTAATAATAATTATAATACATGAATATAATGGTAATAGTTTACAATTACTTACTTAGTCTAGTCTATGGAAATGAAACTTGAAAGGTAATGAAAAATATGCTAGTGAAATTGTGTTGTCTGGTAAATCTTGCGTCCTTCTTCTCGTCTGGTTTGGTGTCAAAAAGGCGGAAATATTCTAGATTCTAAGTGAAGTTGATGGCGGTGGCATAAGGGTGCGAAGTTGGCTGCGCTGTTGTGATTAGCTGGCCCCATCTATCGGCCGGTGGAGCTAGCTATCAGATGGGGTGCGTTCGTCGCCTCAACACACTGATTAATTTTCTTTATTTTCTCTTTTTTTTTATTTACTTTTTACTTAAAATTTTTTTTTTCGGAAATGAAGGCAGATGCTTTATCCTTCAAATCCCACCGCTGCCACCAATGTTTGTTTGCACAGCACAAGTAAAACAACGTTTTTTGTTTATGTTTAGAATCAGAGTCAGAGTAAGAGTGTTCGTCATTCTTTTGCACTCCGTACTTATATAACCCATGATCGTCACTATTCGTTCCAGGTCAACCACGCAATCTGGGCCACACAGACTGCAACCACCATATGCAAACCATATGTGTGTGCTATTTCTCACAATTGCTTGGTCTGCAATGTGACACTACACAGTATGTTCCTCGTCGCTTTCTTTGATAACGTATTTCGGTTCGCATGACATGCATTGTTATTGTTGTGACATAACACATAACCAATGCCATGACACACTTATCGAAATCGAAACTATGTCTTACGTTAAAGAAGCGACGGGGCAATTCCTAAGAATTGGGTTTTTGGTGTAAGTTGAGTAACTATGTGTGGGGCACAACAAAACCAAACATTCTAATGGGAAGTTTATTCGACGAACTGATCTGTGAGATGTCAAGAGCAACATGTCCCCAAGCTCCTTTAATAATCCAGACACACTTTCAAGGCGAGTGGCAGTAGCAAGACACTCAACTATTTGGGCACCCATGGGTAGCATGTTTATTGATTCCAGCAGTGCATTTTTTTGTTTGTCCTTATAGCTGTCTTCTTGCACTAGGAAGATTACTAGAGCAAGTGGTCCCAAGCCTTTTAGAAACTACAAGCGCCCGAAGGCCTTGGTAGGTTAAAAACAACAAGCGTCCGAAAGCCGTGGTAGGTTAGAAACTCAAGCTATGGCCGGTCGGATCTACGGGTACTAGTCTTTGCCCCCTGTGGCTGCATTTTATACTTTAATTTATACTTTAAGTTGTCTATTGAAACATAAAAATCTTTATAATGGAACTTTTCGCCCACAACAATAATAAGAGGCTGGAGTCTTACTTTTTTCTGGATGCAGCACTCTTCTCTTTTTTGGTTCAAAAAACTGTCTATGTCAGTTGCCTATTTCACCTCTAAAGTGAACGCTGAAACGGAGTCATCAATGGTAAACTTCTTCGATTTCCCCCTGGATCTTCCATGGGAAATACTTTATGAAACTGTGAAACCCGCGAAGTGAATTATAGATATACTTTTATGCAAATGCCTGATAGAAAAAACTACTTTTAAAAGGATTATAAAACTGGTGTGTTTTACTTACAGTGGGTTTCTGCCCAGCCTGAAACGGGCCTGTTTTAAATATACTTTGAAATACGTGGATCCCTCCGCGTCACTAAAAGAAGGGAATCTTTCCCTCACCGCCTCGACAACCACCGCAAAAATATTCCTGTACGCTTCGAACTTTTTTTTTGTAGATGTCCCAAACCAGGAATAATCCATCAACAAGTCATCGGTGAAAACGCACCGACAAATTGTGCGAACATTTTTGGACGCAGATACGCCCCCAAATGTGCTTAGTTTACGAATCTAGCAAATAGAAAACAGAACAAAACAAATATTTTAGTTATATGTCAAATACATTTAGAATAATAAAAATTAGTTTATGTTAAAGTTACGTGACATGTGAAAATTAAAGTATTTATTACTAACCAAGGCTCGCTTAAAAGCTGGATCGGCTTTAAGTTTCTCCTCGTGCTCATCCAGTTTTTCTTGTGTTGCAATGGGCAACAAGTTTTCCGGTATTTCGACGGCTTCTAAGTCCGTCCGCTCCACTGCAACACAAAGCTTCTCAATAATTACACTGAGGCTGACCTCCGTCTTCGCGATGAATTGCTCGAGGAGTTTTTATTGCTCGATCAGTGCCATTTCCATCGACTGCAACTGGATGGCCTGTAAGGCAGCGTGCTGGTCGGAAAAATTTGAATCTGAATTGATCAAAAAAGATGTGTTTTAAGAAAACAGAAACAATAATATTATGAATGATAAGAGTTGTGATCCTTTGGGCTCCAGTTTCCACTGCTAAGTACTTTTGGATACAATATCTTATTTTCTATAGAGGGAATAAGGTCAGTGAATGCATTCAGATAAGTACTAAAAGTATTTGGCAACAGATAGTGTATTCTGGGTCTTTGAAGTAATCGTAAGCAAAATCTTCCGGAGAAAGAAATGCTAACGTCAGGTGGTTTCTTAAAACAGTGCTCTATCTCGCACCGTTCCTGTACTAAGGTTTTGTATAAGCTGTCGACCTGGTCCTTTGTATGCCTCATTATGTAAACCAGTGTCGTATTAGTATATGTCATACTATCTATATTTGAACTTTTAAGTGGAGTATGTTTAAGTTTAACGTTATCCCAGGACTTGTTATCCAATATGAGTAGTTTTGGGTGCTCTGTTTGGTAAAGCGTTAAAAAGTCACAGAAGATTTCTTTATTTTGACAGGTGAGAGCAAATTCTGATCCTTGTTTCGAAAATAAATAAGTCATTACCTCGGTCGCTCTTCATGCCCCGATTTACGACAAAACGTACATTTTTTTGTATTTGAGGCCTTCTCAAAAATGTTGCTGCGTGGTTGGGTCTGTCGGGAACATTGCGCTCTCAGGTGTTCAATTTGTCCACACTCGAAACAACGCCTCTCCACTTCTAAACGAGGCCGTTTTGTTATGGGACCTGTAAATGGGAATTCTTAAAATTTCCGCGGAACTAAACGAGTTGCTTCGGTGTCAGTTTTTTGATTTGGAGTTTCACGAATGGAGGACAAATGGGTCAATCAAGCATTGCACTGTTCCTGGCATAACAAATGTTAAGGAATTTCGTAGTCCAATTTCTGAAATATTTCCGACTACAAGGCGAACGATCATGTTTTCGGGAATTTCAAATGGCAACCGATTTATTTCCGAATTTGCTACTTTTCGTAGTTGTTGCACGACATCGACCCCACTTGAGAAGGTGTGAATGATGGACGACTTCAAATCAACCCAGTTATAATGCTGGTAACCAAACTGCTTATACCATGTTTTTGCCCTCCTATGTAGTGCATTTTCCACCCGAGGAATTATGTCGAAAGACTCCAACTGATCCCGACTTACCCTTGTGTCAATATCTGCGCACCACTTTTGCACATCGATGCGGGAGTGGTCGGGGTGGTTTGATTCACCACCGAATTCAAAATTTGGCTTAGCGCATCTGCTGTAATAAAATTATTACTTACATTCTCACCTCCAGACGTCATTTCATTTTGTTGCGAGCTCTCGCTCTTCCTATTCTCTATTCTCTTCCTTGGCATTTTTCAGATATTTTACACGCTATGCTTATTGTTGGGAAACCGCAACGCGACACATATTACTCTTTGAAAGTAAAAAAAAAAAAAAAAAGAGGATCGTGATTCGTGAGTTGATATGTACTATGGAGAGTGAGTGTGGCAAAAACGGCAACAGTTTATTTTTCAAAGGGGGTAGGTTAACAGAACAGTAGAACAACACAACAAAATGTGGCGAAAATGGCTACACACTTATACGGTTTGTTTCAAAACGAAATGCCGAGAAAATATATGCTACATATATTTTAAAAGAACAATTCTGCGGCGCACATCAACGACGACTGGCTTTTAGTTTTTCGATCTTACACGACACTCACTAAAAGCACTCGCAGATTTGCTTGTGTTTGTACTCAATGTGCCTGCACCCTTAAATTTGAAGTCTAACCTATATGTGGGGATCTGACCCACAATTGTTTAATAAGAACAGTGACACTTTTTAGAACTTAATGGTTCTTTATTAGTGTTGACTACACAGTACTTGAACAAATTTCATTTTTACATATTCTTTATCTATATTTCTATATCTTTATCTATATCTATATCTATATTACTATATAATTGAGCTTTTTTGTTTGCTCGACACAAAATTCCTAAAAAAGAGCAAAACTTTAAACTTACCTATTTAATTGGCCCGAAAAATATCCCATACGGTAGCTTATAACCATGGTTTGGTTATAGGCTATACTGAAAACCTAAAAAATAACAATTATCTAAGATATCTTACAATTTAAAAAAATTTTCGTACTTACCAACTTTTGTTTACTTTTCAAATGACGTTTAGAATAATAATAATTATCAGAATTGCAGCCCAACTCCATGGAAACAGGAAATTGAATACAAATATTAAAACATTTAGTTTAAATAACTGTGTTATGTCTAGCCAGTTTAATCTCTGCAACATAGTTTTTATATGGGTAAGTCGCGCGCATTTTAAGATAATCCTCATAGCTGTCCTGACGCTACATTCGGCCTCGAATGTCAATTTCATGAATTCCGTCACTGTGTTCATATTAGTGGGTCCTTCATGATCACCAACCTTTTGGACTTTTTACCGTCCGACAATATTAATCGCATCTCAACAGGAGATGACTAACTTTTCTCTGGAACGTATTCTTCCACTATCTTTCTCAACCTCTCTCCTTCATTATATCTCAGATGATCTATATCGATTTTCTCTTTCCCGCAAAACTCTCCTTCTTCGGCTGATAGACAAATAGCTCCTAACTCCCAAAATAGTTCGCTAGCTACTGATGAGATATCATCGCCCACTTTGGCTATAGCGCCTCCGCAACCTTCACGAACCTTTACTCAAATCCAGTGTAGTGAACACCCTCGCTCCTTGCAATGGTTCAATTTATGCACACCATTCACGTTTGTACGATTTGGAATCTGGAACCTTCGCGAAACACTAATTATTATTTTAACTCTCGGAGAACATTCTGGTTTGAGCCCCCAATTTGTAGGATTGTTTCTTTATTTGTTTGACGACAAATGGAAAGATTTTTATTAATTTGTTTAATGACAAATTGTTATTTTATTTGAAATTAAAAAAGGTAACAAAGAGGGAATGATTTTTTATCTTGTTGCGCACTATACCGCGTTTCGCTGACAACTGACTGCTCGCGAGAATGAAAGAATGTGTTACGCGTGCTTTGCTTTGTGTCGTCTGTCCGTCTTTCGTTTAGTTAGTGGTAGTTATTTGTCTTGTTCTTCGTACGTCATTTACAGGGCGACTCGCCGAGATAGGCCATTCCTGCATATATATATATATATATAAGACAATGGGTCTATTTTTTTATCTTTTTCTGTGACCACAAATTAAACCATGCGTTGCTCTGTAAAACAAAGTTTTTTTTATTATGCTTGTACATCATTAACACTTACTATCTATTGAAAAGGTAAAAACATTACCTGTAAAACAAAGAAACGACATTTAAAGTTAATTTGTCGATCTTTTTGTATTAAACAAATCAAATTAATCTTTCCTATTCAGCAAAAACAATTATCTCATCGAGTGAAAAAATAACAATACTGTTTCTATGACAATTCATTGATTACATTTCAAAACACGCTATAATCAAATATAATAAAGAATTCTAGGTACAGCTAGGTATTTCTTTTACATATATATATCACCATGATGTCAACAAAATTATTTTAAATAATATACGGTCCTATAAAAGCATACTTTAGTAAATAAAGGGCAATAATTTTTTATTTTCCTTTAGATACGAAAAAAATATGTATACAAAAATTTATAATTACAATTCAGTTTATATTTTAGCCTTTCTACGGCAGCTTCTAAATTAGAAAAGGCGAATAGCGCGTTGTTTTTTAAAAATAAATTCTTAAGGTTATTCACCTCTGTCATTTATATTTGTACTACCCCATTGTAGGTGATGGACATTTGCGCTACACCCTATAAGTCCCAGTCGCTTCCTTTCAATGCGGTGGCGGGGTTGATTTATTGAGACCTTCTAGTTGATGGCTAGCAAGGACTGAAGTTTGTAAGAATTGTGACTTCTAGTACTTTTTTACTTACTATTGTTACGAAAGGTTATTCACATCTGTCATTTATATTAGTACTACCCCATTGTAGATGATGGACATTTGCAATACACCCCATAAGTTCCAGCCGCTGATCCTTTATCTGTCTGCGAGGTAGATTTATTGAGACTTTCTAGTTGCTGGCTAGCAAGGCACTGAAATTTGTAAGAAGTGTGACGTCTAGTACTTTTTTACTTACTATTGTTACGAAAGTACTTTGTTTATCTCAATTTGTAACGAGAAGATTGTTTTTAATAATAAATTCTAAAGGTTATTCACCTATTCACCTCTTTTATTTATATTAGTACTTCCCCATTGTAGATGATGGACATTTGCACTACACCCCATAAGTCCCAGTCGCTTCTCCTTAATGCGGCGGTGGGGTAGATTTATTGAGACCTTGACATTATTAGATCGGTTAGGTTCTATCTCTAATGCGATTTGGATTGAATTCTGAAAGCTTACCTGGTCTCGTGGCTATTACTAGTGACTTGTATGGTTCAGCTAAACCATTTTTAAAAGCTGTCATTCCTATCTGATCGTTTAGTCTTACTATTACTTCTCTGTGCTCGTCTCCCTGTTCTGAGATTTGCAATTCATTTAGAGAAGCTAGTAATGCTTCTATGCGTGAAGCGAAGACTAAGACTGTCTGGTTTCCCTGATAGCAATTTGCAATATGACTATGTAATCTTGATGATGCAGTTTTATTTGACTTGTATGAGCTTTTTAATAATCTTTTTTAAGTCTTCAAGATTTCTAGGGGTACTTTCAGTTTGTATCTTAATTTTTACCTTTACCTTGGGGTAGGTTGGTCCGACGTCATTATGTTGAAGAGGAATGGCCCTAGCAAAGATCTCCTCTAGATCTTTCGTCTTAGGTTCGTATTTATTTCGTTAAGATCGCCTACCGATCTTTCGTCTTATTTAGGCGGAGAGTCTCGTACTCAAAACGTTGGCTATTGCTATTTGCACTGAGGCGTGGGCGTTTGGCGTGTTTCACTCATTTATTGAGGTTGTCATCGGCATGCGGGCGTTTCGCTGTCTTACCCTTTCCGAAAGATATCGGTTCTGGGCGATTTCCGATCACTGAAAGTAGTGTCGTCCGTTTTTCGGCTTCGACAGTCGGGCATATTGTGCTGTTATGATACTGCTCCCTCGGGCATCGTGGGCAGGGCCTTTTTCGTTGCGAGCATTGGTCGGGTCCATGTTTGTGTAAGCATGACCTGCATAGGTTTTCCTTTTGGACCAGGTTTTCCTTGGCATTAAAGGACATGGCCCTCCATTCTGGGCATCTGAATAGGCCATGATCCTCTTTACATAAGCGGCATAGCGGGAAACGGGCTTGTTGGTTATATGCTGTATATGGCATACCTGGGCGTCCACTCGGCTTTTGAGCTACGCTGTTTGACGTCGATGGGCCTTGTCGATACCCTAATCCACTTCGATTTGGTTGGACACCTTGGCGTTTATATACATCCTTCAATTGATGTTGGGTATGCATCAATAACCGAGCGCGTTGCTCCAAAAACTCGATGTATTTGGCGAAAGGCGGCAATGCCCTGTATGGTTCGCTGTTGAAGCTGGCGTAAGCTTCCGTTCGGATATCATCAGTGGCTTCTGTATAAGCGGCATTGCTTTGATTGGTTTGTCGATACGTTTCCCAGGCTTCGTACGTGGTGGCATCAAGGCAATCCAGAGAATTGAACATAATAATTATGTTCCATTCTTTTTTTTCATGATTGTAAAAGAGTTGAACATAAAATATCTTCTAACATAAATTTAAAATAAATTTTGAGTTTGGAACAATAATAAGTTTTACTTGTAAAAATGAAGATCTAGTAACAAATTAAAAACAAAAACAGAAAAAATAGTTAAGTAGTAGTTACTTAACATAGTGTATAAAGTAAATAAAATTCAACCTAACCAAAGAATATTTAGGCCTGTTATAGAAACTATTTAATTATTGTCAACCGTCTTCTTGGTTTCTTTATTTTCGTGGAAAGGCAGACTGGTTAAAAATGTTGATGTCACCCATTGGCCTATTGTCCCATCTCTGGTGTCATTGATGACTTGCACAGCTTCGGTTAATAGGGTCTTCTCATGTAAAGTGAACTTAGCTCCTTGACTGAGGAATTTTTCAATACATTGTGTGGCTGTCGTGACACGTATTGTTTGTTGAGCACCTTGAGATGGCGGTGATATGGTGGGCTTTTTCGCAGCTTTCTTTGTTTGTTGTCTAGTGTATTTGTCCTTAGTGTCAGCTGTTCTATACAACATCTTCAAATCTAGGACTTGCTTATGAGCCAGATAAATTAAAGCCGCATTTGTACACACTTGATTAATGTTATTCCAAGAAATCATCCGAGCATTCTTTAGTACTGGCATTCTTTAGTACTGGCAAAGTAGTTTGATAGGTGTCCTTGGCACAGGTGTATTGTGTCCAGCATACTGCGAAGGGCTTGATGCGACGGGTATTGCATCCTTTTCATTGAACGCATTTTCCGCAAAGTGCTTTGAATACCCATATATGGGTCATCATAAACCTCATGGAGGCGCTTCCATGAGTTTAGATAATTGGCTTCAGTTTGCGGCCAACCGGCGCGGCGATGGTGGCCTTGGCGTCGCCCACTAGAGCCTTTTGCAGCAGCTCATACTTTTGTATATTGTTCAATGCTGCATTATCATGAACGTTTCCCTTGAACTTGTCCCGCCATGCTGGGAATTCGGCGTGGTCTCCAGCAAATGATCCCCAGGTATCGATCACCTTGTCGGTTCTCACTTCCACCTGTATGGGCGTAGGATCTACCACGGCGTTTGTGGACTGTTGACCGGCACTGGCAACTTAAATATCGTTAGTTCTTCGAGCTAGTTTTAGGCGCAATTCTGTACATAGCGAGTCTATCCTGTCGAATTCCTCTTCGTACTCATCGGTTCTTTCCAAAAACGTGACCAACGCGATGGAAGACAGATGCTCCTGCTCGAATCTGTTGAAGAAGCTGGCGATCCTTTCCATGTTGTCCTTTACAGCAATAGTATCCATGATGGCATTATCGCTGCATTGATCTATTAGGGCGTTCAGTTTCTTTGCGAAATACAGACGACGGGCATTCGTCGCTGCTTTCGTTTGCATAGGAGGCTCTTCCATTGCTTTTGTCTCCCTTTGCTTGGCTTTGCTTTTTCTTATAGTAGCCAGTTTGAATATATTTCACTTGCCTTTTAAAGAATATTTTTATTCACTCACTTTAGATTCACTTTTGAGTAATTTAAATATTCCCACATATATATATATAAGTTAAAATTCTATGTTTTTCATTGCTTTTTAGTTTTTCATTAGAACTTGACGGTATGTTTTTTTTTTTTTTTTTTTAACGAACACTAACGCACTATTGTTTTTTTTCTTTTTAAAAAACACGGCTACTTGAGACGATTTGTTTTCTTTTTAAACCACGGCTACTTGAGGCGATTCGTTTTCTTTCTAAACCGGTAAGCGAGGATATGTTCGAAAGGACGCAGCTACTTAAGGCGCTTTTACTTTTACTTAGAACTCACACGCAATACCGGTCCCTGCTCGGGCGCCAGTTAAAATTCTAGGATTTAATTTTCCTTAAAAAAAAAAACTTTACGTTTTTTTTCTCTGTTCATGCAATTGTGCACCTCTGCACTGCAATGTAAAAAATGTAGAAAAAATCTGCATCCAAAAAGGCTGTATCGACGAACTTAGCCGCCGCCAAAAAATCAACCGAGGATTATTGGCATCACTGCCATGAACCATTCGTTGGGTTTTTTGACAGCCGGTTCTTTCGATAGACAGCATGAGGATGATGTCATTCTCTATTTTATTCATTATTCTTTCACCCACCACCGGCACAAGTTCGCCTCAATTCCAATTTATAAAATTTATGTGTAAAATTAAAAGTCTAAGAGTTACATTTTTTCTTGACATCAAAAAAAGGAAATAAAATTTATTAATAAATTACAAGAAGAAAAGAACGAAGTTTTTTAGTCAACCTCAAACCAAGGAAACAAAAATTGAAGTTTGGCGTCAGCAAAAAACGCCACAAGAAACCACCACAAAGAAGACGACGAATAGACAAACCGCGTGGCCGCTGCCCACCAGAAGAACGCCCACAATAATTAAGTTTTGGAATTCCAGTTTCACAGAAACATTTGGTCCAAACGAGCCAGGATTGTGCTCCATCGAAAAAACCAAAAATTTTACGGGTGCGGCCAACCACGATATATATATAATTCAATATATCAAATACGTGCTCGACCACGTTTTCAACATCGCTCAACGCCGCTTAAGGCAAAAAACGTTCTTTTAAGAACTTGTTTTTTTACATTACGTGATCGCATACACGTTTTCAACATCGCTCAACGCCGCTTAAGGCAAAAAACGTTCTTTTAAGAACTTGAAAGAAGATACACCATTGCTTCGATTGGTGTCAGGGTACACCATTGCTTCGATTGGTGTCAGGAGGGAGAAGTCAAGTCATCAGCAAGCAGCAGAAGACCAGGAGAAGATCCAGAACAATGTTAAACTTCATGTAAAGGGTGAGTGAGAATTTCGTTTTATTCCATATTGAAAGGCTTATGTAGTACATAGTTTCCGTTATTTTCATACGGGTTTTTTTTTCTCTTGTGTGGCTTGACGACCAAAAGTTAGCGTCACTCTCCATCTCTTTCTTGTTCGCGCAATCGGTCGAGATACTATCATTGTGTTAAATTCAAGTCATTTGGCGTGATAATCTTTCGTTTTTTTTTCCATTTTTTCATCGGTTTTTCTGAAAACCAAAGACAAAAAGTTTTTTTTTTGTGCTGCACGTGCTTTCATCTCTTGGTATTTTTTGGTGGTAATTTCTTCGCGTTCGTGGCGTGACTTCATATACCGTTTGGAAGCTGTAATTTTGAGTACAGTTACCATCACGGAAGTTTTTTGTCTAGCGTTACATTTCCATTTCGTCAGTTAGCAACGGTGCTGGTCCTTAGGTTCCGTTGGGACACATAATTTTTTTTAATTCTTTTGAATTTTGTATAGACTTGGTTCTACAATTCAATTTGAATTTAAACTCGTTTGAAAGTTTTTTTCTCACTGAACTTGTGCAACTTGCTCGAACCTTTCAAACATTAGTAATGTTTTTTCAAATTTAATTTTTCGAAAGCTCATTCACTACTGCTAGTTTTTCTTCGCGTTCTTGGCATCTCTTTAAGATTCTTTTGAAATCATTCCTCATTATTGGATAAGTCTTCTTATAGACAATCCTCTCACTCAGATTCTTGTGCAATCATTCCTCATTATAGGATAAGTCTTCTTATAGACATTCCCCTCACTCAGTTTTTTGATTTTGCTCTACAATTCAATTGAATTTAAGCTCATTTTGGAGCATCCTTAAGATTCCTTTGCAATCATTCCTCAGTATAGGATAAGTCTTCTTATAGACATTCCTCTCATTCAGTTTTTTTTGATATCGCTCTCTAATTCAATTGAATTTAAGCTCATTTTGGAGCATCTTTAAGATTCTTTTGCAATCGATCCTCATTAAAGGATAAGTCTTCTTATAGACAATCCTCTCACTAAGATTCTTGTGCAATCATTCCTCATTATAGGATAAGTCTTCTTATAGACATCCCTCTCATTCAGTTTTTGATACCGCTCTACAATTCAATTGATTTTAAGCTCATTTTGGAGCCTCTTTAAGATTCTTTTGAAATCATTCCTCATTATTGGATGAGTCTGCTTATAGACAATTTTCTCTCTATAATTCAATTGAATTTAAACTCATTTTGAAAAGTTTTTCCTCTTGGAACTTGTGCCTTATCTTGAACTTTTCAAAATATTATTACTTCTTTTTTTCAAAATTTTTCGAAAACTCATTACTACCGATAGTTTCTTCGCGATCTTGGAGCCTCTTTTAAGATTCTTGTGCAATCATTCCTCATGATAGAATAAGTCTTCTTATAGACAATTTTTTCACTCAGTTTGTTGATATGGGTTGTCACTCAAAAATTCTCCAAGGATTTCCTGATCGTACACATAGTTGTACTCCTCTCAATCAATATTTTATTTCAAAATCATCCATGGATCTCGGCCTGCTGCCTTTAAAACTATTTGTTCTCACGTTGTCTCTTGACTCCAAGTTTTCTTTTAGGAAATGGTGCCTGCTCTACCTTGCCATTTTTTGTAGCTTGTTCAAATTGATCTTAAGCCATTCCAAGCTTGGCAACTTTCCTCTCACTCAATAATTTATTTTTTGAATTCGTATAAGATTCTCGGCCTGCCCACTCTGAAGCTATTTCTCCTCACGGTGTCCTTTTTGACTCCAATTTTTTTTTTTGGGAAATGGAGCCTGTTCAACTTTGCCTATGTTTGAAACTTGTTGTAATTGATTTCAAATCATTCCAAGTTCAGCAACACTCCTCTCACTCAATAGTTTAGCTTCTTTCTATTCTTCTCACTATTGGAACTCAAGTTAGTAGCTTGTTGTAATTGATTTCAAATCATTCCAAGTCTAACACCACTTCTCTCACTCCCGTTTTTTTTTTTAACCTGAATAAAATTCTCGGCCTGCCAAGTGTCGACTCACAAGTGGAACTCAAGTTAGTAGCTTGTTGTAATTGATTTCAAATCATTCCAAGTCTAACACCACTTCTCTCACTCCCGTTTTTTTTAACCTGAATAAAATTCTCGGCCTGCCAAGTGCCGACTCACAAGTGGAACTCAAGTTAGTAGCTTGTTGTAATTGATTTCAAATCATTCCAAGTCTAACACCACTTTTCTCACTCCTGTTTTTTAAACCTGAATTAAACTCTCGGCCTGCCAAGTGCCGACTCACAAGTGGAACTCAAGTTAGTAGCTTGTTGTAATTGATTTCAAATCATTCCAAGTCTAACACCACTTCTCCAACTCATTTTTTTTATTGAACCTTTATAAGGTTCTCGGTCCGCCGACTCAAAAGCTAATTGGTCTAACAGTACACTTCCACTTTCTTCAATTTTTTTTATTGAAAATGTCATAATTGGCCGACTTAATCCTTAATCCTTTTTTAAACGCTAGAATCCATTTCAGACACCACTTCTTCAAAACCTTTTGCTTCCAATTATCAATTGTTTCTCACAAGTTTCATTACACATCCTTTGAACTTCGTAAAGCTTATAATTAATAAGTTATGCAAGTGTGTAATGACCAAATTTCGGTTTCTAACAATAATTTTTAGTGTTTAATGACTCTTAGGAAACACACTTCTCATAAGCCCAACAAGGTAAATGCATTTCTTGCGAAGGCGGGAGGAACTAGATGTAAAATTTGCTCGGCAGAGCATACCATATATGAGTAACCAAAAGGCCTCGTGTTCTATCAAATATCCGTGCAGTTTGTGCAAGAAAAGACACCATACACTATTACCTCTTGCAACCAATCCCACTTCAGCTATAAACCAAAATTCAAATACAAATATACAGTCCACTTCTCACCACAGGCTATACAAAATCGTCAAATTTCTGCATCCTCGCAACCTTTCTCTCCTCACGCAACATACCAAAATTTTGTGGTGACCTCTAGCAAAAGAATTCTTTTGGCTACTGCCTTAGTCAGTATTGTAGGAAAAGAAACAGTGCATATTGTGAGAGCACTCATTGATCCCGGTTCCGAAATATCCTTCATTTCGGCAACTGTTCAAAAATTGTTCAAAAAAAACTACTATTTCTGGAATTAGTGGAAATCTCTCTATCACTTCAAAAAACTTTGCTCTTTTGCAATTACTTCTGCTAATCCGCCTCACGTCACTATCTCAGCTCAAGCTATTGTGCTTAAAACTCTCACTAACAATCTTCCAAGTACTTCCTTCTCGGTAGTTAATCCTACCATTTTCGAAGGCCTCCCATTGGCCGATCCCACTTTTAATAAATCCTCTCAGGTGGATCTTCTGATCGGTGCTGATCTTTATCCATTAATAATTCGCAATGGAATTAAACATATTTCCGACTCACTTCTCGCTCAAAACACCATGTTTGGTTGGATACTGTCAGGCCCAGTTCCAGATTCGTTTCAATCTTTCAACACTACCATCGTTTCCGATAGCACTTCTTGCAATTTAGATACTCAAATGCGCAAATTTTGGAAGATTGAAGAATTACCCTCTACAGTTGTTCGTTCGTCACAAGACTGTTTCTGTGAAGAACTCTAAAAAAAAAAAAAAAAACAAAAAAAAAAAACCACTTTCAGACGTGCTGATGGTAGATTTGGTGTAATTGACTTCAAATCATTCCAAGTCTAACACCACTTCTCTCACTCCCGTTTTTTTTAACCTGAATAAAATTCTCGGCCTGCCAAGTGCCGACTCACAAGTGGAACTCAAGTTAGTAGCTTGTTGTAATTGATTTCAAATCATTCCAAGTCTAACACCACTTTTCTCACTCCTGTTTTTTAAACCTGAATTAAGCTCTCGGCTTGCCGACTCACTATTATAAAACTGAAGTTAGTAGCTTGTTGTAATTGATGTCAAATCATTCCAAGCCTAACACCCTTTCTCTCACTTCATTTTTTTTAAAGGCCCTACAACAGTTTTCTAGAACAAAAAATCGTTAGCGTCGAAAGCAGATTTACAATCACAATACTACAAGCTCAAAAAATCACTATCCAACGGAATGTTCTCCTTTAATGGAAGGTAAACCCATTCTCCAAAAAGTTCGATCATTTCATTTAATCCATTCCTGGACTCAGACCATCTCCTTAGGGTCAACGGTCGACTATCTCAGTCAGATCTTTCCTATAATAAATCTCATCTCCTCTTTTAACCTCATAACTCAAGTTTTTCGTATCTCCTCACTTAATTCATTCATGAATTTTTCTCAACATGGCGGCAGTTCTTTAATGCTGCGACTCACAAGAGTTTTAGATTCCCAAACTGAAAAATATCATAAGGACCAGTACTCGACTCACTTTCGAAGAATTCTCAACGGTCTTAGCTCGCATCGAAGCATGTTTAAACTCACGACCAATTTCATCCATGTCCAATGATCCTTCTGATCTATTGGCTTTAACTCCGGGTCATTTTATTCGCGGTAGTCCACTTTTAGCATTTCCCGAACCAAATTTGGCTGACGCCAATTTGTCTCTCATCAATCGATGGGAAAAAGTTAAATACCTCCACCAACAATTCTGTCGTAGATGGAAAGACGAGTATCTAAAAGAATTACATCAAAGACATAAGTGGCAATCGCCTCAAGAAGATATCAAGTTAAATGACTTAGTAATTATAAAAAACGAAAATCTTCCATCCAGTGAATGGCGACTTGGGCGTGTTGTAAATGTACACCCCGGCGCTGACGGAAGAGTTAGAGTGGCGACGCTCCGAACGCAAAACGGTGAAATTAGCCGTCCAGTTGTCAAGCTGTGTCTTCTACCCATGAAATAACCAAGAACGATTTTTAGTTCTTTAAAATCATTATAAAAAATCATTATGCAACTTTTTTTTATTTTTATATGCCTTTCAGTATTGTATAAGATTGAAATTTTACACTCGCTTTATTTTTTTAATCAGTTCATTCAAAATTTGTTTTTTTTTCTCTCAATGTGGTAAAGTGGTTTTTCTGGCGCTTCCCGCTCTTCATAATATTCATTTGTTCATAATTAATAATAATTTTTTGGCGCTTCCCGCTCTCCATCATAATACTTTTCGCTACACATTTGTATATTTGGCGCTTAACGCACTCATAGCTCTTTACTTGGCGTATAACGCCAAGGGGGGCAGTAATGTTCATGCAATTGTGCACCTCTGCACTGCAATGTAAAAAATGTAGAAAAAATCTGCATCCAAAAAGGCTGTATCGACGAACTTAGCCGCCGCCAAAAAATCAACCGAGGATTATTGGCATCACTGCCATGAACCATTCGTTGGGTTTTTTGACAGCCGGTTCTTTCGATAGACAGCATGAGGATGATGTCATTCTCTATTTTATTCATTATTCTTTCACCCACCACCGGCACAAGTTCGCCTCAATTCCAATTTATAAAATTTATGTGTAAAATTAAAAGTCTAAGAGTTACATTTTTTCTTGACATCAAAAAAAGGAAATAAAATTTATTAATAAATTACAAGAAGAAAAGAACGAAGTTTTTTAGTCAACCTCAAACCAAGGAAACAAAAATTGAAGTTTGGCGTCAGCAAAAAACGCCACAAGAAACCACCACAAAGAAGACGACGAATAGACAAACCGCGTGGCCGCTGCCCACCAGAAGAACGCCCACAATAATTAAGTTTTGGAATTCCAGTTTCACAGAAACATTCTCTATTCTTTATTTATTTACTTTGATTTACAAACGGGCAGCGATTCTGCCTTCCCAAACACGAATGAATTTCTTAGAATAATTCTAACATCTTTTATACCTATATTTTGCTGACCAATCAATCAAGTAGCGTGGGTCGATATCGATGGATGGTTTGGTGTGGCATCTCGTGGGGATTTCTGCTGACTTGCACATTAGATCACGTAGGCAGCTTGTGTGCGGATTTGGTTTGTATTTCTGTGATCATCTCATGGGGGATATTCTGCTGACTTGCAGATAGGGTCACGTAAACAACTAGTGCGTGGATTTGTTTATTTTATGCGATCGTTCGCTGGCAGCTTGTGTGTGGATTTCTATGTCGTCTTTTCTTCGTGTTTTGCCTTTGGGGTAGCTTTTGCTTCGTTTGCAGAATGGGGATGGATTGGAAGACTTTGTTGCGCGTTAATGTATTTGGCGTTAACTTATACACACGAGACACGACACGAGATATGACTTGCTTAGTTGGCTTTTTAATTCCGAATGAAGAATACAACTAACAACACAAGCATTTGTGGCGTCGTTGTTCTTCTTTTCTTTGTTCAAGTACATTGTGTGTATGCACAATGCAACAGTATTTTTAATGTATGCTGCGGCGCCGGCGTTACAGTGTACATAAAGAAATCAAACAATTTGTATTATGATTGATTTGCGCATTTATTTATTTATAGAAAACACTGAGTGGCTCTATTTTATCTCCTTTACTTGAACATCGATCAAGCGCAGGGCATTAGGGCATATGGCATATATGTATACATACGGGCAATCGTATATATACTGGCTTAGGCGTAATATATATATATGGGCGTAAGGCATGAGGGCATATGGCATTTGTATATATATATGGGCAGAGGGCTTTCGGGGCTTAACTCACGACGGGCGTTCAACGTGTGCTCTGCTTGAGAGCTAGGCGATAACTAACTTATCTCCATCTGGAGTATTGTCGCGACAAGTTGGTCGCGACCCTTTAGACTTTTTTGTCAACACCACGGACACACACAGTAGTGTTTGAGATGTAATCGGTGGAGTTACAAAACCTTTATTAGAATTATTAGTAATTATAATACATGAATATAATAATTTACAATCACTTACTTAGTCTAAGCTATGAAATTCGAAAGGTAATGAAATGGTAATTCTCTGGCTTCCTTCTTCTCCTCTGGTTTGGTGTAAAAAGGCGGAAATATTCTCGATCCGAAGTGAAGTTGATGGCGGTGGCATAAGGGTGCGAAGTTGGCTGCGATGTTGTGAATAGCTGGCCCCATCTATCGGCCGGTGGAGCTATCTATCTGCTGGGGTGCGTTCGTCGCATCAACATGGAGAGAATCAATATGAGGCATTGGTGTGTATGGCTTATACACGGGCTTGTGCATGTGTGTGGCATAAGGGGCGAGCGATGTATACGTATGAGCTGTCATAGTATATTGGCGCTTGGGAACAGAATGTTTGCATTCGAAACAGACTTAAAGCCCTTATTTCGTATAATTTGCATTTATTCTGTAATATTGGGAATTTGGTCATAATAACTATAACAGCTTTATTTTGTAATATTTTAAATTTAGAAACATCCATGATCTCGTTTACGTATGTTTTTGTATTTTCAATTTTGACGATTCTTTTTAATTCATTGAAATTTAGTACACTTGGATTCAGTATATTTAATTTTGCTAAAGTTAATATTGTTACAATGCTTTGTAAAATAATCAAAATAATCAAATTACATTTTTCGGCAATATGTTCAACATTTTTGACATTCATTTTCATACTCTGGATTACTTCAAAAAGTTTAGAATTTGCTACGAATTGTTTGTTATTATTATTGTTATTTTATTATCATTAATTGATCTTAATAAGTTTGAATTGTTTTTAGATTATTGTCATGTTGGTCGTCTCTCGGTGTGTCTCCGTAATGTAATTCATCGTAATCGACAATTTTCAACAGGGCTGACGTCTCTTCTTGGGCAATTTTTATGTTAAGGAGGCGTGACACATGCGTTTCCGCCAAAAGCTTAGTAATTTCGTTTAAAGCATCGAACATTAAACTTCAAATAAAATGTCAGATTCCAACGGCTCCTATTCATGAAGGTGCGTTGCTCGTTAAATTATATGGATAGTAAAAATGGGGTTATCAAACCGTGTTTTTAATGCCTACCACACCTCTTGATACCCACCAGTGTACATTCCTCCAATTAGTGGAACCTTCTCGGAATCAATAGCTTGTCTCAGTTTTCCGAGTTTATAAGCTTCTGGAAGCTCTGAGTTGTGCACCAAAGTTTCAAAGGTGTCTCTGAATCCAGCCAATTATGAAGTGCACCGTCAAAGGATGGGATTTTAACGGGATCTAGTCTCAGGTCTTTCCAAGTTTTGATGAGTTAGCGTTTGTGCTACCGCGAGAGTCTTGCTCAGTCACTTGTGACGCTTTAAGTTGCATCAACTTGCGATTCAGTGTTACACACGTTGCCTTATGCAATGTCTCCACCTGGTTTCGTGTTCGTCTAATTCAAAAATCATCGCTGCGCCCACAAAGGTTTCATGGTGATGGACAAATCTGTCGCAATGCGCGGTATAGCTCTGACCTCTTGTTCCAGTTGCGCGACATCTGCAAACCTAACACCCCTATTACAGATGACAACCCAACTGAAAATTGGGTTGTGTGCCCGTGTTATATATATGAGAAGACAACCCAATTTCAGTTGAGTTGTCATCCATAATAGGGGTTTAAGATCTGCTCCAGCCACACGATCATGAACACGACGAATTGCATTGGCAGCCGTTGTACGGAAATTGATTCCGCAATATTTTCTTGAAACTACAAAATAACTTAAAGTAATCAAGTGTATGCTTCTCGTCACTTCGTCGGCATGATCACAGCCAACCAATAATCCTGTCAGTCCGTAGGACCTGTGACCTATTCGCTTACCATTAAAATATTTGCATCTCTCTTCGCAGCTTCTTACCTCGTGAAAGCCTCATTCAATCAACAGAACTAACAATCGTCAAATAACCAGATTGAGAAGTCTCATAAAAGATGCTGGCGCATTAGTCAGGCCAAAAGGCATACGCTTAAATTGATAATGGCCATGAGGAGTGACAAAAGCTGTGAGGTGTATTTAGTTCTCATGCACCGGCACTTGATAGTATCCACTCATCATGTCAAGAACCACAAAAACCTTGCCGTCTGACATTTGGCTAATTGTTTCTTCAATATTCGGGGTTGGAAAATTCTCGCGCTCTGTAATTTCATTTAAACGCCGATAGTCTATACACATCCTGTAGCTTCCATTCTTTTTTTTTATCAATAACGCTGGACTGGCATATTCAGAGGAAGAATCTTCTATAATGTCATTTTTCAAGAGGTCATTTATGATATTTTTAAGTTCAGCTAATTCATTGCACGCGACGCGATATGGTTTATATCGAATGATGGTATTTGTCTTTAATTTAATTTGCATATGAATTGCACTGGTTTTTCCGAGTTCGCTCAACGAAGTGGAAGAACAACGACGGTGTTTATTTATGATTTTTAACATTTTCACAGCTGCCTCACTATCCATATTTTTTTCAAGTTCTATGTCGGTAATTTTTACTGGGACTTTGTTTTTGGAGGCAACTGGTGTCGATTCTAGTCACTTTCGGGGTTGAACATTTTCCATTAAAAGGGAACCAAATTCCTTAACAACACGAACACGAGGGGAATCTAGAAAATTTCTTCCCAAGATCATAGGCACGTCTTGCGTATTATTATCAACGATGTAAATGTCGATTGGCATTGAAACCTCCCCTACTGTAACCATCTGATTAGTTTTTGCCATGGAGCAGTTCCTCCTCCAAATCCATTCAGAGTTACATTGCAATATTCCCGCCTACAGTTATTGAAATCGGCTTCTTGCAGTCCAATGTTGAGCAATCAGCTCCCAGATCTAGAAAAGCGCTAACAGTAAAATCACCAACTCTACACGCAGAAAAAAAAACGTGTAAAAATTACAAAAACTCATGTAAAATTTACACAGTGATACCTTTAATATAGCGCCTGCAAACTCAGTGTGTTAATTTTACACGAGTTAACTCGGTCAAAAATATTCTGTAAATTTTACATAGTTACTCGGCTATCCTGTACTAAATATTTTTAATCCATTTCGTGGGTAGTTTTTAGCAATATATAATCTGTAAATTTAAATGTTCTAGTCTGTAAAAGCAGCCTATTAAATAGGTTATTTTTATAAACATAGTCGGTTAAACTTACCCATTAAATCTGTTAAACCACCTCGTACTAAATCTTTATTAGGTAATTTTTAGATATTAAACGCAGGTACTAAACTGCCCTCAGCAATTAACTGGGTTAAAATTACCCATTAGCTTAGTAACAATTAACTATTAGCTCGGTTGGAAATACCTTTTTGCAAATATAGAAAAGGTTTTTTAACCGAGTACTAGGTAAATGCAACCGAGTAAGTTGGTAATTTCAACTGATTAAATATGTACTTGCAACCCACTAAATAAGTAAATTCAACCGAATTAATGAGTAATTTCAACCGAGTAAAACGGTTATTCCAACCCAGTAAATATGTAGTTTTAAATATATGTGTACTTGTAATTCAGTAAAAATTAGTAATAATATAGATAAATAGATAGAAAATTAAATTCCAAGTTCAGTAAGAAGTGTGCTGGTGGTTGTGGGTGTATTGTCAAACTTAGTTTTTATTTTATACAAGCCTTGTTGGATCACCAACCAAGCACTTGCGCTTTCTTCTGAATACTTAGCATTCAAAGTAAAAATTGTTTTTAAATAGGCGTCAACTGCCTCAACGACAGAGTTAAAAAAATATTTGGTTGAATTAACAACAATGATATAGTTTTCAACGTTGTCAAGTGACTCACCGACTGCGATAATAAATGGCTGCACCGTCAAGTTGGATGCAGCTAATTTATTTTTTTCTTATGGTTATGGATGATTCGATGTCAGCGTCACTTCTGACGTGGAGGATGAAACCATCCCTAACTTCTGCTTTAGAGGGCCTCCAGATTTTTTTCGTGCAGCCTTTCAGTCTGATACTGACAACGGAAAGAAGTGAGGGAATTAGCAAGAAAGCTGCTAAGTTCTCTACTTCCTCGGAAACTGAAAAAAAAAACATAATTCGTTTTAGTTAATCATAAACATACAAAAAAAATTAAGTGTATATATTTTGTATAGATAAGGGGAAATGAAAATCTTTCGTTTACTTACCATTTTCAAGTGATAATAATATTTTTATAAATTTATCCTTGACCGGCCGGTTGGAAGCAACTTTGAATATTTCCTTTTTAAACAAAGGAAAATATTCAAAAAGCCCGTTAAAGTTGTTTGGATAACTTTTTTTGAAATCTTTTAATAGCTGGAAAGAAGTAAATAAATATATGTACATACATATTGTTCCTGCAGGCCACAACTATGAATACAAACCACACTTGTTGATCAATTTTCCCAAGAAAAGCCTTTTCTGGGACACAACTCCTTCCACTCGCACACCTTTTCCTTCTCCACAAAATGCACGCCTTTGATTATTTTTCGTTTTCTTTATTTTACAGGTTTTAATATACACGTAGTGATTGTTTTCTTTTGTTTTATGATTTTAATATACTTTACATTGAAATATGAAAGGCCATGAAGGTAAAAATTTATAAATTTGGAAAAAATGATTGCAAAAAACACCAACCAACAAAAATGGCTGAAGGCCCAAGACGATTTTAATTTAGAGATTTATGTGTTGATAGGTTGGTGGTTGTAAGACGATTGAGTAGCCGTCGCTATGCGACGAACTACTTTAAAAGCGAACAGTACTAGCCTTGTACCTAGAGTGATAAAATTAAGAGAGTAAGGAGTGGCAGTGTTCACACTCGATTCTTGTGAACACATATTAAAAGGCTAATAATGCAACACTTAAATTCATCAAATGCATTTAAATAAAAAAATGATTTAACTTACCAAAGTGTAACCTGTTGGTTTTTGAAGAGCTGGAAACTGTTTGAAATATTCATCAATGCTCTTGAGGTGGCTTAAACGAATATTTGAAGTTTCCTCCCATTTTTCCACCACTGTTTCCCAGGGATGGCTTGAATTTTTAAGCCACTCAAGGCTTTCGCTGCAGTCCTTTTCAATCTCCAAAGCATTAGCTTGGAAAGGGATTGCTGGCGATGATGGTGATGCAGGCGACGATAGTGGTGCAAACGATGATGGTGATGCAGGCGATGAGCACCGAGATGAAGTGGGTGTTGTTGGTGGGTCCAGTTTATGTCGTTTCGCAATTATACCAGACTCCCTGTACTTCCTTTTAAGATTATGTATCTGGTCGGGGAGTTTTCCTACTAACCGGTTGGAAATACCGCGAGTGGATTCAACAAACTTTGTGTTCAAATACACAAATTTTTGCTCTTTTACAAAATGTTGAATGATCTCACTCGCCCAGTAGTTGTATACATCGGCTGTAATATTTCTCTCCGGATTACTTTTTTGGATGTGCTTTCCAATTATACGCACTAGTCGCATTCGTGAGAGGTTATCGAGTGGATTGGTTTTTGGAGCATTGAGTAAGGATTTTCCATCCAAACTACTTTCAAGCAATTTCTTTAAGCTCTGAAATTATCAATTTGAATTAATTGATTTGCATTTTTGTTATTGGAAAAGTTTCCGTTAGAGAGTTAAAAAAGAACAACTTTAGAATAAAATTTTCACAAATGTGATAAAATAGATCAATAAATTATTACAAATAAATTATAACAAAATAAATTACAAATGGAATATATAAAATAAAAAAAATTACAAGTGTCTCAATATAGCTAGTGTCATCAGTTGATTTTTGTATTCCGCTTGCATCAGCTATATAAGAAATAAGCTCGTTGAACGGATATTCTTGAATAGTTTAGCTGAATCTATTGTAATTTCAGATAATTGCGTACCCAAAAGCTGAAAGTTGTTTATCAAAGTTTTAGTAATCTAAAAGTATTTAGGAATAATAAAATACTAACGGAGCTACTATCTACCCCACTCTCTTAAGACGCATTCCACATTTTCATCATTTAACAAATTATCAAAAAATATTTGAATAGAAATTTTATTGAAAGATGTGGTAGGCTGCATGCTTCAGTTTTTTTATAAGGACATCTCAGAGTGCCTTCCATTGAATCCCCAGCAAATATGGACGTCACTTCTCCAACGCTGAAACTATAGCGAGTACCTCCAGCTCATCTGATTGATAATTTTGCTCCGATTTTCTTGTAGCGCTACTCTAATAATAGACCGGGTTAAATTGGTCGTCAACTTTACTCTTTTGCATCAGTAGTTCTGTAGCTGAAAATTTTTAACGCTGTTTCGTTATTTGCAGGATTTCCTTCTTGAAGACATTTTTGGTTAAGGAGTGAAAGTGTTTTTTGAACGTAAGAGTAAAACTTTAAAACGTCACCACAAAATTGAGAATTTCTTGAATCATCATACAATTGTTAGCTATTTTTAAAACCACCGAAATTTTCTAGTAACATGGCTTTAATATCAGCCCATTTTGTAAGGTGCTTATGAATTTCTATGGCCTGACGTGCTCGGCCTATGAACTTTGACTTTAAAAGGTTAATACACATTTTTTGTCCTTGTTCATTGTAAGTTAAGAGACTCGGAATAATGTCGTCTACGTTACTTATGAATATTGGAAGATCTTCTGTTCTTCCATCAAATGTTGCGAGTCTCTCTATGTATTTGAGAGGATTGAGTTCTAGGACTCTTGGACTAATTAAATTACTATTTCTATTTACGCTACTGTCTTGGTTACCTTGGACTGCTGCCATTGCTGCTGCTGCTGCTGTGTTTTGTTGGGTGTTCATGGTTTCTTCTATCTCTTCTTCTGGTTTCCAGTACGGTTGATGACGAGTGTTCTCGTTTTTGGTTTTAAATAATTTTAAATTGTTCTTTATTTTGTTTCATGAATTTTTTCTTCTTTTTTTTCACTTCCCTTTCGTCCTTTTATTTTTATTATTTATTTTTTATTTTTTCACTTCACTTCTGTCCTTCTAATTTTTCTTCCTTTGAATTATTTTTTCCTCTATGGAACTTGTAGTATTGGTCATATTAGTTGACCTGAACTACGAAAATAATTCCACTGAAAGAGATTCAATTTCAGTCTGAATTCTTTCGTTTAGCAGATCGATTTCGATTTTTCACCTTTTTTTAAAAAATTATAATGCGCAATCACGAGTTACGAGTTGCTTCTTATGTTTTTTATTTTTCTGTCTTTTATCTGTCCACTAAACTTTTTATTTTGGGTTGATAATAAACACTTCACAATCACGAGTTACGAGTTGCTTATGCTTTTTTTTATTATAATCAATGGGTGTTAGTTTTCACAGACTATTCACAGAAGGTTTCGCGAAAAATCGTTACGAGGTTCGATCACTGGTATACCATGTCTTTATATGATTTTAATTCATATATCTTACTGGTACCTACCGACTGCGCCATTTATATTTGAGATTAAATCAAAGACGTTTTTAAAAAAGAATGTTTATTTTATTAGAACCACAAGAGGATGTTGTGGTTTGACGTACTCAAAAGAACTGAAACTCTTATTCTTAACTTATTAACTCTCTCAACGTAATAGCAGAGCTCGTGTTTATTTTAATTTGATACACCTGCTCTCCTAACACAACATTAAATGTGGCCAAATCGCGTACGCCTGAAACAACGGCATAGCTATGCGTTAGCCGTTTAAGCGAGTATAAAATATCATTGTTACGATCAGACTCTTCATGAGGTCCGATTTTATATGCCAAACGAATGTCAGATAACCAGAAAGGTTTTCCTGGATTAAGAATTGCAGTTAAATCGTATAAAATACGATTTTCAGATAATTTAGCTATTAGAACCTTTTCTAAACAGGAATCGCACGTATCAAGTACGAGCCATTTGAACATTTCTGTGAAATATTCAGAAACACCATGGCGTACAAGGCATCGTGGACCTTGATCCCATCACTCGTCGACTCGCCCGACACGAGTTCCATGTGCACTTGTACGAAATTCGCGTACGACTCGGTGAGCTTCTGGCGATAGCTCAGGAGCGTCGCCAGATCCCAGTCCTCCGCCTCCTCAGTCATGACCGCTGAGCTGAGCCTCTTGATGGCGGTACATAGGGACGATCGTCGGTTTAAAGCCATGCTTGATTATCGTCTCACACTTTTTATAACCACTGAATAATAAGATTAAACACCACGCGCACGAGAATTAGCAATGTTAATCCGCACAAACCGAAGGTGGTAGCTTCCACCAAACACATTAATCTTTACACACGCACTTTTCAAGTCCTCACAGGAGGCACCAAATGTTCGGGAATAACGCAACTTCCGAAGTCGAAACGAGAGGGGGAGAATGGAGAAAAGTGTCTTCCCAAGATGAACCAAATGTAAAGAAAAGTGTCTTCCCAAATTGAACCAAATGTAAATGGCACAATGCCGAACAACACTGCCAACTTTGTTATAGTTACTTTTATTATACTTTAAATACACAAGTTACTTATTTTTATACTTTAAATACACAAGTTACTGATTCTTATACTTTACTGGATATAATGAACAAACATAGCCAAGCTATGACCAAGATTATTGCAAAGAGTTTATACCACGTATACCAAGTTGTTAGTTCCGCACAGCACAAATAAAACAACGTTTTTTTGTTTATGTTTTGAATCAGAGTCAGAGTAAGAGTGTTCTGTCATTCTTTCGCACTCCGTACTTATATAACCCACGATCGTCACTATTCGTTCCAGGTCAACCACGCAATCTGGGCCACACAGACTGCAACCACCATGTGCCAACCATATGTGTGTGCTATTTCTCACAATTGCTTGGTCTGCAATGTGACACTACAAACTATGTTCCTCGTCGCTTTCTTTGGTAACGTATTTCGGTTCGCATGACATGCATTGTTATTGTTGTGACATAACACATAACCAATGCCATGACACACTTATCGAAATCGGAACTATGTTAAAGAAGCTTGGTGTAAGTTGAGTAACTACGTGTGGGGCACAACAGTCCTTCCCCCTTAAATTACGAAAGGCGTACGAGGCAACGAGTGAGATCTTTCGGCATATAGGTACGGGTGTGCAACATGAATTCAGACAATCTAAATGTTTATTTGTTCAAAAGTAATAAAAATTTTTTTTTTTTTCGTTTTAAATGCTTAATGAGTAGGTATCTATACAATACATGCTTATGGGTAAAATTTTTTTTTTCTTTTTACATTTTCTTATTTTCGTTTTCTTTTTGTTCTTTTATTGGCAATGAAAAAAATATTGCTGTTGTTTACATTTAAAGCTTTTTTTTTATACATGGGTTGTTTCATCAACGCCAGGTGTTACATTTACTTCGAGGTCGTTTACATTTTCTGTTGGCTTATTATTTATTGTACATTTTATTTTGATACATTTTTTAAATATTACATAGAAAGCTAGAGCTACACAAAGAAAGAAAATAATAGAAATAGAAATGTGAGCATGTTCATGTGTAACATGGAATTACGAATTGTTCTTCTTTAATAGGTCTTTAACATTTATACTATAACTATCTAAATCCAGTTTTTCTATATGAGTGGTATGGGGGGACATTTGGGATAAATTGGTTGGGACTACGTGAAGTAGGTGTTTGATTTTTACTCCTGGTGTTATTTCAATATTCATTTTAAAATTTGGCAACTCGACGTCTTTGTTTCTAAATGGATTTGAATTTGAATGTGATTTTGGAGTTGAGCTTTCCTTGGTTGTGTTAGTATGAGAATTATTTTTAATTTGACTCAGTGGATTCAGTGGCGTTCAAATTTTTATTTGAACTATTTACGATACAGTGGATTCAGTGACGTTCAAATTTTTATTTGAACTGTTTACGATACAGTGGATTCAATGGAATAGTTTTTCTGTTTTGAGACAGCGGATTCAGTGAAATAGTTTCTTTGTTTCGAGGCAGTGGATTCAGTGGAATAGATACAGTGGATTCAGTGAAATAGTTTTCTTTGTTTTATCTGCTCCTCTGCAATATCCTCTTTGCTGAATAATTTCCTTTTTCTTTTAGAATTTTTTCTTTTTGAGCTTTGGTTTGATAACCACTCAAACACGTTGTCATAAGCGTTGTCGTTTATTATTTCGTTGAGAATATTGTAGGTACTCCTTTCGTTAATTTTTTGATAAACTGTCCAACAATCGGAACAGCTGTACTCTTCATCATCAATAAATTCTTCCTCGTCATCAAAATCGTTGAGTCTACTTTTCCAACAATCAGGACAAAAAGTCAACGTTGATGCTAGTGATTCGATTTCATCCTTAATCGGCTTATGTTCTTCTTGGTCTGGTACTTTAGGCACGGATGGTGGCGGTCGGTATTAATCCTGGGCTCGTAATATCTAGGGAAATAAGAAGATTAATAATTATCGATATAAGCGAATTGGCTGCTTCTATCGGCAAGATCCCGTCTGACACATTCGCCCTATAGGCAGTCGGAAGTAAAGCGGAGAGCGTAGGAATCGTAAGACCCTAGCAGGTGAAACTACAAGCGTCCGAAGACCTCGGTGACGTGAAACTACGAGCGCCCGAAGGCCTCGGTGGTGTGAAACTACGAGCGTCCGAAGACCTCGGTTGTGTGAAACTACGAGCGTCCGAAGACCTCGGTGGTGTGAAACTACGAGCGTTCGAAGACCTCGGTGGTGTGAAACTACGAGCGTCCGAAGACCTCGGTGGTGTGAAACTATTAGCGTCCACAGACCTCGGTACAGACTGTAGCTGTGGGATCGGCAGGTATTAGTCTCTGCCCCTGGTGGCACAATACGTAAGAAATATAATTTTATAAGAGTAAACTTAGTACACTTTACCTTGAACCAACGGCGTTCCTTGGTTTCCTGGGAGATGTGCACCACTTGACTGGTGCCGGCGAACTACATTTTTCCTTGGACTGAGCCGCTCTATTTATACCCATCCGGGGTAGCGGTACCTGGTGCGATTCCCATATAATCTAATGGGATATCCCTGTTGTGTAATTTTTCGTTACACAGAAAGTTTAGAAAATCTAAGAACTCTCGTTCTTAACTTAGACGGACACTACAAATGTAGCGTCTTGTCGTCTTTCTTAATTGGGGATTGGGAAAGGGAGTTTGTTTGGTGGGTTTTAAGGGCGCACCATCCCGGAATTCTAGGCTAAAGAGCCTAAATCTGGCTTTATACTCACCTTTACTGGGGAAAAGTTTTCCTGTTTTGGTTTACTACTGTTGTATTCGGTTAAAATCAGCAAAGAAAAGTCCTCTTGGTATATCTCACTACTGTGATATCTGAATTTCACTTTATTACTCGAGTTATCATTGATTTTTCATTAACTATTTATACCTTAAAATAGCTTACATAGATAAACTTAAACTATGTCATGAAATGTTGGTAAATTCCTGATGTCGAAATCATGAAATTTCGACATCGGAACTTCTTAAATGTTTCTATAATTATTCCTCAGTCATCAAAACAATTTGCCCTATAAAATATTCGTCACACATTTTCTTTACCACTTATTGCGACAAGTTGGTCGCGACGCTTTAGACTTTTTTGTCAAAACCACGGACACACACACAGTAGTGTTTGAGATGTAATCGGTGGAGTTACAAAACCTTTATTAGAATTATTAGTAATTATAATACATTAATATAATAATAATAGTTTACAATCACTTACTTAGTCTAATCTATGAAACTCGAAAGGTAATGAAAAATATCTAGTAGTGAAATGGTTATCTAGTAAATCTGGCGTCCTTCTTCTCGTATGGTTTGGTGTCAAAAGGCGGAAATATTCTCGATTCTAAGTGAAGTTGATGGCGGTGGCATAAGGGTGCGAAGTTGGCTGCGCTGTTGTGAATAGCTGGCCCCATCTATCGGCCGGTGGAGCTAGCTATCAGATGGGGTGCGTTCGTCGCCTCAACACCACTCGTCAGCATTATCTGTTTTCTGAGAGTTCATTCCAGTTCATTATTTGACCGCAATAATTTGTTTGCATTTTTCTGATGACGCTTCAGTATATGAATTAACTGAATCGTCACCCAGATAATTGCGCTTTTTGTTTTGCGTCATACACATAGCGATCGAATGTTTGTTTACAATTCGAATGCTTTAGTGCTGACCTTGGCCTTGAAGCTGGAATGAAATTTGGGTTGGTTAGGATTTTCGTGTGTTATACAATAATACACAACACCTCCCCCCTTTAAAAGAGATAATTTTTTGTTTGGAAGAGACAAAAAATGCTAAGTCCGTCTTTCAAGTGGGATTGAAAATATGTGCGGTGATCAATATTATTATTTTGTGCGTTTAAAGTTTGGGAACTGTTGGTGACTCAGTCATAGGTTATAGGAACATTTTTTGTAATTATTTTATACAATTGTTATTGTTTTTCAATTTGTATTCTAATTAATTTTACATATATATTTTTTTTTTTTATTATTTTTTTTTTTTTTTGTAATATAATTAATTATACATTTTGAATCGTCTCTATCTCTAGGAGTTCGTCTTTCGATGGCAGGTTTATTCTATTTTTTAAATGTTTGGCTACTGTACATATAAGGGTCCCTTTATCGATAGTTTTTAATTCTTCCGGGATTCTAACATTTTTCAATACATAATCCGGGAACTCTTGATCTTTGTTCTTTCTTTCCCATTCTTTGTTTAAAAATTGATATACTGCAACCATTGCACCAGAGCACGAGACTCCTAGACCGTTATAACTTTTTATAGTTCTATTTTCATTATTGACTACGATCAAGGTCCAGTGCAGTCCCCGTACTTCTATTGGTAAAAAGAGAAGTCTGTATTGAAAAATGTTTCTGTCTCCTGATTTGTTGCCTTACTTCCTTGGGTTGACCTGGTATGTTGGCCAACCTGATAAGTTCTGCTATTTGTTTCTTATGTTGTACCCTCTTTCCTGCTCGTGCTTTGGGAGCTGGGGGCAGCGGAATAGTTTGGGTCTCCTTCCTTCTGGTGGTTCTTTTCAAGTATTCTGCTATGGTCAATGGTTTGGGGCCGACTCTGCTTGGCTCAGGTCTTCTCAGAGGCGTAGTTGTTAGTAAAGCCTGTGCTTCCTCTATTAGGCTGGCTGCAAGGGCCAGTTGTGCGGAGTTTGACATTCGTGAAAAATTTGAAAATAACAGCGACAACTCCTATTGGCTGAGTGTCTTGTACCTCTTTTTTGTACCGCGCAGAAAAGAAAAAAAACTTTTTTAGACGAGATCTCCTGGCAAGATCGCCATGTAATGTTGCCACCTACAGCACCGATCGCTTAGCAGTATTTGCTATCGCTCGGACCTCTATTGCAAGATTGCAAATTGGAGGTTAGTACTGTAGATGACTGCAGAAGATCCCAGTTTGTATTCTTAGGCGAGTTGCCAAATATCAAATAAAACTCGGTGTGCTTCGTTGACTCCACTATCGATCTCTGATTTTATTATTCAAAAACATTCCTTATTTATACATAATTTTCTTCTTCCCATTTTAGTTATCGAATAATCGACTACACTTCGATACTTGATCCACTTCATTATCACATTCTATCGGGAGAGTGCCAATGACCTATTGCACAAGCAAACACTCATACCCCAAAGACTATTGCCATGTCATCACTATAGTGCATGCAGTCAGAACAATAAGATCTCTTATTACCGTTGCCGGTCGGCAGTGGCCTTCCACTTGGGATCATATTGTTTCAAGTGCAATGCACCATAATGACACATAAATATGTTGATTGTTAGGCATTCATATGCAATCCAACTGAATGGAGAATGTGATAGAATCAAATATCGAAGTAGAGTCGAGGGTTGACAACCTTAGAATTGCTGTAGAGCAATTAATAAAGAGTTCGTTGGCTGTGACTCCTTCACACTGCGATCCACCTCGTTAGATGTACATTATACTCTCTTTTTAAAATACGGTTAGTTACAAATTGTAAATTAAAAACAGAATCTCCTGGTTGGTATTCTAATTTGTTCATGAAGTTGTATATTTTTTGTTGGTCGACGAAGTTGTTTTCCCTCTGAGTTAATTGATTGGTCATTTTGTATTGTTTGTAGATAGTAGATGGATACCAAAATATTGTACGAGTTGGACGAGAGATGAGATTTTTTTCATCGGGTGAAACTCCTAAAGGTACAACCTCCATATTGTCTGCGATTATTTCTATATAAATAACAAACAAGGGTAATTGTTGTAAGAAGTCCGTATTTTCAATGGTTGGTAAATAGACGAGTTGACCGTTGCTTTCGTCGTACATATTTGTAAAATCCGACGGGACTAAACAAATCATCATAATTGATAACATCGTGTGAAGTGTGCAATAAAAAGAATGCGACACAATTATATTTTTTATTGCTTCACTAAAAAAAAATTACTTTTATTGCGGTGATCTATATAAATATATAAAATTATATTTTTGATTGTTGAGCGTGTGTCCAGACGTCCGATGTAGTTGGCTGCCGTCGAAGAAGAGAACGAGAAAACCGGAAAAGGCAAATGCGACAAATGGCGTGTGTGTGACATTTGACATTTATAGTTGTGGCTCTGTTCGATGAGGCATCTGATGTTTATCGTTGGGGTTCTGTTCGATGAGTTGTTGTTCTGTTCGATGAGTGGTTGTTTGTAGTGGAGTTCACTACAATCGTTTTCACAAATTAAATGATGTAGATTTTCGACAGAATGTTTTTCTAGTTTTTTAGTGCATGAGGTAGTAGCTTCAGGGCGAGTTCTTATATTTAAATAATTTAATAATGATTCTGGTGGTATATCCAAGGATAATACTTTTAATTCTTTACTTCCAACACATTTGTACTTGTAGTGATAGATGCAAGTCAAAGCGTTCCTGTACGGCTTTATGTGATGGTTTACTTGACTTGAACAAAATATCTCCACATGCTATAAACTTCCCTAGGTTTTCCGACCTTCCATCGAAAGTCGGGACAATATTAATGATATCCTTAAAATTCATTTTATATTCTGTCATTTCCGAAATGTCAGAGACTGAATGAAAAGGCAAATGCTTGAATAAACTACCTTTTAGTTTTTGATTGCGAGTAGCAATTGTGGATAAGCTTATTAAATCGATACGACGAGAGAAAACAAAGAGTTTAATTTGGGGTTCGGGTAGAAGACAAGATAAATAAATTTAATAAACACTTGTTGCTGTTATTTTAAAGTTATTGCTATTATAAGTTTTCCTTTTGGTAGTTTTCTTGTCACCTATGTGACAGCAATTCCATCTCAGATAAAAAGACTTTGTTATACACTTTTAGTTATCTTATTTATTTGTTGCCACAATTACAACAGATACAAATCTACACACTGAACTACTTGTTATGCTTCTTTATATTCAACTCACTACTGCCGTGACTTTAGCCGGCTTCCTGGAAATTAAACTGGAAAAGTAGATGGCGGGCGGCTGGAATGACAGTTTGAGGACGGTGTTGTTATTGAGTAGAGTCAGGGTCGTTACACTATTATTGTTTAATAATAATTTAATAATTTAATTAGATCTTAATAGATGGTAAAATATACTTAAATCTTTTTGATAAATAATAAAAAATGGAATTTACTTGTTTTGTGGTTGCTGTTGGGGGTTGTTGTAGTTGCTGTTAAAGTTGTTGATGTTAAAGTTGTTGATGTTAAAGTTGTTGAAGTTGATTTTTTCTACTGATGTTGGTGTTGTTGGTAGTTGCTGCTGCTGATTTTTCACTTGCCAGGCAGGCTTCACGCCCTATAGTTTTCAATTACGGCCTGGTCTTTTCACTGCCTAATTTTTGCCTCCGGCGTCCGCTTGGGAATTCGCCAGGTCTTATGTTTATAGGGCTTCTTTTTTTCACAACACAACACAAAAATCACTTAATGGTGTTTTTTTTCACCACACCAATAACAGTACACACAAAAAAAAATTACCTATTGGTGTTTAGCCCCAGTACGCCTCAAGAGTCAAAGAAAAATAGACTTCTTGTGTTTGAGATATATTACAATCAATATTATCCCGGGATAAAATGTTAAAATCCCACCGCTGCCACCAATGTTTCGTTCTGCCGTGCTTCCTTTTTTATAGCAAAGGGAAGAGCAGGTGACGGAGGGTCAAAAAATGAAAAGATACTAATTCGTTTTAATTATTTATTAGTATAACAGTGTATCGCAAGGACACTAGCTTAAAAGTTTATTTTTAGGTTTCAACCGCAGTCATTAGTCGCGTTTTATCTACCTATCGTTTACCGGCGGGATCTTTGATCAATGCAATCAACTCTTAATTGTCTTTAACTTTATCTTTGATCAATACGATCAACTCTTAATTGTCTTTAACCTTATTTGCTTGAATTTTTTTTGCAAGAAAAAGAAAGAACTAAATTGACTAAAGCCTATAGATAATCAATCGAATAAAAGGACAAAAAACGTTCTCTTTTTAATTCAGGTTTCTTTAATTTTATGATCTTATGATCTAGATTACTAATGCGCAAGTGAGTCTACATTTCCAATCCACATCTATATTGTGATACTTTTTTCTCAAGGCTGAGGTAAGCTCGTCGGGTTCCAGGGTTTTGTCGAAGAAAGCACAGTAAAACAGTCTGGCTTCCCAAGTTGATAATTCATTGGTAGAGCGGCGGTAGTTAATATGATCGGTTGACGGTGTATGGTCTGGTTTCAATATAGTTAGCGGCGGTGGGAAGGAAAGTGTGACGCTTCGTTACAATATAACACCTCAGTATCCGCTTACAGCTGTTCATCCGTTGGTACCTCTATATGACGTTGACTTGTAGAGGATTTTCGTTGGCGACCAACAGCTTCCCCCTTCACTGCCTCCTTCTTCCTTTCCACTTTGCTCTCCAAGCATCACTTTCATCATAAAAAAGAAAGTAAAGAAAACATCGCATGTAGGAGGTGTCAAAGAGATGTTTTGGGACCTCCCAAAGTCTCCTCCCATTTTCTCTTTGTTTTGAGAGAGATGTTACCAAGCGGGCTAACGGTTGAGCATTCTTAAATACTCTCCGGCAGAGATCATGGGCGCTCTAAGGCCCCGTGTGGTAAGATTGCAGCTATACCCTCAGCGGGTTAGCGGTTGAGTATTCTTAAATGCCCTTCGTCAAAGATCACAGGTGCTCTAAGGCTCCGTGTGGTAAGATCGCAGTTATACCCTCAGCGGGTAAGCAGTGACGGCTGAGTATTCTTATATGCCCTCCGGCAGAGATCACAGGCGCTCTACGGCCCCGTGTGGTAATATCATAAATCTGCCCCTGGTAGGTCTGTAGTGACGATTGCTGTGATCCTGGCTTCGATCTCCGGAACCAATAATGCGGCCCTCCGGAAGGTTTCGTTGTTGCTTTTACGGCGTCGAATCTGGGGAACAAACTCGGTTTAGCTAAACTAGTTTAGCGGTTAAACTAGTTTAGCAACGAGCGGCCAGCTGGAAAGAAGGTCGGTATTAGCGACAGTTATTATTGAATGCCCCTGCCAGCAACAAATGCCAAGACTTTTAGTTCTGACAGATCACAGGTACTAGTACGGCCCGTGGTGGACAATATAGCTCAAAGAAAACTTACTCTACCAGGAGATGTTCACCGTTGCGGCGGTGCCGGCTAACTGAATTTCCTTGGCTCGACTTGCCCTATTTATACTTCTGGCACTGAGGTGCCGTGCACACCTCTACATATTTTGTTATTGTTACTACCATGTGTGTTGTGTTCTTCAATCACCACTGGTGGTGAAACATATAAACGCTTTTTGTATTTTTCCGGCCCAACACCGCACTCGCACTTTAACTTTATTCTTTTTCTTTTTCGAAAATCTTGATGCAAATCAACTGAAAATTTTCTTATTTTTTCTCACGATTTGAAATAATGCTTTTTGTATCTATCCGGCCCAACACCGCACTCGCACTTTAACTTTCTTCTAAAATTTTCTTTTCGACCTTGTTCTTTACTTGTATTTTTTCTTCGTTTGTTCTAAGAGCTAAGACTTTTCGCACCGCACACTAGAGTTATGGTTATTAATTATTTTATTTTATTGCTTCCGCACTACACGACTGACCAAAAACTAATGACAATGCCCACCCCAGATACCCATCAACACTTTTCGCTCATCTCGCTATGTACCAGCTGGACCGTTGCGTACAATGTAAATGTACATTGTACAACGCATACTTCGTGACCTCTATTCCTAGGAAGGGATCCGGTTGAGTAGGCGCAGCTTTTTTTGATTTTTTAATAACCTGGTATCAAGGGTAACCCAGATAGTTAGCATCTACTTTAACAACATCCTTTTTTAAATTAGGTGTAATGGTATCGCAGCACCCAGCCTGGAGTTTAGCAATATCCATCCCCGGATCAGATACAACAACATCCGTTTTCAAATTGGAATCAACGGTGGAAACATTTCCAACTCCAGTGTGTCCATCTCCACCACATAGAACACATTTCAGTAGGGTCTTATCTTTGACCCTTGCCTTACCGAACTTACACTCTTTGTCGTTGTCCACTTTTACGCACCTCGACTTCATTTGGCAGTTGAATGCGGCGTGACCGAATCGTTGGCAACGAAGACATTGTAAAATATCCCCGTACCTGTTCATTGTCTCCCATTTTACCTTCTGGTAGTCCAAGACGGAGATGCTCCTGAGACTTTCCAGACGGCCGCTGGGTGGCAATGTGACGAGGAACATCGGCAATAGCCGCCTCTCTTGTCTTGCCTTGGCCTTGGTGAACGACTTGAGCATGTTGAACTCGAGATCGTCGCTAGCCAACCTGCGGAGTTCAGCTAAGAGCTCCTCAGGGTTAGAGGTAGGCTCTACCCCTTTCAATAGCATGCATTTAGGTTTCTCCTCTTTGGGAGTATAATTAAAGTACTAGGTGGTTGTCTTCGCTAAAAACTCCCGAACGATCTTATGGTCACCAATGTTTGGACATTGGATCGCATGTCGATCTTGACCTAAACGTTTTATTACAAATTTATCGCCAATGGCTTACATATGTTTTTTGTGGCCTGTTCCTCCACACTTGGTACCTGCTACTGCCTTAGTTAAAATTCACTGATTCTAAACTTTAAATCAGTGGTCTCCAGCAAATGATCCCCAGGTATCGATCACCTTGTCGGTTCTCACTTCCACTTGTATGGGCGTAGGATCTACCACGGCGTTTGTGGATTGTTGACCGGCACTGGCAATTTGAATGTCATTAGTTCTTCGAGCTAGTTTTAGGCGTAATTCGGTACATAGCGAGTCTATTCTATCGAATTCCTCCTCGTACTCATCAGTGCTCTCCAAAAACGTGGCCAACGCCACAGATGCTCCTGCTCGAATCTGTTGAAGAAACTAGCGACCCTTTCCATGTTGTCTTTTACAGAAATAGCATCCATGTCAGCGATGGCATTATCGCTGCATTGGTCTATTAGGGCGTTTAGCTTTTTCGCGAAATACAGACGACGGGCATTCGTCGCAAATTCAATATTCCATTTTGCTTTGCTCAATATCACATACAAAACAAATGTAAATGTATATTGAAAATAGTAAATAAATGAATGACTTACTTACTTACTAACTTATCACATACAATTATTATTCAAGGTACACATGGAGTATGAATAAATTTACATTTAACATCTAAAATACCTATATCATATTTTATATTTTAAATTTAAACTCTATATTTACCCTTATATGCTCCATTTAAGATAGGTATCAGTTAAATTACTGAGATACTAGAGTATTCAAAAAAGTTTTATAAAAAATACTTAAACTGTATAAAAATACATGATGTGTTTTTGTTTTTGTCTCGACTACTATACCTAGATATAGATATTATCGCCACGAATTGGAACCCTTTCCATGTTGTCTTTTACAGAAATAGCATCCATGTCAGCGATGGCATTATCGCTGCATTGGTCTATTAGGGCGTTTAGCTTTTTCGCGAAATACAGACGACGGGCATTCGTCGCAAATTCAATATTCCATTTTGCTTTGCTCAATATCACATACAATTATTCAAGGTACACATGGAGTATGAATAAATTTACATTTAACATCTAAAATACCTATATCATATTTTATATTTTAAATTTAAACTCTATATTTACCCTTATGTGCTCTATAAGCGAAATACAGACGACGGGCATTCGTCGCAAATTCAATATTCCATTTTGCTTTGCTCAATATCACATACAATTATTATTCAAGGTACACATGGACTATGAATAAATTTACATTTAACATCTAAAATACCTGTATCATATTTTATATTTTAAATTTAAACTCTATATTTACCCTTATGTGCTCTATAAGCGAAATACAGACGACGGGCATTCGTCGCAAATTCAATATTCCATTTTGCTTTGCTCAATATCACATACAATTATTATTCAAGGTACACATGGAGTATGAATAAATTTACATTTAACATCTAAAATACCTATATCATATTTTATATTTTAAATTTAAACTCTATATTTACCCTTATATGCTCCATTTAAGATAGGTATCAGTTAAATTACTGAGATACTAGAGTATTCAAAAAAGTTTTATAAAAAATACTTAAACTGTATAAAAATACATGATGTGTTTTTGTTTTTGTCTCGACTACTATACCTAGATATAGATATTATCGCCACGAATTGGAACCCTTTCCATGTTGTCTTTTACAGAAATAGCATCCATGTCAGCGATGGCATTATCGCTGCATTGGTCTATTAGGGCGTTTAGCTTTTTCGCGAAATACAGACGACGGGCATTCGTCGCAAATTCAATATTCCATTTTGCTTTGCTCAATATCACATACAATTATTCAAGGTACACATGGAGTATGAATAAATTTACATTTAACATCTAAAATACCTATATCATATTTTATATTTTAAATTTAAACTCTATATTTACCCTTATATGCTCCATTTAAGATAGGTATCAGTTAAATTACTGAGATACTAGAGTATTCAAAAAAGTTTTATAAAAAATACTAAAACTGTATAAAAATACATGATGTGTTTTTGTTTTTGTCTCGACTACTATACCTAGATATAGATATTATCGCCACGAATTGGAACCCTTTCCATGTTGTCTTTTACAGAAATAGCATCCATGTCAGCGATGGCATTATCGCTGCATTGGTCTATTAGGGCGTTTAGCTTTTTCGCGAAATACAGACGACGGGCATTCGTCGCAAATTCAATATTCCATTTTGCTTTGCTCAATATCACATACAATTATTCAAGGTACACATGGAGTATGAATAAATTTACATTTAACATCTAAAATACCTATATCATATTTTATATTTTAAATTTAAACTCTATATTTACCCTTATATGCTCCATTTAAGATAGGTATCAGTTAAATTACTGAGATACTAGAGTATTCAAAAAAGTTTTATAAAAAATACTAAAACTGTATAAAAATACATGATGTGTTTTTGTTTTTGTCTCGACTACTATACCTAGATATAGATATTATCGCCACGAATTGGAACCCTTTCCATGTTGTCTTTTACAGAAATAGCATCCATGTCAGCGATGGCATTATCGCTGCATTGGTCTATTAGGGCGTTTAGCTTTTTCGCGAAATACAGACGACGGGCATTCGTCGCAAATTCAATATTCCATTTTGCTTTGCTCAATATCACATACAATTATTCAAGGTACACATGGAGTATGAATAAATTTACATTTAACATCTAAAATACCTATATCATATTTTATATTTTATATTTAAACTCTATATTTACCCTTATGTGCTCTATAAGCGAAATACAGACGACGGGCATTCGTCGCAAATTCAATATTCCATTTTGCTTTGCTCAATATCACATACAATTATTATTCAAGGTACACATGGAGTATGAATAAATTTACATTTAACATCTAAAATACCTATATCATATTTTATATTTTAAATTTCAACTCTATATTTACCCTTATGTGCTCTATAAGCGAAATACAGACGACGGGCATTCGTCGCAAATTCAATATTCCATTTTGCTTTGCTCAATATCACATACAATTATTCAAGGTACACATGGAGTATGAATAAATTTACATTTAACATCTAAAATACCTATATCATATTTTATATTTTAAATTTAAACTCTATATTTACCCTTATATGCTCCATTTAAGATAGGTATCAGTTAAATTACTGAGATACTAGAGTATTCAAAAAAGTTTTATAAAAAATACTAAAACTGTATAAAAATACATGATGTGTTTTTGTTTTTGTCTCGACTACTATACCTAGATATAGATATTATCGCCACGAATTGGAACCCTTTCCATGTTGTCTTTTACAGAAATAGCATCCATGTCAGCGATGGCATTATCGCTGCATTGGTCTATTAGGGCGTTTAGCTTTTTCGCGAAATACAGACGACGGGCATTCGTCGCAAATTCAATATTCCATTTTGCTTTGCTCAATATCACATACAATTATTCAAGGTACACATGGAGTATGAATAAATTTACATTTAACATCTAAAATACCTATATCATATTTTATATTTTAAATTTAAACTCTATATTTACCCTTATGTGCTCTATAAGCGAAATACAGACGACGGGCATTCGTCGCAAATTCAATATTCCATTTTGCTTTGCTCAATATCACATACAATTAATATTCAAGGTACACATGGAGTATGAATAAATTTACATTTAACATCTAAAATACCTATATCATATTTTATATTTTAAATTTAAACTCTATATTTACCCTTATATGCTCCATTTAAGATAGGTATCAGTTAAATTACTGAGATACTAGAGTATTCAAAAAAGTTTTATAAAAAATACTAAAACTGTATAAAAATACATGTGTTTTTGTTTTTGTCTCGACTACTATACCTAGATATAGATATTATCGCCACGAATTGGAACCATCTTTAATTATTTCTAACGCTAGATCTTTTTCTTTAATTCTATTACATATGTATCGTTTTTCTATTTTCTAATAGATCGATTAAACCTGTGTCGTTATCTTTATAAATTTTACAATAGTTTGTTACGGCTACCAGCGAATCAGAAAATAAATAAAGATTAAATCAAAATCTTTATGGTGAAACAAAAAAACATCTTGTATATATCTATGTTTGTATTTTTTTTATATATATATCACCATGATGTCAGTAAAATTATTTTACATATACGGTCCTATAAAAGCATACTTTAGTAAATAAAGGGCAATCATTTTTGATTTTCCTTTAGATACGAAAAAAATATGTATATAAAAATCTATAATTACAATTCAGTTTAAGTTTTAGCCTTTCTACGGCAGCTTCTAAATTCGAAATGGCGAATAGCACGGTTTTTTCGTAAAGTTTCTTTTCAATATTCCATTTTGGTCTTTCTACTAGGTACATATATGAAAGATACTAAAAGAAATCAAAGATATACTAAACGATATTAAAAGATACTACTCGATTTAATCAGATTCTCGATTCTGTGGCGCAGCTTTCGCGACGACTGCTGAAAGGTTTCTGCCCTTCCCTCAGTACACACAGATCCGAATTCTTGATATTCGCCCTTTTTTTGATCACGTACGCCAGGTGGAGAAAGAAAGAGTGTGACACTCTCTCTTACATTGGACCACTCTTTTCGGTAGATGATTCGACTACCAACAAACCACCAACTCTTTCGTAGTATAATTGATTTCTAACATATATTTTTTTCTTTCTATTAATTTCTTAAAGCTAAATCGAAGCATTGCTAGGCGTGGCAACAGCTACGAAAGTGCTTTGTTTATCTAAATTTGTAACGACGAGAAGGTTGTTTTAAATAATAATTTCAAAACTATATTCACCACTTTCTAATGTTTGAGTATTACTAAGCTCTCCAGCCGCTTATATCTCCGAGCACTGTTAAGTGCACGATTTTGTTGAAGTAAAACAATTGTTCGAGAATAGAGTGGCGGCATAGTGGAAAAAGAGCTTGTTGGTTATGGGCTGAATATTGTGTTCCTGGGCGTCCACTTGATTTTTGAGTAATACTGCTTGATGTCGATGGGCCATGTCGATATCCTTGTCCATTTCGATTTGGTTGGACACTTGGGGGCTTGTATACATCTTTCGATTGATGTTGGGTATGCATTAATACCCGAGCGTGTTGCTCCAAAAATTCAATGTATTTAGCGAAAGGCGGCAATGCCCTATATGGTTCGCTGTTGAAACTGGCGTTAGCTTCCGTTTGGAGATCATCGGTGGCTTCGGTATCAGCGGCATTGCTTTGGTTGGTTAACGTTTGGCGATACGTCTCCCAGGCTTCGTATGTTGTGGCGTCAAGACAATCCAGGGAATTGAACATAATAATTATGTTCCATTCTTTTGTACGGGCAAAGTAGTTTGACAAGTGGCCTTGGCATAGGTGGATTGTATCGAGCATACTGCGAAGGGCTTGATGCGACGTGCATTGCATCCTTTTTAGCGAACGCATTTTTCGCAAAGTGCTCTGAATACCCATATATGGGTCATCATAAACCTCATGGAGGCGCTTCCACGAGTTTATGTAGTTGGCTTCAGTTTGTGGCCAACCGGCAATGGTGGCCTTGGCTTCGCCTACTAAGGCTCTTTGTAGTAGTTCGTACTTTTGTATGTTATTTAAAGCTGGATTGTCATGAATATTACCTTTAAATTTGTCGCGCCATGCTGGAAATTCGGCGTTGTGTCCAGCAAATGATCCCCAGGTATCAATCACCTTGTCCGTCATCACTTCCACTTGTATGGGTGTAGGATCTGTCACGGCGGTTATGGATTGTTTGCTGGCACTGGCATTTTTTATGTCATTAGCTCTTCGGGCTAGTTTTAGGCGTACTTGAGTACATCGTGAGTCTATTCTGTCGAATTCCTCTTCGTACTCATCAGTGCTTTCCAAAAATGTGGCCAATGCGATGGAGGACAGATGCTCTTGTTCGAATCTTTTAAAGAAACTAGTGACTCTTTCCATGTTGTCTTGCACAGAAATAGTATCTATGTCAGCGATGGCATTATCGCTGCATTGGTCTATTAGAGCGTTTAGTTTCTTCGCGAAATACAGACAACGGGCATTCGTCGCTGTTTTCGCTTGCATGGGAGGCTCTTCCATCGCTTTTGGCTCTCGTTGCTTCGCTCTACTTAATTGCTCTCCCAATAGGAAGGATCCGCTGGAGGTTGGGTAACCACTACTTTAACTTGCATGCTAGTCTGTGGTGTCACTAATGACCAATTTATGTCTTTTGGTAGGACCCAGAAATCCTCTTCGATGAAATATTTGGATTCAAACCAGGGGGTTATCCTGATTCTGACTTACTTACGTAGCTGCATTCCTTTACCTTCTATCCCAATAATCTTACGCGACAGTTGTTTGACAGGAAACGCACAATTTTCTCTGGTATCAGATTTGGCTGAGCCCCGAAGTGTAATAATGCCCTAATTGGCCCTACCAACTTACCACAATTTTCTAACCTAATAGCAACTGTGGGTAATAACACACTTATCCTACCTTTATCCATATTCATCCCTAGAGAAAAGACGCTCGAATACATTGTATTTTCAACCTTTAATTTTTCATTATTTAAGTACCTTTTACTTCGCTTTTACGACGCTTTGCTCGGCTTCCAGCTGTGAGTCATGTGTTCCTTCTTTTGAACGCGGTGGCATTCACGCTTGCTGGTTCGTTCCGTCTCGGTCTCCAATTCGGGCACAATGTGCTGTTGTGCATTGTCCGTGGTGGACATCTCGGGCAAGATGTCTGATAACAAGTTGCTGGCTCATGTCCTTGCTTCAAACAGTTTTCACACAGCTTCTTTGCGCGCACATATCCCACTGTTCCACTGGCAATCCTTGAGCGCGAAGCTGGCGCAGTGTCTCATGCGTGACATTCGACATTCTCTGTAAATCTTCCGCTCTCGGTGCACCTTGCAGTTTCGGTAGCTTGACAAATTGGTCCAGCAGCTCTCGACAGGTCTGATACTTTTTATTGTAGAGCTGCTGCATCCTTTCCCATGCTTCGGTATAATTTTTCTAATCATGATGACGTTACTAAAACAGGACAATGATTATCCATTATGGTAGCCTATAACCATGGTTTGGTTATAGGCTATACTGAAAATCTAAAAAATTGCTATTTACTGCGAAATATTATAATTTAAAAATTTGTTCGTACTTACCAACCGTTTTTTATCTTCCGAACGACGTTTAGAATAATAATAATTATCAGAATTGCAACCCATACACTTTTTCCATGGTTGGTTGAACCAAGGTTGACTTTGCCAAGTCCATGGAAACTTAATTCTATTTATACTTAAATTATGCTTACTCCTATCTTCCAACAAACTGCTTACACCTGGGTCACTACCAATTATTGCTTACGATTGCTATTGACCTAGTATAATACAGTTATTTTTTTTTTTTTTTTTTCTAAATCTACTAGTCAGATGATACAAATTTTAAAATCAGAAGGGCAGAAGGGCGAATCCCATGACCTTGAGGTCATGGGATTCGCCTATGTATTTTGGCTAAGGGTATTACGATCGACAGTAATAAAGTCAGATGTCTCATCGCTCACGTTTGCTGGTTTGGTTTGGTTTGGAAATGAATGTAATGTATGTATATAATGAAATGAAGAATGAAAAACAAAAGGATTTGAAGAAATATGTAAATAATTCTTTACTTACGAAGTTTATCTTCAAATGGTAAAATTATGTGGTGCTTGAAATCTGCTCTCTGCTGCAGTTTACTTAATACTTGTGTAATGTTCTTGATTGTAATGTTCTTGATTGTAATGTTCTTGATTGTAATGTTCTTGATGTTAATATTTGGGTTGTAAAGGTCCCTAGAGAAAATTAAAATGTGGTAAATAACAAGAATTGTATTCAATCAAAAATATATGTTACTCTACTCACTATACCCTTGCACGTTCAACCTAAAACAAACTCCTCGATTTGCCCCACGTTGGGCGCCACTGATGCAAAAATTTTATTTTTCTATATATATCTTGCCCGACTCACCTTGAATTTTTCTCTTCAATCTTCCTCGTCTGTTTTACTTCCTCGTTGTGACTCGTATGTTCTTATTGTTTCTTTTCCTTTTTTTCTTTCCCTTTTTATGTTTCACACAAAATCACCTCACTCTATGTATATTCTAGCTGACGATAAATAATTTTGGCGACCACGCTTCGGCTTTTGGGAAAAATGAAAGAACACAATCGCAATGGCTGCCAGTTTCGTGCACCAGAGTGAAGTTGGCCTTGATTAAGAAAAAAAAAATTAATGCATCCAGCAACAGGTAGTCTGCTGCCGACCTCGACTGCTCAGCTGGGTTGGGTTCAGTGCAACAAAAGGAAACTTATTTTTCTTTTGTTGAAAGTTGAAAATGCGATCAAGTAAATAAATTATTTATGATTGAAATGTTTTATAATAGGGTATCAAAACGGAATCTTGATGGGCGCCAGGAAATTTTTCAAAGGAAATTTCCAAACTTATTAACCTGAAAAATATGAAATTCGGGAACGACCGCCCTTGGCTGCATGCCTTCCCTCATCCTTAGTTACTTTTGCAGCAGCTTTTAATGATTTTTTTATAACCTGGTATCGAGGACAACCCAGATAGTTAGCAGGGTATCCACACATTTCAGTAGGGTCTTAGGTATATTTGCCGATGTTAGGGCAATTGGCATAGCCGATGCTACGATACCAGGAATATCGTAAATTGTCATTGGCGTCAGAAACCGAGTTCACTGCTTTTTTGAGTGGGCCATAAGCGGAAGGATCCAAAGGCTAAAGTTTGTGCGAACAATGGGGTGGAATATCACAATGCCGTTCTCATTGCATAAATTGAGGGAATTGATGTGGACGTGCGAGGCATGATTCTCAAGGACGAGTAAAATTTTGTGTAGTGTGGAAGAAACTTATTTGCTCAAACACAATTTTTTCAGTGTTTTTCTTTTTCCGCTTGAGGCACTTTCTGCATTTGATTATTATCAAGAAAATATGTCTTTTACTGCAAACACGAACAAATTTCTTTTTTACACTCGTTTGTCTACTTACATAGAGCAAACACACTGTATTTAATTATTAAACTTTTTAAAACGGAAACGTATTGGTACACGAACCGGCTGCGCCAAAATGTTATGTATGAATAGACAATCATGGTAAGGCACCGAATGCTGGCAAGCTTAAACCGGTCGAAGTTTATTTTAAAATCGGCAAGCATACTATCGTGTGGAGGTATCACATCTTTCAACCCCAGGTCAATACCGAAAAATTTGGCATACCGTTCCTTCGTGTATGTCATTATATGGAGGGCCACCATATTTGGATCCTTTACACAAACTCTGAGGAGTTGCATTGCTATAAATCCAAGATAGTAAATGGAGTAGAAGAAGGTAATAGGATAATTCCCATCTTCATTTTGAGGTGCAGATATCAGTTCCCAAAGCCGAGAGTACCAATTCTCCACATCCGCAGTGATAATGGCTTTCACACTGCCCTCTCCAGCCCTAACTAATCCCGTGGATGTAGCACCTATTGCAGATTGAGGAGCCACAGACCCCTGGCATGTGCTTTTCCAGTGCCTATCTGCTGGTTTGTCTATAGAACCAGGAGGTGACAATGTGACAGCTGAAGTTTTCTTAAAGAACTCATCAGAGATTAGATAATCATGCTCTGAGTACTTGACAAAGGATATAAGACCTATCATAGTGTCTTGAATCATTGTCGGTGTCACATTATACGTATACCAATTTAAGAAACTTTTAGCATACATGGCCGCTTCAGAGGGAATAGGACGAGCTGTGACAATTGCTTTATCAACGAAATTCTCTTTGAAATACTTATCGTTCCAATCAACAGGTTCCGCCTTGTTAGTTTCCATTTTCAACTTTTGGCATTTGATGTTTCACCCCATACTGAGTCCCCTTGGATGCTCTCCAAAAACTCTTCCTTGGACAGGGGTGCATTTTCTTGTGAAGGCATTGTTGTGTTGTTTCTTATTTATGTTTATTTTATAACGCTCTAAAATCAAAACCAGTGGGCTATGCGACCTAAGAAGTTAGAGAGAAATTGTTTATTAATAATATATATATATTAATATCATATCTTTTCTATAGTAAGCATGAAGCCTATAGAAAATATCCATTAAATTAAATATTTTTTTGTTGAAACAATCCTACCGGCTGCGCCAAAATGTTATGTATGAAATTCCCAAATAAATAGAAGACAACCGCGTACTTGTATGGTCTAATCACAACTCGACTTATCGTGTCATAGAACCGATCGCGAACTCCAAGTTCAACATTGGATAGCCGATGCGTTTGAAAACTCAGCACAATTTGATGACTAAAATGCATACACGTTTTACCCAATGCAAGGCATTGGGCAATCGATGTGCAACGAGTCAACTCAAATTGCATTGAGTTCAACGCACGACGACATTTTGGAAATAAGCATTACAAACCGATCCCGCGAAATGGCATTTTGTATTGCCTCATTTCTAAGCGAGACATTTTTAGACCAATAAAAAAAATTATTTTGTCTGTTCCAGTCGAATTGGAAATGAAGAGGACCGTGATACGGTCTTTTGGTAGATTAATTCCTGAAGGTTTTTCGCATATATTGATATAATGAGACTGAGTTAGGCTCTTTTACACAAACCCTTAACATCTGCAAGCAAATGTATCCAACATACACTAGTGCTGTAAAGAATTGGTCTGGGTAAATAGAATTTTGTGGCTCTAAACTCAAGGCTCGCCAAATTTCCTCGTACCACGATTGCGCATTTTCCACCGATATCGACGTGGTAGAGACTCTGGAACCTATAGCCAGCCCTGATCCACTTGCTGTAGCTATCCCAGAGGCTATAGGAGTCCCCTGACACCCTGACTTCCAGGACATCCCTCTCTTTTCACTGACATCCCCCGGAGCTTCCAGAATTTGCTGATTCACAGATGATTCGAACACATCTGAGATCAAATAAGTGTTCTCAGTCAAGGGAATTGAGCTCAAGAGAGACAATTGAATGTGTACCAATTGAGGAAAGATTTTGCGTATTTAGCACCCGCAGATGGAATTGGTCTTTCCTTGAACTTCACAGCCTCAACATAATTCTTGATGAAATAGGCATCGTTCCAATCGACTGATGCTGTTGATACAGTCGGTGTTCTAATAGAGTCTGCTATATGAAACTTCTGATACAGATTCGTGATGGTAATCTTTTCTGATGTATTGGCCATTATAAAATGTCTGAAATATTTAATTGATACTGATATTTTTCGGTATTTTATACTGTTTACTGTTTCGGTATTTTATACTGTTTTTGTCTTGTTATGCGAAAGGCCATATAATTATATAGAACGAAATGTTTTTTTTTGTTTACTTATCGTATCTACTGTTGTGTTATTCGGCTGTACTATATTTATATGTATTTGGGCGTAGGAAACTTCGGGAACGACCGCCCTTGGAGTCGGTCTGGCTGCATGCCTTCCCTCATCTTTAGTTACTTTTGCAGCAGCTTTTAATGATTTTTTTATAACCTGGTATCGAGGACAACCTAGATAGTTAGCAGGATATCCATCTCCACCACAGAGAACACATTTCAGTAGGGTCTTGGGTATATTTGCCGATGTTAGGGCAATTGGCATAGCCGATGCTACTACTAAGTATTTTATTTTGACATTTGTAATATTTCATTGTACTTTCGTACATCCTCCCGCCTCGAAATGGTGAATGTTAATTTCGATGTCGCAGAAATATACATCAGTTTGGCATCACCGCTTCCATTGGTTTCAGCCACAAAGTATACTATATATATTATCTACTCTGTAGTTTCAGCATTGAGGTTCCAATATGTTCCACGATAGTGAGACTGAGACCACTCAGTTATAAAAAAAATATTTTTATTGTATTTATTCAACTTTGTATGTTAGTAACGAGAGGTGCTTATTACTTGAGAGCCGGTGGAAGACTGACTCTCAAATACAATTCTTATTTTCAGATGAGCTAGGGAAGCAACGTCTACGCGATATTGGTATTGCATTAATCATCATTCTTTAATGCATAAACGGATGTGGTATCTGGTTGTGTTTGCAACGAAGAAAGAATAAAAGTGTCCATGAAGTATTTATTCTTTTGTTCGCTGAAATGCTGAAATGCATTTTGCGTTGTGTTGCTTTTGCAACAAAGTATCTTGGAGATACAAAGAAAAAAGAACTTATGTATTTGTTCCTTTGGGATTGTTTACTGATTTAAATGCACTGGGGGTGGTATAACTTTCATACTACATAAACACATTGTACAAACGAAGTAGTGTTTTTTCAGAATGTATCTTAAAAGAGAGCTGTAGTTTATTCCATGCTTCTCTGCTGCACTGCGTAATGAACTGCCTGCCTTCACATAGTCATGAGCCGCTTTATATGTTGCTAATTCCACATTCCCTCGTGCAGTCTTCCTCACACCTACTCGAGGCATCTACAAAACAAACAAAAAACGTAAACATATTGTTTCAACCGTCCCCAAAAAAAATTTGTTAACCGTCCCCAACCACTTTTCTAACAAAAAAGTACTCTTTAAACGCTTTTTCGCCATGAACTAAATTCACCTGGTTACCCAGACAAATCCCCAAGACTTTTAACATTATCTGGAATTTTATCCAGTTCACCAACATTAGCTTGTTGATCTAAATTTATTGTTTGATCAACTCCTGTCAATTGATCTGAATTCGGATTGAGCACGGAATAGACTGATTGTCTACCTCCTCTTTGAAGAGCTTGGTTTATCAAAGAAGTGATATAATTCTGTAAGGCCGGACTGGCAGTTAGTTGTTCGGTTGGATTTGGATTTGTAGCCATTTTTTTTATTATAAATTTTGCTTTAGTTGTAAATTAATTTCCTTTTTTTTCTCTTTTTTTTCCACTTAAAAAAATTTCTTAATCTAAATTTTTACTTTCGTTACTTTCTTTTTAAACTGATCCACTTAATAATTACTTAAAAGAATGTCTTACATTAGTAAGGCCAACGGCATCGTATCCCAAGCTGGAATGCTGAACATAATCCTTTTCACTTTTTACTAGTGTTAAATCATACCAAAACTTACGCTTATGCTGCTCCAAGAAAATACACCCACTTGCTCACTTGATCGTTGCTCTCAGAAAAATACGCCAAGCTGTGGCGATTTAGTATCCAGAAATTTACGCCAACTTGACGTCAGGAAAAAAAGCACTTTTTTGTTTGTTTTTCTTTTACTTTTTTTTTCTTTTTATTAGCACGTAGGATTTTAGTTGTGTATAAATTTTAGTTTTAATTAAGTTAGGCCAGAAGGGCAAAATTTATGAATTTAGAAAAAGTTAAATTGAAGCCAACTCAGAACAAAAAATGGCAGATGGCCCAAGACAAAATTTTATTTGAAAGATGTTTTCTGGTTGGTTGTTGAAATGACAATGGCAAGTCGTCGCTATGCGACGAACTACTTTTCAAGCAAAAAGTACTAGATCTGTACATAGACTAATTAATTTAAGAGGGCGAACCATATTTGTTACCAAACCCTAGATTTTTGAGAGTGGCACTGTTTACACTGGAGTCGTGTGAACAACTAGGGTGTGGATTTTTTCCCTGTATTATCTTTGACGACAGTTCTTTGTGTAGGTGTCAGGTAGCCATGCATTATATACATGAGCACCGCATCTTTCGAATCTGAAAAATTAAAAAAATGAAACAAAATAGTTAAGCTAAGAAAAAAAAAATTAAAACATTAAAAATGGGAGAGTATTAAAGATTTATTTATATATTTATTTTTATATTTATAACATTAAAAATGGGAGAGTATTAAAAATTTATTTAATAAATAACTCCTACTTTCATCCAGTGGTTCAGTCATCCGATTCTCAAAGAGAAGGACCAACCGCCTCTCTTTAATGTTCTGGTTTTTTGTCAAAAATGAAAATATTTTCCTCTTTGAACTCATTTTTTAGCTCATCGAAACCTTCAACAGCGGTGATAGCTATCATTAGTTTGAAGAATAGCTCAGTCCCAGCTATAGGTTGAATAGCAGTTGCAAACATCCTTCTTATACATATGTCAGGCCTCAAGAATATGGCTTTTAATGTCTTATTCATATATCCGGTGTGCTTGCAAATAGCCACATGCTCAACTACTGCTGATAGCAGCCAAAGACGGATTAACCTGTTTGCATATTCTAGTTCTACTTCTGCATCCTTCTCTACCCAAACTTGTTTGGAGATTGGGATGAGTTTTTTGAAGTCATTCAATTGGAAGTTTCTTAATTCCTTCTTAGACAAGATCTTCGGCGCAAACATGATTGTTAACTAGCGGGTTTTTTCTAATAACCAGAAGGACACACTTACGGTGTTAACCTCGACGGCCCGATCTCCCTCTACTTGACCTCCTGTTATTCCTCAACATTTGTTCATTGGTGAGCATAAGACGTTGAACACATATCTCCCGTGTTTGCTCAACCTTGATATCTAACAAATGTTTGCTGAGGATAAATATTCCAAGAACACACAGCAAAAAACAGATCAAATAGCCTAGATGGGCCAAACTTAACGGGTCAACTACCCAATTTAATACCCCATAAAAAGCTGAGTTCACAATAGTTGCTATTGTGATTGGGGTGCTCAAGCCGAAACAATATAACTCAAACAAAATTTTGAACAGAACAAACAAAAGCACTAATATAATAAATAACAAAATATAATCACTAGTCAACAATCTGCTTCTTAGGTGTTCCAGATGAACATCAATCTCTTGAGGAGACTTGCACATATATAGGAAAGCCTCTTGCGAGTCCTTTATTGTATATTTTACTGTGGATTTTTTCCCTGTATTATCTTTGACGACAGTTCTTTGTGTTGGTGTCAGGTAGCCATGCATTATATACATGAGCACCGCATCTTTCGAATCTGAAAAATTAAAAAAAAAAGAAACAAAATACTTAAGCTAAAAAAAAAAATTAAAACATTTCAAATGGGAGAGTATTTAAAAATTTATTTAATAAATAACTCCTACTTTCATCCAGTGGTTCAGTCATCCGATTCTCAAAGAGAAGGACCAACCGCCTCTCTTTAATGTTCTGGTTTTTTGTCAAAAATGAAAATATTTTCCTCTTTGAACTCATTTTTTAGCTCATCGAAACCTTCAACAGCGGTGATAGCTATCATTAGTTTGAAGAATAGCTCAGTCCCAGCTATAGGTTGAATAGCAGTTGCAAACATCCTTCTTATACATATGTCAGGCCTCAAGAATATGGCTTTTAATGTCTTATTCATATATCCGGTGTGCTTGCAAATAGCCACATGCTCAACTACTGCTGATAGCAGCCAAAGACGGATTAACCTGTTTGCATATTCTAGTTCTACTTCTGCATCCTTCTCTACCCAAACTTGTTTGGAGATTGGGATGAGTTTTTTGAAGTCATTCAATTGGAAGTTTCTTAATTCCTTCTTAGACAAGATCTTCGGCGCAAACATGATTGTTAACTAGCGGGTTTTTTCTAATAACCAGAAGGACACACTTACGGTGTTAACCTCGACGGCCCGATCTCCCTCTACTTGACCTCCTGTTATTCCTCAACATTTGTTCATTGGTGAGCATAAGACGTTGAACACATATCTCCCGTGTTTGCTCAACCTTGATATCTAACAAATGTTTGCTGAGGATAAATATTCCAAGAACACACAGCAAAAAACAGATCAAATAGCCTAGATGGGCCAAACTTAACGGGTCAACTACCCAATTTAATACCCCATAAAAAGCTGAGTTCACAATAGTTGCTATTGTGATTGGGGTGCTCAAGCCGAAACAATATAACTCAAACAAAATTTTGAACAGAACAAACAAAAGCACTAATATAATAAATAACAAAATATAATCACTAGTCAACAATCTGCTTCTTAGGTGTTCCAGATGAACATCAATCTCTTGAGGAGACTTGCACATATATAGGAAAGCCTCCTGCGAGTCCTTTATTGTATATTTTACTGTGGATTTTTTCCCTGTATTATCTTTGACGACAGTTCTTTGTGTCGGTGTCAGGTAGCCATGCATTATATACATGAGCACCGCATCTTTCGAATCTGAAAAATTAAAAAAAAAGAAACAAAATACTTAAGCTAAAAAAAAAAATTAAAACATTTCAAATGGGAGAGTATTTAAAAATTTATTTAATAAATAACTCCTACTTTCATCCAGTGGTTCAGTCATCCGATTCTCAAAGAGAAGGACCAACCGCCTCTCTTTAATGTTCTGGTTTTTTGTCAAAAATGAAAATATTTTCCTCTTTGAACTCATTTTTTAGCTCATCGAAACCTTCAACAGCGGTGATAGCTATCATTAGTTTGAAGAATAGCTCAGTCCCAGCTATAGGTTGAATAGCAGTTGCAAACATCCTTCTTATACATATGTCAGGCCTCAAGAATATGGCTTTTAATGTCTTATTCATATATCCGGTGTGCTTGCAAATAGCCACATGCTCAACTACTGCTGATAGCAGCCAAAGACGGATTAACCTGTTTGCATATTCTAGTTCTACTTCTGCATCCTTCTCTACCCAAACTTGTTTGGAGATTGGGATGAGTTTTTTGAAGTCATTCAATTGGAAGTTTCTTAATTCCTTCTTAGACAAGATCTTCGGCGCAAACATGATTGTTAACTAGCGGGTTTTTTCTAATAACCAGAAGGACACACTTACGGTGTTAACCTCGACGGCCCGATCTCCCTCTACTTGACCTCCTGTTATTCCTCAACATTTGTTCATTGGTGAGCATAAGACGTTGAACACATATCTCCCGTGTTTGCTCAACCTTGATATCTAACAAATGTTTGCTGAGGATAAATATTCCAAGAACACACAGCAAAAAACAGATCAAATAGCCTAGATGGGCCAAACTTAACGGGTCAACTACCCAATTTAATACCCCATAAAAAGCTGAGTTCACAATAGTTGCTATTGTGATTGGGGTGCTCAAGCCGAAACAATATAACTCAAACAAAATTTTGAACAGAACAAACAAAAGCACTAATATAATAAATAACAAAATATAATCACTAGTCAACAATCTGCTTCTTAGGTGTTCCAGATGAACATCAATCTCTTGAGGAGACTTGCACATATATAGGAAAGCCTCCTGCGAGTCCTTTATTGTATATTTTACTGTGGATTTTTTCCCTGTATTATCTTTGACGACAGTTCTTTGTGTCGGTGTCAGGTAGCCATGCATTATATACATGAGCACCGCATCTTTCGAATCTGAAAAATTAAAAAAAAAGAAACAAAATACTTAAGCTAAAAAAAAAAATTAAAACATTTCAAATGGGAGAGTATTTAAAAATTTATTTAATAAATAACTCCTACTTTCATCCAGTGGTTCAGTCATCCGATTCTCAAAGAGAAGGACCAACCGCCTCTCTTTAATGTTCTGGTTTTTTGTCAAAAATGAAAATATTTTCCTCTTTGAACTCATTTTTTAGCTCATCGAAACCTTCAACAGCGGTGATAGCTATCATTAGTTTGAAGAATAGCTCAGTCCCAGCTATAGGTTGAATAGCAGTTGCAAACATCCTTCTTATACATATGTCAGGCCTCAAGAATATGGCTTTTAATGTCTTATTCATATATCCGGTGTGCTTGCAAATAGCCACATGCTCAACTACTGCTGATAGCAGCCAAAGACGGATTAACCTGTTTGCATATTCTAGTTCTACTTCTGCATCCTTCTCTACCCAAACTTGTTTGGAGATTGGGATGAGTTTTTTGAAGTCATTCAATTGGAAGTTTCTTAATTCCTTCTTAGACAAGATCTTCGGCGCAAACATGATTGTTAACTAGCGGGTTTTTTCTAATAACCAGAAGGACACACTTACGGTGTTAACCTCGACGGCCCGATCTCCCTCTACTTGACCTCCTGTTATTCCTCAACATTTGTTCATTGGTGAGCATAAGACGTTGAACACATATCTCCCGTGTTTGCTCAACCTTGATATCTAACAAATGTTTGCTGAGGATAAATATTCCAAGAACACACAGCAAAAAACAGATCAAATAGCCTAGATGGGCCAAACTTAACGGGTCAACTACCCAATTTAATACCCCATAAAAAGCTGAGTTCACAATAGTTGCTATTGTGATTGGGGTGCTCAAGCCGAAACAATATAACTCAAACAAAATTTTGAACAGAACAAACAAAAGCACTAATATAATAAATAACAAAATATAATCACTAGTCAACAATCTGCTTCTTAGGTGTTCCAGATGAACATCAATCTCTTGAGGAGACTTGCACATATATAGGAAAGCCTCCTGCGAGTCCTTTATTGTATATTTTACTGTGGATTTTTTCCCTGTATTATCTTTGACGACAGTTCTTTGTGTCGGTGTCAGGTAGCCATGCATTATATACATGAGCACCGCATCTTTCGAATCTGAAAAATTAAAAAAAAAGAAACAAAATACTTAAGCTAAGAAAAAAAAAATTAAAACATTTCAAATGGGAGAGTATTTAAAAATTTATTTAATAAATAACTCCTACTTTCATCCAGTGGTTCAGTCATCCGATTCTCAAAGAGAAGGACCAACCGCCTCTCTTTAATGTTCTGGTTTTTTGTCAAAAATGAAAATATTTTCCTCTTTGAACTCATTTTTTAGCTCATCGAAACCTTCAACAGCGGTGATAGCTATCATTAGTTTGAAGAATAGCTCAGTCCCAGCTATAGGTTGAATAGCAGTTGCAAACATCCTTCTTATACATATGTCAGGCCTCAAGAATATGGCTTTTAATGTCTTATTCATATATCCGGTGTGCTTGCAAATAGCCACATGCTCAACTACTGCTGATAGCAGCCAAAGACGGATTAACCTGTTTGCATATTCTAGTTCTACTTCTGCATCCTTCTCTACCCAAACTTGTTTGGAGATTGGGATGAGTTTTTTGAAGTCATTCAATTGGAAGTTTCTTAATTCCTTCTTAGACAAGATCTTCGGCGCAAACATGATTGTTAACTAGCGGGTTTTTTCTAATAACCAGAAGGACACTTACGGTGTTAACCTCGACGGTTGTCCAGGAGAGAGCTGGCATCGATCGGGACGAAGGACGCTAAAATCCATGTCAATCTAAACAATTATTAACTTTGTTGAAGAAATGATTAAATTAAAACTATTATTTAAAAAAAGCGGACACTGGTCTTCATATGTATGTATTTAAATACGAATAGATATCTATATGTAGTTTTGCACAATACACTTGAAATAAAACTCTGCTCTGCACAACCGGCACCTCCAAAGAACAAACTAATAATGAGAAAACAACAGAAGCCGAAAACTAATGACGCGCTTGAGCATGTGAATGTAGTGTTTCGGTAAATAGATGTTATTTTTCGTAAGGCTACGATTTTTTTCGTAAGGTTATGTAGATTCTCGTAGATTGAGCACCTTTACACAACTTACAAATTTGCTGTTGTTATCGGAAATTTTTTCTTCTGGATGATCTTCGAAGGGCTTTTTGTCAAAGCCCACCCCCGAATTAAAATTCCTGCCACCGACGGAGTCTATTACGAGGTAGTCTGCCACGCCAGTGGTTTGTTATGGATACCTGTATGGGAGAAAAGAAAAAAGTGCGTTGAAGTAATGCACACCAATGCAATATTGCAATATTGCAATATGATCCCTTATTGTATGGTGTTTATTCAGTTGACATAGTTTGATTGCCGTTCCTATGATTGTTTATACACCGAAAAAAAAAATTGATATTTTCGGTGACAAATTGACATTTTTCAGTTACAATATTCAGCCGATAAGAAAAATATCAATATAAGACTGTCATATCATTTTGAAATCAAGCATTTATCAGCTTGATACGAAAAAATGTTAATTCTACATTAGAAAACCCGGTATTTTTATACTGGGGATTCTATTGAGAATTCTTGTCGTTTAGTTGTTTTTAATATCAAACTGATATTTTTTCGTATCAAACTGATAAGTTTTAAGTATCAAATTGAAATTTTTTCGTATCAAACTGATATTTTCTTCTAGAAAAACTGAAACATTTTTCGATGAAATTAAATTTTCTCGTATCAAACAAATATTTTTTCATATCAAACTGATATTTTTTTGTATCAAATTGATATTTTTGCATTTCAAATCAATATTTTTTTCGTATCAAACAGATAGGCTCTTCGTATCAAACTGATATTTTTTTCGTATTGAATTGATATTTTTTTTCGTATCAAATTGATATTTTTCGTATCAAAATGATATTTTCTTCGTATCAAATTTATATTTTTTTCGTATGAAATTGATATTTTTTCGTATCAAATTGATATTTTTTTCTTATCAAACTAATATTTCCTTCATATCAAACTGATACCTTTTCATATCAAACTGATTTTTTCTTCGTATCAAACTGTTACTTTTTCATATCAAACTGGCGTTTTTTTCATGCCAAATTGATACTTTCTTCGTATCAAACTGATAATTTCTTATTATCAGGTTGATATTAAAAATATTGTTTGGCTCGAAAAAAACTTTAGTTTGATACGGAAAAAGAAATAGTTTGATGAAGAGTTTTCGATATGCTGGAAAAGTTTTTACTCTGATTTGATATCTTCAAACGGGTTCTCACAATATTTCAGAAAATCTATTAAATTGTTTTGATCAGCTTTGGGAATCATATCAATAAGGTAATTTTAATACTCTCAGATATTTTGAATGTAATTTCAGCAATGTCTTGTTGTATACTTAAAACATCCTTTCTAGTGAGATTGTTTTTTGTATGTAAATTAATTGAAATTTTTTTGCAAATATGCAGAATAGAATCCTTACAAGAGGTATAGTCTGAGTTAGATGACGTTTGACAAGACATCTCTTCGGAAATGGATGTGTATTTTGGTGACGATGATAGTGAGACAATAGAATTTTTTTTAAATTAGCTTGGGATGAACTTGGTGTCGGCGAGTCAGTAGACTTTACTGGTTCATTGTTTTTGAAATGTTTTTTTAAATGCCTTTTGAAAGAACTTAGACACGAAAATGGTTGATAACAGTCTGTAAACATACATGAATAAACATCATTTGATGTAAGCCCATGAAGTAGTCTGAAGTGTGTACTGAGTTCTTGTATGCTATCAAAAGCACAATAGCATTTAAAGCAAAGAACCTTCATTTTTAGTCTTAACGCTTTACTTAAAAGGAAAATGAATTTGCCAAACCTAAAAAATAAATCGGACCGATTCCTTTACAAACAAAGGCGCTCGGGAATTGAAATCTTAAACTTGATTATTTAAAAAAGTTGCTGTGTTCCTAATCGGAGGGATAGTTAAAAGCGTAATGAGACTAAAAGAAAGTAAGAGTTGATTAATATTTTTACTGATCTGCATATATTGCATTTTATTTTTGACGGAAACGTTGTCCTCACTGGGTTCGAACTTTTCTCTTGCAGTCGATGTAGGGTTTAGTTCTAAGGAATGTCTACAGTTAAGCTTTCTTTTATTCCTATTGATGTTATTAAACCTATTGAATAGAAAGAAGCCCATTCGGATTTGGCCTTTTGTTTTCTCTTCGGGAAATAAAATAAACTTCCCTTTTCTCAGTGGGAAACAATTCAACAATTTCATTTGCGAAATTTGCCAACTGATGTGACTTAGGTATGATATACAAGTTTTTATTAAAATCGTAGCAAAATTCAACTAAACCAATTGTTTAGAGTACTTTCCGTTGATCTTTTATCTGAAAAACTTGATTTTTTAAAAAAAAAGTTGCTATGCTCCTAAACGGAGTAATGAGACTACACGAAAGTAAGAGTTGATTAATATTTTTGCTGTATTAACCAGGGAGCGAAAATTTCAGCGCAGGAAATTTAATAAGCTAACCGTTATATTTATTCACATTATAAAAAAAGTGAGATAAAAAGTTTCAATGTAGTTAGCTGAAGTAAAAAGGACACGAGAGAATAATGAATAGCCAACAAGGTACCAAGTATCAATTAAGAAAAGATTAAAGTTCTTATAAATTCAGTTAAGGTTCAACTTCTTAAATCATGCAACTTTTAAATATCAAACATTGATGCTTTAAATAAACATCTAAAATAATTTCGATTTCATTAAACAAAGAGGCTATACGAAAGTAAGAGCAATAATTCTTCCTTTTGAAAGTTTTTTAAATTTTCCATAAATTCAGTTAAGATTGAACTGCTAATGTCGTGGACAGTTTCAATATCAAATATATATTTTTGAATAAAAACCCAAAACAATTCAGATTCTTTTGGGTATTTTAAATCAAATACTTGAAATGACTTAAAACACATCTCAAACGCAGTTAAAAATGACGAAAATTTAAAGAGAGGTTCCCCAACAACAACATAAAACTCAACTAATTGAGTCAGTTCTTCTCCTACAACTAACATATAAGGTTGAATTGTACCTTTTGCACTTGTTTGCTGGTTTAACTTCTCCTCTCTCGTCCTTTGGAGATCGTTGATTTGCCGAATATGTGTGATGCAGCTGTCGATGGCTTCTTTGATTGTAATTTTGTGGGTTGATGAGGTCCCTTGTCCTTTAATTTTTCTCCTTGTTGTTGGTTTCAGCACTGTATTCAATAAAATTATATAAAGTGCGTCTTTTGAATCTATTAATAAGAAGGAAAAGATTAAGAGATTAAAAGATAAGAGATCGAGATAACCCTCGAAGTCGACGAAGTCTGTTGCCCGGCTATGTTCTTGTGGGTTCTTCCCCACGTTTTCCAGCTATCCTGCCACCGACGGAGTCAACTACGAGGTAGTCTCCCACGCCGGTGTTTTGTTATGGATACCTGTATGGGAGAAAAGAAAAAAATGCGTTGAAGTAATGCACACCAATACAATTGCAATATTGCAATATGATCCCTTATTGTATGGTGTTTATTTAGTTGACATAGTTTGATTGCCGTTCCTATGATTGTTTATAAAAAACAAAACAATTACGTACACGTTGTATAACCTGTTAGTTTGCGCTTGTACGAGTTAAGTTAATTTTTATTTAAATTGTTAAAAAAAACCAACTTTCCGTTTTACACCAACCAATTATTATTTTGCGACTATTTCGACTTAGCAGTTAACACTCAGAACGATACTCAGAACAATACTCAGCTTAAGATTACCTTAACACCTTTATTTATTAGAATAATTTGTTGATTCAAGTTGAACTGCAACTACACTTGCTGCTCGTGGTTCCAAGAACTGATTCGATGACCTATGGGAATCATAGATTGGTGTTGCATCGTATGTTGTCATGGTTCTGGGAATTGGTGCGATGACCTGTGGGAACTGCAGGTTGATTTGGCAGCGTATGTTGTTCTGGTTCTTGAGAATCGGTGTGATGACCTGTGGGACTACAGGTTGACTTTGGGGCTCATGTAATTTGGCGTATGATGTGTTAACATACGCAAGTCAAAGGAAAAAACAAGTCAAAGAAAAACGCAAGTCACGTTTGATGTTTCGAATAAGAGTCCCTTTCCATTCTTTCGCACTCCGTACTTATTACCTATGATCGTCACTATTCGTTCCAGGTCAACCACGCAATCTGGGCTACACAAACTGCAACCACCATATGCAAACCATATGTGTGTGCTATTTCTCACAATTGCTTGGTCTGCAATGTGACACTACACAGTATGTTCCTCGTCGCTTTCTTTGATAACGTATTTCGGTTCGCTTGACATGCATTGTTATTGTTGTGACATAACCAATGCATGAAACACTTATCGAAATCGAAACTATGTCGTACGTTAAAGAAGCGACGGGGCAATTCCTAAGAATTGGGTTTTTGGTGTAAGTTGAGTAACTATGTGTGGGGCACAACAGTTGTATAACCCTCAAAGTCGACGAAGTCTGATGCCCGGCTATGTTCTTGTGGGTTCTTCCCCACGTTTTCCAGCTATCCTGCCACCGATGGAGTCTACTACGAGGTAGTCTCCCACACCGGTGTTTTGTTATGGATACCTGTATGGGAGAAAAGAAAAAAATGCGTTGAAGTAATGCACACCAAAACAATTGCAATATTGCAATATTGCAATATGATCCCTTATTGTATGGTGTTTATTTAGTTGACATAGTTAGTGAGCGTTTTAACAAGTAAAAAAGTTCTCAATCACAAAAAACTCGTCATCGTGTGACTCCTTTCCCGTTGTCTCTGGCGTTGTTGTTTTTTTTTTCGGCGCTTCTCCACGTTGCTGTAATGGGATTTCACTGAGGCGAACAGCTAACGTCGCCTTCTTTCCACTGCTTTGCCTTCCCAATCGCTGCAACCACTCACGCAACTGGGCAACTGTATACTCCGATGCGTCAACTTCCATCGTATTAAAATTGAATTTGCACTAGGGAGGAAAAAAAAAATTGTGCGACACTTTATTTCAAAATGAATTAACCGCGGGGACAGCAAAAATTTTCACAACGATCTGTTTATTATATTTTTTTTTTGATAGGAAAATTTCGCGACACTCTATTTGGATTTATTTGATTTGGATTTATCCCACTTATGCCGTTCCTATGATTATTTATAAAAAACAAAAGAACTTACATACAACACATTCCTTAAGGTACACGTTGTACAACCCTCGAAGTCGACGAAGTCTGATGCCCGGCTATGTTCTTGTGGGTTCTTCCACACGTTTTCCAGCTATCCTGCCACCGACGGAGTCTACTACGAGGTAGTCTCCCACGCCTGTGTTTTGTTATGGATACCTGTTGAAGAATGAAAAAATTCATATGTGAGTTTGATGTCGTTCTACTTTAAGAACTGTGTGTGGAAAGAAATTTGTCGTAGGTCGGTGTTTTTTGGGGTAGTGATAGATAAGAGTGGTTTTGTTTGGTTTGGAGTAGAAAATATGTTTGTTTATTGTAGAAGTAGGTCACTGAAAAGTACTGAGGTTACTGACTTATTGTAAAAAGTAGGTCAGTGTTGTTTGCCGATGCTTAATAGATTTTTGAAGATAGGGCTGATGTTGTTATGCTTTGTAGTTTCATTGAATGGAGAAAAATTACGAGACTGTAGAAAAATGTTTTATTATATTTGAAAAGAAAAACGTTGGATATTTCAATTGTTCGGTTTTATTCAGAAAATATATAAAACAAAAACAAAAAAGAAGAAGATTATGGTCAATTTAACAATGATTGTCTTTTGAATCCATATGGAAGAGAGCTATGATCAGATAGAAAACGACGTTTTTCAGCTCGTGGTTTGTACGTTTTGATTTCTTCCGCTGTCACTACCATATGCTCATGCGTTCGTCGAATATTATTTGATCTTATAATAATACTGTCCTTAATTCCACTTGCCGTGGACGTGGAATTTGAGTTGCCTTTAAATAAACGAGTCGAACAACGCTGAAGTATATGTTGATAAGTCGATAAGTCGATAAGTTTATTCTCTGTAATTATTTGAACAATTATTCATTAAATATTTTATAAGGGTACAATATACAATGCTTACTCTTTTTCGCAACTCCTAACCTCCGTCGATTCCACAGACAAAATGAAGTTTCTTTGGAAAATTTTCCCTTTTGGCGCTTAAGACTATTTTCACGCGGGACGTTTGACGTTTTGTTTTACGTTCACTTCGCTCGATTCATTACATGTCAGCTCTGTTTGAAATTAGCTCTGTTTGTCTGTGGAATCGGCTGAGCTCAGGTTACACTTTTAATCTAATATATTTTACGACAAATACTGTTATCATAATCATCTGAATAAGAGTTTAAAACTGCTTCTTTAATTGTATCAAAATTTATTTGTTGATAATTGAGAGAGATCCCCTTTACTTTACAAACTATGTGCTCTGTTTTATCATTTGTACTATATATTTTAAAAGAATAATTTTTCGGGCCTCCACTAACGAATGCTGTGATATAGCTTCCTTTGCCATAACTCTCCAGCTCATCGGTCATGTCGCCGATGAAATTTCCCGTTGTTGGTTTAAACTCTCCATCACGGCTATACGAAAATTACCGAGTCTGTGTCGTAATAGAGAACTCTTTGTTCCAGTTTCTCTAAATAACTGTATAGTTTAAGACGAGCCAAAGTTTTAGTGTAAGCAGCAATACATACATTTGTGGAAGTTAATCTGTCAGATGCTTCTTCTTTCATCTCAAAATTTACAATTACGTTATTCTCATTCACAGGAAGAATATGTAGAATTTCTGAGGAAGGGTTAGTTATGAGTTGAAATAAATCTCCAGGGTTATTGGGAATACATGTTTGCTGTTGATTTTCACGTTGACCGAATTTACCCAGAAAGAATTTAAAATTAATTTAGCCAAAGATCTCTTACCAGGATTATTACAAATCTCAAACGGGTTTAATTGAATTTTTTCCTGATCAAGAAAATCTTTTACATATTTGTTCTTTTCTTCTTCTGTAATACATGAACTAGGCCAGTCGCTTGCTTCTTGTTTCATTTTAAGGAATTTGTTCTTCATTGAAGTGAACAGACCCTGAGTATTTGTTTCAGGATTGTATTGTATTACCTCATATTCCCATATTTCAAAAACGTCTATCAGTTGATAACCCTTCTCTATAGCTTTAAGAACCTCGTCAATAACCCATGTACCGGTTAATGCTCGGTGTTCATCATTATGGTTGCAGTATTCTTCTAGATTCTTTTCATTACTACAGCTCATACATAGTGAGAACATCAATTTGTTATTCTGCTTAACAGGTAGAACAGGGTGTAATAAATTTTCCGGTGGTAGTATTTTACATTTAACTAAACCATTTTTGTCTTTAATCTCCAACCCACATTCAATTTCAACTTTAGGATGACCAATAGGGAATTTACGGTTTTTACACACCCAGGGGTATAAGGAACAGATGTCAATATACCGAATTTTTTCATTTTCTTTGCATTTGTAATAATTGAAAGAATTGCCTGTTCGCCCGCCGTAAAATGCGTCTCTTGGATTTAGTGGAGTACTTTGTAGGAGGTTATGATTGATTAACATGTTTTTTTTCTTTTCTTTTTTCATTGATTGCAAATGTCTTTTGAATTGACAAGACCACATGTTTTTTGCCCAACGTTGATGCTTACCCTTAAGCACAAAATTTAAAAAAAAAAAGTCGGAATTTTTATGATAGTTGCAATTAATAATACCTTTTTATTGCCACGATTTGATTTACTAATAGCAAACAATGTTTATCGTACGTCAATTGATGCGCGTTTACGTATCACCGTGTACGCCTTCCAATTGATTTCTAAACAAATTAGCTTATTCACTATTAACAATTTATTGCATTAATATTCAACTTATGTTCGTTTTACGTATAAGTTCGTGAGAACGATTTCCAGTTGATTAATTCTACGATTCTACTTAATAGAGATAAGTTTCAGGCTATGTTCGAATGACGTATAAATCATCAATCGATTTCAAACTGATCCTTTTTCTCTTTTAATTATTACAAGTTTACTTAACGATCAAAATATATTTGCTAAGCGTACAATTCGCTTAGCAATTTCAAATTGATTTACAATTTTACAATTTACCTTGATATTTTTGATATTTCCGCACTGTTGTCTTCTTGATGTCAGGGACTGAAGTGTCTGATTGTGCAAAATCCCGGGCCTTTTATACTGTCTTTTTGCTCCGTGGTACCGTTTTCGTGCAATGAAATGCTGCCTGCTCCTTATTAATGTTACAATTCGTCTAAATTTGTGCATAGACAAATTTTTACTTCATTGTTTGGCATCACTTTTTCATTTTTCGTGCAGCTTTGATTCTGCGCCATCTTGACTACGATTGCCATTTTTTCTCTCCCTCTAACCTATTGGGTATATTGAATAAATTAAAAACATTAATTTTCTCGATAGTTATATAAAAATTGTATGAAATTGTTTCGAAATCGCGTTCGGCGTTGAAAAGTTTATTTACTAAACGCGCCCATTCGTTTGTGTTGTTAAAGTTGGCCGTCAAAATTGACACCTTTCAACTGACACCTATTGCAGGTGACGTTTATTTCAATTTCGTGTGTGTTTTTCTTTTAATTTCGTTTTGTTTTGTCTGAATTGTGTATAAATAATTATGAGGACAAGAACCTCCGCATTTATGAAAGTTTTTGTTGTTGTAAGGTATATGACATAGTTCACAAAAGTAGCTACAGGAAAATACAGCTGTTAGGGATGTTATCACATTGAAGTGATTGCTGTAGTATGGTAAATTTAAATTTGTTCTAGTATTCAATAATCTAGTTGCTTCACAGGGAGTTCCTTCGTAAATTAACCTTAGGCCCTTTGTTCCATATTCGTAAACAACTATCTTATAGTTCTACAGGTAATTTTGAAACGCTCTCAGTTCAGGTATTCCACAACCATCAGTTGGTATGACAATTTGAGCATCGTTGATTAATTTTAAAGCTTTCTGTGTTTGAACTTTACCAACATCTCGCCTGATATGTTGTCTATTAGATTCTCTATCAGCGTAGGCCATAGCTACTACAATAGCTCTTGGTAGACACAGGTTATCTTTATTGTTAATAGTAATTATACCTTTCTTAACGAGACATGATTCGTTGAATGTATTAAAAGAAGCTAATGGTTTTCTTCCTGTTCCTGAAGGTAGCTTTACAGATGTTACAGTCATAGAAAAATTATCAGAACTTATTCCTTCTGAATTACTTTGAAATATGTTGGTTATCATATCCCAAACATCGCTGAATTTAAGATCTGAAAGATTTCTATAAGAGATCCATCCGTTTCCTCTCTCCTCGAAAGCTGCTCCACTGAAAGTAATTCCTACTTTATCTGAGGGGCTAAGACCTATGACAGAATAATTAAGCATGTCATTAATTCCTTCTTTTACCCATGAAGTTGCTTCCTCGTTATTAGGTATGGGTTTCAGTTTGAAGCTGATTTTTCGGACTTTCAAATTAAACCGCTTTATTCTTTGCTCTCCAGTGCTCAGAATATCGAATCGCTAGGTTAAACAAAATAAAACAAAGGGAGAAAAGAGGAACATTTATAAAAGCCGTTGATGCAAAGAGGAAATAAAAACAAAATTTGTATGTATGTTTATTGTAATATTTTCATTTTATTTGAAAAACATTTAATTAGCTAAGTCGTTATAAAAGATAGCTTTCTGAGAGGGATGAATTACCTCTGGAAAATTATTAACTTCTTGACAAATCTGCTGCTTAACTTTCCTCTTCCTCTGCACCGATTTTTGGTGTTGTTGTGTTTGTGGTTGCAGTTGCTGCGATTGGTATTGCAAAATTTGCTGCATTTCATCCGAATTAGCCCATTGTTGCTGCATTGGCTGACGAAAAGTATGGATTTCCTCTACCTCTTCTTCTTGGTGAACGAGAGAACGAGGTGAACCAATGAAATAAAACAAAACACAAGTACAACGAAATATTTTTTTTTTTTTTATTTCTTTAAAGATACAAATGTATTAGAGTTACTTAATTTTTAGGACAAAGTCCATGAGCTCCTTTGGAGCTTCAGCGGCCACACTCCAGTTCTTCCGGATGAGCTCCTCCGTTAACCCCATTGAAATGTGCGCTATCACCCGATAGCTTTGTAGGGAATGATCCGTTTTACTCAATTACTTTTATTTTTTTTTTTTTTAGATGGCCACACTGTTTCGATCCCCAAAACCAAGAAAAACCCAAAATATTTGTTTAGGAGAAATGCTCCAATTACCATTGAATTTTTATGAAAAGAATATGTATACACTTACTCAGTACTCTCTCCTCCAAGGTAGTGCACCACTTTGGCTGACTTTTGTACGCTGTATGCTATAACGATAGATAGGAGGTGCAAAAAAAAAAATGAACTTTGGATTAATGATTGGTTTTCGAAACCAATGGGAGACCACCACCTTTTTAACTTTTTTTTTCTTTAACACACTTTGTTTTGTTTTAATGGTATTATTTTTTTTACTCCTTTTTTTTTCTCTTCCTTTCTTTTTTTTTCAATATAAAAGATATGTATACCCTATAAGCTCTACTTTAATGCACCCTTCATACTTAAATTGGCTTTTCACTCTTGTATTATTTAATATAATTACAATTTCAATTCTTAGCTTCTATTTTTTTTTTTTTTTTCACGGCACGATAACACTACACTTGGGTGCGGGATCGGGAAAGTCATAGGAAAAAAAAATTTAACACGGGGTATGTATGAGAGGGAGGGATAAGGCAGGTCGGCAAAAGGGAATCACACGGGGACACAGATTTGTTCACACGGTTGAGCTTTTTCTTATGACACATATGTTCACTGCTGCGGCTGCTGATGATTGGGATGATGATGATGATGATGATGATGGGGTTGCTTGGTTTTTCTTTATAGGTACTTTCACTTAGTCTTTTCCTATTACTTCCTTATGTTTTTTTTTTATACTTTTACTATTTATTTTTTTTTCTCTAGGTACTTTTCATATACTTTAGTTTTTTATTATTTTCTTTTCTTTCTTTTCCTTATGGAATTTCTTTTCGCGCAGTAATCACAATCTCTACGGCGGGGGACACAAAATTCTTCTCTTTTTTTTTTCTTGTTGAAAGTTATATTTTTGGGATTACAACTATTTCCCACACGATATGAAATAATGCCCTTTTTTTCTCGGCACACACCGCACTCGCACTTTTAACCTTTTAACCTTCTTTTCAGTTGTCTTTAGTTCTTTAATTATCTTTTGTTTTCTAGACTTTTTCTAGCACCACGCACTTTAACCTTCTTATTTTTTTAAAATTTCTGTTCGGTAACTTTTTTTTTTCTTTCTTTTCAGCGGCACAACATCGCATTTGCACTTTTAATTTCAAATTTTCTCTACTGTTTTCTTTTGTTCTTAGACTTATTGTTTTCTTAGACTTATTTTGTCACACACCGCAAACGATATTTAATTTTTCTTCCGCTCTACTTGAATGACCACACGATAATGAATTCTTTTCCACTTGCCCACCCCAGGTACCCATCAACACTTTCGCTGATCTCGTTATGTACCAACTGGACCGTTGCGTACATTGTACATCTGCAATGCAGTTAGTACATAACGAGCTCACGCCACCAAATTAACGGGCAACCGTCTGGGCTGATCATCACCCGATCCATTTACTTTACTTCAACTGAAGGACGGTATGGCAAGAAATGGAAAAAAGTTGCGGTGTTCTTCGGTGCATGATAAGCAAATATATGTGTATGTAGGCAAGTATGTACGTATGTATAATGCTAGGGGAATTGGATGTTGTGGAGTGCGATGTTGGTGCGAATTTTTTTTGTTCTTTTCTTTTTGGCAAGACTTATGTGTTATGTGATTATGTATCATTGGATATTAGTTGATTATGGGGATTTCTATTATTGTTGTAGGTTAATTGTATTATGTGGTTGTAAGTATTATAGGATCTATGTATTATAATGTGATATTCAGTTGGTTCTGTTTAGATTAATTTATTATATTCATTATGTTAGGTATGTATTGAGTTAGGCTAAGCAGGTTGGTGTTGTATATCTTAAGGCTAGGTTTTATTAGGATAGGAATATTTATGCTAGTTGATAGGTTTTATTTAGGCTAAGAGTATTGGGGCTAGGTTTTGTGATAGGTTTTAGTTAGGATAGGAATATTTAGGCTAGGCTTTGAGATAGGTTTTGATTCTTATTTATGTTCCCCACACGTTTCGAATAACGCCTATTAATTCGGGATACTCCCAATAGGACGCATCTACCAAAGTCAAAAACTTATTGATGGCTTGTACGAACATTTTTGTTTTAGATTGTTTAGGTTACTATTCATTTTTCCACTTAATTTTTAGGACAAAGTCCATGAGCTCCTTTGGAGCTTCAGCGGCCACACTCCAGTTCTTCCGGATGAGCTCCTCCGTTAACCCCATTGAAATGTGCGCTATTACCCGATAGCTTTGTAGGGAATGATCCGTTTTACTCAATTCGTTTCGAATAACGCCTATTAATTCGGGATACTCCCAACAGGACGCATCTACCAAAGTCAAAAACTTATTGATGACTTGTACGAACATTTTTGTTTTAGATTGTTTAGGTTACTATTCATTTTTCCACTTAATTTTTAGGACAAAGTCCATGAGCTCCTTTGGAGCTTCAGCGGCCACACTCCAGTTCTTCCGGATGAGCTCCTCCGTTAACCCCATTGAAATGTGCGCTATCACCCGATAGCTTTGTAGGGAATGATCCGTTTTACTCAATTCGTTTCGAATAACGCCTATTAATTCGGGATACTCCCAATAGGACGCATCTACCAAAGTCAAAAACTTATTGATGGCTTGTACGAACATTTTTGTTTTAGATTGTTAAGGTTACTATTCATTTTTCCACTTAATTTTTATGACAAAGTCCATGAGCTCCTTTGGAGCTTCAGCGGCCACACTCCAGTTCTTCCGGATGAGCTCCTCCGTTAACCCCATTGAAATGTGCGCTATCACCCGATAGCTTTGTAAGGAATGATCCGTTTTACTCAATTCGTTTCGAATAACGCCTATTAATTCGGGATACTCCCAATAGGACGCATCTACCAAGGTCAAAAACTTATTGATGGCTTGTTCGAACATTTTTGTTTTAGATTGTTTAGGTTACTATTCATTTTTCCACTTAATTTTTAGGACAAAGTCCATGAGCTCCTTTGGAGCTTCAGCGGCCACACTCCAGTTCTTCCGGATGAGCTCCTCCGTTAACCCCATTGAAATGTGCGCTATCACCCGATAGCATTGTAAGGAATGATCCGTTTTACTCAATTCGTTTCGAATAACGCCTATTAATTCGGGATACTCCCAATAGGACGCATCTACCAAAGTCAAAAACTTATTGATGGCTTGTTCGAACATTTTTGTTTTAGATTGTTTAGGTTACTATTCATTTTTCCACTTAATTTTTAGGACAAAGTCCATGAGCTCCTTTGGAGCTTCAGCGGCCACACTCCAGTTCTTCCGGATGAGCTCCTCCGTTAACCCCATTGAAATGTGCGCTATCACCCGATAGCTTTGTAAGGAATGATCCGTTTTACTCAATTCGTTTCGAATAACGCCTATTAATTCGGGATACTCCCAATAGGACGCATCTACCAAAGTCAAAAACTTATTGATGGCTTGTTCGAACATTTTTGTTTTAGATTGTTTAGGTTACTATTCATTTTTCCACTTAATTTTTAGGACAAAGTCCATGAGCTCCTTTGGAGCTTCAGCGGCCACACTCCAGTTCTTCCGGATGAGCTCCTCCGTTAACCCCATTGAAATGTGCGCTATCACCCGATAGCTTTGTAGGGAATGATCCGTTTTACTCAATTCGTTTCGAATAACGCCTATTAATTCGGGATACTCCCAACAGGACGCATCTACCAAAGTCAAAAACTTATTGATGACTTGTACGAACATTTTTGTTTTAGATTGTTTAGGTTACTATTCATTTTTCCACTTAATTTTTAGGACAAAGTCCATGAGCTCCTTTGGAGCTTCAGCGGCCACACTCCAGTTCTTCCGGATGAGCTCCTCCGTTAACCCCATTGAAATGTGCGCTATCACCCGATAGCTTTGTAGGGAATGATCCGTTTTACTCAATTCGTTTCGAATAACGCCTATTAATTCGGGATACTCCCAACAGAACGCATCTACCAAAGTCAAAAACTTATTGATGGCTTGTACGAACATTTTTGTTTTAGATTGTTTAGGTTACTATTCATTTTTCCACTTAATTTTTAGGACAAAGTCCATGAGCTCCTTTGGAGCTTCAGCGGCCACACTCCAGTTCTTCCGGATGAGCTCCTCCGTTAACCCCATTGAAATGTGCGCTATCACCCGATAGCTTTGTAGGGAATGGTCCGTTTTACTCAATTCGTTTCGAATAACGCCTATTAATTCGGGATACTCCCAATAGGACGCATCTACCAAAGTCAAAAACTTATTGATGGCTTGTACGAACTTTTTTGTTTTAGATTGTTTAGGTTACTATTCATTTTTCCACTGTGAAGAGCTTGTTTATACCTAAAAAATATTCTTTAAGAAAACCACAACATGATGCATAAGACAATTAGTAAGCCTATCATATCAGAAATCATACAAACACAAACTCGTTTTCTTTAAACATTTATTATATGTGTATAGTCTTCATACAAGTGCACAAAACCATACTTTACAATATTAATATTATCAGTAGATGATAATGAAAATGTGCCTACTTTAGGCCAATGACTGCTCCTTTGTTTGGTCCATTTTATAGTTGGAAACACAAGCTTCAATGATCTCTTCATCTTTCGTATCCATGCAGAGAGGCCTTGTTTTTTTTCGATTTTTTTCGTTTTAATGAAAGTTGGTGTTGCATAAATGGTATCATTGATTTTGTAGATTTTTTTCGTTTTAACAAACTTTGGTGTTGCAGCGATAACAGCCTCATTAATTCTGTAGGGGGAACTGTTTGGCGTCTCAATAGGTATTATTTCATCACAATATAGTGAAGGTAATATTTCTACATCATTTTGTACAGAAGACCTGCTTTCATTTAAAACTGCCAAGTTTTCCTCCACCATCCCAAAGAAATCTCCATTGAATAGTTCTTTTTCGTTGAACAATTCTCCGCAATAGAATGCGTCGTAACACTTAAGTCGTAGTCTTAAGAAATCCTTCACCAGATGGACCTCGAGGACCTGGTAACCTTCTTCCCCCTGTAATCCTCTTGGCCCTATCTCTCCACGTTCTCCTTTTGGTCCTATTAATCTAGCTCTGGATGGGATTCTGTTCGAAGAACGACCAAACTTGTCAACACTCATTCTATAATATCTGCTTCTTTTAGTTTTTCAATTATTGAAACAATCTCGCTAGAGTGATTATTATGACCAGCCTGATGTGAAGCAATAAGCAGTCTCAAACGAACTACGAGTTCATTTGGATCATCCCAAAAGATACAGTCTTTCTCTTTTTTTGAAAAATTAATTAATCCCATACCTTGAGGAAGGTTTGGAGTACTGATGGTATCTTCAAATAATTTACTTATGATTTCTTTGTATTTATATCCTTTATGTCCGAGTATTTGTTTTCCTGAATCATGATTTCGTCTATAGGCATTAATGTCGTACATAATTGATTTATACATATCAAGATCTTTATTATCGAACAGTTCACGTTTTGGTCTTTTCTCGAATATTAGTTCAAATAATCCACGCGTACCTTTATATGCTTTATTATTTATTTCAATATCATCTCCATGAATTTTGAAATCTATTGCAATATTGCAATATTGCAATATGATCCCTTATTGTATGGTGTTTATTTACTTGACATAATTTAATTGCCGTTCCTATGATAGTTTATAAAAAACAAAACAACTTACATACTTCCTTAAGGAACACGTTGTATAACCCTCGAAGTCGACGAAGTCTGATGCCCGGCTATGTTCTTGTGGGTTCTTCCCCACGTTTTCCAGCTATCCTGCCACCGACGGAGTCTACTACGAGGTAGTCTCCCACGCCGGTGTTTTGTTATGGATACCTGTATGGGAGAAAAGAAAAAAATGCGTTGAAGTAATGCACACCAATACAATTGCAATATTGCAATATGATCCCTTATTGTATGGTGTTTATTTAGTTGACATAGTTTGATTGCCGTTCCTATGATTGTTTATAAAAAACAAAACAATTACGTACACGTTGTATAACCTGTTAGTTTGCGCTTGTACGAGTTAAGTTAATTTTTATTTAAATTGTTAAAAAAAACCAACTTTCCGTTTTACACCAACCAATTATTATTTTGCGACTATTTCGACTTAGCAGTTAACACTCAGAACGATACTCAGAACAATACTCAGCTTAAGATTACCTTAACACCTTTATTTATTAGAATAATTTGTTGATTCAAGTTGAACTGCAACTACACTTGCTGCTCGTGGTTCCAAGAACTGATTCGATGACCTATGGGAATCATAGATTGGTGTTGCATCGTATGTTGTCATGGTTCTGGGAATTGGTGCGATGACCTGTGGGAACTGCAGGTTGATTTTGCAGCGTATGTTGTTCTGGTTCTTGAGAATCGGTGTGATGACCTGTGGGACTACAGGTTGACTTTGGGGCTCATGTAATTTGGCGTATGATGTGTTAACATACGCAAGTCAAAGGAAAAAACAAGTCAAAGAAAAACGCAAGTCACGTTTGATGTTTCGAATAAGAGTCCCTTTCCATTCTTTCGCACTCCGTACTTATTACCTATGATCGTCACTATTCGTTCCAGGTCAACCACGCAATCTGGGCTACACAAACTGCAACCACCATATGCAAACCATATGTGTGTGCTATTTCTCACAATTGCTTGGTCTGCAATGTGACACTACACAGTATGTTCCTCGTCGCTTTCTTTGATAACGTATTTCGGTTCGCTTGACATGCATTGTTATTGTTGTGACATAACCAATGCATGAAACACTTATCGAAATCGAAACTATGTCGTACGTTAAAGAAGCGACGGGGCAATTCCTAAGAATTGGGTTTTTGGTGTAAGTTGAGTAACTATGTGTGGGGCACAACAGTTGTATAACCCTCAAAGTCGACGAAGTCTGATGCCCGGCTATGTTCTTGTGGGTTCTTCCCCACGTTTTCCAGCTATCCTGCCACCGATGGAGTCTACTACGAGGTAGTCTCCCACACCGGTGTTTTGTTATGGATACCTGTATGGGAGAAAAGAAAAAAATGCGTTGAAGTAATGCACACCAAAACAATTGCAATATTGCAATATTGCAATATGATCCCTTATTGTATGGTGTTTATTTAGTTGACATAGTTAGTGAGCGTTTTAACAAGTAAAAAAGTTCTCAATCACAAAAAACTCGTCATCGTGTGACTCCTTTCCCGTTGTCTCTGGCGTTGTTGTTTTTTTTTTCGGCGCTTCTCCACGTTGCTGTAATGGGATTTCACTGAGGCGAACAGCTAACGTCGCCTTCTTTCCACTGCTTTGCCTTCCCAATCGCTGCAACCACTCACGCAACTGGGCAACTGTATACTCCGATGCGTCAACTTCCATCGTATTAAAATTGAATTTGCACTAGGGAGGAAAAAAAAAATTGTGCGACACTTTATTTCAAAATGAATTAACCGCGGGGACAGCAAAAATTTTCACAACGATCTGTTTATTATATTTTTTTTTTGATAGGAAAATTTCGCGACACTCTATTTGGATTTATTTGATTTGGATTTATCCCACTTATGCCGTTCCTATGATTATTTATAAAAAACAAAAGAACTTACATACAACACATTCCTTAAGGTACACGTTGTACAACCCTCGAAGTCGACGAAGTCTGATGCCCGGCTATGTTCTTGTGGGTTCTTCCACACGTTTTCCAGCTATCCTGCCACCGACGGAGTCTACTACGAGGTAGTCTCCCACGCCTGTGTTTTGTTATGGATACCTGTTGAAGAATGAAAAAATTCATATGTGAGTTTGATGTCGTTCTACTTTAAGAACTGTGTGTGGAAAGAAATTTGTCGTAGGTCGGTGTTTTTTGGGGTAGTGATAGATAAGAGTGGTTTTGTTTGGTTTGGAGTAGAAAATATGTTTGTTTATTGTAGAAGTAGGTCACTGAAAAGTACTGAGGTTACTGACTTATTGTAAAAAGTAGGTCAGTGTTGTTTGCCGATGCTTAATAGATTTTTGAAGATAGGGCTGATGTTGTTATGCTTTGTAGTTTCATTGAATGGAGAAAAATTACGAGACTGTAGAAAAATGTTTTATTATATTTGAAAAGAAAAACGTTGGATATTTCAATTGTTCGGTTTTATTCAGAAAATATATAAAACAAAAACAAAAAAGAAGAAGATTATGGTCAATTTAACAATGATTGTCTTTTGAATCCATATGGAAGAGAGCTATGATCAGATAGAAAACGACGTTTTTCAGCTCGTGGTTTGTACGTTTTGATTTCTTCCGCTGTCACTACCATATGCTCATGCGTTCGTCGAATATTATTTGATCTTATAATAATACTGTCCTTAATTCCACTTGCCGTGGACGTGGAATTTGAGTTGCCTTTAAATAAACGAGTCGAACAACGCTGAAGTATATGTTGATAAGTCGATAAGTCGATAAGTTTATTCTCTGTAATTATTTGAACAATTATTCATTAAATATTTTATAAGGGTACAATATACAATGCTTACTCTTTTTCGCAACTCCTAACCTCCGTCGATTCCACAGACAAAATGAAGTTTCTTTGGAAAATTTTCCCTTTTGGCGCTTAAGACTATTTTCACGCGGGACGTTTGACGTTTTGTTTTACGTTCACTTCGCTCGATTCATTACATGTCAGCTCTGTTTGAAATTAGCTCTGTTTGTCTGTGGAATCGGCTGAGCTCAGGTTACACTTTTAATCTAATATATTTTACGACAAATACTGTTATCATAATCATCTGAATAAGAGTTTAAAACTGCTTCTTTAATTGTATCAAAATTTATTTGTTGATAATTGAGAGAGATCCCCTTTACTTTACAAACTATGTGCTCTGTTTTATCATTTGTACTATATATTTTAAAAGAATAATTTTTCGGGCCTCCACTAACGAATGCTGTGATATAGCTTCCTTTGCCATAACTCTCCAGCTCATCGGTCATGTCGCCGATGAAATTTCCCGTTGTTGGTTTAAACTCTCCATCACGGCTATACGAAAATTACCGAGTCTGTGTCGTAATAGAGAACTCTTTGTTCCAGTTTCTCTAAATAACTGTATAGTTTAAGACGAGCCAAAGTTTTAGTGTAAGCAGCAATACATACATTTGTGGAAGTTAATCTGTCAGATGCTTCTTCTTTCATCTCAAAATTTACAATTACGTTATTCTCATTCACAGGAAGAATATGTAGAATTTCTGAGGAAGGGTTAGTTATGAGTTGAAATAAATCTCCAGGGTTATTGAGAATACATGTTTGCTGTTGATTTTCACGTTAACCGAATTTACCCCAGAAAGAATTTAAAATTAATTTAGCCAAGATTATTACAAATCTCAGTCGGGTTTAATTGAATTTTTTCCTTATCAAGAAAATCTTTTACATATTTGTTCTTTTCTTCTTCTGTAATACATGAACTAGGCCAGTCGCTTGCTTCTTGTTTCATTTTATGGAATTTATTCATCATTGAAGTGAACAGACCCTGAGTATTTGTTTCAGGATTGTATTGTATTACCTCATATTCCCATATTTCAAAAACGTCTATCAGTTGATAACCCTTCTCTATAGCTTTAAGAACCTCGTCAATAACCCATGTACCGGTTAATGCTCGGTGTTCATCATTATGGTTGCAGTATTCTTCTAGATTCTTTTCATTACTACAGCTCATACATAGTGAGAACATCAATTTGTTATTCTGCTTAACAGGTAGAACAGGGTGTAATAAATTTTCCGGTGGTAGTATTTTACATTTAACTAAACCATTTTTGTCTTTAATCTCCAACCCACATTCAATTTCAACTTTAGGATGACCAATAGGGAATTTACGGTTTTTACACACCCAGGGGTATAGGGAACAGATGTCAATATACCGAATTTTTTCATTTTCTTTGCATTTGTAATAATTGAAAGAATTGCCTGTTCGCCCGCCGTAAAATGCGTCTCTTGGATTTAGTGGAGTACTTTGTAGGAGGTTCTGATTGATTAACATGTTTCTTTTCTTTTTTCATTGATTGCAAATGTCTTTTGAATTGACAAGACCGCATCTCAACAACTTCGAAACCAAATTTTCTCAGCCGTTCGGTTTTGGCCAATGTTTTCTCAAACCTCATATCTAAAGTATCATATTTATCCTCGTAAAGAGGCTCATCTCGATTGTGTGTAAGACAGAGCGGGTGTCCGTGGTAATAACATCCATGGAATTCAAATATCTGTTTAGTTTCTTTGCAGAACCCATCAACCTTCATTCCGTTTATAACGGATTCTTTACCTTTACCAGCATGTACTATGTTAATTCCACGATTTTGTTCTTCACAGATCAACCACATAATAGCCTCTATATTCCGCAGTATTAGGCCAATAGTTTCCGGTTGTAGGAAATTGCGTCTGAATACTAAATTACATGCCGAGGCTATTGTAACGGCTTCTAAAAATGGTTCAACATTATTTTCACAGAGAAAAAGTTTCCGAAACTTTAAACACGCCTCTGTTAAGATTTTCACATCACTTTTACAGTATTCCTCAAGATCTCGTTGCATTTCGAAATTGTCGTTTTGATGTTCTTCAAACCATTTTAAAAATACTTTAAGATCTTCTTTCATTGTATTAGGACTATAATAGTCTTTACAAGGTAAATTTCGTTTATAGTTTTTGTTCTCTTCTGTGTTGAAAAGATGTGGAAAATATTCTTTTTTCAGTACAGATGTTAATTGAAAGGCTTTAGGAAGTTTTGATAAAGCCAAAGGAAAGCAGTTGAAAGAATCAATAAATTTAACATTCATGATTTCCCACTTCTGATGTTGTAAGCTATGGTTTTTTCTTATTAATTTTTCCGCACAAATAAAACACACGTCTTTCTTCTTTTAAAGTTTTACATCGAATGATTCATATCTCTTTGTTTTTCATTTATTCGTTTACTTCCCCTACCTAACCGGCAGTCTCTTCTTATTCAATACATCTCTTTTTTTGTTTTTGTAAGTGTTGCCACACATCATTATAATTTTAGTACCACGCATAATTAATTCAATTGTTAGATTTGTTTTTTCTAACATATATCTTAAAATGTATTGATCATATGCCTGTCCATTGTGTGCCACTACAATGACTTTCTTAAAAGCCTTTCGAGCGCTTAGGATATGCTTCATAAATCGATGAATAATACTTTCATTTGCATTGTCATCTCTTAGAACATTTAATGAATATTTACACGTTTGACAGAAATAGAGGTCAAGGTTATCTAAACACTCACTGCACTTTTGTTGAAAAACGCATAAATTTGGTTCATGCTCTTTCATTAAAATGATTTCACCATTAGTTTTCATATGACTGTTGATCTTCTCTTGACGACTTTCCAAATCGTAAAAAACATAGAGACATTTTTTTAAGTCCGGTGTTCTACTGTCTTGAAATATATAACATTGATGATCATGAGGAACAAAGATAGCACAATTCTTACAAAAATACTCGTTACAAATATGTGTGCGTTCTCTTCTACATGTTTTCAAACATAAAGTACATCTTGTTATTTCATCACATATAGACACTCCATTTGAATTAATCCTTTTGTGATTGTCAAAGCAGGTCCTACCTCTAAAACTTCGATTACAATCTTCACAACTAACCTCCTTTATAGATTTCATGCAGCTGGGTGTTTGTTGACATTGAGAAAGTTTTTGTTGTTGTAAGGTATATGACATAGCTCACAAAAGTAGCTACAGGAAAATACAGCTGTTAGGGATGTTATCACATTGAAGTGATTGTTGTAGTATAGTAAATTTAAATTTGTTCTAGTATTCAATAATCTATTTGCTTCACAGGGAGATCCTTCGTAAATTAACCTTAGGCCCTTTGTTCCATATTCGTAAACAACTATCTTATAGTTCTTCAGGTAATTTTGAAACGCTCTCAGTTCAGGTATTCCACAACCATCAGTTGGTATGACAATTTGAGCATCGTTGATTAATTTTAAAGCTTTCTGTGTTTGAACTTTACCAACATCTCGCCTGATATGTTGTCTATTAGATTCTCTATCAGCGTAGGCCATAGCTACTACAATAGCTCTTGGTATATGCTCTCACAATATCAAGCTTTGAAAAGAATTTGCAACCGTGAGCGTTCATGGAGAAGTCTTGGATGTGGTGGATCGGATGTCGATCCGGTATCGTGGCAGCATTTAGTCGTCACCACATGGTCTCCAGTCTTGGTTGTTCTTTTTCTTCACCATGTGAAGCGGAGAGCAAACACTTGAGGACGATGGTTGGCAGATTCCCAGTTGCACCATGTGTTGGAATTCTGTTTTAGCGGCATTATGCCTGGAAACGTCTAAGCGTCTTGGCCTTGAAAATGGTAGCTGCCCTTTCGTTTCGATGTGATGAACGACGGTGTGTTTGACTGGCGCGAAGTAATCTGGTTCTTTTGTTAGGCTTGGAAACTGTTGTAAAATTTTATTGAAATCATGTTTAGTGACTTGAAAATGTTTTGGGGTTGGATCGTCAGTTCTCATTGTTGATGCATATGTGTGCAATGTGCATCTTAGTCAGAGGGTCTATCAATCTCTTATTCTTGGTGTCAACCAAGAGATTGTATTTTGCTAAGAAATCGGCTCCTAAGATTGGTTTACTAACTGAGGCGATGATAAAGGTGTGTACGAAATTTCGCCTTAAACCGATATTTAGGTTTAGTAATTTAGATCCGAACGTTGGAATTGATGTTCCGTTCGCAGCCGATAGCAAAACTGACGAGTTTGTAGATTTTGCGTGCTTTATGCTACAAGGGAGAACTGACAAATCCGCACCCGTATCGATTAAAAAAGTAAAATTTGAGTTTTTGTCTTTAATAAATAAGCGGCGACTCAAGAGACACTGCATGTTTGCCGCTGCAACAGCAGGGTGACCTAGTTTGGGTGGCTCACTTGGTTCTTTGAGTTGTTCTTGTTGAAATTACACGGTTGCTCACATTTCTTTGCCTCTTTTTTGTACCGCCTGTGATACCAGCACACACCTGTGCCCGAACTTGAATTTGCGCGATTGAACGACCTGGATCTGCTATGAGAACGACTATTTCGGTTTCGAAAACTCTGGGTATTATTACTGCTATGCGGACGCGAATTGAAAGAAAATGCTTCGATCATTGACTCGATTCTAACAAGTCTTTGTTCGAGAGCATCATTGGCGCTGCGAGAATTATCGCTCTGCTGTGCAGTGGAAACGCTGCAAATGTTTGCATTTTGTGATGCCTCGTATATTTTGTCCGCGAGTGTAGCTAATTCCTCCAAAGTTTTCTGACCGACGGACAGTAACGCGATGTTTATTGGTTGCGGTAATTTACGCATCCAAAATTTTTTAATTATGTCGTCGTTAAACGTGCTGCCCGCTAGCGTTCTCATTGAGAGCAATACCTCTGATGGCTTGCGATCGCCAATGTCTGCCCTATCGATAAGGCTCTCTAACCGTTTAAGTTCGGACTTGGAATGGCGTTCTATTAAGGCGGCTTTTAGAGTGGCGTATTTGTCGGTATTTGGCGGGTTCGACAAAATGTCGATAACCGAATCGCAGGTGTCTGGCTGCAGTGAGCTAACCGTGAGACAGTATTTTGTCTCAGAACTAGTGATCCTATGAACCGTGAATTGAGCTTCTGCCTGATAAAACCAGGTCACCGGGTTGGCGCTCCAAAAAGCAGGAAGTCTGACTTTTATGGATTCTAAATGCCCTTGAGCGGAGTACGATTGGTCTTGCTGACCAGAAGAGGAACTCGATTGGGTGGAAGTGTTAGCCCCGCTTTGACCTGATAGGTCCTTTGTTTCATCGACCATGTTAAATATTTTTCAAAACGAGTTTGATTTCAAAAATGGAACGCGAGCTTAATTTCAGAAATGGAACGCGATGAGAAAAAAAATTTTTCTTTTTTTTTTTTTTAAAAAAAACTTGTGAAATTTTGACAAAAATACCGAAATGGAACGCAATGTGATTTTCGAAAAACGCGGTCAAATTTTGAGAAACTGTTTTATATATCTATTGTGTGCGCGAGGAAAATATGAAAAACCCAACGAAATGAGATGCGCAAGATGTCTACAATACAACCAACATGCAGTATATAATAATTTTATAATTATTACTAATGTAATTGTCGCCATCGAATTTTTGAAGACTTTTGAATAGATCTAATCCTTCCTTTGTATCGTTTGACGGATCTATTTCTACATCTTTATATGGGACTATATTATCCGTGGGTAACAGTCTACCCAAAGCTGTTGTTAACTCCGTTATTCTTATTTGTAGATCCCTAGTCTGCTCAGTGACCGCCATAGCAATCATTGACCCTACCTGCTCTACCGATAGTGCCATTTTCTTATCTTGTTATTATAATAAAAAAAAATTTAAACTTGCCTAATTTAGGTATATGTACGTGTATATAAATATATATTTCCTAATATAAAAAATATACTTATAAAAATGTTACTTGAGTTACTTTGTTGCTCCCTGTTGTTCCTCGTTCTAATTGATTATCCTCTGCACGGCTTCTAGTAGGTTGTTGTGAATGAAATTTAATATATTTGAAAATTTTGAAAGATATAAATATGTTTTGAAATTTTACAATGATTTGAAATACGAAAAGTTTTATATAATGGAAAAAGTTTTTGTTTGATTCTAGGTGTAGTTATTTGGAATTTTGAATTACGAAAATTTTATATAATGCAAAAAAAAGATTTTTGTTATAATTCCAAAAAAAAAAAAAATCACGTCGGGGTCACCAATGTAAAGATATGCCTCTAGCCGCACGTTTACGATAAAAATTGCTCCTTTCCAATTATTGATCGAAAGGATCTGGCCACCAGTGTGATGGTGCGTGACTACTTACTTATCCAGTGCATGTGCTTGAGTAGTTGTACAGCACGGGGAAAAGGTGTTGATCTTAATGTGCCTGTGGCTGGAAAAGCCGTGTTTGCAGCACAGTATTGTTTACTGTGGATGTTCCGTCCGATCTATCTTGAAATCCAATACAAGTATCCAGTTTTAATTTATCAGAATACATTTATTTCTAATTACAATTAAACTTATGATAATTCACAATGCTGGAATGAAATTCATGAAATTAAACTTTTTTCGACGCGTCTGATGAGCTTTGGTATCAAATCAAGAATGAACAATGGCCGTCTGTCTGGCAGAAGGCCGGAAAGAGTTTTTTGTGCACATCTCGCGCATGCGCATTTCGAGTCATTTCGTTAGTTCAGGTGTAGTTGCGTTCAGGTGTCGTTGCATTTAGGTATTGTTGCGTTCAGCTAATTTTCGTGTTCCATTTTTATATGTAGGTAACGTAGGTTCGCTACAGACACAGGTTATCTTTATTGTTAATAGTAATTATACCTTTCTTAACGAGACATGATTCGTTGAATGTATTAAAAGAAGCTAATGGTTTTCTTCCTGTTCCTGAAGGTAGCTTTACAGATGTTACAGTCATAGAAAAATTATCAGAACTTATTCCTTCTGAATTACTTTGAAATATGTTGGTTATCATATCCCAAACATCGCTGAATTTAAGATCTGAAAGATTTCTATAAGAGATCCATCCGTTTCCTCTCTCCTCGAAAGCTGCTCCACTGAAAGTAATTCCTACTTTATCTGAGGGGCTAAGGCCTATGACAGAATAATTAAGCATGTCATTAATTCCTTCTTTTACCCATGAAGTTGCTTCCTCGTTATTAGGTATGGGTTTCAGTTTGAAGCTGATTTTTCGGGCTTTCAAATTAAACCGCTTTTTTCTTTGCTCTCCAGTGCTGAGAATATCGAATCGCTAGTCGAATACCAGAATATTTAGCAAAACAAGAAAGAAAAAAGAAATGCAAAACGCACAATTGATGCAATATGTATATCAAGTCTTTATTTAAAATCAAATATGAAATGCACATTACACTGTACGCTCAGCTGCCCTTTGTAGACTGTGCACCGCTCTACTGATGTTAGTGGACTAAAACAAAGGGAGAAAAGAGGAACATTTATAAAAGCCGTTGATGCAAAGAGGAAATAAAAACAAAATTTGTATGTATGTTTATTGTAATATTTTCATTTTATTTGAAAAACATTTAATTAGCTAAGTCGTTATAAAAGATAGCTTTCTGAGAGGGATGAATTACCTCTGGAAAATTATTAACTTCTTGAGAAATCTGCTGCTTAACTTTCCTCTTCCTCTGCACCGATTGTTGGTGTTGTTGTGTTTGCGGTTGCAGTTACTGCGATTGGTATTGCAAAATTTGCTGCATTTCATCCGGATTAGCCCATTGTTGCTGCATTGGCTGATGAAAAGTATGGATTTCCTCTACCTCTTCTTCTTGGTGAACGAGAGAACGAGGTGAACCAATGAAATAAAACAAAACACAAGTACAACGAAATATTTTTTTTTTTTATTTCTTTAAAGATACAAATGTATTAGAGTTACTTAATTTTTAGGACAAAGTCCATGAGCTCCTTTGGAGCTTCAGCGGCCACACTCCAGTTCTTCCGGATGAGCTCCTCCGTTAACCCCATTGAAATGTGCGCTATCACCCGATAGCTTTGTAGGGAATGATCCGTTTTACTCAATTCGTTTCGAATAACGCCTATTAATTCGGGATACTTACAATAGGACACATCTACCAAAGTCAAAAACTTATTGATGGCTTGTACGAACATTTTTGTTTTAGATTGTTTAGGTTACTATTCATTTTTCCACTTAATTTTTAGGACAAAGTCCATGAGCTCCTTTGGAGCTTCAGCGGCCACACTCCAGTTCTTCCGGATGAGCTCCTCCGTTAACCCCATTGAAATGTGCGCTATCACCCGATAGCTTTGTAAGGAATGATCCGTTTTACTCAATTCGTTTCGAATAACGCCTATTGATTCGAGATACTCCCAATAGGACGCATCTACCAAAGTCAAAAACTTATTGATGGCTTGTACGAACATTTTTGTTTTAGATTGTTTAGGTTACTATTCATTTTTCCACTTAATTTTTAGGACAAAGTCCATGAGCTCCTTTGGAGCTTCAGCGGCCACACTCCAGTTCTTCCGGATGAGCTCCTCCGTTAACCCCATTGAAATGTGCGCTATCACCCGATAGCTTTGTAGGGAATGATCCGTTTTACTCAATTCGTTTCGAATAACGCCTATTAATTCGGGATACTCCCAACAGAACGCATCTACCAAAGTCAAAAACTTATTGATGGCTTGTACGAACATTTTTGTTTTGGATTGTTTAGGTTACTATTCATTTTTCCACTTAATTTTTAGGACAAAGTCCATGAGCTCCTTTGGAGCTTCAGCGGCCACACTCCAGTTCTTCCGGATGAGCTCCTCCGTTAACCCCATTGAAATGTGCGCTATCACCCGATAGCTTTGTAGGGAATGATCCGTTTTACTCAATTCGTTTCGAATAACGCCTATTAATTCGGGATACTCCCAATAGGACGCATCTACCAAAGTCAAAAACTTATTGATGGCTTGTACGAACATTTTTGTTTTAGATTGTTTAGGTTACTATTCATTTTTCCACTTAATTTTTAGGACAAAGTCCATGAGCTCCTTTGGAGCTTCATCGGCCACACTCCAGTTCTTCCGGATGAGCTCCTCCGTTAACCCCATTGAAATGTGCGCTATCACCCGATAGCTTTGTAGGGAATGATCCGTTTTACTCAATTCGTTTCGAATAACGCCTATTAATTCGGGATACTCCCAATAGGACGCATCTACCAAAGTCAAAAACTTATTGATGGCTTGTACGAACTTTTTTGTTTTAGATTGTTTAGGTTACTATTCATTTTTCCATTTAATTTTTAGGACAAAGTCCATGAGCTCCTTTGGAGCTTCAGCGGCCACACTCCAGTTCTTCCGGATGAGCTCCTCCGTTAACCCCATTGAAATGTGCGCTATCACCCGATAGCTTTGTAGGGAATGATCCGTTTTACTCAATTCGTTTCGAATAACGCCTATTAATTCGGGATACTCCCAATAGGACGCATCTACCAAAGTCAAAAACTTATTGATGGCTTGTACGAACATTTTTGTTTTAGATTGTTTAGGTTACTATTCATTTTTCCACTTAATTTTTAGGACAAAGTCCATGAGCTCCTTTGGAGCTTCATCGGCCACACTCCAGTTCTTCCGGATGAGCTCCTCCGTTAACCCCATTGAAATGTGCGCTATCACCCGATAGCTTTGTAGGGAATGATCCGTTTTACTCAATTCGTTTCGAATAACGCCTATTAATTCGGGATACTCCCAATAGGACGCATCTACCAAAGTCAAAAACTTATTGATGGCTTGTACGAACATTTTTGTTTTAGATTGTTTAGGTTACTATTCATTTTTCCACTTAATTTTTAGGACAAAGTCCATGAGCTCCTTTGGAGCTTCAGCGGCCACACTCCAGTTCTTCCGGATGAGCTCCTCCGTTAACCCCATTGAAATGTGCGCTATCACCCGATAGCTTTGTAGGGAATGATCCGTTTTACTCAATTCGTTTCGAATAACGCCTATTAATTCGGGATACTCCCAATAGGACGCATCTACCAAAGTCAAAAACTTATTGATGGCTTGTACGAACATTTTTGTTTTAGATTGTTTAGGTTACTATTCATTTTTCCACTTAATTTTTAGGACAAAGTCCATGAGCTCCTTTGGAGCTTCATCGGCCACACTCCAGTTCTTCCGGATGAGCTCCTCCGTTAACCCCATTGAAATGTGCGCTATCACCCGATAGCTTTGTAGGGAATGATCCGTTTTACTCAATTCGTTTCGAATAACGCCTATTAATTCGGGATACTCCCAATAGGACGCATCTACCAAAGTCAAAAACTTATTGATGGCTTGTACGAACATTTTTGTTTTAGATTGTTTAGGTTACTATTCATTTTTCCACTTAATTTTTAGGACAAAGTCCATGTGCTCCTTTGGAGCTTCAGCGGCCACACTCCAGTTCTTCCGGATGAGCTCCTCCGTTAACCCCATTGAAATGTGCGCTATCACCCGATAGCTTTGTAGGGAATGATCCGTTTTACTCAATTCGTTTCGAATAACGCCTATTAATTCGGGATACTCCCAATAGGACGCATCTACCAAAGTCAAAAACTTATTGATGGCTTGTACGAACATTTTTGTTTTAGATTGTTTAGGTTACTATTCATTTTTCCACTTAATTTTTAGGACAAAGTCCATGAGCTCCTTTGGAGCTTCAGCGGCCACACTCCAGTTCTTCCGGATGAGCTCCTCCGTTAACCTCATTGAAATGTGCGCTATCACCCGATAGATTTGTAAGGAATGATCCGTTTTACTCAATTCGTTTCGAATAACGCCTATTAATTCGGGATACTCCCAATAGGACGCATCTACCAAAGTCAAAAACTTATTGATGGCTTGTACGAACATTTTTGTTTTAGATTGTTTAGGTTACTATTCATTTTTCCACTTAATTTTTAGGACAAAGTCCATGAGCTCCTTTGGAGCTTCAGCGGCCACACTCCAGTTCTTCCGGATGAGCTCCTCCGTTAACCCCATTGAAATGTGCGCTATCACCCGATAGATTTGTAAGGAATGATCCGTTTTACTCAATTCGTTTCGAATAACGCCTATTAATTCGGGATACTCCCAATAGGACGCATCTACCAAAGTCAAAAACTTATTGATGGCTTGTACGAACATTTTTGTTTTAGATTGTTTAGGTTACTATTCATTTTTCCACTTAATTTTTAGGACAAAGTCCATGAGCTCCTTTGGAGCTTCAGCGGCCACACTCCAGTTCTTCCGGATGAGCTCCTCCGTTAACCCCATTGAAATGTGCGCTATCACCCGATAGATTTGTAAGGAATGATCCGTTTTACTCAATTCGTTTCGAATAACGCCTATTAATTCGGGATACTCCCAATAGGACGCATCTACCAAAGTCAAAAACTTATTGATGGCTTGTACGAACATTTTTGTTTTAGATTGTTTAGGTTACTATTCATTTTTCCACTTAATTTTTAGGACAAAGTCCATGAGCTCCTTTGGAGCTTCAGCGGCCACACTCCAGTTCTTCCGGATGAGCTCCTCCGTTAACCCCATTGAAATGTGCGCTATCACCCGATAGATTTGTAAGGAATGATCCGTTTTACTCAATTCGTTTCGAATAACGCCTATTAATTCGGGATACTCCCAATAGGACGCATCTACCAAAGTCAAAAACTTATTGATGGCTTGTACGAACTTTTTTGTTTTAGATTGTTTAGGTTACTATTCATTTTTCCACTTAATTTTTAGGACAAAGTCCATGAGCTCCTTTGGAGCTTCAGCGGCCACACTCCAGTTCTTCCGGATGAGCTCCTCCGTTAACCCCATTGAAATGTGCGCTATCATCCGATAGATTTGTAAGGAATGATCCGTTTTACTCAATTCGTTTCGAATAACGCCTATTAATTCGGGATACTCCCAATAGGACGCATCTACCAAAGTCAAAAACTTATTGATGGCTTGTACGAACATTTTTGTTTTAGATTGTTTAGGTTACTATTCATTTTTCCACTTAATTTTTAGGACAAAGTCCATGAGCTCCTTTGGAGCTTCAGCGGCCACACTCCAGTTCTTCCGGATGAGCTCCTCCGTTAACCTCATTGAAATGTGCGCTATCACCCGATAGATTTGTAAGGAATGATCCGTTTTACTCAATTCGTTTCGAATAACGCCTATTAATTCGGGATACTCCCAATAGGACGCATCTACCAAAGTCAAAAACTTATTGATGGCTTGTACGAACATTTTTGTTTTAGATTGTTTAGGTTACAATTCATTTTTCCACTTAATTTTTAGGACAAAGTCCATGAGCTCCTTTGGAGCTTCAGCGGCCACACTCCAGTTCTTCCGGATGAGCTCCTCCGTTAACCCCATTGAAATGTGCGCTATCACCCGATAGATTTGTAAGGAATGATCCGTTTTACTCAATTCGTTTCGAATAACGCCTATTAATTCGGGATACTCCCAATAGGACGCATCTACCAAAGTCAAAAACTTATTGATGGCTTGTACGAACATTTTTGTTTTAGATTGTTTAGGTTACTATTCATTTTTCCACTTAATTTTTAGGACAAAGTCCATGAGCTCCTTTGGAGCTTCAGCGGCCACACTCCAGTTCTTCCGGATGAGCTCCTCCGTTAACCCCATTGAAATGTGCGCTATCACCCGATAGCTTTGTAAGGAATGATCCGTTTTACTCAATTCGTTTCGAATAACGCCTATTAATTCGGGATACTCCCAATAGGACGCATCTACCAAAGTCAAAAACTTATTGATGGCTTGTACGAACATTTTTGTTTTAGATTGTTTAGGTTACTTTTCATTTTTCCACTGTGAAGAGCTTGTTTATACCTAAAAAATATTCTTTAAGAAAACCACAACATGATGCATAAGACAATTAGTAAGCCTATCATATCAGAAATCATACAAACACAAACTCGTTTTCTTTAAACATTTATTATATGTGTATAGTCTTCATACAAGTGCACAAAACCATACTTTACAATATTAATATTATCAGTAGATGATAATGAAAATGTGCCTACTTTAGGCCAATGACTGCTCCTTTGTTTGGTCCATTTTATAGTTGGAAACACAAGCTTCAATGATCTCTTCATCTTTCGTATCCATGCAGAGAGGCCTTGTTTTTTTTTCGATTTTTTTCGTTTTAATGAAAGTTGGTGTTGCAGCGATAACGGCCTCATTAATTCTGTATGGGGAACTGTTTGGCGTCTCAATAGGTATTATTTCATCACAATATAGTGAAGGTAATATTTCTACATCATTTTGTACAGAAGACCTGCTTTCATTTAAAACTGCCAAGTTTTCCTCCACCATCCCAAAGAAATCTCCATTGAATAGTTCTTTTTCGTTGAACAATTCTCCGCAATAGAATGCGTCGTAGCACTCTTCAAAACTTAACATCTCTTCAATTTTGGAGGGATCCATATTGTCTGAACTTTAAGGTTACTATTCATTTTCCACTGTGAACAGCTTATTTATACCCAAAAATATTCTTTAAGAAAACCGCAAGGGAATGGGAATGATCCGTTTTACTCAATTCGTTTCGAATAACGCCTATTAATTCGGGATACTCCCAACAGGACGCATCTACCAAAGTCAAAAACTTATTGATGGCTTGTACGAACATTTTTGTTTTAGATTGTTTAGGTTACTATTCATTTTTCCACTGTGAAGAGCTTCTTTATACCTAAAAAATATTCTTTAAGAAAACCGCAAGATATCAAACATAAAAATAAAAAATAGATTAGACCTTTAGACTAGACTAAATACATACTATGAATTTTTGTGGTAAATAAACCCATGTCATATTTTTGGAAAGTCTACCGTTCTAGAGTATAAAAGAGGTGTTTTTCCTTGAAAGAAAACATTGTGTTCCGTATTCACGTAGAGTACTTTTGACTTTATTTTTAAATTCATAAACCTTTTGTTTTTTTGAAACATGTCTTTCTTTCAAAAAATCAAGAAAGTCGGATGCAATGTTTGTGAGCCGCAGAAAAATGTAATCAGTCTGAAAACATTAGACCTAAAAAAAAAGGTATAAAATTCATAGTGCAAAAAAATGTTCTACGAAATTTGGACCACAAATTATACTGGAATTGGAGGAATGCATGGTGTTCCTACCATCTGAAGGTATGGAGTACTGATGGTATCTTCAAATAATTTACTTATGATTTCTTTGTATTTATATCCTTTATGTCCGAGTATTTGTTTTCCTGAATCATGATTTCGTCTATAGGCATTAATGTCGTACATAATTGATTTATACATATCAAGATCTTTATTATCGAACAGTTCACGTTTTGGTCTTCAATATCATCTCCATGAATTTTGAAATCTATTGCAATATTGCAATATTGCAATATGATCCCTTATTGTATGGTGTTTATTTAGTTGACATAGTTTGATTGCCGTTCCTATGATTGTTTATAAAAAACAAAACAATTACGTACACGTTGTATAACCTGTTAGTTTGCGCTTGTACGAGTTAAGTTAATTTTTATTAAAATTGTTAAAAAAAACCAACTTTCCGTTTTACAACAACCAATTTTTATTTTGCGACTATTTCGACTTAGCAGTTAACACTCAGAACGATACTCAGAACCATACTCAGCTTAAGATTACCTTAACACCTTTATTTATTAGAATAGTTTGTTGATTCAAGTTGAACTGCAACTGCACTTGCTGCTCGTGGTTCCAAGAACTGATTCGATGACCTATGGGAATCATAGATTGGTGTTGCATCGTATGTTGTCATGGTTCTGGGAATTGGTGCAATGACCTGTGGGAACTGCAGGTTGATTTTGCAGCGTATGTTGTTCTGGTTCTTGAGAATCGGTGTGATGACCTGTGGGACTACAGGTTGACTTTGGGGCTCATGTAATTTGGCGTATGATGTGTTAAAAAAGTCAAAGGAAAAAACAAGTCAAAGAAAAACGCAAGTCACGTTTGATGTTTCGAATAAGAGTCCCTTTCCATTCTTTCGCACTCCGTACTTATTACCTATGATCGTCACTATTCGTTTCAGGTCAACCACGCAATCTGGGCCACACAAACTGCAACCACCATATGCAAACCATATGTGTGTGTTATTTCTCACAATTGCTTGGTCTGCAATGTGACACTACACAGTATGTTCCTCGTCGCTTTCTTTGATAACGTATTTCGGTTTGTTTGACATGCATTGTTATTGTTGTGACATAACCAATGCATGACACACTTATCGAAATCGAAACTATGTCGTACGTTAAAGAAGCGACGGGGCAATTCCTAAGAATTGGGTTTTTGGTTTACAGTTATTGGGTGTGGGGCACAACAAACCCTCGAAGTTGACGAGGTCTGATGCCCGGCTATGTTCTTGTGGGTTCTTCCCCACGTTTTCCAGCTATCCTGCCACCGACGGAGTCTACTACGTGGTAGTCTCCCACGCCGGTGTTTTGTTATGGATACCTGTATGGGAGAAAAGAAAAAAATGCGTTGAATTGCAATTTTGCAATATTGCAATATTGCAATATTGCCATATGATCCCTTATTGTATGGTGTTTATTTAGTTGAAATAGTTTGATTGCTGTTCCTATGATAGTTTATAAAAAACAAAACAACTTACATACATACAACACATTCCTTAAGGTACACGTTGTATAACCCTCGAAGTCGACGAAGTCTGATGCCCGGCTATGTTCTTGTGGGTTCTTCCCCACGTTTTCCAGCTATCCTGCCACCGACGGAGTCTACTACGAGGTAGTCTCCCACGCCGGTGTTTTGTTATGGATACCTGTATGGGAGAAAATATAAAAGGTGCGTTGAAGTAATGCACACCAAAACAATTGCAATATTGCAATATTGCAATATGATCCCTTATTGTATGGTGTTTATTTAGTTGACATAGTTAGTGAGCGTTTTAACAAGTAAAAAAGTTCTCAGTCACAAAAGACACGTCCGACGTCTTCGTCATCGTGTGACTCCTTTCCCGTTGTCTCTGGCGTTGTTGTTTTTTTTTCGGCGCTTCTCCACGTTGCTGTAATGGGATTTCACTGAGGCGAACAGCTAACGTCGCCTTCTTTCCACTGCTTTGCCTTCCCAATCGCTGCAACCACTCACGCAACTGGGCAACTGTATACTCCGATGCGTCAACTTCCATCGTATTAAAATTGAATTTGCACTAGGGAGGAAAAAAAAATTGTGCGACACTTTATTTCAAAATGAATTAACCGAGGGGACAGCAAAAATTTTCACAACGATCTGTTTATTATATTTTTTTTTGATAGGAAAATTTCGCGACACTCTATTTGGATTTATTTGATTTGGACTTATCCCACTTATGCCGTTCCTATGATTATTTATAAAAAACAAAACAACTTACATACAACACATTCCTTAAGGTACACGTTGTATAACCCTCGAAGTCGACGAAGTCTGATGCTCGGCTATGTTCTTGTGGGTTCTTCGCCACGTTTTCCAGCTATCCTGCCACCGACGGAGTCTACTACGAGGTAGTCTCCCACGCCGGTGTTTTGTTATGGATACCTGTATGGGAGAAAAGAAAAAAATGCGTTTAAGTAATGCATACCAAAACAATTGCAATATATAAAATGGTTTCAATCTGTTCTTGTGAACAATCACTTTCTTATTTTCACATTTAATTTCGCAATTTACTCCTTCTTGTGATAAGACTTCATAAGGTCCTATATATATTGGATCTAACTTCTTTCTGCTTTCGTTTCTTAACAAGACTAAACTACCTACGTTATTATCATGAGTTTTTGCTTTTCTATCAGAATCGTACTTATCTTTCCTAGAAATTTTCTTTTGTATTAAAGTATCCCTAGCATCCTTATGAGCAACTTTGTAGTCTGTCTTTTAAGTCTTATCACATAGTCTTCGTAGTTGTACACTGGTTCAACTTTCTTTGTAAGATTTGAAGGCAAATTATATTGTCTTCCAAATACTAATTCAAATGGGCTGAATCCAGTTTCTGAATGTACTGAAGCGTTGTAACAGAAAACATAGTATGGCAACCAGTTGTTCCAATCTATATTGTTTTCTTCTACATAACTCCTAAGGTATGCTCCTAAAACTTTATGAGAATTTTCTAGTGCTCCAATGCTTTCATGGTGATAAGCGGTGTTTTGACTTGACTAAGTCGTAAAAATAATTAAAACCAAAAATCACTTTGAAATAAAAATGCGAAAACAAAATGCAACACTTTTCTTTGTGACACTTTCAATTGTAATTCTTGTATATAATTTTACACAGAAAATCTTTCATCTGACCTCTAATCGCATTACATAGTTACATTTATTATATGGCAAGTATTCTACGTTTTTGTTTACATTTTAAAATTTGACATTTATTGTGGATCGTAATTTTAAGTATTGTTTGTTTACTTATTTATATTTTAACATTTGTAATATTCAATGTACTTTCGTACATTCTCCCGCCTCGGAATGGTGAATGGTACAATTTTGATGTCGCAGAAATATACAGTAGTATGGCATCACCGTTTCCATTTATTTCAGCCACAAAGTATACTACATTTATCTTCTCTGTAGTTTCAGCATTGAGGCTCGAAGGACCAAATGTTTTGACTTGAGTCGCCTTCGCGACGTTGTATGGCGTTGGGATTCTGGTGTAAGAAACCCCAGCCCGATCGCTTTTTTTTTCTTCTTTTTCTTGTACCAACTCGGTAATCTACAGATACCGAAATATTTCAAGTTTAAAATATCTATTGCATAACCTCTACTAATATGTTCTTACCTAAGTACAACTGAGATACCTCATGGAATTCCTTTTATTTCTAATGCTTATGAAATATTGTATTTTTTCTTAAGTCGTAATACCGTGAATGGGTCAGTCCTAGGGCAAGCAATCTTTTCCATATCTTTTTTAACTTGTGGGTCTACACTAGCCTGAAGTTGAGATGCTCTATCTAGCAAATTATTCGGTTTTGTCTGCTTTAATATAGACACTAATGGCACTGCTGGTTTTTCAGATACTACATTAATGACTTTCTCTTGTAATTTCTTCTTAATTTTATCCTCTCTTCTAATTAAAGATGCTAAGATAGATTCCTTATCATAACAGTTTGCTAGTGGAATATAATCTTTTAGAGATGCATATGTCAACTTGATATTGTCGATGGTCGATTTGGGGTCAAGCATCATAGAGATAAGATCCGGATATCGATTGAATAGATTATCGTCATATGTCTTCTTCAATTTCTCTGTCAATACTACTATTTTAAAGTTATCCTCAGTACTGATGATAGGTTGTGGCTCTTTTACACTCTCCGTGTAATCCTTCCCCTTAAGGACCATCTGTTGTCTTATTTGTTCTTTCACCAACGCTTGTACTTCTGAGACTGCTGCTTCTGTCTTTCCTGATTTATGCATTAAAGATTCCAGTATAATGGAATTATTATCTTTTTCTTTACAATTGAATGAAATTGCGTGTTTCATTTCTTCAATATCAGATTGAATCTTGTTATGTGATTCCAATATTATATTTTGAACATTAATTATTTCTTTTTGAGCTTCTTTGAGATCTTTCAGCATAAATATTATTTCTTCATAATGTCTGTTCTGATATTGGTGTACTTGCTGATGTATTGGATAGGTGTTGAGTTGTTGATTATCTGCTCCTGAAACAGCAATATCAGCTGAAGAGTTGCATCCTTATGAGCAACTTTGTAGTCTGTCTTTTAAGTCTATCACATAGTCTTCGTAGTTGTACACTGGTTCAACTTTCTTTGTAAGATTTGAAGGCAAATTACATTGTCTTCCAAATACTAATTCAAATGGGCTGAATCCAGTTTCTGAATGTACTGAAGCGTTGTAACAGAAAACATAGTATGGCAACCAGTTGTTCCAATCTATATGTTTTTCTTCTACATAACTCCTAATGCTCCTAAAACTTTATGAGAATTTTCTAGTGCTCCAATGCTTTCATGGTGATAAGCGGTGTTTTGACTTGACTAAGTCGTAAAAATAATTAAAACCAAAAATCACCGCCTCGGAATGGTGAATGGTACAATTTTGATGTCGCAGAAATATACAGTAGTATGGCATCACCGTTTCCATTTATTTCAGCCACAAAGTATACTACATTTATCTACTTTGTGGTTTCAGCATTGAGGCCCGAAGGACCAAATGTTTTGACTTGACTAAGTCGTAAAAATAATTAACCAAAAATCACTTTGAAATAAAAATGCGAAAATAAAATGCAACACTTTTCTTTGTGACACTTTCAATTGTAATTCTTGTATATAATTTTACACAGAAAATCTTTCATCTGACCTCTAATCGCATAACATAGTTACATTTATTATATGGCAAGTATTCTACGTTTTTGTTTACATTTTAAAATTTGACATTTATTGTGGATCGTAATTTTAAGTATTGTTTGTTTACTTATTTATATTTTAACATTTGTAATATTCAATGTACTTTCGTACATTCTCCCGCCTCGGAATGGTGAATGGTACAATTTTGATGTCGCAGAAATATACAGTAGTATGGCATCACCGTTTCCATTTATTTCAGCCACAAAGTATACTACATTTATCTACTCTGTAGTTTCAGCATTGAGGCTCGAAGGACCAAATGTTTTGAATTGAGTCGCCTTCGCGACGTTGTATGGCGTTGGGATTCTGGTGTAAGAAACCCCAACCCGATCGCTTTTTTTTCTTCTTTTTCTTGTACCAACTCGGTAATCTACAGATACCGAAATATTTCAAGTTTAAAATATCTATTGCATAACCTCTACTAATATGTTCTTACCTAAGTACAACTGAGATACCTCATGGAATTCCTTTTATTTCTTTTTTTTGGATTCGGGAATTATTTTTCCGTGGCCGACCGCAAAGAAAAATCACAAGTAGTGTTGGCTACCGAACAGATTTACTTTTTCTCGAATTAGGGGATGATTTCTGTTTTCGATTTCTGTTGCTTAATAAATACTTTCTACGCACACATGCGGTGTCACAGTAAGTGAACACTTTTATTTAAGTCTTTTATGACTGTTCTTAATGGCGACGGAATGTGAAAGAAAGCTATTCTACTTCATACGTGGATAAAACAATGGCGTTTTTTTAGCTCGAATGGAACGGGTGAGAATAGCACAATGCGGATGTTGCGATTTTGGCACTAGACGAATTGAAACATTTCGTTTTCAGAGCACTTCGTACTCTTTAACCTGTGCACACAATGTTTAGGCTGCATGTGCATTTGTGTAAAACGTATTCGTTGCAGAGTTATTTTGAATCTTTCTCTTTGATAACGCTGGTGATAGTTCTTGATTTTTGGTTCTCACCTAAGGCATTTGACGGTTTGACAAAAATGTTTCCTGAGGTTGGTTAGGAGAAAAATCGCTTGTTCTTTTTGTATTACGTAAAGTAATATTTCGCAACTATCCTTAGGAATTCTGCACGCAGCACCGTTTAATATTGTTAAGTCTTTTGCGATAGAAGTTATCGGATCGTCTCCTACAATTCATAATAATACTTACATTTTGTACGTCCTCGCCCATCCTATTCAATTAAATAACTGGCCACAAATTGTGATGCTTCTTTATTTCCCAGCTGGAGTAGGACTCAGTTCTAACTGCCTCCTCCGTTCAGCTGACGTATGTTGCCGAATTTAAAGCATTTAAGAGTTGGCCTATACGCTCTCTAAACTCTTTATCGTTGAGAGAGATATTGAATATAAAAATTCCGTTCCTTTTATCTTCTTCGTAAGAACTTTAATTTTATTTGCTAAAGGAAAAATTACAGTTGTGTTATAAATGACTTTTCAATATATTGGGCTACTTACAATTATTAGTAATCCCTGATTAACGATATGATAATGTAACAATTGAGAATATCAATAAACAATTCTCATCAAACTACTTTACTCAAGCCTGGTTTTCACTATGCTGAGGAAAAGTTTGTGCTCGTCGGGTTTCTCTGACTTGAACAAAATATCTCCACATGCTATAAACTTCCCTAGGTTTTCCGACTTTCCATCGAAAGTCGGGACAATATTAATAATATCCTTAAAACTCATTTTATATTCTGTCATTTCCGAAATGTCAGAGACTGAATGAAAAGCCAAAAGCTCGAATAAACTAACTTTAAGTTTTTGATTGATTTTTAATATCCTTCTTTATGTGAATTTCTTCACATCGTCCTCTTTGGCTGACAATTTTCTTTTCTTCGTCATGTAGCTGCCCACCATGCATGTAATGATTCCTCTGTCCAACTCCGATAGTAGGTCCGGCACCTTTACGTTGGAGCATTTATACTGGGGAAATTCAGCCGTTGGGTTGCTTTTAGTCCATTCCTTTTTTAGGAATGTGTAGCGTAGAGATTATCAAAGGGTTTTCTTTTACTCTGGATTTGTATCTTTCGGGGGTTCTCACTTAAAGAAAAGGAATATAGGTCTTAATTAGTTATAGATCACTTTGTTTTAGTCTCTATGGCGCTGTATGCGGTCCGAAGTACCAGTAGTACCGCAGTACCACGTCGATAGGCACTACTTCAAAGGAATGTACAGTGGGTAAGTCATTTTGTTACAGTCTCTATGGCGCTGTATGCGGTCCGAAGTCCGCAGTACCACGTCGATAGGCACTGTCTCAAAAGAATGTTCCAAAAAGGAGAGAGGAAAAAATGATAACTCGGTTGTTTTTTTATAAACGTTATAATATTATTGTTTATTTACTAAAAGAGAAAATTATTATAAGACAATTGGTTGGCAGAGTGCCTTACATTGAAAAGTAAAAAATGTTTCATACAAAAGGTCAATTTAATGTGGCGGAAGGCCTGCTTATTAAGAGTCTTTCGACTCTGCAAAAAATATTGTACAACAAGTACAGTGCATAGGCACATGTACCTACCGACTGCTGATAGGCGCTTGTGTTAAACGTCGTACCAAACAGTTGGCAAGTCCATATGCCTTGCAAGACTTCAATTTTATACCTTGGGTGGGCGCTGTTGAAGAACCACGTCGCACTTGGAGTACAAAACTAAAGTGATTTTACACTGATGTTGTGGCTTCTTTTATACTCGTGGCACTAGAGCTTTTACATACATTGAGTAATCTTTTAATATAATTGAGTGAGCTTTACATATGTTTGAGTGAGCTTTAATATAGTTGAGTGAACTTTAATATAATTGAGTGAACTTAAGTGTGAGTGACATTTTAAGTTAAAACAAGTGTTGCCACTTTATATTTTTACTTTTGACAAAAGGTTAATAAAATTTAATATGTAATTGTAGTGTTGAAAAAATATTAATAATAATAATAAGTAAAAAATATCTGGTTGTTACAAATGTGCTTATGGCATTCATTGCCATTAGTCCCGATACTCCTATAGTATTGTACGTTTTTATAGTTCTGTTGACGTTATTTACCACTATCAGGTGCCAATGTAGTACCTGGACCTTTATCGGGAACATCAGTAGTTCATAATTGAATGGGTGGCGACTACCTGAATGGCATTTGTAATCTTTCTTATTTAATATTTCTATTACCTCTTCTTGTGTAATTTTTTATGTTGTAATTTATTTCTTACTTCTTAAATACGAAATATAACTGTTCGCTTGTTATATACTCCATTGTACAATTTTTTTTTCTATTATAAAGTTTAGATTTATAAAGTTTAGATTAATTTCCAATAAAAAGAATATAAGGTTCAAGTAAGTCTTCACATATATATGTTTATTGTCTTTCTAGTAGGTACTTCTTCACTGTATGACTGTTGCAAATCGAATGCCGAAAATGAATAATAATTGGTATATGCCTGAAGGGCATATACCCAACTCAGCATATCTTGCTCTCGCTCGCTCTTATACTATATCTAAAATTAAGTGATAAGTAAATCACTGTAATGGCAAATTTAAAGTACAGATAGAGGAGCAAAATAATCCTCTGGAATAATATAATCTTGAAATCTTGCTCGTGCCCACTCATATAAACATACCTGAGAGACCGGAACTAATCCCTCATATGTAGCCGAAAGCAGTACTATATCTAGTCACGAACTCTGCAAACTGTTGAAAGTCAACTGTAGCTAGCCCAGCCTTCCGTCGCTGCCATTCTTGGTAAAGCCCTGCACCTAACCTAGAGGCTAGGTTAGTGAGGACGAATCCATTTGTCAAATCTTCTTTCCGGTTCATTGATTTGAGATCGGCTACAAATTCATTCAGCTTAACTGACCACAATCGAAGCTGTGGATCGCATCTCGATGTGAGCTTCGGAAGACTTAACAGGTCGCGCACTAGCACGTCATAACGACCAAACACAGTGCGAAGAGTCTAGATTATTGCATCAGCATCCAACGAATACTTCAGCCGATCGCTCACCAGCTGATACACCTCACCTTTCAACGACTTACGCAGACGTACAACGTTTTCTTTGGCATTATATCGCCCCTCAATAGTTGTAGACTTGTAGACCTCCTCGAAATATAGCCACTCACTTTTATTCTCCCCAGAAAAAATCGGAAGATCCTGAACTTTATTGCGGTTCAGAATCGTAAGGAGATTGGCCATATCTTGATCTCGAAAAGAAGAATCACGAGCAGCTGGAAGCGGATCTGGAGTCTGCTGCAGCTGTGCAGATAAACCTTGTTGCTTAGCTGGTATTCCTCGCACTGGTGTAGACTGGCAGTTGGCTAACGTTGTTTTCAAAAGTACCTGATGATTCGCTTGTATTTTTGATTATATCAAGCTTGGTGGATCTTGAAACATCTGCACTTGATGGTGGAACGACTTAAGGATTCGCTGGTGCTTTAGGGTTTGAGTATTTAGAGAGTTTAAGCTTGGTCTCTTCTAACTCAACACGCAAATCTAATAGCTCTTTATCGCGTTGAGCACCTGCCGCCTGTGCAACTACCGCAGCCTCCATAACAAACTCCACCTCATCCAATGAGGTTGAGAGACGATCCGAACCTCTGCGCCTTGATTGTGAATGCGCGGTGTCGTCGCCATCGCGTGCCACACAATCCTCCTCCTCACAATACCAAGGAATCATCGTGTCGAACTTGTCAGGGTCAAAGCCGTGACAATCGTAGTGCCACCAACCCTTACATTTCTCGCAGGATACCATTAAATCATCGTCCGGCTTCTTGCAGATATTTACAGTGCAACTGTGTACCCCACTGTCCATGTCAAAGCAGGGAACTTGTCGGTGTGCAATAAAAGAACCACAATTTTAATAAAATAATGTTGTCCCAAGTTGTCTTTCTAAAATCCCGTTCCAAAAAATAAATATCCAAACTCCGATTCTGGTATTAAATGGATTTTATTCTAAGGGAAAATGAACATTAATGATAATTCAAACACAAATTTAAAGATGCTTACGAAATTGGTATGGCGATTTTGTGACAATATTCTTGAACAACAGCTTTAAAGGAAATTCTTAAACCTATAGAATAAGCATAATAAGATAATGTAACTATGTTATGTTGTTCCAAGTTGTCTTTCTAAAATTCCGTTCCAAAAAATAAATATCCAAACTCCGATTCTGGTATGCCCGATACTCCTATAGTATTGTACGTTTTTATAGTTCTGTTGACGTTATTTACCACTATCAGATGCCAATGTAGTCCCCGGACCTTTATCGGGAACATCAGTAGTTCATAATTGAATGGGTGGCGACTACCTGAATGGCATTTGTAATCTTTCTTATTTAATATTTCTATTACCTCTTCTTGTGTAATTTTTTATGTTGTAATTTATTTCTTACTTCTTAAATACGAAATATAACTGTTCGCTTGTTATATACTCCATTGTACAATTTTTTTTTCTATTATAAAGTTTAGATTTATAAAGTTTAGATTAATTTCCAATAAAAAGAATATAAGGTTCAAGTAAGTCTTCACATATATATGTTTATTGTCTTTCTAGTAGGTACTTCTTCACTGTATGACTGTTGCAAATCGAATGCCGAAAATGAATAATAATTGGTATATGCCTGAAGGGCATATACCCAACTCAGCATATCTTGCTCTCGCTCGCTCTTATACTATATCTAAAATTAAGTGATAAGTAAATCACTGTAATGGCAAATTTAAAGTACAGATAGAGGAGCAAAATAATCCTCTGGAATAATATAATCTTGAAATCTTGCTCGTGCCCACTCATATAAACATACCTGAGAGACCGGAACTAATCCCTCATATGTAGCCGAAAGCAATGCTATATCTAGAATCTAGCAATCTCTTTTACTTCATCCCATGTATTTTGACTTACCTGTATAGAATTGTCACCCTTTTTAAAATGAATGTCCAATTTCTTATTTTTCCATCTGAGTTGTCAAGAGGATGAATGATGGTTTAGGTGGAAGATCTAAAGGAAGAGTATGAAGGTTTCTTTTCCTACATAGTTGATGTCATTAGTTTGTCTGTGGAATCTTTAATCTCATGAACCGCTGTTTTCATTACGTCTATGCTGACAATTGCGTTCTTCTGGATGACGTCTGCGTTCTGAACTGCTGTTTCAATTGTTCTCGAACTATATTCAAGTGCCTTCTGCTGGCCAGATATGAAGTTGTTTAACTGAGCCATAGTCTCTTCTATCAATAACTTGTTTTGTATATTGATGGAGTCTCACCTATATATCGTTGAAGGAATGGTAACGTAGTAGAGGTTTCTTTTTTTTTCAAACATGGTTATAGTATAAACAAGACTTTCCATATTCCCCCCTAACAACTTTCCCCCCCTACCTTTAAGACCAATGGGTACAGAACCACTGGCCTGTCCAGGCAGGTGTCGATAGGGTTGTCTAAATGTGTTAGTAACTGAAGGTCTGATAATTGCCACGCTTAGCTCGTCGATGGGGGGATCTTGTTACTCACATTCGGACCGTGTTACCTTCTCAGACCTAAGTCTCTGGTGGAATTCGACCAAAAATTATTTTTTTTTTCCATCTTCAAATGGTAGGACCCGAAATTGTCAATCCTTTTATTTTTATTTCTTATACATTCTGAAGGGGGGAGGGTATTTAAAAACTCCCAAAAAGAAAAAAAGACAAATTTCCCATTTGGATGGTTTTCCAAAGCCGCTGCTTCAGCCCTCCGAAATAAAACCTGTTGTTGCAACAGCCCTCTACGGAAGAGGCGAAAGTAAATAACTTTCTCCTAAGGCTCTATTAAGACCCCAGTACTCACTTCATAATCCTCCCTTCACTCCCCTATACTACTCCTTAAAACTCCATGGTTAGATAGTTCCTTAAAGCAAAAAATTTCATTTAGCCCTTCGAAACCCGGGAAGCGAATTCCTCCGACGCTAAAATTTGATCTTCTTAACTTATTCCCGTATCCGTATCCTTACTTCAAAACAAACTTGTGAGCAACGGTGACCCACAACTTCAAAACAATTAAGTATCTATCCAAAGTCGGAAACAATCCTTTTTGTTTCAAACAAAAAAATTGAAAAGTCTCCTAAAGTTATCACGGGTAATTAAGAATTTACAATATTCATCCGTTCTACTCAATGTCTCTATCCACATTCCTTTCTTCAAAGTAACTTGATTTCCTTTGCGACCACAGATCCAAAAAGACCAAGTATTTATTCAATGGCTGGACTGATTCTTTTTATTTCGGATCAAATTCAAAAATTCACATTAAATTATCTTAGAATCACTTAGCAATTATAATATTCATACGTTTCTACCTTACGTCTTCATACACATTCATTGGCTCAACAAAAAAAATCCATACGCTTATCTTTTCCCTTTGTTCTCTTCCTTTTTTTTTTACGATATAATATTCTTTAACTTTCTTAAGACTCGACTAATGTCGAGGTGTCGACGCACCATCACTCAACTAGAATGTGGATCTTCCTGTGTTTTTGCTTATTTGTCCACCCCTTTTCGGTCCATGACCTTAGTTACGTTATTTAATTTTGGTATACAATCTTCTACCTCCAAATTTGGACACAGATAAAAAGAAATTTAAATCCATGGTGTGCACAGCATTGATGAGGTGGCGAATCTATGAAGTGTAAGGTTATCTGGATGAAATTTTTCTATCTACCCATAAGCATCTAAAACACTCCCCGTATTTGATACTCCGTTTTTTCTTTCTTAGTTCAAGCGAGTAGTGACCAAACTCGGCGAACGTGGCTATCTAACTTTTAAACTGATAAGGTCAACCCTCTTTCCTGGCCCCAATGAATGGTGTTCGGGAATTTACGTAGTCTTCCGAGCGCGTCAGGGGAGGGAGGAAAAGAGCTGAAAGTAATTAAAAGGGTTTCCACAAAAGGGCACTTTGCCGAACACAAAACCTTCAGTTTGAATATATTTATTTGTCTTTTTAACAATCAATCAACACAAGTCACAAGTTGCTTTGGATATAATAATAAATGTATTACAAGACGACCACGTCGTTTGAGAATAAATGTAGAACCTTAACTTCGTATGAGAAAGCCGACCACGTCGTTGAAGTGCGAAAGTAGAACTTATACGGTTGACCGCCAAGAGTGAACCTTTAGTTGACCACGTCGTTTGAGGATACAAGTTGAACTGAAGAGAATCAAAACCAAGCCGCCAAATCCAACCACCCTGGTTCTCGTACATCCAGCCATTCGCCCATGAAGAATATGCAGCGTCACCATAACTCCCACACATGAAGGGAGTCCAATAGCTGATACCAGCTCCAGGCTTTGCCGATCCAACGACACGTGAAGTATAATGTGCCAACTCCAGCTATTATGGCTCCAATCCTAAGTGGCGACATTGTTTACTTCTATTCGTTTGTTGATACTTTAGACCAGGGTCGATAATTTTTAAAATGGTCAAAAAAGAAAAAAAATTATAGTAGAATGAAACCTTTTAAAAAAGGTAGAGAATAAACCAAAAAAAAAGGAAAAATAAATTACGGGCGATGTGAGGTCGGGAAGGGGGCGGGGGGGCGTATTTAAGGGTAAAAAACGGTTAATCTCGATTTCCGGTAAAACTGCAAGTCTTAGGAAAAAAAATCAAATGGCAAAGCTGTAGGTATTAAAAAGATCTATAACTTTTGTAAAGACACTTTTTTCACATAACCTCAAAATGTATGTGAAAAATTCGAATAACTGAGTTTTTGGTTTTTTATTTTTATCTTTTGCAAAAAAACTTATTTTTTCACGAAATTTGGTGAAAACATACCTTTGAATATTCCAAACATACAGTAATTTTTTTGATTTAAAATATTTATTTTTTCACCTTATTTTGACAAAATTTTGAAAAATTACCCTAACTTTCAATGGAAAAATCTCACGTCAAAATATCTGCTTTTTTAAAAAAATTGGTGTGTTTCTTGTTTGTTGAAATCTCAACTTTCAGATGGTTAAAAAAAAATTTACACTACTATGGTAAATGTTCTCAGAAAATACAAATAATGAAAATAGCCCAAATCCAAATTTTTTTTTTATTTTTTTAAAAATTCAAAATTTACACATTAGTTACTAGAAAAACGTAAGATTTCATGTTATACCGATAAACAAAAAAATTGCTACTCGAAATATACTACTATCTTACGTTTTTCTAGTAATTAATGTGTAAATTTTGAATTTTTAAAAAAATAAAAAAAAAATTTGGATTTGGGCTATTTTCATTATTTGTATTTTCTGAGAACATTTACCATAGTAGTGTAAATTTTTTTTTAACCATCTGAAAGTAGAGATTTCAACAAACAAGAAACACACCAATTTTTTTAAAAAAGCAGATATTTTGACGTGAGATTTTTCGATTGAAAGTTAGGGTAATTTTTCAAAATTTTGTCAAAATAAGGTGAAAAAATAAATATTTTAAATCAAAAAAATTACTGTATGTTTGGAATATACAAAGGTATGTTTTCACCAAATTTCGTGAAAAAATAAGTTTTTTTGCAAAAGATAAAAATAAAAAACCAAAAACTCAGTTATTCGAATTTTTCACATACATTTTGAGGTTATGTGAAAAAAGTGTCTTTACAAAAGTTGTAGATCTTTTTAATACCTACAACTTTGCCATTTAACTTTTTTTCCTAAGACTTGCAGTTTTACCGGAAATCGAGATTAACCGTTTTTTACCCTTAAATACGCCCCCCGCCCCCTTCCCGACCTCACATCGCCCGTAATTTATTTTTTCCTTTTTTTTTGGTTTATTTTCTACCTCTTACAACTTGTTTCATTCTACTATAATTTTTTTTTGTTTCAAAAATTATCGACCCTGGTCTACTTATTATTCCCACTGCCATAGATGCCACAGTATTTATACAGAGTAAACACTGCCATCCTATGGCATATGGGAACCCAAATGTGTATCCGATACCCATAACCAAGTAGTGGCGATATGGGTCAATCGTCTCAAACACAAGTATCGTACCAAAGCATTGGCAGATACTTTTCTATGTGCGGTTGTGTGTCCATATACACATTATGCTGCGGCTAGGGTGACTGTTCACGATCGGTCGTCGTGTGTTGTCATCTGAGGTGGCTGGCAAGTAAGTAGACCGATATGTAGGTGGTGAGGGTGGCTGGTGTAGTTGGTTGGCTTGGATGGCTGACGACTAAATGTTGCGTCGTCAGCATTCTGTATGCGATGAGTATTCGGTCGTTGACCGAACACATCCCCTGAAAAGAAACTTTAGCACATGGTCAAGCTATACGCTTTTAAACAAGTAACATACTTGTTTTTAAGTATTATAATTTAGTTTTAAACAAGTAATATACTTTATAGAATATAGAGAATAGGATAAATTTAAGTAATCGGGACAAGGATTTAATATTCGGTTCGATTATTATTCGATTGTAGTCGGTATTTTTCTGTAAAGAATATTTTTTGTACCAGATATGTCTTGCCAATCCTTGGAAGTTACAACATATGGCGTGGCCGTGTAACGTGCGCTAAGTTCGCAATAATAAAACTTTTCCTTTCTTTACTTTAATTCTACTACTTTTATTCAATATCTACTTTCGATATACATACTACTCGACTAATAATCACGTTTACTCAAAATTCAAACTATCAGTTTCCAATAAAAACTGACTCTGTGTGGGCAGCCAAATCCTTAAGAACTTTTGTAATCACCTCAGTGACTGCTTGTTGGTAATCATTCCTGGAAATACTTGTTGCTCTATAAGTTCCCACAATAGCTAGTAAGACAGCCAACTTGTCCTTCATAGTGATTGAGGAAGTAGAAGATTTCAAGTGGCCGAGTTTCGAGTCGGTTACGGTTAAATCAAGCATATCGCCAAGTGTTATATTTTGATTGGCAATCCCGATTGTCCTGTCAAAGCTTTTCCAATCTGACATGGGTTATACTCAATTAACATGTTGAATGCTATCATTGATTAGATGTCATCCCAAAGGCTGTATACGTTCACCCATATTCAATATTGAACGTAAACATAAACAACTTCCAATGACTTTGAAGATTATGTCACACACTAGGAAGGTTAAATAAAGGTCTTCACTTGAAGTTTTATACTAAAGGTTTTTGGTTGTGTTTTATTTATGAGATTGAGTTTTTTAAGAAAATACATGCGAGTTTTAAGATAAGAGTTAGAAATCGAGTTGAATGTTTAAAAAGAACGTTTTAAACGATAAACATTTTTTTTTTTATCTATCTTTTTACACAAGTGATTTTATGAGAGTTTCTTTCCTTCCTCTATTGCTAGATTGATCTTCTCATCTTCTGAGAGATTCATAAACTGTGAGTTTTCTCGGGCCTCTGGAGACAGGTATAGTTTTAGGGCAAAATCAAGGCGAACCGGTCCGTACTGTATAAGAGTGTTCATCCCTTGAAGGAACAACACCTTGCAAAAAGATCTTATCAACTTGGGATGACCGATGATCTCCTTCAATGAATGCTCAGGACCATTGGGATCGAAATCAAAGAACTTAATCATCCCTCCTCCCACCGAGTACCACGTATTAACCTCAAAAGGCGGTAGATGGAGAATGGTTGTGGGTTTCTTCTTCAAGACAGATTCAACTCCTTTCGATAGTTGAGTTATCAGAGAATTGGCATTATTGGCCAGTGAGTTTGCTGAGCTCTGATAAGTTTTGATGAGATCTTCTCCTTTCGTCAACTGGGCGATGATTTTGTTGGCACTATTAGCCAGAGAATTTGCTGAGCTTTGGTAGTTTTTTATAAAGTTGTTTCGGAAGTCTTCAAACGCATCGACCTTGGCCTCATCTTGAGAATTTGCCGAGCTTTGGTAGGTTTTTATAAAGTTGTTTCGGAAGTCTTCAAACGCATCGACCTTGGCCTCATCTTGAGCACGTTTGATTCCTTTTAAGAAGAAGTATTCATCCCTATCGATGCGTTTAAAAAGCTCCATTGATCCGTTGTGACTGTTGAGATGGCTTACCAGCTCGATTTCGGAGTGGTATGACAGCTTTAATTGGTTGGCCTTCATAAACTCTAAGACTTTGCTTTTAGGGTAGCAATTTTGTAACTGATCTCTATATCCATCTAATTGAAATAAGGGTAAGACTTCACTCTTGTGTGTCAGAGTGAGGGGGCGGTCAGATGTCCTAGATGTAGAAGGAGGATCACCATATATAATCTCCATCTGATTTTCTTCAAGTTCGATCATCTGAGACTCCTTTGAAAATTCTCCTGAGACCGTATCGATAATCTTCGAGGTCTCCTCATTAAAAGTCGAAGCCGCATTCTTTTCTTGTGCTGCAATGGTCTCTTCTTGTAATTTATCTATGTTTGATTCTTTGATGAACGACATCTTGACTTTCCTTCTCTTATATGTTTCTGATGAGATGGGTCTCTCTGAGTCAGGGTTACGAGGAGGAGTCGTAGGGCTCTTGGTTGATGATCTTCTTGTGCGTTTCTGAGTGGACATTGGAGGCGTTTTAGAATTCTCTCTAGGATTTAAGGAGGAAAGTGACAGATGAGACGTAAAATATAACTTAATTTAACGAATACTTGCAATTAAAACAATTTTATTTAAACTTCAAATACTAATAAAAATTTACAAGAGCAGTGACTGATCTACTTCGTGTTCTAACTATAACTGATGAAATCATTCCTCTGCTCCGCTGTTGTGCGTTCTGGTTTTTCTTAGGGGTTGGTTTGTTTAAGATAGTGAATATGATAATAATTAGTCCTTCCTGGAATTGGTCGAACCTAATGTGCCAGATGTTGTTTCTCTTATTGTTGGCTTAGGATATCGTAAAACTGTTTCTCGGTTTTACGATCGGTTTTATGGTAGGTCTGCATCCCTTAGATTTGCGTTGCCTGGATGCTATTTATGGAATGTGGGAACTTGGTTGAATAGTATAAGAATCAGATAATAAAGCGAAATTTGTATTATTAATGATCTTGTAATGTTGGTGTAGTGGTGTGTTGTGGTAAAGATTCAGATAAAGAAATAGGAGATTTGAATTGAAAAGATTGAGCCCTAACTTTTTGACGGCATTGGATTAGACTTTTTATTCTGGAAAGTCGAAACCAGAAACAAGATTGTAGCGATGAGTTGATTGTTAAGAAAGGAAGAGAGACGGTAATTTTGAGTTCTGGATTGACGGTTGGAGAGTGTATGTAGAAAAATTCCTTTTTTCATTGATATTAGCTCCTTTAGTTTTCCTTTTACGGTTTGGAGTCCTTTTTAAATTTTTATATAATTTTTTCAAATTATCTAATGCTATTTCTAGTGGGTTGAAGTCCATTAAGAGACTTATGTACGTTTACCTAAACCGGTTTAAAAGATCATAAGAAGGAGTAAAAGAAAAATGGTAAAAAAAAAGATTATTTTTGCTTTATTTTGCTTTGTTTTACTTTAAATATTACACTGAAATTCTTCGTTTGGAATTTCTATAATTTGCTTCCAAACATTAGTTCTGAATTTATTTTTTAAGTGTTTCCAAACGTACTTCAATAAAACTTTTCGTTTTTTAAAACGTGGCGGAAAAACTAACTTTTACTTTGCTATCTGACTATGTACTTTTAAAGCCTGGCAGGAATGCCATGTGAAGTTGTTTCCACTACCATACCTCAACTTTGCAGTTAATGTGAGGGTTGAGCCTACAGCAGTGAATGCTTGGCGATTCGGTAGTTGGAAGCCAGCGACTTCACAAATCAATATCAGCGCGAGGCAAAACATTGAACTTCTATGGAAGATCACATTTCGTCTGGCTTCACGCAACTGGGGAAGTTGGGTGGTAATAGGATTTGAAGGTTATAGGAAAGGTGTGGGAATTGGAATAAATAATAAATTATGTGTTTGTTTGGAAAATGACTAAGCCATCATTTCCCATCATGTCAGCATTATAATAAAAGTGTGCGATATCATTGCTGGTCGGGTTGCTTAACATACTCCACCTCTTTGGGGGATCTAATCACTAAAAAAAAAAAATAAAGAAAACTTTAAAACTTGGTATCTACCTCGAAGCTAGAAGCTCTTCTTCTGGGAAGGGGTTTGGGCTTTCTTTTTTTAAAGAAATAGAATATGTGGATTCATCATTGTGATGAATAAAATAAAGCTTATGCCATAGTGATGATATTCATGGGTGTTTATATCATTCGCCCATGTATCCTTATCTAAATCTTTAGCTACTTCATTTATTTTGTCCTTTAAAACCTGTATTACCATAAAACTTGTCTCATTGCTCGAAGGTGCAATGACTCTTGTACCTTTGCTCAGTATTTTCGTTTCAAGTACTTCAGATATTCTAACAGATGGAACAAATGAATTTTTTATTGTTGTATTGATTACAACTTGTTCATTTATAACTATATGTGGAAGCTTCAATGCGCTACCAGTTTACAATGAAAATTTAGGAGTTTACCACTCCTTATACATACGATGGCCGAACACAACAAGTGTCACGGAAATAAAGCGTGCGTTCACGAGATTAATTATTAATTGAGCAATGGATGGCGTTCCTGGCTCGAACGAGACGACATACGATAAGTGTTTACATTATAGGAGTTTACATTATAGGAGTTATGAAATTCAATATAAAAAACGGCGGCAACAGGGCCTAGCTTTAAAAATATCTTGTTTGCTTACATACTAAATACCTGTGAGAAGAAAAGAAAAATAAATATTTATGAGGTTGAGTTAAAAAAAAAAAAATCTCGGGTTGTTCAGATCCGGTTGTCTACTTGACTCTCTGGTCACATCAGCAGCCTCTTTATATAGTAAGCTATATCTCGAGAGCTTTCCAGTAATTTCGAACATCGAGAGCTTTACAGCCAGTGGTTTGCTTTAAAGAATTCCCTTCCTGGTATATTTCTACACATACACGAACTCACTCACAAGCTACTCCTTCCATTAATGTACATTATAGTGTTGCCACTTTGTGGTTTCGGTTTAACGTTTTTGTTTAGGGAATTTGTCTTGAATGTCGGATGTACATTACAATATCGTAGCGGTTGTCCCCCTGAATTTTGGGATAGCAGCATCTAGATCTTTATTTTAGCTGCGTTTATAGAATGCATTGCTTTTAACGTTAATAGCATTGCTCACTCAAGCAATTAGTAAATAAAAATATCTTTTTCTGTTCATCGCGCTCTTCGCACTCTTAACTAACTCATTAATGAATCATTATTGAATATATTGGCGGAGTAAAAATTATCAAATTGAAAGTTTAAATAAATATTTGGCAAGAAATAATTTAAGGAATTTACTTTGTATTTCAAAAAACAAACAATGATCTTGATGTAAATAAATCACAAATAAATTAATAAGTATTTTTTTTTTTTTTTTTTGTATTATATAAGTGATTTTAGCTCGTAATCAGAGTATTTAAAAATATACTATTTTTTATATTTTTCTTTAGTTTATACCAACTAAACAAATAAAACCAAGTTTATTTCATCAAATTGACTTAATAAATTTTTAAGAATTTAATTGAATAGTAAACATAAAGTATTTTAATATTTTTAGTCAGTACCTTTCCCTAGTTTAAAATTGTTTGCATTACATTAATGAATAAATTGTATTATAAAAAAAAGAAAAATTCTCAAAATGAATCACTTAACCGCATAAGAAATAATAGAAGCAAAATTGTGTATAAATGCGATAGCAATACTGATCTTATTGAAACAGAATGTGGGAGTTTAGCTGCTAGCATAATATTATAGCATTTCTCTTTTTGCTAAGATAATAAGAGAAGAAAAACACAGCAAAACCATAATGTTCTAGTATAAATATATAATGCGATTACTCTTCGCTATTTTACTGTTATCTAAATCGTGTCTGTCACTTTTGAGTGTCCCTTTTTTGCGGTTAAATGTATGTAATTATTGAACCAAAGATTATCCTGTTGAGTTTTTGTCAACACTTCTTGTTCTGTAAATAGTATGCTTAATAAATTAATTAAGTATAACTAATGAAAAAGAATTGAAAACAAAACATGTAAACATAAACATTGTTAATTTAGGAAAGATTTATATTTACATTTGAAATATTAATTCATGTTGAGAAATTTAAGCACACTGTAAAATTTAAATTTAACATAATGTTTAATAAACTATGGTTTAAGAATTAAAAATTAACATAAGCGTACCTATATACATTCTGCGTAATTAAAAGAATAAAATGTTTTATAAATAGTTGCAAGTCAAATGAGTTATTATTTTTGAATTCTTTAGCAGTAATTGGAGTAACGACGGGTAAGTAGGGCCTATCACAAGGAGGATGAAGGAATGATGGATTTGGTTTGTATTTTTAACAACAACCTTAGAATTGAAAGGGAGTCACGATAAAGAAAGAACACTCAGCGGAAGTTATTTGTGTTGAGTATTGTCAGCTGTTTAGAAAAAGTCAGTCAAAGTCAAGTCAAAAGTGTCACAAGAAGCAATAAAACAAATTAATAATTTTGTCATAAAATAAGTTTAAATTCTCTTTTATTTTCACTAATTAATGAAGCTATTTTCTTTTTCTCATCCAAATTTGGGACACTTTTTTTGCCTTTTCATCTTCGTATTCCATTCACTCATATAAATAAAAATCTTCTATTTTCTATTTCACAATTAAAATGGCACAACAAATACACAAAACAAAAATAACAATAGAACTGTCAAAATATCGCAAGCATTTATTGTCCCGTTCTTGGGTGCCTGGTCATGAAGGTGTACCGGGTAACGAAGAGGCTGACCGCCTTGCTAGACTTGGCTCTCAGTCCCAATTAAAAGGCCCTGAACCCTACTGTGGTCTCCCAATCAGTAGCCTTAAAAACGAATTAACTACCTGGGAACGACAGAACATGATCTGCACCTGGAACAACTCAAATGGCCATCGTCAGTCAAAACTATTCATTGACTTATCCCACAAACGTATGAAAGAAATTCTTGACATGAGCAAACGTGACGCAAAGTTACTTACGGACTTCTTCACTGGACACTGCTCTCTCAAGTATCATCTTAAAAACATGGGCATCAGCCAAGATGACACCTGTCGTCTCTGTCTTGAAGACATAGAAACAGCTGAACACATTTTATGCGAATGCCCTGCCTTAGCTAGATCCAGGCTTAAAATATTCAATAAAGGGTTCCCCAGTCCCCTTGATATCAGAAACACCTCTTCCTCGAAGATTCTTAGGTTCTTACATGACCTCAGCTTCGAATGAACTAACCCATACACTACGTGTTTTTAAACCTAAGGGAACAGCACAAAAGATCTTTCAGGTCGACGTGCTCGCAAAAAAATGGAGAATTTCAAAAATTTTAGTAAGATCTACTAAAAATATCCACCTATAAAACCCTTTTCACAGAGCAGCAGCTTACTGCGCAACGAAAAGAAGAGCAACATTTTTTCGTTTACGTTTCCTTCCTGTCATTTTTGTATGGGATTTTTCATTTCGTTTCAGCAGCGTTATTAGGCTTAAAAGAAGCTTAAAACACGTATTTCGGCGTTTCAGCTACTCAGCCTCCTTATTCACTGACGAAAAATGATTATATACGATTTTTGTTTAAATCAAACGAGTAAGTGTGTTTTAAAGTTTTCTTGGAGTTTTAAATGCTATTATAAATACGCCTATATTTATATACAATGGTATTATTATGTAGACTGTTCCCGAACTTATTGTCCACGGTCCAAATTAGCAGTCTCCATTGCAAGCTACTGTTTTCACCATTGTGTGTTGAAAAGCGAATGCTGCGCCACCGTGTTCCTCCGGTCCATAACATTTTTAAATTGTGTTTTGATGTTATGCTATGTCCGCACCTGAAGTTAAGCTGGGTTTCGTTCCAGGATGGTTTGAGTTAACCAAGTAGCGTCCGCATATTTATGCAAAAAAGTTTTGAGCTTATCTTTTTGTCTTAAGCTAAAAAGAGACAGACATAAAGTGTGAGCAGAACGTCAACGACATATGAGAGAATTCATTCTCTCTCCACTCACTTCCACTCTCTTAAATGTCAAATTCAATGGAATGTTGGAAATAGTGCATTCAGCGCGCGCTTGGTTTCGAGTAGGTTATCACGAAACCCAGTGACTAAAAAGGTTTCGTTTTGTATGACAATTGGCAAACCACTGGTTATCATGTTGGTTTGGGATTGTTTTGAGTTAAACAAGTTTTACTCTCAGATGCGGACATAGCATTACAATAGTTTCTATTAGCCGAGTTCACACTATACAATGCTCGCATTCTCAGCAGTTTCGAATCTTCGAAGTTCAATCTGTCTGTTCATGAATGCAATTTAAGCTCTGTGTCAGACATTGACCTAATAGATATGGACTGCTAGTAACCAACTTTATGAGGGGTCCATTTAAGAGCAGCGCTTTAGTTTTGGGTGGTATTTTTATGAAGCTACCACTATTGGGACTGGCCATCACGACGCGTAGCGGCAAAAATAGAAATGAGCAGGGGCACAACAAGCCACATTTTGTATTGAAATTGCCACTTTTCCAAAAAAATTGTTTAAAAATATAATGTTTTGCCGGTCGAATATTCGAAATTCTTATTGAAATGGATAAATAAAAGTGTAAAAAAAAATATGAAATTAAAGCACAACCAAAAAGTTTACTGGAAGTGTCCAAAATGCAAGTGCAAAAACGAGCTGTGATTTTCAACAAAAATTTAAGTTGAAAAATATGAATTAAAATTTCCACAAAAGCACAAATTAAGCTCTTAATCAATAATGTGCGTTAGTTTAAATCAATAAAATATCGAAAACCACTCATAATTCAATGAAAATTTAAGTTAAACAAAATTTATCATCCCCTCAACAAAATCTCCGTAGAGCTTTGTTTACATTTTTTTCCATACAAAAATGGCATATTCTTAAATTTTTCAAAAGCAAATTAAATACATTTGAAAGGTAAAAATCACTCGTGTGCACTGTTTTATTCAAGCTTTAACATTTTAAGATGCTAATGCGCTCATATTTCAATCACTTTCATTTGATTTTATATTTTATTTAAATTATTTAATCCGACACCATTTCTTCTTTTTTCAGTACAATTTGTATGGGCTGTCAAAACAGCATTTCACTTTGTGCCCCCACTTTAGTTCCAAAACAACCGGCAGGTGGTGTGCAAACTCATGTTCCCAGTCCCAATAGCAACAGAATAACCATTGAAGTACTGCAATGAGAAGAACTTTTTGCTTTTCACTGGTTTCAGTAAACTGGTATTATATTTTTTTGGCACAACAAACTAAAGCAGCACGCTGTCGACAAAAGTTCTGCAAGGTTTGTATTGAAATGACATTTAACTAGCAGTCCATATCTATTATGTCAATGTCTTCGTGGTGTGAGTGTGTTTAAACTTCAAATTTATAGTGAGTGCTTCGAGCACTTGATTGCTAGACGAATCCAGAAAAGGCATGAACGAGGAGCCAATGCCATCAAACTATGAATTAAAAATAGACATCTATTGGAACTGATAAGCTTTTTGTCTAATTGTTGACAGCAACAGCAGCAGATGGCACCTAGCGCTTCGTTGGAGCTCACAATTTTGACCGCTAGCTTGTACCTATGGTGCAACCGGCTTCAAAAACCATGCAGTCTAATAAAGAGATGACACTTGACTAGCAGTCCATATTGGGCATTGACGTAATAGACATATATAGATATGGACGGTCACACGACAGTTCTCCACTTAAAGAACAGTGACAAAATAATCTTGACGTTTCGCTATCGCCATCTATCGTTTTCCTAGTGGTAACAAGAAAAAACAAATTTCAGTGATATTAGGTCCGTTCGATGAATTTTTCCCGAGGTTGACCCAGGTTTTCTTGACAACCCTAACCTGGATTTTCCGGTCCTCAAAAAACGCTTAACCACAAAACACCACACATCCCTGTCATTTAAAAAAAAATATACATGCCATTTGATAGCCCTCAACTCGCCATCGCAAAAACTAGGGCGAGTTGATGGAATACCTAGGTCAACCCTAGGGCTCAAAAAAAAACTCAATTTGAAATTCAGGGCAACTTTAGGTTTTTCATAAAACGCTTTGTTGCGATCAGAGGGCGACCCTAGGGCTTCAACGAACAAACCTATTAGCCCCGTTCACACTGTACAATTAGTTGGACAAACCTGGGTTTGACAAACAAATGTTTGATAGTGTGAGCTCTTCATACGACCGCTTGTCCAATTTGTTGGATGGTTTTCAAAAATTTTTGAAAATCTAGCAGCCGTATTTATTAGATTTTCTTAAGACGTCTCTTAGACGTTGATAAGTTAAGTTTCAATTAAAATTTAATTGGAACTTAAGAGAGGTTGATTAAATTCTTATCGATAATCGATTCTGTGCTGATGCTAAACTTATTGATAGTTGTGTCAAAATAAAGTAGTAAAAACAGAAATCTAGTCCAATTTAAACTGCGTTTTGACAACCATTCGTTTGTAATACCCTTGTTAATCTTTTTTAAACGAAAGGTTGCTTCTAGACACAAGCAAATCGTGCTTAAAAAGCCAATACCTTGGTAACAATTTTATTTCTTATTTATTGGTGTTTGCTGACCTACCCAGCCAGAGTCTGATAACTCAAAATATGACGATCTCAGCAGTCACTGGATGTAACAGTTTGCTCCCAATCATCGCAGCAACAATTTGGTAATCAATGTAAGTATGTAACCAGGTTTTGCTTTGTAAAATGATTTAATTGAAATCTCTATTAACAGATCTACAAACAGCGTCGAGAAAGCAAACTTTTGTAGCCTCCCTGGAGCCTATTCTTCCACTTCAGAAGACCGCAACACTCGTTTACACTCCAGTGTCGAACTCCCAGTCGCAGAAGTATAGCCCTGACGTGAATGCAACTCAGCGATATGCCTTCGGTAGTCCCTCTCAGCGCAACACCACGTCAAATCAGACCGATTCCCATGAACAATTCATTTTCCACGGCTAAACTAAGAGCTTGGATGAATGCAACATGTATCAATATAAGTGAACTAAATCTGCCAATGTGCCAACTATTTGGGCACTTAACGCATAGTTTCTTTATCCAAGAATTTTGGGACAACTCGCTAGGTCACGCAGCATATTTTTCAGTACATAATATGAGAGTTTTTTAAAAATATTCTTCTCTTGTTTTTTTTAGGTAGTAACAAATGGGTTCAACATACTTGATGCCGAGATGAATGCTATTGCCACGAGAATTTATTTGGGCGTTTCCGTTACAGACTATAGTTGTAAGCCTAATGCTGTTGCTACTTTTGAGGGAACAATAACATTATATATTCATGCAATAGAGGATATGGAATATCTTAACTGGTCAAAAGTAAGAGATATGCAATAACTTGTTTTACTTACTTTTAATTCGAATTTTTTTACCTAGATTTTCATCAGCTACGTTGATCTTCTAAACACTCCAGAACAGAGGAGACAAGACTTGAAAGACAATTACTTATTCCTTTGTATTTGTTCCAAATGCACAGATCAACAAGAAACAGTTGAAATGAACGCAGGGGTGTGTCGTAATAAAAATTGTAGTGCGATGGTATGTCATTTAACAATTGCTCCAAATGTGGAACTCGAATCAGTCCTAACCATAGGAAGATTTTTAATGAAGTAAAGGAACTGACAAAAAATCATTTGGAAAACATGAAGGAAACAACTTGTGAGCGATATTTAGTTAAAAAAAAAAAACAGTTGATTGCAAATAATGTGTTCTATACTCTTGCAGATCTTGATATTTGTAAAATGTGTCTGCCACGGCAGAAAGGAGTTTTGCATCCTTTGAATCTATGGCATGTCAACCCTCGATGCTGCCGTAGAAAGTCCTTTTGGTGTCAAAAAATGGAATGATGCATTAGAATTTTTGATTCAATTAATTCCAGGATTCAAGTTCGCACCATATTTTTGTATAGTTTCTTGAATAGAAGATTCACAAGTTTCATTTTTAGAAAATATTATTATTATAAATTTACAAAGAAATACATTTTACAAAGAAACCCTAAATTCATCAATGTTGCAGATTACTAATGAACTATCCAAGTAGAACAAAATGATGATGATAATATTAATAAACATTCAGTGCTGTCCGACAGAGGCAAAAAGACTTTTAATATTCAAACTATTGAAGCCAGCGCATTCGGCCCTATCGAGGTAACCGTCGGAGCGGAGTTTTCTTCGCAACGCATCTTTTTTCGGAGATTCAATTTTGCTTCGATTGCATTCCCAAAACTAAAATCTCCGCAACAAAAACTTATCGTAGAACGTCGGATCGTCCGATCGGAGAACTACCACGAAGCAAAATGTATCCGATTGGAGTGAATTCCGCTCCGACGGTTACCTCGATGGGCTCGACGATCTGTGTTTTGGAATAGTGCTCGTATTAAGTGATTATAATTTCTTCTGCCTTGTAGTTTGCCGTTAGAATACCATGACATTCGCACCATTGTTCGGTGATTTGAACCAGGGAAGCTCCTAGAATCATTTTCAACTGTTGAAGCTTCATCCACGCTTTCACGTGAATTATTTGATGTTTGTCCTGAAATATATACATATAAAAAAAAATGCTCACAACCATCCAAACAAATTATGAATAAACAAACCTTGAACAGCGTAGGTGCCTTTTCGAGAATAACTTCAATCAACTCGGCCAATTGGTCGCCGACTTTGGTTATGTCTTCCATAACCATGATTTTTCGAACGACGTCCAAGCTAAAGTCGTTGATAAGCCCGCATGTGGTTTTGTTGTAGACTTCATCAGGTAATATGTTTTGCCATACGTTTTTTAGTAAATCCAGCTGCCTCAGACATTGACGAACAAATTTTTGTGGTGCTATTCCGAGAGCAGGAATAGCATCTGACAAATCTGAAAACCATCAAGAATGCCGATTGGGAAACCTTTCCTGTACATCTTTTTTTCTTACCTAGTTCCAAAAGTATACCCATAAGCAAACTCTTTTGATTTCTTATTTGACTATTGAAGTGTTCCTGTGCCAGTCCTTGAAGTTATTTGACTGAAGTAGCAAAAGTTGGTATACCCTTGTCTGAGTTCTTGGTCACCCAATGGGCCAAAAACATGGTGTTGTTGTAAAACAATGCCGACTGCTGTGGTATATTTTGTAAGAACTTCTCATGGTATTTAAGTAGCCTTTTTAAGATTACCAAATGGAAAACGGTAGCAAAAGGCATAGAGAGAGATCCCAGAACATTCATGTTTGCACTGTTTTTCATTGAGTTCGAATGGATTGAATCTTTGTTTATAGGATTTTGCTGCCCTTGCACTTCTAAGAGAACTAAGCACATTGAAAACATTTAAATCGCGAAGAAAATCTTCCATATTTTTGTTTTAAGGAAAGTTTCTTTTTAGAAATTATTACCAAAACAACAGATCAAAATTTACACTAGGTCTGTTCGATGTGCAGTGCTCCAGTGCACACTGGGGAATGTCAACGCACTGAAATTATCTGTCAATGCACTGAATACCCTCCGGATTTGATTTCACATCGAACACATAAGAGCTAAAACTCACGTAGCACTCGACTTTTATAAATTACTTTCCTCCATTTGGCAATAAATATGGTTTTATTTCTTTCATAGATGTATGAAAAGATATGAAAAATCAAAATGAAAACCAAATATTGAGTTATAACCCAATTGCCAACAAAATATACTTTGCTTTGCAATTAATCTTTTTGGCGTAAACAGCTGATTTCCAATTGACATCACTGAAAACCTCAACCCCAGAAAAAACCTGGGGCATGGCAGTGCGCACTGAGTGCTTGCACCGGACGAACATCGAACACAGTGCAAATGCACTGGTGCAGAAAAAATGTCACATCGAACGCATCAGTGCGATTTCAGTGCGCACCAGGGCGCCCCAGTGCGCACATCGAACAGACCTACTGATTTTCCCGAAACGTCAGAATGAATTTTTAATTTGGATTTAATGTCGTTTTCCATTGGTCGTTCGGAAGCCTTCTGAACGCTTCTCAAATCATTCCATTGGCATCAAATGACAGTTCCTCTCCTCAAAAGAAGAGAATTTTGATTCTTGATTTGAAGAAGGAAGCGAAACCAGAAGCACTCACACACTGAAACACTGTTGACGTCAAAATTGACAAATGTGATTTGCCACCTCTAAAAATTGAAAAAAAAAGTGACCTGAAAACAATTACAGCCGTATTTATTAGATTTTCTTAAGACGTCTCTTAGACGTTGATAAGTTAAGTTTCAATTAAAATTTAATTGGAACTTAAGAGAGGTTGATTAAATTCTTATCGATAATCGATTCTGCGCGGATGCTAAACTAATTGATAGTTGTGTCAAAATAAAGTAGTAAAAACAGAAATCTAGTCCAATTTAAACTGCGTTTTGACAACCATTCGTTTTTAACACGGCACGGGGTCTTGCCGATTAAAATTATTTATTCATTTGATTTACCGCGTACTACAGCTACCTTTACTCCGACTGCAGTCAGGAAAAATTACGGTGCGAATTCCTCAACACAATCTTGCCAAAGTGTACAATCTGAAAAACATTCAACAAAGGAAAATAGAAATAGGTATTTGGAGTTCATAACAAGTTGGTAGAAACCGAAGAGGGTTTCTGTGAAGTCCTGACAAGAAGTGCTTTTGCAATCGAGGGGAAGAACTTTGCAAGCTCAGATGAAGACGCCCAGGTAAGAAAACAAAAAGCTTGAGGCAGAATCAAATTTATTCCTATGTTTTTTGCTAGCTTCTACCTCGTAACGCAATCCAAAGAATCTCGAAGAGCTTCTAACTTTGATTCAAAGAACTCGCCTTGGACATCAGCTGTTAACTCTATACTGACGACAAATTGCCGTCAGATCGCCTTATCCGAGAAAAAGAACTTTGTGCAAAAGTTACCGAATACATGGAGAAATTCACAGAGATTGGCCAAGTTCCCCCAAACAGATATTGGATTAAAAGTTTAATTTTTCTTAAGTTAAGTTGGTTGGCTGCTTAACCACTCCCGTCAGGACTTCCGATGCCTTGAAGAATCAGTTTTTGATCTGCTTACTGACCCTGCACCATGCTTTGGCTCGGCAGCCACACACCGATCCAGTGCTTTGTTTTGTTGTTCTTTGGTGCCGTGTACCAATTCCAATTTATAAAAGGAAAGGATTCCAGCGTCACGCCCTAGAATTACAACTCAAATTGTTCAATACAATCACAAAATTTGTTTTTATGCCCAAAGATAAAATACAGTTTTAGTTCAGGAGCTGACTTTCCTGCAGCGTTACATATATATGTGTATATATACATTTTTTTTATTAAAAAAGTCTCTAAACCTATAAGCACATAAGCTTTTGAAATCTAAAATCTACTTTACAGCAGCTTTACATTTTTTCTGCCGCCGGGTTTTTTGTTTATTTTGCCGGCTTGGCTTTCCGCCGGCAAACTGTTTGTTTGGCGGTGGATTTGTTTTTTTTGGTGGAAAGATCTTTTTGCTCTTGATTCCTTGCTTTTGTTGCTTTTGATTCAGTTCGCTAATGAGCAGCTGTTTCTTCTCCATCTGATTCAGCTTCAACTTCATCATCGGAATCATTTGCAGCGATGTCACCGTCCACTGATTCAACATCTTCATCGGAGGATGCCTCCTCGGTTCTTAGATCTTCACCCTCAGATGAAGACATACTAAATAAAGAAGAACCTACGTTGTAAGTTTTCACAAATTTACGTAACATAAAGTTCAATTTGTACCTGTTCTAGTTTATATATTCTTTGATAAAAAGAAATTCATTTTGAACCATGGGTTTATGTATTTGCAGCGTCTTTTGGTCGCTTTTCCTGCTCTTAAATCTGACCTTCCATCATTCTACGTGAACTTAGCACATTGAAAACATTTAAATCGCGAAGAAAATCTTTCATATTTTTGTTTTAAGAAAAGTTTAAAATTAAAAAGTTGAAATTATATTACCTAAACAACAGAGCGAAATTGACACCGATTTTCCCGAAACGTCAGAATGAATTTTTAATTTGGATTTAAGAGACCTTTAAACGTCATTATTGGCATTTAAGTTAAGAGGGCTCTTAGCAAGGTTACTTAAATGTGAAATTTGATTATCGATACGGATTCGTTACTTAAGTGTTACTTAAAAGGCAATTAAATCTAATCGATGATTAAAAGTTCCTTATAGATACGGCTGTTATTAATTAATTAATTTTGTGAGATGAGTTCTAAAAACATTTTAAGACATATTCCTGTCGTTTAAAGTGAATTATGAAAAAAATGAAAAAAGTGAATAAAAACAAATAGCGCTCGACGTTTCACACCGATACACAATACAAGCAACCAAACTTCAAAAGCAAATAAAAGTGTTACTTTGGCATCCCGGATCGGAGAGTCTTTCCGGATTACCAATGGAAAACGACATAAGAGACCTTTAAACGTCATTATTGGCATTTAAGTTAAGAGGGCTCTTAGCAAGGTTACTTAAACGTGAAATTTGATTATCGATACGGATTCGTTACTTAAGTATTACTTAAAAGGCAATTAAATCTAATCGATGATTAAAAGTTTTTTATAGATACGGCTGTAGAAGTTGGATGGAGTGGAATAGTATGTGACATAAAGTTGGACGACAAGCTTGATAAGTGTGAACGAAAACTACATCAGACAATCCAACTTCCATCAAACGAAGTCTATCCAACTAATTGTACAGAGTGAACTAGGCTATTAAGACTGTTAACATGAGTTTGCACACCACCTTCCTGTCGTTTCTGAACTAAAAGCTGGAGCACAAAGCGAAATGTTGTTTTGACAGCCCATACAACTTTTATTGGAACAAATGTTAAAGCTTGAATGAAAAAGTGCACACGAGTGATTTGTAGCTTTCAAATGTTTTCAATTTGCATTTGAAACATTAAAGAAGACGCCATTTTTGTATGGGAAAAAATGTAAACAAAACTCTGCGTAGATTTTTTTTTGGGGGATTATAAATTTTGTTTAACTAGATTGTTCATTGAATTATGAGTGTTTTTCTATATTTTATTGTTTTAAATTAACGCACATTCTTAATCAACAGCTTAATTTGTGCTTGTGTGGAAATTTTATTTCATATTTTTTGATTCAAAATTTTGTTCCCAATCACAGCTCGTTTTTGCATTTGCATTTTGGACATTTGTAGTCAACTTTTAGGTTGTACTTTAATTTTATATTTTTATCAATCGATTTCAATAAGAATTTTGAATATTCGACCGTAAAAACATTCTATTTTTAAACAATTTTGTTGGAAAAGTTGCAATTTCCATATAAAACGTCTCTTGTTGTGCCCCAGCTCAGTTCTACTTTTGGCCGCTACGTATCGTGATGGCAATTCACAATTGGTAATTTCACACTGTAGAATTAGTTGGACAGACCTCGTTTGATGGAAGTTGGATGGTCTGATGTAGTTTTCGTTCACACATATCAAGCTTGTCGTCCAACTTTATGTCACATACCCTTCCACTCCGTCCAACTTCTAGATTTTCAAAAATTTTTGAAAACCAACCAACAAGTTGGACAAGCGGTCGTATGAAGTGTTTACACTCTCAAACATTGGTCGTTCAAACCTGAATCTGTCCCAGCTGTCCAACTAATTGTACAGTATGAACAGGGCTAATGAGTTGATTTTCTGTAATTACTACTCTGTGTTTTCCGTGCTTGCTGATTGCTGAATGCTGACTCTCTTTCAGTTTTTTCTCCGTGTGAAGTGTGATATGAAAGCGTCTCGCCGCGCCGGTTGCCGAGAGCACGCACTTTGTTGTGATTTGATTTGTGAATGTTGTACATGTACACTTCTAAATATACTCAGTTTTATTTTTTGAACATAAAAATAATATGATGGAGACATATAAATTGAAATATAAATAAATTAAAGTGCGAGTCGATGATAAAATTAGTGAGACACAAAGATGGGGTGAGTACATTTTATTTTTATTGTTTTTGCTTAAAGCATACCAAGTACTGATTTTGGTGCACAAGCTACTCGAACATACCTATTTCATGTGTAAAATTTGTTATTGCTCTTTCGGTCTGACTATCAGTTGTCGTATGTGAATCTCGCGATTTTCATTAATTAATTTAAAATCTTCGGCTTATAAAATTTTTAATGTCGGCGCAAGAAGCAGGCAACAAGCATCATGATTTGTAAGCCATGCGTTATTATATTTCAAGATTGGGGTAGAACGATTTCTTTTTTCAGTATTTTCTGTTCTGAAGAGTGATTGCTGATTGCGCAAACCTGTCAACAGGCTTCTCAGCTTACTTACTTACTAAGGTGGGCATTACAGTTCGGGTAGAACCTGGGCCTCAACCAAAATCCTTCTATAACGACTTTGATTTCGGGCGAGGTCTCTCCAGTTTTGCACTCTTAGTCTAAGTTGATTGAGCCACCTAAGACAAGATCTTCCCCTTCCACAATTTCCCTGCAATGTGCTTTCGAAAACCCGTCGAGCCGAAGCGTTTGGGTCCATCCGCTCTATATGGCCCAACCATCGTAGCCTCGCGATGCGTACTCTTCTGGCTATGCCCATGTCGCGGTACAGCTCATACAGCTCGTTGTTGTATCTTCTTCTCCACACATTGTCTTCACATACGGGACCTAAGATCATTCGGAGAATTTTTCTTTCAAAACGACCAAGGGTTTCCTCATCCGCTTTCGATAAGGTCCATGCTTCCGCGCATGATTAAGGTCTTATACAAGGTTACCTTGGTTTTTCTGAAGGGGATTTTGTTTCTCAATTGCCTTCTTAACCCAAAGAAGCAACGGTTGGCAAGAGTTATTCTCCGTTTGATCTCCGCACTGATGTTGTTTTCCGTGTCTATAGCGGATCCTAGGTAGACGAAGTCCTGTACTACCTCGAAGTTATGTCTGTCTATTGTGACGTATTGTCCAATTCGTCGATGTTCTGTGTCCCTGTTTGATGACAGCATATACTTCGTTTTGCCCTCATTAAGCATCAAACCCATTTTTGCCGCTTCTGTTTCGATACTCGCAAAGAATCTATGACATCACGCTTTTTTCTTCCCATTACGTCAATGGTCAATATCGTCTGCATAGGCGACTAATTGTACAGACTTTTGAAAGATTGATCCTCTGGTGTTGACGTTTGAGTTTCTTACAATCTGTTCAAGTATGATGTTGAAGAAATCGCATGACAGTTTATCGCCTTGTCTAAAACCTTTTTCGACATTGAAGGTCTCGGTGAGTTCTTTACCGACCTTGACGGAGCAGCGGGAATTCTCCAAAGTCATCCTGCATAGTCGTACGAGTTTTGCAGGGATGCCGAAACTAGACATGGCTCTGTACAGCTCGTCTCTGTAGATACTGTCATAAGCGGCCTTGAAATCGATAAAGAGGTGGTGAATATCGATATTATGTTCTCGGGTTTTTTCCAAGATCTGGCGTAATGTGAAAATTTGGTCTATTGTGGACTTCTCCGGTCTAAAACCACATTGATAAGGACCTTTCAAGTTGTTGACGTGGGGTTGCAGACGTTCACATATTACAGCAGACAAGATCTTATAAGCGACGTTAAGGAGGCTTATCCCTATATAATTGGCGCAGTTGTGAGGGTCTCCTTTCTTTAGGATCGGGCATACGATACTGAGGTTCCATTCATCAGGCATGCTTTCTTCCGACCATATCATGCAGATCAGCTGATGCATGCTCCTTTCCAACTGATCTCCAGCTGCCTTGAAAAGTTCGGCATCAAGGCCATCTGCACCTGCAGTCTTATTTGATTTAAGTTTGCATATGGCAAGCTTAACTTCCAGGTCGGGATAGGACGGCATTCTTGATCATCGTCGAAGCTGAATGGGGTAATCTGCCTGACAGCGGAATTTGTGTCCTCATCGCTGTTAAATGATCTATCCAGATCCTCAGTAGCGACTGTGACTCTACTACTATGTTTAGCTGCTGATCTTTACATTCTTGAGGAGGATTGCCATTTGCCACCCTGGTAGGATCTTTTTATTTTTTGGTAAAACTTTCGAATCTCGTTCCTTTCATGGCACCTCTCAATTTCCTCGCATTATCACATTATCATTTTCTTTGCTAAATCTGGAAATTGTACTTTACTTCTCCATCATTTTTTAAAACTGGAGTTTTTATTACCCTTCGCATTTCATTCTGGTTTGAGCAGTTATTAATCTTATTAAACGTGTGATCTTTTTGGGCAAATTGTAATAGACTTTTGTTAAGGTTCCTTATCCGACGGTATTCATTCCAATATTGAGGAAGATTAAAAAGTCAAGCCCTTTGGTGAAGTTTGATTTTTTGAATTTTTATCGCTTTTAACTCGTTTATGAACCACTTATTGACTTTGCTATAAATTTGTTTTTTTTTTGCACAGTCTTGCCCACACTCAGAAAGGGATCTTGTAATTTTTCAGCTAATACAATAATTATTTTATTGAACGTTATATATATACAATTGATACTTATACTAGATAAATTTAGAATTTAAAAAATGATAATGTAAGAATGTTGGCACATAGGGGGCCTAACCAAATACTTTGTCTAGAATTGAAATAATAACTTAATATTATATAGCTGAAAAGGAAAGAAAAATCTTAATTATAAGTTGGTTGACTTGGGTGATCTCGGGATGTTCCGTCCCGGTTGTCGCTGGCGTCCCTCTGCATGGGGAGGTCGTAGGGGGTGGCATTAGCCACGGAAATATGCTTTCCTCTGGAGTTAATACATTTGTATTTGTATTTTTTTGTATTTATTTTAATATATTCATAGTGCATATAAGATATACAAGTATTTCTTTTGAGTTGCACATGCTTAAAATTGTATTACAGAGCTTCATTCTTCTTCTTCTTTTTCATTTTCGGCGTTACGAGTAGTGATCTGGAAGCGATCACAACTCTCCCACTTTTCTGCTTCACACTAGTGATCCGCCTGTGGGGTACGCCGCGTTGACATCAGAAATCGTCGGCAAGCCTCCCGGTTTTGGATTGTTCCATGTCTGAGGCCAACCAAATGCTGCTGTTTTTGCATTTGCTTGTACCAGGAGTGTTTTGGCCTGCCTTTTCTTTTTCGTCGCGAATTTGTTGAAACGTTGTACGAAATTGCCTTTTTGACGGGGTTCTGCGGATCTCTCCTTTGAACATGACAATACCAACTGAGCCGGTCGTGCTGAATTTTGTCCAAGATGGTACTTTTGACATGAAGGCTTCCACGGATCTTAGTACTTCTAATTCGATCAAGGCATCTTCATTTCGGCTGCCGTCAATTTGCTCTCATACTTTTTGTACATTGTCCAACATTGTGAACCGTATGTCAGAGCTGGACGGACAACTGCTGTGTAGAGTCTTCCCTTCAGCTTAGGGGGCATTTTTCGATCACAGAAGATAGCGGAGTTTTCTCGCCACTTCATCCACCCTACGCTTACTCGATGATTGATGTCGTCATCACAAGATGCTTCACTATTGATCATAGATCCCAGATATTTAAACTTTTCACACTTGGGAAGCACATTTCCATTCAAATAAATGTCTGGAATAGGCTTGTCTGGATCTGAAAAAGGGCAGCACAGGTATTCCGTCTTTTTAGCGCTAATACGGTACCCATTTCCTTCCAGAACATCAATCCAAACGTCAAGTGCTCGTTGCAGGGTTGTAGGATCCTCGCTTATGATGGCTCCATCGTCAGCAAAGAATAATTGTTGTACTTTATTGTCCGTTACTTTTCCTTCGAGCAAATAATCCAGAACAGCAATAAAGAGCAGTGGACTCAAGACACTTCCCTGATGTACACCTACTGTTATTTGGAATTCTTCGGTGACTCCAGCTGGGCATCTCACTTTTGTAACTGCTCCTTCGTACATGTCCACAATTATTCGCACATAGGCTTCAGGAACTCCTCGGTGTCTGAGGGCCACCCATATCAGATCTCGTGGTTGTCGATCGAATGCCTTTTCGAAGTCAACCAACACAATATGCAAATCCTCTAAGGCATCTCGGTGTTTTTCCATAATGATCCTTATACTTTGGATTGCGTCTGTAGTTGACTTGCCCGCGACAAACCCGCATTGGTCATCAGACAGCCTTATTATTTTCCGCAGTCGGCTATCCAAAACCCGCTCAACGATCTTCATAGTGTGGGACATCAACTTGATCGAACGATAGTTGTCACAGCTTCTGGTATCTCCCTTTCCCTTGTACATTGGAAGAAGAAAACTTTCCCTCCATTGATTAGGCAAACTGTCACCTCTTATAAGTTTGGAAATGAGAATCGTGAGCCATCTTAACCCGATGTCTAACATATTTTTCCAAAACTCATATGGTACCTCGTCTGGCCCAATCGCTTTGCCTTTTTTGGAGTTCTTAACTGCCTCCCTAACTTCTTCGACTGTGACGTCGGATACTTCCGTAAAGTTAGGTGCAGCTGTTGGAAAGTGGCGCCGAGGAAACTGTTCATTCAAAAGATCATCACAATACTGTCGCCACCTGTGAAGAATTTTGTCGTCATCCACAAGTAGCACTCCTTGAGCATCATTGATGAACTTCGGCGAACGAATCTCCTGCGCATTTCTCCTTCTCTGAGCGGCTATTTTGAATTACAGAGCTTCATACTTATGTTTATATTATACAATTGAAAAATTCATAAAGTCTTATGTTATTAGACAGAAAAGAACTGTAAAAAAGAGTAAAAGAAAAAGAAGATAGAAAAAGGAAAAGTTTCTCTCTAGAGGATGGATAAAAGATTTAATTTTTAGTTTGATTCAACAATATATTTTAGAACTTCTTTTGCGAAAACATTGGTGTTAGTTATTAGTTTTGAATTATGAGGAATTTGATTCCATACTTAAGAAGCATAAACAAAGAAATGCTTTGAACTGATTAAATATTTATGGCGCAGTATAATGATTTGCAACGTTCGATTACTTCTTGAGAACGTTATTTTATCATAAAGATATTTAGGTTCCTTAAGATGTATTATTCTTTGCAATAATAACAAGGTCCTGTACTTCAAAAGACCTGACAACGAGCAACCACCAATTTGAACTGTGAATTCGGTAATGTGATCACCTCTTTTCAGACCAAAAATATATCTCGCGCAGCTATTATAAGCGACGGTTAGTTTTCTTCTGGACTCATGGTCCATATTAGAGAATAGCTCGCAACAATATGTTAAAACTTAAGTTTAACTTCGGTTGGTAAATATTTAGCTGTTGGACATAGGCCTCGTAAAGCACCATACATTTTTGAAACCGTCTTATTAATATGTGTGTCCCAACTCAAATTACAATTAAAATATACCCTGAGATTCTTCACTGTCTCTATTGGTGTATGATTGAGAAACAAAGGAGGACATTGAATTTGACATTCATTACGACATAAAATCATTGCTTTTGTTTTTGACGTGTTGAGGTTAAGAGCATTTTCAATAGCCCAGGCAAAGATTTTGCACAGTTCTTGATTCATTTGAATATTACAGATTTTGAAAACATTTTGTGATATTCAAAGTCAGACAAACATTCGACTATGTCGTTTATAAAACATGAAAATAGGAGCGGACCTAGTACTGAGCCCTGTGGAACACCCAACGGGACTCTTATACAACTCGAGCACTTTTGATTGTGATACACAAACTGGGATCTGTCTGAAAAATATGAATTGATCAAATTGCACAACGAGTTCCCAAATGAAAATTTGGATTTGAGTTTGAGAAGTAAAAGATTATGATCAACGCTATCAAATGCTTTAGAAAAATCCAAAAATATAATCAAATAATGTTTGAGATGTTTCAGTTATTGTAGTTGCTTTATTTATTTTTTTACATATTGAAATTTATGATTTATAGCCGCGTTAATATTAAAAATATAAAATTAGTGCAATGCTGTACTCACCCTGAATATTTCGCTACAAGTTGCAATGTGCGTGATCACCGGAAAACTGCTTTTGAAGTGTTATTCTCTTCTTTGAAAACGCAAGTTGTAGCGGTGCGTAGACGGTTCTATTTGAAGCTGATGTCGTTGCTGGGTAGAAGAATGGGAGCAAACAGTGCTCACTATATCGCTGGATATTTGTATGGCTATCTGGATAGGCCGTGCGATGTTGATGACGAGGTCCTATATACGCGACAATTTTATGCTGTCATCGCGATCAAAATTTTGATGGAATTTGATTTCAATCGTTTCGCGTATAAGCCTAGGCATATAGTGAGGCTCGTGAGCTAAACCCTCAGCTTGGTCGAAGTGACCCAGTGATGTTCATCTGAATTGTCTTGAATTGTGCTCGACTATTGCCGACTTTTCCCGCTGTTTTTTGCTGACAGCACTTATGTGTTCTTTTAAACGGGTGGCAACACTTCGTTGGGTTTGTCCCACATAAAAAGACCCGCAGCTGCAAGGGCGGGTGATCGAAGGCAGTCTTTCACCTTTTTTGGTGGTAAAAAGATAGACTATACACCGTACCTCTTCAACACTTTCCCAACTCTGTCCGCCACGCCTTTTACGTAAGGAAGAAAAGCTTTCTTCTCTACTTCATTCCTTTCCCGTGGCAAATCTGGTTTCCATGTTCTTTGCCTTTTGGAATACCCATTCGTTTTAAGAATGTTGTCCACGAACGTAAGTTCAGCGGCGAGGTGGTGTGGTCATTATCACATATTCTGCTCGCTGAACTAATGTAGACACACCAGATTTTAAGTTTGCCGGATGGTGATGCAAAGTAGCATGCAGGTATCTATTCGCATGTGTGCTCTTTCTGTAGATGGTGTGAACTAAGGGCCATTCATGTTCCTTGTTACTTTCACATCCGGAAATGCAATGGAATTATTGTTTTCTTTTTCCATTGTAAACTTTATTTTTGGATGTTGCGAGTTAAGATGTTCCACTCACTACGTTGGAACTTTTAAGGATGCGAAATGTGTCATCCACATATCTCAACCAGCCTTTGGGTATTTCGATAGCACTATTCAAGGCCTTTGTTTAAAAATCCTCCATCCAAAACCAATGGAGCTAAAAGTAAGCCCATGACCACCCCATCTACTTGTAGTTAAAATTTTTTATTGTAACAAAAATACGGACAAAGGTGACCCAAGATCCTGCATACTGGCAAAGAAAACACTTAACGTATTTTTACTACCTAATTACAGCAATTGCGGCACCACAACAGTAAAACTGCATACCAACAGTGGGACTTACTGGCTCACGTCCGCCTATCTAGGCCACGACCAACCGGGGCCGCTACCAGGAGAGACGCTCGAGCGCGTAATAAAAAGCGCAAAGCGGATCTCATAATAGGAACGGACGTAAATGAAAGGGGTGAGTCTCTTTTTAATTTTATACTAAGTACTAACCTTCTTGAATGCAATATCGGTAACGAACCAACCTTTGTCACAAAAAAACAGACAAGAGGTTTTAGATGTTACCTTTGTATCTAAATAAATCTATAACAAGATTAAAAATTGGGCTGTATCTAAGGATCACTCCTTCTTTGATCACAGATACATCCAATTTAGTCTAACATATGACACACCAAAACCCATAGGCTTCCGTAATTATAGGAAAACTGACTGGGTAAAATTCAGGGAAATCTTCAAACATTGTTACAACTACAATGGCAATAGCTTCCCTTCAAACCCCAAGGATCTTGACAGCAAAGTCGACGATCTAACTAGTGCTCTTAACCATGCCTTGTGTAACTCCTGTCCTGTTACCATAGTAAGAGGGAAGAAGAAACCACACTGGTGGACCAAGGAGCTAGAACCGCTCAAGAAAAGTTGTGCGAAGCTTTTCAATCGAGCCAAATCTTCCAGAAATCCCATAGACTGTGATCTATATAAGGAATCCCTTAGGATTTACAAAAAGAGGTTACGAATAAGCAAAAGATCCTCTTGGAAAGAATTCTGCAATAAGATTGAAGACTCCTCAGAGGCATCTAGACTTAGGAAAATCCTATCAACGAGTCCAAACATGCCAATTTCTATAAAAGATGAAAACGGCAACTGGGCCACCTCATATGAAGAAACATTAAACTTGCTACTGGATACTCATTTCCCTGGTAGCTCGTTGACAATAACAGACGAGGAGCACTTGCTTCGACTCGCAAACCAATCAGGTAAAGGTTTTATCTCTAAAGATATACTGTTATGGGCAATAAACAGCTTTGACCCTTATAAATCACCAGGGCCTGACGGAATCATCCCTGCGGAGCTGCAGCAGGTTTCAGACATCATCATCTATAACTTAGAGATGATCATGAAAGGATGTATCAGCTATGCATATATTCCCAAGGCCTGGAGAGAAGCTAAGGTCGTCTTTATGCCTAAAGCCGGCAAAAGCTCCCATGTAAATCCAAAAGATTTAAGACCTATTAGTCTATCATCCTTCCTCATTAAAACACTGGAAAGAATGATTGACATACACTTAAGACAAGAAATTAAACCTAGTCTGATCTCAACGGCGCAACATGCCTATACAAAAAGTAAGTCAGTGGAAACTGCACTCCACTCTCTGGGTTGCACCATTGAAAAATCCCTGCATTACAAAGAATACTCTCTCGTCGCATTCCTAGACATAGAGGGTGCATTTAATAATGTTAAAAATTCAGCAATCACTAATGCTCTTGATGGGCTGCTCATAGAGGAACACATCAAAAACATGATAACAACAATGCTCAGCAGCAGAATCATTAGTTCCGAAATGGGGAACTACAAAACAAGCAGAATGGCCAATAGAAGAACCCCGCAGGGAGGAGTTTTATCTCCCTACTGTGGAACCTGGTCTTTAACAAATTGTTAATCGACCTAGAGGACGAAGGTTTCAAAGCTATAGCCTATGCCGATGATGTAGCAATTGCCGTTTCAGGCAAGCACCCACAAACCCTAGCTGAGCTGCTACAAACAGCACTTAACAAGCTTAACAATTGGGCTGCAGATTGTGGTCTGAACATCAATCCATACAAAACGGAATTAGTTCTCTTTACGAGGAAATACAAAATTCCGGACTTCAGACCCTCAACTATTAAAGGGGTAACTCTCACACTGTCAAATCAGGCTAAATATCTAGGTATCATTTTTGGCAAAAAACTGACCTGGAAAACCAATATTGAGGAAAGAGTAAATAAAGCCAACATTGCACTCTTCTCCTGTAAAAAAGCCATTTGCGGGAAATGGGGTTTCTCCCCCCAAATCACCCATTGGCTGTTAACCTCGGTAATTAGACCGATACTCACATACGGGGTGATAGTCTGGTGGACAGCACTAGACAAGATGATCAACTACAACTAGTCTATGTATTAGTGGTGCACTGAGGACAACCCCATCGGACGCCCTCAATGTACTACTAGATCTCACACCCCTAGATATCTTCAGCAAACAAGTCGCAGCTAGCTCAGCTACTCGACTCAGAGCTACATCACAGTGGTCCAATAATCAAATCGGCCACACTACCATTCTAGATAACTTTAGATTCTTACCGAATCGATCCGAATACACCACCCCCAAGTTGGTGTTTGACAATAATTTCCAAGTAACCATACCTTCAACAGAAGTTTGGGAAAATGAAGCAATACACTTCTACACTGATGGTTCAAAAACCAGCGAAGGTGTGGGAAGTGGAATCTACTCAGAAAAACTGAATCTCAATCTTTTCTTCCGCCTACCCGATCATTGTAGTGTGTTCCAAGCGGAAATTCTGGCGATTAAGGAGGTGCTGTCTTGGCTCAAAGAAAACGTCATATCCTCCACGGATATTCGGATCTTCTCAGACAGCCAAGCTGCCCTTAAATCTCTTGCCTCTGTCTACAAAATCCATCACGGTCCAAAATTTTCAGATGTCTCTGAGGGAGATGTCAAATCAGTTCAACATTATTGCAATCAGAGTTTTTGCGGAGCACAAGAAATGATAAGACCGAACTTGTTGAGTGTCAAAAGAAAAAGGAAAGAATTTATTCTAATAGTTTGACAAGTACATTTCATTGCGTTGTTGCCAGATTCACAAATCTAAGTTTTAAGTTATATTCACAATACCCCCATTATAATGAAAAAACTTACTTGGCAACCTGCATTTCTAAACCCATACCCTTACAACAAAATTCAATTTTTAATTTCTTTACTGCTTTTGTTAATATATCCGCCAACATGTTGTCTGTGTCAATGTATAGCGGAATGATTTTGTTGGCGTTGATCTGTTCTCTCACGAAATGATGAAGCACGTCTATATGTTTCGTACGTGCTCTATAAGCATTGAGAACAGCTAGGTCCAGTGCACTTTTGTTGTCGCAGTAGATTTTTGTTGACGCTGAATCTTCGAGTAGCTTATCTAAGAAACGTTGCAACCACAAAGCTTCTTGAGTCGCTGATGACATCGACATATACTCAGCTTCTGCGGTTGACAATGCAACAGTAGGTTGTCTTTTGGTGCTCCAGGAAATCGCACCACCCTGCAGTTTGAATACATATCCGGTTGTTGAACGTCTTTCGTCTGTATCGGAAGCCCAGTCTGCATCGCAATAGCCCAGTAGGTCTTTGTTACCATGTTTGGTAAACACCAGCTTCGTATTGATGGTACCTTTCATGTAACGAAAAATTCTTTTAATGGCATTCCAATGTGACTTACCGGGATTTTGATTATATCGGCTCAAACAGCTGACAGGAAACGACAAGTCTGGACGGGTAACCTGAGCAGCAAACATTATGCAACCAATGGCTTCTTGGTAAGGCACATTCTTCATCTCTGTAGTTTCTTCTTCGTTTTTCGGACACATTTCTTTGGAAATAATCTGGTTGACATCAACTGGAGTTGAAAGTGGATTAGAATCCATCATTCCGAAGCGCTGAAGAATTTCCTTAAAATACTGCTCCTGGTCAATGGAAATGGTACCATTGTTCCGATCACGCTGTACTTGCATACCCAGTATGAACCGCGCTTCTCCTAGATCCTTCATTTGGAAAGTTTCCATCAGCTTTGATTTTAAATTGTTTTTCATAACAACATCGTTTGACATGACCAAGAGATCATCTACATAGACCGCTAGAAATAATTTCTTATCATCTTCTAGTTTGTAATAAACACATTGATCAGCTGAAGTTTTCTTCATTCCGAAGGCTGCTAATGCTGAATCTAATTTGATATTCCAAACCCTGCTGGATTGTTTCAAACCATATAATGATTTATGTAGCTTGCACACCTTAGTTGTATCGCCACTCATATAACCTTCGGGTGGAATCATGTAGATATCTTCGTTGATTTCCCCTTGGAGAAATGCGGATACTGCGTCCATCTGATCAATGTCCATATCAAAACGAACTGCCAGGGCCAAAAGGGCTCTTATGGAACTATAGCGCACCACTGGCGAATATGTTTCCCCATAATCGAGACCTTTTCTTTGCGCGCAGCCCTTCACTACTAAACGAGCTTTATATTTCACAATTTTACCTGTAGCATCTCTTTTTGTCCGAAACACCCACTTGCAGTCAATTGTTTTCCGGTTTGGTGGCAGCGTCTCCAGCGTTCAAGTCTTGTTATACTTTAAAGCTTCGAACTCCTCATTCATTGCTGCACGCCATAAGTTTGCATCCGCTCTGCCCATAGCTTCAGTAACTGTGACTGGATCATTTACCTCCAAACTTAGTGCTGCCATACTTACGAAATCAGGCCTCTGTATTGGCTTCGGTACACGAGATGATCTTCGTATTTCAGAGACTTCAACCTCCAACTCTTCTGGTGGTAAATAGTCTTCTTCTTCAGGTTGAATTGTTGCATCACTTTCAGAGAAAAAACTTTCTTCGAAAGAATCAGATTGACTGGAAGTGGAACTTGCTGCGTGATGATTGTTGGTATCTGTTGATTCGTTAGTTGGACTCTCATCGGATGTACTTTCACTAAGAGATTCAAAATTGCCCCCCATTGAATCGTCAAAGCATACACTGACACTTTTAGTGTTTGGCTCATCATTTCCGTTTTCAAAGAAAACTACATCCCTGCTGACGTATACCTTTTTTGTCTTCGGATCCACTAATCGGTAAGCTTTCGAGTTTTCGCAATACCCCATCATCAGACATTCTCTGGATTTCGGATCAAATTTCTTTCGTAATTGTTTCGGTATGTGCACCATTGCACGGCAACCAAAAACTTTGAAGAATTCCAAATTTGGCTTCAGCCCAGTCCAAGTTTCTTCAGGAGTCTTGTCGGCCAATCCCCTTCTTGGAAAACGGTTGATTATGTACGCTGCCGTCGTTACAGCTTCACCCCAAAACTCTGTTTTTAAGTTTGCATCAAACAGCAAACAGCGGGCCTTTTCCACGATCGTCCTGTTGGTTCTCTCGGCAAGACCATTTTGCTCCGGTGTGTACGGTGCGGTTGTATGATGCTGAACTCCATGTTTAACTAAATATGAGAGCAAGGCTGCATTGCAGTATTCAGTTCCATTATCGGTACGCAATATCTTTATCTTCTTTTGAGTTTGATTCTCAACCAATCGCATGAACTCCTCGAATTTCTCCTTAACCTGACATTTTTCTTTCATTAGGTATAAGAAAATTTTTCTGCTGTAGTCGTCCACCAAAACCAAAAAATAGCGCGCACCTCCAATAGAGTTCACACTCATCGGACCACAAACATCGGAGTGTACAATCTGTAACATCTCGGTTGCACGAGTTCCAATATGCTTAAATGGCATTCTTGTTTGTTTGCCTTTGCAACAAACGACACACGGAACATTTTTATCTTTCATGGTAAAGTTTACGCCATTTGTCATGTCCTTGAGTTTTCTTAAACTATCAAAACTCAGATGCCCCATTCGGCGATGCCACAAATTGATGTCCTGACAGGCACGTACAGAAAAATTTGCGTACATCGTTGTTGGCAGATCCAACCTATAGACATCTGACTCCAGGAATGCTGTGACTATCTGACGATTCTTTTTATTGAGGATTTCAGCTCGACTTCCATGAAACCTGACACTGTTCCCTGTTTTTGCCAATCTACTTACGGACAGAAGGTTGGCACAAAGGTTTGGGACGTAAAGGACGTCTTTCACTATGGCAGTTTCACCATTCAATAGTTGAATCTCAATATCACCCATACACTCTACCTTCAATCGATTTTTATCAGCAATAACTACTTCATTGTTGCTAGAATTCGTAATATTTTTAAGCCAATCCCGTCGCAAAGTCATATGGGCCGACGCCCTCGAGTCCAGAAACCACGCCTGAGTGTTGACTTCGTTTACCACCAATGACGTGAACAACACATTTTGTTTCCTGTAGACTTTGGCTGTTGTGACTTCGGATTGGGACAATCCCTAGCAAAATGTCCAAATCGATTGCATTGAAAACAACGTACACGTTTTTTATTTTTGACGAAAGAATTTTTACTGTACAAGGCTACTGTGCTATTCGCTGCATGAGTGACATCTTGGAGTAACTTTGTCTTGATTGAGTCGGAAGTTATGTCCACTCCGGAATTTTCCAGACCCATTATCATCGGTTGATAATGTTCTGGCAAACCTGCGAGAAGCAATGTGCCAATCCATTCCTCGTTGATTGTAAGCCCTGTGCCGCGTAATTTATGTGCAGTCGTGACGATTTTGTTCACGAAATCTTCCATAGACTCGCTGTCCTCTAGCTTGGTTGTGATCAACGTCCTAAGCAACCCAACTTTCCTCGTCAAACCCGAGTCGTCAAACGCCTTCTTCAAATTGTCCCAGACATCTTTGGCTGTAGTAGCATTTTGGACATGGACGTAGTTGATGGGATCTAGCATCAAGATCAATTTCGATTTGGCCTTTGTAATTTTCTTTTCATCGATGCACTCGCCTTCAACGCATTCCCATAGTTCTTCATATTGAAAGAGATTTTTAATTGCGAATTTCCACGAATCGTAGTTTTCTCTCCCTTTTAATTTCTCTATGGAAAAACTGTGATGATTGTTTGCCGCCATTTTACACCAACCTCAAATGTGTATCGTTGTTGAAGGTAACTAAAAAAATGAACATTTATTAATCGGAGAATATCTATTTAATCCTTTATAATTATTTATTAATAAATATCTACGTTCGCGACTTTCCCTACAGTTTCTTGTGCTTAAACTATGCGAATTCTGGGCCCATAACCTATTGCAATCAGAGTTTTTGCGGAGCACAAGAAATGATAAGACCGAACTTGTTGAGTGTCAAAAGAAAAAGGAAAGAATTTATTCTAATAGTTTGACAAGTACATTTCATTGCGGTGTTGCCAGATTCACAAATCTAAGTTTTAAGTTATATTCACAATAAACATTCACCTTTCATGGGTGCCAGGGCACAGGGACATACCAGGCAACTGTATGGCAGACGAACTAGCCAAAAAGGGCACGACCACTTCCCTACGCTCAGAATGGAACAACATAGGTGTACCTATCGCTACATGTAAACTCCTACTTAGACAAGACGCTTCAAAAATAGCAAACACTAGATGGACTGAGAGTAACAACTGCCTTGCAACCAAAAAAGATTGGCCGTGTGTAGACTCAAAACGATCAAAGAGTTTGTTGGCCCTGAACCGTCTGTGTAGGTTCTACCATAGGTGTTCTTACGGGACACTGTCTAATGCGGAGACACGCCAAAAGACTTGGTGTGTTTTCCGATGATTTCTGCAGAAGCTGCATGGACGAGGAGGAGGAAGAAACCGTTCAACACCTTCTTTGCTAATGCCCTGCACTACTTCATAGGAGGAAAACTCATCTCGGTGAATTCTTCTTCGATGATACTAGCGACCTAGCTTACATAGACCCTAAAAGTCTTTCAAAATACATTAAAAGTTCCACGTGGTTCGACTAGCAGGTGATTAACCGGCTAGTCCCGTAATGGAAGATTAATAAGTGATCAACTAGTTAATCTTACATCGGGTTTCTGTAGGTGATTAACTTGCTGATCTCTGTGGTATCACAATGGGCCCTTGCGGCCTAAGTGTGTTAGGCAATGTACTCATTGACTGACACCCACTTCCACCTAACCTAACCTAACAAAAATACCCTGACGACAGACAAAACTCCAAAAGTGGCATATAGGGTGCATTGATTCCGGCAGTTGACATAAGTTTACGAATGACAATAATAACCTCCTGTACTGGCACATTTGTCAAAAGTGACTCAACATCAAAACTCACCATAACTTCATCTACTTCGAGTTTTAAGCCACCTAAAATGGACACAAAATGTGCGGAATCTTTAACGCTGTATGTCGAACTAATCAATGGATTCAATGTTATTGAATTTGTTTGTATTCAAAACAAATAACAAATCTATTATTTTTGTTAAGTAACCTTATTTGTGGCATGCTTAAGAAATATTTATTTTCTTATATTATTACAAATAAAATCACTGAAGTTTTGTAAACTAAAGTATACTCAGTCATTTATTTAATAATTTGTTTCTTTTTTTTCAGTTCAAATTCTTGTTTCAATCACATTTGCTTGCAAGATGTAACAGCAATCATCAAAGGTGAGACAAGCAATCCAAATATGAAGAAACTAAAATCAAGTGTTTATAGCAAAATGCGTTTCATTGCTAATAACTCGGCTTTTCAATCAACTATGTGTTTTAATGAACATGCACTTCGACAACGAGGAAGATGCTTTAGTTGATGCTTTCAAGTAACGTGAAGCAATACAAAAAAAATTGTGGAAAGAACATTCAAAATTTAGAATCCGGAATAAATTGCAAGCTAACTAAAGCAAATAGTTCTTATGACAGTCTGCGATAAGAAGATATGACGAGACATGTTGCTATAATCTGATCTACCATCGTTACCGATCCAGAGAAACGTTTAGTTCGATCGGAGAGTCAGGGAGGCTTTTGCTGTTGGAGACATTGAGGAAGAACTCATCGCCATATTTTAATATTTTTTCAAAATGCCTCATGTTTATCAAGTGCTGAGGAACGCATAATAACAATCAAATAAAAGCTCACTATCCAGACAAGTTCCTGATATAAACTGCAGTTCGTACTCATGTAAATGCTGAAAAGGAAATTATTTTCAACCAAAACAAAGCCAAGACGATATCCTGCATAACCACGGCAGCTACAAATATGCCATAAAAGAACTCACATTAAAAATATCATGAACGAGGGATGCTGTAACATTATGAAAAAATATTGACATCTAATTCAACAACTTCCTTGAAACTTGGACAACGAACAAAGCTGAAGTTCATCGTGGATATAATTTAACTTAATAATTTTAACTTACACAATTGTTTCTCTATCAACTCAAAAACTGCATTTACTAGACAGTGATTCGGGGTAAGTGGACTTTTGCATCTGAAAAAAATCTTGCCAAATTAGAATTGAATTTAAAAATTGATTCATTTACATTTGAGTTTTGTAAAATACAAGTAAACAATAGTTAAATGATTGAAAACGTCAGTTAAAGGACATGGCTCTAAGTCGCGTTTAAGTAAATAATTTATAAAAAAAAATAGTTAAATCAAACAAGAGCAAAAAAGCACTCAATAAGTCTGGTCCTTTTAATTTTTTGTAAAAGGCAAATGTTAGTGATTTGTCAATCGTCATTCTCCGAGACTTGGAAGGCATCAATCGATCCCTCATTAACTAACCAGTTAATGTTTCTGTTGTATATGTGGAAAGCAATTTAAACTGAGTCGATTCTAATGTGAATGGTTTTTTGATTAAATAGAAAACGAATATGAAAATACGTGAAATGAATGAAACATTTCGTGGCACGTATTCGTAGTCGTTTGGCTGCTTAAACAATTTCCTCCTTTGTTGTTCATCTTTTTAGTTCATCATTTTTTAACATCTAGGGCCAATATTGTGATCCTACTTCGAATTGTTTACAGGGTGATATTGACTGGCAGTAATAAGCATCAGCTGATTTCTTCTAGTAGTAGATATGTTCAAAAACTTCTTCTAAATTATTTGAATTAGTTGTTTCGCATCGTTTATTGGTTAGGTTAGGTTAGGTGGAAGTGGCTGTCAGCCAATGAGTATATTACCTGACACACTTAGGCCGCAAGGGCCCATTGTGATACCACAGAGATCAGCAAGTTAACCACCTACTGATCTCAGAAACCCGATGTAAGATTAACTAGTTGATCGCTTATTAATCTTCCATTACGGGACTAACCGGTTAATCACCTGCTAGTCGAACCACGTGGAACTTTTAATGTATTTTGAAAGACTTTTAGGGTCTATGTAAGCTAAGTCGCTAGTATCATCGAAGAAGAATTCACAGAGATGAGTTTTCCTCCTATGAAGTAGTGCAGGGCATGAGCAAAGAAGGTGTTGAACGGTTTCTTCCTCCTCCTCGTCCATGCAGCTTCTGCAGAAATCATCGGAAAACTCACCAAGTCTTTTGGCGTGTCTCCCTATTAGACAGTGTCTCGTAAGAACACCTGTGGTAGAACCTTGATACAGGCGGTTCAGGGCTAACAAACTCTTCGAGCGTTTTGAGTCTGCACACGGCCAAACTTTTTTGGTTGCAAGGCAGTTGTTACTCTCAGTCCATATAAGTCTAAGTAGGAGTTTATATGTAGTGATAGGTACACCTATGCTGTTCCATTCTGAGTGTAGGGAAGTGGTCGTGCTCTTTTTGTCGTTTATACAGTCTTTTAAATTATTTTTTAAAAGTTGGAGTTCTTCATAAAGCTCGAAAGGCTGAATGTCACTGTCTGCCTTTCCGAAGTACTGTACCCAAATCAGTACAATGCTTGAAAAGGTCTTCATTTGGTATAGATTTTAAATAATTGATATCATAAATGAAACCAACATTTTCGAAATACTTATTGAGCGATTCAAAATAGCGACATTCGGTGTAGACTATAATTGCATCAATTATTGTGTTAAAGAAGTTTACTCTTAATGCATTTCAAAAGATTGAATATGTTTATCAACATGTTTATAACCGAAAATTCGTTTTTTCCTTGCTATTTGCTTTTCTTTAAACTGGGACTCAATTTCGGAAGAAATTTTCTATACAAATAATAATCGATCGTGTCCCTTCCAGACCACGATTAAATTTGGTTCGACGCTATGGATGGCGTGATTCCATAAAATTTTATTTTGGCTCAGCCCACCTAAATTTTCCACCACTGACTGGTGAGACAGATGGATTAACTCCTAGAAATTCCGATTATCGACCGCCGATCGGTGTGTCTCCTCGGCTACTTGGAATACTTCGAATTCTGTTCTGGGGACAAATTCCTAATAGGGGTAAATGTTTTTACTGCTTTTAGCTGGCGTTGTTTGTTTCAATTGATGGGGAAATCTTACCTAATTGGGAACTTTTTCCTTTTTTTCTCTTCTTGTTTTTTTTTCCTGATTTATTTTAGTCGTTTAATTTTTTTCAATTTCTTTACTTGGAATTATTTCTTTTTTTACTTGTTTTTTTATTACCCAGGCAGGAGAGTGTTCTTATTCGCTCGATGTCTCGAATGCAAAAGACTTTGTCGTCTACAGTTTTGCACCACGAGGACGTGCAGTGAGAAATTATTTTGCGAATATGAAACAAAACGGATGCCAATGGCTGGTTGGTACGGGACGGCTTGGAACATTGAGTTGATGTTCTCAATCATTCCCCTCGTCAAAACTTTGAACTATTGACATAATAGCTTAAGCTTAAAGCTTAATGCACAAGCTCATGTTAATTATGACGGGGCGTGTGGGTGTTTACACTCACCATATTTTTGTCGAGCTAAATTATTTTTTTATGATGTAATGTTAGATTTTATATTTCATAAAATAAATTTCTTTTCTTTTTATGGAATAAGAAGGAAGCGGGATAATCTTTTCTTTATTTGTTTGGTTTCTGATATGTCTTGGTAAACATCATTTGTATACCGAGTATGGTATGTCTGTACCTGGTTTACTACAACTGTCGTCAAATCCTGTATTACCTAATTCTTGAATCCAGCAGCAAAATGACCGTAAAGTATCAATAATGACTTGAACCGGTTGCCATTTGCTTACATTGTTTACACGTAGTAAAACCTCGTACCATAAGTGTATCGCCACAATAAACTCAAAAGAGTTTCAGCAACAGCACTTTTATTTTTTAGGCCATTCACGCATTCAATAACATCATCAAATTGTAAAAATTATTGCTTTTACAGTTGCGATTCTACTCTACCATCGTGTTTCAGACAGAGGTTTTAATGTCAATTTTAATCAAGTTTTAACAATATCCCAACCCTGAGTTGACTTTGCAAATAGCACATAAATTTTATTGATGAATCCGAAAAAGTTTTGGCTGTTGTAGAAGAATTAGCTGCATCAATCAAAATAAAATTCCAAATGTGGCATCCACACGGCGTGAAGAATGCTCTTGGGTTTATATTGAGTATTCTTGTTCTGATACTTTTATTAATACTGACCATATTGGCGCTGTTATCATAACCCTGTCCTCGATAGTTTTGGATATCTAGACCATTTCTTTCTAGTTCTTTTAATATTAAATTTGTTAAATACTCTCCCGTTGTTTCTATGACGGCAGTAAACCCAATAAAATGTTCTTCTTTTGCTCCAGTTGAGGAATTTGCAACATCTCAATACTGTTGACATTTGTTCAACGCGGGTGATATTTAATTATATTTTTTTAAGCTGACGTGTAAAGGTGTATAGTTTTGAGTCCGACGGGCAGGTACGTTAAATTTGATTAGGGAAAGTAAATATGGTGACGATATTTCTCCATTGATGATTTTTAACGTTGTTTAATAATTGAAAACCTTCCTCCTGTCTTCTAGTGTGTTCATTTGTAATAACAACAACCTATGACGATATGTGATATGGATGGTATAATCGAGCAAGAAGGCGTAGTATTTTGCTTTCACAGATTTAGTGAATATTTTTTTCAATATTATTGATTAGATATTATTGAAATTAATTCATTTTGGATGTCTTGGCTCAGATAATGTTAAGTACGTTGCTTTTCATTAATACGTCGCATGTGCTCTTGTAGTGTCGGATCATATTTGGACAACAATCTAAACAAATCTATAAAATTGCCACTGAGTTTGCTATCATTCACATTAAGGGATTCTCGATGAGCTCTGAATGCCAAATTGTGTGAGGCTAGGTAGTTTATTATATCAATCATTCTTTCAAACAAATTATACCAGCTGCAATTCTTTGCGTTCACATAATGTCAAACATCACAACTCACATACCAGATATCTACATACGTCATTTCTTGTGTATTTTTTTTTTTTTTTTAATCCTCACAAAAAAAAGATCATCGTTGTCGTCGCCTTTCAATCGTCGTCTTTTTGCGAGGCCTCCTCCGCCACTGTATGAAAATATGTACAAAAATCAACTGTCGTCGATAGGATCTAAAAAATTGAAGTAAACATAAATATTCGAAAAATGCCAAGTCGTTTGCTGAAAATTGTTTTGACTTATACGCCATTTCCATTTTTTTATTTAGGAGATCGCAATTGAAAGTTTAAGGTTCAATTAAACTCAAATGGGTCGATAAATTTCTCTCATTTTTTAATAAGGTACTAGCAAACCCGGCGAACTCCGTTTCGATTACAAAAATGAAGTGGAATTTAGTTGAACTTCTCTAAGTAAAAAATAAAAGTGAATCCAAAGTAAATACTGAATCGAAGCGTTATACGTGTCCGCAAATTATCCGTTTCATTGAAGTGCTTTTTGGTAAACCACATTTTTTGTTTTTTGGTCTGACGTTAACACAAACAAAGCGTATGGTTTCCCAACTCGTGAACGCCCCTGTAAAAAACAAAGATTTTCTAAATTTATCCCGCAAACACTAAGCGAAAGGTAGCTCCAAAGAAAGTCATGCGAAAGCAATTATTGTATTCAAGGATTCAAGAATCGGGATCAGTTCCATCGAACAATGGTTTCAGTGGATGTGCTAGTGTAAGCAATGGATCCAGTTTGACTTTTCCACTTGCGCAGCACAATCAAGCCGTTTCTCTTCTGAACTTTAACACATTGCAATATCGGCATACAGTCGTCATTGGTCCAATATCTAAGTTATCATCATCACTATAGTTCATAGCGATTGTATGATGCGAATGATCTTTGTGTGCTCAAGCGTTGTCTCAATCTGGCACATTGGACTATTGTCTGACCAGTGAATTTAACCTTAAATGCACGATCCACATAATTTACATAGTCCAACTTACTACCTTAACACATTGACTGCCAAGCCAATTTTCGGTATATTTCACTGGGTGCCAATAACATTTTTTGATATATTGTAAGTTTTTATTAAATAAATATGTATTTGTTTTGTCCTGGGAAATCTTGGGAGGGACTTTTGCCTATCTTGGGACTATAATATCCATGTGCACAGCACAATAAGTTAGATTTTACCTTTCCGTCGGAGGCCATTTCTATCATATATATGATATAAATTTTATGAAAGCACACCTGGCTATCATATTTGATAGCCACGGCTTCACTGAAAACATAACTGGCTATCAAATATGATAGCCATGGCAGTCAATGTGTTAAGGACAAATGCCTGCTATTATATTTGAATTGATTTGATGGTTTCCAATTGAATTGTTAGGAAACGAATAATTTTAATCTCAATTTCACAATTTTAAAATTTTACATTGAAAGATCGTGTGTCACATGAAACTGAGTTAACTCATTTAATAACTGATCAGAGTTGAATGTATGTATTTGAAAAATGATTTTCCCTTCCTGCTTTTCTCTTAAATGTTCCTGAATTTTCTTTGCTATAAACCTCACGGAGGCTGAGACCTTTCCAACGAATGCAAAACCGTGGAAATCGGTTCGTGCGTTCTGGAGTTATAGCGTCAGGAAGGAAAACCCGACTTATTTTTATATATATAGATTACAAATAAAATCACTGAAGTTTTGTAAACTAAAGTATACTCAGACATTTATTTAATAATTTGTTTCTTTTTTTTCAGTTCAAATTCTTGTTTCAATCACATTTGCTTACAAGATGTAACAGCAATCATCATAGGTGAGACAAGCAATCCAAATATGAAGCAGTTAAAATCAAGTGTTTATAGCAAAATGCGTTTCATTGCTAATAACTCGGCTTTTCAATCAACTATGTGTTTTAATGAACATGCACTTCGACAACGAGGAAGATGCTTTAGTTGATGCTTTCAAGTAACGTGAAGCAATACAAAAAAAATTGTGGAAAGAACATTCAAAATTTAGAATCCGGAATAAATTGCAAGCTAACTAAAGCAAATAGTTCTTATGACAGTCTGCGATAAGAAGATATGACGAGACATGTTGCTATAATCTGATCTACCATCGTTACCGATCCAGAGAAACGTTTAGTTCGATCGGAGAGTCAGGGAGGCTTTTGCTGTTGGAGACATTGAGGAAGAACTCATCGCCATATTTTAATATTTTTTCAAAATGCCTCATGTTTATCAAGTGCTGAGGAACGCATAATAACAATCAAATAAAAGCTCACTATCCAGACAAGTTCCTGATATAAACTGCAGTTCGTACTCATGTAAATGCTGAAAAGGAAATTATTTTCAACCAAAACAAAGCCAAGACGATATCCTGCATAACCACGGCAGCTACAAATATGCCATAAAAGAACTCACATTAAAAATATCATGAACGAGGGATGCTGTAACATTATGAAAAAATATTGACATCTAATTCAACAACTTCCTTGAAACTTGGACAACGAACAAAGCTGAAGTTCATCGTGGATATAATTTAACTTAATAATTTTAACTTACACAATTGTTTCTCTATCAACTCAAAAACTGCATTTACTAGACAGTGATTCGGGGTAAGTGGACTTTTGCATCTGAAAAAAATCTTGCCAAATTAGAATTGAATTTAAAAATTGATTCATTTACATTTGAGTTTTGTAAAATACAAGTAAACAATAGTTAAATGATTGAAAACGTCAGTTAAAGGACATGGCTCTAAGTCGCGTTTAAGTAAATAATTTATAAAAAAAAATAGTTAAATCAAACAAGAGCAAAAAAGCACTCAATAAGTCTGGTCCTTTTAATTTTTTGTAAAAGGCAAATGTTAGTGATTTGTCAATCGTCATTCTCCGAGACTTGGAAGGCATCAATCGATCCCTCATTAACTAACCAGTTAATGTTTCTGTTGTATATGTGGAAAGCAATTTAAACTGAGTCGATTCTAATGTGAATGGTTTTTTGATTAAATAGAAAACGAATATGAAAATACGTGAAATGAATGAAACATTTCGTGGCACGTCTTCGTAGTCGTTCGGCTGCTTAGACAACTTCCTCCTCTATCGTTCTTCTTTTTAGTTCATCGTTTTTTAACAACTAGAACTAATATTTTGATTCTACTTCGGATCGTTTACAGGTTGATATTGACTTTGTTACTTGTCCTTGAATCATAGGACACTGGCAGTATTCAGCATCAGGTGATTTCTTCTAGTAGCAGATATGTACATATAACACTTTTTAAATGTATATATTTATAGGGTAACGTGATTATAGATGCACCACCCTTTTTTCAAATGATCATAATTTTTGAAAAAAAAAATTGTCCTTTCTTTCTTTTTTGATATCCTTTTGATAGATTAGTTATGATTTATGAAAATATGTACAAAATTCAACTGTCGATATGATCTGAAAATTTGAAGTAAAAATTATACTTAGTAAAAAATAAGTAATCTTTTGTTGGAAGAGAGTGCTGATATTTTGATATTTATTACCTTAGAGCTTTTTTCACTACGGTGTGTGTTGTGTAACGTATCTAAATGAAATATCGAATTTTCTATATATATATATATGTATATATATATATATCATACATCAACTATAACGTATATACACATATAATTATCTTTCCCTCCACCATACGACCACAGAAACGCGAGCTGATGTTGGATCCGACCTATCTCAACTCCCAAACATCTGAGACCTCGGAATCGGCCAGACCACTATCCTCCTCACACTCACGTCTATCCTTCGGATATGCCCAGATGTTCGTCATACCCTTAACACTTCCAAACACCAATAATACCTTACACCTCACACGACCTAACTGCACCTTCAACTAATCTCAGCCTTCAACTCCTCGTTCCATACTCGAGATGTCAAAGGGCTGATCCACGACCCCCGTAGTGAAAGGCTAGAAATCCCAAAAATATACACAGGGTTAGTAGGGACCACCCCAACGTCCAGGGAATAGACTATAGTATAGCCATGTCACTCACCAAGTCGCGAACCTCTGTAATGGAAGGAAGACTCAGCTCTTCGAATCGTATCGACCTCCCCCACTACAACAAACACTCTTGTAGTGGTAGGCTACCGATACGGAACAGAAGAGCTCGGTGCCTACGGGGGATCAAAGATGTTGTAAAGAACCCCCATGGCCTCATAACCCACCCAAAATTGGAACAAGAATCAGCTCTCTCGTTCCAAACCATGGTCCTTCATAGACCACTAACGTAATATTTATTAAGGGGTTGAATTAATTAAGGGGTTGCTAAATTTGATTTTGTACTCACACCAACGTGATGTTTCAAAGCCTTATATTCATTTGGAAACGTTGTACGTTGAGTGTACACTAGTAGGAGGCGAGTTCCTTCACGCAGTTCATCAGCGGACAGCAAACCAGTTCTTCTAAGTAGATACGGTTGTCTAAACGTTTCTTAAAAATCGAATGCTGTATGAAAAAATTCTCTGTAATCTACAAAAAGAGTTTTTATGCTTTATGTTTATAGTATTCAAGATATCTTCTTCATCGCTGAGGCTGCCCAGTGCTTCGGCCTTGGAAATGTTAACTCGAATCAAATTAAGTTTATTATCGAAATACGGTGTCAAAGATGAATAAATTTGAATGAGTTATTTTATTAGTATATATATAGAGTAAATAATGAAACAATCAAACATTGGGCAAAAATGCATAAAACAATCAAACACATGTTCATAATAAGTTTAATGAGTAATAATGAGTTCGCAAGAAAAGAAAGTATTAAGAAAAAAAAAAAGTTGTTTTATGCTTCATAATGATTGATAATGATAGCTTGGAGATAATATGACTTAATCTACTGGTAATCCGTTATATTATATATACTACTCTAAATTATATTTTTTCATGATTCTTACTCTAGTTAAAGGATCAGTTCTTGGATTCTTATACAACCGCATGTCTTCCTCATAGTTTACATCTATTCCGGATTGCAAGCTACTGGCTCTATCCATTAGAGATTTTTGTTCAGGATTCTTTTTCAATATAGAATGGAGAGATTGCTCAGGATCTTTGCTTTGAACAACAATAATGTTAGATGGCAACCTGGATTTAATTTTCTCTGCTTTTACATACAATGCTGATAACAGAGATCTCTTTGTTTCACATTTATGAATCGGTAGTAAATCTTTTAGAGTTGGATATACACTCTTTATATGATTGATATTTGTCTTGTCGTCTCTCATCATATTCATTAATTCAGGATACCGCGTGAATAGCTTATCATCATATACAGAATGCAGCTTAGAGATTAATTTTTCGATGAAATTATGATCCTCATCTAAATCTGCTGGTTGCTTGGTCATGACATCCTCTGTGTAGTCAGTACTTGTTAGCTTCAAGGTAGATCGAGTTTGTTCTTTAAGTAGGGCCTCAATAGTAGACAATGCAGAGTCATGTTTGTTAGTAGTATACATGATATTCTCAATCATGACTGCTTGATTTCTCTGTGTTTTATCATTCTCTTGACAATTGTATGCTATGGTATGTCTTATTTCTTCTATCTGATTCTTCATTACTTTTTGGTTTTCTAGAAGAACCTTCATACATTGTGATAGATATGATAATGATTCAATCATTTCTACACTCTTGTCTGGTACATAAAGTGAGTCGGTATTTCCATTCTCATTTTCTAATGTCTTATTTATTGTTGTTTCCATCGATCCTCTCCTCGGGGTGTTCTCCGATCCACTACTATTTTGAGGAATTTCAAAATTATTATCTTCCTGTGTTCCTATTGATCCGACTCCACTTACATTGGAGGATGTATCATCTATTTCCTCATCAGTGTCGTATTTGTTTGCATCGGCTTCCAATAAGTCTTTGATTTTTTTGTCTGGATCCATACCAGCATCATCAGTAGACAAACCGAGTCTTACGTTGAATCCTAACCTCTTCAAATTTTGTTGATGTTCAGCTTCTGTCGATTGGTGAGCTTGACCAGATGCCGTTGGCTTATGTACTCCCTGTTTGTACTGAGCAAGAGTTTGCTTAAAATTCTTCTCGGCATTAGCAAGGTCAATCCCTCCCTCTCCTAAAGTATTTCGTCGGTCTAAAATAGACAATGCACTTGAAAGTACAGGAGTAGATAATGTTTCTGCTCTGTCCATCAATACAGCGTTAACCTTTTTTGAAGCTTCTTCCTCTTCTTTTGACATATGGTAGGTGTACGAATAAAAACGCACACGATGAGTAGTTGTAAGGTACTAAATTTATTTTCTCTCAAATTGTTCTTTATATACACGTTTTCTAATTACTATACATTTTCTTATCTCTATACCTACATATGCTAATTACAAAATTGGGATGACCCTTCTTTTCTTTCTTTTTCTTATCTTAGGGTCATAAACTAAAAATACTCATGCAAAGGATACAGGTCATAAAACTATTTATTTTACAGCCCATAGATACTGAATAGGGATGTTTGTAATAAAATGTTTTATTTGGCCTAGCATCTGTAGGCAATAAATATTTTTACACCGAACAAGATCGAGTTTCCTGTCCAAGTGCATTACAATATGTTGCGTCCCGAAAGATTAGTTTCATGTTCAAATATGTTTGAACAGTAGGTTCCATCAGAGTATCCATCTTTTTCTAGTCGATCTATGATATCAATAGGAGTTTCAACTTTTCCTTGGGATGGTTGTACTAGTGGAAGCGCAGACGAGTCCATATTGTTATTAATTATTATTATTTTTATTACTGATTTGAATAATATATATTATATCTTAGATGATAATAATTATATTTTATTATATTTACACTTGCGTATCTTCAATAATTATACCTGTCAATATAGTTCTAGAACGTGGGAATAGTACTTTATTTGAAAATATTACAAGCTGATACACTGTAGTGTAATGGAAGCTGTTTATACAATAGATTTCTCAATTATAATCATCTAATTCTAGACAGTTGTCATAAATTATGATTTATTCAGGACAATGATTAAATATTATTATATATTTCAATTTGTTTTGTTTTTTTTTCAATACCACTAATAAGATATCTTGCTTGACTATTTGCAGTTAGCAAGGCCGTCTTGATTTTCCTTAATTCCGGTATTACCTGTGGAATGGTGTACTTACTTTCTTCCCACAAGTATTCATCCAATTTGAGAAATGCTGGACCTTCTAACCATCGCAGAGAAATGGAAAGGTTGTCAAGCGTACAGCCTCTTGTTATTAAATCAGCTGGATTTAATTCTCCCTTAATATGTTTCCACTGTGAAATCTGCGTTTCAGCTTGGATTTTGGCTACCCTATTTGCAACAAAGGTGTCCCATACATGTGGGATCTTTTCTCCAAAAATGAAAGATTTATTACAAAATAATAGTTTTAAGTTTTATTAATATTAAATAATTACTTCAAATTACAACGTTTTTAAAAAAAGAGAATAGTTCATCCACGGACCACGGTTATCTACGTCCACGGTGGTTGGTACAAGACTGACTGCTCGTGTACTCGCCAGTAGGTATCGCTTTGTCACATAGCACCCATACTACACTCGGTCATCCAATTCCAAATCTGCCTCAGATTGGTTGTTATCGCTCGAATCATCGTCATCTTCTGCCTCGGTTTCGTTGTCTGTCCACGGTTTCATTTTATCGGCACTTGTATTGGTTGATTTTGGACCATCATGTTCACCTTCCTTCTGCACGTCGTATCTATCAAAGCCCTTGCTTGCTGTGATGCGGTATGGCCCAAAAAATTTCGGTTTGATTTTGAGGCCAGTACCAAACTGCACTCTTTCGATGGCCACCAGATTACCCACAGAATACGTTTTTGCTCGTTTACGTCTCTTATTGAACTGCTTTGAATTCTCGGCTTGAATGCTAGCTATTGCTTGTTTCGCCTGGTTTCTTTGCTCAAGCCTCGCCCCGTCATATTGTCTCTGAAATTCATCATCAATTATTTTCATTAACCTTACATCGTTACCTGTCTTCATCTCAGTTCCAATCATTAATTGAAATGGTGTAGTTTTGATCGATCGGTGATATGTTGAGTTGAGAATTCTCTGAAGACTCTTTGTGTGTTGATACCACTTTTCGGGATCATCCATTGAAAATTTAGTCAAGGATGAAATGACAGTTGAATGCAGTCGCTCAACTTGACCGTTTCCACGGGGCACACCAACCGTAACAGCATGGATCTTGACATCGTGATCCTTGCAATAATTTTGGAAATTGTTTGAGACAAAAGCTCCACCTCTATCAGTGACAATGTTGTGCGGATACCCAAACGTTTCAGCTATGACCTCCATCTTCTGCACCACTTCTTCGGAGCCAAGACTTTTTGTTGGAAAAAGCCAGCAAAATTTTGTGAATCCATCGACGAATGCTAAAATATAGCGATAGCCCTTCTTGGTATCGGTCATTGGTCCTAGGTGGTCAACATGAAATGTTGAAAGTGGCATCTCTCCTTTAGGGATCGGGTGCAGTAAACTATCTGCTTTTCCTCGCTTCCTGTCTGCTAAGATACATTTGACGCAACTAGAAACACAACGATCTATGCGCCGATCAAGACCAGGAATGAAGAAATCTTTCTCCAAAATTGCTTTCATCTTTTGCGCCTTAAAATGACCTTTTTCATGAGCTTTTCTTACGATTGAGGGTCTCATGGATTCTGGAACGACAAAAAAATCTTTATATGGACCCTCTTTAAGTGCTTCGAGAATCGCATTTAAACCTTCGTCTTGTTTTTGAGCATCTGATAATTTTTTCATGAAGTCGTTATCCTCCATAAGGCACATAACCGCTGGGTTGCGGCTTAGCGCATCGACGTGTCTCATACTGGTTCCTGCTCGGTGTTCCACCCAAAAATTGTATTCTTCAAGAAGAAGCGCCCATCTGGCCACCCTCGTTGCAAGATCCTTCTTCTTCATCGTGCTCTCGAAGGCCTTGCAATCAGTCACGACCTTAAATCGTTGTCCGATCAGATAAATTCGAAACTTCTTTACGGCCTGGATAACTGCCAATACTTCCAACTCGTAACTGGTGTACTTTTTTTCAGGATCTGTAGTAGCTTTGCTCATATAATAAACTGGATGTAGCTCGTTGTCTTCGTCGCTTCGTTGTAGCAACACCGCACCGTAACCTTCCATACTAGCATCAGTATGTAATTCAGTGGTGATGCCATATTGAAATATCTTCAACACTGGTTTCGTGGAAAGCGCGTTCTTTAAATCTCTTAAAGCTGCTTTTGCGGAGTCGTCTCAAAAAAGTTTTCCACCCTCTTTAACCAGCTCTGTCATCGGCTTTGCTCGCAACGCAAAGTTGGGAATATACTTGCGAAAGTATCCAGCCAATCCCAAAAAGCTTTGCAGTTGTTTTACAGTTGTCGGCTCTGGAAAATTGGAAACTGCCTTTATCTTTGCACTTGCTGGTGCCACTGTACCTTTGCAAATTCGATGTCCAAGGTACTCAATATCTTGCTGCAGAATCTGGCACTTTTTCCACTTAATCCGCAGACCATTTTCTGCTGCCACACCAAGCACTATCTTTAATCGTTCCAAAGCTTCTTCGATTGTCCCAGCCAAAATGACAATATCATCGACAAAAATGCGTAAGATTCCCAACCTAAGTAATTCTCGAAAAATATATGTAATATACTTTTGGAATACGCTCGGCGAATTGCACAGGCCAAAAGGTACTTTTAAAAATTCATATTGGCCGCTTTGAGTGACAAAAGCTGTGAATTTCGTGCTATTTTCGTCTACCGAAACATGAAAAAAACCATTTTCAAGGTCCAGTGTCGTGAAAAACATCGAAGCCTGCAAACAATCTATCTCATCTTCGACCACTGGGAGTGGGAATCTTACCTTGTGAATTTTTTCATTAACTGCTCTGTAGTCCACGCATAATCTGTTCGTTCCGTCTTTTTTTTTCACAAGTAAGACTTGGCTTGCGTAATCAGACACACTCTCTCGAATAACTCCATCTCGGATCCATTGTTCAATTTGCTGATCTATCATGTCTCTTTCTTTCGGTGGAAATCTTCTGGGCGGACGGTAAACGGGTTCTTCGTTAATGGGTACAATCTTCATCGTAATGGGAGACTTCTTCGGCTTAGCTGGAGTATAGTTGGCAATCATATCTCTAACAGCACTTCGAACTTCTTTGCTCTGTAAATGAGATAAATCGGGTAAGTTATCATCACGAAATATACCATCGTCTATTGCAGCAAAAAAACAATTGATGTCATCGGTGGGTTCAACAGGTTGCTGTGTGGCTTTGTCATCAGGTTTGGAAATACTAAACGTGCCACGTTCGATCTTCAGCACAGCTTTGCTTAAAAGAGTCATACCGATAATGACGTCTGGTTTAACAATGTTGCTATCCACAATGTAAAACTCCACATCTTCGAAATTTGTGCCATCGATACAGACATCAGCTCGGCAGATCCCACTTGTTGCCACGTTTGCTCCAATTCCTGCTAATGAACAAGAAAAATCATTTGAATAGTATGTAGGACGAATTTCTTGCACGTGGTTTCTTTTTATGATACAAACATCACTACCAGTGTCAATTAAACCGCTAACTACAAACCCGTTTACCGCTACCTGTCGGACCATATCTGTTTTTTGCAACACATTTACCGTGCTTTTCTTTTTATTGGGACAATCAGGCCGCTTATGCCCATAATTGTTGCACCCAAAACACTTAGGACCTTTTTCCTTTTCTGGACACGTATGGAACTCATGTTCTTGAGAGCCACAATTAAAACAATATCGTCCGCGAGAGCCACTGCCTTTTGTTGCATTTTTTGAACTAGATGGATGACTATTATCGCGACTTTTTGCCGAAGTATCGCCTTCTTTTTTTATTTGTTCATACGTTAAGAGTTTTTCTTTGAACTCTGTGACTGTTTGCGCACCGTATAGAATTAATTTGTTAACAGCAGCGTCTTTAATGCCATCGATAACATAACGAAAAACGGAAATATCATCTACGCTGGCTTGACTAGCAATATCAAGCATTCTATACAAAAATTCGCGACACGATTCATTGGCACTCTTCTTTGTTTCACGCAATTTTTTGTGCACGTCACAACTGGATATTTTTTGTTTAAATTCGTCCGTAAGAGCACCTCTTAGCTGCTGATATGTCACTGGTTTAGCTTCATATTCAACGTAAAGCTTTGCAGCACCAACCAAAGATTTTTTACATAAAACAAACCGTTGTAAAGAGTTCCAATTAAAAGCGTTAGCATAACCTTCGAATTCTTCGAGCCACTTGCTAACATTTGACGCTTCATCTCCCGAAAATTTACGAACTAAACCATCGACATCTGACATACTAAACCGCACATTTTGGTTAGGTATATTGTTCAATTCGGTTTCTGGATCTTCTCGGATATTTTCATGATTAAAGGAGTCACTGCTCCTCTGCAAATTTCGTCTTCGTCTTGCACTCATTTTTTTTTTTTTTTTTTTTTTTTTTTTTTTTTTTTTTTTTTTTTTTTTTTTTTTTTTTTTTTTTTTTTTTTTTTTAGGAGCGACCTCTTTAATTGAAAATAGAACAACGACTGCGTTATGCACTTTAAAATGAGAAACGTTATTGCCCAAAAATTAAATCACCTCACATTGGTTACTGTTTTTATCATTCGTTCTCGTTTCTTGTTCTCCCGTTTAAACAGTAAACCACCGCAACACAACAATTAGCAACGTAAGAATTTGTCAACAAAATATAATTTTTTTTGTTATGCTTTAAATTTCGTTTTCTCTTTTTACTGAGTTTCAGTTTCACATATACTTATTATGATTCGTTATGCGGGCCATACAAAAACTATGAGAGAATATGTTGCACTTTCTTTTGCAATTAATTTATTTATTATTAAACATTAATGTTTTATTTTTAGAGGGAAATCCCGGTTGAGCCCCCATTTGTGGGATCTTTTCTCCAAAAATGAAAGATTTATTACAAAATAATAGTTTTAAGTTTTATTAATATTAAATAATTACTTCAAATTACAACGTTTTTAAAAAAAGAGAATAGTTCATCCACGGACCACGGTTATCTACGTCCACGGTGGTTGGTACAAGACTGACTGCTCGTGTACTCGCCAGTAGGTATCGCTTTGTCACATAGCACCCATACTACATACATAGGAAGGAGAATTTATCCAAGCTAGCACAGTTGTTGAGTCAGTATAATATGAAATCTTATGAACGTATATGTTGAAAGTTTGAAGTACTCTCCTGACAAGTTCTACCAGGATCTCCGCTGCTTGAAGTTCAAGTCGAGCTATCGTTGTGGTTTTCATCGGAGCTATTCGAGATTTTGAACAGAGTAATTTGCTAAAAATATTACCTGATTCGTCAATGCATCTGACATATACACATGCTCCAAGTGCAGACATGCTGCTATCAGAAAAGCCATGTAATTCAGTTCTTTTTGCGTTTTGACACATAACAAATCTTGGTATCCTGATGCTTCTAAGGTCAAAAAATTGATTAATATAATCCTTCCACTTACTTGCGAGATCCAAAGGAAGCTCATTATCCCACGAGAAGTTCGTTTTCCACAAATCTTGAACAAAAAGCTTTCCAAGCATTATTGCAGAACTCAGTAAACCTAAAGGATCAAATAAACGAGCGAGGTCAGATAACACGCTTCTGCGCGTCACAGTCACTTCTGGCGTTTTAAATTTTTCAGAATTAAAACCAAATTCAAAACAGTCAATGGTTGGATTCCAAATTAATCCCAAGGTTTTAATAACGTCAGACTGATGAAACCTTACCAATTTTTCTTTATGTGCATCAGGGATGTTCTTTAAAATGTTTTCATCATTAGAACAAAATTTTCTTAATTCAAATTTACCCTTTTCTAGAAGTAGTATAATCTCCTCAAGGAGTTCTCTAGCCTTTGACACTGAGTCTGCTCCAGCAAGTAAATCATCCACGTAAATGTTTTGACTTACTGTTTGGGATGCGTTTACGTGAACATTTTCGTATTGTTTTGCAAGTTGAACCACACATTTAGTTGCTAAGTATGGAGCGGAAGCCGAACCATAAGTCAAGGTGTTGAGCCTATAAGTCCTCAGAGGTTGATCATTTTTTGTTCTCCAAAGAATAATTTGAAAAGCCCTATCTTCTGGTCGAAGTAAAACCTGTCGATACATCTTGCTGATGTCTGCTGTGAATGTATATCTTTTTAATCTAAATCGAAGGATTATTGAAAACAAATCAGGTTGAACTGTTGGTCCGATTCCCAGAACATCGTTTAGAGAACTTCCAGAGGATGTTTTCGCTGAACAGTCAAAGACTACACGCAGTGCTGTTGACGAGCTTTCTGGTTTCAAACCGCAATGATGCGGGATGAAATAGTGTGTCTGTGGAATATCCGAGTTTTCTATTTGACTCATATGGCCCAATTGTTCATATTCCAATAAAAATTGTGTGTACTGCAGACGTAATTCATTGTTGAGTTCCAGTGGACGTTCCAGTGAAATAAACCTGTTGCGTGCCTTTTCAAAGGATGCTCCTAAGGACGATGGATCTTTTTTGAACGGAAGACTTACCATGAATCTTCCACTGGGTAGAATTTGTGTAGTCGAGTTGAAGAAGTCTTCACAATTACGCTCTTCATTGCTCATCCGTTTAATTGGAGAATCATGACTTTCACACTCCCAGTATCTGCTTACAAGTTTTTCGATTTTTGAAAGAGATGGTGCTGTGGCAATGCTGCATACAGCATTATGTTTGGTACCTTGAGCACCACCTGCCACAATCCAACCCAGTTTCGTGTTTCGAAGTAGTGGAAGTTGAGGACCAATAAAGATTTCTCCTGGAAGTAAAAGATCAAAGAACAATTCAGCACCAATCAGCAAATCTATTTTTTGGTTTGTCATAAATCCTGGGTCTGCCAACTGTATGTGAGCAGGTAGGTCACGTAGTTCAGTGTGACTGTCATGCGGCCTATAGTCAGTTATCTTAGCCAAGATCGTTGCTTCAATATTGCCTTTGAAGCTTCCATTTCGCGATTGAAATGAGAGTTCTATGGCAAATTGTGTTGGCGTTCCATGCCCTCCAATCCCACTTATGGAGGTTTCTGATCGATGCTTCCGAATTCCTAAAGCTTGTGCAAAGGCTGCTGTCACAAAATGGATTTGTGATCCAGAATCTAATAACGCACGACAGGGAAGTAATGTGCCGCATGCGGACCTTACGTTAACTAATGCTGTCGCTAGATAAATGCTACGGTGATTGGATCTGGAAGTGCTAGCTGCGTTTGACAACTGACCTTCCACCCCTTGACCTTGTTTTATTTGCTGGTTTCGATCACCTATGGAAGATATAGTGTTGGCATTAGAAATTGGGTTAGAAATTGGTTTTGCCTTTAAATTGTATCTATTTTCTTTTTTGTAGTGCAACAATGTATTGTGTTTGCCATTGCAAAGAAAACACCCCCTTGCGTTGCACGAATTTTGAGTATGACCCGATCTCAGACAAATTCTACAAATTCCGATTCGTTGAACAGACTTCTCACGATCAGCACCTGAAAGAGACAAGAATTTTTTGCATTTATATATTTTAAGCTGCACATCACGCAGCCGTTGGATTCAATTGCTATGGCGGTTGTCTTCCTTTTTTCATCGGAATGCGTGATGGTTTCAAGCGTTTGAAACCTAGATTCGATGAATTTCAACAACTCTGATAGCGATGGACTGCTCCTTGGGTCATCTAGGGACTGTTCGAAGAGGGTCCTACTCTCTTTGTCAACCTTTTTCAGGATCAGGTGGACGACTATTGGATCCCAGTCATGTGCCGCGAATCCTAGATTGATCAGGGCCTGAATTCCTTCATTTGTGTTGTCATGCAGTTTCCGCAAGCTAGAAGCAGTTCCCGATGCTGATTGTTGGAACAATAGGTTTTCGAGCTGTGCACACAAAAGTAGCCGTTTGTTATCATATCTGTCCATCAGTGTCTTCCAGGCTGCTTCAAAATTACTATCTGTCGCTGGAAATCCTTGAATCAAACTGAGTGCTTCACCTGTCAGATTAGTCCTCAAAAAGTACAGTTTCTGGGCCGGCGAAATCGGTTGTTCAAGGATCATTGGTTTAAATAAATCATAGAATAAATATAAATAAATCATAGGAAGTTCAATTTTTGGTAGCTTCAAAGAAGCAATTGCCACTTGATGATCCGATGTAGTACCATTTGTTGGTAAGCCAGTCAGTCGAATCTCTAGCTGTTTTTGAAGATGAAAGTAGATGTTGACATCTTCTTCTTCCAAATCGCCATCCACGCGTTGAAAAACTAATTTTAATTGTTCAAAATTATCCACTAGGTTCTTAACTTTAATTTCGAACATATGGGGATAGGTATTTTTTAGTTCCGTACTGCAATTATCCAATGAGGATTGAAAATGCCTTGACAACATTTTATACCTATCCCTTGTCGTAAGTGCTCTGGTCATCATCATCTTGTCTGCTTCTGTTGCTGCTGCTGCTGGTTTTACCGATGATCCTGATGGAGTTGCTGCTGGTGGCTTCTCCATGGTCTGGTTTGCGTCCAGGCCTGGCAGACTGCTCAAGCGACTGATGATGCCCGCTTTCATATTTTCATAAGCGCCTTTTATCTTTTCGTAAAACTCCTTCATGAAATACTCGTGATGAGGTTTATCTGAATACTTGTCACGGATTTGGGTGTCGTTTGTGTCGAAATAGTCCCATAGATTTTCTAGTCTTTCCTTTTTCTGTAACAGTTTATCCTTTGTTTTTCGGGTTTGGCCATCCTTACCGTAGTTGCGGACAAGATCTAAAATTTCTTTCCCCGTTGCATCTTGAAGATCAGAGAGCTCTTCAAGACCTTCTGGAAAAACTTCATCGTTCGACATATCCTTTTGTTTTTCTTTTTTTTTCTTTTTAAACAGAACACTGATTCTACTGACTTATTTTTTTTTTGAATGGAACTAATTAATTAACTAATTAATACAGGTACACTTAAAACTTTAAGAAGAGTGTCCTGTCACGGTCGCCAATGAATAAATCAAAAACAAATGCACAATTAAAATCTTTACAAACTTTATTAATCACTTAGGTATGTGATTGCTTTGAGTGTCGACAGTAGAATGAAAGAATAAATCGAAACAAATGGTAAGATTCGATGAGCTGCGATGTGGGAACGTGCGAATCGCGGGAACTGGCCATTCAGCAAGCGAGTAGACAGTCCACGCAAGACTCGTATTTCGTCCAGTGAACGTCCGGACTTGAGCGTTCACATCACAGCTCTCGTTACAAATAAAAAATTTATGAAGATATGATGAAACCCAAATGATTGCGTACTACGCAGTTTTGAGTTCCAACAGGGGTAATATCCACCAAATGCTCAAAAAAAGAAGGCTTTATTCATGATCTTTCTTAAAGGACATTTGAGATGTAAGGTATATAAATAATATATCATTGGATTAAGCAACTCTTGAAGAATAGAAAAAAAATTTTTATTGTTATTTTTTTTTTTACAAAATGGCGGCTGTGCAGCGATTGCCGTGAACCGCTTTTTTAAAAAGTTCTTTCGCGGCGAGCAGTAGAAGTCGTACCCAACTCTACCTATAACAAAAAAAATTTTTTTTCCAATATTTAAATGAGTGTTGCTAGTGAAGTACACATGATTATATTTTTAGAAATTTTTTTCGCAAAATGGCGACGGTTTGAAATTAATTTTCTTTTTTCAACAAAAAAAATCGACTTTAATTGCTTATAACTTTTTTTGTTGCAAACTAATCGCTAAAATCGTGTGTACTTCACTAGATAATTAAATGAAGAAACTTCAGTTAAAGTTTGAAGTAAATCGGATGTAAACTTTTTCTGTTCTACTGCTCGCCGATTTCGAAAACATAGTTTTGAGAAAACCGCGTTTAAAGTTTCAAAATGCGATTATTGAGCATAAAAGTTGTTCAGTAAAAATTGATTTAAACGAATTTTGAGTTTAGATCAGTACTTGGGCGTTGTAGATTTTGAATTTAGGATATTTTTAGCATGATTTAAGCCAATAAAAAAAAAAATGGGGAACAAAAAAAAATTTGGTGGATATTACCCCTTAAAAGGACCCCTACTATGGTAATTACCAAAAAAAACTAGAACTCTGTACTAACCTGGCTACATCTGATTACTCACTCGATTTAATTTACTCCTCCATGTTGCTCATTACTCCACCTTGCCCAGACGTCAGTCACCCACATTCCTTCTGTACTTACAAACTCTGTATACTCATGTCAAACTCCATAAAGCAAACAACAATTTTTCCTAAATATAACATTAAGTATTTGTTTATTCATACCGAAGCTCTCAACTAACATCTATTTCCTTAAGTTCTACTGAATCGTCTATACTAACAGCTTTTATGCGAAAATTGTGATCGCTCTTGCTTACAGATCAACTTATTTTTGCTCATCACGTATAAATTACGATAACTCATATTAATTCAGGCTCATATGCCTCTCGCCGCTTATGGCCAATGTTTCCATAACTATATAATCTATAACCAATTTCCATACTTGGTCATCCATACTTATATCCAAAACTATGTTACTTAAACTTATTTCCAAAAACTATGTTGTTTAAACTTATTTCCAAAAACTATGTTACTTAAACTTATTTGGCTTCATTCCTCATGGACCCATTTCTTTACGTTCCTATTAACTTCTCAAAATCTGTTATCAGAATGAACCCGTAAACCCAAGTGCTTCTATGGCACCGTCACGCTGATCGTAAACCGGTAATGCGAAATACGCTCGAACAAAAACTCATAGTTCCGAAATCTTACTGCATTTACACAAAAATAAAGTATCGTAACGCTACACCCACGCTTTAATTGATCGTTTATCACCGAGTTACTAACATTCGACTATATCTTCTCTTCCTTTTTGGAGAGATCTCAAAACGCAACAAATCAAAACCAACTATAACACGATTCACATCTATCTGATTGCTTCAGGCGTAATAACAGCTCATTACCATCGTTACCCATGTACCCATACTACAAATTATGTTCGTATATCGAAATTTAATATAAAATTACCTGATTACCACTGGGGAGCTTCCCAATTCGGAAACCCTCCCATACGCCGTCGCAGGAGTGCACTACTGTTGGGCTGTAAGGTTAAGGTTAGGAAATAGTATTTTATGGTTACATGCATAAGGATAATATTGATAACTATATATATATAATTGTGCGATTTGTACTGGTCGTATTCTTTCCGGCCGAACGATGAGTGCGCAACGTCTAGTGCTGATTGCGACACCATCTATTGAATTGACTTAGGCGTAGCGATGCCCTAGGTATCCGTGAAATTTGCGTATCACGTCTGGTATCCAACCCGTTACACGATAGTTAATATGGATGTCTTTTAGAAATTTAGCCTCACAGTCTCCTTAAATCTTATTTCTACAATACTTGCAACAACGAGAATATTTTATTGCCACTGCCGGTCTTGCCGCCGAGCATGTGGTCACTAAGTTGATTGTGATATCTTATCTTATGTAATTGTTATAATATTTTCTTTTGTCTATCTTTTTCTTATTTTTTTTTTTTCTTACTTTAAGTTGTCTTAATCAAAGGAAACACGAACTAGGACTCCCGACTACTGACGTGGGGTCTAGTCGCCTTGCGGTGGAGTTTGACTTTGCGATCTCTCTTAAGTGGTAGTGCTCCGGCACGTACAATAAAAAAAACGATGTACTAATAATAAAAAAAGGTACCTTGTTCGAAGTCGAGAATTTTTTTTTATTGTTGAGGGAGTAAATACCCTGGGACATCTTACACTTCGCCTAGTCGTCTACTTTTGGTGGGGATAATTCTCCGCCGACACGAGGTTGGGACGGGCAATTTGGAAATGCCGAGGTTGGTACCAACAGAACAATCCTAGTAGTTGATTATGGGGGTGGTGTATTCTTGCGCGTGGTCTAGACGGTTGGCGCGTGGATGGTGCTCTGGGCAGGCGGTAGCCTCGCCGCGTGGTTCGCCTACCTCCACGTGGAGTCACGTTGGGCGAGGTTTCTCGACAAGTGGCGAACAAATCGCCCTTGGCTATAACACAAGAGAGGGATATCAGTCAAAACCTGATCGACCAGACTAAACTGACTTCGGAAGTAACAAAAAAACTTACCTTTAAAAAGGATTTTAACCACTCGAGTTGTGGGACGCCGGTACAATTTTGGGGCTGTTGCGTTACTGGCTTGGGGATTCACTTTTTGTTTGCGAACTATTATCACTTTTCTTTGGTCGCACATGACCCAGTACTTCACCGTGCCACGTGCGTGAAATATACTTGGAAAAATTGTCTTCACTTTTCCCAGTGGGAAAATGGATGGTTAATTCTAAAAAATCTTGCTTAGTGCCACGCCCGAGATATTCTGTGTTCTGCGTCCGAAATATAAATGGCCGACCGACAATGAAAAATTTACATTCGTACCCATACTAATGTGTGTGTGCTGACAATAAAGTGCGCGATGTTGATTCAGCGTGGCGTTGCCAGACACACAAAAACGGAGATTCCGCACCATTTGCGGACTACACTACCTACAATGGATCTGGGGGTGCTGGCACAAGAGAAATTGGACTCCGACCGATTGCCGTGGATTTTTATAGATAGTTATTTGCACTTTCGTGCCACCATAGGAACATTTTCCTTACAAAAAAGGTATTTCTTACATTTCTGTTCTTTTCTGTTTTTCGGGTTCAGGTTACAAAGACTTCACTTTAAATGGCAATATGCAGAAATGCACAGTAATGCATTCTTTTGATTGACGTGGGAACGGAAATCAAATGAAATATGAACATTATGAAAATATGGATAATGCATTTTTTTGATTTTTTTTTAGATTTTATTTTCTTATAAAAAAACTTATAACCTATAAAAAACTTATAAAAAACTTATAAACTAATAAAAAAAAAAAAAAAAAAAAAAAACAAGAATTCATTGTTAAACTTAACAAATAAAAAAAAAATAACAAAAACACTTCAGGGGTTATTTAAACTAAACATAAAATAAACAAAAAAAAAATTCAGTCTTTTGATTTGGACTTCCCAATGTATTTTGTATTTTTAATACTGGCAGTGATTCATATTTTTGCATTTTCTTACAGTGTAGATTTTCACGGTCCATCCGCTCCCTTCGCATAAGCCTCAGCTCCTTAACCTCATTAAGGAGCTCCTCTGCAATGGCCAATCTTCTCTCCTCAATATTGAGCAACCGTTCCTTCAATGCTGCGTTCCTCCTTGCACTTGGGGCGCTTCAGGGCTTAGGAATGAGGCCGACGATGTTGTTGGCATTAGATTCGCCGCCGAATAAGGGTTCGCAGGCCTAGCTACTAGTGAACTAATGGTGGGGGCATCCCGAATCGTCACCTCGGCATCAAAAATTTCGCTCACAAACTCAAAATACGGCCATGGCATACGGCCTCATCCGGTTGAGGTTTTTTTGTTGTTGTCAACTATCTTGTGGTACCTGAGCTTCATGTTTTTTAATTTTTGATCGAGAGAGGACGTTTCGAAGAATGCCCCCACTTTTCTCACAAAGTAGGAGATCGATTTCTATTTTTTTGTCGTGAGATGTTGAGATGTTGGCTGTTATAATGTTTAAATTCATGGTGAGTGTTAAGTCCCAAATGAAAAACAGAATTTCCGAATTTTTAGCAAATTTATTAGCGTAGCGTGCCGCTTAAAATTTCCTAGGTAAAAAGACAATTTTCATTTACTGATTCTACTAATTTTCAAAGAAGATAGAAACTTACGTTTAGTATTCAGATTAATCAATTGGGTTTGAGAAATGAGGCAAAATTATTTAATAATTGAGTTATACTCTCTAATTTTGGTTTCTGACCGCAGCCTTTGCGATTCTTACAAAAAAGGAAGACATTTTAGTCTTTTAGTTTGCAGATGTGATGAAGTCACAATAGCGAATAATTGAACTTAGTCTAAACTGCGCCACCTATATGTCAGTAGCGCTGGTGTTGCCGTGATTCTCAACAGTGAGGGAAGGGTGAGGGATGCAATGAAACCCAGGAAAGCGCTGGGTTTTTCAATTTCGCTTAATTTAACATATTTCGGCCAAAATTCTCTAATTTTAGTTATCAAGGTGAAGATTGGAACTCCAAACAACCTTACGGACTCTTTCATGAAATCACCGATTTCGTTATTGGGGGGCGGGATAGTTGAATAGGTGGAATATCCTGAGTAGTCTTTTTCCCTTTCACGAAAAAGCGTTTGCCGGGAAATTATTTGTTGTATTTATAACAGGATTATAAAGTAATTGCTTGTTATTGCCTCTGGCGGCCTGAGCAACTTCTTTCTTTTTAATCAATTCCTTTATTTTGGGACAGCCCCTGTAACTTGCTGGATGTCCAGATAAACCGCAATTTACACAAGAGACCACCGAGTCCTCCGTCTTTGGGCCAATTTCACACTTCTTGGACTGTGGCAACTTTCCACGCCGCACACGACTTAGTAATTTTCTGTGTTACGTCAGTATAATTTTTAAAGTTTTACCTCTTCGTATTTTTTTTTTAAAGCGTTTACTTCTCCCTATAAAATTTAAACATCGATCGTGAGTGACTTCCACTTTAATTCCCCAGTGGTGTATACACACTTTTAATTTAATTTTTTCTGCCTTGCCACAAGTGGAGTAAGTTCTGCGTCCAAAATATAAATGGCCGAACGAAAGCGAAATTGAACTTTCGTACCCATACTAACGTGCATGTGCTGACAATCGAAGTGTGCGCTTCCGATTCAGCGCGACGTTGTCAGACAAGCAAAAACGAGGATTAGCTTTCTTCATTAATATGATGTTCCCTACTCAACCATACCAACGACATCAAGTCGCATCAAAAATTGTTTTTCACTGCTGCACAGAGTGAGTACAAATTTCATACTGATGCAGAAAAGTATGATTTACAGAAGAATTTTGAAAAAAATTCGGAGGGGGCGGGGGTTCAAACCCCTGTAAATCCCCCCTGGCTACGGCCTTGTTCACCAACTCCAAAACATGTTGAAAATGCTCAACCTTCATAAGTAAATAGCGTTTATAATAATTTTTTAATATCCTCGATACCTTGAGAAGGAGGGGAAGGAGGAATAAACACAAGTACTTTTGTCCTCAGCATAAATGCCGAAGAATAATCGGTTGGCTATAAGCCGATCCTCGATACCTTCAGAAGGAGGGGACAGAGGAATAAATACATGTAAATCTGTCCTCAGCACAAATGCCGAAGAATAATACACTAAAAAAAAAGGTACGTGATATTGATGTAAAACTACATTCTCGCAATGTTTTTTACATCATTTTTCAGCCGATGCTTAGGTACATTAGGACAATGCATTGTGGTATGTTAAGTATTCTCCTTTCATTTACTTTAAATAAAACACTGCTCTCTAATTCATTTAATTTCTTTATTCTTCGTCTTGTCTTATCTGTTCAGCGGTATACAATCGAATGACAACCGGTTAAACTGTTCTCTAATCTATATCTATCTTAATGGTATATGTAGGTATATAACATGCAATGTATATGGGTGAGTACCTTAAGGGTACTTTATTTGAATCTACAACATGGTACATTACTTAATGTACGCTTACATTGCTCCAATGTACTCTTAAATTAGTAATAAACATTACTCACTGAATGTTGACCACTATGAGAACCCAACGGGTTATTTTATTCAAACTCATCATTGTATAAAAAGTACGGTATAAGTTGTTTTCCTGGATACATTTTGCATTTTTCTTTCCATAGTTCTCTTTGAACAAAACTATTTACAGTTTTTGCATTCAACGATTGAATTTTTATGTTTTCAAGTACATTAGCTAACATATTTCGTGTTTCCGCAATAATGGGAATCAGACAAACTTACTTTGTGGTGTTTCGGCTGATATGCGGCGGCCAAGCACTTTGTCTGCTCGTCGTCTCGTCTTTTCTATGTAGTTTCCTTTGCTTTGTTTTATTTGTTAAAAAAATCCTTTATTCGATTTTAATTCCTTTATTTTTGTGACGGAAATATCCAATATCCTTATTTTACAATTTTAATTTGATGCAATGGGAAGACCCGAATTTCGGCGGAGCACTGGTAGCTGAGGGCAATTCTCTGATCACTATCGTAGGATCAGGTTTCAGTTTTGCTTGAAGCTCGAGAAATAATCCTAAGCAATTGATATAGGTTTCATTGCTGTTTCTATACTTGGATTCGATGGCATCCATATCGAGGGGAACAATATAATCTTCAGTTGGTACATACCGAACGCATCTGGCATAACTCTCTTTTACATTTTGCCAGAGATCTGTTAACTCGGTCTTTCTAGCTTCCAAAGTTGCAATTGAATGACGGTGCTCAGGTACTTCCTTTGCTGAGGCATACAATTTGACAAGCAAATCTGCCGCGAAGATTAAGTCGTCCAATTGTGACATTTTAAAAAAAATTTAACAGTAAAATGGAAGTGTACGGTTTAGACCAGTTAGCTTTTGAGTCGGCAGGCCGAGAGCCTTATAAAATAAGAAAAAAAACTGAGTGAGCGGAGTGACGCAAAAACGATTTGAAATCCTTGAAAATTGGAAAATTTTTGAGTGAACTATATCTATAAGAAGACTTATCCTATAATGAGGAATGATTGCAAAGGAATCTTAAAGAGGCTCCAAAATGAGCTTAAATTCAATTGAATTATAGAGCAGTATCAAAAAACTGAGTGAGAGGATTGTCTATAAGACTTATCCTATAATGAGGAATGATTGCACAAGAATCTTAAAGAGGCTCCAAAATGAGCTTAAATTCAAGAGCAGTATCAAAAAACTGAGTGAGAGGATTGTCTATAAGACTTATCCTATAATGAGGAATGATTGCACAAGAATCTTAAAGAGGCTCCAAAATGAGCTTAAATTCAAGAGCAGTATCAAAAAACTGAGTGAGAGGATTGTCTATAAGACTTATCCTATAATGAGGAATGATTGCAAAAGAATCTTAAAGAGGCTCCAAAATGAGCTTAAATTCAATTGAATTGTAGAGCAGTATCAAAAACTGACTTTTCGTCGTCAAGCCACACAAGAGGAAAAAAAACCCGTATGAAATAACGGCAACTGTGTACTACATAAGCCTTCAATATGAAATAAACGAAATTCACACTTACCCTTTACATTAAGTTTAACGTTGTTCTGAATCTCCTGGTCTTCTGCTGCTTGCTGATGATTTGACTTGTGACTTCTCTGGCTGCTATCGGTTCTTCTTCCTCCTGACACCAATCGAAGCAATGGTGTACCCTGACACCAATCGAAGCAATGGTGTATCTTCCTTCAAGTTCTTAAAAGAACGTTTTTTGCCTTGAGCGGCGTTGAGCGTCGTTTGAAAAAACGTGTATTCGAGCACGTATTGTAAAAAAAAACAAGTTCTTAAAAGAACGTTTTTTGCCTTGAGCGGCGTTGAGCGTCGTTTGAAAAAACGTGTATTCGAGCACGTATTGTAAAAAAACAAGTTCTTAAAAGAACGTTTTTGCCTTGAGCGTCGTTTGGCGATATATATATGTGGCGGATGGCCGCACCCGTAAAATTGGGTTTTTTTTTGGAGCACTATCCTGGCTCGTTTGGACCAAATGTTTGCGCAGGAATCGAGTTGCAAAAAAATTACTATCTGGTTGTTGATGCTTGGCGTCTGCCGTCTCCGATATGTCGTCGTGGTTTTTCTTCTTTAGTAAAAATTCTTTGAGTTTTCTTAATTGATGAGTTTTATTAGCTTCTTAGTATAATTTTAGCTTTATTCGTAGTTTTCAAGTAGGTGAATATTAGTTTCTTAAGACAAAAAAAAATTGAGGCGAACTTGTGCCGATAAGTGCAAATGGAATAATGAGAAAATTGAAAGATGACATCATCCTCGTGCTGTATCAATGAAACCGGCTGTCAAAAAAACCCAACGAAGAGTTTATGGCAGTGATGCCAATAAACCTCGGTTGATCTTTTGGCGGCGGCTCCGTTCATCGATACAGCCTTTTTGAATGCAGATTTTTCTTTATGGTGCAGAGATGCACAATTGCATGAACATTTCGTGTTTCAAATAACTTTTTGAATTGGAACCATAATGGCATAATAACACCTTTCACTTTCTGCTGATCATATTCTAGAGAGCCATTATGAATGAATTGTGAATTCCTGAGCATCTTCAATTGATTGTTCTTGTTTCATTCATTGAAATAAACGATAATCAGTATTTGAAAATTTAAATGGATTTTTACACAGCGACAATAAATCTCCTAAGCCTGCATGTATTTGAGGTTAGATGTTACTAATTTGGTGAACAGCAAAAAATGTAATAACATTAGCAAATGGGTCTATGATATACTGTTGTATATTTTTTTTGTATTTCGTAAACATCTTTTCTATTGAAATTGTGATTACTATGCAACTTCAAAGCTAAGACTGATGCGGATTTAAAAAATGATATTAAATCATTATTTCGATTGTATTCTGGGTGATTCTCTCGATTTTCGGATATACCCGTATTACTTAAAACACAATTTCCAATAGTTATTTTTGAATGAGAGGGAACACATTCCACATTCTTGGGGCTAGGTACATAGTGCTTTCTGACGCAATGTCTTTTAAAGCTGCCTAAGTCATGAAAAGTTTGATAACAAGATTTTTCAACACATTTTAATGTACTGTGCGTTTTAATATCGTGTGTTTTTTTAAAGTGGTGAATTAGTACTTCAATTGTTTGGCAGTGCTTTTTTCAAATGAAACAGATCATGTTTTTCTGTAAATAAAGCATTAAATTCAGTTTAAGACACTTTGTATCTTAAGACTTGAAGAGACCAGGCGAAAAACAGCACAAATCCATTATCGAAATTAAACTAATGATGACATCTTATAGAATTTTGGAAAACTTGTGAAAGATAATCTTATTATTTATTTTTCTCGTAATTTTTTTGGGGTGGCCTATGCTGTTTTTCGTCTGGACACTCCACTTTTAACATTTGTGCATAGAACAATAATATTTCAACGAAACATACACACCTCAGTTCCTTTTTAATTTATAAATATATGCACCATTATATATTCACTTGATATACTAAAACCGCGTGTCTCGAACCACAATGAAAATTATTAATGGCGACAATTACCTACCGAAACAAAATGAAACTGCGTTGCGTTCGTATGAAACTAAAGCCGCGTGTCTCGAACCAAAATGAAAATTAATTAATAGCGACAATTTTCGAAACAAAATGAAACTGCGTTGCGTTATTATAAAACTAAAACCGCGTGTCTCGAACCACAATTTTTAATTCGACAATTACCGAAACAAAATAAAAGAATGGAACTGCGTTTCGTTCGGCTGCTGAATCCAGAATGATTATGTACGTTCTTTGTCTGGTCGAGTGACATCCTCATATCACATTTCCTACAGTAAGCGAATGTGAGCTGTATAAACGAGCAAACCCATTGATCGTTGTTTGTGGCGAATGCATATCTTTTGTCGCGTGTTGATGCCTGTGTTTGCATACAACGAATGGGGGAAATGGGTATGGAAGAGAATCTTCTCGGCTTAAACTTAATATGTCCTTTATTTTCCAAAATAATATTTTTTTTTATCAAATAACAACTTCAAATATATTTCTTTTTTGTTTTTATAAACGAAAACTTAACTTTATTCAATATAAATCAAAAACCAAATTTTATTCAATATAAATCAGAAAAACAAATAACAACCTACTATACTTTTCATTGTCTGATCTCTCCATGTCTTCTTTTTCGTAATGGCGATAACCTTGGTTTGTGTGCCGTATTTTAGGCTCGCCTGCGTCCCTTTCTTGTTTAATCGGACCGAAATTCTTCCCCAGGGCCTGTGAACGTAAAATGTCCGGTGATGTTGTTTACCTCGTAACCTGATACCTTCGAAGGGGTCATTCGGCATCGCGCGGGTCTGGGAGTATTCGCTCACGAAGTTGACGGGAATCGCCTGGGGAGTTTCCGAGAGGGTTGTTGGTATGCCAGGACGTTCATCCGGTATCGGGGATCGTGTTTTGGCTACGAGCCCTTGGCTGGTGGAGTGCTGCGATGGCTGGCGTTCTTGGCTGGTTGAGGACTGCGATGACTGGCGCTCTTGGTTGGTGATAAGTGGCCGTTTAAAACCCATCCTCTTCGGCTCTTTTTATATGGTGCGAGTTTTTTCTTCTTCCGAAGCAACTCCTCTGCAGCCGCCCTCCAGTCCCTGATAGCTTTCATGCAGCAACTCGATTGACTGCAACCCAATTGGAAGACTTTGTGACGCCAAACAAGTTTTCAAGTTGACGAAACGTCACTGAATTGCTGATGTACCACAAGTACATGAAGACTTCTCTTCTACATCCCATTTTGATGCGTCCTCCTCTATGTAATGAATGAATCGATACATAGTGCTGAGAATAACGAGCTTAAAAATAAAATCGTTGAATAATTTCAGTAAGTTAAGTAAAAAACAATTACGTACATACCTATCAAATGTTCATTTGTTGCACGACGCAATCTGAAATGCGACTTGAAGTCTGCTTCACTGTAAGCCTCAATAGTCATTAGAAAAGAGTTGACTGAGGCATGTTGTTCCACCAATTCAGCTGAATCTTCCAAGCTTGTAAGGCTTGTGTTGTCCGCAAAAAATGTTTCGAGAACAAACTCGCTATCGCTTTCACTCGAATAAACAAAACCTGCAATTGAAATTAGTAAGTTAAATATACTGTTGCTGATAACCACACTGCAGGAATCAGTCACAAGCAATTTCCACAATTGCCAATAAACGCTTTATTTTGCTGGCAAAAGTTTCAGCGAACACAAAGCTCCTTGCAACGTAACAATGTTGCTCCACAAAGAGACACAATGGATGTAAAAAAAACTCCCTTTTCAAAAATTTCAAAAAAAAAATTAAAATTTTGAAGCTCTAGAATCTTCAAAAGGCTTGATAGATTCTACTGGGGGCCAACCACCCCGGCTTGGATGCACCGTAACGAACGGTGTGTGCGGCACGAACGAGAACAAAATTTCAAAAGGTCAAAATTTTAAAGTGTAAGAATCTTCAAAAGGCTTGAAGGATTCAAAAATTTCAAAAAAAAGTTAAAATTTTGAAGCTCTAGAATCTTCAAAAGGCTTGATAGATTCTAGAGCTTCAAAATTTTAATTTTTTTTAAAAAAAATTAAAATTTTGAAGCTCTAGAATCTTCAAAAGGCTTGATAGATTCTACTGGGGGCCAACCACCCCGGCTTGGATGCACCGTAACGAACGGTGTGTGCGGCACGAACGAGAACAAAATTTCAAAAGGTCAAAATTTTAAAGTGTAAGAATCTTCAAAAGGCTTGAAGGATTCAAAAATTTCAAAAAAAAGTTAAAATTTTGAAGCTCTAGAATCTTCAAAAGGCTTGATAGATTCTACTGGGGGCCAACCACCCCGGCTTGGATACACCGTTACGAACGGTGTGTGCGGCACGAACGAGAGAAAAAATTTCAAAAGTAAAAATTTTAAATTTAAAAATTTCAAAAAAATCAAAATTTTGAAGCACAAGAATCTTCAACAGGCTTGACAGATTCTACTGGGGGCCAACCACCCCGGCTTGGATACACCGTTACGAACGGTGTGTGCGGCACGAACGAGAAAAAAAGTAAGAATCTTCAAAAGGCTTGAAGTATTCAAAAAATTTCAAAAAAAGTTAAAAATTTAAAGCTCAAGAATCTTCAACAGGCTTGAAAGATTCTACTGGGGGCCAACCACCCCGGCTTGGATACACCGTTACGAACGGTGTGTGCGGCACGAACGAGAAAAAAGTAAGAATCTTCAAAAGGCTTGAAGGATTCTAAAAATTTCAAAAAAAAGTTAAAATTTTAAAGCTCAAGAATCTTCAACAGGCTTGAAAGATTCTACTGGGGGCCAACCACCCCGGCTTTGATACACCGTTACGAACGATGTGTGCTGCACGAACGAGAAAAAAAAAATACCACGCGATAAAAAACGCCGACTCCTTCAACGAGGAAGACAGTCTATTAAAATTTCCTATAAAACCAAAAAACAAAAGGCTGGGGAACACAACCAAATCGCGTTTATCGAAGTTGCTTTAAAAATTTCAAAAATTAATGAAAACTACTGAGATGGAAAGTGAATACCTAGGAACCGCTTCAACCACAAAATACCGATATTTCGTATCACACCACGTAAAAAATGACGCGTTTGTCGGTCAAAGTGCAACACAAGGGAACCAAAATAAAATTTTTTTTTTTTTTTTTTTATTTCTTTTAAAAAATGACGAAAAAAAAAATTGCCAATTAAAACAAATTTTCACTCACCCTTTACAATTTTGGTTGAAAACTTTTACGTTGCTCCGATGTGCACACTTCCGAGTGGCTGGTCAGGTCTCGTGATGATGTTTTTACCGCCAACAAAATGGCCGAACAGCGTGGGCAGCGCGTGGTGTCTGGCAGCGTGTGTTGTTGCAACGTGCCGGTTTTTTGGCGTGGGCAGCGAGTGGTGTTTGGCAGCGTGTGGTGTTGGCCACGTGCCGGGTTTTTTGGCGTGGGCACCGTGGGCAGCGTGTGGCGTTTGGCAGCGTGTGGTGCTGGCCGCGTGTTGTTGCAGCGTGCCGATTACGGGTTTTTTGGCGTGGGCACCGTGGGCAGCGTGTGGCGTTTGGCAGCGTGTGGTGCTGGCCGCGTGTTGTTGCAGCGTGCCGGTTACGGGTTTTTTTTTGGCGTGGGCACCGTGGGCAGCGTGTGGCGTTTGGCAGCGTGTGGTGTTTGGCAGCGTGTGGTGCTGGCCGCGTGTTGCTAGCAATCCGCTCGGATGGACCAAATGTTGCTGATAACCACACTGCAGGAATCAGTCACAAGCAATTTCCACAATTGCCAATAAACGCCTTTATTTTGCTGGCAAAAGTTTCAGCGAACACAAAGCTCCTTGCAACGTAACAATGTTGCTCCACAAAGAGACACAATGGATGTAAAAAAAAAACTCCCTTGTTTCTTCTTTTAATTACAGCACGTAAGTTTTTTCTCTTTTATTTTTTCAATTGTTTTATAATTTTTCGTTTTATTGAAGTTATGGTGGGCCAGAAGGGCAAAATGTTTAAATTTAGGAAAAAGGAATGAAATTTAATGTCAACCAAGCAAATAAAATGGCGTAAGGCCCAAGACAAATTTTAATACGATGTTTGCTGGTTGGTGGTTGGAAAGATAATGCCGTGCCGTCGCTATGCGACGAAACACTTTTCAGGCAAAATGTAGTAGAATTTTACCTAAGATTAAATTATTTTAGAGGGCGAACTATCAGTTGCCTAGATTTTGGAGTTAGGCACTGTTCACACTGAAGTCGTATGAACATATACCTCAACTTGCTTTGTTTATTATTACTTCATTTGGAATATCTTCCATATTTAGGGTGAATTAGTTTTTAACTTGTTTTAAAATCTTTCTTATTCTTGTGCGAACTAAACAAAAATTTGCTTTCATTTGTTTGACCACTAGGAAAGCTTTGGGAACATGTATTTGTTCTCACTCCACCACTTGAGCGTATCTTCTTGCCGCGGAAAAGAATGTCACTGTCAACAAACCTCTGCACTTGCAATGGCCTTACTTCTGGCTGTGCCTGCTGTATGAGCCAAAATGACAAAAATCAGACTTTTGTCTTTGGGTTTCTCCACTCCTGAGGCTGTTGACATTGAGACATTTGCGTTTTGGGCTTCTTGGACAGCAAACTTATCCGCAACAAGTAAGATCAAACGCTGCTTTGTATCGTCAGCTTTACTCTTGTCTAGGAATCCTATGTGTTTGAATCTGGGATCCAAGAAAGTTGCTGTTGAAAACGTTTGGCTGTTTTCTAGTGAATGGAACTTTTCAGCCAAAGATCCGTTGATTCTGGTAACCACATTTTTTACACATTGTTTGTAGGGTTCGCTAGTGTAATCCTTATACACAATGTTTATACCGTTGGAAATCGGAATTACAAGAGATGCGGTGAGGTAATGCTCTCCAGATACTATCAGCGTAACGTCCTCCATTGGTCTTAGCACTTCACAGAGTTCCCGAATCACTATCCACTCCTCAACCAATAAATATCTGGTAGCTTCCATGTCAGTTTAGGCCATAGTTGACTTAACTGCATCCTCCAGCTCAATGAACCGTTCCAACATATAAAATGTTGAGTTCCAACGCGTCGATACGTCCTGCAAAAGTTTCAAAGGGACTGATCTGCCTTGATTTTTCTGTTAGGCCAGAAGCTTTGCGGTCGCGGTGTAGCTCCTCTTGAAGTGACCGACAATATTTTTTACTTTCGTGAAAGTGCGCACAATTTCCTCTTCCTTTAATACATCGTTCACCACGAGATTGAAACATCCAAAATATTTTAACTTCAATTCATTGCATATCGCTGCTTTGATATTTGCAGCATTATCGGACACCACCAACATTACCTTGTTTTTGAGCTCCCAGTCCGACAGAACCTAGCAAGGTATATAGCCGTATGATGGACAGACAAACTTGCACATTCTAAAAGTAGGGACGTAGGCATGAAGTTCTCATCCAAAAAGTGAACGGTAACAGCCATATAGCTGTCCATATTGATGGATGGATGTCCAGCAGTCTGGTGTTATGCATACCATCCGTGCACTTTTCATTGCATCACGTGTTTCTGACACACACTGCTCATAAAGCGCAGGAATTAGCGTTCTTGAGATTGTGTGCGTATTCGGTAGCTCGTACGTTGGGTTTAAGGCTGCAACAAACTCTCTAAATGCGGATTCTTCTACAATGCGGAATGGCTGGTATGTGTCTGTGAAAAGACGGAGCAATTTTGCGTCAATCACTTTTTTTTTAAGTTGGTGTGACTCGCTTTCGGATAAAGCCCAACAAATTGTTTTGGCGTTGCCGAATGCCTTGGCTAACAGCCGCAGTGCGAACTGTAAGATCTGCATTTAAGGAGAGTGGAGCCGAGCTTGTGGTTTGAATATCTCCAGATTCTGATTCCTGACGAATATTATGCAAAATTCAAAGGAATTAAAAAAATTATGTGTACCAATAGAACCTGAGGACCAGCACCGTTGCTAACTGACGAAATGGAAGTGTAACGCTACACCAAAAAAAAACTATACCATAGCGTGATGGTAACTGTACTCAAAATTACAGCTTACTGTATACGAAGTCACGCCACGAATAATAAAAAAAAAACTACCACCAAAATATCAAGAGGTGAAAGCACGAGCAGCACAAAAAAAAAACTTTTTGGATTTGGTTTTCAGAAAAACCGATGAGAAGCGACTGATTTTTTATTTTTTCAAGAATTTTTTTAAAAACAAGATTATCACGCCAAATGACTTAAATTTCAAAATGAATTTATCTCGACCGATTGTGCGATGAAAGAAAGAGATGGAGAGTGACTCCAACTTTTCGTCGTCAAGCCACACAAGAGAAAAAAAAAACCGTATGAAATAACGGCAACTATGTACTACATAAGCCTTTCAATATGAAATAAACGAAATTCACACTCACCCTTTACATTAAGTTTAACGTTGTTCTGAATCTCCTGGTCTTCTGCTGCTTGCTGATGATTTGACTTGTGACTTCTCTGGCTACTATCGGTTCTTCTTCCTCCTGACACCAATCGAAGCAATGGTGTACCCTGACACCAATCGAAGCAATGGTGTATCTTCCTTCAAGTTCTTAAAAGAACGTTTTTTGCCTTGAGTCCCGTTGAGCGTCGTTTGAAAGCGTGCTTTCGAGCACGTATTGTAAAAAAAACAAGTTCTTAAAAGAACGTTTTTTGCCTTGAGCGGCGTTGAGCGTCGTTTGAAAACGTATATATGTCCGCACCCGTAAAATTGGGTTTTTTTTTTCTTTGGAGCACTATCCTGGCTCGTTTGGACCAAATGTTTGTGTGAAACTGGGATTCCAAACTTACTGCGGAGTGTCTTGGATGTGCGGCGTCCAAGCACTTTGGATCGACGTCGTCGTTTCTTCTTCGTAGCTTTATTCGGAATGTTCAGTAAAAAATCTTTGTTTGATTCGGGTTTGAACAATTTTTATTACAATTTTTAAGTTTTCTTAGAGAATTTTTTCTTGTACTTTTATTTAGTGGCGAATGACAAATGAGGCGAACTTGTGCCGGTGGTTGAGAAAAGAATAATGAATTCGAAAAATGAAGATTGTGCTCGTCGATGAAACCGGCTGTCAAAAAAACTCAACGAAAAGTTTATGGCAGTGATGCCAATAAACCTCAGTTGATCTTTTCGCGGCGGCTCGGTTCATCGATACAGCCTTTTTGAATGCAGATTTTTCTTAGTGCAGAGATGCACAATTGCATGAACACTATGGGTATTCTGTCTTTTGAGTATGCTTGATCCAAAAGGCTAATGCTCTTGAGAATTCTTCATGTATCACACTTGGAACGTTGGAAATTAAAGTTTTGATCCGGTTCTGTTGTTCGAACGTCTGCTTGAAAGGTTGTGATATTCTTTTCCTCTTTGCTGCCTTCGTACTTTCTATCGACTCGTGCGATCTCTTTCTCATTAGCGAAAAAACTTCAAGCGAATGCGTTTTATTGCGCATCGACCACCTCTCGCAGAACAGACGCCCGAACCGCTGGACTTAAGGTGCTTATCCTGCCCACTTTAACTCAGTAGATTTAAGGCAATGACGGGGATAGTGAAAGTGTTCTTTTTAAACATCTGCTTCTGATTGTTGCGCGGAAGTTTCCGATTGTTCCATTTTGGCCATTTGTCCTCGGAAGAATTTTAACATGAAAGAAAAGTAAGTAAAATGTTGAGCTTATATGTTCTGGTTTTAAGGACATTTTCGTAAGAATGCAAATATCGATATGCCTTTGGACTGAACACTGTCTTTCGACTGAGTGCTTCATCCTGCGAAAGCATATCAGAATGTTACCTCGTGTGGGCAAGTGCTTGGATTTTAAATACAAATAAGCGTTTAGACTGAACACTGTCTGCTGACTGTTGTCTTCGCGTTCACGTATTTTTGGCAAAGAAAGAATGGCGGAAGGGCGGAAGCATGTGTCAGTAAATTTAGTTGAATAACAAGTGAAGTTTGCTTTAGTTCAAGAAGCGAACTTTACAAGTTTTTCTTAGGGTGCAATTACATTTGTTTTGGCGTTCTATTGCTCGATGAGCAATTAACAGGCGGATAGTGTTCATTAAAAATATATTTTAATTGAAAAGCTCTGGTCTCTTGTAATTAAAAACCTTTGAAGAGATTTCACTTTGTTAATAGTTTGGCGTGCACCTGGAAACATGTCGTCTCAAACCACTTATTGTCGCGACAAGTTGGTCGCGACCTTTTAGACTCTTTTGGCTAACACCACGGACACACACAACAGTGTTCGATATGTACTCAGTGGAGTTACAAAACCTTTATTAAAGTATTATTAGTATTTATAAATACATGTACATAATGATTTCCAAATGACTTACTTAGTCTAAAGCTATGAAATTCGAAAGGTTGTGGGTTATATCTAGTGATATTCTCTGGCGCCCGTCTTCTCCTGTGGTTTGGTGTAAAAGGCGGAAATATATTCGCTCCGAAGTGAAGTTGATGGCGGTGGCATATTGGTACGAAGTTAGCTGCGATGTTGTTAGTCCATGTTGTTGGCCCCATCTATCGGCCGGTGGAGCTATCTATCTGATGGGGTGCGTTCGTCGCATCAACACCACTATAAGTACAGAATTCTCTTTTGAAGTTAGTATTTTTATTTTTATTATTATTATACATTAACTAAGCAAATAATGAATTACAGGTTAATATATAAGAGGAGAGTTGGAAACTAAAATGGTCTTACGCTCTATCCGTTTCAGTGGTTGCACCTCTGTGGCAGAATTGAAAACTTGAACTGTAGTATCATCTGTGGTTACGGACTTATTAATTGATAGTGCATCGATAGCTTTTTGCACTTCAACATCTACCCTATTTTTACTATTTTTGGTTTTCCCCTTCCCAACACTACTCTTTTTTTGATTTGCCAGAGGTTTTGCACCTGTAATGTGAACATTTTTTGTCACACGCATAGCCTTTTCTTTTAATTTTACAACGCATTTGCTGCAGTGCCAATCTACTTGCTCTACCGCCTGAGTAACTCCCACACATGTGAAATGAAACCAATCTTCACAAGAACTGCACTCTACCATGGGGGACTTGCTATCTGGCGCACTACATTTCCGACAGTTATAATTTTCTCTATCTGACTCTCTAGCATTGTGAATACCTGACCCCGACCCATTACTACCGATAGTACCAATACGAGATAATACTGACTTACCCCTTTCTTCCAATCAATGAATAAATGTGGTGCTTAACTCGATGTGCTGGAGTGCAAAGTTGTAGTGATGGTGACGGATGACGCTTCAGATGCAGATGTTGATGACGATGTAGATGCCGATGTAGGGTCCGATGTAGATGACGATGTAGTTGACGATGTTGCTGCGGCTGTATGACGATGAATGACGACGATGTTGATCGTTTGACGATGTAGGTGCTGATGTAGATGAGACTGGCTGTCGATGAGATGACAGCGATGTTGATTCCAAAATGAGATGGCGACAATGTTAATCCCAAATCACGATGAGATGGCGACAATGTTAATCGTTTGGCGATGATTGCTTATGTATCGGAATATATTTTTGTTTTTTCAAACTAATTGGTTCAATTCTATTGAACTTAGTATACGTGACTAATTTCACTTTTTGTTTTCAGAAAAACAGATTGCTTCAAGCTTGTTGAAATTTTCACACGTGTTTATTTCGTTTCTCAACGAATTCCTTCAGCTTTTATATGCTGAATATCCAATCGTAAAACGATATAAAAGGATTGTTGAAGTTTAACTTCGGATTGTTGAAACAAAACTACAAGGTTTTGATATTCTAGCTAAGCATAAGCGAAGCTTTTATATCCTAGAAAGGAAATTTATTAGTTTCTAGTATAATTTTACATTTTATTCTTACGTTTTAGTTTCCTTGTAATGTCTTTAATGTTTCTTTATTTAATTTACTACTTTACGTCTATTCTTTGGTTTTAACCAATTTTTATCATTAGCTTTAAACTAATTTTAACTTTTCGCCGGCAATTTTGTCACAAGAAAATGAAATCTATCTAAAAGATGGCTGACTTATTGCAGAACGAGAAAAATATGGCGCAAACAAAAAAAAATATGGCTGACTCGGCTCGTCGGCTTGTGGCTTATTTTCCTCCCTATTGTGGCGTATTCGGTGCTACCAAGTTCGTGTAACACTCTATAAAATAAGTTATTTAGTAACAAGGTTAATGTTTGTGGAATTAAATAGTTAATTGTTAAATAATAAAGCAAATGAAGAATTAGTTCTATTTATTCATGTAAATTGGTTTTGAAGAGTATTTCATTAATTTTCAGGATTTTTGATTCAATTCGACTTTTTAGGATTTCAATGATGTCATCAGTTGGTGTAATTGTGATTAATGGTTTTATAATGTTGCAGGTGGGTGGAGGTTCTTTTTTTTTTTTATAAATGAATAATTTCATAAGAATCCGATGAGAACTTTCCATCACACACAAAGCAAAAGAAATTCATTATTTATAATTCTTATTCCTAATATTTAAAATATTTTGAAATTTTGAGTGAATTTCGATAAGTCTGCTTGTTTTTGGGATTTCTTCGATTTTATAAATGAAAATTGCAAAGAAATCTAAAAATGTCTTAAGGCTATAATCAAACTCAATATTGATGATATAAACAATTTTTAAAAATAGGTCGAATGTTTCAATAAAATTGTAGGTACTTGGGCAGCAAATGATTTGTTTGTCCACAACAATAAAATACTGGGATATAGCTTGCTTGTTGGCACCTACTGCAATAATATGTAGTTGTTGTTGTTAAAGTTCGAAGTTCTCCCTTGGTGTATTAAGCTGATATTATAAATATGTACAAGTAAAAATATGTTAATAACTTAGAAAAGGGAGAAAAACAGTTTGGTTTCTTACCACTTCAAACTTGATTAGTTTACCAATGGAGGTCTCGAAATTCAATCTCTTATTCGATTTAGGACCTTGGGCAGTGGATGGAACCATACGAAGCGAAAAAAAAAAATTGTTGAAACTTCCTTAATTATGATTAAAAAGAAATCATTTTGGTAACAAAAATGATATAAATATATTTGTATTTATTATAATGATAAATCTTGTGTTGAACAAAAGTGATGTAATTACAAGATGATGAAATGAACTTGACTGTACGGTGGTTGCAAAGAGAAGAAAGTTTTAGCTCAATCGGGAACAGATGGCTGCCAACTTAAAAGTTAAGTTACAGAGATTAAATATAGAGGTCGTTAGCGATGTTGAGTTGCTATAGAAAGGCGTTGCCAAACCACATCTTAACAATTTCTTCATTCCATTCTAGAAATATCGTAAGCTTTTAGTTTGCATTCACTGACAGATTAAATAATGAAATGGGAAACAAACCTTCGATTTCTTGGATGATTGATTTTCCAAAAAGATCAATAAAAATGTGTTAAATAAAAAATACACGTGATTAGTGGCCTAGACTTTAAACCAAATTCTAAAAAGTACAAAATTAGTGTTGAAACAGAAAAATTTCTACTCATTAAATAATATTTAATAACAGGATCTATGACTGCTTTAAATGCATTTGATAAAAATCGCGAACTTTCAATTAATTTCCATAGGTGCCGTGATCCGTCTTTGCATGATGAGTGAGTCTTTATCAGGAACCACACGGGGGAATATACTTTTACAACGTATTGAGCCAAAATAACTAAACTAGTTTCTGGTGTTGGCGTAGAATGTAAAGTCGCAAGATCCTGTTTGCTTTCGTCAACCAACGGGCATGTGACATTTTTTCAGGAGACTTGTTTGCTAAGTCATCTGAACAACTTCCAGTAATTACTGCTAAGGTAATATCATGCAAATATTTTTGGTCTGTGCTTAAGTCATCAGATTTTAGCGTTGGTAATTCACCTGGTATTGACTGAAATCCAACTACATCTCGCGTTTCACACTTATCCAGCAATTTACCAATAGGACCATTGTACGTAGATGGACCAGAGGTCTTACCATCCACGTAATTAAACAGATGTCTTAAAGGAAGTTCGTTTAAATGCAGCATGCAAATTATCCACTGCAAAGGTCTCTGAAGTCTTTTTTCAAAAAGCCTTATGATACCACTACATTTGCCTGTATTTGTCACTGTTCCGTCGCATCCGATAGCCAGGAGGCCAGCAGTACAAATATTTTTGGCCAAAAGGAGATCGTTTATTGACATCTCAATGGTCCTTGCAGTTCCCTGTAACGGCGTTACATACCCAACATAAACAGACTCTGGTTCCTTAATAAGAGAAACGTGCTCTTCAATGACTACTTGTTTGTACCTTTTAGCTCCCTTTTTGACTATTTTCAATGTTTTGTCTTTCCGCCCATCAAAATATAAAGAAGGCAAGTTTAAAGGTGCTTGATTCTTCTTAAGCTCGTCACGCGTTTTCTTGCTCTCTCTTCGCAGCTTTGATTTATCTATAATGATGTCTGACGAAAGTTCATGCAAGGTTGCAGAAGCAATTGCAGCACCTGCTCTGTCGAATACTCCATTACGGTCACATATTTGCGACAACACTGGTAATGATAAACTTTTCACGTCTTTCTTATTTTCCTTTCCTTTCTTATTTTCCATAGTTCCTGAGGGGGAAGGTAAGTCCTCTTCTATATTTGTTTGTGGCTTTTCCGGATATGAAATAGTCGTCAGAATCACCACTTGTCGATAACATTAAATCTTGTTCTGCCATCTTGGATGGGTTGTTATCTCTCTTCAGACTGATTTTTGTTGAAGCTTCCTGTCGAGCAACTTTTTTTTGCAAAATTTTTGTTCGATTGCGATGAATGCCTCCGATTCTCATTTTCCTCTCACCCCGTTGATCAATCAAAAAGTCTTTTTCTTCTTTAGGAACTTTTTCTTCTCTGCGACAATTGCACTGACTTATGAATTTGCATTTGCATGAACAAATGTCGAACAAAATTTCACTTTGTTGCAAGAACTCATTTTTTTTCAGCTGACAACCTTTTTAAGGACTTGATAAAATAACGTCTAAAGTTAAAAACGCTTTTAAGCAAACATATTCATCGTTCAGTTGAGAGTCATTAATATTTGTCTTTCGTTTTTGGTTCATCAAAACCAAACTTGCCTCTACATCTGTCCATGAAGGAACATTTCTTTCTTAGTGCTAACCAACCAAAAACTTCTACTTCTTTAAAGGACGCATCCCACTGACTTAAGAGTAATCGTAGCAGTTTCTATAAAACTGAAAAATATTTTCTTTGAATTTTTTTTCGTCAGCAATAATGTTTTTTGTTATTTGTTGAACTAACATTTTTTTTACCATGAAAGGAATGAATTTTTCTTCAATTCTTTTGAGAAGTTTCAATTTCAAATCTTTTATTATCAATGCCACTTCCCACATACATATTTCCTGCGACTCTATCAAAGATATGTTAGTGTGAAAATATGATGACTCTGAATGAATAAAATATAGCAATATTTCAAAAGAAGGGTTATTGAAGAAATCTTTCAAAATCGTAGGACACTTGTCTTGTGACATAAAATAGATTTTTAAAGGCTCAAAAAGTTTTAATATCCTTTCGATTGCCGGCATTAAGGTGAGCCACCTTGTTTTGCTGAAGCCAACTAATTTCTGATATTCAACCTCGCAGTTATCACATATTTCCTTGAATTGCTCAACACGAACGGTATAAAGGTAAAAGAACGAATAAATCTTTACAATCACAGTTTCAATGTCTTCTGAATGGCACTAAACACTTGTTTGTATGCAATTCTTTAAAACGTGAGCGGCACAATTAACACCAATTAATTCATTTCCAATAGATTTTTGAAGTTTTGTGTTTTTACCCTTCCTAGCTGCCCCACCAAAGTTGCAATTAGTATTGTCTGCACAAATGGCAAGTAATTTTTCTTTAATTGAAAAACATTCCAAGGTTTCTTCTATGTATTTTGAGAGAATATCAGACGTTTCTCCCGGAAGATCCTTAATTTCTATGATTTTTATAGTTATACAATTTCGTGGGGTGAAATACCTAGCTAGAACTGGGCAAAGTTTTAAACTACCTAAAATCTAAATCACGAACAATCCGAATAAATTGTCAATGAATTGATTGCGTTGAGAGCCGTTTTTACTTCAATAACCGAATAATAGGCGCAAGAACATGGCAAATTATTGCTTCGCATTTTGTGCGGGCACATGAATACATTTCACTAAAACAGCTTTTTATGAGTTTTGACGTACAATCGTTTGATCTAAATGAGTGGTTGTGTTGAACAGAGTGATAAGCCCAAGTACCTTCGTTGATGGCATTTTTTTTTTCAGACGTTATTTGACCACAAAAGCTATTAAATATCTCCATTCCCCACCTTGTTCTCAAACCGAAATGTTGTTAAGGCGGTTTTATGGAAATGAGATGTGCATTCACAAGAATGCACATTTACACATATTTAAAATATTTTACAGAAACACAAATCTTCTTGTCGTACGCGTGTAAATTCGTATAACTACAAACAGAATGAAAACCACTCGCTGTGTACGTTCGAATGATAATAATTTTATTTTTACATATTCACTGCCTTAAATACTAGTTTAACATTTCCTTATATCTATTCCTATTTCTACCTTTAACATAGCCGTCACATTTATGACGGTTTGCAATAAAGCAGCCGAGCCGTCCGTTTATATTTATGACGGCCTGCACTAATTCTATATATTTTTTTGTTTTCTTTAGGCAGCCGTCTGTGCGTGATTAGGTTATCTGAGATAACACTAATTACAGCGCACATTTGGCTGCCTGCAGATTTTATGTTCATGCTTGAACAACCATCAGACATCATCGGATGAAAAATCTTCATCTGAAGACGATGACTCGTCCGTGTCCAAATCCTCAACTTTCATATTGGAGGGAATCACTTCACTATTTTCACAAAGAGGAAATTTCTCATAAACAAAACCACTAGGTTCAGGCTCACAATTTTCCGGAGAAACTAAGACTTCAGGTTCACATCTACGATGACTATTTGTAGAGAAATCGGTGGTGACGTTTTCTTTTTCGTGGAGAAACTCCTCACGTCTGGATAACACGTGCTGTACCATAGAAGATTCTTCATCTGAAGATGATGATTCGTCAATATAAGATTCTGATGAATCCAAAGAAATTGGATCAATGTGGAAATCTATACTTGTTTCTATTCTATAGTGTGCTGAACCACCAGGTTCATCAGGTTTTATATCCTCCGTATTCTGTAGATTCAAGGGATCAACTTGCAAATTGTGTATAACCGCCCACACTGTCTCATCTTTGGAAATCTGTTGCGTGCTACTTCTTGCCAATTTGACAAGTAGTTCGGAACGACTGAGAGGTAGTCTAAGAAATATACGAAGATAGTAAAAAATGAATTATACAATCTGTTGATTTTAATAATAATTGACTAGTAAAACTGGAATTTTTGTGCTCTTTGGGTAAAAAGAACAGACAGAATAAGACATATCTTATAAGGTAAATTGGCATAATCCGAAAAAAAACCTTTTGAGTTCAAATAAATTCATTTAACATATTGACATAACAAACAAATGCCATTTGCCTGATAAAATGCTTATATCAGACAATTTAGTTATTTTAAAGCTTAATGGCATAAGACAAAAGTGTCAATTTTCCCTTTTGGAACACACACGACCGATCTTATTGACGATAACAGCAGAACTAAAAAAATGTCATTACTGCAAACAAAATGACAGGGATGTTTGTGTTAATAGACAGCGGCGCTTTTTCACAACGCGGAAACTAGAAAAAGTAGATTAATCCCGATTACACAGAAAAATTGCGTTTTTATTAATCAGTTCTGTGTTTCTAACTCTAAAAAGACAAATTTCGACTTCTGCCACTCTGCCGGAAAAGCGACGATATGTTAATAACTTAGAAAATGGAGAAAAACAGTTTGGAGGTCTCGAAATTCAATGTCTTATTGTTTTATGTACTATACACTAGAAAACAAACTGTATTTATACCGTCGGCGTTAGCGTTACCCGATGTACACCATGTGGAGTTCGCGCGATCGGGTTTTGTACATCATGGACCTGAAAAGGGCCGATTGTTTTTACTGGTTTTTACTGGTTTTATACATAAAAATAGCTAAGAAAACTAACATTTAGTTACTGAGGACGATTTGTTGCAATTTGAATAGTATCAAGTAATCTAGTTGATAGATAAAGAATGTTAGCTTCATGTCTCGCATATCCTAAGAACCATAAGACACTTACAACATGGGCACAAGTACCAATAACTCGAGCACCGGATGGGCAAGTGCAGTAATATCCGAATATGGGATCCTCATTTCTGTTAAATTCATAATCCTCGTCATTAGCCTCAATCTCATCATTTGGTTTAAAAGCAATGCAAAGCTGATGTTTTGTAGCATTACGGAATCGAGACTAGATTCTTACGCGAAGTAAACCACGCTCGGGCCAATTATTTTCTCCTCTTAGCATTTCAAACTGAAAATCTTCATATGGGTCTCTTTGTAGCTTGTCTTGTATATAAGATGGTGAAAGTCTTACTTGATAAACTCCAATGGTTATAATCTTTTAAACCTTCTAAAGATAGTTGAAGAAATTCCATCAACTGTCCAGCGTCCAATCGTACCCATCGATGAATATTTCTAGCAAAAAGATTCTCTATTTCTACTAAAGCCTGCACGACATTTTGTTCTTTGGCTTTTTCAAGAATACGATTTGCCAACTCAGCATTAGCTCCTTCCATATGAATAGTAGGGTGATATTTATTTATAAGTGCCCCAGCAATACGATAATAGTCTCCTACATTTGGAGCATGCTGAATAGAAATAGTTTGCTTCAAAAACTTTAAAATAGATTTTTATATGTCCATTACGAACTTCTATGATCCACCTTGATTTCGTAATTATTCGAGAATCGTTTGCCTGTTCTGTTGGTAATTGACGCATTCCACGTTCGTCTGCTGGATTAATTTTTCTTTTAAAACTTCTTTTCTGGTTTCACTATTTTGATTGTGATTTGGCATCACTGCAACCGGTGGGATATTTTTGACAGTACTAATTTCAGCACATGTTTTTTGTTTGTTTAGTTTTTTTTTGTCCTAATATCAATGTTCTTAAGAAAAATAGGCGGACAGTACTTACCAAATTTAAAATCCTCTTCTGGTGGTTTTGCGTTGGAACTGCTTGAAGTTTTCGTTGAGGTGGTTCCCTCGGTGTCTGGGTCTTCGTTGTTGCTGATGTTTTGCTTGTGCAAGTTGGTTAACGTATTTCCTGTTTTTGACGGTGTGCAGCTTGACTTCCAATAATTTTGAAAAGCGGTTTTCGGTGGGGGCGATATCCATTCCTTGAGTTGTAGGACAAGTGCGAATTGGATGATAAATTTTGTTACATACCTTGCATTTATTCAGTGGTTTTGTGTTGAGATGAAAAGTACGGATTTGTTGTGCCTTTTCTTTATTCGATCTGAAATTCTTCATTTTATTATTCATAACATCCTTTGACGGCGAATGACCTTGGATATCAAAGACCGTTTCTAAAACCCTATAGCGATTGGTGAGAAAGGTATCCATTGCGGACCATGTTGGAATGTCTCTAGGATTTGTTAGAGATTGTTCCCATAAAGAAAGAGTTTTTTCTGGAAGTTTGTTTGAACATAAATAAACAAGAATAGGATCCCACGAGTCGGTATTAATTGAATGAGTTTTAAGAATAGAAAGACAGTCACCGAGGTCTCTTTGCAATTTTCGATTTCCACATACCTTTGGTGCCACTAGTACGGTCACAATATCTCTTTCTGATTTATCCTTCCCTTTAGGGGTTGGTCACAGCCGCAGCTCCAAAACAAAAAAGAGCAAGTAAAATGCTTATTTTCGTGGACGTGCATAAGGTCACTATGAAGTACAGCGGTACCTTTATGCGATTTTTTATTTTTCGTGGTTTCACCTTTCGTTTTGCCTTTCTTTATTGAATTTTTTTCTTGAATTAAAATATTTCGCCCGTACAGAATCAAGGCGTTCGATGAGGTCTATCATACGCGACAGTGGGGTGTGGAAAGTCGAATTCTTATCGACAAAAGAATTCTTTCTTATGACTAATTTAAGACGTGGGATTTTTTTTTTTTTGATTTTGTTGAAATGCTGGTCAGTCGTTTCCTACAGGTTGAAATGTAATTTATTATTATTATTTAGTTGCACATTTTTAAAATTTCCTTGTTTATAATCCTTATTTAAATTTCTATGGCGTATGAGCAAGGTATACGCTTCTCTAATGTTTATAATATATTGAGCTATAATTACGGATGCTTGATTGGCATTTAAGTTGTTAATAAATTTATTCATTACAATACTTTCATTGTTTACAGGGTTATAAATAACATTTGGTTCTAACTTACTTTTTTTGTTCAATTTTAACAGGATTTCTTCCGTCTGATCAAATAGTTGTTGAAGATCGCTGGTGTTGATGCTGTGGAGATCTTGAAGAATTTGTTCGTATGTTTCACGAACTCCAAAGTCCTGGATTAGTGCCTCCTTTATAGTTGGCCAAGTTGGCATTGAAATTCTCCGTAGTGTGTTGATTGCCACTCCTTGTATTTTGTTTCTTATGATGATTGTTGCTATTGGTTGGTTTTCTACACTCACAAAGGCATAGACATAATGAGATTACGTCCTCATCTGGACGACCCGAGAATGTCGGAATTTTTTCCAATCGCACCAATGGTACATTCTGGTCCGGTGCTACTTGAGCCATTTTATGTATTTTAGAGTCTTTTTTTTTTAGTTTTTTCTTTCACTGTTTTGTGTCCTTTACGTAGACACTTTTCTAATTTCGCTAATCTCTCTACGAGAATTCGTGTATTTCGTTGTGAACACTTTAGCGTTTATAAAGCATATAAAGAAATCTTTTTTTTTTACTGAATCAATTACTTCAGTAATTAATTTCACTTAAAAAAAATTTTTCGTCCATTAAAACACTTCACTGCTGTTAATTTTCACAAAACACAATTTCACAATTTTGCTTTTGTTACGGAACAAAAAATTTTCTTGACCGCGAATTATGTCCTGGATTATTTTCGATAATCCTTTCAAAAATTCTATCGGTTAAATAATTTTTTCGGTTCGATCACTGAATCTCATCTATCATTTAACTTCTTAGTGAGATCCTACCGACTGCGCCAATTTTATTCTTTTTAGTCCTCCGGGATAAAAAAAAAAAAAGAAGCACTCCGGGAGTGCCAATGGAAGTGAAAACAGAATTGAATTTTCAGTAAATATTTTAATGTAGGTACAGGAAAATCTTTTATAATATACTTATGTAGATGTACATATAGAGGAAAATCAATGAAACTTATGAGTTTTCATTCACAATTCCATCTCTACAATCATCGTATTCTAATACTGAAATAATAGGTCTAATGGTAACTTAAATAGGAAACGAACAATTTTGTCTCAAATCTATTTAAATATATCGCACAGACTGCATCAATGTTCGCTTTATATTTCGTTGTACTAAGGCTGCGGTCATTCGTCATTGTAAAATAGTATTCTTCATTTAAAAATTGAAAAAGTGGCAGATTTGTAGCATCGCCGAAGTTGATGTTAAAATCACCACTCAAAATCATTGGGAAATCATCAAATCTCTCCCCAATTTTATCGTAAAGGTATGCAGAAGCGTCTTCAGACTAAATAAATAAATTTTTATATAAAAGCTGTCGTATTGCACTTGAAGACGTAGTCGGTGAATTATAAACCCCTACTGTTATAACTTGCTGTCCATTTCCAGAAAGGCAACGATAAACACACAAATCGCCGATATCAAAAACATTACTACTAAACATAAACTAGTGTAGGTACCTCGTATGCAAATCCATATGATTTGAGCAAAATATGGCAGTTGTATCACACAACCTTTTACAGATAGCTGCTCCTTCTGCTGGACGATCGTGCCTTCTGAAACTAGCAACTAAATTGAAATCTGGAATATCATATCTATATATTTCTTCGTCACCCTTGTGAAATTCTGTTAAAATCAATACATTCAATTTTTTAACGATAGTCGATAGTGTCTATACAGATTTTGTAACTGCGCTCGTAAACTTTGACAATAAAATGAAAGGACAATGCATTAAGTTTAGAAACGAAATTAGTGAATATGTATTTGAGTAATGGTTTTTCAAACTATTTTCATGCAACCATTTCAATTCCATCGATAAATCATCGCGATGAGTTGTTGATCTCTTTTAATTTGTTGTAAAGTTCGAATCGTCTCCTACTCTGCCATGACTCCAGCTTCACTCATCCACTTCATTGAAATGGTAGTAAAATATTTGGTGCTTTTTATTTTTTCTGCGTTGCATAAATTTTTCTCTGTCCTTCAATTCAATTCCTTTCTTTCTTCTCTGTATTTCTCCGAGTCGGTAAGTATACTAGGTAATGGTCCTATTCCATTCTTTTAAGTCATTTAGCAGTTCGAAATTGATGTGTTTCTTGGCTCAATGGTAGAGTCGATGGCTATTAGACTAAGGGTCACAGGTTCGAATCCCAGCCGTGGCCGCAATTTTTGTTTATGTTTTCAGTTTAAATAAATAAAAAAATGGAAGTCATTGCTGGGAATCGAACCTGAGACGCTGGGCTATGACGAATTTACATACGAAATACAATGAGCCAAAAAATGGTGTCGGTCGCGAATTCATTGCTTTACCCCCATCGCAAAAGTGCCAAACGCGCCTAAAGAAGTTTTCACTTCAAAAATTGAGGTGGCGGCGGCTCAGAAGCCAACGGCACTGGGCGCAGAGTATCTGCTGGAGTCGGTTGTGGTTACGTCCACTATGCTGACATTAATCGACGCCGTATCATATACGGCCTTGACAAACCCGAGAGGGGTACAATAGTTCCACACTTGGCAGCAGCTTCGGCTGCGCTGGGCGCAGAACTAATTGCTGTGGCCTGCACTGCGGTCGACGTATCGGCTGCCAATGGCCGTAGATGCTCGTGTTCGGAGCCGATTTCGATATCGACGGAGTTTGGTTTTGGTTTGCGGGCTACTTCGTGGACGGTTAGTCTTGCAACAGCCCCAGGGGAAGTTAAAAAAAAGCTAGTGAATCTACTCTTACCTGAACAATTCGTGCATTTGTGTGAATTGTCCTGAATGCTGTGGTTCCATCCATCACATACGTCGCACTGGCCCATATCGTCAACCGAGTCAGGCTTATCACAGTTTCGACAATTAAAAAGTTCATCGTCAGCACGATCTGGAGTTGTTGCACTTGATGGCTTCCTTGAGCTGGCTGATTCAACATTCTTATGCCTTTTAGGTGGCATATCACAATAAGTTTTGTAATATTGTTACTTGTCCTTAAATTATGAGATGCTGGCAATAATTTACATTAGCCGATTTCTCCTTGAAAACTTGGGTTTTGAGCGGATACTTGGTATGCTTGCAAGTGCTCACACTAGCTCGTCGGAAATGGGAGGATTCTTTCTCAAATCCAAGTAGAAGACGCGTTAACAAAGTATATTCATACCAAGGTTTATTAATTTAATGGACATCGGACGGACCGAAAATATTCAAACCATAGGACCTGCTTGCTAGGTGATAGATGGATTATCACCTTGGATACATTTGCCCCACCCCTATATTAACTGCAAACCAGTCAACCTTGACAACTTCGGTATCCATATTTTAAAAATTGTCCCTTATTTTAGACTCGCTGAGAATTAGTGCATTGAAACCGAGTTATACCATTTCATTACCCCGCGAAAAAAAAAACTACTATTCTTTCATGTTTATAACATTTACGCTATCAATTCATATTTATTGTTTTAACTTTCATATCTTTTTCTTTCTTTATCACTAGTTTAGGAACATAGTTTAGGATTTTAGCTTAGTCAATTGTTTTAATTTATGTTTTAGTTTATAATACTAGTAGGTACAATTAGGTAAATTTTCGTATGGCTTTGTACTTGGTACGTTAGGGGTTAATTATAAAGGCGTAAGGGTGTCGGCATATCTATATATAAGAACTACTATATGTATGACCCCCTTTGTTGGGTCTTATTCTTGTGTGATTGTTATTTTAAAATAGCATAAGATTTAAGTAATAGGTTTATGTAGTCAAGTAAAGTAAATATAAAAAAAAACTTACGATTTGATCCTGGTTCCGATGTTTTGTGCGCACAAAGCCTCGTTCCAACAGGTCCTCATTCGGTCTTGATGTTTTGTTATGATGTTTAATTTCCACCTTTTACTTGTAACCTTATGCGCAGAAAAAAATTTTTTCTCTTTTCTTTTCCTTTCTTATTTGAGCTATCCACTGACATATATATATATATACATACTTATATACATATATACCGACTTCACCTCCTACTTATTTCCCCGTACCCGGCACTTCACTGATCAATTTTACAATGCTAATAACTGCTGAACTCAATAATGATAGTTCATGTAATTCACTCTAACAAATCCTGATACTGCCACTCCGAGTGATTAATCTTAAGACCTTGACCCGATCGCAATCGCACTGACTTCCTCCAGACGCTAGACACTTTACGCTACTGTGCTACTGTGCTGCTGTTGGAATTCGATTGTTACATCACCGTAACGGGGTCCTACAATGGGATTAGAATTTTTGTTTACCTTTTCCTCGTATAGTTTGATATTTTGGTTTGCAAACAACTGTCTAGCCATATGGGATTACCTGTTACTTTTAAGAGAGCCGCGCACCGCTGCAAATGTTGGTTAGGTACTGAGTACCACCCGCACGTGTTGACCTTGATTTCGTATCGAGGTAAAGAGCACGTGAGCTGTGTGGCTCTTATTTTATGTTTTTTTTTGTTGTTATTATTATTTTTTTGATGTGAGACCAACGCAAAGAGTACGCTAATATTTTGCAGCTGAGTTGTTTTCGTGGGCTGATTCTTGATTGCCGCCTGGCAATTATAAAGCCCTTTGCCACAGTAGGCTTCACTATCACTCCGTAATATTTTACCTGCTATCACCAGAATAACTATTATAACCTTAAGTAACTTTAATATATTTTACTTATTTTACCTTTCTGTTAAGTCTTCCTCCTTTTGTTCTTGTTTTTTTACTTTAAAGCTGCACTAATTTATAATGGCGATTCAATTTACGCGTCTCGATACCTCAAAAAAAATCTTCCTTCTTCTTTTTTTTATTTTTACTGACGCATGTCTGTTCGATACGGGCTTTGACGATGGAAAGAAAGTTTGATGGGCGAATAGATTTCGTGTTCCCACTTTTCTCCCGTTTTCCTTTCTTTCCGGTATTCATTATTTTCGTTGAGTTTTTGGTAGGTACCAAAAGCGCGACTATAAACAAATAGCATTGCCAGAAAAATAAATGAGTACGGAATTCCAAGGGCTTTTTGGTGGAGATTTTATTTTTGTAACAATATTGTTGCGACAAATTTGTGGCCTTTTTGTGGACTCACGAACAAAACACAGCGGTGTTCAGTTTTTGGTGGGTTACAAAACCTTTATTAAATGTACATACATAATTGTATAATTATTGTTTAATTGTATATTACAATATAAACTTACTTACTCTAAAGGCTATGGTTGTTGGTTGGTCTCTTAAGGATATTGTCTGGCGTCTATCTACTTCAGTGTTCGGTGTTAAAAAGGCGGAAATATTCTCGTTGGGTGGCGATTGCATATTGCCGCGAAGTTAGCGGCGAGTTTGATCGTAGCTGACCCCATCTATCGGCCGGTGGTGCTACCGACCTGATAGGGTGCGTTCGTCGCATCAACAGGTTATCAATTAATATTTAGTTCAGAATTCTGAAAATTGAACTTGCAATATCATCACCGCTATGTAATTCGTTCCAAATTGTACAATTTGTAATTTTTGGTTTTCTTGGCAAACAAAGTGTTGCTGTCATGTTGTAGACATTTAACTTTCGTTTTTTAAAAAAACGAAGACGCGTTACCTTTTGGGAGAGAAAAGACACTCTCAAGGTCAAAACAGACAATGGCACAATTAGGGTTAATGTTTTAGCGATCAATATCTCTCTCTGCCCTCATAGCTGCCTTTTCATTCTTGTGCCCGTTAAAGTCGTTAATTTCAATTTAAAAATTAAACAGCGGTCGCACTGGTCTTTCTTGGGTTTATAAAATGAAAAGTTAAAGCTATAATTGAAATAGCTTTTCGGTAAATATTTTCTTTGACGGGATTAGACGTTTATTATACGTTTTATTAATATTTAAATGGCTTTCTAAATATTTTCTAATTGTGCTATTCCGACAATAGTGACTATCAATGGTAGGAAAGCTTTTAATATGATCATGAACTTCTTTTATTTGTTAAGAGGATCTAATTTTTTTTTTTTTATATTTTTACCTTTTTTTAATGACTTAGGGCAGCCTTTATCATGTAAATTGTTAAAATAGTAATAAATTCTCCTTTTACTAATACAAAGGGTGTTAAGGAAGAAAAGTTTACAAACTTGTTGTATTTTTTCATCTTCAGATTGAAGATAATATTTAAAAGTATTATTTTTTATGTTCTATTCTTTCCTCCGTCTTTGTACTTTTTTTCGATACACATAGAGTAGAAAGCATTTCTCAGCATCAGATAACTTCCGAAAAGATTGATTAATTCGTTTTATGTCCAGGGGAAATTTTTCGAGCAGATATAAAGGCAGTTTGGTTTACATGGTGGTTTTATTTTTCTCTCTGCCATGAGCTTTCCTTTGGCGTTTGAATACTCCTGCCCTGATTCTCTAAGCTTCTTCCTGATGTGACTCTTCCAAAGTTCGGGTTTTCTCGCTCTTTTTTTTTTTGTTCCTCTTGGGGAACTATCACTATCTTAATTAAATCAAACAAATAAAAAATTATTAAAATTGAGGGTACACAGGTTCTTAAACGGTTTTTGCCCTTCGGAGTTTTCGATGCTTACAACCTCTGTTGCCGACAGCGGTGACAAAACACTCATGCTTTCGAGAATTTCGGCATTCACCGGCATACGTACATAGTTGCAGCTGCTGGCAGAGTTCTACTTGAAAGTCCTTGCACGTTTCCTTACACAAGTTAAGCTCTGATTATTCAACGCTTTTGCTGGCTTCTAAAAAGTAGTGGCCAAAGTTTATGCAGTTATTTAAAAATATACTATTTGATTTTTTTTAAAACAACTTTATTACAAAACTTGGAAAAACACAAAAAGAACTGCGTGGTCGCAGAATGTGGCATGACAAGGTTTCGAAAATTGAACTTAAACATATCCTTTTTTAAAACGGTTTGCAGCCGAGCAGGTGGTATAATCATGCTTAAAATTAGGTATAGAAGTTCATTTAAATCTTTTAGCATTTTCAATGGGTCTGCGTTATCCGACTGAAACATTTAATTTACGTTTGTTATAGATCGGAGAACATTCATAAGAAAAAGCAGGTAGAGCTTGTTTATATTGTCCGTCAACATCTCATGCAGGTTAGATGCTGTATCCTGTATAGCATCTTTCTTTATTCCCTGCTAATTCAAAATGAAGCTTAAGCTCATCCCATTGATCTACAACTTTGACGATGGCCTCATACATCTTGACAGCCAGCGAGTTTCAGCCAGTTTAGGAATTTTCTTAGTGTTATGTCGCAAAACTTAATAAAAAGCAATTCTTAATGTGCTTAAAGATTTATTATATACAATAAAGTACTTATTTTATAATACTGATGCTTTTAATAATTAATGATTTTAAGAAAGAACTAATCGACTTGACGTTTGGATAAGAAGTAAAATGTCATCTACATTCGGTTATCTAAACGTCAAATTGTGGGAAGTAATTATTTTGGAAAGTGTATTGTGGAAAGTGAATGGTGGAAAGTGTATGTGCTGCCAAATGCATACATCACACTTAGTATTATTTGAAAACCAGTTGTGACACTCTTTGACAAGAAACTCTAAATGTCGTGGCAATAGCTTGCAAGATTGTTCTGCAGTAAGGTGGAGCGAATGGCAAATGCATTTGATTGTCAACAGCTCTACTTCAAAATTGAAAAGGAATTGTGAGCACCTACCATCACATTTGCCCCATCAACACCAACTCCAAACAATTTTTCAATTTTAAGGCCATCATCAGAAAGCTGTTTTTTTAAATTCGTTGACAAGAGTTCTGGCATCACCTGCTTTCCAACAACTTATAAAGTGTTGTCACAACTTTTTTATTTTGCTGAATTATTTAATCATAATACACATCATTTTCTTTGTGTCCACCGATGTGCTTTCGTCAATTATCATCGAATAAAATGATTCACCAACATCGGCAATTAGTTCATTTTGGAAGCAAGGACTTAGCACGAGGGCTGTGCACTTTGCTCTGTGTATTGCCCTATAATTGCCGACGAGCTGTCAATATTTTCTAAAAAGACACCCAGATGGTCGGTAGTTTCAATTGAGCAATGTTCACAAATAAACGCGGCTAATTTTTATCCAGCCTCAGAACTCAGTGATTTTCTTTGAACTGCTTGCTAAGTTTGCGAACCTAAATGCTTCAAGATGTTTCTTTGTTTTGCGTGAGCTATTAAATCCGATTTCTGCGCTTTCATGGTGCTTTTGCATAGCTTTTCAAAGCACCCTAGAAGTGTCACCAAGAACAGGAGCGATTCAAAATCATATATTTTTTCATACACACACATAAAAAAATATTTAATCTAGTTTGCAAAACTTACGTGCAAATTGAGTTTCTGTTTCCTAAACCTTGCGATATCTTTGTGCCATGTTTCTTAAATCAACACACGCTTTTCGATATTAGGATAGCGGTTAAGATATTGAATACAAGTTATAAAAATATAGATATTTATATGCCAGTCGGAAAAACCACAAATCTGGGAACATTGGTTAATATGGTGTTAATCATTTCGGCGTTCATATCGGCCACCGTATTATCCAGTTTTTCGTTCTCACTTGTGAAATCCTCATTATTTTTCTTATTTCTAAGAAAACATTTTAATTACTTACAGTTTAATGAAAAATATAGATCTAATATGAATTTACAGACCCTGCTTAACAGATGGTCTTCGGCGTTTGAAAAGGAACTACTCTTAATCTGTCATGATTTCCATCGATACGGAAATAACTCCACTCGAAAACGACAGTAAGTTCTTCTCATTCTAACAGCTATGTACAAATATTGGTCAAGGCTGAAGGTTCAGGCCGGTCAGTTTACAGAACTTGGCAGAAAATCTTCATCAGTGAAGACATTTCTATCGAAATGAAAAACTCCTGTTTTCTGTTGCTTGTTTCTTCCATTGGCTTTTCTTCAGGCGCTTCCTGGGAATCTTTAAATACTTTTTCGTCGAAATTTCAAGACGAACATGTTGAGATTTCCATTAAATCTTCTTTCGAATATTCCTTGTTAGATTTTTGTTGTTCCTTTTCTTGCTGTTGTTGCCGCGGTGGTCGTTCTGGCTGCTGCTGTTGTGTTTTTTGTGCAGAATCTGTTGAGCTTGATTCCTGATTGCGCTGGTCTCTTAAAAACTTAAAACCGTCAAATAAACGCTTACCACCCTACCGCGTGTTATCTTAACCCAAAAAAAAAACGTCTCAATTTGTACCGTTTCAATACTTAATATATCAAAAAAAAAACGTCTGAATTTGTACCGTTTCGATATATATGTAAATTGAAATTGATAACTAATATAACTAATCTACTCATTTATTTTAATGCAAATGGAAAATTTTTGTAAGTAGTTACCTGTACACTTCCAAGATTTACGATGCTGAATGTGGATTGATGATGTGGATGGCTTGACGAAGGCGCTGACTGACGATGTGGCTGATTGATGATGCTGGTTGCTTGACGACTACGACAATGGTGACACACCGTGACGTAATGTATGGCGTCGTGACGCAATGCCTCGATTTGATGTAGCGTCGTGCTGCGTTTTGCCACCTTTGACCTTTGTACTATGCTGTCCCTGTGACGTGCTTTTGTACAGCACCCTTGACACAATAGCCTCTTGAACGCGGTTTATCGTTTGCCACCGAATCCTGAACCACACAATACGGCTATTCCCCAACCTCTGGCGATACACAATTTTTGTTGGCTTTTTGCTAACCAACTAAAACGCCACGAAGAAAAAATGGCTAATCGACGATGCTTCTCCATTTGGCGTAAGGCGAGGTGATGCCGAAGTTGCTCAACAATTTTACCAAAATTATTTTATTCTCGCCCTTTGCGAAAATTCCACCCGCCACAACGAGAAAATTATACGATTGTAACCACGACCACACCCTTTTTAATTTAATAATAATTTTTCTTAATTCCTTCGGTTTGAAGGACCAAAATGATTGCGCTGGTCTCATTTACTTCTTAAAAACGTTGAAAAACACACAATGTTTCCTTTTCAATTTAAGTTTACTTTATTTTAATCGTTAATGTTAAACTCCTTTTTTTTACTAATTAAATTCTTGCTCTGTGGCAAATGAAAAAGATGAAGATGGCGGGTGGCTGGGCAACGTGTGTGGTGGTTGGCAACAGAAAGAAAAAATGAATAGAATATGGCGGATCTTTTTGAGAAAAATTGGCTGGCCTGTCAAGTGGAACGGGAGGAAACAAAACATGGGTGCGTTCGAGCATTAGACTTTTTAAGTTGCCTGCACATGGTTTTCTTTTCTCCCGTCACCCGGCCGCCGTGCATTATGACTTCAACAATTCCCGTTCTTAAAAAAAAAAAAATCGTATTCAAGCGTTTTCAGTTTCGTTTTTCCACTACATAAAATTCGAAAAACCAACCTGCCGCCGTCATCGCTTTTTTGAGGCCAATGAATGTATTTTTATAAAATTCAATTCGGGCGATGTTTTTCTGAAAATCGTTCAAGTTTGACTGCTCAAGCTCAAAAATAAGCTTCATCATGCTTCGTTTTAGAGTCCATTTTTACCTGTGAAGATAACATAATTTATAATATTGGAGATAACATGTAGCTTATAACATACACCTTTAATATATCAAATATCATATTTGCTGTGTTTTTGACACATCTCAGCAATCCTCTAGTCAGTTAAGAAAAACAAATTTGCACTAAACACAAAAACAAATCAACACTGAGCTCAGTTGATTTGTTTTTGGTTTCAGTGAAACTAAGACCCCATTAGTATTTGTATGATTTTCTCTGACCATAATTTGGTATGCATAAAAATTCATACACGACAAATTTTTGCCGGTGATTTGTTCTGTCCTCGGATTTTGCAAAGGTGCAATGCTACCAAAACGAAGTTGAGTCAATGGATGTAGTATCTCATGTAGGATCTCACTACAATGTCCACTTCTTTTAATTAAAACAAACACTTTAACTTCAACTTTTATTTTTATTTTACTTATTACATAACAGCTTTAGGTTTGCTTCCTTATCGGTTGAATTCAGTTTAGAGACTGACTACAATTATTCAAATCGACCTATGGGACGGGGAATGGTTCTCTTTCGTGCGTTGTGTGTGTGTGTATGTCTGTCTGTCTGTATTTCGAGTTTCGTAGGTTCTCTTAAATTGCCTCCCCACATCCGGCTGTCCTGACCTTTAGTTCGCCCCGAACTGAGGACTCCACTTTTTCATAAACTCGCCCACTGAGTTCGTCCGATGGGGCCCCTCGTGATTCCCCACCTTCTCCACCTCATACCGGTCATGTCCCGACCGTCTTACCACCTTGTATGGTCCTAAGTATTTCGGTCTTAGTTTCATACCTGAGCCAAATTGGGTTCGCTTAATGGCGACTAGATCCCCTACCTTAGGCCGAGGCCACGCAGTCAGCAATAAGCGAGCGAGCGAGCGACTGAACGACATGAAAAAATTAAAACAAATGAAATTGCATTGAACTGGCCATGCATTGAGCGAGCGATGAGCGATTTTTTTAAGCGACTGAACGACGTCGCTCTGTCACCAAACTTGTTCTAATTTTTAGTTTATCGCTTAGCGTCAAGAGCAACAGATGGTTAAAGTAAACATAGAAATTTTGACAACAACAACAACAACAACAACAACAACAACAAATCGCTAAAGAAATGTCGCTCACGAAAAGGCCACTCGTCGCTCGACTTTGTCGCTTAATCGCTGATCGTTCAATCGCTCGCTCGCTTATCGCTGACTGCGTGGCCTTAGCCTTATACTGGCATGCCTTAACTCGTGTTCTATCAAAAGAATTCTTATTCTCTTTTTGAATAATTTCGATGTTTTGCCTTGCTTCCTCCCTTATGTCATTCCGTTCGACCTCTAACTCGCTAACTACCTCCTCTTCTAATATCGCCCTGAAATCTGGATATTCCTGGACCCTCATCTCCAAACCCGTCAATATCCTGAAAGGACTTATTCGCGTACTCCTTGGCGGAGTGTTATTGAGTACCTGTTGTACTCTTGCCGTATGCTTATACCAGCTCTTGGGATCTTCCAGGCAGAGTTTTGCCAGCATGGCCGTTACCATCTTATGGATTCTCTCAACTTGCCCATTACCTCGCGGAACTCCCGTGGCAATTAAAAGATGTTGTATTCCCTCCTCAGTACAATAACTTTGGAAACTACCTGACGTAAAGGCACTACCCCTATCCGAAATGATACGTTTCGGGTTACCGAAAACCCGAAAACTCCATGCTTGAGGGTCTCAAGGAATACAAAATGGTTCGCATGTGAACTGGTAATTTTTCTTTGAAAATTTTTAACGCTGTTTCGTTATTTCTAGGATTTCCTTCTTAAAGACATTTTTGGTTAAGGAGTGAAAGTGTTTTTTGAACGTAAGAGTAAAACTTTAAAACGTCACGACAAAATTGAGAATTTCTTGAATCATCATACAATTGTTAGCTATTTTTAAAACCACCGAAATTTTCTAGTAACATGGCTTTAATATCAGCCCATTTTGTAAGGTGCGTGTGAATTTCTATGGCCTGACGTGCTCGGCCTATGAACTTTGACTTTAAAAGGTTAATACACATTTTTTGTCCTTGTTCATTGTAAGTTAAGAGAGTCGGAATAATGTCGTCTACGTTACTTATGAATATTGGAAGATCTTCTGTTCTTCCATCAAATGTTGCGAGTCTCTCTATGTATTTGAGAGGATTGAGTTCTAGGACTCTTGGACTAATTAAATTACTATTTCTATTTACGCTACTGTCTTGGTTACCTTGGACTGCTGCCATTGCTGCTGTTGCTGCTGTTTTTTGTTGGGTGTTCATGGTTTCTTCTATCTCTTCTTCTGGTTTCCAGTACGGTTGATGACGAGTGTTCTCGTTTTTGGTTTTAAATAACTTTAAATTGTTCTTTATTTGTTTCATGAATTTTTTCTTCTTTTTTTTCACTTCCCTTTCGTCCTTTTATTTTTATTATTTATTTTTTATTTTTTCACTTCACTTCTGTCCTTCTATTTTTTCTTCCTTTGAATTATTTTTTCCTCTATGGAACTTGTAGTATTGGTCATATTAGTTGACCTGAACTACGAAAATAATTCCACTGAAAGAGATTCAATTTCCGTTTGAATTCTTTCGTTTAGCAGATTGTTTTGACTAAAAAAATGATCATCAATATGATGTATAAGTTTCAGCTGAAAATGTCTTCAATTTTGTAAATGAATAAAACTTGGGATGTATCCACGTGGAGTTTTGGTAGTATAATGATTTATTGCAGAAAAAGCAAATTTCTAATGACAATCGACAGTGACAAATGACAGTGAAGTTTTTACATAGTTGAACTTGAGAAGTTGTTGCAAATATTCAATTGAGCCGTTGTATGGTTACATCAGTTGTGGTGTGGTTATATCTGCTGTGCTTAAGGTTCTGTTCACAACACAGATCGATTTCGATTTTTCACCTTTTTTTTTTAAATTATAATGCGCAATCACGAGTTACGAGTTGCTTCTTATATTTTTTATTTTTCTGTCTTTTATCTGTCCACTAAACTTTTTATTTTTGGTTGATAATAAACACTTCACAATCACGGGTTACGAGTTGCTTATGCACTTTTATTATAATCAATGAGTGTTAGTTTTCACAGACTATTCACAGAAGGTTTCGCGAAAAATCGTTACGAGGTTCGATCACTGGTATACCATGTCTTTATATGATTTTAATTCATATATCTTACTGGTATCCTACCGACTGCGCCATTTATATTTGAGATTCAATCAAAGACGTTTTTAAAAAAGAATGTTTATTTTATTAGAACCACAAGAGGATGTTGTGGTTTGACGTACTCAAAAGAACTGAAACTCTTATTCTAACTCAGAGTCTAATCTGAGTTCACAATTTAGTTATTTGTTTATGTGTTGGTTTCTTTAATTGAAATCCAACTTATTGTCTATTTTTTTTGCTGAAGGCAAAGAATACAATGGTTAGCTTTGATTTCTAAGTAATAAAATCCAACTTATAATTGTTCCATTTTTTATTACAAAGAATACAATGCTTAGCATTGATTTGGTAATTAAATATGGATTTTATTACTTGTCGTAAAGCGACTTTGGGATTTTACCATTGAGTTTTTTATTAGGGTGGAGGCGCACAAGTGTTCTCTGATATAACTTATATATTTTTGAATAAAAACCCAAAACAATTCTGATTCTTTTGGGTATTTTAAATCAAATACTTGAAACGACTTAAAACACATCCCAAACGCAGTTAAAAATGATGAAAATTTAAAGAGAGTTTCCCCAACAATAACATAAAACTCAATTAATTAAGTCAGTTATTCTCCTACAACTAACTTATGAGGTTGATTGAATTGTACCTTTAACACTGGTTTAACTTCTCCTCTCTCATCCTTTGGGGATCGTTGATTTGCCGAATGTGTGTGATGCAGCTGTCGATGGCTTGTTTAATTGTAATTTTGTGGGTTGATGAGGTCCCTTGGCCTTTAATTTTTCTCCTTGTTTCAGCACTGTATTTAATAAAATAATATAAGGAGCGTCTTTTGAATCTAATAATAAGAATGAAAGGATTATGTTAGAATATTTATTTTTCGAAGAATTTTTAAATAATCGTACCTTTGTTGGTTGAAGTATATATAGATACATCAAACATCTGCTCGTATAGTTTGTCCTTTATGTGCTTGGTGTAGTACCGAGTCACTAGCTCGGTTTTAATGCCGGAAATTTATGAGTTAACTGGAACTGCTTCCCAGGATACATAGCTTCGAAACCCAGTCCAATCTGTGTATGAATAAAACGTGAATGAATAAAGAAGAAAGAAAGTTGTCTGCTATTTTAAATTTTTTTTATATATATATATAGGGTTAAGTTCCAAAAAATGTCTACAGTTAAGCTTTCTTTTATTTCTCTTGATGTTGTTAAACCTATTGAATAGAGGGCCACACGGATTTGGCAAAATTTTCCAACTGATGTGACTTAGGAAAGCCTTAGCTGCAAGAAAATAATGTTATTCTGTAAATTTAATAAATAACTGTACAGGTTAATAAATAATAATACGTCGCCGTAAACGCCATTTTTACGTTTTTGGGAAATCGCATTTGAATGTTTGACTACCAGTTTGTAACGGTTTTAAAAAAAATGTGTACGCGCGAACCTGCCTTAGTACACTTGTACTCCTCCCGAACTATTCCCCACCTCTATGACGAATGGTCACAGAAACCCATTCGCCAGTCTAGGCAGGGGTTCGGGTGGTTGTCTGTTCCCTCACGAAGTCTGTAGGTCTGCTAGCGGTTGCACGTCCTCAGCTCGTCGGTGGGGGGGGGGGGGATCTTGACTACGGGGAACAGACGAGGTTACCTTTAATTGCTCAGACCTGGTCCTAGGTAGTATTGGACATAATATTCGTCCACCAAGAACATCTGGTGTAACTCGAAGTATTCGTATCTAAAAAAAAATAAATTCTGGGAAACTCCGTCGGTTGCCTAGGTGTGAGAGCAACCTGAGTGATGTATTTCCCGCCCTTGGGTGTGACTTCCCACACGCACCTGTGCCCCTTCACTCTAACTGTCAGAGGCCCCTTTCTGTATACAGTACTAATCTGTTAATGTTGTAATTGAATTCTTGCAGTTTCCCTTTCCCTACATCTTCCTCTGCTTTCACCTACCTTCTTGTTCTACTTAACACCGAGACACAAAATTAGGCCTTCCCTAAATGAGCCGCACCACTTTAGGGATGTGAAACTCTGTCGCTTCCTCCGCCCTCATAATGTCTCTTCAGCGTCGACCTTCCCGCCAACCTTCCATCACCACATCCCTCACTTGCCTTGCCTACTGTTTCATAACTAGTATTAACCTGGTTCATATGTTCTTAAATTCATAAGCACCCTTAAAACATACTTCCCATTTCATCTATTCTTTCTCAATGAATGTTGTGGCGGCAACTTTCAGGGTTATGAATAAGAATAAACCTTTAGCGTAAAGTAAATTTTATTTCCTAGTAAGAAATGGAATGTTCATTATATATTACAATATTAAAGAAAAATACTCAAACTTTGTCTTTCCCTGTTCTTGCCGTCACGATTGAATGTTAAAAGAACAATGGCCGAACAATTTTCATGAGGCCGGAAACTACAAGAGTGCGTTCAACAGCACGATAAAGAAAATGTCATATGGACGCATTCGACGGCATACAACAGGGAAGGCATTCAAGTGTGTACAATTTTAAGGTGGAAACTGAATTATTTAACAAATTAGCTGCGGCAACATCCCGGGCCCCGTGAATCATCGCCCTCGTGGTTCACTCACATCCAGTTTCGCTATCATGCACGCGGGTCGCTTCAGCACGCCAGTTTGCGTTTGGATCTCTGCTACTCTGACCTGGGAATCCTTACCAGGAAACACTCGGATCACCTTTCCCAAAGGCCACTTTGATCGATGCACATTGCTGTCACATATCAGGACGACATCATTTACGGCCAGTGGTTCGACTGGCTGGTACCACTTCGTACGTCGGCATAAGTCCGGTAGGTATTCTGACAGCCATTTGTTCCAGAAGCGGTGCTGGGCTTGTTGCACTTTTCGCCACTGCTTTCTAGTCACGCTCATATCTTCAGCTCGAGGATGAGGAGTTTGCTGAGAGTTGGGCACACCTAAAAGAAAATGATTAGGAGTCAAGGGTTCGTCAGTAGGCGTGTCTAGCGGTATATGGGTCAGAGGTCGCGAGTTAACTATGTTTTCTGCCTCACACATTAAACTAAAAAGGCTATGTTCTTCAAGATTTACACAATACAAGGCCTTTCCCATGGCTCGTTTTACGCTTCTTACCAAACGCTCCCAGAATCCACCTGCATGTGGATTAAGCGGGCAATTGAATATCCATTCGATATTTGAGTTCGCTAGAGTGTCGAAGATCACGCCATCGTTCCATTGTTGCAGCTGCCTCTTGAGTTCTCTGTCCGCTCCTACGAAGTTTTTTGCATTGTCTGAACGAATGCGCACTGGAGTACCACGCCGGTTGATGAAGTTACGAATGCTCATCAGACAAGCATCAGTCGTAAGGTCTCGAACTATTTCCAGATGTACGGCCCGGACGGTCAAACATGTAAACAGAGCTATCCATCGCTTTTCGGTTCGTCGCCCAGAGACAACCAAGAAAGGTCCCATATAATCTATTCCCACATATGAAAATGGCCTTACGAACGGTGTTAGTCTATCTTCTTCTGGCAATTGTCCCATAAGTGGGTTCTGCGGCATAGCTCTCTCCCTTTCGCAAATAAGACATTTCTTTGTTACTTGCCGTACAACCGTGCGTATGTGGGGAATCCAGTAGCGTCGTCTTATCTCACTGATTATAGTTGCTTCGTTCTGGTGATTCCATGTCTCGTGGTAGAACTTGACAATAAGATCGGTGACCCTGTGTTTCTGCGGCATTATAATAGGATTGCGAACGTCATCAGGAACGGCGTAGGCTAGGTTAATTCGGCCATCAATTCGAATAACACCAGCACTATCCATAGTCGGGCTCAACTTTCGTAAGCTGCTATTGCGGTTCAACTTTTCTCCTGCCGACAGCTGTTCGTATTCTTCCGCGTATACTTCCATCTGTACTCGGCGACATATCGCTAGTTCTCCATTTCTAAGTTCACGCACTTTTAGTCCACCATGTTCCCATTTCTCCGGATCCTTCCAGCAATTATCTCTGAATCGTGTTATCCAACCGATGACTCTCCTCATTCTTTGGAAGCATGAAAACCTTTCAAAAATATCTTCGGTGTTGATAAACAGGAACCTTGCCTTCATTCGGAGCTCTTCTTGCGGTGCTAGGTACCGTCTTTGCAGAGGCCACATAGTCTCCTCTTCCTTCAAGAACTCAGGTCCATCTAGCCAGAATGATTTTCTATTAGTGCTCTTCAGCCGTGTGCCAAAATCTGCTGGATTGAGACTGCTTGGAAGCCACTTCCATTCTTCAATCCTACTGCTGCTCAAAATTTCGCTAACTCGATGGGCTACATATGGTTTGTACCGACGATGGTCTGAATGTATCCATGCTAAAACGGTACTAGCGTCACTCCACATTACCACTCTTATTGGCGTCACATCATGGGATTGCAGAACCATCTGCCTTAATCGCGTTGCTAGCACTGCAGATTGGAGCTCCAGGCGTGGTATGGACGTTGCTCTTATCGGAGCGCATTTTGTTTTACCAGCTATAAATGCTAGTTGTACTCTTCCTGGCTCTTCAACAATTCTCCAGTAGGCAGCTGCAGCATAAGCCTGTTCGCTTGCATCAGCGAAGATGTGTAGTTCCACCGGTGTGTGTTTAAACACACTGCTGTAGCATCGAGGAACCTTTATATCTTGTACTTCCTTAAGACTTTTAATCCAAACTAACCACATCTCATATGCTTCATCAAGAACCTCATCATCCCAATCCAAATGTTCACGCCATACCGATTGAAGAGCTAATTTAGCTATGAGAGAGTACTCTGCTGCTAGCCCGAAGGGATCAAACACCGACATAGATATCGATAGCATCTCTCGTTTCGTTGGCCTCCTTTCACCCTTGAGTAAAACCGGATCAATTTTTCCAAAAGCCATCACAAATTTGAGGACGTCTTTTTTGGTATCCCAATGCAACCCGAGAACTTTACCAAAATGTTCGGCATCTCCTTTATCTAGGCTTAGGACTGGCGTCTTCAGTTCCGGTTCCCCAAAAGCCTGCGTAACTGTTTTTGAGTTTGAAACAAATCGCTTAAGATCAAAACCAGCTTGTTTCTGTATCCAAACTATCTCTTTTGTAATACGATTGGCTTCTTGTTCCGAGGAAAAGCAATGCACGTAGTCATCCACGTAGTGGTTATTAATAATCGCATCCACTGCACTTGGAAATCTGTCACGAAACTCTTCTGCGTTCTTATTCTTCACGAACTGCGCTGAACATGGAGAACAAGTGGCCCCAAATGTCATAGATGTCATGGCATACCCCTCAACTGGATCTTTGGAATGGGCCCGCCATAAGAACCGTTGTGCCATTTGATCTTCTTCACGAATTTTTACCTGGTGGAACATTTCAACTATGTCCGCACATACTCCGATTGACCCCTGCCTGAACTTCATAAGAACTGTTGTCAATGGTTGACAGCCATCTGGTCCACTAAGCAACACTGAGTTCAGAGATGTTCCTTTAACTCTAGCTGCAGCATCGAAAACTAATCGCAGCTTACCAGGCTTGTTCGGGTTTGAAACTCCAAAGTGTGGTAAATACCACGTGCGGCTGCTTTCTTCCTGAGCCTCTATAGGAGTGAGTTTTCTTGCGTATCCCTTCTTTTGATACTCTTCCATGATCCGCGAATATTCATAGTGGAATTCTTTGTTCTGTTGAAACTTCCTTTCCAGAGACGCAAACCGTCTTTCTGCCATGTCTTTACTTGCTGGTAGACTAAGCTCATCACTTCGCCACAGCAGCCCTGTCTCAAAACGTGTTCCTTTTCGTACAGTTGTTCTTTCCAGAATCTCCTTTGCTCTTGCTGCATCAGCTGACTCAATCACCTTTTCAACAGACCGCACTCCTAACTCGTCATCAGCGATATAACTTCTCACCAATTCATCCAGTTCATGAAGTTCACCATGCTGGGCAAAATACATTGGGCTACTGAAGTTGGAATGTTTCTCTCTGCTGCCGTAGACAACCCATCCAAGTTTTGTGGAAACCACTGCAGGACCCCTCCATCCGTCGGAAATGATTTTACGCGAGACCCCCAGGTGAATGTTGTCAAGGCCGAGAAGTAACTCCGGTGTTGCGTCTGTGTATTCATCTATTGGCAGGCCTTTAGGCATATGACACCTCTTACGCAGATCTGCGACGTCTAACGTTTGTTTAGGCAGCCGAAGATTTGTTGCTGTTCTTACGTTTCTCAAATCAAATGTTTTGCTACCGTGTAGCACTCCAGAAATCTTCATATTGACCCTCTTAGATGGTTCTGTTATGGTGTTATTAGAAAACCACTGCATCGTAAGACTCTCCTCAGGTCCATTAAGTCGAAGACGATCAGCTAAACTTTTGTTAATTAACGATATCGATGATCCTTCATCAATAAACGCAAATGTTTTCACCATCCTTCCATTCGCATATAACTTCACTGGAAGTATCTTGAATAGTAGCTTATTTCCTTGAAAGTGAAGAGTGGTGCCCGTAAAAGATTGCTTCTGTTGATGGTTGATTTGCTGTTCCTCGTTCCGAATCCCGTGCAAAAGTTTGTGGAGCTTTCGACTACAGTTTGGTGAACTACATTCATGCTGCTTGCTACATGAATCAGTACGATGTCCCCGATCGAGGCAATTAAAACACAGTTGGTATCGCCGAGCCATTCGCCATCTTTGGCTATAGTTCATTTCCAAAAAACGTTTGCAGTTCGAAATCCCATGCCTGCCTGAACAAACTCTGCATTGATTTCTTTCTTGGTTATTTTCAGCATCATTAGTTAAAAAGAATCGAGTTGGCTTTTCCCTTCTTGCTACGTTACGAATAGTCGATTCATTTAAATCTGAACAGGCTACTCTAACTTCATTAGCCAACACCTGCAACCATTCACTAAAATGTTCGACTGTCAGAACTCTATCTTCTATGTTACGAGCGTAGCGAGCCCACTCTAACCTTCTCTCAACAGGCAACTTCAGCAGCAACTCATCCATCAACATTGGATTCGACAGGTGGTGTTCACATTTAGCAGCTTTCAAAAACGATGACAAGTTCTGGACCTTGGTTGCGAACGGTAATATTTCTCCCAAACAATTCTCTGGTATATTCGGAATACTTCTTATTTTGATGATTTGGCTTTTAACCAGCATCTCAGGTCGACCAAACTGTTCACCCAAAGACTCCATTATTCGTCTCACGTTGCTGCTATGAATCAGCAAGCACTCGACAGCTTCCCTTGCTTTACCCTTTAAAGCTTTCTGAAGTCGCATTAAGTTCTGCTGATCGTTGTAGTTGTACTGCTCTGTTGTAATATCGAGCGATTCGTTGAACATGGGCCAGTCCTCTGGACGTCCATCAAACTCTGGAAGATCATAAAGCTTCCTTCCGCGTTCCTGTCTGGTGTTAGACAACGTGTGGCTCAGATTGCTAAGAACAGCTGCTAGCGTCCCCGAGTCACTACCGTTCCCTACAGTAGCACCGTTATCAGAAGTACCGTTGGCTCTACTATCGTTCTCATGACTGTTACCTACATTACTGTTTGAGGAACTACCACTAGGAATAACACTATTTTCTAAAACTGATGATGGATTTCTTTTCTCTATTTCTAATCGTAAAGAGCTTATCTGCCTCATGATTTCGGCCAGCGTTAATTCAATGGCCGGTGTTTGGTCCTGAACAGTGACTTCGAGCTCCTCGTAGTCACTTTCGTCCGTATGTACGTTTGAACCCGTTGCAGCAGCAGCAGAATTTGACCTAGTAGTTGGCATTGCGATTTGGGCACTTAATATTCGATAACAAAATTCGAAAAGATAGAATCTATGTAGCCTTTATATTTTGTGTTCAGTTATAATTGAGGTTAAAATTCAATATAGTTCAATAATCCGCTTAAGAGACTACCACATACAGACTTACCCCGCCCCAAACCAAATTCAATCAAATGCACTTACCCCAAACTATTTCCTCAGTTGACTTCTTCTTATATGGCGCTGCAATCCCACGCTACTCCCTTCGTAGCCTGATGACGGATATAAAATCTTCACCGATGTATAGTTCGTGTTCAGATATTGCCTGACGATCAATAACGCCCGCAATAATGATTTCGGTAGCAACCGACTGAATTCCTCTCAAGAAAATGCACACGTCTGCAATTGTCGACTTCGCTATCCAATAGCTTGCGTTTTCTCTACAATAGCGCTTGGGTTGGGTAGAACGCAGCCAAAAATTGCTATTCAATTTAGGTTCTACAACTGGGTTATCCTAATAACTGAACTAGAATCTACTGCTACTCGCCGCTAGATGGCGCTAACGCTTTCCAATTAATGTAAAATGTAAAAGAATTTCCACAAGTCCGATTTATTTTTTTGGTGCAACCAAAAAACAATTTATAACTCGTCCATCAACATTGGATTCGACAGTTCAATAAACGCACTCCTTTTGCAGTCAAAACCAAATTTGGCCAGCCAAACGACTTTGCGACGCTCGATGTAGTTAGCTTTGTGGCGATCAAATCGTCCTCTTCGCCTGCCTGGAGCTCACTTGCACCAAAAAGTGAAATAAAAGATGTGGCGGCAACTTTCAGGGTTATGAATAAGAATAAACCTTTAGCGTAAAGTAAATTTTATTTCCTAGTAAGAAATGGAATGTTCATTATATATTACAATATTAAAGAAAAATACTCACACTTTGTCTTTCCCTGTTCTTGCCGTCACGATTGAATGTTAAAAGAACAATGGCCGAACAATTTTCATGAGGCCGGAAACTACAAGAGTGCGTTCAACAGCACGATAAAGAAAATGTCATATGGACGCATTCGACGGCATACAACAGGGAAGGCATTCAAGTGTGTACAATTTTAAGGTGGAAACTGAATTATTTAACAAATTAGCTGCGGCAACAAATGTCATTAATAAGTCACTAAGTTCTCTAGTACAGATTATGGTAACTTTTATTCATCTATATCTAGCTAAAAGTATGTACATATTTTTCTTTTTTATCAATTTATGGAATTCGGATCCTTTCTTATTTCACTTATACTAATTTTTAATTACAACTATGTTCTCAATAAGATAATCTTATATTTACTTTATCTTTGTGTCAATCGACCTTCTTGGAAAGGCTCTACCAACTCTTTCTCTTTTTTTTATATAGGGGCATTCACTTATATTTTAAAAAGGATTATGTAAAATAGATTTAAAAGAAAACAGGGAAAAAAAACTCACCTCGAATCCTGAAGATGTGCACAGCTTCGGGCGCGGTGGAGTACCTGTGATGGCTAAGTAAATGATGCTCCTCAAAAAAAAAGATTACATAAAGTATCTCTGATTGACTGTATAGGCATATACCACTTCAAATACAAATCTGACTCTAGAGTTCACTATATGTACTTTACTGCTGTTATATTTTTTTTTCTTTGACTCTCTTTTTGACATTGATTTTACTTTCTTTCTCTTATAAGAAAAACCAACCGCTGAGATTTTTTGATTTTTTTACACAATATCTATATGGAAATCTTCTTTCAAAAAACGCAAGAAGATGGGATGAAATATTTTTAGTTTTTAAAATATTTACAATTTATTAAAAAAACATGATTGCCGTATGCGCCACAAAATCAAAAAAAATTCTTACCTAATGCACGTACGTCAAAAAATGTGCACATGCGGCATTCCAATACAAAAACTTAAATTACAGATTTCTCTGAATAACTCGGTTTTTGTGCTTCATATTTTAAATAAGAAATAAGAAGTTTATTCAATTCAATAAAAATTTATTTCATTTCATATTTTATACTTTGAAGTTAAGATTGACAAAAAAAATATTCCATAAACAAAAACAAAAAATCAATAAAAAAACAGGAAAAAAAACTTAACAAAGCAATAACAAAAATAAATTAAAAATATTATTCATTGTTTTAATTTTAAGAGCTTCAAAATATTTTTTGTCTTCTTTGGACATAAAAGGATACAAGCTTTGAATATCTTTTCTTTTTTCTTTTGATATTATCTTAAGCTTTTGCATTATAGGGCGGCCGTGGTGCAGTGGTAGAGTGTTCAGTAGGTAGGCCGGATGCGTGGGTTCGAATCCCGGTCTGGGCATCTACTTTTCTTTCAGCCTCTTAGTTTCGCCGCCCTTGAGGTTATATGTGAAATAACTAACACCTTATTTCCACTACTGCAACACAGAAAAAAGGGAAGGCTGCTACCCTGGTAGTACAATGGACCGGTAATTTAGTCTGAGTTCTCCAGGTTAGCATATAAGCCTCTTCTTTTTAATTAAAAAAAAAAAAAAAAAGCTTTTGCTTTACAGCCAAATTTTGGTCCAATAAATTTTTTGGTGTTCCCAAATTTGTTTTCGAAGGTTTTTTTAAAATAGAAACTGTTTTATATTCCACGTCTGTAACATTCGATCTGTAAGATTGTTGAAACATTGTTGGATTTTCGTATTTAATATATCTTGTTTGAGAAAAGGGAATGTTTGAATAATCCAGTTGACCTGCTTTCACGGAGTAGGCCTTGAAATCAGCTGGCTGCATTTGCATTAGTTTCAGAGTAACTTTTGTATATTGCATATTTTTCAATTGCCGTAGCAGCGCCAATGGACTATGTATTTCGATGTTTTTTAAATGTTTGTCGATAACACTGTGGACCGAGTCCACTTCTTGTATTAGAGAGTGTCCTGGGATTGAAAATTTTTGAACAATCGTTTTCAAGTTCGACGAATTGTGCAGGAAAATGTTAAGGGCTGTGGACATTATTCTATTTTTATTCTGAGGGACGCAGGAATCACTCCACAAATTAATGTCTCTACAAGAGGATATTCCGTCATAATTTGGTTGAGTATTTTTATCAAAGCACTGGCTATATCATCACCCGAACGTCCACTATGAACTTCACTCCATAGAGCGCAGTATGTTATTTTTGGGCTTTCAGCAGGGATGCAAACGGTTGCCGTCATGTTAAAAACACTTAGTTTTCGTTTATAATAAAAGGATGAAGCGTTTCCTTTAGGAAGCGAAAAAACGCTTTGTAAATCGAAACACACTATAAGATTTTTTGATTCTAAGTTGTTTCGGTCCAAATCCCTTTCGGTTTTCATAAATAATTTTTCCATTTTATGTTCATCGAATTTTTTAACTTCTTGAAGCGAAGGATTTTCCTTTGCTTTGAATGCCAGGCATCTATCGCATTGATCCTTTTTTGGTTTGTAAAAGGATAGATTAAATGAATTGTTGAACTCTTTTCGATAGATACATTCCTTTACTTGTTCAGTTTTTGACTCTTTATACAACGAGTACATCTTTGATATATTCAAGTTCGGCTCCAAATATTTTCTGTCAGAACTTGCACGGCAATAGTGACTCTCTATTGTAGGAAAAACTTTTAATATGATTTTGTATTTCTATTATTTTTTCAGGTGGAGTAATTTTTTTGGTATATTTCCCTTTTATGTAGGGCTTTTGGATAACAGTTGCTCCAAGGTTTTTAAAATAATAGTAAATCCTCTTTTCATTTATTGCGAGAGTATTCAAAAAAAAAAGTTTGCAGACTTGATGTATGACGTTATCCGTTTCCAAATAAAAGTGAAAAGTATTATTCTTTTTAGTTGATTCGGGTTTTCTTCTACGCTTGATTGGAACTTGCTTCACTAATTTGCAATAAAATGTTGGCTTTTGTTGGTCCGATAAACTCCAAAATGACTTAAATATATGTTCTTTCACTTGAGGAGAAAATATTTTTGAACACATAAAAACAAGTATGCTTACACGGTTCCAAGACTTCTCTCTCCTTTTGCTTTTCCTTTGACATCCAAGTACTCCTTTCCAGATTCTCATAAGCGTTTTCTTACATTCTGTTTCCATAAGTCAAAATTTGTTTGCCTTTTCCGAGTGGAGCTTTTTGGAGTTGTTTAGTTTTATACCAGCAAATAATTTTCCTGTACAGCAACTCTCATTTAAATGAACGCAAAACCAATTCCAATCTTAACACGTTTATTGCATGTAACATAAAATACCAAAAAACCGAAATGATACCTAGCGGTCACCAATACGTGTGGTCAGCTTGAGAGATCAAAGGAAACAGCAATGAATAATGATTTATGAGTTATGATATAATGACATGATGCTTAAGCTGGCTGATATGTATAATGTACATGGTAATTACATATTGAATTGGTGCATTGCAGGTTGCAAGCCCGTTAGTAAAGATAAGAAGAATTTGGGTAAGCGTAATATTAACAAAAATAACATAAAGAAAAACTACATAGGGTAATGTATACAATGTTTTACATAAAAAAGGTTAACTTGAAATATAAACTGAATGAAAATTAATAGCTGTGAAGTTTTAACAAAAAAGATTAATTTAAATCTCAAACAGGAGTCATATCAGTTCCTGTCAAAAATTGTTGAATGTGAAAGTTTAAAATGAAGAGCTAGGGCTTTTTAAAATCATATTTATATGCAAAGATCATATTATCTGAAGATTCGCATTCTGATGGGATACTTCTTTCTATCCCTGTAAAGGATTTCGGCGAAATTGGTAAGGTGTAGTCAGGGTCGTTAAAGCTATCATCTGAACCTAAAAACATTACACAGTGCATAATACAGAGATTCAGGCTGGAAAGTAAATCTTTACCAAAGTCTGATCCGGTTAAAGAAGAAGAACAGTTTGTTTCTTCCCTGAACTCAGCCTCAGTTGAGACAAGGTCATCTATTAAGCTTTAAAGAGACTAAATTGAGTCTTTTGTATGACCTATAAAAATTTTAATTCTTACGAGAGAAGGGATTCATCGATTGGAGGTACCGGAGAATTCATTTTCAATTTAATTTTCATTTAATTTAACATTCAGAGATACACGTCCTCTCTTGATGGAAGCTGGGAAGCGAATGAAAAATTTTCTCGAACAAACACTATTTATACTTTTTCCAGTTCAAGTAAAACCGTATGCACGTACGTCAAATTAAGAAAAAAATTTTTTTTTATTTAGTGACGTACGTGCATATCTAAGTCATCGTTTTGTATACACATAAGTCAAAACAATACTAAAAAATATTTTTTCCTTTTACGGCGTACGTTGGAAGATAAAGAACGTACGTCAAAACAATTCTTGTAATAAAATTTTGGAAAATTGTATGGACATTTTGACATATATGCCAAAATTTGGCGTTTACGTCAAAATAATACCTGAATTTAATGATTTCGGTGGATATACGTCAAAATCATTCCGAATATCTCCGCAATGGAAAGAGATAGAGCAAAGAGGATGAAAAATTTAAAAAGAGCACCCTCGAAAACATAAGACTGCATATCAAACTCAAAAAACGAATTTTGGCGTTTACGGCAACCCAATTTTAAGGCGACGAATTATAACAATAATTAATTAATTATAATTAATTATAACAATAAGTCAGAAAGGTGATGAATAATGGTCTCAGCATCCCAATGTCTTTCGTTATAGATATTTCGTCTCTAGATGGTCGAAAATGTTTCCGTAGTTTCTCCAAGCAATCAATCCAGGTCGTTGGTGGGGCATTATATAAGAAATTCTTTGCTGTTCCTTGGATTTTTGTGTCGTATATCACATCGAATACTGCCAGTCTTTCCCTTTCTGGATAGCTAGCCAACATTTTGTTCACGGCACCTGCAAATGAAGGCAGTGTATTTTTCTCCTTTGAATGGTTCCAGGAACCTTATTTCTCTCTCTATGCGTGCTCTTGCACTGCGTGGTCTATTGTTCTCTTCAATAATTCGTGTAAGTGCGACTAGGCACTGTTCGACGTTGAGCTCAGCCATTCTGTTAGCTCTTAGGTTGTCGAATGCTCTATTTCTTCCTTCGTTAATTGTTGCGATTTTTTTTCTTCGAATTTGTATTTATAATTTTTAACTTTTGTCCACTTATTTGCACTTTTCGGTCTTTTTTTTTTTTGTATTTATTTTTGAACACTTATTTGCACTTTACATTCACACTATATTTTGTTTAGTTATACTGTTCTTTGTCGAACTTAACTTTGAACTTTGATTTAATTCGCGTTTTGTTCTTTTGCCGTACTTATTCGTACACCGACTGCGCCATTTATGTCCTGAAGGGCCGAACTTGGGTAAAAAAAACATAAGTTGTTTTTTTTTATTTTTTTTTTATTTGTTTTTATTTCATTATTATTTTAACCTTATTACAATTATTTCCAAAAGAAAGGCCGCTGTCCTAAGCGAGGCTGCACCTTTCAGTTGGGTTGGTAAATTAGAACTAACTTAAAAGTATTTTACAATCTTTAATGAAACTTTCCTTGGGTTGAGCATTCCCACGATTCATCATAAAACGTTTCGGGTTTCGGCACGTTTAGGTATTGGGAGGTGAAAGAGGATATGTCCGTTATGGACTAGTTTTGCTATGTTAGCAAACTGGTGGGAACCTGTTAAGGAATGTTGGATGTGCCGTTTGGCAAAGGGCGTGTGGGGAATAGCGGGTTATTGGTTGTGGGTGTCATCTGGGATGTAACTCTATTTTTAAATTTTTTTTTATATATGTATAGGGTTAAGTTCCAAAAAATCTCTACAGTTAAGCTTTCTTTTATTTCTGTTGATGTTAAACCTATTGAATAGAGGGCCACTCTGATTTGGCAAAATAACTGATGTGACTTAGGAAAGCCTTAGCTGCAAGAAAATAATGTTATTCTGTACATTTAATAAATAACTGTACAGGTTAATAAATAATAATAATTATAACAATAATATGAAATAGCAAACAAAATATGAACTTTTGAGTGTACCTACACAGTTACCAAAACATGACAAATGTAACTATACAGATGAGATATAAAGTACTGCAACAGCGACAAAAATTCTGTCAACAACCACGCACTTTTGTCGTTGTCAACACTACATTGTCGTTTTGGTGTGGGTACCCATTTATTTTGCTGTTATTCAAATTTCACTCTTGAATTTGTGACTTTCGAAATTATAGAAAAACGATGGTTTACGAGAGCCTTGAAATGAAACACCTAACAAAAGGTGTTCGAAAACTGAGCGCAAGTAACCCATATCTAACACCCATGAACTTTACAATCGTACATATCTGAACGCAAAATTTAATTGGAACCGAGAATTTGATATGAAAACTTTTTCAACTAGTCTGTATCAAAAGAAAATTATTTGAGAAGCAATCAAATAATTTAGTATACATAGTTACTAAATCGAAATCCTCTGAATAAAAATTGCAGATATACTTTTTTAAGTGTATCTGTATACATTGACGGTAAAAAAAATGAAACCGAGAGCAGGATTGCGAAAAAAATGAGTTCTTTTGTGTAGGTACACCAGAATTTCTTTGCGATAAAGTGAATAATGAGTGAAACAATAACTTACCTTGTAACTCCTTTGAAATTTTTTCAAGATCCCATATCTTTAGCAGCGCGTCCAAATTACTTTTGTTTCCGACATCCTGGGAGAAATCTGTATACCCAGTTTCACTCAATAATAAATTGTCCACTTCTTGTTGGTTTAATACCACACAATCACTGTAATCTAAGACTATTTCACTATTATTAGTATCCATTTTAGTATAACTTTGAAAACTAATTACTAACAACACAAGAGCACGTCAATATACCGCTAAACTTTGAAACTGAATGGATATTAAATATTACTCGCGCGTCACGCATCACGCTGGTACAGCTGCTAAGCATACACACACATTTATAAAGTCTATGGTTTTTGCATTTTTCTTTATCCAGTCCATACCAATAAGAAAATCGTACGGTTTATTTAATGCAACTTTTGTCCATTTGATTCTTGCATTGCAAGGCTGTTCAAATTGTGTTGGACATTTAGTTTTAACTTGCATTGTACCGTTAACCGTTCCCTTAATGGTATTTATTTGAATAGGTGTGTCGTTGATTTGTTCGTAAAGTTTTGCAGGAACTCTAGATGAGTTCAAAAGACTTATCGTTGATCCTGTATCAATTAATGCAATGTAATCTATTTTTTCGAAAGTTAATTGAATACAGATTTTTCTTTCATCCGAGGCTAGTTGGTAAAAAACTCATGGTTTTCTATTTGGTTAGTCTCATTAGTTCGGCTTAAATTATCTACTTCCATTGGTTCAATTCTCTGTTGCCCTGACCTATGTCCTAATATTTGTTGTCCTGATGTCCTGAATTTCTAAAATTGTTATTGTAAGGTCTGTTAAAGGGATTTTGTCTTATTTGTCCTGAAAAATTATTATTTCTTATTTGTCTTGTTGGGGTTCTCCCATTAGGTTGGTTTTGATAATTGTTAATAATTCTATTAGCTTGATTTTGATTCGGATAGTTATTGTTCCTATGAAAAGGGTTTTGATTAGTGTAATCATTGTTTCTGTAAAAATTATTTTGATAAGTGTAATCATTGTTTCTGTTAAAATTATTTTGATTAGTGTAATTGTGTCTGTTATTTTGAAAGTTTTGAAAAGTTGTATTTTGGTACTGGTTTTTATATTGAGTGTTATATGTATTTTCTAAACGTAAATTGAATTCATCCTGACCTATGTATTTATATAAGATGGTTCTTATTTCTGCTAGGTTATATTCATTACAAATTTCTCTAGCTAATGCTCCTGCCGTAACTTCTTTGATTTTTGAAACTAAAGCACTGTATAAACTGTTTGCTACCTCTAGCCCTTGTTCATTAAAATTGCACATTCTGTTATGTAATTAATTATATTTTGAATCTTATCTGTTAATTGACTAATACTATGTACCTTTAAACTGTAGATCTGCTTTAAAATTGCTCCCTGATCCCTCGATGGTCTGAAGTGAATTTTTAATTTTTGTTTGCATTCTTCCCACGTTGTTGGTGTGTCGACTGCTAGGTAGTTTTTCGCTGCTCCTTGTATTTTTTCGTTGTAGATAATGGCAAACACCAGGTTTCGGTTCTCCTCTCCGAATTCCTCAATTATATGTTCTGTGCTGGCGATGAACGAGGGTAATGTGCCTTGTTTTCCAGTGAATTTTTCCACAAATTTCAGTCTTTTTTCGATTGTTAACCTTGTGTTTTGTCGGTTTAAAATTTCTGTTAAGGTTAACAGACACTGTTCCATGATTTGAGCCATTATATATTTTTTTTTTTTTTCTTCACAGTCACTTTATCACTTTGATCGATTTGTGTATATCGATTTTCCGTTCGTAACACTATCCTCTAATGTTAAAATAGAGGACAACCGACTGCGCCAATTATATATTATTTGACCACGAATGAATAAAAAATATTTCATTGGGCCAAAGGCCTCTTACGTTTTTTATTTAATTAATAAAGTACACAATTACAATATAACTAAATAAACCACCAAGGTAGTCCGCTGTCCAAGCGAGGCTGCAACTATCAAGGTGATATCCGTATTATTGGGCGATGCAGTTGGATTGTTGATTGGTTTTTATAGGTGAATCTTGATGACCGCGATTGAACTTCTGCTGCTGATGTTGTGCTTTTATTTGGGTCGCTGGTTGACTGCCCGCAATGCGAATGTGCTAAGTCTTGTTGTGGCTTTGCTATGTCATATGTAACTCGCGTCACGCATCACGCTGGTACAGCTGCTAAGCATACACACAAAGCCGAACGAAGACACAGCGACAGCAGTAAAAACATTTACATAAGGAAGATTGATATGAAAAATTGTTACTTGTCCTTTAATTTATGAGATGCTGGCAATAATTTACATTAGCCGATTTCTCCTTGAAAACTTGGGTTTCGAGCGGATACTTGGTATGCTTGCAAGTGCTCACACTAGCTCGTCGGAATGGGGAGGATTCTTTCTCAAAACCAAGTAGAAGACGCGTTAACAAAGTATATTCATACCAAGGTTTTATTAATTAAATGGACATCGAACGGACTGAAAAGATTCAGACCATAGGACCTGCTTGCTAGGTGATAGATGGATTATCACCTTGGATACATTTGCCCCCCCCCCCCCCCTATATTAACTGCAAAGCAGTTAACCGTGACAACTTTGGTATCCTGATTTTAAGTTATCCCTTATTTTGGACTCACTGAGAACTAGTACATCGAAGCCGAGTTATACCATTTCATGACCCCTAAAAAAAGAACTACTATTCTTTCATGTTTATAACATTTACGCTATTAATTCATATTTATTGTTTTAACTTTCATATCTTTTTCTTTCTTTATCACTAGTTTAGGAACATAGTTTAGGATTTTAGCTTAGTCAATTGTTTTAATTTAAGTTTTAGTTTATAAAACTAGTACACTTAGGTAAATTTTCGTATTGCTTTGTACTTGGTACTTTAGGGGATAATTATAAAGGCGTAAGGGTGTCGGCATATCTATATATGAGAACTACTATATGTATGACCCCCTTTGTTGGGTCTTATTCTTGTGTGATTGTTATTTTAAAATAGCATAAGATTTAAGTAATAGGTTTATGTAGTCAAGTAAAGTAAATATAAAAAAAAACTTACGATTTGATCCTGGTTCCGATGTTTTGTGCGCACAAAGCCTCGTTCCAACAGGTCCTCATTCGGTCTTGATGTTTTGTTATGATGTTTAATTTCCACCTTTTACTTGTAACCTTATGCGCAGAAAAAAATTTTTTCTCTTTTCTTTTCCTTTCTTATTTGAGCTATCCACTGACATATATATATATATACATACTTATATACATATATACCGACTTCACCTCCTACTTATTTCCCCGTACCCGGCACTTCACTGATCAATTTTACAATGCTAATAACTGCTGAACTCAATAATGATAGTTCATGTAATTCACTCTAACAAATCCTGATACTGCCACTCCGAGTGATTAATCTTAAGACCTTGACCCGATCGCAATCGCACTGACTTCCTCCAGAGTCTAGACACTTTACACTACTGTGCTACTGTGCTGCTGTTGGAATTCGATTGTTACATCACCGTAACGGAGTCCTACAATGGGATTAGAATTTTTGTTTACTTTTTCCTCGTATAGTTTGATATTTTGGTTTGCAAACAACTGTAACCATATGGGATTACCTGTTACTTTTAAGAGAGCCGCGCACCGCTGCAAATGTTGGTTAGGTACTGAGTACCACCCGCACGTGTTGACCTTGGTTTCGTATCGAGGTAAAGAGCACGTGAGCTGTGTGGCTCATATTTTATGTTTTTTTTTGTTATTATTTTTTTTTTTTTGATGTTGGACCAACGCAAAGAGTACGCTAATATTTTGCGGCTGAATTGTTTTCGTGGGTTGATTCTTGATTGCCGCCTGGCAACTATAAAGCCCTTTGCCACAGTAGGCTTCACTATCACTCCGTAATATTTTACCTGCTATCACCAGAATACTATTATAACCTTAAATAACTTTAATATATTTTACATATTTTACCTTTCTGTTAAGTCTTCCTTCTTTTGTTCTTGTTTTTTTTTACTTTAATGCTGCACTAATTTATAATGGCGATTCAATTTGCGCGTCTAGATACCTCAAAAAAAAAATCTTCCTTCTTTTTTTTTAATTTTTACTTTTTCCTTGTCACTTACTGACGCATGACTGTTCGATACGGGCTTTGACGATGGAAAGAAAGTATGATGGGCGAATAGATTTCGTGTTCCCACTTTTCTCCCGTTTTCCTTTCTTTCCGGTATTCATTATTTTCGCTGAGTTTTTGGTAGGTACCAAAAGCGCGACTGTAAACAAACAGCATTGCCAGAAAAATAAATGAGTACGGAATTCCAAGGGCTTTTTGGTGGAGTTTTTATTTTTGTAACAAAATATCAAAACACCACCGAAAAATATAAATTTGATACGGGAATCGTCCGCTTGATACGAAAAAAATAGTAATCTGTTATGAATAATATCAAAACCATAAGAAACTCTTATGGAATTGATATGACAAATATCAAACGCCTATTTTGTACTCAATTCTTAAGTATGAACAGACCATGGGTAATTTGTAATTTTCAAATTTTAAAAAAATAAATATTAAATTGATATGAAATCGTATCATTTTAATATGGAACTTTTGATAGTTTTCAATATCAAGATGATATTTCTGTTGTTGAAAAAACATTTTTTCATATCAAAATAATTTGCGTATCAAAACAATATTATTTTTATATAAAAACAACATTCTCTTCGTATCAGTTTAATAATATAATATCAGAATGATATTTTCACGTATCAAAACGATATTGTTTCGTATAATTTCGGTGTTAAAATTTTCAAAAATGTTGAAATAATATGAAAATCTGTTATTATGATATTAAAATTTATCAAATATATTTTGATATGAAAAATTGATACGGCCATATCAAAACCACTCTGGTAAATTACGTATCAGACTGATAAGAAAAACGTTATTTTAACACTTTTCTAATCAGGTGGATATGTTTTCTTATTAGATTGATACGGAAAATGCAAAATGTAGAATTGATTTGAAAATTTAATCAGATTGATAAGGGTTTTTTTTCAGTGTATGATCTAATTTAACACAATCAGAGAGATCGTTTTAATTTAGTTTTATATATTCACTATTGTTATTTGAAGCAATGAAATTAGTTTCTGTTTCAACAAAGTAAAAAGTTTTTTTTTTATAATGAGCTGAAATTGGTATAGTTTTATATAATCTAAATTCTTATGATATCAATGGAATCTTAACATGGAAAGTAAGTGTCTTTGTTGGCTCTCGGCCAACCAGACTTCCGTAACCCACTAAGCAAGATCAAAAAAGTTCTTTCTATTACTGAATCGTTACAAAACCTTTATTGGAAATGAAAATATAATTACATAATTACAAATTGCTAATTTAATTAACTTACGTGTCTGGTTCAAATACAAATTAGATTAGATTTCGTGGCTTTACAAATTATAAATTTTACTATGAAAGTCAACTAGTATACGCTATGAACTTTTAATCAAATATCAAATGAAAATGGCTGAATGTAAGTTTCAACTTATATTCGTAGTGAAGTTAGTAATGGTGGGTGTTCGTAGACCACACTTACGCTTTCGTTGCTCTTTCCAATTTCCCACAGTGAAACGTCGATCTCAATGAAATCGTCGACCACACTTGTTGCAATTTCCAATTAAAAGCAAAACACTCCTTCCTTTTGGTTTTTTATATTTGGGAGACGTAGGATTATTTATTTGTTCTTTCACCTTTTTATTTGTTGTTACAATATATTTAAGTTAATTTAGGCCATAAGGGTTAAAACGTTTTCAATTTAGAAAAGATAAATTTGATTGCAGGGAAATCAGCTCAACTCAAAAAACAAATGGCTAACGGCCCAAAGCAAGTTTAATTAAAAGGGTGTTGGCTGGTTGGCTGTTGAAATTAGATTCTGTGAGGCTTCTTTAATCCCAGCTGGGGTAAGACTCAGCGGGGCCAGGGTCTTTTCCCAAGGAAGCTCAGAAGCTTGGGTGCAGTAGTCCAACTTCTAAAATAACGAGGCGAGTCGAGGCAATTTATGAGTTACAATCTAGTTTATTGTTTTTCAAAAATAGACAAAAGAAGAAAAAAAAGGAGTCTTTACAATGTTTGAAGTTAATTGGTTTTCTTTTTTTGTTTTAGCACAATATGAGTAGATGGGTTACGGCGCAGGCTCGCCAGCCTGATATTGGCGGGGCGCTTCGGTTGGATGGCGCTTCTCCTTCGGTTTGAAGTTGCGTGGGTTAATCGCTTGGCTTTCGGACGGCACGGGAGTTCGAAATCTTCACGAAGTTAATTTGACCGGGGCGGGTTTAATGACAGCTGCGCTCCTGTAATAATAATAAAAAAAAATATAATTACAATTAGGAACGTCGTCTGTAAGAAGAGGCGACGCTTGATTGCACAACGGGAGAGGAGTGGCTGTAATACGGCCACGGCAGAAGAACTAACCGACGGCCTCTGTTAGGAGGAACTCCTTTTCGGTTAATTCGAACGTTTGTTTTGCAATTTGCACAAGCGGTCTTGTGCTTTGCGGTGAATTGACTGGCGGCCTCTGATAGGAGGAACACTATTCCAGTGAATTCAATAATAGTCGTTGAGTTGACTGGGGGCCTCTGGCAGGAGGAACACCTTTCCAGTGAACTCAATAATAATGTGAATTTGACTGGCGGCTTCTGGTAGGAGGAACACCTTTTCAGCAATTTCACTAAAACGGTCGGGGAATGGAGAAGATGAAAATTATTGAAGTTGTAGTGGTATTGCCCCTAACAACAAATAGCTGACAAATCTTCTGATTTTTCGCCAAATTGTTTCTACTTATTACTTTTCTGGTGGAGAGTAAATGTGAGGCCTACCAGGCGAGTGAAATATTATCCCTCGCTGCCCGCTATGCGACGAACCACTTGCAAGAAAAAAGTACTAAATTTTTATAAAAATTGGTTATGGATTATTTAATGCAAGAGGGCGAACCATGAATTGGTACCAAACTCTAGTTTTTTGATTTAGCTGGGGAGTGGCACTGTTCACACTGGATTCGTGTGAACAGTGGGTATGCCCGCTGACGTGGCAGGCGTAGTGAAGTTAGTAGTGGTGGATATACCCGCTGACGTGGCAGGCGTTTACACTTGACGTCTGCCAACAGTCTTTATAACATAAATTGGACCAATTTTAGCAGTTTTTATAATATGCATATTATGAATTGAAGGTTCAAATAGTAATCTTGCATTACCTTGAGTTTAAATTTCTCTTAAAACACTTAAAAAGATTTCAAAGAACAAAATATACTTTGTAACGTTGTAAGCTCCAAAAAAAACCAGCACGCGATCTTTCCTGCGCCTATGAACACAAGAGTACCTAACCTATAACATTGCAAACGAAAAGGAGTGGAAACGAAATATCCGCTTCTCAGGAATCAAAGCCCCAAAAAAAAAAACATGCGTGCCCTTTTCTCTGCCAAGTCTTCCACCAACGACTTCTCCACTCTTTCAAGACCGATGTCTACAGACCCACCGGCCTGTCTGGTCAGGAGTCGCTAGTGGTGTCCCGTAGCGCCGGTAACCAAAGGCCTGCTGGTTGCCATGCTTAGCTCGTCGATGGGGGGGATCTTGGTACCCACTATGGGACAAGGTTACAATTTTCAAGCCTTTATTTAAGGTGGTAGTCGATAGGAAATATTTTCCATCTTAAAATGACGATGGACCCGAATCCTAGTTACCGATATTCTTTTTTTTTTCTTAACTCCATTTCCGAGGAGGACTTAGGTGTTAGAGTCCTCGGAGCTTCTATACCCACCCTTAAATCAACCTTCCAAAGAAACAAATCCCCGGTCGGTTCCTATGCTATTACCCGCTCCTTGAAATATCGTAATAGCCCTCAATTAACAAGGGGGAAATCCTTGACTTCCCCTCACTACATTTTTAGAGACCTCCCCTCATTTCTCACATTCCCCCACATCCACTTCCCAAATTAATTCTTTAAACCTTCATTGTTAAATATCTTCCAAAGTTTCCAACCCTCATAAGCTTTACTCTCTTCACCAAATAAATCCGCGAAAATATTTGAGAAAAATCTAAAAAAAATATATCTTGTATCGATTAATCAAACTTTATTTGGATATACATAATTCATTTTATTTCGATCGTCGGGTTCTTAAAGCCGAAACTATTAATAGAAGGTACAAAAAACTTCTCAAACCATCACCATACATAGTTGCGAACATGTATGTAATTGCGATCGGCATTCAGTCACCCGGGTAACCAAATTATGTCTTTAACCTTATTATACTTTCATAGATCAATTTTACTATGACCCTTCCTCTTGATAACCCCTAATACGTCCTAGTTATAATTACCAGTAGTTAATTTACTAGGTGTTCCTCTTATTTTGTCTTTACTTCTTATATTTTTGGGTCCAGATAATTATCAAAAAATCATATAATCAAAAAAAAAAAACACAACAAGGCCAACAAGAAAAATCACTTACCCTAGATCCGGGATGTTGTGCACAGCATCTGGTCTAAACGGTGTGGATCAAAATAATTATTTTTATATGGTTTTGGTTTCCTTTCCTTTTTTCTTCTTTTTTTTTTGCTAGCGGGTATCAAGGATGAGGTGAAAGTTTTACTTCTCTAAAAAAAAAAAACACACTGTCTCACGGCGATGGATGGGATGTTACACTGTTCATGGTAGTATTATCTATCTTAACCAAACTATGCCCTCTTCTACCCTCTCATATACTATGCACGCTTTTTTTTCTGATTGAACTTGGATATCGCACGCGAATTCCTTGTAAAAAAATTTTAAAAAAGAATTTCTCAATTCTCCAAACTTATTAATTCATGTCTACTTTCAAAAAAAAGTTCGATTTCTAGTTCATTCTGAAGATTTCCTTCGTAATCGTCAAAAAAAACTCTCCAGGAATTCTCAAGCTAGTTCCATACAACATCTCTGCTGGAGTCGCTTGGATGTCTTCCTTAACCTTCAAACCGTAAATTATTTTTTCAACGCATTTCCGTAAATCTGGGCACTCAGTGCCCACAGTGCATTTTATATGGGAACTCGTGAAATAGTATGGTTTTTTTTTTTATAAAAATGTTAATTTTTCGCGCATTTGAGATAAAAACATGATTTTTTTTTTATATTTTTATAATTTAATGTTTTATTTATGAAATGAAATCAAATTTATGCAAGCTTATGTACTAATATTTAGATATTTTATTGATTGAAAATTTAATTTATTGGAGAAATTGTTCTAGTTCTTTTTCTCTGCCGTACTGCGGTTGATGTTGATGGTTGTTCATCAAAATCCGAGTCCGATTCGCTGTCGCCATTGAATTTTTGAGTGTAGCAAGTTTCGCAAACTCGAATAAAATGTTTGGTGCACGTTGCAACCTTACATAGGTCGCACACGGCTGTGGTTTTATTGTCTTTTTTCCCCCTCCTGCACATTTCACAACGCTTTTTCTGCATGTTTGTCTACAAAATATAAGAAAAAAAGAAAAAAAAATTAATAAAAAGAACTGAAGAAGTGTGCCTTACACGGACATCCTTAAAATGTCTTCGATTGCTTTTCTGATCCAGGAAGTGGGTTCTTCTTCTTCAGCTGGCACAGGGTTTATTTTGAAGTCAATTTGACACCTTTTCAACCTGAATCGTTTGACTACAGTTTCGATATCTTTAAGTGTTCTGTAACGCTGAAAAAGAAAAAAGTCTTTGGCTGCTGCAACGATCATTTTTGCACCAGGGGCAGCTTCGTTAGCGGCTTACAGTTGCTCCTCGTCTTCTTGGTGTCCAACTTCTGTTCCAGCATCAACTCGTGCGTCATTAAGCAATGAACGCAGTTGTGCTATTGTTGCGGTTTGTGGAAATTAGATGCCTCTTTCCTGCAGGATGTTCATAATGTCCATTTTGTTTGATTTTGGCATTTTTCTTATTTGGCTTCTCCCACACCTGAAAGATGTAAACTTGTTAGAAAATAAAAACACGTTCGGTCTCGATTTCTTTCAAAGCGGAAGTGAAGTTCAGCCATTTTTATACTTCATTCTTTCTTTCTTTAGTTTTAATTCTTCGGCAGATGGCGTTTGCTCATCACCCATTGTGGTTGAATACTATCTTTAACCACACGTAATATAAAACAAGAACTAGTATTTGACTATTAATTATTATTTATTTTTGATCCTTTCGGTTCTTTGGTCAGAATAATAATAAGAACAAACTAAATTTATTTTGAAAAAAATCATTTCGGTTGTCATGAAATTTGTTTGGAAAAAATAACAAAAAAATAACAATTAGTTCTCGTTGTCATAATAAAATTAATTAATTTGAATTTATGTTTTTTGTAAAGTGTTTATGGTTGCCACACTATTCCTGTTGCCACACTATTCCCCCCTTAAGAGGAAGTTTCAGAAAGAAATTTATAACTTAAAATTAACTTGTTCGACTTTCTTGAATAAGTCTTTTGTGGCCTATCCATCGTTGATCCCCATATATGAGCAGGTAGTTGTTGAGTGGCATTTGAATCAATTCCTGATTCAATAGTATCTTCATCAGTCTTAGTTATATATGCTGGTTTCAATCGGCTGACGGAAATATTTTTTTCGGTACCATTAATGTCGAGTTTGTAAACTATGTCTGATACTCTTTCTATTACTTTGTATGGTCCCACGTACGGTTGTTCTAAGGGTGCCTTCACATGATCACATCGTACATGCATGAGTACATGTATTTAAATTCTTTAAAATGAATAACCTGCTTTTTGTATGATGAGCTGTAGAAGTAGGTCTTAGCCCGCGCATAAATTCCCTGTGTTTTTCAACAAATATTTGTGGATTTCCTGGTTGATCAGAACTTACCAGAAACTCTCCAGGAATTCTCAAGCTAGTTCCATACAACATCTCTGCTGGAGTCGCTTGGATGTCTTCCTTAAAACTGGTACGAAGTCCAAGCAAAACTGTAGAAAGAATTTCTATCCAAGGCTTAGGTGAACACATGAGTGCAGCTTTTAAAGTTCTGTGCCATCTTTCAACCATCCCATTCGATTGAGGATGATATGGCGTGGTCCTGTTTTTGTGGGCTCCTATTAAACTTGCTAAAGCTGAGAACAATGTTGACTCAAACTGCGAACCTTGATCCGAAGTGATAGTTGCTGGTGTTCCATAGTGTACGACCCAGTTGTCCCAGAAAGCTGTAACAATTGTCTCAGCAGTAATGTCCTTGAGAGGAACTGCTACTGGCCATCTGGAGAAACGATCGATGATTGTCAGGCAATATTTCATTCCTTTATAAACTGGAAGCATGATGATATCCATATGTATATGGTCGAATCTGTTGTCAGGAACTTTAATATGCTCTGCTCGTAATTTGTTGTGTCTTTGAACTTTTGACCTTTGGCATTCTAAGCATTCTCGCGACCATTTAATAGCATCTTTTCTTATTCCATTCCATGTGAACTTTTCTCTCATAGATTTTGATGTACATCTACTGCTAGGATGAGAGAGATTATGAACGGTGTTGAAAGCTATGGATCTGAGTGATTTGGGAATGTATGGCCGAACGGTTCCTGTTGATACATCATAGTAAATTTCGAAGTCATCTTGAGCTTTAATTTTTTGGAGTTTGCTTAATTTTGAATTTTCAATCATTTCTATTAACTCTGCATCGTGTTCCTGTTCCCGTTTAATAGTTTCTGGATCTAGAGTAGTTGGCATGTTGATGACATTGATGCGACATAAGGGGTCTGCTACAACGTTTTCTTCTCCCTTTACGTAAACAATTTCGGTTGAAAATTGAGAAATGTAGTCGAGTTGTCTCAGCTGCCGATCAGAAGCTTTTTCTAATTTTTGGTGGAATGCTCTTGTAAGTGGCTTGTGGTCGGTCCTGATGACAAAATCACGAATTTCTAATAAGTGTTTAAAGTACTTAAGTCCAGCGAAGATAGCAAGAAGCTCACGATCGTAGGTACTATACTTCTTCTCTGAATCCGAGAGTTTCCTTGAAAAAAAACCGTATTGGTTTCCACTTATCGTCTTCAAACTGCTCAAGAGAAGCACCTAATGCTATAGTAGATGCATCGGTTGTAAGAGTGATTGGAGCTCTTGGTGATGGAAAGGCCATTAGTGTTGCTTCAGCAAGGATGCGCTTACTTTCATCAAATGCTGTGTTGGCTTCTTGTGTCCAGTTGATTTTTGTCCTATCGTTTTTTTTAGAATCCTTGATGTAACTATTCAGTGGTAGCAATATACTTGCTGCATTTGGTATACTTCTCCTGTAATAATTCATCATACCCAAGAATCTTCGCAGTTCCATAACTGTTTCAGGTTTCGAGTAGTTGAGGATTTGTTCAAGACGTTCTTTTAAAGGTGCAAATCCGAATTCGTTGATAGTGTAGCCTAGAAAATCTACTTCTTTTTGACCGAACTTACTCTTACTGACGTTAATTGACAGCGCATTTTCTTTTAAACGTTGAAAAACTTTCGCTAAATGGTCATGGTGCTCATATTCGTTTCCAGACATGATGAGAATGTCATCTATGTAAACAAATACGAAATTTAGATCACGAAAAATCGAGTCGACATATCTTTGAAACGTTTGACTTGCATTTCGCAAACCAAATGGCATCACAAGGTACTCATATAACCCCCATGGAGTGATGATTGCAGTTTTCTTGATGTCTTTCTCATTCATTGGTATTTGATAATATGCTTTCTGTAAATCAATTTTTGAAAATATCGTCTTACCATGAAGAAGTGGAAATACATCAGTTATCATTGGTGGAGGATATTTGTCAAGAACGGTTGCTGCATTCAGTTTTCTGTAATCTCCACAAAGTCTCCAGGAACCATTCTTTTTCTTAACCATGTGAATTGGACTTGAGTATGGACTGCTTGATGGTCTTATAACTCCTATGTCAAGTAAGTCCAATATTTCTTTTTTCCCTGCTATTGCTTTTTCTCCAGCTAATTTGCGACATTTTTCAGCGACTGGTGGACCGTTGTTTGATATGTGATGAGCGTAATCAACATTTAAAACTTTCCTATTGATTGTGATAGGCTTCGTGATTTCAACATACTTTTCCAGCAAAGATGAGTATGGCATAGTGGAGTTGATTGTTGAAATGCTAAATGTTGAAGTTTCGGACATATTTCCATTTTTTACAATTTTAGTTGTTGCATCAATGAGACGTTGATTCTTCAAGTCAATCAAAAGTTCATAATTAGTAAGAAAATCGGCCCCGATAATAGCGGATTGTACATCAGCGATAATAAAGGGCCATTTAAAAGCTCGACGAAGTCCCATTGCAACTGTGATGATTTCAGATCCAAATGTCTTGATTTCGGTTTGATTTGCAGCAAAAAGTTTTAAATCACTCATGTTCAAATGTTTCTGCCTGGTGGATTTTGGAATGACCGAGACTGCTCATCCAGAATCAATGAGATATTTGGTGTTTGTTAATTTGTCGAAGATATGAAGACGGCTTTCTTTGATTTGCATAGAGCTGGTTTTTGAATCAGTATTTCTGTTGCTGTCGTCAACTGATTCAACTAGCGACAGCGTCTTTAGTTTTCCGACTCATTGGGTTGATCCTGTTAGACAAATCAAAAAGAGCAAAGTTTAGTTTTAGACAAACTGTTTATTTTAGTCTGAGTAATAAGCAAAAAGTATTAATTGAACAACTTGAGACGAAAGTAGAAAAAGCAATGGCGTTCTTTTTTAAGGCGGCTTCTATCATCTTATTCGTATAATTCTTCAGTGAGATATAAAACGAAGATGCTGATCGTTCGATTTCCATCCCCAGAAAATGATGAACATTCCCGAAACAAGTTATCTGAAATTTGTCTTTAATTTTTAAGTAAAACTCGTCTATTTTACCTTCATCTACACATCCAGCCAAGATGTCATCAACATAGACGAGAAGATACAAAGTCTGACTTCCAAACTTTTTCATGTACAAACATGGATCAGCAGTAGAAACCTCAAAGCTCAGGTCTCTTAAATATGTATCCAGCGTCTGGTTCCAGCAATATGCAGACTGTTTCAAGCCGTATATACTTTTCTTCAAATGGCACACAAGATGTTCTGCCCCAGGAACCTCATAGCCAGGTGGTTGTTTCATGAAGATGTCTTTTTCGACAACTCCATTCAGATACGCCGTCTTGACATCGAAATGTTTTACAAACATTTGTTGTTTAGCAGCAACCGCCAAAAATGTTCTTAATGTTGTGATTCTTGTAACTGGAGCAAACACGTCATCGTAATCGACACCAAATTTCTGTGCATAGCCTTGAGCGACAACACGTGCGTTATACTTTGATACCTGATTATTTTCGTCTCGTTTTACTTTAAACACCCATTTGGACCCTATTGCTTTCCGCCCTGCAGGCAACGGGACGAGCGACCATGTTTGATATTCACGATGGGCTTCCATCTCTTCGTCCATTGCAACTTTCCATTCTGGGGTGTCCAAAGCTTCTTTAAAATCTTTTGGGTCATCCAAAGCGATTGATGCAATATCAACGACATAATCATTTAAGTGTGCAGGCAATTTACTCTTCGTGTTTCGTGCAGAACGTCTTACTACAGTTGGCTCTTCTTGGGTCGGATTATCAAATCCAAAAAATTCATCCTCACTGGAACTCTTGTCAACATCGGATCGATCTTCAGAAGATTGGTTCTCGTCTGAACTTGGAACAACGGAAACTGGAGCAAGTCTCATGTAGACTTTATCGAATTTTTCTTTAACGTTCGGATTTGGCAAGGTGTTGATATCTTTCTTCTTTAGTTCCAAAAAACGAGCATCACGACTTATCGTTACCTTGTCAGTTTCAAGATCAACAAACCGATAGCCCTTGTGTTGATCCGAGTATCCAATGAACGTAAGTTTCTTTGACTTGCTATCAAACTTCTGGCGTTTCACATCAGTGCACAAACGCTTCACATCCGAAGACTCGTAGATGTTGCATTGATGGTTTAGTTTTATTCCACAATTCAAATGGAGTTTTCGTAACAGATTTTGATGGCATTCGATTTTGTATGTAAGCTGCAGTTAAAACAGCTTCACCCCAATAGCGTTTCGGCAAACCAGCATCCAACAACATACACGTGACCATTTCGATAAGAGATCTATTTTTTCTTTCGGCCACGCCGTTTTGTTGAGGCGAGTAAGGGGTTGTAAACTGAGCCTTGATACCTTCAGTACGATAAAAATTATGTAAACGATTGTTATCATACTCACCCCCTCCATCAGACCGAATAACTGTAGGTTTCTTTCCAAAAACGTTTTCAACTTGACGCACGTATTCCTCTATTCGCTCAGCTGCTTCTGACTTGTTCTTCAATAAATAGACTGTTGCATACCTACTAAAGTCATCTATCATGGTCATGATATATCTATTTCCAGATGGAGTCGGTACATTAATCGGGCCGCACAGATCAGTATGTACGATGTCTAGGATTTTCTTCGCTTTTCTCTCGACGACTTCTGGAAATGGCTTTCGACTCAATTTGCCTTCTAAACAGCACTCGCATATGGTGTTTACATTACATTTTTGGACTTGTAGGCCTTTCACCATATTTTCATTAAACATACGCTTAAATACAGCTGAATCTCGATGACCGAATCGTCTATGTCATTGGTGTTCACAGTTTGTCACATGTTCTTGCGATACTAAAGAACATTTTTCAGTTTTCAATTGGTAAAGATTTCCTTTACGGTCACCCAAAGCAACCGCAAAACCATCAGAATTAACGATACGACATCCAGACGAATCAAAGCTGACCTTCAAACCTTTATCCACCAATCTGCTCACTGACACAATACTACCTTCCAATTCTGGCACAAGCAACACATCGTGAAGAGTTATCTTAACTCGATTCTTGCCTTCATCTAGGCCCCAAAGCACACCTTCACCACGACCAGCCGTTGCTGTTTGTTTTCCGTCGGCCAAAGTAACATGAGAGCCATCAAACAGTGTCAAAGATGTAAAGAAACTTCTATTGCATGTCATATGCGAACTTGCACCGCTGTCGATCAACCACGAACCAGGTTTCTCACTTCCAGCTACAAATGCTACATTTGTCTCATCAACAGACTTAAGATTACTCTTGGTTTTGGAGGACAAATATTTACGGCAGTTGGAACGAATGTGTCCTACTTTCTTGCAATAAAAACATGCTCTGTTGTCTACTGTTCGCTTGGAATCCGTTTTCATTGCTTTCTCTGGTCTCGATGATTCCATTCTGTTGACTCTCCGTTGGTATTCATCAATAAGTTTTTGCTTGATGAATTCCACTGTCACCTCCTTATTGGACATACTGTCTAAAGTGGACACCAGGGTTTCAAAGGAGTCCGGGAGGCTTTGCAGCATCATGCATATTTGTGTATCCTTATCTAGGACATGTCCAGCAGCAGCCAGACGGTCAAAAATCTCTTCTATTTCCAAGAGATGTTTCTCAACATTTCCATGTTCTTGTAAACGCACAGAGCACAACTTTTTCAGGAGAGCAACACGTGTAGACCGGGAAATGTTTTCGTGATGCCGGCACAGGGCATCCCATACATCCTTCGCATGCACACAATTCTTCACCAGAGACAATTGGCTATCTCCAAGGAAAAGAATAATTGTGCCCTTGGCCTTCCTGTCACCCGTCTTCCACTTCTCAGTCTTGGCCTCGTCGGCCGGAATCGCATCCACGATGTATGTGGTCAGATCGTCTCGTGCCAAGAAACTTTCCACGCGAATTTTCCACACTTGCCAATTCGTGGCATTCAGCTTCGGGATGCACACTCTGTCGTCCATAATACAGCCTGGGCCCATAACCTGTTAGACAAATCAAAAAGAGCAAAGTTTAGTTTTAGACAAACTGTTTATTTTAGTCTGAGTAATAAGCAAAAAGTATTAATTGAACAACTTGAGACGAAAGTAGAAAAAGCAATGGCGTTCTTTTTTAAGGCGGCTTCTATCATCTTATAAGGAACGAAGTTGGTTGCAGTTGTTTTATCTTGTAGTTGTGTTCATTGTTAAACTGCTAAAAGGTTTGTTCGCTCAACAGATCCACCCTCCAGGAGCACGGTTGACTGCATTTGAACGAATTATTTCCAAATCTCCTGTGAAAATAACAAATACCATTTGGATTATTTGGATTATCAGTGTTACTTAATTTTGAATTTGATCTTCCTCGTGAGCGTGTTACGTTACGATGCCTGGATCTGGAAAACCGGATGTTCTTTTCGATTGTGTTGATTTTCTCAGACAAATCCTTCATAGTCCTGCTCATCACTTCGATTTCCTTGCTGATATTGGGTGATACTGCTTGGATATTGTTTGGGACTTTCATGCGTTTGCATATCCGAAACTGCATAAACGGCTGAACTGGCGTTGATGTTGAAGATTTTATCAGCCATTTCAGCCAAATCGTCAAGGCTAGTTTTCTCTGGCAGAATGGTCAGTAGAACTCTACATTGGTGGGGAATTTGTTCAAAGAAAAATGTCCTTAGAAGAGTTGTATTAGTTCGAAGCCAGACTTTTTATGTGTGCTAGAATTTCACTTGGCTTCTTACCAATAACATCTTCTCCACGAAAAAGACGCCTGAGTTTGGTCTCAATTGTTTCCGCATAGCTCTTTATTAATCTAGCTTCAAACTCCACATATTTATTCCGGATGCTAGTGTCTGTTGCCAATTCAGCAACCATCTTCAAAACGTCACCCTCCATGTTAACCAGTATTTGGGAAAACTTTTGCTCGTCGTCTTCAATGTTGGATAGTTTGAATGCTGCTGCTACCTGTGCCAACCAGATATGTGGCTGAGATTTATCGAAATTCGGAAGCTTAATGCGAACATTATTTTGTTTGCACACATCTGAGCCATGATTTGAATTCTGCTGGTTGACTATTTTCAAACGTGCAATTTCTTCTTGGAGCTGATTAATGACCTGGGTATTATTTTCGTCTTCCTGGTTTTGTTTGTGTTCATCTTCTTCCAAAACTGTTTTTATAAGCCTTGAAATATAACTGTATTGATCATCAATTGAGTCTCTTTCATTGTCTGCACCTTGATATTCTGACGCATCTTCACATAGCTCAATTTGTTTCGCATCAATCTGGTCTTGAATTCCGTTGAATTGCTGGTAAAGATGATCAAGCGATTTTAACTTGGTCCTGGCCTGGAGAGCAGTTCTATTTTGGATTGTGAAATAATTTGAGATTTTAGTTATCAATCCTTTTATTGATGCTCTCCTTTGCATTAATTTTTGAAGATCTTCTGCCATTGTTACGTTATTATCTTCTTTTGTTGATGCAGCTTCTAAAATTCGTTGATAAATTGTGATTAACCTTTTCTCAATCACGTCGGGGTCACCAATTTGTGGTTGATTAGTATCTTTAACCACACAAATGAAAGATAAAAGAAAAACTAGGAAAACTATATAAATTATTATTTCTTTTTTAATCCTTCCAGTTCAACCGTTACAATACTATTGAAATGAACAAATTAGATTATTTAAAAAAATCATTTTGGTTGTTATGAAATTGTTTGAAAAAAATAACAACTAATTCGGTTGTCATGATAATTAGTTAATTTGAGTTTATGGTTGCCACAGTTGCTGGCCCCATCTATCGGTCGGTGGAGCTATCGCTCTGATGGGGTGCGTTTGTCGCATCAACAGTACGTGTGGTCATTTGTTCGAGCCCATTGTGGTAAGATGATAAATTTAAATGGGTAACAAAATTCCATTCATTTTTAGAAATAAGTAAGCTGCCTTCTTTTTCGAAGTGTATGGCAGTAGTATTTTTGATAACCTTTAACACATGTGTCGTATCTGCCATGGAAGCATTAGCAAGAAATAATACGATCATTACTCTCAACATGATGAATACCTACCTATAAATGATTGAGTTTAGTACATAAAGTTTACAAAAATTCAAGATTTAAATGCCTTGATTAAGTTTTTGTGAATTGTTTTGTTTTTCCTCTCTACTCTGACAGAACGGTTTCAGGCGAGTTGATTGCTATAATTTCGTACGGACCTAGAAATACCGGAGTTAGTTTTTTATTCATTCTTACTTTACTCTGTATTAAAACTTTGTCTCCTATATATATACTGCACTTCCTCACAATTTTTATCATATTAAATTTTCGATTTCATTTTCGCCTTAACCCTAGTTTACAAACTGGGGTCCATTTGGACCCCAGAGCATGTTTGAACACTCATAACTTTTTTGTTTTTCATTTTTTTTTTAATGGGATTTTTACTCAGTGAACAAAATTCAATTTTTTATTCATTTCTTAAGTTGAAACGATTATCAGATGTTTACAGATTTTTCTGCGATTTTTTTGTGAAAAGAACCCGTCCACCCGAACTGGGGTCCATTTGGACCCCAGTACTGAAATTCTATGAAAAATCATATTTTTTCTAATAAATAATTATTTCATTTTAAAAGCAGCCTAGTTTATGTTTAGAAGAATTTAACTTGAAGTTGTGGGCAGTTTCGGGAGACATTTAACACATAAGGTTCTAGTGTGGCAAGAGCAACGACATCTGCCACATCCATCGCAGGTGGTTCTGGTTTTCTTGTCATCTGCTCTTGGGCAAAGGTGACATCTGCTTCTTTTACAAGAGAGCCTTTCGGGGACTGTTGGTAATTTTTCCTGAACTCTCCCCAAAATACAGAGAGCATCCATTGCAGATTTTCCAATGCCAGATTGTGTTGCATGTTGAGAACGGTTATTCAATTCTGACTCAACCAGTTCCTCCGCTAGTTCGATGAGTTTATCACTTCTGTACAATTTTTTGTTTCTTCTAGGTGGATTGAAGTGTCGAAAAATGATAACAGTTGCTAGGGCTGCTACGTCCAGTAAGTTGTAGAATACAACCATCGGCCAGCGATTTGTTTTGCGTGTACATGAATAAACTGAGACCATTTGGTCGAATACATCGACTCCACCTTTGGTGCTGTTATAATCCAGTATCATTGCAGGCTTACTTTGATGACCGGAAGTGGCTTTCTCACAGTTATGTTGTGTTGATAGCAATACCACTTGTTTGTTTGGCTTCGGAACATAACTCACCAACGCCATTTTTCCAGAAAATCCAAAAATGGATGAGTGGACTGGACGATACTGCTTTTTGTTATTGACCTTTACAGGCTCATTCTGCTCATCAAGAACCTCCTTCGCTACAAAAGGTTTAGGCTAATCTCTTTTGTTTTTCCGAATCGTGCCAAGAATAGTGATCTTCTTATCCAGCAACTTCAATGCCAAATCCACCGACGTAAAGAAATTATCAACAGTGATGTTGCGTCCAGAATTGAAATATGATGGCATCAACGACATCACCACATCATATCCACGACCAAGTCCTGTACTTTGGTCAGAGCTACCAGTGTAGATATAGAAAACTTCAGTGGATAGCCCTTTGAGCTTTCACTAAGCCACCTAAACTTCAAGCCATATATGGCAGGCTTGATTGGCATGTATTGGGGAAATTCAATCCTTTTCAGGTCATAAAATTATTTGATGACCTGACCAAACTGAACTAATGACTATTTTTTTTGATATAGGCATACCTACCAGGAACAATTGATGTGGATGAATTTTACAATCAGTAATTACGTAAAAAAGACATATTGAAAAGGATAAGCGGGTATCCCAGATTTGCGAAACTAGGCAATTTTCATCGTTTTTGAAATTGAAAAATTTTATAACTGACCTCCTACATACCTGCATAATGACATCTCTGCTTAAATTTCTTTATCTCTGCTATATTTAATACTTAGAAACAATTCATACAATAGCCAGAAGAACTATAACTGAACAATATAAGTCAGAAATCAAAAAAATTTCGAAGAAAAAATCGTGGGGTCCATTTGGACCCCAGTTCGGGTGGACACGACTTTTGCCGGTTTGTAAACGAGGGTTAATAAGATTTCCCTTAGCTATTTGGTGTCCATTTTGAAGCTTGGACTTAAGTTGAATTACAAAATTCTCATAGTTATAAAATGCATCAACCGAATTTGTTAACGAACAAGGAATTTGAGGCTTAAAACCGAATAGGATTTCATATGGAGTGAATTGAGTTGCTGTATGTGTGGTGGTATTGTAACAAAATACCGCATAATCAACCCATAAAACCCAATTGATAAAATCTTTGTTTGAATAACTCCGAAGGTAGTCTTCTAAAACTCTATGACTTCTTTCTAGAGAACCATTTGATTCTGGATGATATGGTGTAGTTTGGATTTTCTTTATTTTTAACAACTGACAGGTACAAAATAGCAACAACTGAAAACCACCTTAAGCGCCTTCAAAATTTGCGCAAAGATTTAAGTTATTTGAAGGAAACCGAGTGGATGTATGAGCCACTTGAAAAACGTGCTGGTCAGCTATAATTTTTCTGTTTGAATCTCTGATATCAACACCCGTTTGCAATGTTGTCTCTATTAAAGCACGTTTATAACCTTATGGACTATGATTACCAAAAGGAATTGTATGCCAAAAAATTCGAGGAAGAAACTCGACATTTTGAAGAAGAATTGGAGAAAGAGGAACCAATAGAACAAGAAGTGGTTGTGTCGCAAGTTGCCCAGACTCAAGAGGTGTGCATTCAACGAACAGGTGTTATAACTTCACTGCGTGCTAACAATGGTACGATTGATAATGCGGTGTTTTTCGACTCGAATGTGGCTTCTATGTTCCATGAATATAGAGTTGGAGGCAAAGTTGATTATTTGGGATACAAATCTGTGGAGTCGGATCATTTGAGAGTGGTGAAAGTAGAAATGACTCAGGATCATTCGTGGGATGAGGTCCGAAGTGAAGAATATATTAAAGAAACACTGGAGGCTTTGAGGTTGGAAGATCCCAAAATCTTCAACACTCATCAACGTAGTATTCTCGGACTGATAGTGTCCCGAAATCGTCAATTCCTAACGGTCGATGTATTTCGACATTTCCATTTTGTATTTGGCGTTGAACTCTGGATTAAGCATCATCCTTCTTTCCACTCCAAGTAAACGTTTCTCGGCCATCTGAAAGCTGTTCGGCAGAATAGCTCGTCGTGAGGGTTTTTTACACGGATGTGCAACATTACAGGTGGTGTTGATGTTGTTTTGTTGTTATTGGGTCCATAGGCAACCCAACCCAGCTTGGTTTTCATGGCAACTGGCTCATTGATTCCTGTTTGGACGATTGTGGATGAAGCTCCGAGATAGGCATTGTCCAATCCCAAAAGTATTGACGGTTGAATTGAATTGTAACTTCTTATCGGCAATATGTTAAAGTCTTTGAATTGAGACGTATTGAAGGTTTGCGTAGGCAGATTCAAGTTCCTTATAGTTCTGCAGTTTTTGATTATGAATGAATTTGAATCTCCTTCGCCTCTTATCTCAAGGTTGACTGCTGTGGAGGGTTCCGTAACAACTTTTTGACCAAACCACTGAAGAGTTACTGGCTGCGATCGTCCTTTGAGGCCTAATCTATCGGCTATGTTTGCTTCTATAATAGAAATTGCTGATCCTTCGTCGAACATGGCATACACGTCTACTTTTCCATTTGGTGCAAACAAGGTCACTGGAAGAATTTTAAACAAGAGTTCCATCGATAGCGTAGTGCGGCAACTTAACATCGGTTGGGCGGTTGTTGGTGTGGCTGATTTGTCATCATGCAGGCTGTTATGGTGCTGGCGGCGACAACCATAAACATTGCACATTTTCTTACTGCGGCAGTTTGCAGTGCTATGACCTTTGCGTAAACATGAAAAGCACAGGTGTTTTGCTTTCACTAGCTGCCAGCGATCTTCGACACTTAGTTGGCTATATTCAGTACACTGCCAAATAACATGGTTCCCACCACACTGAAAACACTTAAGTTCACTTGTTTGTCGCGTGCCTTTGGGGTCTTGGACATGTAGTACGCGTCGAGTATGTGATGGTGGCTGTCTCGTTGTCGCAGAGCTTTTGGAAGTTGATGGCGGCATTGTTGGTCTGGGTGGCATAAGACTCACAATTCTGGCTATTTGACTCAGCCATGTTGAGAAGTCGGCGATTGTCGGAAATGTTGATAACGACGCGGAATGTTTTGCCCATTCGTATTGCTTATCCTGTGGCAACTTGACAACCAGTTCATCCAATGCAAGTTGTGTTCCCTGTTGGCCGAAGTCAGGAAGGCAACAACATTGCGTACCTGCGTGGAGAAGGCGAGCAGTTCTTCTGGGCTACTCTCGTTAATAGTAGGGAAATTTTGAATCTTTTTTAACTGGTGCCGAACAAGTACGTCTGGGCGTCCAAAGCGAAAGGTTAGTTCATCTATGACGTTTGGAACATCTTCTACGTTAATAAGCATAGATGCAACCGCTTCTCGCGCTGACCCCGTCAAACATTTGTGCAATCGTTTTTTTTTGCCTGTTGTTATATTTAAAGTCCTCAGTAGAGTCTCTAAAATTCGCGAAAAACAACGGCCATTCCTCCACATTGCCCGAGAACGTTGACAGGTCTTGTAGTTTGAACTTAACCGCGGTAACAATTGAATTATTCACGTTACTCACCTCTGATGTTGATGGCGATAGTGCTGGCGATGGCGTAGCGACTGGTTGACTGCCATTGATATGGCGCTGATGTATTGCTGCAATTGTGTTGACGTCTCTGCTGGTGGTAATTTTTGCGTTAAGTCTTTGTATCTCGTCTTGGCTGTCTGCAGTCGAATTTTTCAAATCTTGGACGGTAATGGCTAATTCTTTCAAACCGTTTAGTATGGTGGTCATTATTTCCTTGTTCACGTCGACCACCGTGTTGTCTAACTCATTTTCACTTGTTGATTCCATATTTCTTTTTCTATTAACGCGAGCACAGTTCTTACGCGAGCACTAAATTCTTTTTCCTTACGCGAGCACTAAAAATCTTTTTCCTTTACGCGAGCACTAAATTCTTATTTTTCTTTACCCGAGCACTAAATTCCTTTTCTTTACGCGAGCACTAAATTCTTTTTCTTTGCGCGAGCACTAAATTCTTTTTTCTATTCAATTTCATCCATACGACGCGGTTTTTTCTTCGTAACTCCAAAAAAAAACTTTATTTTGTCTGTTTGCTGCTGAGATATTTTTCTGGCGTTTTTAATAGAACAACTCTTTTGATTGGCTGTCGACAAGTTTTATCCAATTTCCCACTTTCCACGATTGTGGGAAAGTTGGTAGACACACGACAATTTCAATATAAATGTCAAAATGGCTGTACGACGCACTAAAACAGATAGAAAACATGTAAATGGCTGTTAAATTGAAACTGCTTCTACTTTCCCATTAGCATTGGAAGTGTCAACCACATGTAAGATGCTGGCTCTGTCACTCTAACAGTGTTTATCTCAATTGCAATGTTCAAACGGATGAAAATTTCGTCGATCTTGCCGGTGAGATTTTAGAAACTAAAAGCGTTCATCCTGCGAGGACAAATCAGGAGCAAGGTTTTGTTACTAGAATACAAGATGACTGGGGTGTGATTGGTCAAGATTGTTATTTTACCATGGATACCATTGAAAATGGATCGCAATTGAACAAGGGGGATATAGTCACCTCCAAGATGATCGAGTGTGAGCGAGGTATTTTTATGTGGCGGTGTCTTTCTATGGAGATACTAGAACGTGCGCAAACTACACCGAAAGCTGAAATTATCAATCTCACAACTGACACACCCAAAAAAAAAATAATCAAATAATCGCCATTACAGAAAACATACGTTCCAGATTTGAAAAGGCTTTCGAAACCCAACAGCTGAAAATAGAGGTCAAGAACAACGGCGATAGACCACAGAAAATATTAAGAATGGACTTTGGAGGCATGCGCCGTAATTCTCAAATGAAGCTAGATGACAACTTGTGCCCTTTCGTTGTGGAACCGGGTCAAAGCAAAACTATTGTCTTGTATTTCGAATCGCGGTTTTATGGTCTAGTCAAACTGTTGTTTACTCTCACGAATTTCAAAATTTTCATTGAAATAGCAGTGGGCGTTGAAGAGGAAAAAGAAAACAGAGAGGCCAGGTTCAACCCAAACCAAAATCGCTCCCGAAACTACGCCAATCAGGTGTGGTCAAAGAAAAAAGGAATTATTCCGGGTGTACGGACAAATTCAAAATTCAGGCCAAGTCATTCTCGCTGGCGACCCCTATCAACTGGGGTCAATTGTCATCAATAACTTTGCCGGTGATCGTGGCTTGAGGTTGTCATTGCTAGAGCACTTAGTTGCTCGATTTCCTTACAGAAAAGATAAATTGCGTTTCCCAAAAACTGGATATGATCCACGACTGGTGACGAAACTGATTTACAACTATCGTGCTTTGCCAAGTATTCTGCACGAGTATAGCAGTCTCTTTTATGACTCAGAGTTGGTGCCTATGTTGGCTGAAAGGGGAAATAAAGAATTTGACCTTTTACAGAGTGTCCAATCTCTACTACCAAAGTCTGACACCAGGCCTGATAGCCATGCGACGTTTTTCCATGGTATTCGGGGCCAGAACAAGCAGGATAACGATTCGCCTTCGTGGTACAATCCAATTGAAGCGAAGCATGTTTTCGTGATGGTATCCAGCTCTACAGATTGAATGTTACCCCAGACCGAATTGGCCTCATTACTCCATACACTAAACAAGTGAAAATTCTACGAACACTTTTTACAGAAGCTGATATTGCTATGCCGAAAATTGGCACAGTTGAAGAGTTCCAAGGACAGGAAAGAGATATCATAATCATTTCTACTGGGCGATCATCGTCTGACTTACTCAAATGCGATGTTAAATATTCTCTTGGCTTCACGTGGCAATCTCACGATCAAGAGCATTGCTTTATGTTTGTGGCAATATACACTTGTTATCATTGACTGATCAATGGCGTTACTACATCAAGCATTGTATTGAAAATGATGCATACGTTGGATGTGATCTACCCGAGCTTTTAATGACAAGCAGCTCAACATCAACTATAGAATTAGAAAAATAATTTAAGACAAATCTATACCAAATTTTTTTCCGTATTCGTATCGCCGCGGCGCGCCGGTTATATAAAATTGTTCAATATTTCATTCCTTTTTTTCTGGTATGTAGTTTTCTAACATTCTATGGGACTTTTTTTTTATTAAAAAAAAAAAAGAAATGAATGTAGGGCCCATGCTAGGATAAAAACATTAAAGCAAAGGTACGTTTAAAGAGATTGCCTAAGAAATTAGAAACCTGATCAGGCAAAAGTGACTGTGGCACCCCATACTACTCTTCGAACGAAAACCTCTGCCACTGTTGCAGCTTCCTGGTTTTCTATAGGAAAAGCTAGTATAAATTTAGTTAACTCATCCTAAAAAAATCAAATTATAATTATTTCCTGATTTTGAGGTTGGTATTGGTCCCACTATATACAATGACACTTTTTCGAAAGGAACTGACTTCATTCATCTCCTTGTTGAAAGTGCACTTTTAACTTCGGTAGACGCATGTTTTCCTCTTTATTCAATTTAGCTGTTAAAACGGTTATTAAAAGATGTTTTCATAATTTGAGATATCAGATTCTTGATTCTTATCTGAGTTTGATTCATAAGCTGGAACAAAATAAATCATTTAATCTCTATTGAGTGGAGGAGTTTACAAAAGTTATTTTTCTATCCTCATCTACTCTTATCTAACTGAACTCCTTATTCGATGCTCGTTTACTGTATTAAAGTATTTTTTTTCTTACTGTATCTCCGATTGTTAACAGTTAAAATATCGATTTCTTAATTTTGTTGACCTTTTTTTTAGGACAAGTCGCCAAAGTAAACATCAACGTATTTTACGTTTTGTTTCGACTTACCAATATCGTCCAACAATGGTCCAGGCTGACATTTAAGATCTTGAGCAGGAGGTTTCAAAAGCCACTTATTAAAAGAATTTGCCAATTTCTTATCTTCAACTTTTCTTTTTTTTTCTTCATTGCGATTTTGAGCACCACTTTTTTTCCTTTTCACTGTTTCGGACATGATCTCGCGACTTGGAGCGAACTTGTTAATCACAGAACGACTAAACTTGACAGTTGTATGAGCTTCACTGAGATCAACTAAGAATGAGATTGACCAAGCTTTTTAACATTTATCTGCAGTTAACACAAAACAACATAATATTCTTGAATAACCAAAGGGTTGTTGTATAGTAGCAATGTCTAGACAAAGTAATACATACAAGATCTCAGATATTCAAGGAACGATTTGCCATATGGCCCATAAGCATTCGTTGTCGTCTAGACAGTCGGCTTGCGTTTAACGGGTAATGCAATGTGGTGTAGAAAACCAAATGCAAGCAAAGACACGTTGACAACGTATGATACTATAGATACGATAGAGAATTGTATACATAGGGGTAGGTTTGCTTAATGTGCAATGCAGAGGCAAGCAAAGAGAAATTGATAGTGCATGATCAGTGGGATTGAGTATACACAAAAGGGGTAGGTGTAGGTAAGCTTTCAAATGGAAAAGAGAGCAAGTAACAGTGGGTAGTGTATGTGTTTTAGTAATTACGATGAGGAATAAAAATACAGTACGGACTCGATTAATGCAACTAATAGAAATTCGGACAGTTGCAGTAACCGAGGCTGTTGCACTTACTGGGTCAAAACAGCAGTTCTAAGATGAAAAAATATGGTGTTAAAAAAAAATTTTTTCATGAAAACTTGACCAAATTTTGGCGCCCCCGCGCGATGGCGCCCGAGGCAAGCGCCTCGCTCGCCACACCCTCGCTACGGCACTGGCTGGTGGATTCGACGAAATGTCGATCACCGAATCGCAGGTATCCGGTTGAAGGGAGCTAACCGTGAGACAGTATTTTGTCTCAGAACTGGTGATTCTATGCACCGTAAACTGAGCCTCTGCCTGAATAAACCACGTCACCGGATTAGAGCTCCAAAATGCCGGAAGCTTTACTCTAATTGACTCTAAATGCACCTGAGCCGAGTCTGATCGGGGTGGCTGACTAACGAAAGAAGAAGTCGATTCGTTGTTGGTGGTGCTTGAACCACTTAAGTCCGCTTGGGCCTTGTTTTCATCCGTCATGTTGCGAACAAAAACGAATAAAATTTTTTTAAAAATCTGTTTGAAAAACGCGTTGACCTATTCCGAAAAAGAACGATTCACGTTAATCTGTAAAAACCGAAAAAGCAATATGAAAAGTAACGCAGCAGCACCTGACGCGAGCTATTTAAAACGCGCACTTGATTAAAAATGTTCGCGTAAAAGGTAGTTGACGAAACAAATTTTGAAAATATGTGAAAATATATGCATAAATAATGTATTGACGAAAAATTTTATCATAAAAAAAATTTCATTTTAAATTAGGTTTGAATATCTGTTATGTTTATATAGACGTGCCAATATTTTACAATAAAAATCTTTCTACTCACAGATTATGTTTTAATCTTTCCTTGGTTGCTGTTGCTTTTGCGATGCTGTTGCTGCTGCTGTGCTGCCGCTGTTGTTGCTGCTGGTGACTAGCTGCCCTAATTTATGCAACACTTTTTTTTCGTGTTGCTGGCTATGTGGTGCTAGTCTACGCTAAAGCTTTTTTGTTGTGTGGTGAATTTGACCAGCGTGGAGATGGAGATGGAGCTGGTGTTGTAATGATGTCGATTGAAACAAAAATCCTGGAGATGGCGTTGGTAGCGTCTCTTGGAAATTAAATTTTTGTAGATGACGCTGGTATCGCCACTCAAAATTTTCTGTGCTGCTTATGTGTAGCGGCGGCGATGACAAACAAACCTTTTTTTTTATTAGCCTGTGGCAACTTTATGGCGATGGCGGTGGTAACTTGATGGCGGTGCCAATTGATGACGGTGGAGACGTGAATGCGATGGAACGTGATGGTGTGGCAATTTGATGGCGATTGCGAATTGATGGCGGTAGCAATTCGATGGCGGTGGCAAAATAGTGGTTTTTGCACAATGATGGCGGTGGCTTGATGATGGCGCTGGCTAATCAATAGCGGATTATGATCGATGGTGGTGGCAAAACGATGGCGGTGGCAAAATGATGGTGGCGGCACAATGATGGCTGTCGGGCTTCGAGGAAGAATGATTGTGGTGCGTCACCGTGATTGTTGGCGGTTTGTCGCCGTGAGTGTTGGCGGTGTATCAGCGTGACTTGTGCCGTGACTGTGGCGGTGCGTGGACGTCAGGTTTCGTGTGTGCTCCTTGATGGAATGGAAGCGATTGATGGCGGTGCGTGGCCGTCGGGCTTCGGGTGTGTTCCTTGTCGGGGTCACCAATATAACCTTTTAACTATACAAACCCTCTGTGCGGCATCACGAGGAGGTTACCTGTCGTTGGTTCGTCTCTGCTAAGATTCTCCTGTAGCAAAAGATACGCCTTCTTGTTCCTTCTTTTATTTTTCTTTATTTAATTTTACAAACTACTTTCTTTACTTTTTGTTGATGACAACTTTTGTTGTGTTCTTTTTCTTTGCATTTAATTCTTGATTTACTTTAAGCTTTTGTTTTACTTTATTACAAATAATTTTCTACTTTCCGCTAATGGTGGCACGTCTGATCAAGTTGAGTGTTTTGTTAAGAAGCGACCACAAAAATGCATATGTATTTGTTTCGTCAACTACCTTGACGAAACATTTTTCGTGAGAGTGGAATGGACGCATTCACATAAGATGCTGCTGCGTTTTACTTTTCATTTTTGCAGCGGCTTCTTTTTTCTCGCCATAATTTTATGGATCTTTTTTGGAAATAATATAATTGTTGTTTTATTTAGTATTTTATTTAGTGTAGATCCGCTACATCACGTCGGGGTCACCAATATAACCTTCGTGTGTGGCATAGACCGGTGTTTGTCACCAATATAACCTTCGTGTGTGGCATAGACCGTTGTTTGTTAGGTTACCTGGACTAAGTTCTTCCCCAGATTACCTTTCGTTTCTCCTCGTTCCAGCTTATACGCCAATTGATTTCTCTTTATTTAACTAGTTTATACGCCAATTGATTTTTCTTTATTTTACTTTTCTTTAATTCAAATTACTTTATATTATGCTTTACATTAACAATAAATTGAATTTACAATTGTAATTTCTAATGAGCAAAGTTTTTCCGTTTCTAACAATGGCACGTCTGCTTATTCTGAGTGTCAGATTGAGAAGAAAAAGTAGATGCCGGAAAAGGCATGGCGACGACAAAATGCATATGTATTTGTTTCGTCAACTACCTTGACGAAACATTTCTCGCGAGAGTGGATGAACGCATTTGTTATGCCTCGTATAGTAACACGAGTAACACGATTAATTTTTCTCAAGGAAAATTCTTCAGGCCAGATGTATTTTGGAGGGTTTTATCCAAATCTGGTGTTTCCGTCCGAATTTAATACTTCACCTTAATGTACCCAAATAATGTGAATAAACCACTGATGTTATAACCACGAATTTACTGGTTTTGTAATTATCTTAATTACATTTAATGAAAAACATAAATTGACAAATGGTTTGAGTTTATTTAATGAAACAATCTTGATCTCATAGACACTAACTTCCAACAACGTCTTGATGTGCTTTTGCACCTATACTTATTATTTATTTTTGCTAACATGGAAAACATGAAAAAATTCCTAACTACCCATTTTCACTTGAATTTGGGTGCTCGTGTTGTTAACCTTTTTTTCTTTTTGTGTTGATTTCGATGCTCCCATTTCAATGCTCGTATTTGGTTAATGCTGATTCCGCGTCTATGTTGTACTGTGTTGTAGGTATGATAATGTAGGTTGTATGATGATGCAATGCCATGCATAACACATTCACATCAAATGCTGCCGCGTTTCAATTTATATTTTGCAGCGGCTTCTTCGTTTCACCATAATTTTATGGATAAAGATTTTTATAACTGTTATTATTATTATTATTAATATGTAGATCCGCTACAAAGAGTTCCAAGGACAGGAAAGAGATATCATCATCATTTCTACTGTGCGATCATCGTCTGACTTACTCAAATGCGATGTTAAATATTCTCTTGGCTTCACATGCAACCCGAAGCGCATGAACGTGGCAATCTCACGATCAAGAGCATTGCTTTATGTTTGTGGCAATATACACTTGTTATCATTGACTGATCAATGGCGTTACTTCATCAAGCATTGTATTGAAAATGATGCATACGTTGGATGTGATCTACCCGAGCTTTTAATGACAAGCAGCTCAACATCAACTATAGAATTAGAAAAATAATTTAAGACAAATCTATACCAAACTTTTTTCCGTATTCGTATCGCCGCGGCGCGCCGGTTATATAAAATTGTTCAATATTTCATTCCTTTTTTTCTGGTATGTAGTTTTCTAACATTCTATGGGACTTTTTTTTTATTAAAAAAAAAAAAGAAATGAATGTAGGGCCCATGCTAGGATAAAAACATTAAAGCAAAGGTACGTTTAAAGAGATTGCCTAAGAAATTAGAAACCTGATCAGGCAAAAGTGACTGTGGCACCCCATACTACTCTTCGAACGAAAACCTCTGCCACTGTTGCAGCTTCCTGGTTTTCTATAGGAAAAGCTAGTATAAATTTAGTTAACTCATCCTAAAAAAATCAAATTATAATTATTTCCTGATTTTGAGGTTGGTATTGGTCCCACTATATACAATGACACTTTTTCGAAAGGAACTGACTTCATTCATCTCCTTGTTGAAAGTGCACTTTTAACTTCGGTAGACGCATGTTTTCCTCTTTATTCAATTTAGCTGTTAAAACGGTTATTAAAAGATGTTTTCATAATTTGAGATATCAGATTCTTGATTCTTATCTGAGTTTGATTCATAAGCTGGAACAAAATAAATCATTTAATCTCTATTGAGTGGAGGAGTTTACAAAAGTTATTTTTCTATCCTCATCTACTCTTATCTAACTGAACTCCTTATTCGATGCTCGTTTACTGTATTAAAGTATTTTTTTTTTCTTACATCACCGGGAATGGGGAGAGAAACCATGCATAAGTACACTACAGTCTACAAACCATCTCGTTAGACGTTTGCTTATTCCATCTCTCTTTCAGACCCCTCAACACACACAAACTAATGTATAGCGGAACCATGATCTGTCTCACACTCTACAAATTGAGGAACTAGACAGTATCAACACCAGTCATACATTAGTGGGAATAGGGAGAGAAACCGTACATATAAATTCTACAAGGCGTCGTCTCCTTGTACATCTACTTATTACAATAAAAGTATTTGACAAAATCAAAACAGCACAATATCAACGTAAAACATGCACTACACAAAATACACAAAAGGTTTAGTGAAAGAACTCACCTTCTTTTACTTGATAAATAAATATTATGTATCTATGTGTTTAAAACTACACAAACTAAAACCCACTGAAGCTAACGATCTACACTCAATGGCACTATTCGACATACTGATCATGTATGATCACTACTAAAGAGAGGTAGAGACTATACCGATCATTTTGTCCTGACAACTCAACAACATACGGAAAAGATGTTGCCAGGACCTCCGCAACAAATCATATTTATTTCTTTTCTTTTTTTTAAAGTGGAACTTACTTTAATTTTGACTCTTACACATGTTTTCCTTTTTATTCAATTTAGCTGTTAAAACGGTTATTAAAAGATGTTTTCATAATTTGAGATATCAGATTCTTGATTCTTATCCGAGTTTGATTCATAAGCTGGAACAAAATAAATCATTTAATCTCTATTGAGTGGAGGAGTTTACAAAAGTTATTTTTCTATCCTCATCTACTCTTATCTAACTGAACTCCTTATTCGATGCTCGTTTACTGTATTAAAGTATTTTTTTTCTTACTGTATCTCCGATTGTTAACAGTTATAACGGTTCTTAATCTAGCCGTTAGATTTCGCCCTCACAACGGTTTTCATTCGGATTATGTGTTATATTTTCAAACACTTTCTTTCCACATCAAACTTGCACCATATTTTCTTATTACAGTGGACCCCCGGTAATCCGGCAAACATTTTGCAGGGCAGTGTCGGACTATCGAATTTGTCGGATTATAGAGCACTGCCTTAGACCCCTATAGTCCGGATTTTTTTTACGAAAGAGTACCTTGTAATCCGACAAATTACATATCTAATGACGAGAGTCTATTTATATTATACGTACATATGTATGTACTTTGAAGTACAAATCAGACTTAATTTATGTAAGTCGAATTTAGTAAATTAAATAACAATTGAGAGCATACGTTTTATTATAAAATTAAGCATAAATGCACATACATATATACCAAAATAATCAAGAATTATTAATCAAAATCATGTAGTGAATACTATATCAAATTATGAAGCTTTGAAATATTCATCAATTTTTTTTTGTTTAAGGTTGTTATAACGCGAGATCAGAGCTTTGTCCCTCAGTCTTCTCAAAAGTAAAAGTTCGTTGTAGGATGTACCATTCTCTTCAGCCCATTGTAAGCCTAGCTCAAACGCGTTAACTGCGTCTTGATCTGTGACTTGTGGAGCAGTTGCAATCACGTCATCGTTATCTTCCTGATCGTTTGATGTATTATTAGAAACCTCTTTTATAATATCTTCGTCAGACATTTCAAGAAAAACATTTTCTTCTTTATCCATTCCACGGCACCAGACTTCCAAATCTTCCGGACTTATCTGTGTTTCAGTAGAGACTTGTTCTATAACTTCCGAAGTTACACTGATTTGTGGATCGTTGCTAGGAGTGGTGATTATATCTGGCCATAACTTTTTCCAAGACGATTTAATAGTTGATGACGGTAACGCACTCCACGACTGACTAAGAGCAAAAACCAAGTCTTTCATATTAAATTCTCTTAAAGTTTTTTCTATTGGTTGGTCTTTTGATACGGCTCTCAAAAGTAGGTTTTTTTTATAGTCTTGCTTAACAAACTGAATGATGTTCTGGTCCATTGGTTGAATCAGTGCAGTGCAATTTGGCGGAAGAAACATCGCAGTGATGCATTTATCCTCAGTTGTCAGTTCTTCTTCAGACGGATGACCGGGAGCGTTATCAAGAAGCAACAACGCTTTTTGAGGAAAACTATGATCTTTTAACCATTTTCTAACTTCAGGTACGAAGCATTCATCAAACCACTTTTTGAAAAGGTCTTGTGTCATCCATGCACTTTTTTGTCCGTAATAGTGTACAGGTAAATCAATGTTTTTGAATGCTCTTGGTTTATTAGATTTCCCAATGACCACCATCTTAAGCGCGTGTGTACCTGCAGCATTAGCACATGGTAGTATGGTTACACGCTCTTTACTCACTTTTCGTCCAGGCTCATCTTTTTCGTTACAAGAAACGAAAGTTTTGTTAGGCATTACATGCCAAAAAAGCCCTGATTCGTCTGCATTATACACCTGTGACGGGTCAAGATTTAAATCGTTCACCTTTTGCAAAAATCTTAATTTAAAGGGCTCTATGCAGGTGGCATCGTTAGAAAGTTTCTCTCCTGTAATAGTCATTAAACGTATGCCATGACGACTTTTAAAACGTTCTAGCCATCCTTTGCTGGCCACAAAATCATCTTTGTTTGTTATTTCCTTATAAAAAAACATAGCTTTCATCACCAACATGGGTCCCGAAATTGGTGCATGCCTGTTTCTTTCCTGAAGAAACCACATGTACAAAGCTTCTTCCACTTCTGGATGTTCAGCTTTCTTGAGTGTCTGTCTTTTGCCTGGCCCGCAGACAGTAGTTGACACGAACTTTTTAATCGTCTCGTGGTTTTTTTAATGTCATAAATTGTAGATCGGCCTACGCCGTATTCACTTGCTACACTACTGAAAGTTTCATTGCGATTTAAGCGATCTAAAATATCACATTTTTTTCGCTTTTTTTTCTCCGTTCGATATTTTATTTCACTTGACACATGGTTTTAGGGTCTCACAGGCTAGTACTGCCTAGAATTTTTTTTTTTTTACGTAAACCCTTTTAATACTCCGCTACTACTGCAAAAGATTTAGACGTGATCCAGCCCTGATATATGTAAAGGCCTCGTGTATCGCAAGATAGGTATATTTCCTCTAAAGTATAAAGTTGTTCAGTTTTTCACTCGAGTCGTCTTACGACCCCGTGTAAAAAAAAAATGTAACTTCGTTGTTCTCCCTATCGTTGTACGGATCTCGTAGTATACGCTGTCTACCTGTTAGAATTTGTGAAAATATAAAAATTTAACAATGTCTCTATTTTATAGTCGTGGTAACTTTCATAGGTATTTTCTTTGAAGAATAGTTTTTATTTTTTTGACAGGTTTCGCACCTTGAAATATGTTCTTCAATATCTTTAAGCACATTATGCCATTTAAAGTTCATCTTTATTCGCTTGAAGGTTCTTTTAATTCATTGATGCCCTCCTGTAGGATTTTTGTGATATTCATTCGAAATTCTTTTTTTAATATATAACATCATTTGAAAACACAATAAAAACGCTCTGTATAAAATCTTGATGTTGATGGATCGCCTTGGAAGGTGACTGGATAGCTGTGGACATCGTGACTTTAAGTTTAGGGAGAGTTATTTGACGAAAAGCATAGGCTAATTGTTTCTCGTCGTGAAGCCGTGCATGCGAGCCTGTGCCCTCAGGACCATATCTGGGATGCCATCAATAAGATCTTGGACGATCTCCTCCTCATCCGTCATACCCAGCTTATTGGCCATCACAGTCTTCTCATTAAGTAAGTTTGGAACGTCTCGTTGGGCTGCCAGATTTTGCATTCGAACTCTCGTTTGATTGATAGACGACTCTCGTTTGAAATAAACATCTCAGCCATTCTTTAATTTGCGCTGGGTCCCAGACTTTTTAAAGAGACCACTGCTTTTCAAAATTCTAATTTTATTGTAATACTTCGCGTATATTTTGCCGGAACGAGCCTTTCCCGGCTGTCTTATAAAATAGAGTTACTAGCGATATAATTTTAAAGATTATTATTTAAGAAAAGAATTAGTTTTTTTTTTTACCTGGGTCTCTGTAGGGAATAACAGTTTTATTTTCGTGGCCAAGTCCTCCGCCAAGGCAACGGACATTTTGATATTTTTTTTAATCATAAATTCGATAGCTAAGTCAATTAAAACGATTTGGGTTGTATCGTTGAACTCCTTATTTAATTTTGACATTTCAAGCAGTCCCTTTCCTTGAGTGCTGTCGCGGTGAGACATTCTTCCAAGTCTATTTCCGTGGGCTTAGTGTTTGGACTGGATGAAATTGTCACCAAATCAACGAGGATTTCATTTGGTGTTTGATGATAATCACTTGAAAGGGTGGACAAATCAGTCATTTGCCACATTTTAAAAGAATGTTCGAATTTTATAATGTTTCCCAAAGAAAACCCGTCCAAAAGCTTGTCTACATGCCGGGAAGTCATGTGTTTTAATGCAATTTAATCGATTTCTTGTTCTAAAAAATTAGGTGCGTTTCTTATACAAGAATATGTTAAAATTCATTTGTAGACATACCGATACATTTTTGGTGTAGTTTCTCGAATACCCAACTTCTTAAAAGAAGCAATAGTTCCGGTTCAGCCTGGATTTCTCTTAACTCGACACATTCGGGCAACTGGTTTCCAATTCCGTCATAGTATACATATGATACTTCTTGCTGAATGCATGTAAATGATTTTGAGACGGGTTTTCGTCCATTGCAATGATGTTGCTTGTAATATAAATACTTCTTTTTTTTAATAAATTCAATTTTTATTTCCTCGATGGTCTTAAGCAACACTTTATTGACTGTTTTGTAATTGCCTAAAGGTTAGTTATTTAATAAATAAATTCATTCGTTAGCAGATTTGTTTTTCTGAACAAGTCAATATATAGAAAACTCAAATTTTTGATCATAATGTAAATTTATGGTCTTAGGTTCATAAAAAAATACAATTCCTCGGAATTTATATGCAAGTGCATTAAACATGAAAAAGCTTAAAAATATTCTTTTAAACGAATCATAAGTTTTCCATTGAACATCTTAACTACATTGATTGGTGGCCGAATAGAGGTATTTGCTGAAGTTGACACAGTTAACAATGTCATTAATAAATATGATAAAAAGTAGAGGACCTAGATGACTACCCTGTGGAACACCAGAGGTACAATTTATCTGTCTTGAGGTGAATTCGTCAATTTTGACTTTTTGAACCCTTTTTATGAGAAAGGAACAGATCCATTGAAGGAGGCTTGAGTGGAAACCAAATGATTCCAATTTTTGAAGCAGTATTTTGTGACAAACCGAATCAATGTCGTTTTTTAAATTGAATTCAACCTGCATAATATAATTTCTGTGCGAGAATTTACTTAACACTCCCTGCGAAGATTACAAAACTGTATTTGCTCAGCCAAATCATTCGATTTCTTAAACTTAGCGAAAGATTTGTTTTTTAAATTTTTAAGGTGTTTCAGCCTGTTATTATACCATGGAGGTTTGGAAATATTCTTTTTCTTTTTGTGTGGCACTAATTGATTGAAAGCATTATTTAAAATTTGCGAAAAGCGATCAAACATATTTTGTAGATCTAAGTTTAAAAATTCAGTTTTCCAGTCAATACTTTATATAATAATTAATCAAGTTCAACAAAATTTGCCTTTAAAAAGTTAAATGTTAATGAATTGTTACTATTAATTTTTAAATAAGTGTACAATTGAATTTCAATATACAGTTCCTTATGATTGATAGAATCATTTAATAATGAAAAAGGAAGCGTATCATACACAGAACCCTTGAATTCATCATGTGGTATGAAAACAAGATCAAGAATATTATTCAAACTATTGACAACGCTACTGATTTGACATAAGTTAAGAGCAAATAAATGGTCAACACAAGTTATTTCGATAGCACTTTTTAAGTTACAGGGAATAAGCATATTTTCATTTGAAGAATAAGACCATTTCACATCAGTTAGATTAAAATCACCGATTACAAAAACCTTCTGCGGACAGTCATTCAAATTACTTACAAAATCAATGTTAGCAAGGTGCTTTTCATAGATATCAATGGGACTTCTAGGTGGTATGTAGCTGGAAATACCTGTTCCAAGACGAATTTTGGCATAATTGTTCGATGTCGATGTTTGGCAGCGATATTATGTGGGATGAGAAGCATGAACGAACCGCCAATAGTAGACCACCTCCGCGATCTTCAGCAGTAATAAATACATCGATCTCGTCGGAAGACAATATATGAACCGCCGTTCACAATTTCAGAATCGGAGATTCCACTCCAAAGCCAGGTTTCCACAATAACAATAATGTCGTAGTTTACGTGGGTAGATGAATGATATAAGGCAGGTAGTTTAGTTCGAATTCCACTTGCATTATGATAATAGATTTTTATCAACGAAGCCCTTTCAGCTGTTGGTTGGGTTGTCGCTTCTTGCTGCGAAAAAAATCATGTACCACCGTATGCAAAGGCCAAAAAGACTTATTGCATAGTAAATTGTAGAGCTCGAGGTTTCTTCCAACTCTAATTTCGAAAGAAGAATATTCCTTTTCTGGTGTTATGATGAATTTTCGAATGGTAAGATTAGATACACAAAATGATGAACAATTTTTTTGAATATAATTGTGTACTAAATCTTCAGACGTTGATGGAGAAAGGCTTTAGTTTAGTTTAGTTTAGTTTAGTTTATTTTATATTATACAAGAAAAAAGATTTTACAGCCATCAATAACGAAAATCTCAATTATTTCAAAAAAGCTCAATTCGTTTCCGAATCTTGTTAAGAACAAATTTTTCTTGTAAGTGGTACCTCTAAATGAAACTTGGGAATGCCATTCAACAGGTTTTGCTGAATCAATATTTAATTTGGCATAGATCAATGAAGTATTATTACTTTTAACTGAACATTTTTTGTTTGTTACCAAATCTGTCTCTTTGGATGACAACAACAGATTTGCGAATCTCATTTGAAACTTTTTTGCTAAAGTTAGAGAAATAGGGTAAAGCCGGGGGATATGGCACCCATTTTTCATTTTTCTTATAACTTCGAAATTAAAAAAGGTTTTTATTTCAAACCAAAATAGTTTTATTATAAAATATATTCATTAACCAAAAGTAGGAACTCATTTGTAATTCATAGTTAGTTAAATTGTTTTTGTCGCAAAAATAAAAAAAATGACTCTTACAAAAATGGAGGGTGATATGGCACCTGCTTGCGGGTGAAATGGCACTTCACATTATTTTTGTGTTTTTCTTCCCACATTTATTAAATGTGTTATTATAGGATGTACAGGAGTCGTGTGACCAAAAGTGACATTATTCACCTTAGCCACTCGTCCGGTTTCGTTGTAAGGGCATACTCTTCCCCACATCCTACACAAATATTTTCTTCAAAATCTTCGGGTCCATCTGAGTCATCGTGCAATGATAGTATTTGTTCGTCCTCTGATGTGCTATCGTCAACGTTCTTATTCTTTTTAGTTTTCAGCTTTTTATTTGACATTCTCTCCTTTGGTCTCTTCAAAGATTTTATTTTTTGTGCTGCCAGGTTTTCCGTTGATGTTAATCCGAGATTTCTGAGTCCTTGCACTCGGTTTTATAACTTTTGAGGTGGAGGGTATTGGAGAAATTAACGTAAGCAGTTTTCCTGGAGTAATGTCACTTTGATCAGCCCTGGGCGTTTCCGGAACTTCTTGCTGCTGAAAAGTCGAATTCGAAATGTTAAAAAAGAGCAAATACATACATTTTGCCAAAGTAAACACTACCTCAACGGTGATTTCCCTTGTTGGTGTGGTCTGATCTTTCTCAAATAGATTTTCATCTAATTCGATGTTGCTTTGGATGTATCCATACTCTGGAATAATCTCAGGATTTAGTGGAAAAATTCCAGTTGCTAAAAAAGCTGAAATTCCATTTTTAGAAGTTGCAGATTTGGTCCAAGCCTGGGACAATAGCGCACCGAACTTGAGACGGGTCAATTTTCTTGTTGGATTGTTTTTAAGGAACATATTGCAAGCTTCATAGTAAAAGTGCTTGAAGGATTTAAAAAATGATCGGTCCAACGGTTGCAGGAACTGTGTGGTGTGTGGTGGTAAACACAGAATTATATTTTGGTGCTCTACTGCAAATTCCAACATTTCCACATTGCTACAGTGGGACGAGTGGCCATCCAAGATAAGAATCGTCTTACCTTCCGGCTTCCTTGGGACGAAATGATCCTTAAGCCACGTAAAAAATATGTCACTATTTACGTAGGCCGATTTGTGGCCCATATAAACCACAGACCCTGGTGGCATTCCGTCTTCGAATTCCGCTTTCTTGTTTTTACCTTAAAAGAACAAAATAATAAAATTAATTTAGGTAACCACAACTGTTTTCTGAAATAAGTTAGGTACCTACCTTTAAAAACGCAGGCTGGTGGTAAAAAATGTCCTTCTGCGTTGCAGCATGCAACGACCGTTATTGTCTCACCTCTTTCTGCCGATGTTATTGCGGTTACATTTCGCGACCCCTTCTCTGCAATAACGAAAGAGGGCCGATTGTTAAGTTGACACCCAGTCTCGTCCATATTAAAAATATGAACCGGTTTGTCCAGCAAATTATTTTCGGTCAAGGTTTTTTCCAGAAATTGAAAGTATGTAGCAACTTCTGTCTTAGACATAGCTTTGGCTCGCGACTGAGACACTCCCTCTGATTTTCGAACTGCTAGATCAGGATGGCGTTTCATAAACAAAATGAACCAGTCCTTTCCAGCTTCTTTCGTAAAATTGTTGAATTTGTGCCTTGTCTCGCACTTTTCTGCCAATCCATAGGCCATTTGGCACACTTCCTTCCTTGATGGAGAAAATCCGTGTGCCTGGAGTTTTTTTATGTGACACACAATTTTTAGTTCCCTTTCCACCCCTAAGCAGAATACGGATCCTAAAGCAGACTTTTTACAGTCTGGATCTTTAAGGCGTCGTCTAAGGGTGGTAAAAGGAATTGAAAAGTGCTTTGAAGCTGCTTTTATGGACATTGTTTTAGCATGAACAGCTTCAATGGCTGCTGTGAGTTGCTCTTGCGTCCATTTTGCACGATTTGAAGATAATTTTTTTTTTGTAAATTGTCGGCATTTCTGGAAGAAATTTGTCAAAGCTTCAAAATAATAATAAAACGACGATAAAAATGAAAATAAAGTATAATAAAGTAGGGGCGGGGGAAATGGCACCGGCGCCATATCTCCCAAGCTTCTGAGGTGCCATATCACCTTTTTGACATTCCTTTTTATATTCGAAATAACATGAACACTCAAGCACGCAGGGTTATACTGCCCATATTCTCGTAAAGGCCCTAACTACGTTTTTCATTATTCCGAGTTACAGAGGAAAACACTAAATCGCTCACCGCAACCTGAATACCGAAATAAAAAAAAATAAAAAAATACTTGTTTTACAGCTTTAATGTGTGCTTTATTTTATGCAATAGCTTCATTTTACAAATTTGGATGTTTGTAGAAAATAATGCAGATAGGGCTTTTAGGTATTTTGAAAGACATTTTTAAAAAGCCCTATGTACATACACCCATATGCAAATATCTTATTAATACTCATTAGTTTAAATAAATTAATACATTTTATTAAAAAAAAACAATATGTTTAAGAAAAATAATATATTTTTTCTTATTTTTGCATTTAAGACTACTCTATGTTTGCTTCAATTTCAGTGAGAGGAAGATTGTTCCAGAAAATTTTTCTGTTTTCAGGAAAAAGCTCGAAAAGATTTTTTTCAATGTTTAACTTTCTTTCGATGGATATTCCTCTTGGCTGGGAGCGAACAAATGATGATGGTCCTTGAAATCCAGACTTCGTGTACTGATTTTTTAGGAAGTTCAGTTCTATGAACTCAGCGTCGAAAGATTTCTTATAAGATAAGTTGTTGCTTCCCCGTTTAACTTTCAAGCACGTTATTTCGTGCAAGTATGGTCTTGGTGTGGTTTTATTTATTTTGTAAATAGAGGAACAATCGGGCCAGTCGTAAAAGTCTGAGAACGCCATCTCCTTAACAATTACTTTACTTGAGTTAGATGTTTTTACGCATTCAACAAAATCATTAAAATCATAAAGTTTTCCCTTCCTTTTCATGGAGAGTTCCACTTGATGGTGAAAACTGTCAGCTGACATAAAAGAGTGGCCTGGGGCTAGATTCCGCAAGAGTGAGTTTAAAAAACTCACACTCATGGCCCTCTGAAAACTCACGCTCTGAAAGACCGTGAATAAATTTGAAGGATAGTGTACACGTCTTCTGTCAAAAAAACTCACCTTCACCCTTGCGGAATTTAGATTAGAGAGTGTGCACAATTTTTCGTGTACACAATAAAAATTCACTCTTGCGGAATCTAGCCCCTGGTTCGAAATAATTAAATGTAATTGATTGAGCTGCTATCTCATTGGAATTGATCACCATTATGAGGTATGAAAACAATGTCCAGTTCTTGTTTTGAGCTGCACAATTATCAACCCATAGAGTTATATGGGCCCTATCCCGATACTGAAGGAAGAAAGCATGAAAAGTGCTTATAATATCTTCTTTCTTTCTGCCGGAAGTTCCCTCATGCCATATTGCAGCAAAAGGACTTTCTCTGCTTTTCTTTCCAAGTGGAACAAAGCTTTCATTGAACGCTATAATGCGTCTTGCAAAAATAGCTGCTTTGAATCCTTCTAGACGTGGTAGCATTATTACTTTTTGCAAATCCACAGATACAACTAGAGTATCTGGCATAATTTCATTAGGATCAAGCTTACTTTGCTTCTGATACTCAGCTCTAGTAAGCGCTACTCTGGTTTTGTGATCCATCCAGGCTTGGCAAACATCACAACTTTCTTCATACTGACCTTGCTCATGCTGAGTGGTTAGATGAAGTTTGTTGCTTTCACACAACTCACATTCTTCATGCCCAAGCAAAGCAAAAGAGATATTCATCTCACAAAGGATCTTGCAAAAATGGCTGTATGATGTTCGAAGGTTGGGATGGCTTTTTATGAGTTCATTGTGCATACTTTTCTTCGTAACATCACTTGGTAGGTACCGACGCAAAGGAGCATGTTCTCGACGATAGTGTGAAATCGTTGGATTTTCAATGTCCAATCTTGAACTAGAGCGACCGCATCGTCCACGCTTATCGGTGCGGGGTGATATCGCACCTTCAGATGTTTTTGAAGTGACGTCGTAAACTACGCTGTTATTTTCTTTCGAAAATCCCAGCGTCGCGTCGTTAGGTAAAAAGTCTTGCACACTGCAGAATTTTCACCCTCTTCATTTGTAAGGAAATAAAAAAGACTAAAGTTTCTTCTTGTCAATGAGCCATCTTGTTTTGTATCTCGAGCTGTTTTTTTTTTTTGTGTTGAGCTCAATATAAATTGTTGCCTGCCTGACCAATCTAAAGACCAAAACTGAGTATTAATAGCAAGCCTCCTACCTTCACAAATTTTTGACACACATTTTCTTCTACATTTTTCTCCACACGGTGGTCGAACTGGATGCTTCTTAATTTCTTTTTCTTTCCTCTTTTTCTTTTTCTGATCCTGTGATAGCCCTTTCCTCTTCCTTTTCAACGTTCCGCCATCATTAATGATTTCTGCATCCTGTTCAGGGTCGTTAGATTTTGCTTGTTCTAAAATTTGTATTGAAGTCAAAGAATAATTGGTTAACTAACTAATCTTATCCGTTCTTGAGAATTCATAATTGTTCCTTGAAAATCTAATTTATACCTTACCTGTTGTAATTGTAGTAATTTGTTCGACTACATGTTCCGTTGCTGAAGCTAAAACTGAAGCTTGGGTTTCTAACTGTAAGTTTTCGTCATCTGAATCGCTACTACTAGTTTCTGGCACATAATTGCGATCCATTTCGAATTTTGTTTTATTTTTATTCTCTTTTAATTGTTTTTTCATCCCTTCGATTTTAGCTCTTTGCTTCACGTTGAGTGCTAAATTTACAAGCATTCTTGACCTATTCATTTTAAATCACTTTTCACACACAAACTCAATGCACTTTTAAATTTAAATCAAAAAATAAATTTCAAATACTTAGGTGTGTACCGCACTCAAAACTGATTTCAACTGAAAGTAAACTTCCTTCTCTTATGTCTTCAAAGTAGAAGAAATAACACTAGAAAATTCATAAGGAGCCAAAAATGTCACATAGGGCCTTTTAAAATAATGTTTTAGGACGTTATGTGGTAGCTAGGGCTTTTTAAATTTTTTTCCCTCATGATTTGTACTTAGGGCTTTTAGAAAATGGCATTTTCTGTCTTATTTGAAGTTTTAGGCAAAAGAAATAAATACAAATAAATCGGAGAAAATGCCCTAACTCCAAATATGCAAAAAAAACAAAATCGAGAATTTTGTAGTTAGGGCCTTTACGAGAATATGGGCAGTATAGTAGTAAGCAAACACAAACGAACACAATTATACCTTTTTTTTTCTTTTAAAATGAACACCTGGCGTCAAGTACTTTCGTATTACCACGAACTTCACTAATACACAAAAAAAACTTTTTGCTAGATACACACTCACTTTTTTTTTCGCCGGCTGTAAATATAGTGCCTTACGGACTGCTGCAATGCGAACTGGATACTTCAAGAGCTCGCGTAATACTGAATCATGTGTTGTTCTCTTTGTTTTGAAAAGAAGTCATTAAGTGGGAGATATTGAAAGGGTGCCATATCACCCGACTTTACCCTATTGTTTCTAGATGTAATTGAATGAGCATATGATTTAAACTCTTTATGCTTAGCTTCAAACCTAAAGGTCCAGTAATATTTTGGGGGCCCAGAATACTGAATAACTGGAGGATAATGTGTCAAATTGTGATGCTTTGGTTTTAGAGTGTCTTCGAATAAAAGTAAATATTTGGAATGGTGATCTTTTATGAGGTTTTGAAGGAGAGTTCAAGTTTTACTGTTAATTGTATTTGATAACAAAATGTCAATTATTTCCAGCAAAATGTTGAAAAAATTCCAGACTTCATCATTATTTGGCACCAGATCACCTATATCATGAGAGGTAAGAAATGCGTGAAACACTTTACTTCACTTGCAGTCATTTGTAAATGAAATTTTTGAAAATGCGTTCTTTGAACAGGACCTGAAATATTTCCTACTTCTAATGAACCATAATTAAAATTTTTTTTCGATCATTTAGTGTCTTAAGCGTGAATATCTGAGCGATTTCTGTATTGTTGAAGTTGAACTTCTGATTGTTGAACGAAACTACTAGGTTTTGATACTCTAGCTAAGCATAAGCAAAGCTTTTATATCCTAGAAGGAAATTTATTAGTTTCTAATATAATTTTACATTATTTTCTTACGTTTTAGTTTCCTTGTAATGTCTTTAATGTTCTTTTCTTTAATTTAATGTATTTTACTCTGTTCTTTGGTTTTTATTTTACGTTTTACTTTTAGCTTTATCTAAATTGAACACATTTGTCATAGGAATGAAAGTTTTCAGAATCAAAAAATGACTAACTTATTGAATAGACAAGAAAATAATATGGCGGAGTTAAATAAATATGGCAGACTCGGCTCGTCGGCTGACGGCTTATTTTCCTTCCTTTGGTGGCGTAGTCGGTGCTACCAAGTTCGTGTAACATGTATAGTATGTTATAATGTGGCAAATATCGTAATGACAAACGCCTTCAAAAACATCATTCATCACATCAACTGAATAATTACTGACGACATGAAATGATTCAATTCGATTGAACACTGACTGGGTAAAAATTCCCGAATCCTCATAAACGTTTTCGATCACATCTTCATGGTAATTTGCTAGAGTTCTGAGTTGATCTACTGCTTCTTTGCATATTGTTTGAGTAATTTGATTAATTCGAGCACTTGCAAAATCGACAAAAGTGTTTGCTGGAAAATGATTTGCTGAAATCACAAATTTGGTTGAAACCTAAGTTATCTCCTATGATGAGTCCAAGGATAAAATGAACATTTTGAGGTCCGTCTGCTGTATTAATTAGAATACCTTGTGAGGCTTCTTTAATCCCAGCTGGGGTAAGACTCAGCGGGTCCAAGGTTTCTTCCCAAGGAAGCTCTAAAACTTGGGTGCAGTAGTCCAACTTCTAAAATAACGAGGCGAGTCGAGGCAATTTATGAGTTACAATCTTGTTTATTGTTTACCAAAAATAGACAAAAGAAAAAGGAAAAAGTCTTTACAAAGTTTGAAGTTAATTGGTTTTCTCTTCAGTTTTTAGCACAGTACGAGTAGATGGGTCGCGGCGCAGGCTCGCCGGCCTGATACTTGCGGGGCGCTTCAGCTGGATGACGCTTCTCCTTTGGTAGGTTAATCGCTTGGCTTTCGGACGGTACGGAAGTTCGAAATCGGTACGAGATTGATTTGACCGGGGCGGGTTTTAACGACAGCTGCGCTCCTGTAATAATAAAAGAATATAAATGCGATTAGGAACGTCGTCTATAAGAAGAGGCGATGCTTGACGGAACAACGGGGGAGGAGTGGCTGTAATGGCCACGGCAGAGGAACTAACCGATGGCCTCTGTTAGGAGGAACTCCTTTTCGGTTAATTCGAGCGTTTGTTTTTGCAAATTTACACAAGCAATCTTGTGCTTTGCGGTGAATTGACTGGCGGCCTCTGCTAGGAGGAACACTATTCCAATACAAAAATTAAATAATAAAAGAATTTTATTATTTTTAGTTGGAGTATTGTGATTTAAAAATCGAAAAAGAAAGTTTTTTGTGACCTTCACTCCATTTATGCGTTTCGCCCAATGAATTCAAGAGTAATCGGGGAGTTGACTGGCGGCCTCTGGCAGGAGGAACACCTTTCCAGTGAACTCAATAATAATGTGAATTTGACTGGCGGCCTCTGGTAGGAGGAACACTATTCCAGCAATTTCACTCAGGATGGTCGGGGAATGGAGAAGATGAAAATTATTGAAGTTGTAGTGGTATTGCCCCTAACAACAAATAGTTGACAAATCTCTGATTTTTCGGCAAATTGTTACTTCTACTTATTATTTTTCTGGTAGAATGTAAATGTGAGGCATACCAAGGCGAGTGAAATATTATCCCTCGCTGCCCATGCATGTGCCTATACCCACCGATCACAACAACAAAGTACACTCGGCGGTCCTTGGTAGCTCACCGGCTGCTGTTTTAATTGAATTTATTTTCGTGTGAGAAATGTGTACCAACCATGCAGTGTACTTGCGCATGTGTTTGGTTGTAGTTGCTCGCTGGGTTGGTGTGTACTTATGCTAATGACTGCTTGCGTGATTTCTCGGTGCACATGTTATTGTGTATCAGCGAGTGTAAATCTTAAGGTAAGTTGGATGTGGTTTGGTGGCAGCCAGGTGTTGCAGTCGGAGAGAATAAAAAAGAAGACACTTTTTCTTTAGCTTAGGTACATATATAAAGTTTAATTCAATACTTTTATACACGCGCTTTAAAATTAATATGTCTTTCAATGTTTCAATCTATAATGTTTAAATGCTCGCGACTGACTGACTATTATAAATTTTACAGCGATAAGTTTAGGTAAGAGTATCAGTACATAATGAAATGACAGTTATTACATTAGTATACTAAGCGAAATTTTTACAACTTTAGGCAAGTGTAGTAGTTAGTACATAATAAACATGACTGTTATGATTTTATGGTGTTAAATTAATGCAAAGGTTTGTATGATTGTATTAGTACGTGAAGTGATGATGGCGGCAACACCAGGAGAAGTGTGGCGCATCGTCACAACCCTCTTCTAAAATAGAGAGGTTTCTTACAAGGAAACTGAAACATGTTTCATTGTCTAAATTTTTTATATCTACAGCCTTCATAAACCCTGCTACAAAAACATTGCGAAGTTTTGAAATACTTCCTACTCCTGGGAAATTGTAATAAATTCCGGAAATTGGAAGCTTATGGGATCCTAAGGGATTATTAACTTCGAAATCGTCTACATACAAAAAATATGGTACGCAAATTTCTCCTTTATATTTGAATATTTTTTCTTGCCGGAGCTTGCCTTGCATAAAATTGGACAAGTTATCATCATTTTGGAATATTGTGTTGTGCGTTTCATGTATTTGAAATTTCATGGGCAGCATAAATGCTTTTGTATCAATTTCAGCATAAAGAGACTCTCCATTATGCGATACTAGACCAATTTCATTGTTAATTGAAAAGTGTAGAATATTATCAATAAAGTTATTTTTTTTGCAACCATTTTTTCAATTGATAATAATCACTGTAGCAATATTTAAAGGGATCTAAAATTGTATTACAAAATTTTTCTTTGGATGGAAATAAAATAGTTTGAATATCTCATTATTACTAAAATTGCTGAAATCGTTTAAATATAAACTAAATTCCGAAGCAGAGTTATACAAAATTTTTGCGAATTCGCTTATTTCGTTCCTAAGTAAATTTTCATTTCGGGTATATAGTCCGGTCAATCTAGACATTTGAAGTTACATAAATTCGCACCAAGCTGAAAGTTGGTGAGATCGTTTAAAATATGAATCCAAATAAAACTTGAAAGTTCCCCAACTTTCCCCTGCATGGAAAAAATTTTATTCGAGGTCAAAATTCAAAAATATGATTTTTTCCCCATTTTTTGCAATTTTCGGCAAAACAGTAAGTTTTATCATAAAAATATGTCAAACGCAATTGTAGATTATAAATTTATCTATAAAAAATATAAAGTTACTTTTTTTCTTACGAGCCACTGTTTGGCAGATATAGCGTATTTGCATTTCTAAAGTTTTAATATATGATTAAATAGTTTCTCCTTTTCAACAAACCACTTCTATCGATGGTTGGAGCATCGATACTTCGTTGTAGTTAGTATTTTGATGTTGGCCACTCGATGTAGTGGTGTCATCCGTATCCGAGGTGCTGGACAAGAGCATCGGTACTTCAAGGTAGTTGGTTGTTTGAAGTACCACATCGGTAGTTGTTTGACGTAGACCGCTCGATGTAGTGGGGTAATCCGTTGTAACCAGTGGGTCGAAAACTGGACTGGAAGGAAATGATGCATTTAACAAGGATTGTTCATTCATATCAATCTCCTAATTTCAAAACATACCAATTAAGGAAATCCATTTGCTCCTTGTACTTCCAGGTACATTCCGGGTCATCAGAGTTCCCAGTGGTGTTTGCTGTCTGCTTCAGCAAACGCAAATAGCGGTCTCTCAACGACTTCCATTTTGTCTTCGCAGTATCAACTTGAATATTGTTATCAATCGAAACATTCTTGAAAAATAAAAAACAATTGAAACATTTACCTGGCATTCCGCATGCTTGCGATACATCATTCCAGGCCTTCTTTCTCTTTATTGTATGCCTATAGTTTGGGTGGGCTCTGTCCCATAGCAAAGGCTTACTTTTTATTAACTGAATAAGTTTTTCAGTTTGCAAAATGATGCTTTCTTGTTCCCCTTCAAACGCTGATGGGGAATCACTTTCGATAGTCTCAACGGAACTCTCGACAGTACTTTTTGTCCTTAAAAGAAAGCGGATTTGGGATTACAACTTTTGGTCTCAAAACTCATGTAAGCTTTTACTTTTTTTGCTTGCTGTACTTGCAATTGGTTTCTATAGGTTCAGTACTTTCATCAAAATTTAGGTTCCTCCTTAAATCTCGATTAAAACAGTCTGTCAATGCCTTACATTTTTTTTGCAAGCATCAACTAGGGATATGTTTTTGTTTAGAAAACATTTAGAAGAACACACACTTACCTGGAATTCCGAATTCCTCTGAAACCTCCTGCCACGCCTCTCTTTTCTTTTTTAAATTTTAAAAAAATTCATGGGATTGGTCCCATAAAATACTTCGATTTCTGATAAGTTCAATAAAAACTTCGACTTCCGACATGATGACTTGGGGTTATGAATTTTGATCATCGACAATACACTGTACTTGTACTGTCATTCTTCATGTTTATTTGCGTTCCTCGAGCTGTTCTTCAATCGCACTTAAAAACTGCAACATTTCTATTTTCGCCTTATTCTTTTCTGATCGAGGAAAAGCTTTCAATTTTTGTACCAGTGACTGGCAAAACAGTTCATCCTCGTCAGGTTCCAACGTTGCCCCAGGTGCGACTGTTTCCGAAGGTTCAAGTAGGGACTGCTGTACCGATTCCATCGTGGATGCAAAAACCACTTCTATCGATGGTTGGTCATCCGTATCCGAGTTGGACAGGAGCATCGATACTTCGTTGTAGTTAGTATTTTGAAGTTGGCCACTCGATGTAGTGGTGTCATCCGTATCCGAGGTGCTGGACAAGAGCATCGGTACTTCAAGGTAGTTGGTTGTTTGAAGTACCACATCGGTAGTTGTTTGACGTAGACCGCTCGATGTAGTGGGGTAATCCGTTGTAACCAGTGCAATGTGGGTACCCGCCCATACAAAGTGCGGTCAAAAATATTATTCTTGCTTTTTTTTTAAATAAAAACCCGTTGATATGTTTGCGATGCTTTCTTTCTAAGGCTGAGGTATACTCAGCGTGTCCAAGGTATTCTCGACGAAGCACCAGAAGTCGAGATAAAGATTCCACCAAGACTTAGCCAAAATAACCAAATGCGACCAACTTTTATTTTTCCAATAAATTCCTTTTTATTTATCGTCTTAATAACAATAGGTTTACTTAAAATAGCATATACAACAATAATTCTGTCCTTAGCGCAAATGCCAAAGAATAATCGGGTGGCTAAAAGCCTGTCCTCGATACCCTCAGGAGGAGGGGAAGGAGGAATAAACACAAGTAATCTTGTCCTTGGCGCAAATGCCAAAGAATAAACGGGTGGCTGTCAGCCTGTCCCCCCTACACTCAGGAGGAGTGGAGAGAGGAATAAACAAGCAAGGTCTCGCTTCTGCCTTATGTCCAGAGCACCAATGCTGTGGAATTATCGTTGAAACCACTTTTGCGTCAGCAGCTTCCAATGTCCGTGCGGATTCCTGACGGGAATTCACACGGAATAAACGTTTGAGCTTTTCCGGACTCTGTCCTCAGCGTACAATGCTGAAGAATAATCAAGTGGCTTTCAGCCTGTCCTCCCTACACTCAGACGGAGTGGAAAGAGTAATAAACGAATTTGAATAGCTGGTGCCGTCCTTTCAAAAAGTAAGTGGGACTAGTACCAAGTACTGAAACCCAAGTTTCAATTGAGTACTGTGTACACTCTACCTAAGTGGAGCAGACACTTAACTTTACCTGTTCGAGATACATCCCTATATCATATTTCCTACCACAAGTGAGTGTGAGCTCTATAAATGAGCAAAACCCAGTGACCATTGTTTGTGGCGAATGTATATGCAATGTCGCATGCCGATGCCTGTGTTTGCATACAACGAGTGGGGTGAATGGGAAACCTAGGAATGTGTATGTAACTCGTGTGTTGCTGCGGGTGCGGAGGTATTCAGTGCGTTTGTTTGTTTGGTTTTCTCGATATACATAGATCTTGTGTATATCGCCCGAATTTTGTTGAACAAAATATCCGCACTGTGACGGTTCCTTACATGTTTTAAGATTGTTTATTTGAATATAATTATAAGAACATTTTTGAAAAAATTATGTTTTTATAAGCTCTAATGCTGTTTGTGACAAAAGAGATTTCTTTTTATTAAGCAATTTTCTTAGATTGGATACACCCAGAGAAAAAACCACGCAAAATCAAAAAAAAAAAACGACTTTGAATCAAAATAAAATCAATATGATTTGGCTCTAATGCCGAAAATATTTAAATCAAAGTTGTTCATCAATGAAAAGTGATTCACTACTTCTTTTTAAATCAAATTTGAACCAATATGATTTAAAGTAGTAGCATAATGGTTTTAAAGACGATCCGCATTTGATTAAAAAAAATATCAATTCATTTTAAACACGCTTTGTTCTTATAGTAAACAGGTATCGGAAGTAAATCAATTAGAAACATATTAACATTAGTTGCTAGTCAACATTAAATCAAAGTGTGTAATTGCAAGTGAATGGGGTGCATTTACAAGAGAAGTTATGTTATTTAAATAAGCTTTACACCTCTTATGCTTCGCTTCAAAACGCATTACCCAAACGTGTTTTAAGGGCCCACACTTCTTTATAGCTGTAGGGTAATGGAGCAGAAAATGATGCTTAGGTTTAAGAGTTGGTACATATAAATTAAAATAGGTCGTATGATGGTCTGCTACCAAGTTTTTTAATTCTAATAAGTTTTCCTCGGAATAATAAGGTTTGAATAAAAAGTCGAAAATTTTGATCAGCTTTGTAAGCAATTTCCAATGAATATTTTTTGAATCAATTAAATCGCCAATCATAAGCGGCATGAAATAAAGAAAGCACAAAACTTCAGTGGCTGTCATTTTTAAATTAAAAGATTTTAATCGATTCATATCTAAAGGAGGAGACAAATTCCCAATTTCGGTTTCTCCGTAATGGAAAAGTTGTTTTCTTTTATTCAAATTATCTAGTGATATTACATCCTCTTCAATTAATTTTAACAAAATATTACAAATGTCATACAGCTACACCTTCAAGAACATCATGCACCAAGTCGAAATAAAAATTTTGAGTTACGTGAAAACTTCGAAGGCTATTAAAAGGACATTCATTTTTTATTCCTGTCTCTAAAAAGTTATTTATTTCAACATCATTTTCGTATTTTTCTTTTGTTCTTAAAAGTAACGAATGTTCTGTGCTATCGACTTTCATATCCTGTCGGGTTCTTGTACAAGCCCGACAATATCGTTTTGCTGTAAATGATTTAACAAAGCCAAAAAGGCTATTTAAGCCCAAATTGTCTGCAACAACCAGGCCCAATATGAAATGAACACGAAAATTACCTTCCTCTGTTTTTATATCAATGCCATTCTCTAAAATCTGTAATTCTTGTATTAAATGATAAAAAGTTACTTCGTTTCCACATTTATTAATATTGTTTGAAGAAATGAACGAAGCATGAAACAAAAAATCCAATTTTGAAATTAAATACTGAGGAAGAGTAGGAAAAGTATAATAGCCCCCCCAGATTGATGATGTGTGTGTACCAAGGGAATTATTAATTTGAAAATCATCAAAATACAATATATATGGTATTACTATTTTTTCCTGAAAAATAATTTTTTTTTCTTTAAATGTTTCTCCATTAATCAGATTTTTAATGAACGGCTGATTATCATATGCTTCTTGATTTTGTAAAATCAATTTTAAAATACCTGGAATTTCGAAAAATGTTTTGAACTGAAATTGAAGCGACAACAAATGAATGCTTATAGTTTTAGCTTGGAAAGATGGAATCCCTTTCTGCATTACTTCAACTATTGTATTTTGTATGACAAAAGATTTGGGTGCGTCATACATATTCAGTGCGCTAAGTGTTTTTAACATTTTGTGTTCCGTTCCCATTTCTTCAAAAGGATTGTTGCAAAAAGATAATATGCTATCAAACTCTTTACTAATATCGTTTGGTATCTTGTCTTTTGTTATAAGCCTTATTGAAGATGTAATATCTGATAACATGGAAGAAATAATGTTTTGAATCTCAAGAACTTCTTTTCGAGGCATAAAAGTCTTAGCATAAAGTTTAAGGGAGAGATCCAAAGCTTTGGTTTTTAACTGAGAAATAATATCATTAATTTCGAATTCAATGACACTTGCTGTTACTTCAGAAATCTCTTTATTTTTATTTAATAATCGTTCGGAGACTGGAATATTTAATTTTAAGTCGTTTGAATTTGGAATATTTTGTTCTAAGTCTTCGCTTTGTGATAAATGTACATTTTCATTTTCCAAGTGACGGCGAAAATTTTTGTAACTAGAAAATTTTTGGTTACAATTATTTTGTTTACATTGTAAAGTACTATTATTCTTAATAAGGTGATCGTATTTCAAGTGACGTATAAGAATGTCTAAACTTGGGTAATTTTTTAAACATTTAAAGCAAGTATACATTTTTCTGAAGTTATATATTTTCTTATTTTCAAAGGTCAATAAAGTTAAAATGAAAATTATTTTTGAGTTTTAAGATAATTTAAGAGTGATGAAACGTTACTTGATTTTATGTCAAACTGAGTCTCTATTTCGAAAAAATATTTTTGCAAAAATAGCCAAGCGGAAGAACAAGCTAGTGGATATCTTAATGATAACACTTGAAAAATTTTGAAACAAATATCGAGAGACTCAATAAAAGAATCAAATTTGTACAAGGTTTTGTCCAAATAAATATAAAAGGCAGAAAAATAGCCCTCTTGGCCAATACATAAAATGAAGGGTTGAATAGTCAAACCTATATAATAGTATTTGTTTACCAGTTCATTGATTTTTTGTTCGTAGTTATCGATTGAAGCCAGTCTTAGAACGAAGCTCTCTTGTGCATCGGCAATTGTAACCTTGCGTTTGCTGCTCCCAGTCCTGTCCTTGAATCGTGCCACAGGGGGCAACACTGAGTTAAGAAGAGATGCCACAATTATGTCTTCGGTATCTAATTGAAGAAACAAATTTGTATTAAATTATAAAGATTTTCGGAAGATTAATGTTCAAACCTCTAGATATCTCTGCAGAGCTCTTAAGTACCGCGAATTGTTTTTTGCATTGCGGGTTATGGATATTTACTTCATAAAATGTTTTTATGCTTCTTTTAAAACTTTCCCATTTACTCAGAAGAAGATGTTGCTTCCCAGGGTACATTAACTCAAAGTCAATTCGAATCTATAAGTATACAAAATGAACTAGTTAAAACTTGAGTTAAAATCTTTATTATTTTATATTACCAGATCTGGAGCTCTTGCATCACTAAATTTAGGCCAAGATTTTAAGAAATTTGACTCATTCAGGGATATTTCTTTTTGACGGAGTGAAAATGTTTTTTCCCACTTGTCGCAAACTAAATTCCAGTCCGAACAATCTCTTGCTAATGATGTTTTTAATGCCAAGGCTGTTGAATCATCAACTTCAGTTGCCAATGTTTCAGATGCTTTGTGTATTTCCTTTATTTTTTCAGGCCTAAAGCGCTTTGATCTGGAATTCATATACCTAAAATACAGCTTGCCACTAGGATTTTTTTTGGCACTTCGTGGGATGAAATAATAATCCTGAAAAGAGATAAAAAAATAATTGAAAAACTAAAAAAAAAAAGTTTGGCGATCGGTAATAATTCCAAAACAATTTTTTAATCTGGTAAATTTTTTTTGCAAAAAAATTAATAAGTACATACAAACAATCGTACTAAAAATAAGGTAAACGCATTTCGGACTTGAATATTTCGAGAGCGGACAAAAATATTGACTTAAAATTTATTTTATGTATTCATTCATTTTAATCGAATGGACAAATTTTTGTTTCAAAAAAATAATTTAAAAAAAAATCTACCACATCTCGAGAGCTTACAAGTACCTACGTACAATATATTAAAGTTATAAACATTACCTTAACGTCTTTTACGTTTGAAAATATTGATGTTATATCATTAATTATTTCTGCAAAATCACTTGGTCTAAGTTGCAGATTTGCGCAATTTGCCTCTTCAATAATGATTTGGATAAGGGCATCTCTTTGGGCTTTTTCAAATTGATTACAATTTTTGTAATACTCGATCAAAGATTTCCCTTTCGTTGAGAAGCTAAGCAGTTTTAAAATATCCTATACGATAGCTACTTTAACTGTACTACTTTGAAGTCTTTGCCAATTTTTGATATTTTGTTTTTATTAAATAGGATCATAACGGACAGATAGAATAGAATACTTGTGAAACCAAGTTAAAAAAACGCGCTATACTTACTTTTGAATCGTTATATCTCCGAAACAGTGACTCGTAAGAAAAAAAGTAACTTTATATTTTTTATAGATAATTTTATAATCTACAATTGCGTTTGACATATTTTTATGATAAAACTTACTGTTTTGCCGAAAATTGCAAAAAATGGGGAAAAAATCATATTTTTGAACTTTGACCTCGAATAAAATTTTTTCCATGCAGGGGAAAGTTGGGAAACTTTCAAGTTTTATTTGGATTCATATTTTAAACGATCTCACCAACTTTCAGTCTGGTGCGAATTTATGTAACTTCACCATCAATTTTTGGTTTAATTTGACCGGATGAATATGTTTCTAGTGATTGTACAGGCAAGGGCGGAAAAAAATTTAAACTATCATTTGATTGCAATTTGGTTTATTTTTCCTCAGTTAAAATTAGGTGACTATTTTCTTCACCATCTGCACGAAGTTCTTCGGATTTGTGTTGTCTTTTTAAGTGTTTTCTAAAGCTATTTACGTTGCCAAAAGCTTGGTCACATGCATTTTCGCATCATTTATACATACTGTCTGCATGAAGAGAATGGAAAATTCTTAAATGGGCTACCAAGGATCTAACACAGTCTGTCTCTACAGTACACAAATAACACTTCATTATAAATATTAAAAAACCGCTATGAATTTAAAAAAAATTAAAAATATACGTATTGTGATGATTTTTTCTCAAGGTTGAGGTAAGCTCGTCGGTTTCCAGGGTTTTGTCGAAGAAAGCACAGTAAAACTCGACTGTAGGAAGAAACAAAACTCTGAACTCTTTTAATTACCGCAATGTATTCTTTTATTACTCTTGTTTTTAGTTCTTATAATACTTAATATACTCTTAATGATACTTAAGATAATGCCCTATACTCCAAGCGAGCAGGGGGTCTCAGACGGAGACAAAAAAAGGAAAATAATTCTACGGTGACCAAGATGACTGATAATGACCGAACTCAGAGTGAGAAGGTTGCCTCTGAAGGAGACAAGGCAATGATCAAACTCAAAGTGAGAAGGTTGCCTCTAAAGGAAGCAAGACAATGACCGAACTCAGAGTGAGAAGGTGGTCTCTGAAGGAGACGAGATAATGACCACTCCAAGTGAGATGGTGGCCTCAGAAGGAAGCGGGGTTATGACCGAACTCAAAGTGAGAAGGTGGCCTCGGAAGGAAGCGGGGTATTGACCAAACTCAAGGTGAGATGGTGGCCTCGGAAGGAAGCGGGCTGTTGACCAAACTCAAGGTGAGAAGGTGGCCTCGGAAGGAGACGGGAACTACTGGTCGGAAATATGACCTAACGCAAAGTGAGAAGGTGATCTCAGAAGGAGATTCTAATAATATCTAGCTAGCTCTGAAGGAGTATTAAAAACTTGCCAAAATTCAAAAGATCTTTTAAAAAGATCGGACAACAATACTATATCGATTATGGCTTCGAAAGCGTATTGAGGGACCAACTACTAAAAGTAGGATGACCAATCTCGAATTTCATACATTTTCTTACATTCACTTATAAAATTTATTACAATAAGGAAATGTGAATTATATGAGAATGAACAGCAAAATAGCAAAATAAATTATAATAATATTTTCGTATACATATAATAATACATGATGTGTCGGGATGCTGATGTTTACAGCCTGGCCTCCCAAGTTGATAATTCATTGGTAGATCGGCGGTAGTTAAGATGATCGGTTGACGGTGTATAGTCCGGGATGATCGGTTGTTCATGTGGTTTCAATATAGTTAGCGGGCGGTGGGAAGGAAAGTGTGACGCTTCGTTACAGTATAATATTTTTGTTTCTGGGAAACACCTGAAAAAATTTATTTTATTACATACACATACATTTAAGATACAAAAATAAACTCACTTAGTTTTGTTCAGCTTTTGCCAAATCTCTAGCTGCTGCTGGAATAAAATTTGGATTCCAATCGGTATGTCCTTGTATAAAACAAAAAAAACGGTCCAAATGTAATGGGGTGGCTGTCAAAAGTGCCTCTCGATCAATTTCACAATCTATAAAAATATTTTAAATTCATTTAGCTTTGTATTCAGAAAATGTTTTCTGTTTTCAAAAACTGTGTTTTTGTGAAAACGAGTGCGATGCAGATGTAGTATTAATCAATTTGTTTTATAAGTCAATTTATTGATTGTAGGATGTATGTATGTTTCTGCAAATTAGGATGCCGGAATACGACTTTCAAATATCCGTATGAACAATTTTTTCAAGAAGACAATTTTTAGAAAATTATCTTAACTAAAAAACTAAACTCATTTTTATCGAACCAAATTGCAGTCACTTATAACGTTAAACCGTCAACTAAACGCTTACCACCCTACCGCGTGTTATCTTAATCCCACAAAAAAAAACGTCTCAATTTGTACCGTTTCGATAGATATGTATTGAAGTATTGAACTCGATAACTAATATAACTAATCTACTCATTTATTTTAATGCGGCGTACCCCACAGGCGGATCACTAGTGTGAAGCGGAAAAGTGGGAGAGTTGTGATCGCTTCAAGATCACTACTCGTAACGCCGGAAATGAAAAAGAAGAAGAAGAAGAACTCATTTATTTTAATGTAAATGAAAAATTTTTGTAAGTACCTGTACACTTCCAAGATTTACGATGCTGATTGCTGATTGATGATGTGGATGCTGGTGTGGATGGCTTGACTACTGGTGATGCTGATTGACTGACTACTGGTGATGGATTGACGATGCTGATTGATGACTACTGGTGATGGATTGACGATGCTGATTGCTGTTGGCTTGACGATCTGGCGTCGTGCTGTCCCTGTGACGAACAATGGCTTGTTTGCGTGCTTGGTTGGTTGCGTCGTGCTTTTGTGAAGCACCCTTGACGCTTGACGCACAATGGCTTCCTTCACCGTGGCTTATCGTTTGCCACCGAATCCTTATTCAATGCCCAACAATTTTAGCCCGAAAATTGTTTTAATCTCGCCTTTGCGAAAAATCCACCCGCCACGAGAAAACTAGTACCTCGATTTTTCCACCTGAATCGATGATGGTCGCACCTCGCTTGTCCACCACGACCACACCCTTTTTTAATTTTTTACTTTTAATTTTTTAATACATCCGGCTCGAAGGACCAAATGTGTGCGCTGGTCTTTATTTCCTTCTTAAAAAAACTTGTGATAACAAAGGTACACTCTTTACTTATAAAATTATATTCTTTATTCGATTAATTTCGAGAGAATTGAACTTTTCAATAATATGATTTGCTCTGTGGCAATGAAAAAATATGACGATGGCGAAGATGGCGGGTGGTTGGGCAACGTGTCTAGTTGATGGTTGGCAGAAGAATGAATAGATGAAAAGAATATGGCGGATTCTTTCTTCTTTGGAGAAAAATTGACTGGCCTGTCAAGTGGAACGGGAGGAAACAAAACAGGGGTGCGTTCGAGCGTTCGACCTTTTAAGTTGCCTGCACATGGTTTTGTTTTCTCCCATCACCCGGCCGCCGTGCATTATGACTTCAACACTTACCAAAACTTCTTTTGACTTGAAAATAAATAAAGCGCTTTTATTTGAAATTTCCCAAACACTCTGTTTCGAACTTTTGCAAACACAATATTGCCTTTCTTTGTTTCCTTATTATTTTTTATATTAGTGTCTCGATCACAACAATAGTCAATATCATACCAAACTTTCAACCGAAAAATGCCACTTTTCACTTTGAAAATCAAAACTGGAATGATGGTGAGTCTGAGTGCTAGCTTGGGCGGGGTATGAACCAATCCCACAACTACATCGAAAAGATGAAAACAGAATATTAGAAACAATAGAAGTGTTTACTGCTGCTGAGGAGGACTGTGTTGGACAGAAAAGATCAGGTTTTTGGCGCAAATTTAAAATGTGTGCGAGTTAACGAAGAACTTCCCGTGTTAACCAAAAAAATTAAAAGATCCAACCTCCCAACTTGGAGGTGATCTCAACTTTTGCGAAAAACGAAAAGGAACAAAGAAAACACGAAGTTGCTGTTGTTGTTGCAGCATTTGTTGCTGTTGTTCGAGGAGTTCTTTTTGTTCTGCTGTTGCATTCAGCAGGAGACCAATCTGTTGTTCCATCTTTCGATATGAAATTTAAGGTTACAAAACACACAGGAGAGAAAAAAAATTTCACTTTAAACCGATTTTCACTTTTACACGATTACACCAATTTATGTTGTGTTACTCGTTATGTTGCGGATACTGGGTATCCTACCAACTGCGCCAGTTAACGAAGAACTTCCCGTGTTAACCAAAAAAATTCAAAGATCCAACCTCCCAACTTGGAGGTGATCTCAACTTTTGCGAAAAACGAAAAGGAACAAAGAAAACACGAAGATGTATCTTTTGGGTCTTGGACGACCGCTTTGTTTAAACTTCAGAAATGAACTTGTTATGCCTCGTATAGTAACACGAGTAACACGATTAATTTTTCTCAAGGAAGTTTCTTCAGGCCAGATGTATTTTGGAGGGTTTTATCCAAATCTGGTGTTTCCGTCCGAATTTAATACTTCACCTTAATGTACCCAAATAATGTGAATAAACCACTGATGTTATAACCACGAATTTACTGGTTTTGTAATTATCTTAATTACATTTAATGAAAAACATAAATTGACAAATGGTTTGAGTTTATTTAATGAAACAATCTTGATCTCATAGACACTAACTTCCAACAACGTCTTGATGTGCTTTTGCACCTATACTTATTATTTATTTTTGCTAACATGGAAAACATGAAAAAATTCCTAACTACCCATTTTCACTTGAATTTGGGTGCTCGTGTTGTTAACCTTTTTTTTCTTTTTGTGTTGATTTCGATGCTCCCATTTCAATTCTCGTGTTTGGTTAATGCTGATTCCGCGTCTATGTTGTACTGTGTTGTAGGTATGATAATGTAGGTTGTATGATGATGCAATGCCATGCATAACAAACTCACTTAAGAACTAAATACAATCTTTAATGAAACCTATGCTTCTATTGTGCCTTACTAGTATGTGTTTACATACAGAATATTCTTCATGAGGGTGATGGTCATCGGATGTTTACAATGAGACCATAAAACCGTTGAGGTTGCAAATTCATGTGGCTCTGTAGAGATCATGAGATCATTTGTTTATTTGTTTATCTTTTCTTTAAACCGTTGAGGTTGCAAGTTTTGGTATCTGAATAGAAACCAACTGTGGCGTGTTTGGTACATTAAGTGGTACCTTCGTAACTTGCGTATGTGTTTGCACCAACTAGAGCAAACTGGATTCAAGTGTAAACGAATTTAAGAGTGAGGTAGGATGACAATATGCGCAATAGGTACTTTGTTTTCTGAATAACTTGAGTAGGGAGGCTCTCTACAGTAATGCGACAAGTACCTACTGGCTACTGGATTTTTAAAAACTCATGACACGAGTGAAGTGTGTGTATGACTTTGTTGAGGCGTTGCCACACTTCAGGGAAACATGAGAAGCGAAAAGGTGATTTCCAAAACAAGTTATCGGGAATAAAAATAATTTTCTAAACAGGACGAAGACATAGTAGTTCTGTACTGAATTTTTAATGAAAGACTTACTATATAAAATAAAGGTTCGTGTGGTCGAATGATTAAAAAAAAAACAAAAACTTGAATTTTGACGGAAGATGACTTTATTGTCTGGAAGCTCGCTTAAAACTAAACTTGAAAAAGGTGTTTCTTACTGTTGCGCCTGGCAACTTGCTTAAATAAAACTCGGTACAACAAAATACTTGGTTACAACTATAAAGATTTTATTTCCTTCACTTTACAATTTTTCATTTCTTTCACTTTACATTTGTTCTCTGCTGTGGTCGGAATCCAACTGGTCTTCAAATTCTTCACAAGTCGCCAGTCCAGTTCACTATTTGCTTTCACCGCCCTGCCGCACCATTACCACCAGTCAAGAATGTTGTAGATACACACGGTATCTAGCAGCTTGTACCATGTTATGGCTTTCCATAGTTCGTTGATACAATACGCGCCGCCGAAAGTGCCGATGATCGCACATACCAATTGGAGCTTTGACATCGTGTTTGTTTATTATTTGTTCTTCGCTATTCTTTATATATGGAGTCGTAGGGGACGTCGAAGAAATATGATTATTGGTTCCATGAATCATATTGGTAATCGACCTGATCGCATTCTTAAACGATCGATCCATTAAATGCTTTTCTTTGTTTATATGATACTGGCGGTGTTAGATTTTATTAGGTCAAATGGTTCCTGTGTTTATGTTGCTTTTAAGTGGTTCATGTTTATGTTGCGGTAAGTATAGTGCGGCGGGCAATGACTGATGATGATTTTAAATTGATGATTTTAAATTTGAATCATGTTGCGTTGCGCAACATCCTCCGGCCTCACAATAGGAATGTTCCACCCAGTGATGATCATGAAAAGATAAAGAAAATCAAGTGCGTTGGTTTGGTTTGGAACATATCGAATAACTAAATAATACGATTCTTAACAATAGTAATAATTGCATACATGCACTCACATATCCCAGTTGAGATCTCTGATCGTATAGGATACAAATCGATGTTAATTAGTTTGGTTTATAGGTAATCTGCATATCTTTGCGATTGGCCGAACGTAGTTACCCTTGGTCGTTTTAATTTGAACAACTCGGATGAGTCCGTCAATGCCAGGTGTGGCTTCCAGAATTCGTCCTACAGGCCACAATGATGGAGGTGATTGGTCCTCCTTGACCAGCACTAGCTCACCAACAGTTAAATTTTTTGATGGGTTCAACCATTTGGGTCTTTGTTGCAACCGTGATAGGTATTCAGTTTGCCATCTCTTCCAGAAATGCTGCATTAATTTCTGCATCAGCTGCCAACGTGTTAGTGAATTTTCCTTACTTTCAGTCAAATCCCTTTCTGGAACGGTGTTTATGGCTGAACCGATGAGAAAGTGTCCAGGGGTGAGAAACGTCAAATCTTCTGGGTCTTCTGATAGTGGACAGAGGGGTCTTGAATTTAAACACGCTTCAATTTGTGTTAATACAGTGGCTAATTCTTCAAATGTTAACGTGTAAGTTCCTATAATTCTCTTTAAATGGAATTTTATAGATTTTACGCCTGCTTCCCACAAACCTCCAAAATGTGGAGCTGCTGGCGGATTGAAATGCCATGTAGTGCCATTTGCCATTAATTGATCGAAGATTTCCTTATTCCACTGAGTTGTCAGAGACCGTAACTCCGTAGTCATTATCTTGCTGGCGCCGACAAAATTCGTCACTATATAGATTTGCACGGTGCCGTGACTTAAGGCCAAGCGACATAAGACCAAATTTGAATGTTTGGCCTTATGTCACTTTGCGAAAGCGACATAAGGCCAAATTTTAGGAGTTGGCCTTATGTCACTTTCCCAAAGCGTCATAAGGCCAATATGGCCTTATGTCACTCAGAACTCAGAAGTGATTGTACCTGGATTCCAAGAACAAAGTTCATATTCCATAACTTCAAACAAAAGACGAAAAATGGTTTAATATTTAAGTGTATATTGTAAGTATTTTCATTAGTATTTAATTATATTACTATTAAACAAGAAAGTCATATATAAAAATATTTTTTCAGTTTTATTTTCAAATCTTTAGGTTTTGATAAAGTAAAAGTAAAAAATTCCCGGCGAATGTTTTTTAAAAGCCTTTTAACTTATATCTTTAAATTAAACTAATTGAAAGCATATCTCTTTGTATCAACAGCCGAGTTTTATTGGGAATCTGTATTCACTTCAGCAAAACATAGCAGAACATCGCACATGGGAAAACAATAACTCTAAGTGAACAACGATAAGTGAATAAAAATAAGTCACTTGCAGAGGTGAACAACAGGGATGGTTGGTAAATGAAGTTTATGGAATAGAGTTGCATTAGTGAGTACAGCGTCTTATTGAGCGTATTAGTGAAGTGAATATGAAAATTCCCAATGAAACACGGCTTTAAGTACCATTAAAAATATTCTGTATGTATGCACTCGCATTTTTAATTATAACTGTATCTTCCTTTATAAAACAATGCATCACGTCCATCAAGCAAAATTATGATATGAAGTTAACAACGGAAAATGTTTTGCTCAAATATAAGTTAGGGAAGTAGGCTTACATGATTGTCTTGCGCAAAATGAAAGGGCCGTCCAAAAGATTAATTTTTACATAATTGAGAAGAAGAATGTTAATGAGCGCAAGATGTAAAAAGCTGGATGTTGATAACAATCCATACTGCATAAGCAGACAATAAATTGAACAGTTGGCCTTATGTCCTAAAAAAAGTTGGCCTTATGACGCTATGGGAAAGTGACATAAGGCCAACTCCTAAAATTTGGCCTTATGTCGCTTTCGCAAAGTGACATAAGGCCAAACATTCAAATTTGGCCTTATGTCACTTGGCCTTAAGTCACGGCACCGATTTGCACAAATCCCTCTACGAGCCACGAATCGTCTGAAGGCCGCCAAGAAGGCGGCGGAGGTGTAGTCACTGACAAGTTCAATATGAATTGCCTTAGTGCAAAAACAAACAAAAATTGAAATATATGATTTAGTCACCTTGTTGCGTCTGCCTTTCCACGCTTTAGTTTGAATCGGACCTGCGAAATCAACCCCGGTGTTATAAAATGGCCTTGCCATTTGTACTCTCTTACTTGGTAACTGACCCATTTTTTGTTGTTCGATCGTTGGTTTGTTTCTAAAGCATGGAAGACAAGCATGAATGCAGCGTTTTACTTTCTCCTTCATTCTTAGAATCCAAAATTTCGTGCGTAGGTATGCCATCATCTGCTGTTGACCTCCGTGAAGTGTTCGCATGTGAGCGTTTCTGATGATTAATGCCGTCAGCGGATTTTCTGCCGGTAACACCAATGGATGTTTCTGGTCATATGGTAAATCTGAATGATCTAATCGACCACCCACTCGTAAGATTCCCTTCTGATCAAGGAATGGACTTAACCGTGTTAAATTACTTTTCTTTGTCAGATTTTCACTATCATTTAATGCCTTTATATCTTCTTTGAAATGCTCCATTTGAACTATTTTAATAAGCGCCCATAGTGAATGGTCTAATTCCTCGGCAGTTAAACTGCCGCAACGTTTGAACGCATTACCCTTGCAATTATTAAAAAATCTAAAACAATATTATTTTGTGCTATGGCTGCTGCCAATGGGAATTCTTCACCTTCGTCCATGGCTAGTTGACGTAGGGTTCTGATAGCCAGGAAAGGAGCAGCTGCCGTTCCGAATGTTACGGTTTTTAAACAGTACGTTTTAACTGGATCATTTTCAACTCGCCTCCACAAAATTAACTGATAAGTCTCATCGGGTCTGGCTATCCAAATTTGCCTATACATCTTATTGATATCGGCAATGAATGCGATTCGATGCTTTCGAAATCGTAGTATGTGATCAATGATGTTATCTTGTTGCTTTGGCCCAGTCAACAAATGATCGTTGAGAGATGATCCATCAGACGTGGGACAGGAGGCATCAAAAACAATGCGGAGTTTGGTAGTTGTGCTTGATTCCTTTAGCACAGCATGATGTGGTAAGTAATAGACTTGGCGCGTATCTGTCAACATTTGAGTGGGAATTTCTTCTATTTGATGGAGCTCAAAATATTCCTCTATACCTTCCTTGTATTTGATTGCAAAGTCTGGATTTTGTTTGAAACGTCTTTCCAGTTGAAGAAATCTAGCCAATGCTGCATTATAGGAAATTCCCAGCTCTGGACGACATTCCTCTTTAAAAGGCAAGGATACTCTATATCGTCCATCTTGCATCCGTTCATGAGTTTTACAAAAATGTGACTCACAATCTTCTTCCTCCCGGGTGTATATCATTTTCTGGGGATCCTGTTCGATTTCCCAAAATCTTTGTAATATCCCTTCAATTCTATCTGTCCGTGTTAAAAATGAGTTAATCGACCGCTTATTTTCAGCCACTGGACCTATTAAGACCCACCCGAATGCCGTTTGCATGGCGATAGGTGTTCCGATTGCTCCTTTCTTTATGCCGTTCAATATTATGTCTGGATACACATTACTGCCTAGTAAAATGTCAATTTTGCTTGGTTTATTAAACTGAGGATCAGCTAATGAAAGTCCTGCTACATGAGGCCACGTTGTCACGGTAATTTCACGACCTGGAAGCCAGGCTGTTAAGTTTGGTAAGATTAAAGCTTGAATTGTGATCTCGAACTCATCATTTGTTAAGGATTGCAACGTTAAAGTAGTGCGAGCCTTTGAACAACAGTTGTTCATACCTCCTATTCCTCCAATCTCAGTAATTTGTTTCGTTTTCTTTGCTCTTAATAATTGAGCTGCAGACTCTGTGATGTAAGATGCTTCCGAACCAGAATCTAATAAGGCACGTAATGTGATTGGTTGTCCAGACCAGTCAATTGTCTTTACCAGTAATGTTGCCAAAAGCACTCTTAATTCCTTGTCGTTCTGGCCGTTATTCTTCTCGGAATAAGCTGTTTGATAAGAATTATACTGACGAGGACTAGTCTGTTCATTTGATTGTTGGACACCGTTGTCCCCGCTTAGGTAAGGTAGTTGCATCCCATAGGTATTGCAATAATGTGATGTTGTTGGCTGTTTATTAGGTTGTTGGTAATTTCTACCACTTGCAACGTGAACTGGATTAGGTTTCTTTTGATGATTAATTTGGAAATGCAACAAGGTGTGATGCCTTTGTTGACACTCAGCACACTTGAATTGACTACTACAATTATTCCGATCATGTCCTTTTGCTAAACAGTTGAAACATAAATTAAGTTGCCGCGTTATTTCTTGTCTTTTCTTTGGATCAGCAGCTAAGAATTTACTGCATTTTCGAATTGTGTGTGGACCATGGCACATGGCACACATATTGGTGTCATGTTCTCTAGTGTGTAGGGAGACCTTTTTGACGTTGGTTTGCCCTGGTTTAGAGATTTGACTGATAGCTTCTAACGTTCGATATCTATTGGTCAGGAATTCCGCAAAATCTGACAAGTCCGGAAGTGCATTAGCAGAACCTAGATGTTCTTCCCACAAACCCTGAGTATGGGCTGGTAGTTTTTGGACCATCAGATATACTATAAGCACGTCCCATTGATGTACGGGTACGTCTAAATTCTTTAACGATTGAACACATTCGTTTGTGGTGTCCAACAAAGCCTTTATGCCTTTGACTTCCTCATTATGAAGCCTTGGTTGGTTGCAGAACAATTTTAATTGGCAATTAACAAGCGAGCGTTTATGCTCATACCGAGTTGTAAGAATGTTCCATGCTGACTCATAATTCTTTTCGTTTATGGCCAGATGTTGCATTAATCGTGCAGCTTCGCCACTGATATTAGCCTTTAAATAATGTAATTTTTGTACGTTTGTGAGAGCTGTATTTTCATGCACAATGCTTCTGAAGATGTTACTAAATTCTGGCCATTTTTCATAGCCTCCCTCGAAACATGGAATCTTAATAGGCGGGAGTTTGAAATCTTTGGAAACCGCAGGAGTAGGAACACAAGTTCCTGAGGATTCAGCAGGCTGATTGAAAGACTCGAGGGCTTCTTTCAAAGCTGCGAAATACACATAATACGCTTCTTTAAGAACAGGGTATGTCTCATTTTCAACATACGTTTTCTTTACTTCACTGCTCTCCGCAGCTGTTGACGCCATAATTACTGCATGCTGCTTTTTGGCGTTAGCAAATATATCTTCTAATTCAGTGACTCTAGCTTGAAGTGAATGCTTAGATAATGGTTTGCCTTTATTGGCCAAATACCTATCAAATTCTCCTTGGATTTCTTTGCTATAATTCGCGACGGTGTCGCACGCTAAACTTATCTTAGCCTTACTCATCTTTCTTTTATTTCTAACCTACCTAATCAGAGACCCCAAAATAGGCAATGACGAACAGATATACAATCACAAACAAAATTACACAACAAAAAGAAAAATAAAATAAAGTTCCAACGCACCTGATTTTAATCTCTTTCTTCGGTCTGCAGTCGTTTGATGTCCAGAGGGTTCCACAGGTATTTCTGGTACAAGCTTATTCTGATCCGCTTCTAGGTCAAGCTGCTCAGTATACACAAATGTCTTAGGAGTGGTTAATTAAATCGCACGAAGTGCACAAACTGTTCAATACACACAAATGTTTTTAGGAATGTTTAATTACACGCAAATACACACGCACGGAATGCAAGGAATGTTCAGTATACACGAAGTGCACTAAGAAGTATGGTAGTCCATTTTAAATACACACGCACGGGGTGCAAAAAGTTCAGTACACACAAAGTGAATTTAGAAGTCTTGTAGTCAACTTTAAATACACACGCACGGGGTGCAAGGAGTTTTAGATACACAAGTGAATTTAGAAGTCTTGTAGTCAACTTTAAATACACACGCTCGGGGTGCAAGGAGTTTAATATACACAAATGGATCTTACATCCGGCTCGAAGGACCAAAATGTTGCGCCTGGCAACTTGCTTAAATAAAACTCGGTACAACAAAATACTTGGTTACAACTATAAAGATTTTATTTCCTTCACTTTACAATTTTTCATTTCTTTCACTTTACATTTGTTCTCTGCTGTGGTCGGAATCCAACTGGTCTTCAAATTCTTCACAAGTCGCCAGTCCAGTTCACTATGTATTTGCTTTCACCGCCCTGCCGCACCATTACCACCAGTCAAGAATGTTGTAGATACACACGGTATCTAGCAGCTTGTACCATGTTATGGCTTTCCATAGTTCGTTGATACAATACGCGCCGCCGAAAGTGCCGATGATCGCACATACCAATTGGAGCTTTGACATCGTGTTTGTTTATTATTTGTTCTTCGCTATTCTTTATATATGGAGTCGTAGGGGACGTCGAAGAAATATGATTATTGGTTCCATGAATCATATTGGTAATCGACCTGATCGCATTCTTAAACGATCGATCCATTAAATGCTTTTCTTTGTTTATATGATACTGGCGGTGTCGGTGTTAGATTTTATTAGGTCAAATGGTTCCTGTGTTTATGTTGCTTTTAAGTGGTTCATGTTTATGTTGCGGTAAGTATAGTGCGGCGGGCAATGACTGATGATGATTTTAAATTGATGATTTTAAATTTGAATCATGTTGCGTTGCGTAACACTTACATTTCTATTCTTTTCTGTTTTTCGGGTTCAGGTTACAAAGACTTCACTTTAAATGGCAATATGCAGAAATGTACAGTAATGCATTCTTTTGATTTACGTGGGAACGGAAATCAAATGAAATATGAACATTATGAAAATATGTACTGTTTGAATTGAATTTGCTTATTGCGTGAATATAGACTTTGTCTGATATGTAACCTGTATCGTTCTGGATTATTTATTTTTGTAAAACTAGGATCTATCTCCGTATCCTTTATTAATTTTATTTAAAACTTTTTCTTTAGTACTTTCAATTCTTTCAAATATAATTTGATTGTCTGTTCTACCAAAATGTATATCACTTGGTTTTTCGCGTGTAGTCAAATGAATAGTGTTTTTAATTATAAACCTCTATGGTACGCGTTACTTTATTGACTAAATTAGATTTTTGTTTTTCAAAAAGTCGAATGTGCTCGTTTAGAGTTGAATGTAGACGTTCTATGTCTGAGCGAAAATGGTTTTGTCCTTCAGTGCGTCGCTGTACGACATGTCCTTTTTGGAGCTGAGGGTGCTTGATTTTTGCACCTTAGGCCTTTTGGCGTTCGGGGTTGACTCCTCGAACGAATGTTGGCGCTTAGACGTTGAGTCTGCTCAGTTTTTTTCATTTATGGCAATGATTTTCATTGCCCATTCAAGCTTGGCAGATTGCGTTGAATCAAGCTAAGGTTTAGGTACCGCACTTAACTCTTTCGCAATTTTCTCCACTGTTAGTCATAGTTTCACTTACAACTTAAGGGAGGGAGGGAGTGTTTCCAGAGCTCGAAGGAGGTCCTCCCCTTTCAGCCACGGAACCGATAGTCTCGGCACCGTTACCGTATATCTTTGTCATTGCCGTCACGTCAATACGTCAGCTTGGGTTTTTGTTTCTAGTCTTTCTAATGCGATAAATTAAGAGAATTTATCAATGCATGTTTGGTAGTTTCCATTTCTAGAAATGTGCCAAATGTCCGTGTGATAATGTACATATGTGGAGACCTGTTAGTGTTGGAGTTTTTTTTTTTCATATGGGAGTGTTGCTCCGCAAGTCTTCCAGTTTTCAAAATAAAAATCCTCTTTCGTTTATTTGGGTTGATTTTATTTTCTGCAAATTTTTCAGTATTTTTTTTTTACATAAGTATAGATACAAATCTATTTACAATGAAACTTACTTAGGTTTTTTAAAACTCTTGCGAACAACGAATTATTATGATTTCGATATCTATCCTTTAAATTTACGATTCCTAATAGCTTAACTTACTAGAACTCGACTACTTGGCGCGAGTTAAACGTAATTAAACGTAAGTTAAAAGTACTCGCGAAAGAACTAAAAAAAATATTTTCTTTTTTATTTATTTTTATTATATTCTTAAAGCAAAGTTACAGGGCACTTAGTACTCATCAACCATGTAAGTCTGGTTCTGAGTTTATACTCGATCTTACTGTCTATGATATTACTACTGTACTAAGGACAATTTCGTTTTGTCCTGAACTTATATTTATATGTGTTGTAGGTGACGCCAAGCGATTCCTTAGGAGTTTTCCATGTTTAGTTTTATTGCTTCCATCTGGTCATCGTATGGCATCTTGCGAGTGGCTTTGGTTGCTGTACTATCTTTGTTTGTTGAGAAAAATGAAAATGGTTAATGAAAAATGGACGAAGCTAGCTCCCTTAAGAATGGGCTCATATTCGCTTAAGAACGGAAAGGCACCCTTTCCTTAACAATGAGCTTAATTTGATGTAAGGTGCGACTTAAGGCTCAACCACAGGGAGTCTTAGTGGATTTCTTTCTATTTTAAGATTGCATTTTATTTTATTTTTTCTCTAAGATTTGGTGGTTCTAATAATTTCTAAGTACGTCTTTTCTATACCGATATGATTGTATTTTTTGTAAGTGTTATTAATTATTTCTTCAGTTTACAATTATTCTTACTGATGTGCTCAGGTTTCCTGGTTTCCAATGTTGATTAAATGTTGATCTGCTTCTTCTCTTCATGATGAATCTTTGTCAGTATGTCTGTTGTTCTTGTTAGTTTAAATCCACTTCTCATTTTTAAATTTTGTGGACATCTATTCTTAAGTCGGAGCTCGGATGCTGCCCGTTTCTTCTAATTTTATACTGGTTACTTTTTATTTTTATTTTTCTACACACACCAATCATTTTTGTTTTTATTTTCTTCTTTATTTGCAATTTTTATTTTCATTTAATCTACTGTTTGTTTTGATTAGTTTTCCTCTATGAACTTTCTGACAGAAACCATATGCGTTGGTTGAGTCGTGGACTAATCAGGATTCACTGAACAGATTTAAAATCTTTATTTTCACTAAGGATTCTGTCTCTAGTTCACTGAATTGATTTAAATTATTTAAATGTTTTCCGTCAATGTTGGTACGGTTTTTCATTGAAGTAATTAAGGATGTCGCGGTTCTAATTTTGTTATTAATTCAAATATTCGTTTAAACTTTTTCACAGGAAAACTTTTATTTTTATTAACGGATTGTGGATTTTTACAGGATAGAATCAATTTAACTCTATCCTACCGACTGCGCCAGTTTTGTTTTAATGAAACTAAGAGTTTTTCATTTTTAAAAACACCGAACAAGACTAAAAAGAGTACCTCGAAGACTGAAGACTTTCTTTATTCTGGTAGACAATATTTTATTTCATGCCTCTTGCCAGCTAAAGGCTAAAATGAATAAAAACCTGCCAGATTTATATAGATTTGTGTAATCTGTTTTAAAATAAGTAGGAAAACACAATTTCAATATGTGTGGTTTTGTTGATGAACATATTGTAATATTGCTTTCAAATACATGCTGTTTCGTTTCAGCGTTGAACGTCCCAGTCATCTATGTACAAAAAAATCATCTATAAAAAATGTGCAACTATCATTGTGTCATGGCTGGCAATTGAAAAGTTGATTTTAGCCTTCTCCTCAAACTTCCGAAGTGTTCTTCTTGATATGCAGTTGAAGCATGCTTTTTATCACAAGGAATTACAGCTGCTATCCAAAGTGGAAGCTCTTTTGCAATTCTTCCCAAGTTTTTTAAAAACTCTAGCATGAGGTATGCATTTGCATCACCTTTTAAATCTAGTATCTGTCCCGCCGGCCTTACAAGGGATATTTTGTGTTTGATAAAAGCGTGAGTTAATGTGTCGACGTCCGTTGTTTGCCATTTTTCCAAAGGCTCAAGGGTATCTTCTGCACGTTCTGATGTACATCAATGTTTTTCTCCATTTCAGTAAAATGCAATTCCCTTGTTTCCATAGCTTCAATCAATTTCTCTCTCGACTTCTTTACCGTCATAATATTTCGAGAAATTTCAACATAGTGTTCTTCGGCTGAGAAACCACAGCACATGTCAATGAAGACACGAACTCAAATTCTTTAATATTTTGGTAATCAATTATTAGAGCAGTGGTTCTCATGAAAAATTTCTTTACGTGAGGATGACTTGTATTTTTAATACAGTCCGTACTACTTGTCCTCTGCAATCTTTTATGGGAATATCATGTATCTCTAAAAAATTTGAGATGGTCTCCGCTAAATACTTAGATTTATACTCTTTAATGGGTATACAATATACATTTCAAAAACCTTTCAACAGGAACACAGTCTTTTACGTATCGAATGATGAAGGTAAGCTGGTCAATATGAGACAGATCGGGCGTACTGTCAACGCTAATGGAAAAATATTTTGCTGATTTAACTTCATTTATAATTTTTTTTAGAACTGTAATAATGAAAGTTCAGGGTTTTAGTTTATATTAACTTATTTCTGGTTTTGCCGCCGGGAGGAACTCCTGAGTCCTGACTAACAAAATTACAGTAGTTTTATTGCCCAGAGTAGCTCTTAGCGAATTAAATGATTAATATTATTTTTTATATACGGAAACAACTTTTATTTTTATAGAATTATATGTATACAATTTGTTTGCCTTTTTCTGAACGAACTAAAACAATTTCTTTGCTTCTATTAGTAAACTCTTCCGTTGGAAGACAATGTGAGTTATAAAAATAATTAAAATATTAATAGTAGGCGTATGTGTTTGAATATGAAAAATAAAGAGTTAAGTTTACAATAGTTATATTGTAGTATGCGTAGGCATTTGAATATGAAAATAATACAATATAATAAACTAGCGGCCCGTCCCGGCTTCGCACGGGCACTAAACATGACATTTACACACATATTCACAATTTTTCGCGTCGAATTTTAAAATTTAATTCTTAGCTGAACCCTGCCAGCTTCGCCAGGCAATAACGACTTAATATAAAAAAAAAGTTATTTTCTATTAATTAATTGTTATTCTAACGCTTTTTGGTAAACAACATTTTTGGTTTTTCTTTCACCATTACTTGTATATACAAATAGAGCAGATGGTTTTCCAACTCTAGAACATGCAACATACAGTTGTCCATGCGAGAAAACAGGGCTTTCCAAATTTATGCCACACATTTGCAAAGACTGTCCTTGCGCTTTATTGATAGTAAAAGCGAATGCAAGACGAACTGGGAACTGAAGACGCTTAAATTCAAATGGCATATCAGATGGAATCATTGGGATTCGAGGAATCAAAACATGTTCACCTCGGAACTTTCCGTTCAAAATTGTTGCTTCGATGATATTTCCCATTAATGTTTTCACTGCGAGTCTTGTGCCATTACAAAGTTTTGGTTGATTGATGTTGCGAAGCATAATAATTGGCACTCCAACTTTGAGCTGTAAAATATGTGGTGGTATTCCTGGCAAATCAAGTGAATTCAAGAATTCTGTAGGATAATTTATCACCTCATCCGGATTCATGATGGTGTCCACTGATTTGAATGTTGATAATTTGCCTGGTAGTTCTTTCAAAATTGCTTCGTTAAGCTCGCTGACATCTTTGTTCTTACCGGCCAATATTGCTCGCTCGCTTAACCAAACATGGTTTTTGTACTGTTGGCTCAGGTTTGGGAATACGCTATTGATCAGTTCCTGTTTTGTTTGTGTAAATTGACAAAAACCGTTTGGTAGTGTTATTGAACCTGTATCTTTGTCGACTGGCATTTTCCCATCACTGATTTTCAACAATTGTTTCGAAAATTCAGCTGCAGATGGATCATTTTGCAGTTGAACTCGTACGTTTGTTTTCAGTGTTTACAAATCTCCACAAAATTGAAGATTTTAAACACGCGTTAATTTCATCGGCAGCGGTAGATTTTGGAATAACTGGTAAAGTTTGTCTGAAGTCGCCTGCTAACAATATCAAAGCACCACCGAACAATTGTTGATTTCCACGTAGATCTTTCATTGTTCTATCCAATGCTTCCAATGATTTCTTGTTGGCCATTGGACACTCATCCCAAATGGTTATCGAACATTTTTGCAAAACTTTTGCCATTCCAGATGTTTTAGTAATATATATATATATATATATTATATATATATATATATATATTATATATATATATATATATATATATATTATATATATATATATATATGATTGATTAATTTTGGTTTTGTTGAAAACATTGCATAGAAATTTTATTTTTATTTTTGCCTATGTCCGTCACATTAATGTTTCGAATAATTAAAAAGAAAAACCAAAAAGCATTCATCGTTTCAATCAACTAATGACAAATCTTTGTGAAAAGATCTGTCTTTCAAAAACAATCTGTGTTTATTAATTAAAAGTTCTTCGTTGACGGCCATTGCAAATAAAACTTCATGATCAATTGCTTCGTCATGAATTGCTTGATAAACGTCTGAAACAACAGAAAAATTAAAAACATTTTCTTAAAAGTCAATATAAAAACGAAATGTGTGATATTTACTTTTTATTTTGGCGTAGTTTGCGCCATTTGTCTTGTACGATCCAATCAACTTTTTAATTCTCGATGTTTTTTCAGCTCGTTTAATAGCTTCGGCTTTTGCGTTGGATTCTCGTTGCGAAACACGGCGTGGTGCATTTGACAATCCACTTTTCAATGTACTCGGCGATTCGTTGAGCAATGGGATCTTTGATTTGATTTGAGATGCGTTTTGTGACAAAATTTTGGATGAACTTTGTGATAGTTTTTCCGCTTCATCGAATAAATCTAAAACATAGTTTATCAGTAAATTAAAAAAAAATCAATATATATAATAGAAACAATATTACCAAATGATTCATCATTAAAATCGATGTTTTCTTTGTCCCAATCTATTATAAAAGAATTGAATATATTGAGATTTATATATACAAACATTTTACACAAATTAACAAACCAAAATCTGTTTCTGTTTTTTTTTTTTTTTTTTTTTTTCGGCGAGGAGCATTTCAACGCATCAGCACCGTCAAATTCAATGTTGACTTCTTTGTAAAGTTCTTTGATTGGCACCCCCCATTATTTTCATTTTGATCAGCTCGTGATTTTACATAATAATTGAAAAAAGTCAGTGTGCTGATTTTTGAAAATGTTAGAGCAATTCACTGACCGTTTTTTGTTTTGATAGTCTCGTTTTGGACTGTCGTTGAAGAATTATCCAAAATATCCTTCGCTTCGTCACTGTTTTCATGATCCATTTTAATTGATTCACAGTACTATTGAATATTGAAATAAATATTCCAAAATTCAAATTCTTTACACACATTAAAATGCATTAAAACACTACAAAATTTGTATTCGTTCAATTTTCCATAAAAGTTGAATAAGAAATTTCCATAAATCTCTCTCCCTCTTTCTCTCTCACTCTCACTCACTCTCTCTCTTTCTCTCTCACTCACTCTCTCTCTCTCTCTCTCACTCTCAACCTGTCTCTCACTCTCACTTTCTTTCTCACTCTCACTTTCTTTCTCACTCTCACTCTCACTTTCTTTCTCACTCTCACTCTCTCTCTCTCCCACTCTCACTCTCTCACTCACTCTCTCACACTCTCTCTTTCTAAAAACACATTTCAATATCGAATTGAACACTACACTGCACTTGTCAGCAAAACTCGAGCAAAAAAAAATGAATGATGCTGGAAAAAATTAGTATGGAAAATGAAAATAAAATTTCTGGACACAGGAAGGACGCGAAACGCATACAAAACATTCATACAACACAGGCGGTTATTGAAGGAAGTGTGTGCAGAGAGAAAAAAAAGCGCTCGCTCACTCTCACATATAACGAAAAGGCGAAAATATGTTGACCCTTGACCGTACGCATACATGCAAAGCACGCGAAGCCAATACAAAATATTCCCGTAAGCTATATATACACAGAGCCGCTGCATGGTGCAAATAAGACGTCCAATATATACGAAGAATTTGAAAACGAACCAAAAGTATGTGTGTTTGTATTGATTCTTTTCTCTTCACGCATTCGCCCGTTTGTAATACATAAGAGTTTAACAAAACAAAAAAAAAAAATATTCTTACCGACTGACTGTTCAGAGAAGTGTTGAATTCTGTTTTCTTTTTTCTTAAGCTTGTTGGCAAATGATATTTTTTCAGCTCGTTTAATATCTTCGGCTTTTGCGTTCGATTTGTTGGATTCCGTTTTCTTTCAAATTTTTAAATAGCGTCTTTTCCGTTTCCGCTGAAATTTTTCGAAATGGTAGTATTTGCGTAGATTTTTTAGATAAACTTAATTTAATTTTCAATAGACTTATGTAAGTCGGGCTTATGGCTCAATATATCCAATAGAATCGGAAATATTTTATGTTTAAACGACGATATTGTCAAACGACTTTCAATTGGAAATTATTTGATGAAATTTGAAAGCTAAGCAAATGAATAATAATAATAATAATTGTGAAGTTCATTAATCGGCCGAAATGGGGTTTTTTTTTTTTTTTTTAACTAAATATAGCCTATGTCACTCAGGGATAAGTTAGCTTTCCAACGGTGAAAGAATTTTTCAAATCAGTGCAGTAGTTTCGGAGCCTATTCGAGACAAACAATCAAACAATCAAACATTTCCTCTTTATAATATTAGTTAGATTAGATATGGGTCGTTACAGAACCTATTTTCCCATTGCTTCAATAAACTCATTACAAATATTTGCTGATAGATAAGAAATGTTACCCTTTCCAGGATTTCCAAATTTTTTTAAGTGATCTGCAAGAATTTCACACAACCCAAATAATTTCCATTGTTTGGAGATCCTAGAATTTCATTGTCGCCGCGAAATGGAAGTCCTCTCGATGCCAAAAATTTTACAACAGCCACAATCCGTTTAAGTACGTTTCTCCAGTAATCCACTTCCTTTTGGTGTTGAGATAATAAGTCTATATAATATAAAATTATTTGATTAATATGCTTCCAATCATTACATCCATTCTGAGAGCAAAGATTAACATCAGTTGGGTTAAATAAGCAGCATGAAAAACAAAATACAGAGCATTTGGAAGGCGAATACAGCAACCATTTTCTTTCGACGCTTTCATTGTTCTTTAATTTGCGAAAAAAATAATGCTTTGTTGAAATATCTCGTTCTAGATGCCTTGGAAAAGTCAGAATCTTTATTTTGAAAATATACTGGTCCCTTTCAAATTAAAATTTCGCGATTTATTTCAATTAACTTTTCGGCGGGGTCGTGTGGTATTAATTTTTCTGTGTTGGAAAACTGTTGTTTAATTGACACAGTTGTCGGTCTTAGTGAAGTCACTGAAGTTGTTGCACTGTCGCTGTAGGAATAGTCGCTTTCTGATTCAATCCCTTTTTCAAAATTGGAACATGAAGGTTTAGAAATTCCCGCAATTTGTGATTGAGCTGACTCATCATGTGGAACATTTATTAGTTCATTGCTACTTACAGAAGTTTCTCCAGTAGTAGTAGTAAAATATGATGTTAATTTTGGTAAATTTTCAATTACTTCTTTCTGATGTAGAGCTTTTTTTCTTTTTTCAGATCCACTATGATATGACCGATATACATACATAAATGTTTTTCTACATTTCAGTAATATGCAATTCCCTTGTTTCCATAGCTTCAACCAATTTCTCTCTCGACTTCTTTACCGTCATAATATTTCGAGAAATTTCAACACAAGGTCTTAGTATGGTTGAGAAGCCACACACAGAAAAATAATCCTTTACCACAAGCGGAAAAACGCTAACCACAAGAAGAAAAAGGACCAATGTCGCAAATAGCTTATGGTAAACTATTTTGGGCTTCTGTGGCAGTAGCTTTATATTTTAGCGGCAATATATATAAATGCTTATTCTAAAAAGAAATGTTGTTTAAAACAAACGAAGATCTCTATTCTGATAATCACGTTATGTAATACATAGAGAATTATCTTAAACTCTTTTGTTGATACTACAATTAATTCTAACTCTAAAGTATCTTCAGGTAAATTCGAAAAACGTTTGTGGCAAACTCTAAAGAAGATTGAATCCAATACCAATATCGTTTATGACTATTGATAAAGCGTTGATTGCAAAGGCTTTGTAGGTGAGAGTCAAAGTTAATAGTGCTTACTTCATTCAATCCTAGCACTCAAATAGAAAGATTTCAATGGCTATAATTTGTTTTTTTTTTTACAAAGCGTTAACCACAAACGATTTTATAGTTGAGGTTCAAAGTTAATATACTTGATCACTACAGTGATTCCCGTTCGTCATCAAAGGTAGAGTTGTTGCTCAGAAGCAGATTTTTTATTAAAGGGAAATACTTACTTCTATCAGCACAAACTCCAAAGACTAGTTCAAACACGATCATCAGAGGCCTTAGGACTCCTGGCTATAAACTATTTTTCGCAGTCACCGTAATACAAACTGGGAACGATATAGGGAGGTACTAGCACAACTGCTTAATCACAACTTCTTCGATAGCATCTAGATAGTGGCTGTGGTAACCTAACCTAACCTATGCCCTCAAAACTGACCCCTACACGACGAATTCATAGCGCGCACAAGCATGTTCGGCAAACATGTAGGGCTAACTTTATGAAGTTGTGTTTCCCAATTGGAAATTGAACCATGCGATCAAGATAGATTTTGTTTTTATTATTTGGAATTTCAAATGGGCTGTATCTCCTAAATTATAAACCCACGAAATATAATGTGCATGTGCATGTGCAAATATGAAAAAACTAACCAACAAAAAACGCAAAAAGTATGCATTCATTGAAAACCAAAATGGTTGAATCTCAATATACCAAAAAAAATTGATTTTATTCTGGTGGACACTGTATCCTCCCAAATTATACCCTCACGAAATATGATTTGTGTGAAATAATAAAAATAATGTAAAATATGAACAAACTAAGCTACAAAACACGAAAAATATATTTTTTTAATGAAAATCAAAATGGTAGATACTCACATAGATGGGTATTGGCTTTGCCGATTTGGCTTTAGATTTTTTCTTTTTTAATTAACTTTCCGTTTGTTTTTCGTTCTCTTGCAATTTTTAGTCCTTTTAAATTTATTATTTTAGCTTTCAACTTAAAATTTTTCTTTACTCTATTAATTTTTGATTTTGCACCAAAAAGCGAAAAAAAGCGCGACACAAAACCTTTCACCTTTCAAAATGGAATTATCAATGGCATGACATCATCTTTTGTAGCTGCAGACGCGCCAAAGTGGAACGACGTGAACTGAGACATTTGATTCCTTAAGGTGGAACGACGTGAACTGAGATATTTGATTCCTTAAGGTGATTACACTACAATGTGCATTAAGGCTGGCACACATTGTTATTGAACATGAAATTGTATCGTTTCAGACTTGTTTTTCGACAGATAGTAATCCGTGATTAAAGACAAGTGATAGAGGGAGAAATTATTTATAGAAGAGATTTATGAGGGAAATTTTTTTTTTAAATTATTGCAGGTGCATTGGTTTGCAAATGGAAACAGGAAAATTTCAAAGTGGATTTTCGAAGGGAAAATAGAAAGTTCTTGATGAAAAACTAGGACATTTTTTTGGTTTTCCAAGGGAAAATTGTTATTGGAGCTAGTAATTAATAAAAGCGTATGAAACAAATGTTTTTTGAGGTATTTATTAGTTCTTAAAAAAATATTCAACCCATCCGCATATTTTTTCCAAATATAATTGCTATAATCTCTTGTAGCAAGCTATATCTGCTTAGCATAATAGTTTGTACCACTTGAAATGAAATACATTCACTCTTACCACAAAAGATATAATGTCTTTTCTCATGATTACTTTTATCGTTTGTGGTTAATGGTATTGCCGTTTGGAAGCAGAATCTTTGTCTTTTGTGTGAATAGTTCGGTTTATTCTACTACGGAACTGTTGGAAAAGGAATATAAATAATGCTTTAAGGCTAGCACACACTGTTATTAAACATGAAATTGTATCGTTTGTGATGCTTCTTTTACTTAGGCTGGGGTATACTCAGGGTGTCCAGGGTCTACCCAAGGAAGCTTCGTAAGACTTGGGCTTTGGCGGTCCAACTTCTTAAATGAAAACGAGGAGACGGTCGGATATGTTTTAAATAAGTCTAAATTTATTTATTTCCTTTTTTCTTGGTTCTCTCAGGATTTGGTTTACAATGTTATATAAAAGTTTTTACTCTGATTCAACAATAGTTGTTGTCCCTGTCTGGCTAAGGGCTCGGTTCTGGCGCTGGTCTCCAGGACGCCTCTTCTTCTTGGGGTAGCGATGTTAGATCCCTCGGGTGTATATGTCGCAGCAACTGTTACCTCTATCCAACAATGGTAAACGTCTATCTGCTTTAGGCAGGGCACTCTGTCGGCGGCGGCGGATTTCGTAACCAAGGTCAGCGGAGTGTGGTCGGCAGAACAATATATCGGCGGCGGCGGACTACGTGGGAAGTGCCTGCGTTGATTTCTTCTCTGGATTCACTTCAACTCCTGGGAACGGCAGAACAATTCATCGGCGTTGGCGGACTTCGGAGGAAGTGTATGCGTCTACTCGGGGGCAAAACACTCTGTCGTCGGCGGCGGATTTCGTAGTAATAGTCTGCGGTTGCGTGTATGGGCTTTCCTTTCTGAATGATTAATGTCGATCGTAGTAAAGAAAACCTAATCGCTCGGCCAAATGAAACCGCAACGAATAGATCGGCTCTTAAAGACGCCCAACAGGCAATGAGAATTTACACGAGTGGCCAATTCATAAACCACCTCAATGTAATTCCCGTAGACGGAGACTAAATCAAGAAGAACTTACACGAGTGGCCAAATTCGTAAACCACCTCAATGCAATTCCCTTAGAATTCGTGAAAATAGCAAGAAGAACTTACACGAGTGGCCAATTCATAAACCACCTCAATGTAACTCCCTTAGACGAAAACTAAATCAAGAAGAACTTACACGAGCGGCCAAATTCGTAAACCACCTCAATGTAATTCCCTTAGAAATCGTGAAAATAGCAAGAAGAACTTACACGAGTGGCCAATTCATAAACCACTTCAATGTAATTCCCTTAGACGGAGACTAAATCAAGAAGAACTTACACGAGTGGCCAAATTCGTAAACCACCTCAATATAATTGCCTTAGAAAGTAGACTATGGAAGTCGAAATCGGGGAAGAGAAAAAGTAATGATACGTTAAGGCATAAAAGCCCGTAAATCTTTTTCCGAATTATCGCAATTAATTCACTCCTATTCATAGATTTTCCTACTATAAGTAAGTGTGAGTTGTAAGGCAATGACAGTATTGCATATAAAAATAGGCTGGCTATTGCCAATGCATTTCCCCATAAGGAAATGCACACAAACTAAGAGGCAAGCAATATTTGGCCTTGGAGTAAACTTTTAGCGTGGGATTTAATTGCGTGTGGGCAATTTAATAAAAAAAACAAACTCGTACAGTGTTTTGGTGCGGTGTTTTGGAGAAATTGTGACGCTTCGTCACACGTTTTAGACTTGTTTTTCGCCGAATAGTAATCCGTGATTTAAGCAAGTGATTAAGAGGGATAATCTATATCTATATCTTTATATTATGTATATAAAAATGAAATCCTGTTCGTGTATGATCGAATAACTCATAAACGGCTGGACGGATCGTGCCTCTTGACGCAAAATACTTTTCACGCTTCCCTGAGAATACTAATTCTAGAATAATAATCGATTAAATAGTTTGTGATAAGGGGTTTTAAAGTTATTCTCGAATTATGCATATCGATGGCCTTGATTTCTTTTTTCTTCAAAACTAATCGTTATAATCGTTTGCAGTTAACGACTTTTTGCTTGTGAAAGAGGCTTTGGCCTCTTGAAGCGAAATATCTTCCTCGCTTACCTGAAATTTCCAAATATTGAACCACCATCGATTTTGTAGCTTGTGGTAAGAGGTTTAAAAGTTAGTCTCAAATTATGCATATCAATGCGAATGATTTGTTTTTTCTTTAACAATAATCGTTTTTATCTTTTGTGGCTAACGACTTTTCACTTGTGAGAGACGCTTTGGCCTCTTGAAGCGAAATATCTTCCACGCTTACCTGAAATTCCTAAATCTTGAACCACTATCGATTATGTAGTTTGTGGTTTATGCTATATGAGTTAATCGTGAATTACAAAGAGTCTTTCGCACTGATTTGTATTTCCTTTTAAAATAAGGGATTTTACCTTTTGTAGCAAACACTTATATCTTTTGAGAATCGCTTTGAGCGTTTGCTATCAAGTACATTGTAACCCTTATCATTAAGAGCCAAATCTATACACATGATGGGTTATACCGCTTACAGTAAATGGTTTAAGATTTAATCACAAATTTCTGAAGGATGTTTGCAGTGATTGATTTTATCTATGAAGACAAGTGTTTTTTGCATTGTTATCAATCAGTTTTCTCGGTTGAGATTGTTGATATTTGGTTTTGTAACAAATGGTAATGTAGTTATCGGGTAATAGATTATTCTCTTATAATCATCGGAGGACGCTTGTGCCTATGGGTTTTAGTAATAGTTGTAAGCGATATTTTCATGAATTTCAGGTAAGACGATAAAGCGTTAAAAATAAAGGGCTAGTCGTTTACGGCAAGCGATAACTGATTAAAATAAACGATATTCGTTTACCATAAGAGTTCCTTATATCCTTATATCATACTGCTTGCAGTTAGAGATTTTTTTTTTTTTTTGAGTGCACAGCAAATGTTAATGAAAACACGAACTCAAATTCTTTAATATTTTGGCAATCAATCATCATTAGAGCAGTGGTTCTCATGAAAAATTTCTTTACGTGAGGATGACTTGTATTTTTAATGCAGTCCCAACGTCCTACTAGTGCCATATAATGGGCAACGTCTATGCGAATAAGAGTCTTTGCCAGCCTATGACGGAATTTTTCAGACTCATTCATTTGAGCCCATTGAAAGGATGTCTCAACATAGTTTTTCAAGGATATGCTATTGAATGTCCGACACATTGCTGATAATATTGCCCCGTCATAGTCACTTATTGCCTGTGATGGAGCTTTTACACATATTCCTTGTTTATATGGAGTTGATTATTTGTAAAGTATATTGTAAAGAAGTTCAGTGATCCAAGCTCACGTATGGCGCTGTTATATTGCGAATATTTTGACATATTTTGAATGATTTTATTTACATCAATTTTATCTTTTGGCTTCATTCCTTGGTCGATTTTTGCCGTTTCCGTTTTTATCTAGCGGTAAGTTTGATGTGATCTTACATGAGAAGGCACATCCTCACCAAATTTCATCCCTTCCATGGTTAGTCTTTCCACATATTTTTCGGCAGTTATGCCTTTTAAATCTTTTCCGATTGTTTTTCTTTCTTCGCCATTGATGTGTTGAGAAATTCTTCTGTGACTAAATGCTTGCTCGAGTTTCTTTTGTTTTAATTATAAGCTCTATTCCTTCGCCATCTATATGGGTTTGTTTTAAGCGGAACCAAATAATTTATTGCCGCACCTTTTACTGGCACAAAAACCCGTAATTTTGAAGCAATCGATGCCACAAAAGTCATGGTTGAAGTTGACTGTAGAGTTCTTACAATTAAAAGCACAAGGGAAGTTGTATCGCCGCGGCACAATACTTCACTATGAAGTCGGATTATTACTGGCTTCCAACAGTCCCTGTATTGTTCCAAAGTGGTTCGATAATTAAAGAAGCTATGGATACTTTCAACTCTATAAAAATGATTTTCGTTTTATTCAATTACTTTAAATATAATTTGCGGATGATGGTGATGGCGATATCGATAAAGATGGTGATGACGAGCAATGGCTGAACACGCCGGCAATGACTGGCCACAAAAGGATGGCGATGAAACAATGGCTATGGCTTATCAAACCGGCAATACTGTTGACGGTGACGACAAACAGTGGCGATGACTGCACACGCCGGCAATGGCTGGCCACAAAAGATGGCAATGACGAAATAACAATTGTAACGATGGCTGAACACGCCGGCAATGATGACGATGACGAATAAAAAATTTGACGATGGCTGTAACAAGCCGGGAATAATGTTTATTGACGTAAATTATGACGCTGGCTTTGGCTTTACAAGCCGGCGATAATAGCGATGATGAAGATACAATTTGACGATGGCTCTAACAAGCCGGCAATAATGTTGATAACGTAAATTATGACGATGGCTATTTTTTTACAAGCTGGCAATAATAGCGATTATTTCCATTTGACGATGGCTGTAACAAGCCGGCAGTAATGTTGTCGACGAATAAAAAATTATAGCTGTAACAAGCCGGCACTAATAGCGGTGACGATGAAATTCCGATGGAACAATGGCGATGGCTATGGCTTTACAAGCCGGCAATAATAGCGATCATGAAGAAGAATTTGACAACGGTGGCTGGAAAATTCCTAGTCGATGATTATATTCCTCTTATTTTATTTGTGTTTTACTTATACTTTGGCTGCAGCTATTTTAAGCTGCAGCACTAAGTTCCAAAGCAATTTTTTTCTTGGCACAAATCGTCCGCCATTTTTTCACACGCCGCCATTGCAGCACGAGGCACTTTATTTTAAAGAATTTTTAATTTTAAAAAACTTTGTCGCAACCTCAGTATGAGAAAAAAATCAATAAAAAAGAAAACTGTTAAAAAGTTACGACAATTTGAATTCATTATTACTTTGAATGAAAATGAAATGGTTGACTGGTTTATAAAATCCAAATTAAATTGTATTTGGATTCGCCCTCGTGCTGCCTCTCATGGTTGACTTTGTTCTGGTTCCTTTTCTTCTTCACCTCTTCGAAACTAAAAAATGGTCGAATCTTCGAATTCGATAATAAAAAATATGGCAGCGTTCCAGGTGGTAATCGTGGTCATGTTCCAATACTTAGCTTTTTAGTGGCCATCGTCCAGGCTATTATTCGCAGAAGTACTTTCTACGACACCTGCTCTTACGCATATCCACCTCCTGCTCTTACTGGGACAAAAGCCCGTAAATTTTAAGTAATCGATGCTACAAATGTCATGGTTGAAGTTGACTCAAGAATTCTTACAAAAAAGGACAAAGGAAGTTGTATCGCCGCCGCCGGCTCAATGCTTCTGTTATTACAGCTGGCCAGGTTTTTATTTTAAACGATTTTGAACCAGATCATCGGGTTTAACTTTTTTTTCCACTTACTCACTGTCAGCAAAATGTGAAACTCTTCAAAATCTTTTTCGGTATCTTCAATATTGATGTCAGACGAGGAGTTTTAATCCTCTTCTAAACTGTACTTCGGGAATTTCTTTACGCTCCGGTATTCTAAGTCCTAGGTCTTTTATAACTTTTGAAAAGTGACCATTCTTATCTTCCCGTATACAGGTATAACATGTGTTTGGTTTCCATTTGCCTCCCAAATCCTTACTCATCTGTTTCCACACCTCTGCGGAAAACGGTGATATATCACTTGCAAAGTGATGAACGTGCATCGAAATAACTTTAAGAATATCTTCTTCTTTCACATTAGGCTTTCGATCAGCCATTCTAAAGAATTCTGCAAAGAATAATATATAACTCACTTTTATTAAAATTTTTGCGCTAAAGTAAAAGTATTAATTTATGGAAACTTATAAAATTGTCAAATGACCAACGAATAATAGGCGTTCGTTAATCGCATATTTCCATGTTTCGTAATATAAATGTTTTAAACATCTAATAATCCTTACTCTAACGACTTCGTCATTCCCTAAGATGTGTACTTGAATTCCTTTCGATCAGGATGTTCATGAACTTCATCTTAAGCTCTCAGTAGCCCAAAAGTATTTTCCAAAACATCTTGGTTAAGTCGATGAGTAAAAACGTACTCAAATCCAAAGCGATCCTTTAGCTCCTCGAATAACATTTTAAAAGCAGTGTTAGATTGAATAATACTTTAAAAATGAGTTGAATCTCTTATTATTCATACAACCTTTCATTAATTTAGTTTTAATTAACCTTTTTGGAACGGCAATTGAGAGTTTTTGCCTATGACTTTCGTGTTCGACATTGTGTCGCACATTGTGTAGAGAATGTCATTTTGTGGTTCAATTGCTAGTCCATAAGCGTGAACTCTTTCCCTGGAATCAGTTTTGGGTACTCGTACGTTCATTACATCGAACCATTCATCGACCTTAATGAAATTAAATCAAAAAATGTTTTTCTGTGTTATATAACTATTTCAACAGGCTCTTACAGGCTTAAAGAGATGATAACAATTTCTCCACCAGTTATCCCCAAGAATATTTAACGAAGCTACTATTTTGATAGCTTTGGCAATGGTGTGGGAAAAAAGCTTAGTTGCCAGTTTCACTTTATGCCTTTCTGCACCCTTGACGTTGATGTTATATTCGCTTATCTTTTGTGTAATTATAAATTCAGTAGCAGTACAAGATAAAAGCTTGGTTATGGTGTCCTTTTTGACTTCATTTCCGTTTATCAGAAAACCACTATCTATGTAGTGATTCCGAAGAAGTTTTATGAGAAGGGGAAGAAGTTTTATTATTCTTTGTTTATTGCTTTATTTGTTTATTCTTTGTTGGAGGCAAATTCAGCATTGATTTCTTAAGTATCATCGATCGTCGGTGGATACTTCTATGGTAATTAAGTACTTTTTTTTATTGTTCATTAAGCGGAAATCGCTTAGACTTTCCTATGGGTCGCGAAGCGACACTAGGGAGATTTTATATTTAATTTTAAAATTTGTTTACTTGTAACGGTTTTGTAGATTTGTAATCCTCCTTCAATTTATATAATTCTTATCCATTATTCATTTGAATTCGAATTGAAACTTCTTCTCCATAACTCATGAAAATAAACTCAGTCATGAATTACTTCCTTCACAGAAATGGAAGAGTAGTATCGTGAATAGTTTCTTGCCATATCATCACGAGAAACTAACCTCCACCTTTATAAGTATATGCTTCGATGTCCTACATACTGTTTTTTTAACACCACTACCTACCGACTCAACAGTCGAGCTATCCTCAGCACGGTAACCTTTCCACGGCATTTCTCAAAAAAAAAAAAAAAAACCAAACACAAGTCACAATAACTTGGAAATTTATCGCGGTTCCTCTTGCCCGTTGCTAATTTTCTCGTTATTATAACTCGCTGAATACATCGATCGCATACTTCATTTAACATCGAGGTAAGTCGCGAAGAGGTACAAAAAAAAGTCTATGGGTGAGATCAATCACCTTTAGCACCAGAAAAGATACTATTCCTTTCCCCCCCCGACTACCTACCCCCATCAAAAGAAGTTTTTCCCTTGTCTTACACGATACGCTCAGCACATATCAACTGTCGACATATCCTTCGCGTTGTTTTCACACAAAGGTTGCCTTCGCTGCTACAACCACCTGGTCATTTGGGTGCACGAATGCTAACTCACCGATTTGAGTGGGGTTCTTGCGATTGGAGCGAGACGGTATCACATTGATTCTGACCAGCCGACCTGGGTTTTATAGGTCGGTATTGAATTTAGAAATCCTAGGACCCGAGACCTTGGTGTATAGACACAAAACGAAGGACTGTACTCATCCTTCACATTAATCTTTAATCGATTCTGAAGTTGGAAAATTTATCAATTTATTTTTCCTTTTGTAATATATCAATGAGATGTCATAGCTAGTAGTGACCCCTGAACCTATACTTTCCCCTCCCATTTGCGTCGGTTCGTACCGGCCGATGCAAAATCTTTGGTTTTCATTCGGTTCTCTATATTCGAGAGTAGTAAGCACAATTGACGTGTACTATAAGTTACAGCATCTGGGCGCCGCCAAGTTGGCACCAGTCAGAGCCTACCCGAATAGTACAACGCCCATCCACCATTCATCTCTTCGTTAAAAGTGCACTTTTAACTTCGGTAGACGCATGTTTTCCTCTTTATTCAATTTAGCTGTTAAAACGGTTATTAAAAGATGTTTTCATAATTTGTGATATCATATTCTTGATTCTCATCCGAGTTTGATTCATAAGCTGGAACAAAGTAAATCTTTTGACTTCTATTGAGTGGAGGAATTTACAAAAATTTTATTTATCCTTATCTACTCTAATCTAACTGAATTCCCTACTCGATGCTTGTTTATTTACTGTATTAAAGTATTTTTCTCTTACGGTACTTCCGATTGCTAACAGTTATGACGGTTCTTAATCTAGCCGTTAGATTCCACCTTCACAACGATCTTCATTCGGATTATGTGTCATATTTTCAAACACTTTCTTTCTGCACCAAACTGTACGATTCTTTTAGGCACTTCCAATTTTCTTTTTTTTTATCTCCTTTTTTCTTTGTGTTATATTTTCAAACACTTTCTTTGATAGGAGTTCTCTAAGATCTCTGCGCTACACTGCACTATCTACTTATATTTCTTTTTCCGAGCGTATCACTTAATTTAATTTTTAAACGATAGGGCTTAAATTTTCTTGTTTATATATAATATAATTCCTTGAACGTTTCCTTGTTACCTCCTTTAGTAATCCATCGACCAAAACTGCTACTGTAGCATGCGTTTGTGCTTCTCTAGGCTTACGCCTAGCGTACCCGTTCGCAAAACAGGACGTTTTCAAGAAGTCTTCGTTTTTTTCTCCGTTCGATATTTTTACACTTGTTAAATTGTTTTAGGGTCTCATAGGCTAGTACTGCCTAGAATATGTGGTGTAAACCCTTTTACTTTTTTTCTAATTGGGTTTTACCCCTTTTTCGTTTCTCTCGCACACACTAAGAACAATGATTAGACATTTACCTGATCATATATGACTATAATACGCCTACACTTGAAGAATCGTCGTCCTCTGCACTTCGAAGAAAAATTCCTTACAAACGTGCCGACATGCCGGCAGATCCTTATTATATTCCTTTGCCAAAAAAAAAGCAACGATTGCACAATTTATTTTCTCGTCGTATTTTCGTACCTGCCTAAAGTCATATCGCCTCGAAACCTATAATGTTTTATTTAGCTTTAGATACTAATATTACTGTATAAGTTTAATTGATTTAACTCATCCTTTTATGGGATTCTTCCCTAGCGCCTCAAAAAAAATTAACTTGTTATAAATGTTTTCCTTTTGCCGGTCGTGTATGGAATGAAAAAATGGACGATCGTTTTGACAAACCCACGAGTCTGTTTCATTGCCGGCTACATGGTATTGTATGGAATCGAAATTCCGAAGGAGATTGACCTATTCACAATGGTACATGTCTCCATAGACTTAACTATACGAGTGCCACCACTTAGGTCCGTTCGACAAATCGATTTTTGTGATGGACTATTAGAGTTCCGATTAGACTAGATTTATTTATCGAGTTATACCTTTTTGATTGGGTTGAATAAGTAATCTTTAGAAAAGAATCTTATTATTTCATTCCTTTAATTCAGATCGGTTTATCATATTGATGTGGATATGAAAAACGTGTGTATTTTTGTAAATATTCATTATTGTGAAAATGTGTATGATTTCTAATTTTGCTGACCTAAAGAATTCCCTACATACTAGACTAGGTTCGAAAAAAAACTAGGAAAAAAGCTTATTTAAGAAAAACACAAAACTTCACTTTTTCATTTTCAAAATACTTGTATTTAATTCTTCTAGAATTTTTAATCATATGACTAGGTATATTAACTTCACTAATTTTTGTAAACATTCTATGTTTTCGTTATGACATTTCAATGTTGTGGAATGCATCGTAAGCATTGTTTATTTTGGCTCAACATTCTCTCGCCTCCAAAAATTCGAAAATTCATCTCCTTATGGTGCACCCTGTCCAGAAATTTGCACTGTAGAACCGACGACGTTCAGCGAAATCTCCATAGATGGCCTTTGACAGTTGACTACCTTCTGTAATTGGTATAAATATTGACTGATGAACGGTGGTACTTTTCTTTCTCATGGTGTACATGGAACGAGACAGAAAAGTGATTAGTACATTAAAATAAACATAAATGGACAACACGAAAGACTAGGACAACACGAAAGACTAGTACAGATCATACTTGGGGACGCACAAGTATGATCTGATATAACTAGTGTATGCAGTGCGTTTAGTGAAAGTATAAATTTTTCTTTCAAAATCCGAGTTTTCACAAATAATCTTTACAGATACTTTTCAAAGTTTCACTGACTTCTTTCAGGGATTTGTCCAGAGAGTGCAGTGAACCTTGTATGGCAACTTGCACGGACAAGAATTCTTCTTGAAGTTCTATTTGTCTTCGAGCCAGAAGAACAGACTCCTCGACGGCAGGCACATTTTTTTATTTGATGATGGCTTATTGATTTCAGCTTTTGGGGAGTCAGGTATCGAAAATTCCTCTAACACTATGAATTATAAAAATATATATCATAATTATTTTCATTTGCATTAAAAATTGACTTACGTTGGTCTTCATCACCATAACTACAAGCTTTATTAAGTTATTACTTCTTGGTTTTGGATTTTATAACCTTTTGTGGCACTGATATATGTGCCTGTGCGTTGTAGGTTACCTGTGTTGAGAGTTGAGACTCTTCCATTCCGTTCATAAGTTTCCATTGATTTCTTTGTCCTTTATTTTCTTTAATTGCTTTTTATGTTCTTTATATATGATTTACTTAAGTAAATTTACATCAAAATACTCTGATTATAGAGTGCTAAAAAGATAAAAACTGTAAGAGAAATTCTTTACTTTTTTGCCCCACAAATACCGGCACGTCTGTTCTACTAGAGTGTTTGATTAAGAAGGAATGAAAGTAGATGCCGGAAAAGGCATGGCGACAAATATTTCATATGTATTTGTTTCGTCAACTACCTTGACGAAACATTTCTCGCGAGAGTGGATGAACGCATTCACATAAAATGCTGCTGCGTTTAACTTTTTATTTTGCAGCGGCTTCTTTGTTTCGCCACAATTTTATGGATAAAAATGATTATGTTTTTTATTCATATGTAGATCTGCTACAATTTACTTACATTTTTATCCTTCTTTCACCTATCAGATATCTATGAATATTTTTACTTTTAATAATTTTTATTCTTCGACCTTGTGTTAATTGCGTCCTTCTCCTATGAAATTTGTAAACGTTTAATTAGAAGAAATACAAATTTGAGCATTCAAACATTTTCTCTTTAAGTGATACCAAATAAGTACAAAAAAAAAAGTTGATCTTAAATTGATCATCTTACAGTGTAAAAGTAGATTCCGTCTGTGTAAGACTTACACAGACGGAATCTACTTTCGGATATTACTTTCTATGTTGATGCGTGGTTGGGTCTATCGGGAGCATTGCGCTCTCAGGTGTCCAATTTGTCCACACTCGAAACAACACCTCTCCGGGGCGTTTTGTTACGGGACCTCATGGTAATTCCTTTTACTGAATATGCTCCAAAGCTACTGAGCCGATTTAAATAAAATTTATAACGAGATGGTAAGATAATAAAATAGGCTTATATTTTACCCCCTTAATCTCAATACTTATGAAATTATTTCGACGTTAGTGTGCTATAATATTCCTCAAAAACTTAAATGTTACTTCATCCTCTTTTGCATCAAACCTCTCTCAATTACAGCTGTAATCTGTTCTCCCAAACCACAAATAAGTGAGTTGAATACTCTTCAACGGGATTCCAAATCCACTAATTAAAAACAATGAAATATTTTTTGAGAAAAGATAATCTTTATTTTAAAAAACCTAAAACTGATCCAACTCTGACAACATACTCTCAGTGTCCAGAGCTTCATAATTTTAAAACAGAGGAGAGTTGTTTCCACTCAGTTCAACGTTCTCTGGCAAGTGTGAATCATTATTGTTATTTCCATTTAATCAATCAAGTCTTTCTTTTGTGACCAGACTCTGAATTTCGCTCTGCAGTATAATAAATCTAGGCAAAGGAAGCTCTCGCAATTGGGAAGCAAGATGCTTACCGAACTGGTCATACTGGTCTTCTTTCTCAGTAGCTAGCTCTGCTGTCTGTTGCAGTTGTTGAACAGTGTTTTCAAATCTAGTAGGGGGCTGCTTCCTACGTTTAAACGATTTTGTTCCTTGTGGTGGTAAAGTGTTCTTTGCTGAGCTTTTCCTGTTCCTTGTGTGACCTGTGCTTAATTCTGCCTGGGTTGCAGCGAAAATAAAAATGAATGAAAGGTTGTCCATTATTTTTCCTTTGAAAGCTTCGTGTTTCCGGACTGCTGCCTGGTGATACTGCTTCTACTTGTTGAGGTGCACTGTCTTCTATCTTGTAGAATAGTTGGCTTATTTGGCTGGAACCCCTTAGCACTGATCTTACATTATTTTTTCAAATCTTTATTTATGCTGATTAATCATCTTATGGCTTTGGGTTTTATTGATATCTATGATACATACAATGGATTCACTGTCGGGATTTGAGATTTTAAATAATTTTTTTTTATAACTTGTACATCGATGCGGAAGTGGTCGGGGTCGAAACAAGGAAAACCAATGGTGACACTACTACTTCTCTGATTTACCACAGAACTCAACATCTGGCTTAATGCATAAGCTGTAATAATATTATTGCTTTCATTCTTACCTCCAGACGTCATATCGCTTTACCGCGAGCTCTCGCTCTCGCTCTTCCTATTTATCTTGTTCTCAGAACAAATATAATTTTTACAGATACTTTTCAAAGTTTCACTGACTTCTTTAAGTGATTTGTCAAGAGAGTCCATTGAACCTTTTATGACTACTTGCACGGACAAGAATTCTTCTTGAAGTTCTATTTGTCTTCGGGCCAGAAGGACAGACCCCTCGACGGCAGGCTCTGTGACTTGATTGTCCCCTTGTCCCATAAGAGAAAAACTTGACTTCAAACATTTCCATAACGTATATCAATATGCAAACTGTGAATATAGTCCAACCTTTTTGTCTTAAACCTTCTATTCCTTCTTAATGGTTTTTCCAGGTGAAGGGTGATTCTTTAACATCATAGGTTTTATGATGCTTGTTGATAGTAGGCAGAAATGTGCCATCTGCCAAATACATTGTAGCGATTTCGAACATTTCATGTGTTCTAGCTATGCAGACAAGAGCCTGGATGCGTTGAATCTACAGCCATAATGCGCATTTGATCATCACAAACCTAAACATTGAAGTTTGGAAGATGTATGTATGTTTGTTAATACAACAAAACTATTAATTTTATTCTTATGTTTTAATTTACGATCATCACGTTTAGACTAAAATACTGCTTTCGACAGTAAAAAAAAAGGTGCTTGTCTTTTACAGGTTGCAAAATTTTCACATGCGTACCATCTACGCCTCCAATAACTCCAGGAAATCCGGTGTTGTCAAAAAAATTACGCTTTGTCCTTCGCATTTTCGTTTCGGATGTATCAAATTGTATCCATTTAGGACACAGGTGCTCTTCCGCTAAATCGACGAACTCTTTTAAAACTTTGCTATACAAATATTTGTTCAAGACAATAACTCACATTTTAGAGAGATCGTTGTGGATTGTTTCAATTGTGGCAATGTTGACAGCTTTCTTGAATTTTTGTTCAACTTTAATTCCAAATAAATAAATTTGAGTAAACGTCGAAACCATCGTACTTTCTGCTGGGTAGTTGAGGTCAAGAACGTAAAACAGAAACAAAAACATGTTTCAAAAGCTTCCAATGGGTCATCAAAGTAATATTTCTTATCCAGAAGTCTAATGTAGGCAGTAAGCTTTATGGTAGGATCTCCTAACACCACAATTCTTGGCTGCTTCCCTGTATTATCCTTTTCTAGATTTATTTCGTGGTTGTCAGAATCTTGTGTGGTCTAAAGAAAAATATTATATATATTATATTATTTTTCAAAAAAAAAAAAAAACATCTTTAGTGGTATTATTTACAATAAAAACTATTTTTCGTTAAAATATTTAAATAAGTCAAAATTTTAAAACTGAAAAATAAGTAATTAACCTTGAAATATGCCACAAAATTTTCTTGACTTTCGATTTTCGAGCAACGGTATGAAGCTTTTGTTGCACTCTTTTTGGTACGTGAGCTTGGAAACATGTAGCTCAATATTATCAATGCTATAATTTTTGAAGCTTCAGTATTGGTACTGACTATTTTCATAAATTGCTTAACATTGTTGTCTTTCAATTTCTCACCACATCTTAAGATTTTTGGATAATATGCCAACCAGCTATCTGAAAAGTTTTGGGCTTGAGGCACCAAAATTTTCGCATCTATATTAAACTATATCAGCCTTATTCATAATCGCATTTTAAAGATAATCAGATGATAAAACAGAAATTCTTATTCATAATAGATAATCAGGACATCAAAAGAGGAGGCGTAACATGTTCTGTGTTTTGCTCCGTATCTAAATACTCGACGGAGTAAGTGTCACTGATATTCAATTCAACCTAGGGAGACAATTGGTTATTTGAATAATATAATAAACGGAAAGAAAACAAATGCATTTTGAGATTTTTTTCAAACAAACACAAATACTAATACCTATTACATTTTCTGGTTTGAGTTAAAAGAAATTTCACTTACAAGTGGGTCTTCACTCTTTCTCTTTGTCGTAGGACTCACTGGGACTGGATAAATATTTCTCGAACTGATTCCTGTTGGCACATTTTCGTTTCCAGTCTGTAAAGAAGGGGTTGTTGAATATTTTCCATCAAACAGACCAACGAGTTGTCATCGTCGTAAATATTGAAATCGACCTCAAATTCATGAGGTATTAATCCCATAAGGCGAGTATCATCAGCATCTGGAGATTTAGGTGGTGATCCTCCACCTGTTGCTTTGATGCTCTTCTTATATATTGAAGCGTTTGCCTTCGCCTTCATTTTGACTGAGCGCCACTGTGTTTGGAGTTGTGCAGTGTCCCTGGCAGTTGCAGACAATGTGTTAAAACTGAAAATTCAATTGATTAATGTTACATTTTGAATGAATTCATTGAATTATAAAATATGTCAAATACATACGTATCTGTTATATCCTTCCAAGCATCCCTTTTTGCTCGGGAAGTGTTTGTGTCAGTGTTTTTGTTTTCCACAATACCGATTTTTTCCTCGACAAGTTGTCTTAATAGTATATCTGTGAATTTGCAGGGTTAGATGTTTTTGAATGTGTTGTGAATTGTTAAAACTAATTATCTTGTCGGACGAGTCCCAATTCTCTGAGCGTTTTTTTCTAGATTTAGTTTCCATCATCCATCAGCTTTAGGTATCAACAAACAGAATCAAAACAGTTTTTTTCTTTTTTTTCAAGCAGCTGAGTTGTGCTGTGTCAAAAAAATGGAATAGATTTACAATTTTTGGTACTTTTTCTGACACAGGTATGTGCCAAATATTTCGGAGGGGAAAAAGCATTATGAATAGGAAGCTGATTAAAAAGATAGTCAGTGTGTATCTAGTCAGCCGATCATCAGTGTATTATCTTTTTATTATGAATAAGGCTGTATATATATGTATGTATATATTTAATTACTATGTACCTACTTAAAAAAAGTATTTTAACTACCAGTTTAATCGATTCTTTTGAATTTGCAACAAATATCGGAAAGTTATGCAGGTAATCCAAAATAGTACTTGACGCTTTAAGTAGTTTCTGTCGAAGATAGTGTGTTTGTTTCCAATTACTTTCAACAACACTCCAGGGCTCTATTTCGGTTTTCAACCATTCAAGAGCTTCTAAGTCAGAGTTTGACTCTTCTAATAAAAGAAAAAAATTGTCAAATACATTGTTTTAGTAGAACGGTCTTAATTGTTTACCAATAAATTCTTCTGGTTCCGAGTTTCGTCGATTTCTCGACCTTTTTATGAGTTTAGATTCAGAAAGTTTTTTTCTAAAATAAGTGTAAGCATCATAAAGTTTTCCACAAGGCCTTTGGCCCCTACAGGCAGGTGTAAAATAGGCAGAAATAATTTCCCCAGGAAATACTTGTACAATTAGTTCAGCTAAATATAAAAAATCATGCCTTGACAATCTGCAAAAGTTTGAGAATACTATTATTTAGTAACTACCATCAGTAAAGCTAGCAAAAGAATAATTACTATAGAAATACGAAATTTTTTAAGTTAAATGGTGAAATAAAACATATTTTCTTACAGCCTTATTTTTGACTCGTTTCAAGTTTTTTTTTTTGATAATTAATGTTTTAGTAGGTATTCTAGCTTGAGTATTTTGAGTTTAAGATACCGAAAAGTAGTTTTGAAATAAGTCAATAATATGGCTGTAACAAATTTAGTAAATTAAAAAGTTTGTTGCCACAATTTGGTGGCAGCAGAAGAAGATTTTGAACAGTGAACTTGTGTTACGAAAGTCGTTAAAATCCTTTATTAAGATACGTATTAGAAAAAGTGCTGCTTCCTTAAGGTCTTCTTTCCGTCCTCGTTTGGCTCGCTGAGTTATCGGCTGGGCTTCTTTCCGTCAAAGATTTTAGTTTAGCGTAGTAAAGTTTAGTGGATTGAAGATAAACGAGTTTACTATTTTTGATTGATTGAGCACTCAACCGAATATGCCTGTTGGCGGAAAATGCAAAGTATTATAGATCCAAATTTTTAGAATCTTCGTTTGAGTGGACGTCAAAGTGTTTTTCAGAAAAGGGTGTGGCAAAAAAGATGGCCGATCGATTGAAGTTTTTAGGGAAAAAAAAGATGGTCGACCATAAAAAGTTGGCCGGCCGATTACATCGATGACGTGGCCCGGGCAGTAGCTCCCCCTATGCGTCGGGCGGAAACTACCGCCACTTAGGGTGCACTTACACCAACAAAGTTGATAAATGAAATATATGATAGATCAAAAACTATTTAAACCGATTTGATAGATAATAAAATATTTAACCCGATTATCGATCGATTCTGTGGTGCAGCATTGATTTTGTGGTCCAGCAAAGTCGAGTCTTTCGAAATTCCCCTAACAGCAATCTTTATTTTCTCGAAGGCCAAATCGTTTACTACATCTGCCCTTATAAGAGAACAATCGGATCCCTGTGTCTAAAAGGCAATTATATCGATTACCTGCAATAATTACTTTTGTGGTATTTTTTGGTATTCCTTTGTTCACAAAAATGTAACATTCTTACGCTCTGGTGATCGCTGTTTGGTCCAGCAAAAATCTTCACTATGCCCTTTCTTTTTGCAAAAAGAGCAATTCTCTGCAAATTTCTTTGCCACAGGTTCCCTTCCCAGGCAACACCGAACCAGAACTAACAGTTAACTTTGGGCAGCTAGCCTTCATATGACCGTTTAGGCCGCAATTAAAACAGCGCCTGTCGCCGTCTATGCGTGGGCGTTTGGAAGAGGCTGAAATCGGTTCTGACCTTCTTGTCTGGAGCTCTTTAAATTTTCTTCGTGGACGTTCTCGAATGGACGACAGATGATCTGTAAGATCTTGAATGGTTTTGGGCATAACGAACGTCAGAGAATTACGCAAACTAATATCAGAAATACAACCTATAACAATTCTGACGACAGTTTCTTCAGTTAGGTCGAAGGACAGCCTATTTATTTGAGTCACCTTCTCCATGACGTAGTCGGCATAAGTACTGAACGTTTCGCTTTCTATATTGGCAACATTTCTCAACAACTCAATTATATTTGAAGCACTAGAGAACGTGTTTATTAGAGATGCCGATAATTCTGCCCAAGTATAGATTTGGTAGCCATGTTTCTCGTACCAGACCTTGCCCCTGCCCATTAAAGCAGCCCTAACTCTTGGGATGATGTCATAATCTGACAATTTGTCACGGTTTGCTCTCTCTTGAACATCCTTACACCATTTATTTACTCCTACACGGGAATGATCAGGATCAAAATAAGGAAATCCAACTGTATCATCCCGTTCTTGGCGTTGCGCAGTTTTCAGAATTTGGTTGATTGCGTCAACCGTTATCACGAGATGTTCTGGCTCCCTACCCTGTTCTATCTTCTTTTCCCTTCCACCCGGCATCTTTATTTCAAAAGCAGCAGAAAAGAATAATTATATACAAGATCGAACTCCAAATCAATTACAAAGGGAGACTTTCAGCTGGTTATTGAGCTTGAGTTGTAATTCTCCTTTCATTTGCTCTGTTTTTGTTTTTTTTTTTTTTTTTGTTTTCTTTTTTTAATGTATCGAATATTGAAATGTAATTGGAACGAACTCACCAGCGTCAAACAACAACGAAAATGTCTTCCAAAGCAAAATTTTGTTCTCTAGATGACGAGCAGCAAAGGCAAAAAAAAATGCAAAAACAAAACTTCACTTTCTTTTGTCTTATCTTTATTCTATTCAGATGTCGTGCAGACGACTTCTCTGCTTTTAATTTTTAAACTGCGAACACAAATACAGTCAGATCGCGGCGAATTTTCCGTTTCTTTGCACCTCTCTTTTTTTTTATGCGTAAGTATTGGTTTACTTCGTTTTTCTTTCGACACGGCAAACACAAATGCAGCAATACGCGGCGAACTGTCTGTTTCTTTGCACTCTCTTAGTTTTACATGGGTTTATTTACTACCACATTTACCACGTTTCTTATTAACACTGTGTAAGTAAAAGCAGGCCCGCCACTAGGGGTTTGAACGCCCGTGTGCAATTCCCATTATGCCGCACCCGTTTAACTATGTCTACCTTACACGATCTAGGCTAAAAAAACTAGGTTAAGGATGTGAAAAAAATAAGAAATGCTTTACAACGAAAAACTATTCATTTACTTAATTTACAGTAATTGTACCTCTCTTGCCTTTATGTTGGCGAAATCTGTTATCAATTTTTTTGTGTCTAAGCTATATAATATCTCATTTTCAATTGAAACTATGGCTAAATTACTTAATCTTTGCTGGTGCATTGTTGATCTCAAATAGTTTTTTATAATTTTTAACTTTGAAAAGGACCTTTCACCAGATGCAACTGAAATCGGCAACGTAAGTAATATTCTTAGTGCTATTGCTGTATTCGGAAATGTTGACATTAAATCATTTGAAAATATATATTGCAATAGGGTTTGTGGATCATTGGACTGGTTTCAGTAAAATGCAACTTTAAAGCATTGATTTCATGAAACAAATCTATACCGTCACTATTTGAACTGTCTTTTAGCTTCAAATTCAAATCTTTGCAATGTTTCATTAAATCATCTTTCGAGTACCTAACTAAATAAGTTATTATTGGTGAAAAAGCCAAATACGTCGGTAAAAGTTTCCAACTCCTCGAATCAATCCTTTAAAGAAGTTAACGTTTGATCTAGGATTCTAAAAAAACCTTCTACTTTGTATTTGGTTTTGGGGTCAAGTAAAACTTCGTCACTCTGTTCATATTGAAATTGAGTTAGTTTTCTTCGTGGACGAACTGTGTCTATAGGCGGAAAATCTGTTTCTATATTAAGGTCCCGAGCCACATTGGTAGCTTCTTCTAACACCCTTTCGAAGTGCTCATCCGTGCGATATTCGGTGAGTTTATCAATCAATTTATTTAACAAATTTATGCAGATTTGAGTATTTATTGTGGGGTTTTGCATCATTTTGCTGAGAGCATTAATTTCATTTAAAATATCGAACCAAATTACAACCGAACAAATAAATCTATAATTTTGAATGTTTAAAGCAAGCGATTGAGCTTTGTGAGATGTTGTACAATCCCATTCCGACGAATTGCTATCTGATATTTCTAGCAAAGTGTCAAATATTTTTTCGAGGTGATACCGTAAGGGCGTAAAGGTTTGACTGCATCGATTCTGCTAGACCATCGCGTGGCACTTAATGCTTTTAATTTTAAATCTGGTAAATATTTGCATATGTCGACTTTCTTCCGGCAGCCGTCCTCGGGCACGAGCACACTTTACCAACAAGTGTTACGTGTTGCATCTTTGTTCTCTTGAATTTCAATAGATGGCTCTGTTTAATGCAAAAGAAATTAATTGCGCGCTTGGTAGTACTGGGTTTCCCAATGCCTTATTTCAATTAAAAAAAAAATAAAAAATTGCGCGCCGCTTCATATTTCTTTTAGTTAGATATTTTTTTTAGTATTGTTATGTGACAATGTCTGAATTTTGGTCGTTGATTGCTTGATTTGCCGCCCCCTGGATGCGCCGCCCGCGTGCATTGCAGGCCTTGCACGCCCGCTTACGGCGGGCCTGAGTAAAAGTACCGTTAAATGAACCGATGGAAACAAGAAAACGTTATTAAGTACTGCACCGAACGTGAATATTTAAAGCAAAAGATTTTAAACAATTTGCGATACTTTTATAGCACGACTATGCGACACAGCCACCAAAACACTGCAATTTGTTTTCTTATTTTTAATTAACCGGCCTCGCACTTTGACACAATTTTATTTTTATTAATAATTTTTCTTTTGCCACGCACTTTCAAGTTTCAACGCTTTGCACCTAATTTGTCAGGAAAACAGGGGTATATCCCACTTCTGATGATAGATCATAAACTATTTAAACCGATTGACAGATGTTCCTTTTGCGACCCAGTCGTGGTGTTGGAAATTAATACTCGGCAATTCAGTAGTAGAAAGTGAGATCTTTGGTATTTTATTTCTATCGGAAAATACAGAATTACAAATAAGTTGGTTTTATATATGTTCATAATTAATTTACTTACCGCAGTTTGCACTCCCACGACTGATGCTTTCAAAGGTTCATATTCGTCTGTGAGAAGGCGAACAAAATGAACGATTGTGGAGAGCGCAAACTACGACGAGTAATTAAAGTATAGCTTATCAACTCTCGGCTAGGTGGCGTTGCTGCGTACATGAAAAAGTTCTGTTCGGTGAGTTCTGTTCGTTTGTTGTTTCGGTGTTACGTTCGGTGGGCGTTCTTCGCAACAGATAATAAAATATTTAACCCCATTATCGATCGATTCTGTGGCGCAGCTTTCGAGTCGACTGCTGAAAGGTTTCTGCCCTTCCCTCAGTACAAACAGATACGAATTCTTGATATTCGCCCTTCTTTTATCACGTACGCCACCTTTTAAGGAGGAGAAAGAAAGAGTGCGACCCTCTCTCTTATATTCAATCACTCTTTATGATAGATAATTACACATAAAACAAACCCACTCTTCCGTTGCATAATTTATTTCTAACATATATATATAGGTATAGGTACCATCAAATACACTTACTCAACATGTTTATTTTCTTGAAAAATTTGTTTAACAACCAATTTTGAAATCGATATTCTATCTTGGTTATCCAAATTTATAGAATTTTGAAACTTCGCGAGGATTATTGTTAAGTCCAAATCCAATTTGCTTTGAAACTCTGTAGTTAATAGATATTTATTATAATTTAAATTTGCATTTTACTTTAAAATGCATCAATACCTCCACAGAACTGAATGTCGATTTAACCAATATGCTTATATTTGAATCTGATACTTTTACCTTCTAAAACGACGCCGACGTTCTTATGCAAAACTCTGGATATTCCCAATTTCCAATCCGGGGCAGCTTTGGTTTTGTGTAATACATATTCTACAAGGTATTCATCTTGAATATGTGCTTTCGACAATGCGTCAAAAAAATATGTAGATTCTTTGTCAGTTTTAAAAGCCTGGAAAGCTAAAATTGTCAGATCAGTTTAAAAAATCTTAAATGAATTGTGAATATTATTCATGCATGTAAAATATTAGTTTCAACAAATCGTAAACATTCTTACACAAAGGAGGTGGTGCATATTTCTATGGAGCCTGGGCCCAGGGCGTACACCTATGAGACTAGTACCAAATGAAAGTTTACGTTCAGCCAAATCAGCCTGCCAAATATTTTTGAGTTCGGTCTTGGTGATTTTGAGATAATTAGACTTAGTCTTAGCTGAGCGCTGGAAATGGGAAAAATCTGACATTTCTGCAAATAATTACGTATATCTCGAAAAGCATAGCACGTAGGACAATGATTTTGGTATCATATGAAAGATCATAAAAATATCTTTCATTTCATTTAAAATACAGTTTTCAAAATGCCTTATATTTCGAAAAAACAGACCTAAAAGTTGTTTGAAAAGAAACATTTTCGTTGATTTTGCCAGCCAATATCTCGAAAAAATCAGTGATGACCTATAATTTTTTTGCACCACTTTAATCCTTAATTGGTAAGCTTTAATTTGATATATAATTACGCTATCATACATGTAACAAGCAGAGGAAATAAATGAACAATGAACAATTTATTCTTAAATGGAGTTTCACTTTATTGCTTGTTATATTCAAGTACATCTACTTTACGCGGTTGAAGCTCAACTGCTCTTATATACTACTAACAACTGTCAAGTGTCAAATATAATATTATGGTGTATGCACATGCACAATGAAACTTATTACATTATTATGGTGTATGCACATGTAGAATAAAGCTTATTACAATACATAAAGCATATCACGTACATTAGACACAATTCCTAAAAAAAATTAAACAAAAAATATGTTCCACAGCAAATGCATTTTTTCATTAAATTTTTCGCAGTTCCTACTTTGTTTTTTATTAAACATAAAAATAAAATACATTTTAATGCTGCAAATGAGAAAAAAATGACTAATCTTCGTTTAGATCTATCAAAATACCATCCAAAAACAAAGCTGGTGCTATATTCATTGCTTCCTGGTTTCTTGCGTAACCCAAATACCATAAAATACTATTTATATTTGAGATTCAATCAAAGACGTTTTTAAAAAAGAATGTTTATTTTATTAGAACCACAAGAGGATGTTGTGGTTTGACGTACTCGAAAGAACTGAAATTCTTATTCTAACTCAGAGTCTAATCTGAGTTCACAATTTAGTTATTTGTTTATGTGTTGGTTTCTTTAATTGAAATCCAACTTATTGTCTCTATTTTTTATTACTCTGTTTGTTATTCTTTGCTGAAGGCAAACAATACAATGGTTAGCTTTGATTTCTAAGTAATAAAATCCAACTAATAATTGTTCCATTTTTTATTACAAAGAATGCAATGGTTAGCATTGATATGGTAATTAAATATAGATTTTATTACTTGTCGTAAAGCGACTTTGGGATTTTACAATAGAGTTTTTTATTAGGGTGGAGGCGCACAAGTGTTCTCTGATATAACTTATATATCACTCTCAATCTTGTAGAACAAGAATCTTATGAATTTACCTAGGGGTGGGTACCTACCCAACTCTCGCTTAAATAAATCCACAGATAAACTTTTACCATAAACTATCTGGACATAATAAAACGCTAAGGTAACAAAAACCCTCGGGATGAGGAACCATTCTCGCAATTCAGTGTTAAACAATTATAACCACAGCGAATTGTACGACAGTGTCCTTTATTTTCTTTATTTTCTTTCACTATATGTTTTTTATACTTAGGTAGATCCTTAGGTCTCCTATCTGATTTAAGATACACAATATCGTTTTGATTAAATTCTTTATTGATTCTATTTTTATTTTGGTATTCAACAGTTCTTTGTTGCGCTTTACTTATTAACTCGCGAACTTCAGTATACAAATTTTTATTAAAAAACAATTCTACCGGTTGGTTTTTAGTAACTGAATGTATAGTTAAGTTATATTGTTTAACCGCGTTATAAATTTCAATAATTGGTTTTGTTTTATTTTCCAATGCAAGAGCGTTTGTAAGTTCAATAAGTGTATTGTGAATTCTTTCGACTTGTCCGTTCGTCGTTGAATGACTGACTGGCGTCTTAAAGTGTTGGATTCCTAATTTATTCAGAATACTTTGTACAGAATGAATACGTTTTCACTGTCTGTAATTACATTCTGACAAAAAGGATATACTGTGCTAAGGATTTCTTCGATTTTTTTATGTAGAAGTTTCTTATCTTCAATTTTGTTACATGTTTTACTAGAGGAATCGAACCAAAAAAAAATTGTTATGTTCCGAGGGACGTGGCCTGTTTGCGGGGCTCAGCTAAGCTCGCCGGAATGGGGGGGATCTTGCCCCCGGAACACACCCTCAACCGCAATCAATAAACATATATCAGGCCGGTTATAATTAGGCTACACTAAAGTTGGACCACAGACGGACTATCGCCACTTCCGGGTACTGCAGTTGTTGAGGCAGTATGCCCTATCCCACCCTACCTTGGGAATCCGCGGGCTCGATTTGGATTCCCCCTATATATTTGTTTTACCTGCTTTCGGTCTACATCATGTCTCTTCGCCGCCGCTACTCACCCCGCCTCTGTTTATCCTTCTCAGCCTATCATGCCCCTCTCTGAAGGACTCACTAAGAAAAAAATAAACTCTTGTAAAGTTTCATAAATTCTTTTATAAATTCTTATAAACTCTCTTGTAAAGTTTCATAAATTCTTTTATAAATTCTTATAAATTCTCTTCGAAATATCCTTACACCAAGACAAGAATATAATTACTCAATTATTAAACGACGTGAGCGAAAGTATTTCCCCCAAGGGCTATCATTAAACCCGACCAAATCTACACGGTAACTAACCCCTACCTACCTCCTAAGAGCTCTTTGAAAGTGGACTGGGCAACGCGACCTGATCCTAATTCGGAATAGTTAACCCTAACGATAGACCCCGTTAAACCACCCTGCTCACTTACACTCGAATCCAATAAATGAATATTATGATTTATATATTAATATATAAAAAGCGAAAGATAATGTCTATGACTATTTTTACAAATTGTTACTCTATAAAGACTTCCATACTAGGATATTACCCATTTATGGTAGCCTTAAGGAGTACTTCTTAGTAACTAATTCTACTCTTACTAGATTAAATAACTTTGAAAGATTTCTTTAAGAATGGACTAACTCAATCCAGAAGCTTATCAAGCTTTACAGTAAAACCGGTGTCTTAATTCTCTTTTGTTTCGTTTTCTCTTTTTTTTTTGTTTTCTCGTTTTTTTTTTTTTTGTTTTTGTATATATATATATAGCACTGCGAAGTCAAATGTGACTTGAATCCAAAAAAAAAATTAGGGTTATGATACATAGATCTTAATAACCCACAACAATTATCGTTGGGGTGTGGCCTCCCCTAAAGGAATTCGTTAACTAGCTTAAACTCTTATTTTTGCGGTCTCGTATGGTGGGCCTCCACTGTACCCTTTTTCACTTATTAAAATTTTTTTTCTTTAGCCATGCTTTAGAGTAATCGTCGTTTTATTCATTTCAACAAAAAAAAAAATCATAAACTACTATGCATAACTTAATTTGTTTTTCTATTCTATCGGCGGCGGCGGACTGCGTAGGAAACGCCTGCGTAGTGTGAAACGGCAGAGCAATTTATCGGCGTTGGCGGACTTCGTAGAAAGTGTATGCGTTTGATTTAAGGCAAAACACTTTGTCGGCGGCAGTGGATTTCGAGGCAAAAGTCTGCGGTTGCGGGTATTAATGGTAACACGATCTTCGTCTCGAGGAGGTAAAATGACAAGGAGAGTATGCAACGTCGGTTACACACCAATGCGATGCAACTTCCTATACGACGAAGCTAAGTGAGGAGGAAAGTATACAACGTCGGTTACACACCAATGCGATGTAACTTCCTATACGGTGAGGCTAAATGGCGAGGAGAGTATGCAACGTCGGTTACACACCAATGCGATGCAACTTCCTATACGACGAAGCTAAGTGAGGAGGAGAGTATACAACGTCGGTTACACACCAATGCGATGTAACTTCCTATACGGTGAGGCTAAATGGCGAGGAGAGTATGCAACGTCGGTTACACACCAATGCGATGCAACTTCCTGTACGGCGGAGACTAACAATAGTCAAAATCAGGAAGAGTATCTTCCACAGGAAAGGAGAAACAAGTAACTATAAGTTAGAGGTACTAAGACCCGTATATCTTTTTCTCCAATTATTGCAAATAATTCACCTCTATTCATAGATTTTCCTGATGCAAGGAAATGTGAATTGTAAGGCAATGACAATATTGCATACAAAAATTGACTGACCATTGCCAATGCATTTCCCCATACGGAGATACACACAAACTAAGCAGTAAACGATATTTGGCCTTGGAATAGATTTTTATTGCATGATTTAATGCGTGTGAGTATTTTAATGGGAAAAGAACGACACGTACAGTGTTTTGATGCGGTGTTCTGGGGAAATTGTGACGCTTCGTCACAGTATATCATCCACACATCGCTGAAATATCGACGGTGCATTTTTTAAACCAAAGGGCATACGTATAAATTCGTTTTTTGCCCCATTCACTGAAAATGCTGTTTTTTCTCTGTCAGACTCTTTTATCCTAATCTGGTGGAAGCCTGATTCTAAATCAATAGTCGAGAAAATCTTAGCTTTTCCTAAATTTTGTATGGTCATGTTCACGTCAGGAATTGGGTATCTATCCGTAATTGTTTGTGAATTTAATTTCTGGAAATCAAATACCATGCGCCGTTTAGGCCTCCCGTTCTCATCGACACCTTTCTTGGGAACTGTCCATATTGGAGAATTATAAGGTGATCTACTTTTTTGTATAATCCCTTCTTCTAATAATTTTTCAATTTCTTTGTTGACAAACCCGTTGTCTGCGTATGGATATGGATACTGTTTTGTCCATATGGGTTTGTTATCTTTAGTTCGTATAGTCGCTTCTATAGTTGTAGTGAATGGAAGTTTCTAATTCAATTCATTATTTATTTTCATTAGGTTATCTATTTTTTCTTTATATGTTTCCGAGTCATTCGTATAATGTATAGTTTGTTCTAACTTTTTTTCATATTCTAGTTTGTACTCAAACAAATTAATTTTTGCTTTTATTAATCTAAGTCCTTGTTCACCTAAAATAAGATCAAAATCTTCTAATTCTGAAATTTCAAAAAACATATTTTATACCCAAAAAGATTTATTATCTTTTTATATCTATATAAGTTTTCCTTTTGGTAGTTTTCTTGTCACATCTTGTCACCTATGTGACAGCAATTCTATCTCAGATCAAAAGACTTTGTTATACCCTTTTAGTTATCTTATTTATTTGTTGCCACAATTACAACCGATACAAATCTACACACCGAACTCCTTGTTATGCTTCTTTATATTCAACTAACTACTGCCGTGACTTTAGCCGGCTTCCTGGAAATTAAACTGGAAGAGTAGATGGCGGGCGGCTGGAATGACAGTTTGAGGACGGTGTTTAGGTCAGGGTCGTTACATCTTATTATTGATACACCATGTAATGTTTTTGTTTTTAAAGGTTCTATTGTCACATTTATTACTTATATAATTATTAGTAGCACCCGAATCTACTAAAATGTTTACAGATTTACCCGTTAACATACATTTTCTTGTTAGACATGGTAAACCGTTTATTCGCCTAAAAAAGTACTCTCCGTTACAAAATTAATTTCTAAATGTTTATTACTTACAACATCCTCTCCTAATTTACTGGTGTCAATCTGGTTGACTCTTTGAAACTTATGATTTCGTCCAGAATCTTCGTGTTCTCGTTTAGTCGCTGGAAATGTTGGATCCGGTGCTTGTTGTACATGTTGACGTTGATAGTTGTTCTGTTGTTGGAACTGCGGTTGGAAGCCTCGTTGTTGTTGTTGTCTAAATGGACTCCGATGATTGAAAGCTGAATTGTCCGTTTCCATTGCTCTTGGGTGATTTGGAGTAACATACTTCTGCGGCTGGGCTTCGTAATTTGGTCTGAATCGTCTTTGATCGGTATGGACTTGTTTTTGCATTGTATGTCGTCTAGGATTGTGATTTACGAGATTGTCACGTCTTATATGTGTATCTGTAGCATGAGACATATTATCGTGTTGTATCGTTAATGCTATAGCATATGCTTTTTCCAGTGTACCGGGTTGATTTGAGTACAATGTTGCTTTTGTGAAACTTGAATTTAAATTTGCGGTGAATATTCGTACTGCTTCTTCCATAGCTAAGGTTTCTTGAATTTTCCTTCCTTCTTGTGATGATGTCATCGTTATTTTTGAAAGTATGAGATTTATTGCGTTATTAATTAAATCGTAATACTCTGACAATGTATTCTTTCCTTGATGAATACGTCTTAATTCTTCTTATAGAACATAAAGAGGTCTACTGTCTGCGTATGTATAATCTAGTCTATTTATTATGGCTTTAAAATTCATTATCGTATTTTGATTCGTTAGTATGTGTGCAGCTTCTCCTTGAATTTTTGTTCTGACTATCGTTAATGCGTGATATAGTATTGTGGTGTACCAGAGAATATTTGAATTTCATTCATAAGGTTACATACCATAGATCTCCAAGGTTTGTATTCTTGGGAATTACCATTAAATGTAGGTATCGCTGAAAATACTGTGAGATTTATATCTTCTGGTTTTTGATAACTAGGCACTTCTGGATTTAAAACTTTAGTGTAGTTGTAATTGCTTGGAATGCTCCTTGTCCAGCTCTTAGTAAATCAACTTCTACTTGTAAAGAAGTGTTCGCTATTCCTTGTCTTTTAATTTCTTCATATAGTTGTGCCATTGTAGTTTTGATGTCTATAATTTCGTCCACAGTTGCCATTTTATTGGTTGTTTGTAGCTTGATACTTTCTTGAGTTCGAGTTTTTTTCCTTAAACATTAATTAATTTCACTGCCTTTTTGTTTTTAAAGGACTTTATAAATATACTTTTTACTTGCACTGCCTTTTTACTTTTAAAGGACTTTATAATTATACTTTTTATTTTTTAGTTACAGTTGTCTATCATTTTCGCAGATTAGTGTAACGATGATTGAACTTTTTGGCTAGATCCTTATTTTTTGAAAAGGATCCCGGTTGAGCCCCCAGTTAATGAACTTACTATTTCATTGACCCAAAAAAATACAAACATATCAGACCGGTCAGAGTCTGATGTCTTAGTCCGGTTGAATCTTCAAAGTAATAAGAGATACAAAGTTCTAGTAGGTACAAAGTATTTATTTTACGATGTCTAACGCACAACGGTCGTATATTTAAAGGCGACCTCAGTACTGAGTCAATCCTATTTATACAATTCGTGTGCTACAACATATTGTGTCCATATTTATTTATCTTAAATTCTATTTCAGGAGATGACTGTGTGCAGAAGGTCACGTACAGTTATCTCCTTTGTTTTATTTATCTTTCATTACATATTGTATAGTTATCTATAATTGTTAGTAATTTCATAGTCAGCACATAGTTAACATTCATGTGTTCACTATCTTAAAATGTGTTGAACATTCATGTGTTAACTCGTGCGCAAAATCTAGTAATGACTGCGACACCATCTATTGATTTGATTTAGGCGTAGCGATGCCCTAGGCACCCGTGATGTTTGCGTATCACGTCTGGGACCAAACCCGTCACACGATAGGTACCATGAATGTCTCTTTGAAATTTAGCCTTACAGTCTCTTAAAAATTTATCTTTACAATATTTGCAACAACAAGAATAATTCAATGCTACTGCCGGTCTAGCCGCCGAGCATGTGATCACTTACGGCCATATTATTCACTCAATAACCCCGGTTTTAATTTACATCCGGATGTAAAATCGCATAAACCCAGTTGTCAAACGCAAATCCATATTATTCACTCGAAATAAACCCGATGGATTTAAACCGCATTGCGTCGTCGAGTTCAAATTTTTACATCCGGATGTATTTTGGGTTCGTTCGCATACTATAGGGAAATTACAAATATTGCAGCCAAATCAAGCAAACTTACCTAGATTTTGACATAAAAAGTGTGCTTTATATATTTTACGCGAACAAACCCAACCCAATCTGTCAAAAGTAAAAGGTAAATGTATTTAAAACTTTGAAAAACTAGAATTTTTGAATAGATACTGTCACATTTTGGACTAAAGTGGACCAAAACTCTGCCTGCTTCTGGCGCATCACAAGTTCTGCGTCTTTTATCAAAAGTTCTGCGTCTTTTATCGCCACACAACGCTTGAACCATTCCTTGCGGCGTTCTCCCTCCTCAGCCAACAGCTTTGCCTTTTGATCATAATAGGCGTCAATGGCACTGTTGGAGGTACTGGGAGTCGCAACAAGGCTTCCGTCCACGTTCCGTTTGCGACAACGACGCTGACTTTGCGTCGCAAACATTTGTGCTGGCCTCAGCAGTGGTGAAGTCGTTGGAACTTCACTGGCAGTTGGACCAACTGCTTCCTCTAGCGGAACTTGCAGACTTGTCCCTGGAGTAGGATCAGCCACCTCTTCAACACTTGAAGGTTCAACCGCTCCTTCTTCATCCGTGTTGTTGAACAACAAAATAGAGGGGTCAACAATCGGCATTGTAGTCCCTGATGTCGATGGAATCCCATCACTATCAAAAGGCTCCAGCCCTGCCAGTTTCACCTTTTAAGTTAGGAATATTAGCAACTTCTTAATTATAAACAAGTTTTAAGCAAAAATTTTACCTGTATTGAAAGAGCAAACTCTTTCACGACCTCAGTTAGCTCGAAACTTGTTTTCGGAGGCTTGTGAGGTGGAAGATAACCACCACCAGTAGCTTGCACGCATTCCTTTTGAAACCGTGCAAGTTTATAAAGGTCCTTCCGAACATTCGCAGCCCTTTCCTTCAATTCTTTCTCTGTTCTTTGCTATTTAAACGAAATATAATTACAGTGGAAGAGTAAACTATACAAATCAAAAACATACCACAACACCGGGCATAGCATTGAATGCTGAGAGGATGGACTCCCATCCCATGGAACGAGCCTTCACGGTCATCCGGTTTGTCTCCATGCTGTTGATATTGGAGGACAAAACCAACCGAAGGAGCAGGTCTGTCTCTATTTGCGTGAATTTTTTGGCTCTTGTTGTTGCCTTTTCAGCAACACCTGAAGTAGCTGGTGGAGTTTCCATTTCCTGAACCTGCAACACCATGGAAAAGATAGTATATAAATTAAATCGACAATGCAAAATATAAATGAAAATTATTACTTACAATTTCTTCAAATTTAAAATCTTGGTTGGTTGTTGGTTGGTTGTTGGTTGGTTGTTGGTTGGTTGTTGGTTGAACCTGGAACATCATGAAAAAGATAGAATATAAATTTAATCGACAATGCAAGATATAAATGAAAAGTATTGCTTACAATTTCTTCAAACAAAAATCTATTTACCGGGAGCACTTGCAACGATTTGACATTTCTCACTTTGACAACTGGGTTTATTTTAAATCCGGGATCAAAATATAAACCTGGGATCAAATTTTGACAACTGGGTTTATTTCTATTGGGTTTAAATTTAAAGAGTGAATAATATGGCCGTAAGTTAACTATGATTTCTTATCTTATGTAATTATTATTTTTTTTTTTATTATTTCTTTTTCTTTCTTACTCTTTGTTCATACGTACTTTACGTTGTCTTATCCAATAGAAGCACAAACTAGAACTCCCGACTATCGACATAGGGTCTAGTCACCATGCTTTGGAGCTTAACTTTTCGCTCACTCTTAAGGAGTAGCGCTCCTCCGGCACCAACGATAATTGGAATATGACTTAAATAAAAACGATATACTAAAAAAAAGGATACCTTGCTGGAAATTACACTTCTTTATTGTTGGGGGAGTAAGTAAACGGGAACATCTTACACTTCGGTTTTCTCCCTGACAGGAAGAGATTCCCCTAGTCCTCTCGTGACTGGGTCATCTCTCTTTTGTGAGAATATTTTCTCCGCCGCCACGAGGTCAGGTTGGGCAACTGGAATGTTGAGGTTTGTGACAAAAAAAAATCCCAAAAGTCGACTATGGGGGTGGTATAATGGTTGATTGTGGTCTCGCTGGTTGGCCCGTACCTGGCTGGCGCGTGGAAGGTGTTCTTGGTTGGCGATAGCCTCGCCGCGTTGGGGTTATGTTGAGCGATACGCCTCGTTAAGCACCGGACAAATCGCCATTTGCTGTAAACAAAAGAGGGATATCGGTCAACTCTTGTAACCTGTTTGAACAGACTGATCTGATTCCCGAAGTTAAAGACTTACCTTTAAATGGATATCAAACCCTAGGGTTGTAGGACGCCGGTATACAATTTCGCGGTTATTGCGTGGCCGACTGGAGAATTCGCCTTGGTCCAAGGATTGAGACCACTTTTCTGGTCGCACACGACCCAGTAATTTACTGCGCCACGTCCGTGAAATATTCACTGGAAATTTTTCCTTCACTTTCCCCAGTGGGAAATAGGTGGTTTTAACTTAAAAATTTCTTTTGTGCCACGCCCAAGGTGTTGTACGTTCTGCGTCCGAAATAGAAATGGCCGACCGACAATTAAAATGTACATTCGTACCCATACTACCGTGTATGTGCTGACAATCGAGGTGCGCGATTCTGATTCAGCGCAGCGTTGCCAGACACACAAAAACGGGGATTCCGCACCTTTCGCGGACTACAATACCTACATTGAATCTGAGGGTACTGGCACATGAGAAATTTGACTTCGACCGATTGCCGATAATTATTATAGGTGTTAACTTGCACTTTCGTGCCAAAAAAAAATTTTTTCCTTACAACAATAGTTTCAAAAAGTTATCTAATGTCCATTTCCCTATTGTTTCATCTCTAAGATCTCCAATGGTATTAACTGCTGATCTCAATGTATTCATCTCTGATTGGGAAAATAACCAGTCTCGATCTTCATAGCTAGAAAAGATAAGATGAGGAGGCATATTTTTGGGCAGAGGAAAAGAAAGGTGCTTTTCTTAAAGATTTTAGATCTCATGATATGAAAATGGGGTTGAAAAAACGTGAAAGAGGCTTAATCGATAATGGTAATTTATTAAATAAATTGCAGTCTGGTTAGAGTAATGTACGCTCCATAGGTTAAACAATTTCAGGCTTTGCATACCTTGCAAATATAAAGCCTTGCTCGGTAGACTTTTTCTGCAATAAAGCGGTGGAAGGCTAACTGAAGACAACGGGCTAGTCTTTGCTGGAGATATAGAACTAGCTAAAGTAATTTATATTAACCTACAATTTGATGTGCGTAAAACTCGTCATTTCAATCCAGATTCGTTTGTGACATTGGCATCCCCCTTATTTAGCTGTTTACACTTTATCTTCTGGTGATTTATTCGTGAAGAAATACATAAAATTTGCAAATAAATAAATTTATTCGACGAAAGTCCGTGCCGAATAGCAATACTGAAAGAAATGAAATAAAAATTTGACTTTAGTAGTTGTCAAAATCAGATTCCTGTCAAAGTGCTGCCAGACGTCAAACATAATAAAGAACCTCTATTGAAAACACTTTTTCATGAAATTTGAAAATTACTTAATTATAGCCCTTGTGAAAACGTAATTCGACAAACATTTTTTTGTGAGAATTATATTTATATAATGTAGTGTTAAAAATAAATCCCGAGAGTATTTTTCAGATTTATTTTTCTGACAACTTCACTGAAGAACTTCTTTCTTCTCCTTATATTAGGATACTTTTAAAACTTTTCTTTCTCCTTATTGCGAGGATACTTTTTTAAAAACTTTTTTCTCTTTTCTATGAGGGATATTTATTTTTAATGTTAGTGAAATAAAGCTGGAAGTATTCAAAGAAAAAACACTGAGTGTTTAAAGACTCTCGTCAACTTTTTTTTTATTATTAAATACGTCCACTCAAAAAGACGATGGCTATGAAGTTTGTTTGTTTACAAAATGTAATGGATACATAGTTAAAGTTTTTTGATTTTTGCTTACATTTAGAAGTTAATATGAATGAATAGTTAGTGAAAATGAATTTAAAGATTTTCATGAAGCGCCTGAAGGAAACCAATGGAAGACAATAAGCAACAAATTAGAGCACGAATCGGATTATAGATTTAAATATTCTTTGAGCGAATCCGAATCCGATTCGTGCTCTAATTTGTTGCTTGTTTCTTCCATTGGCTTTTCTTCAGCCGCATCCTGGAAATCTATAAATTCACTTTCTTCGAAATTTAAAGAAGAACATGTAGAGATTTCCATCAAATCTTCTTTCGAATATTCTTTGTTAGCTTGCTGTTGTTGCAGTCGTTCTGGCTGCTGTTGTTGCCGTGGTGGTCGTTCTGGCTGCTGTTGCCGCGGTGGTCGTTCTGGCTGCTGCTGTTGTGTTTTTTGTGTTGAGCCTGATTCCCGTTCTTAAAAAAAAAAAAATCGTGTTTAAGCGTTTTCAGCTAAGTCTAGGATAACTTTTTTTAACTACATAAAATTCAAAAACTAACCTGCTGCCGCCATCGCTTTTTGGAGGCCAATAAATGTATTTTTGTAGAACTCAATTCGCGCGATGTTTTTTTGGAAGTCGGTTATGTTTGACTGCTCAAGCTCATAAATTAACTTCAATATATTTCGCTTCAAAGTATAGGGTTCCATTTTCACCTGGGAAGATAACATTAGTTACACATAATTTATAATATTCAAGATAACATGTAGCTTATAACATACACCTTTAATATATCATATTTACTGTGTTTTTGACACATCTCAGCAATCCTGTAATCAGTTAAGAAAAACAAATTTGCACTAAACACAAAAACAAATCAGTACTGAGCTCAGTTGATTTGTTTTTGTTTTCAGTGAAAATATGCATTGCTGAGTTGCTTACAGGACTGCTGAAATGTAACGAAGAGCACTTTTTATATGATGTATAAGAAAAACTTTAAGCATTTTAAGATCAACATATAGTGTTTACTTAATTTGAATTACAATTGTATACTTAAATTTGCTTAAGGTAATGTTGCTTTTAAAATCAAACGTTTAGAAATAAAATTTTTGCTTACATGGTTTTTAAATTTGGAAAAAAGCGATGTTGGAGAGAGAGCGACGATTAGTGTGGAACTGCAGATGAATGTTTATTAATTTAGTACTTCAGGGTACACTTTATTTAGTGTTTGCCTACTCTCTGGCAAAAGAATATACTGCGCATCTTTTCTCCCAACACGGGAAAGACCAACATATAGCTGAACATGAGAAAAGCAGTTTCCCCTGAGATCTATCCCGACACATTTAAAAGTTTGTCCTTGGGCTTTGTTAATTGTCATAGCGAAACAATTTTTAACAGGAAACTGTACCCTTTTGAACTGAAACGGATAGTCTGATGGAATTATTGGGATCCTCGGTATGATGACATTTCCACCGAAACCAGGTCCTGTTAAGATTTTGACTTCCAGGATGTTATTTTTGAAACGCATTACTCTTAGTCAATAATATAATTGGAGACCCAATTTTGATACATAGCTTATGCGGTGGAACTCTTGAGGCTTTGTAAAAATTCCAATGGAAAGGCCACTGCGTCATCTGTATTTACTACGCTGTCGATAGAATGAAACGTTCTACTCTCAGCGGTAAATTTTTCCAAAACAAATCCATTTATTTCATCTACAGATGAGTTTTTTGGCGTAATGATAGCTCTTTCACAAAGATATTCCAAACCTTTTGACAGCAGATTCTGAATATCAGGATAAACACTGTTTATAAGGTCATCAACATTGTTCACCTTAATACCAAGATCATCACTAATAACTATGTCGCTACCTGATGTACCGGCTCCAATTTCCAATAACTTTGCAGCAAATGTCAAATCATCCACATCACCCGAAAGAGCAGCGCGCATATTAGTTCTTAAAGACAGTTTTTCGACTTTTGACCAAAGGATTGAAGACTTAAGACAGGATTTTATGACTTTAGATTTTAATAGTGTTTATTACAAGACGTGTTTACACTTTCGCGACAGAAATCCAACTCACGTAGATTATAATGTCCGTCTTTTTTACTACAGGGTGGGCAATTTAAAACTCCCCTCTTTTAAACGCGTCGTATACAAAAACTATAATACCTAGAAAGACGATTCAAAAAAGTAAATAAAGTTCACACTATGCCATTTAATATCCGCTTTATTTTTTAAAAATTACAACATGAAAGTCACATTGCTCCCGTCCTCTTCGAAGAAGTAAGGTCTGATGATCGTGCGCGCTTACAGAGCACACCACACGGTAACGCGAGGGGAATGTAGCGGCTTAGGTTGAGTGATTTGAGGGTTTTTTTCAGCATAATATCGCATATTTTGTTTATTGACATTTCCGTGTACATCGAAGTGCGCTTCTTCGCTAAAGAAAACGTCGTCCAAATCAAGTTCTTCTTCGTCGAGCATATCCAAAAATCGAGTGCAAAATGCCAATCTTTTCGGATGGTCGGTGGGTAACAATTCTTGGGTGACTTGTAACTTGTACGGATGCATGCTTAAATCATCTTTAATGATTTTTCTTAGAGTTGAACGTGGAATGTTTAACGCGACGGACTGTTTACGCACTGAACGCGCAGGACTTCTCAACACAGCGCTACGAACTCGTTCAACAGTTTCAGGGGTTCTCACCGACCTACGACGTTTCCGAGTGCTCGATGTTGCCTTGGCCGAATTTCGAAAGTTTTTAACCCATAACAAAATTGTTTTGTGGTCGGAAGGGTTTTCATGACGCTTTAGCTTGAACTCTCTTTTAAACGTGCGACGAACTAGGAACATTTTTTCATCATACCGAAAATACGCTTCCACGCAGAAAGCGCGATGTTTCGCGTTCCAGTAAATCATGTCGACTAATCAACAATATCTGACGGAAATGGCATAGTCTGGAGAAGCGCCCTACAGTGTTACCACTCGCCTAGTTTTTTTCACGACGCGTTTGAAAATGGGGAGTTTTAAATTGCCCACCCTGTATGTCAGCTTCGTTTATGTTAATTTCAGTATATCCAGTTTGGTCTTTTATTTCTTCCAGAGTTAAACGTCCTTTAATTGGTATCGGCATTGCCAGTATTGTTATTAATATTATCATGAGAAGCTTTCAAGTTTGTTATTCTCCTATAGAGTGTTCCTGGCTCTTGATCTGGTCGATAGTGGAGTTTCAATGTCCTTTTTATTTCTTCCCAATTGTCCGGTTGTGGTAAATTAATGATGATTTCCTTTGCTTCTCCTTGGATCATCTCGTTGTAGATAGTTCTGATAATGAAGTTTTTCAATGTTCCGTTCGGCACGTCACTTATGTAGTATTCGATGTTTCTAATGAAGCTATTTACTGTCACATCTCCTTTCCCGGTGAAAGCAGTTATGTATTTTATTTCTCACAACACTCGTTCTTTATCTAGTCGAACAGATTCTCTTGCTTGTAGATTTTGGAAAGCATTATTTAATTGCTCCAGTTGTTGCTCCCTTAGCTGTAGTTGTTCTTGGAGTTGTTCCATTTCGTATTGCTCTAAATTTCTGCTTATGTCGAAAATGCTCTGTTTTGCTCGATTTCTCGTTAACATTTACTTTCTACACTTTTCGTGTTTATTTCGGGTTGGTAACGTTTGCCCCAAAACAAGCCCCAAACGAAAATCACCAAACGCAAAATCCCCAAACGAAAATCCCCAACTCCCAAAATCCCCAAAGAGAGAATCTACAAACCCAATATCCCCAAAACAAATATATTCAAGTAGTGAATCATGCGATCAAATCGCGCGAGTTAATGAACTTACTATTTCATTGACCCAAAGAAATACAACCATATCAGACCGGTCAGAGTCTGATGGCTTAGTCCTGTTGAATCTTCAAAGTAATAAGAGATACAAAGTTTAGGTACAAAGTATTTATTTTACGATGTCTAACGCACAACGGTCGTATATTTAAAGGCGACCTCAGTACTGAGTCAATCCTATTTATACAATTCGTGTGCTACAACATATTGTGTCCATATTTATTTATCTTAAATTCTATTTCAGGAGATGACTGTGTGCAGGAGGTCACGTACAGTTATCTCCTTTGTTTTATTTATCTTTTATTACATATTGTATAGTTATCTATAATTGTTAGTAATTTCATAGTCAGCACATGGTTAACATTCATGTGTTCACTATCTTAAAATGTGTTGAACATTCATGTGTTAACTCGTGCTCTATAGCAATTTTTCGTTGTTTTTCCTCCCAAAGCATCCATTTAATAGCAAATTTTGATTGATTATCTACGCATCTATAACCGTTTTTTGGAATTATTCCTATAGTGTTCGGTTGAAGAAAGCTTCGTCTGAATAGAAGATTGCCTGCAGAGGCGATGGTAACTGCTTCCAAAAATGGTTCTACATTACATTGATTGAGAAACAATTGTCTAAATTTCAAACAAGCTTCAGTCAAAATTTTAACATCACTGATACAATATTCCTCAAGTTCGAGCTGAAGATCAAAATGATCGTTTATATGATCCATGGTATGCGGATAAAAAATTTAAAAATGTCTTACGATTTTCATTCTTCATGGTATCTGGACTATAGTATTCCATAGGAGGTAGTTTTCCAACATATTTGGCATTTTCTTTAGTATTAAAGAAATGAGGAAAATATCCCTTCTTCAAAACTGGAGACAGTTCGAATGCTTTTGGAAGTTTCGATAAAGCCATAGGAAAGTAATTGAAAGAGTCTATAAATTTAACATTTCCGATTTGCATCAATATTATTTTCGTTCCTCGTATGATCAAATCAGGAAATAGATAGCTTAAAATGAATTGATGATCGTACGAATGACCATTATGAGCAATCACAATAACTGTTTTGAACAATTTCCGAATGTCAAGTATATGTTTCACAAAATTGGGGACAACATCTCCGTCTTTTTCCCTTAAGACATTTAGGGTTATTTTACATTTTTGACAGCAATATAGAGTAGGTAGGTGTACACAACTATCACATTTATGTTGAAACACACACAAGTTTGGTTCATGTATTTTAACCGGATAAACTGTTGATTCATCTTCAAATATTTTTTCTCCTACTACCTTCTCTTGTCGATTCTCCAAATCATAGAATATGTACAAAAAACTTTCGCAATTGGGTATTCTTTTATCAGGTTGAATGTAACATAAATGATTTTCTGGAACATTCTCCATGCAGATTTTACAGTAATAATTTCCACAGACATGATCTCGATCTCGTATCGAATTAAATGTTTTCAAACTATTTTTACATATTTTTAGTATTTCACAAATAGAATTTCTACCGGATGGTCCAATTGTTTTGTGATTATTAAAACATTGATTTCCTCTAAAACTTCGATTGCAATCTTCACATAAAATTTGTTTTTGGAGTATTACTACATTTCGGAGTTTGTTGACATTGAGGACATGACACCTCACATCTGTGATTATTTTTTGAATTGTATGGTATATGACAAATTTCACAAAAATATGAACAGCAAAATGCCGCAGTTAATGATGTGATAACGTTGTAATGCTGATTATTGTATAGTAAGTTTAAATTTTTCTTTTTTCCAGGTATGATACTAATTCCTTCAAAAATAACTTTTCATCCTTTTGTTCCGTATTCATAGACAGTGATCTTATATTCCTGTAAGTGATTTTGGAATGCCGTCAAATCTAAAATTCCTGAGCCTTCAGGGGGAATAGATACTTTCGCATCATCTATGAGTTTTAAAGCTCTTTGGATTTGAACCTTAGAATTATTTCTTCTAATATGATTAAAATTAGCTTCTTTATCCGCAAAGGCTTTTGCTACAATTAAGGCACGAGGTAGACATAAATTATCTTTGTTATTTATCGAAATGATTCCTTTCCGTTTAATGCATTCTTCTTCAAAAGTGTTAAACATAAATGAGGGATGTCTTGTTTTTCCTTTTCCTGAAGGTACTTTTACAGATGTTACAGTTAAACAGAAGTCATCTGTACTCAAACCTTGAGAATTGCTCTGGAATATTCTGCAAATCATATTCCATACATCCTCTAGTTTTAATTTTGAGCAGTCTTGGTAATTGATCCAGCCATTTCCTCGTTCGACATTAAAACTTTTACCGCAAAAAGTAACACCTACTTTGTCTGTAGGGTTAAGGGCCAGTTGCTCATTCGAATCATAAATTTAAGTTCTACATAAAGTTTTCATTTTTGTATGAGACGTTCCGGAATTCTTAAGTTCTACATAAAATCCCCATACTAAAGTATGATTCGATTGAGCAACTGGCCCTAAGTCCGGTAACCGCATGTTTAATCATGTCTTCAATGGCTTTTTTAATCCAGGTTGTCGGTTAACATTATTCGGAACTGATCTAATTCTGAACTCGATTTTACGCCCAGTTAAATTAAATCTATTGACTTTAACCAGTACATCGCTCCCAATACGAATTTTCTAAAAAGTTTTTGAAAAAATACCAAAATAAGTGGAAAGAACTACTCAATGATAAAACGAAGTATTTTTGTTTTAATTTTTTTTATTTTTCATATTAGTTTCTATAAAAAAATCGTTGTTGTTTTTCGTGAAAGGCAATATTGAATGTTTGGTTAAAAGACTCGACTACTTCCAAACTATAACCATCCAGCTTCTTTAAGTGTTCGTCGGTTAGCTGCTTGGCACAACGCTTCGGGAGATACACTGAGTTAATTTTTAACTCTAGAAAAATCTGTTCTCCATAAACAGTATTTACGCGTTGAGCACTAATAATGTTGTATTTAGCTTTTAACTCCAGATCCTTCAAACTTTTTAGGGGTTTGTTGCTTGAGGGTTTGCAAGCTACGATATTATTTAATTCGTTTAGGAAAGACATTATTAGTTATTTAAATAACAATTTTAGAAACTCAAATCAAAAACAAAAAGAGAAAGCTACAACGTAATTGTATACCAACGCAAAAGTATCAAAACTGAACTGATCATGAAAACCATTCACTTCGAGCTTTTATACTCTCTACCTCTCAACTATATATATATATATATAATATATATATATATATATATATATATATAAATATATATATATAAATATAAGCAAAACTATAAAATTATGCTTATCTAAACAAGAAACTCGCTTTTCTTTTCAATGATTCATTTTGAGTCATTAACTTGGTCATTGGTCTTACATTTTTATGGTTAAAATTCATGTGTTCACTATCTTAAAATGTGTTGAACATTCATGTGTTAACTCACGTGTCATGATGTATGTTCTGTTATGGCAGGTTCGCTATGTTAAGTTTTTGTATATATATTATTTCTCTGCTGAGCTCTCCGTCCGATTATGTGTACGAGTACTATTAAGTGCACTATTACGTATTAATAAGCTCGCCAGCGGAATGAAGTAAAACAGAACGTTTGATGTCCAAAGTTTAAACTTGATTTATTTTCAAAATGTACATTCTAATATTCTAGCATTCTTTTCAATTTTCATTGACTTACTCTGTTTGTGACTTACTTGAACTCAAATGAACTTTAGTTCTCAAATTCTCGCTTGCATAGACTAAACCTCTATTTCAATCCACTCAAGTGCAACATGGTTCCCCAGTACCTACTTTTTGGAATGGTGATGAACTTGATGTTTTCTTTGTAGATGAAGAAATCTGTTGTAGCACTTTTTCTTCGCCACACTTCTTTGGGATTCTTTTAAAATTTTTATTTTTTAATTCTTTATAAAACAACCTAATTTAATAAAGCTTAATAAAAAAAAAAAATTTTAGTCGGAACTGCGTTTCGATTTGAAGAAACCATAAATCGGGCCGATTATTCGGCCGCGGCTGGTGTTAAAACATCGTTGCTTCCACCTGCGCCTCCAGTAATCTTACCGTCAAGCGTCATTCTTTGCTAACGGAGGTGACAAAAGTAGGTTCATTTCCCTTGTTTAGAATATCTAAGTTTGAATACATAAGAAAATCTAAAAGTGACTCACCTCTTTTGTTGATGTCTTTACTACCCCATATGGTGTGATGGGAGTTGGCATCACATGCAAGTAGTAGCTGTCTTCCCCTTGCGTTGCAGTAGCCAACTAGCTTTTTTACCTCTTCAGGTGGTGCGGAGGTAGTATCTCCCGGGTAGTAGGCTGAGTCTATTACAATGTTTTGTAAGCCTCTTGCCGTGGGGATCTCAGCTAATACCGCAACGAGATCATTTGTGATGAATTCTGGAATGGGAAGAAAGTTAGTTCTTTTATGGATAAGAAGCGCAGCTCGTGGTTGGAGTTGCGTGTTGTCGTATATTAACTTACACGATTGTGTTGGAAGGCCTTTTATTTGGCCTCTTACCACCCATGGTTCCTTGACTAGTAAGCAGTCCAGATCCTGCTTGACAAATTCCCTGCTTGCCGCAGCTTTGGCGTGCATGAGATTTATCTGCAGGAATTTCAGGGTGGTGTAATTCATTTTGTTTTTGGAGTTGAGGTAAAGCTCGCTGGTGCTTTCAATAGCCTCTGCCGAGTTTTACCTTTGGGCCTGGAGTCCCGTTTTATAGCCATGAATTTGGCTGTGCTGCTTTTTGCAGCTGGTGTTGCATTTTCGCTTTTTGGTGTTGGTTTGGCGACGGTTGTTGAGCAGGGAGGAGGGATAGTTATTGTTGCATTGCCAGAGGTACCTTTTGGTGAGGAGGGCTCCACGGTTGACTCCTTTGGTAAGGTAGGTGTGGCATTAAGCTTCGTTAAAGCCGCTAGCCAGAAGGAATTTAAACCGTTTGCGAGCAGCTCCACAAAGCTTGACGTGCGCTTTTTGGGTGGTTTTGATCGTTTGATCAGTGTGCGTTGCAGGGGCAGCCTCGTTAAGAAGTTTCGCCTCCTCCAAAGAACCAATAGGTGGAAGGTCGTCAAGACCTGTCTCCATTGGTGTGGATGCACTTAGAGCAGCATCACTCTCTTTAAGATTTACATTAAATATATCAATTTTGTACCCACGAGTATTAGGCAAAGGAGGTCACCATTGGCAGAGCCCTATGCCAACGTAAAGGACTTCTAATTTAACGACGTGGTAGTGGCTATGGTGGTGGCGTTTCAACACAATATATACAATTTATATGTATAATATATAAATTATCGCTGGCCTTGCCGCGATGATGCTTTGAAACCTTGGCACTGGAGCACCTTGCTCGTACCACTATCGATTTTTATTCCTCCACGTGCCTTGAGGTCGGGGTCACCTATTTTTATTCTAACAAACTTTATTTAATTTCAATTTAATAATTTAACAAGTAACTGCAGCTAGGATGTCTCGTTGGCTTGTATATCAATGTTCGTTGTTCGGCGTATATCAAGAGAATGGCCGAATATGAACATTAATGATAAAGAGACGACAAAAGTTTTTGGTACAGTCCGAAATAAGTTTTTGTGACAGGGGTGTAGTGAGTGTAGTATGTTTACACAGTCTTTTTTAATAAAGGTGTAGACACGCTACAAAAGCTAAATATTTGAACAGCCGGTTGGCCGAAGCCTAAAACGTCTCCAGTTGAGTTTGTCATATTCTCGCGAGTGAACGTGGTAGCCGCCGGGATCTGAAATTTTGATATGCCATTCGGTGGACGTTGATTTCGTTGCGCTTCGAGGTGGATGTCCCTACTAGATGAAGGGGGCGGTGGCTCGGCATATTTAACACGTTTAGTAATAGCTACCTTAATTACATACTTTTTCCTAACCCAGTTCTGCAAACGTTCGTTTCGCTTTCATCCTCCGACAACTGCTCGAGAAGTGCATACTTGGGGTCGAAGTACTCTTGGTTCCGCTTCTGAAGTGTTTCCTCCTCTAATTTATTTAATTTTAATTTAAAAGATCCTTTGGAGATAAAGGATTTAATTTCATTATGTACTGAATTCTTTTTTTTTTTATTCGAAATTGTGAATTGAGTGCTCGCCAGTGGCTTGTTTCTATACTTTTCGCGAAGGTAGGGGGTAGGTGGTCATTTTTCTCGAAAGCGTTGTGTTCACCTGAAGGGTGGGTATCGCTTATAATCTCAAAACCATCGCCCAAATTATTTAAGCACTTCGGACAAACCCAATTCTTTGTTGAGATCGACGAGGAAACGTTGACACAGGTGTAATGATGCCAATCGTCATATGTGTCACACATCACCATGTACGAGTTGTCGATCTGGTCACATGACTTGCAATTAAATTGACCTAAACTAACTTTGTCACCTTCACCGTGGTTATTGTTTTTTGAAGAGGAAGGACCTGATGCCTTGTCGTCTTTTGTGCCTACAACCGAAGATACGCGGAGCTGGAGGTCACCACCTTTAGTTGGAGGTGGAGTTGGTGCGCTGGTTTTCGTTTTCTTTTGCCTCTTATCTGCAGCTGGTTAAGACTAATGCGTTTGAGACATTTTTTTCTGCAGTTGTTATTTAAGGATTTATGATATTCGAAAAATAAGATTCAGTAATCGATTAATCGTAGTTTAAAAATGATGAATTCGACGAACGCAGTAGGCAGTCAATGTTCGTGATTTGGAACGATTTATGGCGGTAAATGAACGCAGTGGGCAGCTAATGTGAGTTATTTAAAGCGATTTGTAACATTAAATGAACGCAGTAGGCATGTTTTAAATAGCAGTGGTTATTTAGTAAATTTTAGTATTAAAACGAATGAAATGACTATAATATTCCGGAATATTCCAATGGACTTTGTCTCCAATGGGAGTGATTGTGGGTCCCAAGCCACAAATATAATCAAAGATTGACACCGTTCTGCAGAGTTGGTGATTTCAGCACATATTTAGCTTGCTGCAGTTTGTGTGGCTACAAGAAATTCAACCATTGCATGTTGGAAGATTGCGAATCGCAGTTCGTTGTTGGTCTTTAATAGCCATTCTACCTTACCAGGGGGATGAATCCGGCCAAGTCATAATTATGGGGCAGCGTCTTTTTAACTGGCTTTCTGTTTCTGCTATTGCTCTTCTTCGGGTACCGCCTAAATACTGCGGAACTTATCGCCCCAGACCCATCTCCTCCACACCGACAATCAAAAACAGTCAAATTTAATAATTTCAAAATACACTCTAACTTCAAAAAAGTTTCTGTGGCTAACTGGGGAATTCTCAATCCGGAAATTAGTGAATTTTGTATTTGTGGAATGGCCAAAGTAGAGGGTGGCGTCCTCGTCGATATAAAAGGGATGGGTTATTGGCTTACTAAACCTACGAATTCTGGGGATAAAGCCAATAAATCCTTATTGGGTTTTAACAATGGCCTAGCAACAGATGTTGACACCTTATTAGCATGCCGAGCCTCGTGGTTGCATGAGTTAACTTTCATGTTTTTCCCTATTAAGGTGTAAATATCTGTTCTTAAATCACCAGTTTTTAATGATGCTAAGGTATCTCGTAAGGATTTGGCCCGAGCTCTGATATCGACAGGTAATCTCAATCTCAACGTTCGGACAAGTTCATAAACTATCATTAAATCCCCGGCGAGTTGTGAGCTCATGAAGTCCGCGAAAATCCACAAGAGATTAATATCTATCACTACAGTAGAGTACCATTCTGAATATTCGTAAAGATCACTACATCACGTCGGGTTCACCAATATGTAGGTCACTTTAGTAATAAATCAGTTATTTATTAGTTAACTTAATTACGATTTATTTTATAATTTCACATGGGGACATATTGTTGAATAAAAAGACAATAAAAACAAGAAAAGATTACTACAAAATATAGTTTTACAACATGAAAAGATTTTATTTAAGCGTGAACTTTCAGAAAAAGCCCGCCAGCCAGAACAAAAAGAAGATGATGAATGTCGAGTAATAAAAGTGACAGAGACAATATATATTACAGATTAGACAGAAGATGTTCGACATCGAATTCGAAATTGGGTCTGTTCAATGATGAGTACATGTTGTTTAGCTGTGTTCCTTTAGATAGATGTGTTCAATTGTTATATTCAACACATATTAATCAGTTAGTTACTTGGCTTTAGGTAATTGAAAAAGTGACGGCAGTTCACGATTGTTCATTTACAACTGACTTACTCTTCTCTTCTTTATTTCCTTCTTCTGTTCTTCTTTCTTCGGTACGTTGAATTACCAGTGCCGTAGGGAGTTTGACTTCTTTAAAGTAAAGATCACTACATGAATAGCCTTCTAAATAGGATCTAAACATAAGTCCTGTGTCTCTAATACTTAATGGATATGATGATGGAACTCGATGAGGGAAATTTCTCAAGACATTTAAGATATTGGCACTCTGGACAAAATTTAAGAAATGGAGCATGTTGTGAAAAACTGAATATCAGACTAAGATAACAGGCCCTGATTATATTACTTAAGTAGTCTACCTTATAGAATATCCTCCGAACAGTTCTATGAGGTTAACAAGTGATGCAAATTGTTCAACTCTATCAAGATTAATTTATTTCACAATGTTGTTCACGTTGGTGAAAATTGTTGCCGCAGTTTAGCGGCAGCAGAAACTTTTTTGACACAACTCCCTTTTTTCCTCAACTCGCAGAGAGTTTCAAAAACCTTTATTGCAAAAAATTAATCATAAATACAATCCAACTATAACAAACAACAAAGATACTTACAATTGTTTCTTAGTTCAAGTCTTTTCTAATTTGCGCTTCAGAGGCAAAAGCAAGAATGGCGAAAGGCCGGAAGCATGTGTCTAAATTTAGATAAAAAACAAGTGAAGTTAGGTTTAGTTAAAGAACAAGTGAAGTTAGGTTTAGTTCGAGAAGCGAACTTTACAAATTTTTCTCAGGGTACAATTACATTTGTTTTTGCGTTTTATTGCTCGATGAGCAATTAACACTCCCCTCTTGTAGTTGCATCCAATACTGGTTCACTAGTGAAAACATCTAGAACTGCTAGTCTTGTAACAGGTCTTTCATAGACGCCAGTCTGAGTCTGAATAGCAGCACTCCGCACTTGGCCATCTTTGGACGGCTTGGTTCTGATGACCTTTCCTTTGATCTAGCAGTTTCTCGGAGATTCAGGGTCTACGATGACGACTGTTGAGTCCATCAACGATTGTTGCGAATGAAAAACTGGTTTCCGAAAATTTGAGCATTTATTTGACTTCTTCACGGAAGTAGTTAAATTTTCCTAAATATATAGATATAACTTAGTTTATAACTTCCAATTTTTATAATTCATTTAATTCACTTACGTTTAATGTTTTTTCTAAGCTTATATTATAATTCTATTCTCAAAATTTGTTCTCCTTCCTCGTGGTGGTGGTCTTCTCGTGGTGGTGGCTCAGTCAAAAAGAATTTTTACAAGATATATTTGAAAATGGCGTCTTTTTTCTGGCTACTGCTGGTGCTGCCGCCAACCACTATTCTTTGAACTGTCATTTTGTGATGCCAAATCAAGTTTTTCAACAACGACGATGTTACCCACTTCAATAGGTTTTACTGGTAGGTGTCACTTTGTTCGTTTAGTTAGTGTTGGAAGATACTCACTTACCCACCGTTTCCAGAAGATACCCGCGTAGTGCTGCGACGTAAGCCAATTCTTTTTTGCTACCTTCACATCATCGTCGAAAATTGCGAGGTGTGCATCTACAGATGCTTCGATGTTGGGTTAAATCGTTCTATTCCTCGTGTACTACAGCTTGAGGTTATATTCACTCTTCTAAAACAAATTTAAAGAAATGTTGTACTTTATTTCTTTTCTTGTAACTACAAAAAATTTTCTTTTTTGATGGCTTTAAATTTCTGGAAACATAATTGTAATTCAGTTTACGTTTTGGTCTTTCTACGGCAGCTTTTAAATTCGAAAAGGCGAATAGCGCGTTTTTTTCGTTAAGTTTCTTTTCAATATTCCATTTTGCTCTTTCTACTAGGTAGAAACATATATTTTTCTTTCTATTAATTTCTTAAAGCTAAATCGAAGCATTGCCAGGCGTGGCAACAGTTACGAAAGTGCTTTGTTTATCTCAATTTGTAACGACAAGAAGGTTGTTTTTTAATAATAAATTCTTATGGTTATTCACCTCTGTCATTTATATTAGTACTACCCCATTGTAGGTGATGGACATTTGTACAACACCTTATAAGACCCTTGGTTGACCCTTGGCTGGGTTGATTTATTGAGACCTTCTAGTTGCTGGCTAGCAAGGCACTGAAGTTTGTAAGAAGTGTGACTTCTAGTACTTTTTTATTTACTATTGTTACGAAAGTTCTTTTTTTATCTCAATTTGTAGTAATAAATTCTAAAGGTTATTGACTTCTTTCATTTATATTAGTACTACCCCATTGTAGGTGATGGACATTTGTACTACACCTTATAAGACCCTTGGTTGACCCTTGGCTGGGTTGATTTATTGAGACCTTGTAGTTGCTGGCTAGCAAGGCACTGAAGTTTGTAAGAAGTCTGACGTCTAGTAGTTTTTTACTTACCAATGTTACGAAAGTGCTTTGTTTATACCAATTTGTAATAATAAATTCTAAAGGATATTCACATCTGTCATTTATATTTGTACTACCCTATTGTAGGTGATGGACATTTGCACTACACCCTATAAGTTCCAAGCGCTTCTCCTCAAGGCGGCGGATTTTTTTTTTTGTTTTGAGAACTTGTGAAGTCTTTCCTGGAGATTGTCACTTTTTTAAGTAGTGATGAAGTTGACGAAAATGTTACGCTAGCCGATGTGGAGGGCGATATCGAATCCCGTATGCTTGAAGATAAGGACGGGGTAATAATAGGATGTAGTGATGATGACCATGAATAGGCGCGTGTGCTATTTATTGAAGTAATCGTTGATGAAGTAGTTGCAACTGAAGTAGTAGTTGGCAGTGATGAAGTCAATGAGGTTGGTGTGGTTAGAGTCGCTGGTAGTGACAAGCTATCCTCTGCAATTTCAATACCTTCGTTCCAACCGCAAGTTTGTTGAAAGATCTGAAAACGATATTTACATGTATAAGGTGGGAATGTTGTAATATGGGACTGTACGCAACTCTTCCAGCCCTTGGGATTTGAATTTGTTTGAAGAATTTAATGTCAATAATTTTTCATTTAATACTGGCTCTGTGTTCACAAGAACGACGTCGGAGTTAGACGGGCTATTAATATCAAACGATTCCATGTTTACGACGTTGGAACCAGTGTTAGATTCATCCGAAACGAAATTAGTGTAAATTGTTGAAATAGAATTTGATTGTGTTTTGGAATTTTGATAGCATTTTGACTGCTTAGCAGTTCTAAAGCATTAAACACGTTTGTTAATTGCTTCCAGCACCTCTTGTTATCAGCGGTGCTCACACAATCTGTTTTCTTTTTTGCTGCTGATCACATCGCAACGATCAACTCTTTCTTTTGTTTTGATAAATTTTGCTTCCTATTGCTTCGATAAATTTTAAATAATATTTGATGTTAAATGACAGCTACCAGCAGCAAATGACAGTGCTGGCGCTTTCGAAGTTAATTAAAACAACAACCGCTCATAATTTAAGAGTGGTATTAACTACTGTCAAGTGTTATGGGCGCTCAAAGATCTGCATTAATAGTGGTCGGTGAATAGGTCTATGAGGCACTTAGTTTAAGATTCCTGGGCGATATAAACGATTGTACTATGCAGCATTTTTCTGCGCAAAAAAACCAGAACATTTCTACAATCGATCTCTTTCAAGTTTCTCACACCAAGCAGTACACACAAGGAATAAGGTATCAAAAAATACTTACTACATTTAGCATAAAAGAATTTGAAACTAGTGATATTTTAAATAAATAATGTTGCTTTACTATCCAATTTGAGTTATCAACTAGTTACAGTCGCTTAGTGCTTAAAATGTTAATCAACAGATATTCGTTCGACGTGTATGTTTGTTTGAACGTTTTCCAATTAATTCCAATTATAACAAGAGACGATTAGTCTAAATACTGAAAGGAAATGTCAGATCATGTTCGAATGACGTATAGAATCATCAATCGATTTCACCATGATTTCTTTCTCTTTCTCTATTTTACGATCTACTACAATATTAAAAAGAAAAGGGGATCAAATTATATTTGTTCTTTGTTACCTTGATCCTTGTGTGTTCTCCTTGGTGTGAGAAACTTGAAAACCCTAAAAATTGTTTTCTTCTTCGTTTGAAAGAGCACATCAACTAACTTAAGTTTTGTGTTGTTTACTTGTATTTTACACGATGTCTATTTTATGTAAATATTAGCGTTTAGAATTACCATTATCATGTACATTTTAAGAAAATTTGGCAAGAAAAATTATGCAAAAGTCCGCTTCATATTTTAAATATATTCAATGAAAAATTATCCGCATTTGTATAAAGAATTTGTTTTTTTATTTAGATTAGACTTTTATTTTAATTGTTCAAATATTTTTTTTAAAAATTAATTTAAACTAAAAAATGGTTTGTTATTTGAAGTTTGATTTACCACGAAACAAAATTGAACTCAATATTGTCTTTGGATTAATCAAAATAATAACATTTTTGAAAATATTCAATTTATATATTTGCTGCTAAATTATTTATATAAGTAACAACATTAACACATTTCTCCTAAAAAAATTGTTTCTAATTTAAAATTAGACTTGTCAATCTAGCAGATGTCAATGTTTATTCTTTAAATGATTTTTTAACTCTTATTATTGTACAAACTAAACGTTAAGATAAATTTTTTAACTGCAATTTATGTACAAACTAGGCGTTAATATAAGATCAGCAAAACTTACTAGTATTATAACATTTCACATATGATTTTATTAAGTAATTAATGTATTGATTCCAAAAAACCTTTGAACCAAGTACAAAAATTGATGAAAACACGAAACAGTTGAATTTAAAAAGATTTGTGTTCAGATATAATGAATGTTGAAAGTTTTCAACTAATTGTAAAAGTTAAGCTAAATTAAGAAATAAGAATTATTGTTAATACTATGTAGTAATTTTAATTGTTTGTTATGAAACACGTTTTACGAAAAAAAAATAAAACTAAAAAAATATTGAGAGAAAATCGAGTCATAATTTTATTGAATAAGGAAGCAATAAGTGATATAAGGTCACAGCTGATAGTGCAGTGACCGCAAGGATTGGTGTATTGTGAATGGGAAGTTCACATTGTCCGATTTGTTGAAACTTTATGCGAATAACGCGACTGTTTTCTTGTTCTCCCTTCTTCTCTCAGCCCTGTTATCATAGAAGGTGAGCCACACACACAAAACAAAAAAGGTGTTTAAGATCCTCTAAAAGTTGCCAAAATTTGTAAGACGATAGGAGAATAGTTTTCCACCAACGACCGAAAGCAAAATAATATGAAACAATATTTTGACGCCGCAATCTACGATAGACGATTGAACGATAATCGCCTGAAAAGATGCGGCATCTGGGCCCTGATTTTACAAACACCACCTTATTTTCGGATTTCAAAGTAAAGCCTTGCGCAAACCAATGCGGTGAGTGCGTGCGTTGCGATTGCGTTAAGTCAAATCCCTATGCATTAAGTCAAACGTCCATAAGATTATATAAATATATAGGGATTTGACTTATCGCAACCGCATCGCACGCACTCACCGCATCGGTTTGCGCAAGGCTTAAAAGAAGCATTCAAATTTACTTGTCTTGGTTTAGTACATACTTTTCAAGCCATCATACTTTTTTTTGTCCGTTTCTCTTAACCCCGGGGCTACACGAACAAACAAACCTTTTAAAAAAACAATTCAACTTTTTTACATACACAGTCAATTTTTTTGAAATTGAAAGTCAACTGCTATGGATTATTCCAATCCAGCCAGTTTGAGAAGCCATTAAATTGACAGCTTCATGAACAAAAAATAAAATAAATAAAGTGGCGCAACAGAGCGAGGAGCCCCAGGGCCTAGCGCATTTCTCACAACCATGCATTGTGAAGGAATGGAGGAGACCTACAATTTTCTGCCGGTTTCGAACGGCTAATCGAGAAAGCGCCTTTCATGGCAATGAATACTAACGGAGGACTTGACAATTCCTCGCGAAAGGTCAAGGCGATGCCCGTCGAAAAAACGTTTTTGACATACTGGACATGTACTGCCAGTTGGGCATTTTAACCTGAAGCTCGCTCGGCTACCGCCTTTTGGTGTGTATTGGGATATTCTTGAACTAAAATTTGACTCCAGCCGCCTCCGCCATCAATAAAGTTCACACTGTACAATTTAATTTCATTTTTTTTTGCGTTCACACACTAATCAAGTTTGTCGCCCAACTCCTAAATTTTCAAAAATATTTAAGGCCGTGTCCGAATTGGGTTAAAATCTACCACTGGTTAAATTTTGACGTCTGGTTAAAATGGGATCAATTTTTAATTTTTGCTGTCCGAACTGGGTTAAATGGGATATTTAGTAAAAATTCCCCCTAGATTTAAGAAATTTCCTTATCCTTTTTTGTGTATCGTTATTCCAAAACATAAATATTTAAGACAAAATCCAGCTTGAAATGTATTAAAATACAAATTTGGCTCAAATGAAATAGAATAATTTTAAATTCATTTACTTTTGTAGGTTTTGCATCAATAATATCCCTTCATCATTAGGAACAAATCCTATAGTGTATTGCTTGTTAATGAAGTCTGCGAACACTAGTTCTCACTAGCTGCTCACTAGTTTCTTGAGAAACGTCAAAATTTAACCACTTGTGTCAAAATTTGACCTGGTCTGGAGCTGGATAATTTTTAACCCATTTTATTCACCACGCTAGTCAAAATTTAACCAGACGTCAAGTTTTAACCTACATTTTAACCCAATTCGGACACGGCCTAAAAAACCATCCAACAAGTTGGTCAAGCGGTCGTCTGAGGGTTCACACTATCAAAAATTGATCGCTCAAGCCATAGTCTGTCCAACTAATTGTACAGTGTGAACACGGCTATTAGGTTGTGAATAGCCGAGTACACACTGTACAATTAGTTGGATAGACTTCGTTTGACAGCTGTTGGATGGTCGAATGTAGTTTCCGTTCAAACTACCAAGCTTGTCGTCCAGCCTTATGTCATATGTTCCTCCCCTCCATCAAATATTTGAAAATCTTTCAAAAAGATGGTCAAGTGGTCGTCTGAGGGTTCACACTATCGATCATTGGTTGTTCAAGCCAAAGTCTGTCCAACTAATTGTACAGTGTGAACGGCTTAAATAAACAGCAAAAAGCTAATAAAAAGTGTGTGACGATAGATGGCCACAGCTTCTATGAGCTGAAAAAGAGACATCTATTGGAACTGATAATTTTTTTGGTTGATTATATTAAAAGCAACAATAGCAGGTGTCAGCTAGTTCTACGTTGGAACTTACAATTTTCAGCAGTCCATACTCCATATATAGTACGTCAATGTCAAAACCAGTTTGAAATCTACTACTTTATATTTAACTGAATTGACACTCATCCCCAGTGACAAGTGGTTATTCGAAGAAGCTGATTAGGTATATAATGATGTGTTGTGTGTGTGTGTGGTATGCCCTCTTGTATCTTGTTGTATCTCCTATGTGATGCGAGCAATGAATCCACAGAATAGATACCAAGAAGCCAAACAACACACAAAACACGTCATTTGTCCTCAAACCTGACTTCACAAACATCACTTTATTTTCGGATTTGAAATCCGAAAATAAAGTGGTGTTAGTAGTTTTACTGACACAACTTTATATTCAGTTGAATACGTGTATCACAGATAGATCTCGTGTTACAACGTAGCCCAATAGCGAGGCAGAGAAGTAATGGTTTTCCTTTGTGTTCCTTAGGCTGTATGTTAATAGGGCTAAAATTTCTCACCTTGGTTAAATTTTTTGCGGTGGATTCAGATGTAAAATGCGAATTGGGTTAAAAGGTTTTTTTTACCCCAATTTTAGCCAAATCACACACAGCCTTTTTCCTTATTGATACTCATCCACAGCGATACGTGGCTAGTCGAAGAAGCTGATAAGGTTTACAAAGAACCCAATGTGTGTGTGTGTTGTTTGCACACTTGTTGTATCTCTCCTGTGATGCGAGCAATGAATTAAGGAAACAGATCTTTTATTGCCAGATGGGGAATGCATATTTTTTTGGGCTCTCAGCTGGCTTCTATTTATGTTTACTTTTGCAGCTTGCAGCTCGCAGCTGTTGCTTTTTGCCGGTTGCCGGTAGCGTACAGCGTAGTTTGAATCTTTGAATGGAAGTTCAAGTTGCTGTTATAATTTGCCAATTTGGTGCTAAAGCGTAAAACGTGCGTAATGTTTTAGTTATTTGAGTTTATACATAATATTAAAAATCCAAACTATTTTGTATTATACTATAAATTATTCAAGAGAAGTATAGACTTGAATTTGAAAGAGTTTGTGCCAAGTAAAAATCATTCCGGTTTCTTAAAGTGACCGATTTGCAATTTATATACTTGTTGCTGCTGTGTACTACAATTTCGTCGACTTGCCAAATTTGTTTTTAGTAGGCTAGGCTTCGAGAATCATAATAGAGAAAATATTGCAATGCTTATACATATGTTCAGGCGATTCTTGGAATAATAAGCACAAGATGTTTATCTAAACTGACGCGCAGTTATGGCTTTTCCTGGAAACAAGAGGCAAAATTTGTCAGAGAATAATGCTAAGAAAACAAACATTGGTTTACTAATAAAGTTCCCAAAGCAGGTACATATGTTAATGTGTCTTTGAATTTGAAATCAAATAATAAATATTTATTAACTTACAACTTTTAGAATGAAGAACTGTCTGGCTATACGCATAGAAAAGATAACAGCTGGTTCTTTTCTCCTAAAGCTGTTAAAGCAGACCAAGTGCCATGCGGAACAAAGTGTGTTGAAAAAGGTGCTGTGGAGAAAGTAATTGAATCTATAGAAAAATTGAAAGTATGTTTGTTGTTGCATTTGTTGAATTCTTTTCTTATAAAAGTTCTTATTTCAGACTTTGCCCGTTAAAACAGTTAAGCTACAAGTGAAACCACATTTACTTATGAAACCCGACGTTAATATGCCCGAACAATACATACCAATGGCGAAAATAAGACTGTTTGATCGTATAGTCATAGTAAGAACAACATATTTAGTTCCAATTAGATCCAGAGGAACTGTAATTGGAGTTCGTTTGGAGTATGTAAAGCAAACAAGCTATTTTCTAGATGTTATTTTTGACAAGAGCATACCATTTGGAAACTCTATTTATGGTCAAGCTAACGGCAGAGTTATGAGGGTACCTGAAACAGCTGTGCTTTGTATATTTAACAGTGGTAAGTAGTTTCTTGAATATATAGTTGGGGTACTTTGCGAGATATTGTTTTTCCAAATTCATTTTTAAACTTATAACAACTGACACACTTAGACCAATATTAGGTCCATTGTGATACCATAAGAATTATGCGAGGGAGTAGGTACCTCCTTTAACAAAACCATAAGTAAGGTAACAGGGAGAAGACCATCCACAACCTTTTACTTTTCAATTGTAAATTTAAGATTACCTCAGAGAGTCAATTGTAGCAAGGTAGGGTCCCCACATGCTAAATTCAACCAAAAACCGTCTACCGGGAACCATCGCTTGTGCCAATTGGTTTGAAATAAATTTTGAAAATGTAGGATTTTATTTTTGATATGTTTGTGTCTGCTAAATCTGAAAACTGCATACAAATTTGACGAAAGTGAAAACTATAGTACATACATACTCAATGAAGCGAAAATAATGAAACTCAATTGTAGCTAACAACAGACTTTGATTGAAACAAGATGCTGATGGTAACTAACCCGCCCGGTTTTGCTCGGGTTTGATCTATTAAAAGCGTTGTTCACACGAAACTGCCAAAATTTGCAATGAACCCCTGTTGGGCTAAACTTAAGATTGTTTGAAAATTTTAAGTTTCACGTGTCTGTTCTTGTTGAAGTATTGGTATGGAATATAAATATGTGTTTCCCCTAGATTCAAAGAAAACGTATTCCAGTTTTTCTAGTTTAGAGATATGTATTACAAAAAAAAAAAAAACCTTTATAGACACGAGTCCTTAGAGAATCTAGAAATCAAACTGTTTTATTGATTCTGCTTATAGTCTAAGAGCTGGAAGCAAATTTTTGGAGTGGAGTGATAACCAAAAATAATGCACATGTATGTGTAGATAGACGCACCATTATATCAGATTCAACCGTCTGGCAGGTTTCTTTTTCAGCTGGGGGCGGGGGTGGGCGTTCGAAAATGGTAATTTTTCAGATTTTGAGGTTGAAGTGATAACCACATAAATGATACATCAAAAAATCAGAAAAATTCTCCTGATTACAAAAAACTCGGTCCCAGACGATTTGGTTTCAGCCTACTGCTTGCCAGACGCATTTTAACACTTTTCAAGTGCATTTTTCAGCTTAAAGCACTAATAACTTTTTTCCTATTACATTTAACCAAGAAAATTGTACGCCAAAAAATAAGAAAATTTACCCTGATTTGAAAAAAGTGTGTTTTAGACGATTTGGTTTCAGTCTACTGCTTGCCAGACGCACTTTAACATTTTTTTAAATGCACATTTCAACTTAAAGTATTGATAACTTTTTTCTTATCACATGTAACCAAAAAAATGGTACGCCAAAACATCACAAAAGTTCCCCCGACTACAAATAAGTGTGTCCATAAGGATTTCGTTTCAGCCTTCTGCTTGACAGACGCATTTCAACATTTTTCAAATGCATTTTTCAATTTAGCTGATAACTTTTTTCTTATCACATTTAACTAAGAAAGTGGTACGCCAAAACATCAGAAAAATTCCCCTAATTACAAAAAACTCGGTCTCAGAAGATTTGGTTTCAGCCTTCTGCGTGCCAGACGCATTTTAACATTTTCAAGTGCATTTTCAGATGAAAGCACTAATAACTTTTTTTCTATTACATATAACCAAGAAAGTGGTACGCCATAAAATAAGAAAAGTTACCCTGATTTCAAAAAAGTGTGTCCCAGACGATTTGGTCTCAGTCTACTGCTTGCCAGACGCTCTTTAACATTTCAGTAAAATGCATTTTTATACTTAAAGTACTGATAACTTTTTTCCTACCACATATAACCAAGAAAGTGGTATGCCAAAACACCAGAAAAGTTTCGCTGATTACAAAAAAGTTGGTCCAAGACGATTTGGTTTTAGCCTTCTGCTTGCCAGACGCATTTAAGCTTAAGCATGTTTATCAAATTGAATGAATAATTGCTGTAGTATTTCATTTAAATGAAATTTTTGATTTTCATTCAATTTGATAAACATGTTAAGCTAAAATGCGTCTGGCAAGCAGAAGGGTAAAACCAAATCGTCTTACACCGACTTTTTTGTAATCAGCGAAACTTTTCTGATGTTTTGGCATACCACTTTCTTGGTTATATGTGGTAGGAAAAAAGTTATCAGTACTTTAAGTTGAAAAATGCATTTTACTAAAATGTTAAAGAGCGTCTGGCAAGCAGTAGACTGAGACCAAATCGCCCAAGACACACTTTTTTGAAATCAGGGTAACTTTTTTTATTTTTTGGTGTACGACTTTCTTGGTTATATGTAATGGGAAAAAAGTTATTAGTACTTTAAGCTGAAAATGAACTTAAAAATGTTAAAATGCGTCTGGCAAGCAGAAGACTGAAACCAAATCGTCTGGGACCGACTTTTTTGTAATTAGGAGAATTTTTCTGATATTTTGGCGTGCCATTTTCTTGGTTACATGTGATAAGAAAAAAGTTACAAGCTAAATTGAAAAATGCATTTGAAAAATGTTGAAATGCGTCTGTCAAGCAGAAGGCTGAAACGAAATCCTTATGGACACACTTATTTGTAGTCGGGGGAACTTTTGTGATGTTTTGGCGTACCATTTTTTTGGTTACATGTGATAAGAAAAAAGTTATCAATACTTTAAGTTGAAATGTGCATTTAAAAAAATGTTAAAGTTCGTCTGGCAAGCATTAGGCTGAAACTAAATCATCTAAAATACACTTTTTTCAAATCAGGGTAAATTTTCTTATTTTTTGGCGTACCACTTTCTTGGTTATATGTAATAGGAAAAAATTTATTAGTGCTTTAAGCTGAAAAATGCACTTGAAAAGTGTTAAAATGCGTCTGGCAAGCAGTAGGCTGAAACCAAATCTTCTGGGACCGAGTTTTTTGTAATCAAGAGAATTTTTCTGATTTTTTGATGTATCATTTATGTGGTTATCACTTCGACTTCAAAATCTGAAAAATTACCATTTTCGAACGCCTACCCCCGCCCCTGGCTGAAAAAGAAATCTGCCAGACAGTTGAATCTGATATTATGGTGCGTCTATCTACACATACGTGTGCATTATTTTTGGTTATCACTCCACTCCAAAAATTTGCTTCCAGCTCTTGGTCTATTAGGTTTTTAAGTGGAATAAAGTTGTTTTGATTCTAAATAGCCTTAGGAATACGTTGCTGAACAAATTATCTCCGGAATTAGTCCACTTTTGAAAGCTTAAATCGCAGTTACAGACAGATTTTTTAGAAATGAAGTAAACTGCATAGCTAACTCGATTTCCTCGAAAAGCTGAATACGTTATTTTTGATTCTAAGGCACATGTGTTACTGAGGGTACTTTAGCATCCTAATGCTAAAAGAATTTTTGATCCCGGTTCCCGTTGGCATTAATTAAATACCTTTGTTATTTACGGATAATGGAGCAACCGGTAAAGCGGAGTGCCGGAGGGGATGGCAAAAGTTTGGAGGTGGTGGGGGTGGCTCCCACAACAACCTCCAAGTGCAAACAGGTGGCACTCACCCTCATTCAAAAAGTCACACCCTTACCATGTTGCGAAAACTGCTGAATTTCATAAAATTTAATTCATCAGCACAGGAGTTGCATAGAGGTGTTGAGGGAGCTTCCACAACAACTTCTAAGTGCAAATACCCCCTTCAAAAAAGTTACCCCTCCCCTCCCCCTCCCTCGTGGTTGGAAAATAAAATTTTGTAATGAATTTCAAACCACAAAACTAATAATACCACCACCTTCTGTTTTCATGTAATTCATGATTGTTTGCTCTATTGTTTGATCTGTTGAAGTTTTTGTGAAATACATGTCAGATCTTCTAGCGGGATTTTGTTTGTAAGCTTCAAAGTCTTGATGATGATTTCTGTCATCAAAAAAGATGTTTTCTGGACCTAGTTCAGGGCGAAGGTAAAATACCTTCCCTTCCAGTCTAAGAGCTGGAAGCAAATTTTTAGAGTGGAGTTCGAAAATGGTAAGGTGGTCGTAAGGTCGAAGTGATAACCACATAAATGATACATCAAAAAATCAGAAATATTCCTCTGATAACAAAAAAACTCGGTCCAAGACGATTTAGTTTCAGCCTACTGCTTCCAAGACGTAAGCAAGTAGGTATGTGGTGATTTGTGGTTTAGTGTTTTTTGAGGACTGGAAAACCTGGGTCAACAAACGGACTTAATGTAAGATCACTAACCACAGCCCAACTTCTTTTACGTTTTGAGTGGTTTTTTTTTAAAAATACGTGGTGCTAGTTTTTCAGGGATTAAATCATTTTCTATTTCAAGAAATTCTTCCTTCAGCTCCAAATTCTCCTTCATTATATTTTCGATGGCGAGGCTGTCGACGATTTTCTGTCAACACTTTTACTCGTATGTATGCAGTCTTCTGAAAACTTCTATTTATTTGATGTAGTTCGTATTTCATTTCATCCAGTTTGGAACACAATCACCAGAAAACTTTTCCTGGATTTCGTATTGCTTTAAAAGTATTTTAATTGGATTGTCTTTTTTTTGTTTTGGTAGGGATTTGGTCGGAACGCTTTTCCAATTGCTCTTCATCTTCATTGAAAGAAATGATTAAAATGCTATTGGATGTTGATGCTGCTGAGACATCTCAGGATCACTATTTCCAGATAGCTATTGAGCTTCACCGAAGCTTCTCTCCAAAATCGATCGCTGTCTGTTCGATTTGTAGAAAAGTTCTTAGCTGTTTTCTTAATCATTTCCCGGTTAGCCTAATTGGAATGCGATCGCGCCTTTTATGTAACGACAACAGAAAAAAATCGCTAATATAACTTTAATTATCATATAAAAAGTTCTGTACTTACGTTTGTTGTGGTACTCACCAGAAAAAATATGAACGACACAAAAATGACAATTAATTCGAATCTTTGGAAAGTCAAAGTCTGCTTGGTGTCCAAAAATGAACTCTCGATCCATTCGGTCAACTTTCAAAACGGAAACGATAGATCAAAACGCAGTTCTTTCGAGTTCTATTAACTTCCGAATGAAAGTGAATCTCAAAATAACAGTAGATGAATAGGAGAGTAGGAAATGCTATATTTTTTATAAAATCCAAACCAATTGGATTAGAAAATGTCTAATCGGGGATCAGGTCTGGAACCAATTGCTCAGCAGCATTTATTAAAGTTTCTGACGAAATAAAGCAGGCTCTAGATAGTTAATTTACGTCTGTGATAATTGATCATTTGATTTCGTAAAGTCAAACCTACTCTGTGATAATCTGACTACTCTCTTATTTTTTCTGACAAATCTAAAAGCTTATTTATTCATATCTGACCAATAGTATTCAAACTGTGTCGGTCGATGGTAGATTGTCTACGTTCTCAATTTTAACACAACAATAATTCAAAATCCTTTGGTGTTTTTCATGTTCACAAATGAGTCATCAGTGTTATCTTATTGTAGCTTTCATATTTACGCGGATGATATCCCGTTGTATATTAGTTTTCCTACTAGAATGATCAGTTTTTCTGTATTATTTTGTTTCAAATAAATTTTATTATACAGGGTGTTTTGCATAAGGTGCGACAAAAAGTCAGGACGGATTGATTGGATTAAGACATGATAAAAATCCAACCGGAGGAGTAGACTATCTCCATCCATGGGGAAGGGCAACTTTATAACGAACGGACTTTGCTATCTGAGAAATTTAGTACCACATATGAGTTAACATTTTATCCTCCAAAATGATATTTTTCTTGCCTTGATTTAATCTATCCGTCCTAGAGCTGGTCACACCTTTTATGAAACACCATATATAATAAACTTTATTAAAAAAACTTTGCATAAAGATTCGCAATAAAACACGGCTATTGTTTCCATTTTGTTTCTATTTTACTTGTTATCATTTCTATGAGAACTTTGTAGGAGAAGAATCGTTTTTCAAAAAGAAAAAACATGAAAACGTTTTTACATATGAAAGGAATCAGGCTCTGTCCAATTGGAAAATTACGTCATTCCGATCAAATTGTCCATGCAAAACATGGAAGACAATTTATTTGGTGCTCTCGTATAAAGTGAAGCAATCAGAAATGGATTGATTGGAAACCGGATCCCTTCATCAAAATGTTGCTGATATTGAAATGAATCGAGGTTGATTAGTTGTTGCAAAGAAACTATTGAAAACTGGATTGGTTACATCCTTTTCGATTTTTTTGGTCTGTGATGCGTGATAACCACGTTTCATTTGTCATCTATTCGTTCCATCAAAAAATGTATGTTTACATATACAAGAAAACTGCTTTTCACAGCGCGGAGGTCACACCCCTCTATTGTCCACCTATAAAATCTTGCAATTGAACGCATGTACGTGTTCCAGTTTATGTTTTCAAAAGAGGCACAAAGTATTACAAGGAATCCTCCCTAATATACAAAAGCATTCTCTAAATTCACTACGCAGAACTGGATTGAGGAAACCTGCAAACAAACAAAAATGATGGAATGAATGCGACTCATCTATAAACAACTGGACAAGGACCATGATGTTCATCTTAAGTTTTATCAAAACTAAGCCGTAAACTTTATTCGTTGAATGCCATCAACTTAAAGAATGTCGAAGAAAATTGGTAAGTAGACTGAAGCTTTAAATTAACAGATAAACAACTTGCCAACATAACATCTGACTAAAATCAATTACATATTAAAGCCGTTACCCAATTGCGCTGCAGTTCCATAAGAAGTCATTATCTAGAAAGACAAGTTGTCATATGATTGAATAGACGCTTGTTGATAATAACATGGTTGTAAATCACGCGAATATAATTTCTGGACAGCAAAGTCCCTTCAATGGCAAAAATGATTTTAGAATTCCTTGAAGATAAGTTGATTTAACGACGTAGGTATCACACGATTGTCGTCGTTCTAGTCTAGTTTGTCAATGCAGTTCAGTGATACCGACAGCCTTACTAAGGCGGGGCATCACAGTTCGCGGGGAAGCTGGGCCTCAACTAACATCCTTCTATAACGACTTGAGTTTATTTAGCTGAAATTTTACTATTTTACAAACTTAAATATATTAACTTAGTGTTTATTACTATGTTTTAACATTGGCATTAGCATTAGCCAAGTTCACACTGTACAATTAATTGGTCAGACTGTTTGATGGTTGGATGTAGTTCGCGTTCAGACTTATCAGATTTGTCGTCCAACATTACGTCAGATGTTCCTACGTCCAACTTCAAAATTTGCGCTCAAATATTTTGTTTTATAATCGTAAATATTGATCTTTTGGTTAACATTACTTGGCAAGTTATTAAACAGTTTCAGTCGTATTTATAAAATTTCCTTAGAACATCCTTAGACAGTTGTCCAGCTAGACGGTGCCTAAGGATTTGGACAAGCCTTAGTCAATTTTGTATTTATAAATGCATTCCAACAGTTGTCTAAACAACCCTTCAAACTGTCAACTTCGAATGAAAAACTAAATGGCAGCGTTCATGATGTATCCGTGCAGTACCATTGTCTGTGATTTGGTATACGAGTACAACAACTATAAGGCTCTGAAAGAGAGTGGCGAAGGACTTGAACTAGACCGAAAAAATCGCTGATTTGACTTTGTGTTTCAGCTTTTCCAAGTATGTATCATAAAATGATCAAATTTGTCCAATTTATAAATGGAATTGTTGAAAGTAGTATTTTTGCAACTCAAACTACTTAATTTTTTCGATCTTAACACTCTCAACAGTGTTTCATAACAAAATTGTTTTTTGCTGTATCAATGGTCACTTTAGCCATAGCTTAGACAACCAATTTCGGTGTCTAAAGTTAGACATTTCTTAGACAGCGATGAAAGTGTTTATAAATTGGACACTGTTCTAAGGGCTGTCCAAAGTTAGACATACTTTGGAATGGGATTATAAATACGACTGTTTAAATCCTTTGTTAATCAAGCTATTTTATGCTATCTTGCATTCCTGGAAGCTTGCACTCTTAAATCATTAAATCATCATCACACTAAATTATTTTTAACTTTGAAAACGAATAACAAAACATTAACGGCCGATTTCTTCACATTAGTACTAAGGCGGTCTAGTACCCGGTCTAGCTAGACCAGGTACTAGCTCTAATACCTGGTCCTACATAAAACTCCATTTCTTCACATCATTGATACGAGATCTAAATTCATACTTCAGTACTAGTGACTTGATAGGTCTAAAACTGGTCGAATCCTTTTTACGACATTTGATTGGCAGTTAAAATTATAAATTTGAATTGAACTTCAAATTCCTCAGTTTTTTTTTTTTTTTTGAAAATTTGGTCGTTACAGTTGGTTTGACTTTTGAATTTGTTTTTGAGTTGATTAGATATGTACAGCTGCGGTCAAAATAATAGTAGTATAGAGCTCAAGAAACAACAAAATTAAAAAAAAAAACTTATCCGTCAATTTTAATTTAAAAAACCAATAACGTGGTTTTCAAAGTGGGATCTTAAGCTTTTATTTACAAAAAAACATTAGTTTAATATTATTATCCGATAGTTGCAAGTTTATTGAAGAGATGTTGAAATTCAGCGGTCAAAAAAATAGTAGTGATAGGAAAATATACCTTGAAATGGTACGAAATCGAAAAATTAGGTCAAAATTTTTATTACAACATTTGGCTGAGTGTTCGTACCTTTAATTATTATTAAGTTGCATGTCCCTTGTTAGCTATAACAGCAGTACAAAGACGTTAAATAGAGTTTATCAGGTTTCCACACCTTCCTGTGCCTATCGAACTCCATGATTGCTGTAACGCTTCGCAAAGGACTGTATTGTTGCTTGGTTTGCATCTAGAAGCAAACTTTTTTTACAGCGCTCCATAGGTTTTCGATGGGATTAAAGTCCGAAGACTGTGCGGGCCACTCCATCACATCTACTTTACTTTCCTGGAACCATTGCTTTTTTGTTTCTTTTTCCATGGTTTTTGTTTTTGATACTTACAAAATACGTTTTCATTATCTACTGACATTGACCAATCGATTAAATATCGCCATTTAGCGTAATTCAACGCGAAACGATTTTTATCGCACTTTAAATCGTTCTCTAAATCACAACACGAATTTTTTTTGGCCTAAAACACAACTTTCAACACTGATTTTCTTTTAACCTACAATCTCTTTGACCTTGAAATTTTACCGGTTGATAGACAATCTGGTCGACTTTGTAACAAAACATTTGTTTTGGAAAAAAGAGTCATTCTCAATTTTGCATTTTGAGCACGCTCTCCATACAGCGGGCCCCAGTGTGCGGCGGTCGCATGAGTATACACTTTGAATATGAAAAGCTTTAATGATAAAGCTTGAACGATCATGAAACAAACATTTGCGACCGTGCTACCCCATCGCGCTGTGTTAATAAGGACAAGCAATAGGGTTATTGTTGTTTGATATTTTAATCGTCCGATGCAGCGCCCGTCGCTCGTTGTTCGGTTGCGCGATAGCTGCCAATTAGGACAATGGGTAATGCCTTCAATCCGCATTATGGGTCCAACTCCGAAGAAAAAAAAACATGTCCATACCATTATGATTGTAAAGTGTGGATTATATTCGGTGTTTGGAGGTCTTCTTGCATATTGATGAGATCCTTTTCCACCCCTTAAAACAATTAAAGTGTAACGGGTTTTCACTATCAACGCAATGCAAAGAGGAAAAATACCAATCTGTGCAATGCTTTTACTCACACTACTATTATTTTGACCGCAACTGTACATATGTGAATGATCTGGTAAGCACCGTCGTATTTATGTATATAGTTTGTTCTTCACAAGGAATAGAACGTATAATTGCATATACATAAAGCTTATTTTAAATATACCTACATATAGAGCCCTGGGGTGGAAGAAAAAAATAAAAATCCCGCAAGAAACGAGTCAATGTTTCCGTAGAAATCGAGATTGCCAACTTACTTTAGTTGCCGCTGATTCGCGGCTGGAGTCTCCGATATGTACTCGTCGTCTTTTTCCTTGTTTTTTTTAGTAAAACTCTCTTATTTTACTTAATGACAAGTTTTCTTATATTTTTAATCTAGTTATAAGTTTTATTGGTTGGTTTAATCTTAGTTTTTAAGTTTTAACTGAGCAATGAGAAATGGAGGCGAGGTGAACTTGTGCAATGCAAAAAATTGATAGAATATACCTTAAATCATGCCCAACTACGTCGTTGGATCCTCTTTTTTAATTATGGTTAGGCACTTTTATATAACTAGTATTTTTGTTTTTTTATTTTATTTTAAATAAAACAACTAAAAAATTTGAGTTTCAGTTTAATTATTGCAATTGTAGGATGATACTTTTTCTGGCAGCACAATTTCTATTGTTTAGATTTATTCCGATTGAGGCGGAATCGCTCTCAATTGATCTACTTAAAATAGCTCGACGTAAACAATCATCATATTGAGTTGAATCTTCAGGTGGCTGCGGGTCGTTAGCATTGATAATATTGCACAGGAAATCTGCGTTTCCATACACCATACTGGCTTTAAACAACATTTCTGGTAAGAATGATTTGCCTCTGGTTATTTTGCATTTGTTGGTTTTGACTCATATCCGGATTGTTAATGGTATATGTTGTTGCCAAATAATTCGTATTTGCATTACTAGAGTCACCAATCAATGTAGTTTTCAGATTTACCTGCTTCAAATTTGGCTCGCACTTCCGTATGTCAAAAAATGGTTTGATCATGCACAGATCCAGCCCAACGATCAACAAATTCAATATCCTTAAACCGGCCGACGATATTGTTTGCACATTAAAAGAAAACCAACATTTGCGGCTACGAAAACCTTCACACTGTTTAAAATATCTCAACCGTATTATTACTACTTACTAATTATTATAATTATAAGATGGGTGCAGTCAATGGCCCTAATTGTTCGTGGGAACTGGGCAATCCTGCAAAATTCAGATGAGACTCTCTGTTGTTCTGTAAATGTTGCGGGCATTTTCACAAACAAGTTCAAATGTCATGCCATACAGACTTTTGATAATATGCGACAAACGCAAGAGGCCGACACATGCATGAAATCAGCAACTGGCAACTGCTCACTGCATTGATCCACATGCCATGAAACGCAAAGTAAAGAAAAGGTGCTGTTCCGGTGATATAAAACGAGATCTGTGTAAAATCCAGTTCAAAACTAGCTTTAGTGCTCTACAAATAATATTTACAATACCGTTTTTGCATGTGTGCTAATTTTTCTGTAGTTAATTGAAGAACAAATTGAAATGTTGGTTTTGTTAATCTAAAAAACCACAGAAAAAAAGTGCACAATAGTAAAAGTATAAATTAATTCCAATAGAAGGAAACATTTTCAAAAAATTATACCCAATCGATTCAAAGCAAAAAACTTTAAAATTGTTCTCTAACGATACGACTTGATTTTGTATGCTAGACCCCCAACTTTTTGGTTCTAATTTTGGTCGGGTACTATTTAATTTATCGTATCAATTTGACAGAACTTGTGTGTTTATGTTTTGTCAAGAAATGAGTTGATACTCATTTCAGTACTAATGACTGGTATAATAATATATTTTTTGTTGTTTTTGAAGAGCTAGCTAATACCGGGTCCTAAGTAGTATTCGGTTCAAACTGACAGAACTTATTTTAATTTTTGATGTGAATTGATACCGATTTGTTTGTTATTTTTAGGACTAGTACCAGATCTATCGTTAGTTCTGTGTGAAGAAATTGGCCGTTAAATAAATACGTTGTTTGACACTCATCCGTGTAGTTAGTATTTAAGTATTTAACGTAATTTCTATTGGGATATGTATGTAGGTATATTATATCTTATTGCACCCATCGCTTTATTTTGCATTTTTTGAACAACTTGCAGAGATCTTTCACTTATCAAATACAAAACTGTTAAGCAATATTCAAAATGAGGTTTAATCGCGACATTATAATCAGGGCTATCGTGAATCGCATTTCCCAAGAAATTTTTCCCTTATTCGAAAAAGAGGTATCGTGAACTAATTTCGAAATTAGGGAAAAATTCCGCGAGAAATGTTTACGTATCATGAATTATTTTTTTATGGTGAATTTCCTTCTTTTTCTCTTGGAATATTCCCTTACAGTTTTGCAAGAGGAATTTTTTCATTTCTGTCTCTGGTCTGTGAACTTCACTTGATGTTTTTACTTAGTGGCGTCTTTGTTGTGATTTTGTTCTTGTACTTCTGTGTTTTGTAATGCGTGGTAATTTTTGTGTTGATTTTAGCAACATTCGGGGGCTAAGATCCAATTTCTTTGCAGTGTACGCCCATACTGCTAAATGCAGGCCAGCTGTTTTGGCATTAAGTGAAACACAGGTAGGTGCGAATTCTGATCCTACAGAGTTTTCCCTTCCTGGCTATTGCTTAGTGCCTTTATTCTTCTCCTCTTATGGCCTCGCCGTGAATGCTCGTAATGATGTTGCCTATCAAGTTCTACCACAATACGGCCTCTGTTCAACTAAGAACTTCAACTTCATGTGGTTAAAATTCAGCGTCCATAAGCACATCATTCATTATTGTTTCATTTATAGAAGCCCCAATTTAGAGAGTAATTCAACCTCTAACGAGTTTGATGCGCTATCTGATTCCATTTCAAGAATTGTTTCCCACTACCCTCTCACTGAAATCGCAATTGCGGGCAATTTCAATGTACACAATTCTGGGTGGCTTCGTCATTCTGGCCAGACAACACCCGAAGGTAGGTGTGTTGAGAACTTTGCTGAATTAAATCTTTTAACTCAGCTTGTTGATGAGCCCACTCGGGTTCCGGATATTTCTGGCCATTCGGCCAACACATTAGATTTGTTTCTCACTTCTCATCCTGAAAAATATAGAGTCAAAGTGTCATCACCTCTAGGCACGTCGGACCATTGTGTCATATCGGTAGATTTTCCGGTTTCCGTCACAGTAAAAAGAGAAAAAGTCCCAAAAAGAACTGTATGGCAATATGAGAAAGCCAATTGGGACGGCCTGAATAATTTCTTTCGAAATTTCAACTGGTCTTTGTGCTTTCTCGACGGTAATGTGGATGCATCAGCTGATATGATATCTAACGTAATTCTCAACGGCATGACTAACTTTGTTCCGCATAGATCAAAGAGCATCATCCCCAAAGAAAATTCGTGGTTCGATTCGAGCTGTAAAGAGATGATTAGGGAAAGAGAAAAATGTTTTCGGATTTTCAAAAATGACCCTACCGTTGAAAACAGAAATAAGTTTAAGCGCGCCAGGAATATGTGCAATACTCATATACAGAAGACCAAGTTTTTATATGACCAAAAGGTAAGGCAAAAAATACTATTGTGTCCAAAAGAAATAAAAACTTCTGGTCTTTTGTTAAGAATATTAAGAACTCGACCAAATTATCGGTTCCTACGCTCGTCTTCAATGACTCTGCTTACGTCTATTCCATCGACAAAGCAAATCTGCTAGCAGCTCAGTTCGCTGCCAACTCGACACTAACATACAGCACTCTAGCTCCACCTGAGCTTGAGAGTAAGAACTGTGCAATGAAGCAGATATTTTTCCGTACTCGTTCGGTAGCAAGAGTCCTCAAAGATCTCAACATACATAAATCCGCTGGTCCAGATGGTATCCCCGCCGTTATTCTGAAGAGGTGTTCTTCTACGCTGGCAAAACCATTGCGTAAACTTTTCCATCTTTCCTATTCTGCTGGGATTTTTCCGGGCAGATGGAAAACTGCATTTGTCCAGCCGGTCCCAAAAAAAGGTGAATCTTCCTCCCCTTCCAATTACCGTCCAATTGCACTAACGTCCCTTCTTTCCAAGGTCATGGAAACGTTGATAAACCGTCAACTTATGAAATATCTTGAAGAACGAAAGCTTCTTTATGACCGTCAGTACGGCTTTCGTAGCAAACGGTCCACTGGTGATTTGATAGCCTATCTCACCGAAAAGTGGAAGCAATCTTTACATTGTTTTGGAGAAAGTAAGAATATTGCGCTTGATATTTCTAAAGCATTTGATAGAGTTTGGCATCAGGCTCTTTTATCGAAAATGCGTGCTTTTGGTATCGATGAGTCTCTTCTTCGTTGGATTAGAAATTACCTTTCCGACCGTTCAATACAAGTTGTGTTGGATGGCTTCATGTCTGATACCCACTTCATAAATGCCGGTGTGCCCCAGGGCTCCGTTTTGTCTCCGACTCTCTTCCTCATTTTCATTAATGATCTCTCGTCTGAAACTTCTAATCCGCTCAACTGTTTTGCTGACGACTCGACCCTCAGCTTTTCATATTCGTTCCCAATTTCACGTCCCTGCTCTTCGGACGTGGAGATGGAACGGTTGCGTATGATAAGCTCATTGAATTCTGACTTTGACAGCATTGTTTCATGGGGTCTTATGAACCGAGTAAAATTCCATGCTTCGAAAACTCAATGCTGTCTCTTGTCGTTAAAGCTTAACATCCCCTCATTACCATTATCCATGAATGGTACCTGCATCAAAGAAACCGAAAAGCTGTCAGTACTTGGTATGTGTGTGAACGACGACCTTCGTTGGAATGACCACATATTCGAAGTCGCCAAAAATGCTGCAAAGTGCTTAGGTTTCCTTAAACGATGCAGGAAATTTTTCACCCCCTCTGATCTGGCTACAATTGTTAAGGCCTACATCCGCCCTAAACTAGAGTATAATTCTCATATCTGGTCAGGTGCTTCTCAAACATCTTTGCGCCTACTTGATAGGATACAAAACAGAGCGTTGAAATTGATAGGTGATAGTTCAATTGTAGAATCGGTTGATTCTCTTGAACATCGTCGAAATGTAACTTGCCTCACTCTTTTTTATCGCTACTTTTACAAACAGTGCTCTAGTGAAATAGCCAGTTGCATTCCTCCCCTGAAACAATTTAACCGCAATACCCGCCTCGCCAGGAATGCTCATCAGTTCTCCCTTGAGCCCAACTTCGGGCGTACAGTTAAGTATAGAGATTCATATTTTAGCCGCTCAACCTGAATGTGGAATGCTTTACCAACTTAATTTTCCCCACGCAATATAATGTACAGAAGTTCAAGAGTGATGTGCATCGGCATCTCCTTTCTTATCCTTTCCTAATTTCCTAACACCCGCACTGTGTTCTATAACATTATAAGGGTAGTCACAACCCCTTGAAGTGCGCGTAAATTATAAAAAAAAAAAATCACAAAATTTATCAACAAAGTAAGTTATTTCTAGAAAAAATAAATAAATAATTAAAGTTAGCTATTAAAATTAACTAAAATGGTTGGTTTTAAGGTCTAATTCTTTAAATTCCAAGCAAATCGAACATTTGATTTCCTTGATGAAAAAAAAAAAACCAGGACATTGCAAACGGCTTTGTCACAAATAAAAGCAAAGATGATGTCTGAAAATTTTGGAAACAGCTTGAGCAAAACCTCAACTGTATTGGGCCCCTTTCTAAAATCAATTGCCGAGTGGAAAAAACTAACCGGTTAATGATTTCAATGATGTTATTGATTGAATAGCTATTTCAACACACAGTGCTTGTGGTAACTTGAAAAGATCTGAATGATTTCTTAAACCACGTAGTATGGCTCTCGACTCATTTCCCCTTCTTTGTTTTTCTTCTTCTGATAACATTAACACTGATATTCTTTGCATTTTCAACTAACTGAAACTTTTTATACAAACCTAACTTCTTTGTTTTCTTCTTTAAAATGAAATGTCAAAACATTCAAAAACTGTTTTCGAATATTTTTTTGTCATTTTTATGTTGGTAAAACTTGTCCCAAAGAAAAGCATTCCACGATTAATTCCCGATAGGAGGAATGTATTCTCGAGAATAGTAAAACTCCGCGGGAGAAATATTTCCCAAGGAATTCCTGATAGAGCTGAATAAATATTTACAGCCGTTATGGTATCAATTTTACTCAAGGAAGCCAACTTTCTTAGAAACTTTCTTGGAAATATATTGCACATGTAATTTAAAGCTTAAATTATAACCAATAATCATTCCTAAATATTTTATTTCTTGAACTTTTTCTACAACTTCTTGGTCAATCATTCAAATTAATTAAAACATTCAAATCTTCTTTCAAAAGCCTTTCGTATTCCTTAGTGGTTTCAGCTTCAACATACAAAAGTGAATTGTCCGCAAATAGAAGTAAGCTTTCTGTTTTTTATTGATATATTTATATCATTGATGTAATAGTTGAAAAGAAGGGGTCCAAGTATTGAGCCTTGTAGTACTCCAAGATTAATCGCTTCAATATCAGAGAAAACATAATTAACTTTGGTTTGTTGTGTAAGTCCAGACAAATAAGTTTTAAACTAATCAAGAGCTCTGCCGAATGCACAATAAAAAAAAAAAAACTTTAACAACAATATATTTGGATCAATTGTTTCAAAAGTTCGTTTAAGATCAAGAAACATACAAACAACTTTTTTTCCTTTTGATAAGGCTTTCTCCCAATCGATAGCACCAAGTTAGTTGCTGTTTCACAGGAGTGTGGTTGACAAAACCCCGATTGATTTTCAACAATTAGGGCCGTTCACACTGTACAATTAGTAGGACAGACTTTGGAATGAACGACTAATGTCGGATAATGTAAACCCCCTTGTTGGATGATTTTCAAATATTTTTGAAAATTTTGAAGTTGGACGGAGCTTAGGAATATGTGACATAATGTTGGACGACAAATCTGATAAGTTTGATCGCAAACTACATCCGACCATCCAACATGCATCAAACGAAGTCTGTCTAACTATCAGTTTCAGTTTTAAATTCATTTTTATTATCTATTACTTATATCTACTTACTTGCTAACAAAAATGTTTAAACTAGCTTACATAATAACTTAATTAACTTACTGACCCTAGGCGGGTACTCTAAATTATACAATAACTTATTTCTAATGCCTTTCAGCCTAAAGGTACCATATGTCTATTTCAAACTAGAACTAATTAATAACTAAGAAAATTTAAAAAACTTAGTTTCATAGATCATTTTTTATGTTTTTCTTAAAATTACTTACAACTAATTAAAACTACTTAAAACTAATTAAAACTACTTAAAACTAATTAAAACTACTTAAAACTAGAGCAGCCACAGTAGCTTTTTTTTGTGTTTTGTAAGTTTTTCTATTTTTTTTGGATTTTGGGACGCAACAATAAGTTTTTACATTTTTTTTTTTTTTTGATTTTGATTTTTTACATTTTTTTTTGATTTTCGACGCAACTTAATTTTTTAATTTTTTTTTTTGTATTTTTGTATTTTTAAAATTTTTGTTTTTTGGTTTCTTTTTTTGTTACGTTTTTTAAAAAATTTTTTTTGGTTGCCACTGTGTCTACCCACTACACCCTAAGTCTTACACACTAAGCCTGTGCAAGCCAGCCATTGGCGACTCGCTATCAATATCATTTTCTGTTTGTTGCTCAGACAACCACCAGAACTGTTCTGACGTTTTAACAACGGAAAAGCGCGGCCAACGTGTCTTACCGTAGTTGTAAGAGCGCGTCGGCACGTACTCCTCCAGTTCCACAAGGTCGTTCGGAAGCAGTATGACGGCGGCAAGTCCACAGTGGTCACTGTTGTACTCAACCGTCGTCAAACAGTTTTTCGTCCGTCGAATAATGTCGTCGGTCAGTTTCAGTCTTGAGTCTAAAAGCAATAGATCCAAATAAGAGCCACTTCGAGGATATGAAGGCCTGTCAGTAGCCAGCAGATCGACTTTACACTCAATGCTGTGGAGCCCCAGCCAATTGAATAGCTGGGTCCCCCTTGGATTGGCTAATTGATTTCCCCAATCTTGGTGTTTAGCAATGTAATCACCGGCCATAAGGAAATAGTTTTCTTCTAAATTCAGTTTCAGAGTTCGAAAAAGAGATTCGAGCTCTGTTATAAAAAATGAGGGTTGAGAAGCCTAATGGTGTGAGTATGATGCTATCAAACGATGTTGCGCGTGCTTATAATGGCACCGGATCATGATGATAAATATCTTGGATAGAAATATGTGTAATGTTATCAGGGTCAGCATATTTATCATTAACTTGCATATTGACCCATTTCGATAAACACTGAACGGTTAGACAATTATTTTATTTACCCTATAATGATATACGTATGTATACCGAGTGCCTACCCATCATTACCTGTCACTTAACTCATTATTGTCAAAAGAACATTCAAATGATTTGAAGGACATACAAAATTCCATTTCGTATGCATAGACCTTGGCAAACATAGCAACAACCTACAAGCTCGTATCTACTTATTCGCTGAATCTACTTAAAAAAATGAAGATAAACAAAGTAACTTTGAACTTTTTTTCAATCACTGTTATGACTTCAAATTCAAATTAATTTTCTCTTTCGACTTAGGACTTACATACATACAAACTTTTGCCGTCTCGTATTTTCATTCGGTGTGTGTTGAATTTTTCAAATATCTTCGCTTTAAATTTTCGCATGTTCTTTGTGTAGGGATTTTGTTTCGGTTTTTATTTCGATTTTCATATCCAAAATGGAAATGGAACAAAGACAATTTTTTTTCCAAGAAAGAACAAAAAAACAATTTCATACATAAAAATTTGCGATGCGAAGTCTAGGATGGAAGGATGATTCAAGAAAGCGCAACAGAAAAAAATCAGCTCTCAACGACTACGGTAGGTATTGGTTTCCTCTTTTAACAAAGACTCATCATAATGAGTTCTTAAAAATGTGCAGGTACATTTTAAAATATCATTGATTATTCATTTGTTATGTGCGTGGCTTAATTTTTGATTTTTCTCAAATCTGCATTGTGGTCCTTCTGGAAAATATTACTTTCGAAGTCAATGAACTGCTTCTTTTTACATACATAAGCTGCTTTTGATGTGAAGAAGAAAAATCGCCCGTGAAGAGGGTGTCCGCGTGCAGATGTTTTTTAGTGACCCAGTTTCGTTTATTGTTCAAAAAAATTGTGTTTGTGGTAACTTTTCCCTTCCATGCCGCTCTATAAGAAGGTTCATTCGTTTCGCTGTTAAAACGGCAGGAACATAACAATACAAGAGCCTCATTTAATTGATAATTTAAATAGCATTACTGTACTTCGAGAACAAAATAATTCCTTCAAGAAGCCCATTAAAATGGAATTTCATAAATTAGTTCATGTTTCACGGAACAGTTGGTAGTTTGCATAAAATATAAAAGCATTATGCGGATTGTCTGCTCATTTCTTGGCTCCTTGTAAACAACATGGTTTTGTTGTGCAACTTGGAATGTGTTTGTCAAAGTTAAACAAAGAAAAAAAAAAAAAAAGTAAACACTCGCTACCTCGAATTGAGATTTACACACTTCTAAGCTCTACAAGTAGCTGAGACTTGAGAGTTTTGTTTACTATGGGACCTAAGCATATGAAAAGAGGGGGACTTTAGCTTTTTTTTCAATTTATCGCAAGAGAATGTTAGCGATTGTGTGAGATTATCTGGAGCAGGCTTTTCGAGGAACTAAATAGAAATTTGTTCCCTAAAGCGGTAGGTATTTAGCTTTTTATTTATTGATTGAGACTCAAGGAAAAGCGGTTGCTTTTGTCAAGAAATCAATTCGTGTAGATGTTTGCTTCCGGAGGTAAATGTCACACACAACCTGTAGTTTAAGCTACTGTGTCTGATTTTATCGATGGCATTTTAGTTCTGGATTTGAAGAACACTTCGAGGAAGTCCCTCAGAAGTATTTTTTCCTTCATCTCGATTTTTTTTTTGTTTGTTAGTGTGATTTATGAAACTGATTACTTGTTGAGTGATTATTTATGGAAAAAGTGATGAACAGGAATAAGTCTACTTATTTCTCGATTATGACTTATGTACAGCTTTTTTTCGTTCATTTTCTAAGAAAGATTTTGAATATTCAAAGGAGATGAATAGGTCTGCATAGCATCTGTCTAACTATTATACTATTATCGTTCTAGTACTTTAAGAGCTGATTGTGAACAACTTTTTGAAGAACTTTTTCGTAAACCGGCAACGAATTAATAGGTCTATATTCTTCACAATTTAAGATATTTTTGACTTTTTCAATAGGGACCACTGAGTTTTTCCGTAACAAACTCAATTTAGTTAAAATAAGGAACACTATCGATTGAATCATTTATTAGTTTATCACTTTTAATAAAAAATACATTAAACCGAATTACTAGTTGTTTGTCTTCAGTAACAAATGTCCCAGCAAACATAATTAATAATTTTGATCTCACTCTTTTTCTCACTAACGACTTAATTGTTTTCGACATCGACTTTTCATCTGAACAATCAGATATAGAACTTTTCGTAAAATTATTTTTTGCTCGGGTAAGTTTTCAATTATTGAGGTTACGGGCTAGTCAAAGTTATGCCAATCATCTACATTATTTGTAAAAACAACTCAGTTTACTTATCTGCTTTTTTTTTTTTTTTTAATTCTATTAAATGTGAACTATGAGTTTTCCCCTTTCTCGTATAATTTTCACTTTCTTAAAACACAATTTACTTTATTTTGAAAAATGTTTGTACAATAATGAACATTAACTGAGGGAAATCTATCAAATGCTGATAACAGATTAGAATTCGTATATTTAAAGTTTACTTTCCTAATCGCTCGTTTTGAAGGTTTCAAAAACCATCGTAGACTTGCGATGCGTACTCTTGCCCATGTCGCGGTACAGTTCATACAGCTCGTTGTTGTATCTTCTCTACACTTTCGTATATGGGACCAAACATCATTCGGAGTATTTTTCTTTCGAAACGACCAAGGGTTTCCTAATCCACTTTCGATAAAGTCCACGTTTCCGCGCCGTAAAGCAGGACAAGGAAGCAACGGTTGGCAAGAGCTATTCTCCGTTTGATCTCCACACTGATGTTGTTTTCCGTGTCTATAAAGCGGATCCTAGGAAGACGAAGTCTTGCGCATAAAGTCTTATGTTTTGGCATTGAGCCGTCTACCAGATTGACATTTTTGTATTGTTAATCATTATTGAAAATAAGAAAAGTTACATTAAAATTTAAAGAAAAGTATTCTACTTTTTTTTTTTTTCAAAAATTACCATCTAATTTTATTTCTATAATCCAATGCAGATTTAGTGTATCTATACAAAATATTCCAACCCCAGTCGCCATTCAAAACACTCATCAGTTCCTCTTTTTGAAGTGACTTCACGCCAAAGTACATCATTCTTATTTGATTTAAAATAGGGCACACCCCAATAAAATGATAGACGTCCTCCCTTTCTGCACGGTTGCAGAGATCACACAATATCGGCAGGTCTGGTCGATGTGTCATGTAGTTAATCTAATCAATTCGCCTCTTAGCATAAAAATTGTTCTTATCATATCAGTTGTGTTCCCGTCCAGTATGTGTTACCATTAAGATTGTAGCTAACTTTACTATAATACATCCTATGCAGTGACGAATTCGCTTCATCCAGATATTTATTGTAGAGAAATGCTCCAGTTCTTAAATTTACTTCTGAGAGTAGTAGCTCCATCACTAGGGCAGAAGCTTAAGTCACACCCGCAGGTATTTGCCAGTTCGTGCCATTCTTTCATGCAATGTCCATTTCTTCCTAGCATATGCTTCAGGACAGTTTTCGACAGGCGTTGATCATCCATTTCCATAACTTTTACTATATAATCAAAGTGTATCTTTAACGTTTCCAGAACAAGAGGAGGACAGCCTGTTTCCAAATGGGTCATATAATTTGGGGTATTATTAGGTAACCTAAAGATGCGTTTTATGCAGAAACGTTGGAATTTTTCCACGGTATCAAAAGAAGTTTACCCCCATACTTGTGCAGCATAAAGAAGAATAGATTAGGCAGTCGCTCGGATAATATTTTGCTTTGAGCTATGCGATACAAATTAACTTTGGATGCAAGTATTCCACGCTGAGTTTTGGCTTTTTTTGCTTCTGCTAATTTAATTTTTAAATGTTTTTCGACGTTAAGATTGGAAGTTATTAGAAAGCCAAGATACTTGTAGTCTCGGACTACTTCAATCGAACCTGTTTTGGTAAGTGCTTCATTTCTCGAGAACCGCCCTCCTCCGTTTCTAAATACAAGGATTTTCGTGTTATCTAGATTCAAAGTTAAATTCCATGCCTTGCAGAACCTTTCAAGTCTGTTAATTTTCAGTTGCATACTATTAACTGTGTCAGAAAGAAAAACAATATCATCTGCGTACATTAAACCCGGGATTGTAATCTGATTGACTTCAACACCACCTCCAACTTCTTCTGTTATGTCATTAATGTACAAAATGAATAAAAGTGTGCTCAAAATACAGCCTTGTTTGACACCCATCGTCGTTGCAAATTCTTCAGATAAAGAGTTTCCATCCCACACCGCAGCTATATTATTCTCATAAAGAACCTTAATAATGCTAACTATCTTACTGCTTATACCCATCCTGTATAGCTTGTAGAAGAGTGCTTCACGTGGGATAGAAACAAATGCAGCTTTGAAATCTACAAACAGTGCGTAAAGTTTTTTATGTTTTTGCTTGTATATTTGCGCAATATTGAATAAGGTGAAGATATGGTCTACTGTTGAGTACTTTTCTCTAAAACCTGCTTGGAATTCGTGTAGTATGTTTTTGTCTGTAATCCAGTTTGTAGGTCTTTTGAAAACTATAGCTGTAAACAACTTATATGCAGTGTTCAGAAAGGATATTCCTCTATAATTACATGGATTCATAAAATCTCCTTTTTTATGAAGCGGATATATTATTGCCTTTTTGAAGCTCTGCGGAAAATCTGCGCTCTCAAACAGTCGATTGAATTCATTAGTAAGGGCTTGTGCAAATTCTAAAGAACAATTTTTGAAAAACTCGAAGGGGATTCCATCTTCGCCCGGCGCTTTGTTGTTTTTCGCGTTTCGAATCACTTCAAGAACCTCCGCAAGATCCAGTGGTTGATCAAGATCTCATTAATTACTTGAGGCTCTGCGTATTGAATCCTGAGTGACGTTTGTGGTAAATTCATGAGATCTCTGAAGTGCGTATATAAATCACGTGATTGGATACCTGTTGCAATGCGATTCTTTCTTCCATTTAATAGTTTGACTGCCTTACTGACGAAGTCTGACGAAGTTCTACTGCTATTTAACATGAATATATTCTGTTGCATGTTCTCAAGTTTTTTGACTTTGCAGAAATTTTTAAAGTCTTTGACAGCCTTAGCATAAAGACTTTTGAAAATATTGCTATTGTATATTCGTAACAATTTGAGAAAAGTAAAAGACTTATTTCTTGCTGTAATGCAATCTTGGTCGAACCACTTTTGTTTACTTTTTACGTGTTTTCCTCTAAATTGTGGTGGGTTTGGAACGGCCTTTTTGATTATATTTGTAAGCTGATCAATCCTCGGTGTGTCTTGGGTTGCGTATAGAAGGTGAAGTTCAGTGTTTAAGTTTGCTTGATAAGCATTTAATAATTTCTCTTTCCAAAATAATTTGGCAGTAGGTTAAGCAGGTTTGTATTCGACGGATTTCCATCACTTTTCACTACGAAATTAACCTCTATCGGCATGTGATCTGAGAAGATTTGCTCCCCAATTCGAAAATCTGAAATCAGGTCATGCCAGCCTCCAGATACAAAACAATAGTCTATAACGGAGCACGATGTTCCTCTAAGAAAAGTATATTCTCCGCGTAAATCTCCATCACAACTTCCATTCAGAACTTGACAGTTCAAGAATTTTACTTCATTTGTTGTCACTTACTTTATCTTTAGATTGACGGTGGGTTTTCAGTATTGCAGAGCTTATTCCGGAAACAAAATTATTCTGAGAGGCTCCTATTCAACCATTGAAGTCTCCATTAAGAACGAGATTTGTTGAATCCAGGTTGAATAAAATATCGTTCAATTTTTCAAAATCACGTTGCCAGTGTATTATAGTTGAGATAGATAGGTATTATATAAAAATTATCTATTAATTTCGAGCTAAATGAAGTTGGAGTTTCCTATCACTTCGAATTGCAGTTTGACTTCAAGATTTTTACGGTACGCTAAAAGCTCCCCTCCACTTGCCCTTCCGAAAATGTTTGATTTAACGCCAGGTATCCATTTTAGTTCATAATTGATGACAGCATATACTTCGTTTTGCCCTCATTAACCATCAAACCCATTTTTGCCGCTTCTGTTTCAATACTCGTAAAAGCACCTACGATATCACGCTTTTTTCTTCCTCTTTGAAGCTTCTCAACATCCAACTTCGAGTAGTTGATGAATAACTCTGGTGGTGGTTCTGAAATGATAAAAGGTTCATTAAGGTTAATAGAAATTTGTACCGCTTCGTGGTCGGAGTCACTGGGTAGTGCCGTGCAAACAAAGTTTCATAACTTGGGTAGTACATGCACTAGGTTAGATGTTGCTAGGAAGAAGTCCAGAGTTGGAGGTGTCTTAGGAAAGGTCGGCTTTGGTTGAGATATGACAACGAGATTGTGATTCGCGCTGTTATCGTCCAACCAATTGGTAATGGCCATTCCTTCAATACTGCATGTGGTGTTTATCCAAAGGGTATGTCGAGCGTTGAAGTCACCGCCTATTAGTCCGTATGTCCTTCCACTGACGAAGTTGTTGAGTTTTTGAAGATCGTCTTTGATATCGGTGACGTTGGATGAGCACTTCGCGTAGATGCCCACTACTCCAAGTGTTTCATCGTTTCCAAGTTGAACGGTGATAGCCGTGGCCTCAATCGTCTTTAGCCCTTGGATTTTACTCTTGGAAAATTACTCCCATTGCAAGCTGTTGCAATAAAAGTCCGTAAAAAACCCAAAATTAGATTTTTTACCTGTTTTAGATTTTTCCAAGCATCATAAAAAGTATGGGTTTTTGAGTGCACTTATCAATGAAAATTTTATGATACGTGTATTCTTTTAAGTATAGGAAATGAATATTTATTTCTTATACATTGAATGAAAAGATAACAAAAAGTGTAGGTTGGAACATCATACAATTGAAGTAAAACTATCTAAATAAATGCTTTTGATTTGTTACTTTTCGCTTCTGACCATGTGCTGTTCTTTTTTTTATATTTTCAGATAGCTCTTGAACCTTGTTTTTTCTGAGAAGATTGAGCTTGAACGTCGCTTTAATTACCGTGTAAAGTGAACCAACCAGTAATCAACTTACCGAAAAGAGGTTTTTCAACCAACAGAGAAGTCTAGGAGCTGGAGTCTACCTACTAACTTTGCTAAGGCACAAAATTAATAAAAGAAAAAATGGATCTACGATATCGAGTTGGCTTATTTAAACCCACGCTGACCCCAAACCCTCCTCTGAGTGTGTAGGCTCCAGTTTATGTTTGCAACAGAGACACAATCCAAAAACCATCAGTTTTATATCAAATCACTTTTTTTGAATGGAAAATTACGGAGATGCTGATGAGAATGAGTAAAAGAAAGTGTATTTGCTCACACACAGTAAAAACAATGTTTTGTCTAATGAACACACCAAGCCATCCTGAGGGAATTGTGCACCCAAAATTTGAAAAACAATTTATTTGGCGCTCTCGTATAAAGTGAAGCTATCAGAAATCAACATGATCTTACAGCCAAAAGGACTTCTGGAGTAAATCGACAAAGTTTAATAATCCACTAATCCCAATCGTATGCAAGAGATGAAAAACTGAATTCATAATATCCAGTCGGTTTATTTGGTCTGTTATGTGTCATGGGTATGACACATCACAGCATGTCCTACATGTGCTGGTTCCTGTTTTCAATAGCGACGGTACCCAATACAAGAAACCGTCCTTAATATGTAAAAGCACTTCTCTTCGGTGGTTCCAGTGCCCAGTACGCAGAACTTATTATATTACGTGCCTGAGGAAAACTACAAAGATGCTGACCAGAAGTACTCGGTTTTTCCAGAGATTTTATACAATGTAACATGAAAACGAGTATTTGTGATCTATGAACAACAAAGGATATGAATGATGTTCGTCTTAAGTATACTCAAGCTAAGCCATCAACTCAAAGAATGCAATTATGTGGAAGATAACTGGTAAGTGGACTTTTTGAATTAACAATAAAAAAAAACTTGCCAACTTGTAGATATTTTATAAATTTAACCTGACAAAAATCAACTTTTTAAGCAGCTACCCGATTGTGTTGCAATGTTAAAAGAAATAACTTTTGTTAAGTGAAACAAACTGTTGTCATAAATGTTTGGTTAGGCGTGGGGTAGTGGCACCAGGTCTCGAAGGGTAAAAATAATGAGTTGAAATTATATTATTATTATTTTTATTGACACGTACTTAAATGTAGATTGAGAATGTTAAGATTAAAGAGCCTAGCTGCGATGGCTATTGACTCTGAGTGGAAAATGTTTATCAAGTTTTAAATTTTAAGTGACATATAATATGATAGACTAATTCTATATTTTTTTGATTGGGAATATTCAGGAGTTCATATATTGATGGTTTGTTAGTTGAAGTTTAAGTAATTTTACAATTTTTAGCAAATGTTCTAGACTAAGTGTAATTCTACAGGTGTTGCATGTTGGAGAGCTTTGTTTGTTGAAATCCAATAGGGATTTCGAAGTTCTCTTATTTGTCTTTTATTAATAGTTTTTACTGATTCGACCATCCTGACTTGATTCTTCGTCCTCGTCATCGAATTTAGGTCCAAATCCACTCAGCGCTTCATTCGATCTGCCGACCAAGTGGACGTTGTGATGTCCGGTTTCGTTAGCTCGATCTCCATTTCATCCAGGGTTGTTCGTCCAATTTTATCCTTCTGTTGTGTGTGCGTTTGCTGAGTATCTCACACTATTTTCCTTATTGACAGTCCACGCTCTTTTGCGACTCTGTGTCCACTGTCGTGAGACATGAACGGGTTGATTGCAGTTGTAGCAAGTCGGTTTACTCCGTTGTTGTGCCGGTTGTCTATTTTTTCGTTGTTTCGCTGTTGTTGATGCGAGTTTGGTGATTCATAGACTGTTTGCCGATTCACAACATATGTTCTGGGTATACTGGAAGATGGCTAATATCGGGAGTTTTCACGGATGCTTTCACACCATTTTACCTTCTCAATGAGTTCCGGAATACCATTGATGGTTGCTGCAGCTAAATTAGAGCTAAATTAGAGTGTGGATTATTCAACTATGTAGTGTATGATCGTTCGATCCGCTAAATGTACTCTTTTTCCCAGCATATCAGTTTCAAAGCAGAAATTTTCGATGGACTCGTTAGGTTGTCTTGTTCTTCGTGCCAATTGTTGATGTACATCTTTTTCGTTCTGTTGGAAGGGGAAGTTGGCTCTCAACTCGATTGTCATTTGGTCTCTTAATTAGTGTCCCACCAGAACCTTGCGGAGTCTTTCATTATTGTTGCTGCTGCCATCAGGAGGGCCCTTTCCTTCCACTCATATATCTTGGTAAGGTTCTCAACGCGGTCTATCCAGCTGCTGGCTGACATCGATGTTGGATCGCCTGCAGTAAATGCTGGCAATGTCTCAGCAATGTCTTTAAAACTACACTATATACCAGGTCTTCGGTTTCGAAGCGTTTTAATTTATTCGCAATATCTCGTTCTTTAATCAAAAGATTCCTCTCGTTTTCTATCAGATTCCTCTCTCTTCGAATCCCACCCGCGCTCTTCCGTTGTTTGGCTGTCGTGCGTTTCTGTTTCGGACGCGGTTCGCTTCACCGGTGGATGGAGCTCCCAAATCTAGGTGCAGATCGGTTTTGGTTTTCCTTATCGTAGCCAAGAAGCCGACTCACAAGTGTCCTTTTTTCCTGATGTAGGCAATCCTCGATTCCTCAGTTCGCTTTGTAGCTGCTTAGTGCAAACTTTTTCTATTTTAGTTTAGCTGTAAAGAGCATCAGTTTTCGTCAGCTTGGCTTTAACATGTTCCATCTATTGTTCGTACAATATGAAAAAATTGAAACCACTTATATGCAAAAGTACCACAATCTTTGCAATGCACTGCTTTGGTTCACAATAAACACGAATTGTTCATATTATTATACAACTAGATACCATTTAACTTAACTTTCACATTTCAAGGCAAATCCCACTACTGATGTTGCGTCTTTAAGTCGGTAATTGTAACTTGTAATTTAGATAGAAAATATCATCTTTCTCAAACAAGGCTTTGTACCGTGTGTAGCATTGCTCGAAAGTTGCCCCAGTTACCTCTTCGTATCTAAGTTCTTGAATGTTCTTGTTGAGTACCTCCAAGACATACTCGGGTGATGACCTTTCCTTCTTTTCAGCCAGCACTTGGTCGGCCAGTTTACAAATTAAAGTATTCTGGTTAGTCATCAGCGTTGAAAAAAGATCCATTAACGTCTTGTCCGACGTCTTTGGCGGTGTCGTTGAAATGTTGACTGTCGCTGCTTTTAATCTGAATTTTTCGTTTTAATCCGCCGGTGAAAAAAGGTAATCCTCGTCGCCACTGTTACGTCATTTACTCGGAAGTTGAAAGAGAAGTATCTCTAAACAATAAAATATGAGTAAAAGTAACTTATAATTTAGATAGAAAATATACACCAACTACATCAAGATACGAATGTTTTTTTTACAGAAATCTAAATGTCAACTCACTGACATTTTATGTTTATACTCTTGGATAAAGGGTGATCGTAACAACTGATTTATAACCAATAAGGATTAAGGATAATGAAAGAACATTCACTTTTATTAATTCACATAAATCTTTATTGTTTAACCAATTCTATATTATGTAGTATGTTCGTACTATATTATACTTAAAATGAAGAAGTGTTGCTTACGCGTTTCTCACTCATAGGGATTTCTGTTGTAAAAATTTGATTTTTGGTCTGATTGAAATGTTAACTTATAATCGCTCGTTTTCTTCAAGTAAAGGAAAATTCTTTTGACAGCGTTCCAATGAGCTTGCCTTGGTGTATTGTTAAATTTGCTTACATTTTCAATTGCAAAAGCACTGCGACAAATACAAAATTGAGCCTTGATTTGGCACACTTTCCATTAGCCCCAATTCGTCTTAAGTCTTCGCTGACATGTCCTTGGCCAGTTTGCTATTGAAATAACACTTATAGGTGGTTTCTTTGCATCAAAAATTATATTTCGATTCGTTGTCAGATGTTGTGTTGCACCGGAATCTAGATACCAATCACCTCTGTTATAATTTCCCGTTAAAAATACAGCACTGAATGATGCACCAGTTTTGCCATCCGAATATTTCCCTTTTGTTGATTTATAGCAATCGCTTTTGTTTGGGCAGTCAGGAGATCTATGACCTCTTCTGTTGCAAGAAAAACAGCGAATGCCTTTTGATTTGCAATGGCCTTTGCCCTCTTTATTTGAAGCATTGGATTTACCAACAAAAAACGCGCCTTAAGTTGAACCACTTGGTTGCTCTTCTTGAAGCAATTTCATTTTAACTGCATCGCTAGTCAATTTATGGTTAATATTATCGACGGCCATTACATACGCCGCATGTTCATCTTGTCAACCATTGAGAACAAAATACGCCACCCATTCATCGTCCAACTTTAAACCAATTACATTCAGTTTCTGTGATGCAATTTAACCAATGTTTTCTTCGTGTACCAGTACTTCAGCACGCCCGAACATAATACGCAATAAATCCATTATTGCGTCAGCGTCGGCAGATCGCTAACCGCCTGGTATGCTTCACCTTTTAAAGCCTTACGCAAACGTGCGACGTTTTCTTTTGTGCTGAATTTCCCCTCTAACGTGGTTGATTTGTACACCTTCTCAAAGTAAGGCCACTCCCTCTTATTCTCGCCCGAAAAAAGTATTAACTCTTGGACGTTGTTGCGATTAAGAATCGTGAGGAGAGTTGCCATATTGGACAATAGCTCAGTAAAAAACAAAACCGATTTATTTTTATAATCTAATTTTATTTGTTTGCACTTGAATAGTTTGTGGACTGTATTAAGTTTTATGATGCACACTGAGGAAGAACAACTCACCGCTCTGAATACCAAAATCTAAATTAAGGAAAAACTCAAGTTCAAGTTCAAGTTTGTTTTATTGAACTATTTACAATTTGGCTTACAACTAACATATGATAACATTGGAAAAATTTACATTTGTTGGCACATAGGGGGCCTAACGGTATACAATGACTTAAGATTAGAATATTATAAGATATAAAATTACATGTCAAAAAATAAATATTACAATAAAGAAGTCGGTTGACTTTGTCTTCCTCAGGGTGTTCACTCCCGGTTGTCCTTGGTGGTTTTAAAGATGGTTTTAGGGGTTTAATGGCGTTTAGCCGCGGTGGTAGGCTGACCCTGTGTCAGCGTAAAACGATATGGTGTCCTCGTTGTCCTTGATGATGTCGTCGTCCAGGGTTTCCATCACACTGAGGTACCTCGGCTCAGGATGTCGTTGCTCGTTCTCATTAGTTGATTGGGGTGGTCTATGACGCTCCGCATTAGCTTCTTTGTTGTAGTAACTAAATACTTGTCCAGTGGGGCTTAGATTTAGATTTAGATTTGGGGGACGGGTAGAGCTTGCTCAGCTCCGGGCACTGCGGTGTCTGAATGAAACCTATTGTGGCAGCCCATTTGAGGTTTCAGAGCAGTTCTCCTGCTCCTGAATTGAACCAGAAGTTAGCAATCTTCTGTGGGTGAATGAGTTTGAGTTTATCTAAGGGGATGATCTCATAGTCAAGTATTTGCTTTCTTAGGCGGAAAAGTGCTGGACATTCTGTAATGATGTGCAGAGATGTTTCTTCATTTTCGAGGCATAGTCTACAGATGGGATCCGCCACCAGACTCATTTGGTGAAGATGTTTGTTTAAGGAACAGTGACCGGTTAGTAGTCCAATGTAAATTTTTAGGGTTTTCCTATTGAGGTTCAGTAGGAATTTTGATGTTTTTTCGGTATATTCTGGCAAAAAGTATTTTGAACAGATTTGACCAGATGAGTTACTCCAAGCTTTATTTGATTCCTCCAGTAGGATGTTCTTGGCAGTATGTTTGAAGGTGCTTTTATTTACACCGCAGAAGGGTTCAGGACCGACGAATGGTTTAGATGCGCCGTCTTTAGCTAAGATGTCTGCCTTCTCGTTACCATCATAGCCTTTGTGTGCTGGGATCCAGTGGAGGATTACAGTGTTTTTCCTTGCTAGTTCAGAGAGCGACATGACTGTTTCTTGGAATAGTTTGGATCTTATGACAGGTGAGCTTAACGCCTTTAGTGCAGCTTGGCTGTCTGTATACTTTTGAATAAATTTATTTGTAACAAAGAAAAATGTTTATTAATATTGAAAAGAATGTTCTTGATATAAAATGATGTTGACTCATGAAAGTTCTAGATCGGAATAATAATACAGCATACATAGCTGTCACTCAAACATAGAATTGGTTGCTAGATTATTCAAATTTTTCATTTAACACATATAACACTTTTTAAATGTATATATTTATAGGGTAACGTGGTTATAGATGCACCACCCTTTTTTCAAATGATCATAATTTTTGAAAAAAAAAATTGTCCTTTCTTTCTTTTTTGATATCCTTTTGATAGATTAGTTATGAAAATATGTACAAATTTCAACTGTCGATAGGATCTGAAAATTTGAAGTAAAAATTATACTTAATAAAAAATAATATTGCTGCCTTCTCTGCTTCGTGCCGGTTACGCAGAGGTTAGTAAATTTAACCTGCGCTACTAGATAGTTGTTCCAACGTTCATGCCCAAGCATATGCAGACGACGTCGCCGTGCTCTCGATTGGCTCCAGCCTCCAAGCTGTCTGTTCCCGAGCACAGGCTGCGCTTTATATGATTGACACCTGGTGTGTTAGAAACGGTCTCTCCGTCAATCCTCTTAAAACCGAGGTTGTCCTCTTCACGAGACGTAGAAAATTAACTGGTTTGACCCAACTTACGCTTAAAGGCGTCAACATTCCTTTTTCAAATGAAGTCAAACATCTTGGAGTAATCCTGGATAACAAACTTCTTTGGTCAAAACATGTCGAGTCTAAAAATACTAAAGCACTGTCAGTTTTCTGGCAATGTAAAGGAGCCTTTGGCAAGACATGGGGTCTTTCACCGAAAAGGGTCCTTTGGATCTATACGGCTATGATAAGACCAATCATCTTCTATGCGTCAGTTGTTTGGTGGAATAAGCTCTCGCGTAAATACGTTATTGCCTCGTTTGCCAAACTTCAAAGAACAATTTGTCTAGGTGTTACGTGGGCCTTCCCCAGCACACCGGGAGCTGCTCTCGACGCACTGTTGAATCTTCCTCCCCTTGATACCTACATCATGGGGTGTACTCTCAAGACCATTTCTCGTTTAAAGTGATGTGGTCTCTGGCACAATTCGCACTGGAGCTTTGAGGAACTCGCAAGCAGCATATCTTTTGACTCACGTCTAATGGATATGCCGTCTGACACGATGATCCCAAGGCTCAAACTGCGTCAAAATTACTCAGTTAACTTTCCTTCGGTTCAGGACTGGTTCACTCCAGAATCTGAGCCTGGAAAGAACTGTTATCGTATCTTCACAGATGGCTCCAAAACCGACGAGGGTTCTGGTGCTGGTGCCTTTGTTGAGAACGACGACATACGACTGCACTCATCTTTGGGATCATACGCATCCGTTTTCCAAGCGGAGGCTTATGCTATCCTAATGGCCTTGAGCCACGTAACGAACAATGGATGGACGGGGAGAAGTATCTTTGTTTGCAGCGACAGCCAAGCTGTGCTTAAGGCTCTTCTCAACCCTCTAACCACTTCGAAAGTGATCCAGGAATGCAAGAGCTCTCTGAATGCGATCGGAAGATTAAATTCCTTGAGTCTCATTTGGGTTCCGGGCCATCACGGCATAACTGGAAACGAGATCGCCGATGAACTCGCTAGGCAGGGATCTCAGACAGCTTTTTCAGGACCTGAACCGTCGCTAGGTCTGCCAGCGTCCTCAGTGAGGGCTTCAATCAACGATTGGATCTTTCAAGAGCACAATCGTAGATGGCATGCCTCCATTGGATGCAGATAGACCAAAACTATGCTCCCCAACGTAAATAAGAAAACTGCAACATTTTGCTATCTCGTAGCAGAAAAGACTGTAGAAAGCTTATTGGCGTTGCCAGTGGGCACTCCTCTTTTGCCAAGCATTTAAATGTGTTAGGCTTGTGGAGAAAATGATGATACCGCGGTGCACTTCCTCTGTGAATGTCCTGATTTTTCACGCATATTCGGCGCACATATTGCGAGCTTATAACACCATGTCAGAGTCTTGGTTTTTCTCCGAACATCTGGAAAACAAAAACAAAAGAAGGTTGCTATTTGGTAGTAAAATGGACCGATATTAAGGTTTGAGTGCTCCAGCTGGTATTTTAAAAACCTCCAACAGAAAAAAATAGAAACCTTTAATAAATGAATCTTTTGAATTTGAATTCAATTGAACATTGTAAAAAATCTATGAAAATGAATTTTGAAGCTTTACTTTCATCTATTTCTCATACTCATGCCGCTTTCATTTGATAATACTAAACTTCTTTAAGAGGATTATTATTTATCAATAACAAATGTACACCCAAAATATTTCAATTTGATCTGAGGGCCTATTTCTTCACTATCTTTTTAGTTGTTTTTCGAGTGAAAGAAATCCATCAAATTAAAACCAACCAAGTTTTACCAAAACCTTTTTTTTTTTTTTTTTTTTTTTTTTTTTTTTTTTTTATGTAGGATGAAGGTGAAAATTACCTTTACAAGCACGTCGACCTGAAAGATCTTTTGTGCTGTTTCCTTAGGTTTAAAAACACGTAGTGTATAGGTTAGCTTCTTCGAAGCTGAGGTCATGTAAGAACCTAAGAATCTTTGAGGAAGAGGTGTTTCTGATATCAATGGGACAGGGGAACCCTTTATTGAATATTTTTAGCCTGGATCTAGCTAAGGCAGGGCGCATTCACATAAAATGTGTTCAGCTGTTTCTATGTCTTCAAGACAGAGACGACAGGTGTCATCTTGGCTGATGCCCATGTTTTTAAGATGATACTTGAGAGAGCAGTGTCCAGTGAAGAAGTCCGTAAGTAGCTTTGCGTCACGTTTGCTCATGTCAAGAATTTCTTTCATACGTTTGTGGGATAAGTCAATGAATAGTTTTGACTGACGATGGTCATTTGAGTTGTTCCAGGTGCTGATCATGTTCTGTCGTTCCCAGGTAGCTAATTCGTTTTTAAGGCTACTGATCGGGAGACCACAGTAGGGTTCAGGGCCTTTGAATTGGGATTGAGAGCCAAGTCTAGCAAGTCGGTCAGCCTCTTCGTTACCCGGTACGCCTTCATGACCAGGCACCCATAAAAGAGTTATTTTATTGTGAGTAGCTAATTGAACTATACATGTCAGGCAAATCCAAACTAGTTTGGAGCAGATTAGGATACTTGATCTTCGAAGGTTTCTTCTAATGCATTCCCTAATACAGAATTCTATAGCCATTACCTCTGCCTGAAAGATAGTAGTTGTGTTACCAAGGGATGTAGATGATTTAAAGTTGGGACCGTAAATCCCTGCACCTACACCGTTGTTTGTTTTTGAACCGTCAGTATACCAGATGTATTGGAAGTTATTTGTAAGAATTACAGGGTTCTTCCATGCTGAGCGGTTTGGAAAGATTACTTCAAAGGGGTGGTGTAACATTATGCGTTTAGGCATAAAGTCCGAGGAGTGGGCTGCAGGCGATTTCAGTATTGGGAGCACCTGCAGAATACTCATATGTCCTTGTAAGTTTTCCTTTCTCGAGTAGTTAGTAAGATGAAGCTTTAGTCCGCTTAGTGCAGCAGTCTTCTTTACTCTTTGATGTAGCGGAGGAAAATTTAATAAACTTTCTAACGCTAAAGTTGGGCAGGTGCATTGCACCTGTGATACCTACACAGGTTAGTCTTTGTAACTTTTTCAAAGATTTGCGGGCAAAAACTTGTTCTGTTTTTTGCCACCAGATCAGCGAAGCATAGGTTATGATGGGTGTGATAATAGTGAGATATGTCCAGTAAATCATTTTTGGCCTCAGTCCCCACTTTTTACCAAAGAGTCTAGAACAGGCCCAGAAAGCATTTGTTGCTTTTGCTATGGTTTTGTCTAGATGAAGTTTCCAATTGAGTTTATTATCCAGGGTTACTCCTAGATATTTGACCTCTTTGGAAAAATTAATTTGAACACTATTTAGGGATAGTGTTTGGAGATCGATTTTACGTCTCCTGGTGAATGAAATGATGACTGTTTTGGTGGGGTTGACCTTAAGTCCTTCTTTATTGCACCAGTCATTAACTTTGTTCAGGGCACTTTGCATACGGTTTGTGACCTGTGCTTCTTGATTGCCTTGAATAGGGATGACTAGGTCATCAGCGTAGCCTTGTGTATCAAGGCCCAGCTTATTGAGGTCATCCAAGAGCTGATCTATTACAATTGACCAGAGTAGGGGAGATAAAACGTTATTGATGTTTGACCTAGTGTGGTGGAGATGATTCTGCCACTTAACATAGAGTCAATCCATTTAATGGTTGGTGTGTCAATTCCTTTGACAGTTGCAGCGGTTTGAATTGACAAGTTCGTAGTATTGTCAAAGGCGCCAGAAATATCAAGAAAAGAGCAGAGTATGATGTCTTTCTTAGCAAACGCAGTCTCAAGATTTGAGACTGATTGGTCTGAAGGATTTTGGGTCTGAGTTTGATCTATTGCCAGCTTTTGGTATGAATACTACTCTCACCTTTCTCCAAGTTTGAGGGATGTAGCTTAATTCAAAACTGGATCTATAGATAAGTATAAGTGAGCAGATTATGGTATCAATTCCATACTGCAAGAGAGCAGGAAAGATACCATCTTCCCCGGGCGCCTTGAAAGGCTGTTGGGAGGATATTGCCCATTTGATGGAGTCTTCGTTAAATTTTTTTAGCTAGACTTCTTGTTGTGCTATTAGGCGTAGTGTAACTCACATTTGTGGTTAGAGATTGATCAGTGGTATGTATACAGTCAGGAAAATAAGTGGCCAAAAGTAGGCTCAGAGTTTCACTGTAACTTTGGGTAAAACCACCATCCGATTTTTTAAGAGAACAATACCGTTGTTATGATCTTTAATGTTATAATCTACTAAAACACTTGTCATAATTAGTCATGATAATGTTCGTATTTGCGGAGATTACAAGATCACCGACAATCCTTGTATTTTAATTGATGAACATCCGCTACCATCTTCTTCTTCTTCTTTTCCATTTTCGGCGTTACGAGTAGTGATCTTGAAGCGATCACAACTCTCCCACTTTTCTGCTTCACACTAGTGATCCGCCTGTGGGGTACGCCGCGTTGACCTCAGAAATCGTCGGCAAGCCTCCCGGTTTTGGATTGTTCCATGTCTGAGGCCAACCAAATGCTGCTGTTTTTGCATTTGCTTGTACCAGGAGTGTTTTGGCCTGCCTTTTCTTTTTCGTCGCGAATTTGTTGAAACGTTGTACGATATTGCCTTTTTGACGGGGCTCTGCGGATCTCTCCTTTGAACATGACAATACCAACTGAGCCGGTCGTGCTGAATTTTGTCCAAGATGGTACTTTTGACATGAAGGCTTCCACGGATCTTAGTACTTCTAATTCGATCAAGCTTTGTTACTCCTGCTGTCATCCGAAGCATCTTCATTTCGGCTGCCGTCAATTTGCTCTCATACTTTTTGTACATTGTCCAACATTGTGAACCGTATGTCAGAGCTGGACGGACAACTGCTGTGTAGAGTCTTCCCTTCAGCTTAGGGGGCATTTTTCGATCACAGAAGATAGCGGAGTTTTCTCGCCATTTCATCCACCCTACGCTTACTCGATGATTGATGTCGTCATCACAAGATGCTTCACTATTGATCATAGATCCCAGATATTTAAACTTTTCACACTTGGGAAGCACATTTCCATTCAAATAAATGTCTGGAATAGGCTTGTCTGGATCAGAAAAAGGGCAGCACAGGTATTCAGTCTTTTTAGCGCTAATACGGTACCCATTTCCTTCCAGAACATCAATCCAAACGTCAAGTGCTCGTTGCAGGGATGTAGGATCCTCGCTTATGATGGCTCCATCGTCAGCAAAGAATAATTGTTGTACTTTATTGTCCGTTACTTTTCCTTCGAGCAAATAATCCAGAACAGCAATAAAGAGCAGTGGACTCAAGACACTTCCCTGATGTACACCTACTGTTATTTGGAATTCTTCGGTGACTCCAGCTGGGCATCTCACTTTTGTAACTGCTCCCTCGTACATGTCCATAATTATTCGCACATAGGCTTCAGGAACTCCTCGGTGTCTGAGGGCCACCCAGATCAGATCTCGTGGTTGTCGATCGAATGCCTTTTCGAAGTCAACCAACACAATATGCAAATCCTCTAAGGCATCTCGGTGTTTTTCCATAATGATCCTTATACTTTGGATTGCGTCTGTAGTTGACTTACCCGCGACAAACCCGCATTGGTCATCAGACAGCCTTATTATTTTCCGCAGTCGGCTATCTAAAACCCGCTCAACGATCTTCATAGTGTGGGACATCAACTTGATCGAACGATAGTTGTCACAGCTTCTGGTATCTCCCTTTCCCTTGTAAATTGGAAGAAGAAAGCTTTCCCTCCATTGATTAGGCAAACTGTCACCTCTTATAAGTTTGGAGATGAGAATCGTGAGCCATCTTAACCCGATGTCTCCCATATTTTTCCAAAACTCATATGGTACCTCGTCTGGCCCAATCGCTTTGCCTTTTTTGGAGTTCTTAACTGCCTCCCTAACTTCTTCGACTGTGACGTCGGATACTTCCGTAAAGTTAGGTGCAGCTGTTGGAAAGTGGCGCCGAGGAAACTGTTCATTCAAAAGATCATCACAATACTGTCGCCACCTGTGGAGAATTTTGTCGTCATCCACAAGTAGCACTCCTTGAGCATCATTGATGAACTTCGGCGAACGAATCTCCTGCGCATTTCTCCTTCTCTGAGCGGCTATTTTGAAAATGGTTGCTCCCTTATTCAAGTTGCTTTGTCTTAGCTCTTGGATTGCCTGATTTGCTTCAGCAGCTGGGGCAGAAATCTCTTCCAGCTCTCGATACAGGCCCTCCGTGCTTTTTGCTTGAAGTTGGGCGCACTTTTTCTTCGCTTCTTTTCTGCAGCTCTTGTATTCCATTTTGAAACGCGCTTTTTCATTTGTATTTCTTGACGGGCACTTCGACCAAGCTTGGAAAGCTGCTTTCTTCTTTCTAATCACTGCTTTAGCTTCATCATCCCACCACCAGGTTTCTTTAGCTTGTTGGTGGTGTCCTTTTGAGACTCCTAACAGTGATTTGGCTCTCTCTAAGCAGGTTCGTTGTAGGCGATCCCACATATTTTGTGCCGTGATTGCATTTGAGACTGCGTCGATGGTATTACACAGCTGACTTTGCATATACGAAATGAATTGCTGTCCTTTGGTTTTCTCCAGATTGTACCACTTGATTCTCCAAGGAGCCTTTGTTTGTTTGACTTCCTTCACCGCATCCGTAAAAAATTCTGTTAAGAGAAGACGGTGTTGTTGAGCGGCAGCTTCTCCTAGTATCACTTTGCAGTCTTTCACCCGAGATTTCATGTAATTGGTTACCAGATGGTAATCAATCTGGGTTTCATTTCCTCCACTGCTGTAAGTGATAAGGTGTCGGTCTTGTTTGATGAACATGGTATTTAGTACGATTAGACCGTATGACTTGCACATACTTAGAATATCTTCACCAGGAGTGTTCCTGGTGCCGAATCCCAAACCTCCATGGCAGTCTTCATAATCCTCGTTTGTCTTCCCGACATGTCCATTCAAATCTCCTCCAACAAACAAATACTCTTCTTTTGGGATGTTCTTAAGTAGGTTATGAAAATCAAGCCAGAATGCATCTTTTTCCTCCTGCTCACACCCTATTTGGGGAGCATATGCACTGATTATATTCCAGACCTTTCCTTCCATCACCAATTTAAGAGACATCAAACGGTCACTGGACTTCAAAATGGTCAACACGCTGTTACATAAACTTTGGTCAAGGATGATACCGACTCCGTTCCTACCTTGTTCCGTTCCATAGTAGAACATCTTGTAAGCCTTGGTCTTCGCATCTAAGAAACGGGCTTTGTTTGCTGTGTTTCGCCATTTCGTTTCCTGAACACACAAGATGTCCACTCGCCTCCTTCTCATCATCTCTTCGAGTTCGAGACTTTTACCAGTCATACTTCCAACGTTCCAACTCGCGACTCTAAATTTTCGTCCAACTCGTCGCATTACTTTGCTAGCCCCCGGAATCCGTATAGCTCTGACCCGAACATTGCTGCTCGGTCCAGGATCAGCTCCATGCATAGCAATGGAACTGCCTGGCTACCATCTATCGAGGAATTATTCTCACAAATGTCCGGTGGTGAGAAATTTACAAAAATTGATCTCACCAAAGCATATCTTCAAATGGAAGTGCACGAAGAAGATCAGAAGATTCTTACACTTTCAACACACAAGGGGCTATATCAACCAACAAGATTGATGTACGGAATAGCAACTGGACCAGCTAAATGGCAACGTGAATTGAGAATATACTCAAAGACATTGATGGTGTTACTGTTTTCCTTGATGACATCAAAATTACAGCACCGAACGATGAATTACATATTCAACGGTTAGAAACAGTACTACAACGCCTCGAAAAACACAGCATGAGAGTAAATTTCGACAAATGCGAATTTATGACCGACTCAATTACATATTGCGGTTATAAAATTGATAAACACGGCATTCACAAGATGGAAACAAAAATTGACGCCATTCAAAAACTGAAAGAACCAATTAATAAAGATAAGGTACGTTCATTTATTGGTTTGATCAATTACTACGGCAGATTTTTTGAAAATTTAAGCACCGTGTTGTATCCATTGAACAATTTACTCAAAAACAATGTGCCTTTCGTATGGGATGAAAAATGCAAGCTAGCATTCAACACTGTGAAACGTGAAATGGCATCAAAAGCTCATTTAGCACATTATGATCCAAAATTACCACTTGTGCTAGCGACCGACGCAAGCCCAGTTGGAGTTGGCGCCGTTTTAAGCCATATTTTCCCAGACGGCACAGAGAAGCCAATTCAGTTCGCGTCACAAACATTGACTCCAACGCAACAAAGGTATAGCCAGTTTGACCGAGAGGCATACGCGATTGTTTACGGCATCAGGAAATTTTACCAGTATGTTTACGCCCGACATTTCATACTACAATGTGATAACAAGCCAGTGACACAAATTTTTTAGCCACAGAAGGGACCTCCAACATTATCAGCGACACGAATGCAACATTATGCAATTTTTCTTATCATCATTTGCACATTGTAAAGCAGACGCATTTTCACGGCTACCACAAGCATCGACAGTGTCAACAATTGCTGAAATCGACATCATTGAACTAAATTTCATACAAAACCTACCAGTTACAGTACCGGATTTAGCAAATGCTATGAAATACGACGAAACGGTAATAAAACTAATTCATGGTTTAAAAATTGGAAACGACGTGAATAAAAAAGATCGTTTCGGAGTGGACCAAACAAAATTTGCATTACAAGAAGGATGTTTGTTGAGAGGCGAATTACACCAAGCACATTTCGGTACATCTAAGATGAAATCTTTGGCATGTAGCTATATCTGGTGGCCAGGCTTAGACTCGGACGTTGAGCACATCACACAAAATTGTAACTCATGTCAACAAAACAGAAAAAACCCGAGTAAAATCTCAAATCACACTTGGGATCCATCATTCAGTGTTTTCGAAAGAGTACACATCGATTTTGCTGGTCCGTATATGGGTAAATACTTTTTCATTTTGGTCGACGCATACAGTAAATGGCCAGAAATACGCATCATGAATAACATTACGGCACAATCAACAATCAAAATTTGCCGAGACATTTTTGCAACTTATGGAATTCCAAAAATGCTAGTGAGCGACAATGGTACACAACTCACATCATAATATGAATTTGAGCAATTTTTGCGAATGAATGGAGTTACACATCGGCGAAGTGCACCATTCCATCCAGCGACAAACGGACAGGCTGAAAGGTACGTGCAAATACTTAAAAACAAGCTTAAAGCAATGAACAGCTGTACTAAACACTTAGATAAAGATTTAGCGCAAATTTTAATGTGTTATCGTCGAATGGCAAATACGACTACGGGTGAATCACCGGCACAACGAATGTTCAATAGACAAATTCGTTCAGGATTGGATTTATTATTACCATCAAGAATATCGAAAGAACGAGAAAAACCAATTCAACCGGTCGATCGAATTGTTGTCGAAGGAGAACGTGTATCAGTTCGTGATTATTATGGACAAAATTATCAATTTGGACGCGTTTTAAAGAAACTGGGTAAATTACACTACAACATATTGCTAGACGATGGCAGAATATGGAAACGACACATCGATCAAATTCATCGCATCGGTGAAAACATTCCCAACATTTCGAACAACGCTGAGAACAACAACTATTACGATGAATCAAAAACATTCTGCACCATCAACACCAAATCATCAAACACAGCAGACACCACAAACACAAATTACAGTGAATAAATCAAATGAAGCAAATAAGGCTACAGAATCGGACAGCACCATCCAACCACCGACTTCAATTGCCACTGATAAGCCGACAATTTCGGAACCGATTAGACGGTCTCAACGTCAGCGTACTGTGAAACGCCTTCTAACATACGATGAAAATTTCAACCAACACTAGATGAAATATTGTAAAAACAGGAAAAATTTTATTATAATTTAATTTTTATTTTTTCCGGGGGAAAAGTGTTATAATATACTAAAACACTTGTCATATAATTACTTGCTTATGACTACTTGTTTTCAATCATACTAGCTTTGACATTTGTATCTCATCAACTTAAAGAAATAAATATCAGTTCGAATTCAGCATTACAATATTTAGCTAAGGCTTTTTGAACTCTAATTGAAGAAGGCAAGTTATCGATACTTTCACAGAAGTTTTCCTCCTTTCTTACCTCTTGTTTTTTCATATTTTATTAACTGGTTTTGTTTTTACTTAATATTTTCAGATTTCTTAAACAACTATGGCATCGAAAACGTTTCATAAACATCATAAAGTAGTCGTCCTTTAGATATATCGCATCTGAAACTTTAAGAAGTAAGATGAAAGTGTGAGACAAGTACGCAAGCAAAACATGAAAGATGATTCAATTCGAGTTTTTACGTATAATGGAGCAATCTGCAATCAACTATTGGAGAATGTTTCCAGCTACTCCTTAACAAAAGTCGTTAGATGTCTTAATCGAGTGGCATTTATTTGATCTGGAAGCAACTTAGTTTCGATAAAAAATTGATGATGGATGTGGATGTCTCTTAAAATTTAAATACGATGTTGAATACAACAATCCACCCTGTCTAAATATCTCCGAAGAAGAAGGAAGAAATTGATTTAACTGAAGGAACTTGCGGAGGCGGTTGTCATGTGCTAAACAAGATGCAGTCCTTATTTTGGAGACATTGTCAACACAGTTAAAATAAGCAAAGACGTCTCACATGTAAAATAAGGAACTAACTTCGTAAAACTACGGAAATGAATGCTGTCATCTGTCAAATTGTATATGAAAATAAGAATGTTATTGTCGATTCCATGAATGCCATCAACTAAAATGATTTATGTCAAAAATATCATCCGGTAAGTGGACCTTAATCAAAAAAAAAAAAACTTGCCAAGTTAAACGTAAATAATCAAAATATTGTGAAAAGTGAGATTTTAAAGCAGCTACCTAATTGGATTGCAGTTCCACAAGAACTCACATTACTTGAACAAACCAAATTGTTTTTAAATGCTTGTATGTTGCTGGCACTACATTACTTGTTTATTTTCTTGGGATAGGTTGGAGTAGAGCTTAAAAAGAATTCAATAGTTTGATATCCTTCCAAGTCGTTTACTGACTTTTTTTTTTACTGCTATTTCAAACAAAAGTTTCAATGCCTGTGGAAGCTCCGCATGTACTCGACTGTTTTAGAGGTCTGGGTAGATCATCCTTTAGGCCCCTGACAAATGTATCTTAAGCTTTGTCTCAATAGCATTGTGTCATATTATTCAAAGATTCTTGACTCATATTTATTGATCTATTTTTGTTTTTATGTTAAATCGGACTTTTTTAGTCACTTACATTTGAATGTGCAAATAAAACAACTTTATTTCATATTTTTCCCTACGTTTCGTCGTAATTTCTTGACTTCTTCAGGGGAATTTTTATTAAATTTTTATTAATTAATATGAAGAACTTTGCCAGTCGACAGTCGCCACAGTATTGGCACAGTATAATATTATTGATCTATAGTTTTAAAATTCTGGTGTAGAGCTATTACATTGTGGCAGAGTCGTCATCTGGTATTCAAGGATGCCTGAATTTCTCTTGTTTCTCAAATTTCGGAGCTTATGTTTATAACGAGAAGGTATAATATAGTAGATATACAATTTCTTGCCAGAATATCTCAAAGTATTTACTGTATTAAAATTAAAAATCAATATCTCTAACCACTGGTGAGGGAAAGCAATGATTCAATTTCTGTTTATTTAGGTAACATTAGAAATGAAATTAATATAATTATCAAACAAAAATCAGTGTAAGCCTCAGTCGTTTGTTCGTTGACGTATTCTACTCTATGAGTTTGTGTACCGTCAATTTTGTATGTTTGGTCACCGTCACCTTCAAGAGTGTTGGCATTAATCGATTAATTTTTTAATCAATTAATTAATTTGATTAAATTTAATCTGATTATTTTAATCATGATTAAAAAATTAATATTAATCATGATTAATGCCATTAATCATTAATCATTAATCACCAATTGATTAACTCGATTAACATAATAAATCCATAAACCCAATTCAACGTAGGTACTTGTAACAATGAAGAAAAATTATAACACAGATTTCTTAAAACATTTTTACTATATTCCAACTTTCAAATCAAATCAAACACACTGAATTCTTAGTTAGTTACATTTATTGCAAATTAATTCCACTCAAATAACCTCTTTACATTCAGATTTTTTTATGTTTAAATTACATTTCATTACAACTCTTTTTTCAAACAAGTCGTCAGATAGTTTGTGTGATCTAGGCTGATTAATCATAGTTGCATAAGAAAACATTCTTTCTACTGACCCAGAGGACGGCATTGGTGTATTGTAGTTACTAAACATTTTGCTTATAACAGGATACCTTTGTAGAAGATCTTCTTCTTGGCTTCCCTCGGCGAAAAAATTTGAAATAATCAAGTCCGTTCTCCTGTTAGCATCAAATGACTCCGCTTCTTCACTGCCGGAGTCGGAATTGAAATCAAAAAACTCGTTTTCTTGGTGGCGTGTATTACTAGCTGCATTGTTGACTCTCGAACCATCTGGGATTTCTGACATTTCCTTCTTTACTACTGATTTAAACAATTTTAAACACTTGTTTTGATCAGCTGCTGTTATACATACAAGCCACTTTTTCTTAAACCTCGGATAGGTCAGGTCTGCAATGGCTGCATACTTGCTAGTCTCACTCGAAAGAATGTAAAACTCTTCAAATTTTTTCTCAACGCTTTGTAAATACTTTTCTGCAAGTGGCTTACAGTATTTCAGATTTGGAGTCGTCGTGATTTTCTGTAATTTTTTTTGCATGAAGACATGGTAATAATATTCCATAAAATGAATCATCGGCCTGCAATATGTCCAAAGCGGTTGCAACTGGAGCAGCGCATTTGCAGTATTCCTCAACATATTGAAACTCAAGGTCTCGTAATGGATTTTTTATACCAAGTGATTTGGCTAGTTGAGAGTAAGTGCTTTTGATTTTCAATATATTATTCAAAGCATCATAGTAACTATTCCATCTAGTTATGCCAGGTCGTGTTAACGTATGTCCGAGAATGTTATGTATAATCTCAGCTGATTTTGGGCGAGCAGCAGCACTCCACAAATCGTTACATTTTTCCATAACCGAAGAATGCATTTTCCCAAGACATTTCGATTTATCAGTCAGCAAGGGTTCGACGTCCTTACTAGCAACTAAATTTGTATGCGCGTTGCACCGGAAGTGAAATGGTAACGAACTGTTTTGTTCTTCAAACAGAAAATCTTCATTTTCGTGTGGATGTCTAGTGCCGAACTGTTCTTTCAGTCTCTTCAAGTTCATTTCTACTCAGCTCGTCCTCGCTGCCACTTGAAGTAAAAGATTCGTTGTCTTCATCGTATTCGATTAAGGATGTTGTAGTAACACCGAATATTTTAAACGCTTTCACAAAATTTGATCCATTGTCAATGTCAAAATTTGAAAATATTTTGAGAAGCAAATCTTTGATGCGGTCGTAAGTGTGTGCTCCTTGAAACCGCCGACAAGCTAAACCTGCGGAACGCTTCTTGAAGTCCTTGTCAATCCAGTGCACTGTTACACCCAGAAAACTTCTTTTTTTGCCTGACCATATATCAGCGGTAGTGCACAAAAACTGCACTGCTGCTAGTTTTTGTTTAATCTCGCAGATTTGATCATGTGATTCCTTACCAATTTTTTTTCGGAGAGAGCGCCGCGGCTTGGTATCTTTATTCCTTTAATCCGCCATCATCTTAATGAAGTACGGGTCTTCCACGGTTCGTAAGGCTATCATTGAGTTAGCGAAATAATTTACTAAGTTACGATCAAAACTTTCTTGAGTTACAGGTTTTTTGGGAGTTTGCCTAGAAGTCTGAACTGTATTATTTCTGTACTTGGTATGCTTTTTCTCTTTCATGTATTTTCAACATTCTTGTTCTGTATCAGTGCCATGTTTCCGTTTTAAATGTCCTAAAAAGTTAGATGTCGTTTTTCCATAACCCTTGACTTCTTTACTTTGATGGTCCGAACACTTCATACAAACTGCTACTGTGTTCTCGTCTGTACATTTGTCTGGTAGAAGCCGATAATATGTACCGTCAAATAAAGCAGAACAAGAAAGATCCGATTCCAATTGCAATGCCACTGTAGAATTGCCGGAATTGTTTGCCAATGTCGAACACGGATCATTAAACACACCAGTACTATTCGAGTCAATAAATTCATTATCGTAATTCATATTAGTTTTAAGTTAATGTTTTACTTTAACGATTTCAAAATTTGTCTATAATTCAAGCAAATCATTAGCCAACCGTGCCAGATAACGCTATAAAATGTAACTGACTCCTGCTTACACGCAGCGCTAGACCGCTAGATTCTCTCTTATCAATAGATGTAGTGCTATAAAGAGCGAGAGAGAAGTTAAGAGTAAGAGCAAACGTGAAGTACCTCAGCTCCAGGCTCCACTTCAGATTTTTACAGTAATAGTCCATGAAAGAAGAGTCTATGAAATTTATATTAACGTTGTTGCTGATTATACAGTACCGGGCAAAATAAATAAATGCTCTGTTTGAATATGCACATTTTTGCTATTGAGATGAAAATAATTTTGCTCACATATCAACCATCTGTTATATGTAGCTTCAATGTGAGCAATGTAAGCTTTCTTCGTAAAAACGCAAGGCTTTTTTTACTTTTTAATCACTGTAGGTGGAATAGGTCAAGTACAAAAAATTTGATAAATTCTGTCCGGTATTCTAGATTTTGTTTGGACGAGCAACCAATGCTTACATATTTTTAAGAGAAATAGATACTATATTCCAACAACAACAAAAAAACTGAATTCTTATACTAGCCATTAAAGAAAAGAAAATTAGTTAATAGTTAATCAAGTAATCAAATTAGTAATCAAATTAATGATTATGATTAATTAATCAATAATCAAATTTTTGATTATGACTATTAACCATTAATTTTAATCATTAATCAAATTAATTTTGGGCACGTCTCCCCGGTGGTTCATAGTCCTCATCCCTGTTGTCATCGGGCACAGAATTTATAAGAACTCCGATAGCACGATTAATTTCAGCCATCTCGCCCTCAGTAAAATCTAAGTCCATAGACGACAGCTCAAGTACATGAGACAAGTATGTTCCAAGGGGAACCTTCGATCCAGGTACAGATAACAGCAACGAAGGGTCTCTCTCTGTCGCAATCTGATGTATGTTTTTATTTTATTTTTCTAGGTCGGCCTCTAACTTAGACGTTTGATTGTTGATTGTGTTGTTACTTCTCTTGATCCATGTGAAAACGTTGGTTGGATTCACGAGCTTCAACCCTATATGTTTGCGCATCATTGATTTACTCATTACATGAAGATTCACCACTATCTGCAGACCTTACTATAATATTTATCGCTCCCGACGTCTGATAAGTTTGTATATGTTCTCGATGTGATTATACCAGGAGGTATTAACAACTCATCGCTTTCCCAATGATTAAACGAATGGTTCACATATAGAAACTTAATCTCTGGCTCTTCGTTCTCCATTTCGGGTTCAGTATTGTAGTGGTGATATGAACTTTTAGGGTTCTCTATGTCATATTCATCGTCTGCTTCATATTTCTTCTCCCTTGTCATTACAGTCATTCCTATAATTAAAATCAAAATTAACAAAATCATTATTTATATCTTCTTGTGTGCAGGTGTAGGCGTCGGTCGTTGAAATTTTTTGATTTGACACAGTAGCAGCAAAATTATTACTTATATCCTTGACCAGATGATTCGTCATCAATCATCCGTTAGGCAATGAGCAATTATACTTTGTGACGTGCTTTTTGCTTTCCAGCCGAGGTTTTGCTCGCCGGATTCGCCAGGGTCTTTCTGAAGAAAAACACGAAACTTCAGTATAAGGTCTTCACCTTAAATGTACCAACTCTTTATTACTAACACAAATAATTACTCTTAATTAACACGGTATAGAATATAAACTTAGAACTAAACTACGGTGCCGTACAGTCCGTACGGATGGTCCTCGGTCGTAAGGTTTTACGGTTGGAAGAATATTTGTAGCTAACGCCCTGACCTGAAACAAATAGAGAAAATCAGGTACGTTTATGGCCCCTTGTGGCACGGCAGAACAGCAGGCAATAGCTCTGGTGGATTGGAAGGTTTATTTACGGCCCCTTGTGGCACGGCGGAACAGCAGGCAATAGCTCTGGTAGATCGGAAGGTTTATTTACGGCCCCTTGTGGCACGGCGGAACAGCAGGCAATAGCTCTGGTAGATCAGAAGGTTTATTTACGGCCCCTTGTGGCACGGCAGAACAGCAGGCAATAGCTCTGGTAGATCGGAAGATTTATTTACGGCCCCTTGTGGCACGGCAGAACAGCAGGCAATAATAAATTATGAATAACAATTATTTCTTACCTAGTCTTATAGCTGACTGATATGCATGAACGGCGACGGGATCGTGTCTTTTTCACAAATTTCAGGTTGCCTATATAAATATTTCTGAAGGAATCAAGTGTGAGTTATATTCTGCGAGTAAACACTCTAATGTGTCGTGTGTTCATATGGCTGTTGTGTGGGTGGTGCGACGATGATACGCTGTACTTTTTTGAACTAGTGCTGTCGACTCTGGTTGTACTATAGTAACAAAAGTACTAGACGGCATAAAGGTATCAAAAGTAAGAGGTAGCGTGAACGCTTCGTTACAACTTTCACAAAGCTAAAAAATCTTTGTAACGGCCAAAAACATTTTTTGTAACTGCCAAATTGCATGTACAAATCATTGCACTCTTTATTCACCTACTCTTACATATTATTGAATGAAAAGTATGAACATAAAATATTCTATAATGCTCTATACCTATAAGTAAATTTATTTTATATCTACCCTTTTCCCATAGCATCAATTGTTCACTATGCCTTGGCGAAAAGCGCACACACAAAGTGTTTACCTTTCATCTAATCTTATTATTGTATGAAATGTAGCAACATTGCAACGTTTGTTTAATTATTCTATACCTTACCTTTTCCCATAGCCAGTTACATTTAATATCAAAGACTATATCTGAAGAGGAGAAATATTGCTATTGTTTGTTTCCTGCTCTTACGCATATCAACCTCCTGCTCTTGATATATGGCACAAAAGCCCGTAAATTTGAAATAATCGATGCTACAAATATCATGGTTGAAATTGATTTTAGAGTTCTTACAATTAAAACTACAAGGGAAGTTTGTCGCCGCCTCAATACTTCTGTTATTACAGCTGTCCAGATTTTTTTTTAAACGGTTTTGAACTAGATCATCGGGTTATTTTATCGCTCAAGTCATCGACAAGGAGCCAACAAATGACCCTGTTCACTACATCTTTTAAAATAGAGTATGAAATGATCCGCCGAGCACCTTTTATCTTTAGAGATTACTCTCATTAATCTAAAAAAAGAAAAACAAAAACTAGTTAACAAGAGAAGAAGAAAGTAGTTCCAAAAGTTATTTACTTATATTGTCTGTCGAATTCTTAAATATGTGGCAAATCGTCCAGCGTACATTGTAGACTAAAATTATATTCCATGCTTGGTCCTACATCCAATTCAATCCACAAATGGTTATTACTTCTATAATTTTTCCAGAACAGTTTTTGGTTCGGCAGAAGGATGGACTTCTTTTTTGAAGAATAATTGCGTTTTGCAAATTTTTGAATCCTTCGAAACCATTCCCAAATCTCAAGTGGTTGAGTCCCAAAAGCTCCTATTCTTGTTCACCTTCAACCGTACCACAATCTATATTGTCACATTTTGAAATCCTTAAAAGACTTGATGCTGAAGAGAAATTTTTTTTACTAAACCTGTTGTGTCTTAAGTCATAGGGGTCGAGGCTTGTCGTTTTATATTCGGTCCTTAAGTCAAAGTGTTGTTTAAGGAGATCGAGTCTTTTTCTGTAAATTATGGACTTAGGACCCGTTTTCATAAGATCTCCTACAAACTTCAAGATCTCGCTCGATGCCGTTTCAATATACCGATAGTAAGGTGGATTATAAAGGGCACTTAGATATATAACGTGTACTATTGAGTTAAAACCACATGTGTTATAAACCTTGACATAATTTCGGTCTAATTTTGCTGGAGGTTCAATGCAACCATTTCTTAGAATAGCTATGTTTTTATTGTTGTACCCTTTTGTATCTCTTATATTTGTTGCTTTTTCAAAGTAAACCCCCTGAACATTTGAAAATCTAACTTTGTTCTTTCCTTGCTTCTCTTCTTTTTCTTTAATAAATTCTTTTTACGTTTTCTATATCCATTGCTTCATTAACGATGGAGTCATCGTACCTTCTTGTCTTTGGTTGAATTTGTTCTGTATAATATTTTTCGGAAGGGGTGCTGGTATTAGGGAGTTCCTGAAACTTCATCAAATGATTTTAGAATGTCTTCATCGCTGTTCATTAAAAAAAAGCTGTCGATCTTTAAGATTGCCTCTTTTCTACATTTTTTGTTGGCCCTCTCTTTTGTAGTCTCTTCTAGATAAAATTTGTTTTTTTTATTAGAAAGTCCTTCCCATTCTTCGTAGGCAAATTGATCAGAATCATCCTTAATTGTTTGGTAGTTTTTTGCTGGCTGACATGATGAATTTGCGAGTTGATGGATTAAATGCTTTAAATTTGATGCAACTATCATTGTTCCGGTGCATATGCCACGAATATGCTCGTGTAGAAAGCGATTGGCTGTGGCTGGCAATTGAATAGTTGATTTTAGCCTTCTCCTCAAACTTCCAAAGTAGCCTTCTTGATATGCAGTTGAAGCATGGTTTTTATCACAAGGAATTGCAGCAGCTGTCCAAAGCGGAAACTCTTTTGAAATTCTTTGCAAATTTTTAAAAAATTCTGGCATTTGCATCACCTTTTAAATCTAGTGTCTGTCCCGCTGGCCTTACAAGGGATATTTTGTGTTTGATTAAAGCGTGAGTTAATGTGTCGTCGTCCGTTGTTTGCCATTTTTCCAAAGGCTCAAGGGTATCTTCTGCACGTTCTGATATACAACAATGTTTTTCTCCATTTCAGTAATATGCAATTCCCTTGTTTCCATAGCTTCAATCAATTTCTCTCTCGACTTCTTTACCGTCATAATATTTCGAGAAATTTCAACATAGTGTTTTTCGGCTGAGAAGCCACAGCACATGTCAATGAAGACACGAACTCAAATTCTTTAATATTTTTGCAATCAATCATTAGAGCAAAGGTTGCCATGAAAAATTTCTTTACGTGAGGATGACTTGTATTTTTAATGCAGTCCCAACGTCCTAGTAGAGCCATATAATGGGCAACGTCTGCGTCTATGCGAATAAGAGTCTGCCGGAATTTTTCAGACTCATTCATTTGAGTCCATTGAAAGCATGCATCAACATAGTTTTTCAAAGGACATGCTATTAAATGTCCGACGTATTGCTGATAATATTGACCTGTCGTAGTCACTTATTACCAGTCATGGAGCTTTTACACCGGCTCTAATGCATGTATCTAGCCAAACCGACAAAAACCAGTGTCATGTTTCTCTGTAATAACTTGACTTACTGGAACGGTAGTGTGGTCTACATTTATAGTGGCGGTATAGTATACAGGAAAATGTGACCTGTTTTTTCCTACTAAGGGTTAAAATTTGTTTTTACAAATTTCCCCGTAGCATCAATACAAATCTCGGCTTTTTCTCCCGTAGTGCTAATATTGGGCAAGGCAAAATTTTGAGCATCCAAATATTACAAGACGTTTGTTCTTGGTTGTAGAAAGGAAGCTTTAATTTTCTAGAGGATACATTAGTGGTAATATAAGTTAATTATAAGTTTTTATTGTTTTTTCCTACTTGTAGTTAGGCCTTTTTAGTTTCTAGGTTGAATATTTGACTTCTTCTCCTCGTGCTTGTCGATCTCGAAAAAATGGCGAAAGATTTTCTAATATCCGTTTGGTGAAATGTCATCGTTGTGTGCTGCCAAGTTGACTGTTTAGTAACAGCGAACATATTCCTTGTATACATGGAGTTGGTTATTTGTGAAGTATATTGTAAAGAAGTTTAGTGATCCAAGCTCACGTATGACGCTGTCATATTGCGAATCTTTTGGGATATTTTGAATAATTTCAATTACATCAATTTTATCTTTTGGCTTTACTCTTTGGTCGATTTTTGCTGCTTCCATTTGTAGCCACATGGAAGCATTTTCCTTTAGTAGTGTAGCCAGTACTGTGCCACTTGGCGATCCCAAGTAGTAGCTGACTGTCTGCTTCCAATTCCTATTGAGCCCTCGCAAAGTAAAAACCATAACTAGATGCTATTTGATTGGTGCGTCCATGTTCACCAAATTCAGTATATCCGTACTGAATGTCATCTTTGGCGTTATATTCTTTCTCTTGTTGTACAACCATTTCATCGAACAAGAGGATGCACTTTTTATCCATGTCCGACATGCTCCTTACTCTGTCCGATAGCATGCGCATTGTAATGTCGCAAAATTCTGCCGCGAGGCGTATTTTCGTATGCCAGCGGTAAACGGTGCTGGCAGCCGGTAGTCTGAACTAAAAACGAATAGCACGCTGGAGACTTATAGAAGATTTAAAAAAAAAAACATCTTTTTCTTTCAGCTATATTTTTTGTGGAAAAGTTGTGCCAACACAAAAGTAAGAACTTCTTTCGAGTTTTCTAACATTTCCTCTACCGCGTTTTTTAAATGATATTTTTTGCTTTTCCTGATTTTTAATAGCGTGTAAATAGCTCTCAAATATAGTTTTTTAGGAGTCTTGGAAGGTGACTTCTTTGGCATCCGTCGAAAAGTCGGGGAAGGAAGTGGGGAGGGTGAGAGAGGAGTACGTTTTTTTATACGTTTTTTTTTCGAAGTTGAAGCTAAATTATGGAGCCGTTCATTGGGACTGTTGAGAATATTTTCAAAACGTGAGCGCTGGAGCACGCTTTTGATGATTTTGGACCAAAACTGCGTTTCAGCAAAGTTGGGTCGCGGGGAGTCTGAAAAGACCAATCGGGGAAGTTTTCAAAAACTGAATCTAAAGACGGCAAAGTTGTAGATTGAGGAGTTTCAAAGCAAGAGTGGCGACCATGTTCCGTTTTTGCAAAAAACAATAAATCTTCTGCTGTATTTTATCAGCACAACTTGTACCCGATTTAGGTGCAGGTAAAGGGTCGACGAGTTGCCTCAAGAGGAAAGTCTTTTCGTAAGGTGCTTGGAGCACAAGCTTGGATTTTTAGGAAAAAGCTTAATGGTTGAAACATTTCTATGCTTGAACCATACCTTCCTTCTATAATAATCATTTGGGACTAAAAAAAAATGATTTATAGCCCGGATAGTACCTAGTATTAGGGCAATCTTTATACACGCACTTAGACATATTAATCGGATTGAAGCAAAAATATTTTTAAAAAAAGATCTTATTCGAGATTAGTTAATTAATTAATTTAACAATAAATTTACTGCACTTTTTCACAACAAAAACGACCCGTTGATGCTATCATAACAAAATTCCGTTAGGCAATGAGCAATTATACTTTCACAACGCTAAAAAATCTTTGTAACGGCCAAAAACATTTTTTGTAACTGCCAAATTGCATGTACAAATCATTGCACTCTTTATTCACCTACTCTTACATATTATTGAATGAAAAGTATGAACATAAAATATTCTATAATGGTCTATACCTATTAGTATATTTATTCTATACCTACCCTTTTCCCATAGCATCAATTGTACACTATGCCTTGGCGAAAAGCGCACACACAAAGTGTTTAAGTTTGATGCACCTATGATATTCAATCCCCAATGATCAATCCTTAATTTTGCAGATGCTTCTGTTGGACACTCCATTAAGATATACGGTTCAATAAAATAGTTTTCCATATTCATTGATCTTTTTTGCAATATGGAAACACACTTCTTATTATTAATATTTGCAATATCTAAGAAATCAAAAGCTCGATCTTTATTTTCTACTTCTTCTATATACGAGATATCATAGGTTATCTTTTTGAGTAATGTGGGAAATAGTTCTTGAACAAGTTTATTTATTGTAGATAAATTGGAGAACTGATTTCTTAAATATATTAAATTAAAATCCCAACATTGGAGTTCCTTAATAATTCATGGGCTAAGGACGGAATAAAAGGTTCCATTGTAACTAATCTTGACACAATCTCATCTTTAGATCTAACACTTGAGCTATTAAATATATTCGTAACTTCAGGATTTGTTACATTTGGAGATTTTAAATAGGCCATTGCCAAATTTTTCATTTGGTTGAGACCAAGTGTTATTGAATAAATATTGGGATAAAGATTTTTCAAAGTTTTAAGAATTGAGATCCAAAGTGTTAATTTGTCATCATATCCCCTAATTGTATGTGAAAAGTATGTGGAGAGTGAAATACCTCCAAAATCAGACGCAATCTTAAACCATTTATTATGACAATCTTTAAATACATTTTTCCTGCTGAGATAATTTAAAACCATAAATTGATTTATTAAGAAGGATGTGTCTGGCATATAATCACATTTGGCTGTTGCTTCTGTAATAGTATTGATAGTCGATGAGGAGGACATTATTGAACATACTCCATCATTTATATCAGGGATACATCTATTTATCTTTTTGTCTCCATTAGATATTGCTTCCCCCTCGATATATATTACCTTTCCAAATTCGCACAATCTCATGGAAAACCAGGTCTCTTCTCTCTTCAGCACTAAATTTACAGACAATAAATTTTGTTCTAAGGTATTAAAAAGTTTATCTCTTTTTAACTTCTTATCTTCTTTTGTGAGCTCAGGGTAATTTACCATGACGACCTGATTATCTCCTTGAGTTTTTCGCTCTCTGCTGAATATTTTATTAAACAGATGGTTATTATGGTCCAGAGCTTTTGTCTCATCCCTTCCATCCCTCCTAGGTGATTATCATTGAAAAATTCACCAGGAATAGGTAAATTGTTACTATCATAATCTGGAGGAGCTAGTATATGACATGTGTAGCAATTCCTGACGCGGAAGCATCTACGGTGGCAACCACAAGCCACCAACCACCATCCTCCAGTTCGCTTCAAACTGCTGACTTACCAAAACTCCCACACGTTTAGGAAGTCCAGTAGCTGATACCAGTACTTGCTCTGGCTGTCCAACGAACATCCTGCCCGGTTGAACCGGATGGTTCAAGGAACTGATCGCCACGGGATATCAGGTGGCGATATGAGCCGGACCTTCTTTTCTGCGTAGTGTAGTGCACAAGTTAATGCGTACGAATTCGTGGTGGTCAAACAATCCACCCATCGTATTTGATGTATCGCTACGCAGAGGCTTTTCCAACGGGAATTATGGTGTCGGCGTCTACATCAACGAGTCGGCAAAGCTTCTGCACCGGTCGTCGACAGTCTCCAAATGCTGTCTGTAAGGTAGCATTCCGGGCCAGCCCATCGCTGCCCGGATGCACGGCTGTGACTCGACCGACTCGCTAATGAGTGGGAGGTAGGTTGTCATATCGTACCAGAACGATGTCCCCGATTTGGAGATTTGGCTCCCGTTTTTCCCATTTGTTGCGTGTCTGAAGGGTTACCAAGTATTCGTTAGACCAACAATTCCAGAATTCCTGATGTATCTGCCGGAGCCACTGGTACTGTTTGAGTCTGTTCAGAGGAACATCCGGGATATGGGGTTGAGAAATTGCCAGTAAAGGGGTGCCAATGAGAAAGTCCCCGGGTGTAAAGGGCCAACTTCTCGTCCAAGTCGTCATACAGTGGTACCAGGGGCCTGGAGTTGAGGCAGGCTTCAATTTGTGTCGCCAAGGTATGGAACTGGTGGTACCAAAGTGATTGCGTACCCACAAGGCGAGTTAAGTGATGCTTCGCTTATTTGACGGCAGTCTCCCAGAGGCCGCCTTGATGAGGAGCACCCGGTGTAATGAAGTGCCACCGAGTGCCAGCATGGGCCAAGTGCTGCTGGTTTTGTTCGCTCTGAAACGTCTTCAAGTCTTCTTGTAGGTACCGGTTGGCACCCACGAATGCCGTCCCATTGTCGCTGTACAAGTCTCGACAGCGACCACGTCTGCTGACGAACCTAGTGTTGCGTGTGCATTTGGGTCGCCAAACATTAAGCGTGTTCCCCAATTCAACAAGTCATTGCCATTGATGATGTCGCAATAAAGGTTCACCTTTGCAATTGACACAAGAATTGGGCAACACCAAAATGCTTGGCGAGCAAGTTTCAATATTGTAATTGGCACAAGAGACGAACAACCTCTAGATGCTTCATGGACATTTCGGTCATCGGCAAGTTTCAGTTGGAAAACGCGAATGATCAGTGAGTTCAATTGTATTCACCAAATGAATCGGTCGTTTCTGTTTTCAGTTATTAATAAAAAGCACAACATTTTGGCGCAGCCGGTAGGATTAATATAGAACAAAATTGATTTACTCCTAAAAATTTAAATTGTTTAACAAGACTTGTAGCTACAATATTATATAAAAATCATCTGGAAATGAATCGTAAAGTCCCTACCTCCACTTGTAATACTAGAAAGATTATTTGTTGATTGGAGGATATGAGTACCTTGAGTTGGTACGAAATTAATAACAGCTGCACCTTTTTCAATCATAGATCTAAATCGATGCAATAAGTTACCTCCCCTAACCATAGCACACCAATCCTCTATGTCCATTTCATCGAGTTCATCAGGTATTAATTCTTGTTTCTCTGCAATTAGATCTTCCGTTAGTTGTACAAGACTAGGAGCGCGTAATCTTTGACACCAAGATTTAATTAGGTGAAGTTGTTGAAGTTGCCTCTAGAATTCTTACAAAAAGAGCAATGGAAGTTGTATCGGCGCCTCCGCCGCCGCCGCCGCCTCAATGTTTCTGTTATTACAACTGGCCTGGTTTTTATTTTAAACGATTTTGAACCAGATCATCGGGTTTAACTTTTTTTTCCACTTACTCACTTTCAGCAAAATGTGAAACTCTTCAAAATCTTCCTCGGTATCTTCAATATTGATGTCAGACGAGGAGTTTAAATCCTCTTCATCAAAATTGCTCGATGAATCAAAAAAGTTTAATACTTCGGGTTTTTTAACGCTCCGGTATAAGTCCCAGGTCTTTTATAACTTTTGAAAAGTGACCATTCTTATCTTCCTGTATATAGGTATAACGTGTGTTTGGTTTCCATTTGCCTCCCAAATCCTTACTCATCTGCTTCCACACCTTTGCGGAAAACGGTGGTACATCATTTTAAAGTGATGAACGTGCATCGAGATAACTTTAAGAATATCTTCTTCTTTCACATTCGGCTTTCAACCAACCATTCTAAAGAATTCTTCAAAGGTTATATATTAACTCACTTTTTATAAAATTTTTGCGCTAAAGTAAAAGTATTAATTTATGGAAACTTATAGTATTTTCAAATGATCAACGAATAATAGGCGTTCGTTAATCGCATATTTCCGTGTTTCGGAATATAAATACATATCTCATATTCCCTACTCTACACAATTCCTCATTCGCAATATGATTCATATTTATACAAGTACAAAACTAAACTATGATATAACAAAAACTTTAAGTTACTTGCAAGTAAAATAAATTACAACTTTTAAATGTTAAGCTCAGGGAGTTTATATAATCTTAATTCGAAAATCAATTGCTTATATGCGTTTTGCATTTAAATCTATCAGTAATTCTTTTACATTAAGGTTAGCAAGTCCGAAAAAAGCTTTAGAAAAACTGATATATACAAGACTAGACAAATCTATTCTTTAATGTGGTCAGGAAGTATGGAGTACATCGGACTAAAATACTCATCTTGGAATGGGGATTGTTTGGTATTGGTAATAGATCGTGCCCAGTCTGTGACGTTTTTTTTAAGGCAGTAGGCTGAGTTTTATTTTTCTTTATTGATAACTTAATCAAATATTTTTTTCTTTTGTTTTTTTTTAAGCAGAATTTTGTTGAATTTTGACGGCTGCAATGGGCTAAGGTGCAATCTCACCGCTGATATCATTTACTGTTGTCACATTTAGTTAAAATAATCAATTTTCAAGTGATTTGAAACACAAAATAGATAGTATATTACTAACCCATAAATCGAACAATTTTAGTTAACTTGTTCCTTACTATATTTTTATATGCATTTATATTTGTTTTTTTTTTTTTTTTTTTTGAAACATGATGCTTCTTCTTCTTCTTTTTCATTTTCGGCGTTACGAGTAGTGATCTTGAAGCGATCACAACTCTCCCACTTTTCTGCTTCACACTAGTGATCCGCCTGTGGGGTACGCCGCGTTGACCTCAGAAATCGTCGGCAAGCCTCCCGGTTTTGGATTGTTCCATGTCTGAGGCCAACCAAATGCTGCTGTTTTTGCAGTTGCTTGTACCAGGAGTGTTTTGGCCTGCCTTTTCATTTTCGTCGCGAATTTGTTGAAACGTTGTACGATATTGCCTTTTTGACGGGGCTCTGCGGATCTCTCCTTTGAACATGACAATACCAACTGAGCCGGTCGTGCTGAATTTTGTCCAAGATGGTACTTTTGACATGAAGGCTTCCACGGATCTTAGTACTTCTAATTCGATCAAGCTTTGTTACTCCTGCTGTCATCCGAAGCATCTTCATTTCGGCTGCCGTCAATTTGCTCTCATACTTTTTGTACATTGTCCAACATTGTGAACCGTATGTCAGAGCTGGACGGACAACTGCTGTGTAGAGTCTTCCCTTCAGCTTAGGGGGCATTTTTCGATCACAGAAGATAGCGGAGTTTTCTCGCCATTTCATCCACCCTACGCTTACTCGATGATTGATGTCGTCATCACAAGATGCTTCACTATTGATCATAGATCCCAGATATTTAAACTTTTCACACTTGGGAAGCACATTTCCATTCAAATAAATGTCTGGAATAGGCTTGTCTGGATCAGAAAAAGGGCAGCACAGGTATTCAGTCTTTTTAGCGCTAATACGGTACCCATTTCCTTCCAGAACATCAATCCAAACGTCAAGTGCTCGTTGCGTTTTTCCATAATGATCCTTATGCTTTGGATTGCGTCTGTAGTTGACTTACCCGCGACAAACCCGCATTGGTCATCAGACAGCCTTATTATTTTCCGCAGTCGGCTATCTAAAACCCGCTCAACGATCTTCATAGTGTGGGACATCAACTTGATCGAACGATAGTTGTCACAGCTTCTGGTATCTCCCTTTCCCTTGTAAATTGGAAGAAGAAAGCTTTCCCTCCATTGATTAGGCAAACTGTCACCTCTTATAAGTTTGGAGATGAGAATCGTGAGCCATCTTAACCCGATGTCTCCCATATTTTTCCAAAACTCATATGGTACCTCGTCTGGCCCAATCGCTTTGCCTTTTTTGGAGTTCTTAACTGCCTCCCTAACTTCTTCGACTGTGACGTCGGATACTTCCGTAAAGTTAGGTGCAGCTGTTGGAAAGTGGCGCCGAGGAAACTGTTCATTCAAAAGATCATCACAATACTGTCGCCACCTGTGGAGAATTTTGTCGTCATCCACAAGTAGCACTCCTTGAGCATCATTGATGAACTTCGGCGAACGAATCTCCTGCGCATTTCTCCTTCTCTGAGCGGCTATTTTGAAAATGGTTGCTCCCTTATTCAAGTTGCTTTGTCTTAGCTCTTGGATTGCCTGATTTGCTTCAGCAGCTGGGGCAGAAATCTCTTCCAGCTCTCGATACAGGCCCTCCGTGCTTTTTGCTTGAAGTTGGGCGCACTTTTTCTTCGCTTCTTTTCTGCAGCTCTTGTATTCCATTTTGAAACGCGCTTTTTCATTTGTATTTCTTGAGGGGCACTTCGACCAAGCTTGGAAAGCTGCCTTCTTCTTTCTAATCACTGCTTTAGCTTCATCATCCCACCACCAGGTTTCTTTAGCTTGTTGGTGGTGTCCTATTGAGACTCCTAACAGTGATTTGGCTCTCTCTAAGCAGGTTCGTTGTAGGCGATCCCACATATTTTGTGCCGTGATTGCATTTGAAACTGCGTCGATGGTATTACACAGCTGACTTTGCATATACGAAATGAATTGCTGTCCTTTAGTTTTCTCCAGATTGTACCACTTGATTCTCCCAGGAGCCTTTGTTTGTTTGACTTCCTTCACCGCATCCGTAAAAAATTCTGTTAAAAGAAGACGGTGTTGTTGAGCGGCAGCTTCTCCTAGTATCACTTTGCAGTCTTTCACCCGAGATTTCATGTAATTGGTTACCAAATGGTAATCAATCTGGGTTTCATTTCCTCCACTGCTGTAAGTGATAAGGTGTCGGTCTTGTTTGATGAACATGGTATTTAGTACGATTAGACCGTATGACTTACACATACTTAGAATATCTTCACCAGGAGTGTTCCTGGTGCCGAATCCCAAACCTCCATGGCAGTCTTCATAATCCTCGTTTGTCTTCCCGACATGTCCATTCAAATCTCCTCCAACAAACAAATACTCTTCTTTTGGGAGATGTTCTTAAGTAGGTTATGAAAATCAAGCCAGAATGCATCTTTTTCCTCCTGCTCACACCCTATTTGGGGAGCATATGCACTGATTATATTCCAGACCTTTCCTTCCATCACCAATTTAAGAGACATCAAACGGTCACTGGACTTCAAAATGGTCAACACGCTGTTACATAAACTTTGGTCAAGGATGATACCGACTCCGTTCCTACCTTGTTCCGTTCCATAGTAGAACATCTTGTAAGCCTTGGTCTTCGCATCTAAGAAACGGGCTTTGTTTGCTGTGTTTCGCCATTTCGTTTCCTGAACACACAAGATGTCCACTCGCCTTCTTCTCATCATCTCTTCGAGTTCGAGACTTTTACCACTCATACTTCCAACGTTCCAACTCGCGACTCTAAATTTTCGTCCAACTCGTCGCATTACTTTGCTAGCCCCCGGAATCCGTATAGCTCTGACCCGAACATTGCTGCGCGGTCCAGGATCAGCTCCATGCATAGCAATGGAACTGCCTGGCGGGGTAGTGCTTCTTATGTTCGCAAGTACTTCCATAATGCTCAAAATTTTCAAAAATTTTCTTTCATCCTTTTCGACACATGCATGCTCCATTTAATGAGTTTGATTTCCCTTTTACTACACCGGTGATCTCCAGTCGTGTAAACCCCGGGATCTGCATGCATACTTGGGGAGAGTTTTAAGGTGGTATGTGTGTCGCTAGACTCACTTTGATGTTAGTTGTCTAGATATGATTGTTCCTTTAGTCGCCTTTTACGACAAGCGGGGAGGCGCTGCAGTGCTATTCTAACCCGACACTGCACGGATTTTTGAAACATGATGCAATAGCACTTTAGAGCATTGTTCGATTAAAAGCTTAATAAGCTTATACTTGTGATTGTGTAGGAAATCACAATTCCGAACATGGGTATCCAACTGGTTATAAATATTCATTAAATCTAAATTTCTAAACGTGCTTATTGCTATTATAGAATATACATTTTTGTTTGTTGTTTTTCCAATTCTAAAAAATTGATACAGTTTTTGTATGATTTTACAAATTTCGAATGTATCTTTGTTTGGGTATTTTAAAAACCATTTTGATTTTATTTTTATGAATTTTGAATTTTCTTTCTCGGAATTGATTAAAAACTCTTTGCATTTTTTGCATTTCATTCGTTTAAGAATTTTAAACTCAACAAATCCACTGACGTAAAGAATAATTTCTTCCAACGGTGAATCTCTGAAGTGACTTTCCGAAATACCTTCCAAAATAATAATTTCGCTGTCACTTACTCCATCGTATGAATTCGTTTTAGAACACTTCGAAGATGATGTGGTTGAAATTGAAGTGTTGTCACACGAAACACAGTTTGCTTCAGCAGAAGATTTGACTTCATTATGTATGAGAAGCCTTTTGTAAGCTGAAGCAAACTGTTCACTCGTTGAGTTGTTATTAAACCCTCCTCTCGATCGAATGCTTGAAAAAAAATAGTTCAAGGTGGTATTGAGAAAGCTTGTAGCTCAAAATGTAGTTGAACACTTTTTCCTCTTCAACAAAACATAAGAAATCAAAAAATTAAATCAAACTTAAAATCGGTGGTGGTTGTGAATATGAATACCTTCGATATATATATTTCAAATTTTTCATTCCAACCAAAAACCCAACAAATAAAACTCGGCTTTTGGTTTGTATAATTTTTTTTTTTTTTGTCGATTCTTAAGCCGCAAATGTAGTCGATGGCTTTTTCGAAAAATTGGAATATTTCATTTTTATTGCCTTCACATAAGCCCTGTTTGAAGCCAAACCCAAATTTTGACTTAGTTTTAAAACAATCAAAAATTTTGTTCATCAACTTCAAAAATCAACTGTAGGTCCACAACCCTCAAAACCAGGCACTTGGCTTTCTAATAAAAACGCAAGGGCATTAGCCGTACTCTCGCTTAAGGTCTCCGCAGCGATTCTCACGTTCATTATTTTGGAATGCCAGTTAAGGTGCCTTTGATTCAACTTGTTGGCGAAGTGGAGACCTAGTTCCCCTTGGTTGTTGACAAGGTTTTCAATAAACTCCCATTTTCGTTAGTAATCTCTTTCTTAGAACCCCAAGTGTTTCTAATAAGTTTGAGGCAATGACAAGCATCTAACAAAATTGAAATTTGTTGTTCTCTCTGGGGGTTTTTGAACCTTGATTGAAAATGTTCAAGAGATGTTCCCAAATGTCTCATCATGCCAACGTTACCCGGATGACCATCAAATGTTAAACCGACAATAACAACATCGGATGGGGCCAAGAAACTTATCACTTGCCTTGTTAAGTTAGCTTTTTCGGTAGAGCTTAGGCCATTACACAAGAAGTATGCGACAGGGAGCTTCCACGCATGATTTAGTCCTACCAACAAATAAACCAAAGACTCTGTGGCATGGGGAAGCTCTTCTGTGGTTGTGAAATCGGTGCCATAGTCTATTGTCCCAACATATTTTTTTTTGCAGCATCCCATTGCAAATGCTTTCTAATAGCCATTTCGTCCATCATTAAGCTTGCAACCAATTTGCGACCTTTTGTTTCTAGGGCTAAACTTTTTAAACTGATCATTCAAATACATAAAGGCTTTAAGCCAATCTTCCCGAGGTTTTCCATTTCGGACGAACCTTTAATTCAAACAAAAAAAAAGTTTTTACATGTAAGACACAATTATCACTTAGCTGCTTGCCTGTGAAGCGAATTGTTTTTTGAGTAATAGCGACGGTAATCGCAACCTACTATGCAGCAGTTCATTTTGAAAGTTAAGTTAGTATTCCAATTTTTAATCACTGTTTTATACACTTTTAATTCTGAATCACAATAAAAACACTTATGCCTTCACGAGAATAACAAAAAGTGACAAGCCAACATTTGCCAGTTTGACAACTCGAAAAACACAAGTGCTAGTTTAGTTCTAGATTCGACAACCAGTTGAACCCTGATGCAGCACTGTCGCTTATCGCTGGCTTCACTTTTGGGTGCCTTCGCTGTATAAATAATTCCGGTTAGCGCATTGGATAACCGGATAACGGGGCGTTTTGTTAAAGCTCCAAAGCTACTGAGCCGATTTAAATAAAATTTATAACGAGATGGTAAGATAATAAAATAGGCTTATATTTTATCCCCATAATCTCAATACTTATGAAATTATCACGTTAGTGTGCTATAATATTCCTCAAAAACATAAATGTTACTTCATCCTCTTGCATCAAACCTCTCTCAATTACAGCTGTAATCTGTTCTCCCAAACCACAAATAAGTGAGTTGAATACTCTTCAACGGGATTCCAAATCCACTAATTAAAAACAATGAAATATTTTTTGAGAAAAGATAATCTTTATTTTAAAAAATCTAAAACTGATCCAACTCTGACAACATACTCTCAGTGTCCAGAGCTTCATAATTTTAAAACAGAGGAGAGTTGTTTCCACTCAGTTCAACGTTCTCTGGTAAGTGTGAATCATTATTGTTATTTCCATTTAAGCAATCAAGTCTCTTTCTTTTGTGAATTTCGCTCTGCAGTATAATAAATTTAGGCAAAGGAAGCTCTCGCAATTGGGAAGCAAGATGCTTACCGAACTGGTCATACTGGTCTTCTTTCTCGGTAGCTAGCTCTGCTGTCTATTGCAGTTGTTGAACAGTGTTTTCAAATCTAGTAGGGGGCTGCTTCCTACATTTGAACGATTTTGTTCCATGTGGTGGTAAAGTGGTGTTTGCTGAGCTTTTCCTGTTCCTTGTGTGAGCTGTGCTTAATTCTGCCTGGGTTGCAGCGAAAATAAAAATGAATGAATGAATGGACATCCTCCATTATTTTTCCTTTGATAGCTTCGTGTTTCCGGACTGGTGCCTGGTGATACTGCTTCTACTCGTTGAGATGCACTGTATTCTATCTTGTAGAATAGTTGGCTTATTTGGCTGGAACCACTTAGCACTGATTTTACTTTATTTTTTCAAATCTTTATTTCTGCTGAAGGAATCCCAGTTGAGCGCCCAATTAAAAATATACTAGTCGATTTCTTATAAAAAAAACTTTATTTCAAACTAAAGAAATTTACATTGATTAATAAATTAACACAAAAAGAACTGCGTGGTCGCAGAATGTTAGGCAAGAACTAAAGTTTAGTAGAAGACTATACTCTGGCTTTATATACTGTGGACTATATGTATCTGGAGTGCAGTGGCAGCTTCTTCCTTATCGTTGCAGTGTATAAAAGGGGTGAACAGTGAAGATCTCGTTGTCGGACATGATGGTCATTGTGTACCGTTTGTTGATACAACGGATTCTTTATCAAGCATCTTATGTTTTTGGGTTTTATGGATATCTACACTGAAAAAATTCCTTACGTAAACACAACGAAAAACTTCGTTTGGCCAATGAAATTTTTCGTACTTTTCAGCCGATGTAAAAATTAATTGGCCCAACAAAGTGGCCTTCATACTCTAATGAGGCGCTTCATCAGTCAACGAAACTTTCGTACTATTAACGAAACTTTTAAATTCACGAGATTTTCATTGGGTTATGATTTTCTACATCGGCCTACGAAATTCTTCATCAACTAACGTGTAGAATTAATTAAACTATGAACGTTAAACTATAACGTTGAATCCATTATTTTTCTTCGTCGATTTATGGAAGACATTCCATCGAGTAATGATTTTTTTCATACTATTAATTAAGATTTACATTGGTTAACGTAGAAGTATTTATTAATTTATAACACTTTTCGTTGCGCTAATGCCTTTTTTAATAAATTTATGAAAGATACATCCGTCAGCCTACGAATTTGTTTCATTATTTCATGAATATTTTTACGGGTTAACGTAATTAGTATCGTAGACTTATGAATTTTTTCCCACCATTCATGAACATTTTCATAAATCTACTAAACAAATAATCGTAATCTTACGAAACTTTTCGTTCTGTCAACGAATTTTTTGGTAGATTGATGTTATTTGTAATTGTTAATTAACGAATTCTTTCGTACCATTGATGAATTTCTTAATATACCTACGAAAGATATATTCGTTGGCGTACGAAATTTTTCATTCTATTAACAAATATTTTTCGTAGATTAATGTACTTTTAATTCGTTAGCTAATGAATTTTTGCTTACCATTCATTAACATTTTCATAAATCTACGGAAGATGTATTCGTTCGCTTATGAAACCTTGCTCACCCACATTTGTCCTTTGAGGCCTTTTTAATAGTAAAAGGCCCTTCATCTTTCTCTAAATCTGGGGAAAAGAAATCGAAAATCGTTGAAACAATTTGAAGAGAAAATACAATCTGTGACCTATTAACGACAAATTGAAGAACTGTTGTAAATAAAAAAACATTACATATATAATTGGTGCAATGAATGAAATTATTTTATTGTAAAATAGCTATACCCATAAGGGAATTTTTCTGGTTTTTTTTTTTTCATATCTAATTTTGTACGAAAATTGTTGAAAGAAATTTTAAAAATTTATAAACGGGTATCCCAAATTGAATAAATGAAACAGTTTGAATAAAACATCAAACCCTCTTAAAAATGATTTGAATGCATATTGAATCCCGTCAAAGAAAATATAAAATTCTTTTAAATCTGTTATTGAATCACCAATCGCTATCAAAAAGGGGTGGATGCAGCTTGACCTGCTTGTTAGGTGTTCCAGATGAGGTTCTATCTCTTGAGGAGACTTGCACACATATTGGAAAGCCTCCTGCGAGTCCTTTATTGTATATTTTATTGTGGATTTTTTCCTTGTATTATCTTTGACGAAAGTTCTTTGTGTCGGTGTCAGTTAGCCATGCATTATGTACATGAGCACCGCATCTTTCGAATCTGAAAAATTAAAAAAAAGAAACAAAATACTTAAAGTAAGAAAAAAAAAATTTAAATATTTAAAATGGGAGAGTATTTAAAAATTTATTAAAAGAATTTCAGAGAAAAATTGTTATAACTCCTACTGTCATCCAGTGTTTCAGTCATCCACTTCCCAAGCAGAAGGACCAACCGCTTCACTTTATTGTTCTGGTGTTTTGTTTTTTTTTACGCGGGTATAGGAAGGATATACCGAGAGGGTATAATATGGTAGTTGTACTTGCCAGAATATCTCAAAGTATTTATTGTATTAAAATTAAAATTAAAATTCAATGTGTCTAACCACTGGTGAGGGAAAGGAATGATTCAATTTCTGTTTATTTAGGTAACATTAGAAATGAAATTAATATAATTATCAAACAAAAATCAGTGTAAGCCTCAGTCGTTTGTTCGTTGACGTATTCTACTCTATGAGTTTGTGTACCGTCAATTTTGTATGTTTGGTCACCGTCACCCCTTATGTTTGCCCATCATTTTTTTTTTTTTTGCTCATTTTATGAAGATTCACCACTATCTGCAGACCTTACTATCCCGTCGAGCGCTAAATATTTATCGCTCCCGACGTCTGATAGGTTTGTATATGTTCTCGATGTGATTATACCAGGAGGTATTAACAACTCATCGCTTTCCCAATGATTAAACAAATGGTTCACATATAGAAACTTTATCTCTGGCTCTTCGTTCTCCATTTCGGGTTCAGTATTGTAGTGGTGATATGAACTTTTAGGGTTCTCTATGTCATATTCGTCGTCTGCTTCATATCCCTTGTCATTATAGTCATTTTTATTTTTAAAAAACAAAATTAACAAAATCATTATTTATTTCTTCTTGTGTGTAAATTATACTTTTTACACCACAGGATGTTTTTTTTTTTTTTTAAATAGTCTTTATTATTGCTTTAGATCCTAATAGTAGGGGAGCCCAAGAGGGGATTTCGCGCGTTACTCGAGCGCGTCAGAAAATCATATGGGGAGAAACCTTGCACCATGTAATGTACTCCTACCATATATTAAACCTAAATGTTGGGGCGTTCGCTGAGAGCAGCCCGTCAGATTAGTAAAAAAAAAGTCGATCATCGGAAATACTCGAGCGCGTCAGATTAAAAGATGGTAGGTTGATTACATCGAGAAGAGTGTATATTTCAATAATCTGACAATTTGAGCGGGGCCTTCGTAAGTAGGCGAGTCACAAAGATGTAAAAAAAAATCGATGTTTCGAAATACTCGAGCGCGATTAATTTTTTTTTTATTTTGAAGGTAATTTTATCAGGATTACAGAAAACATATAATCTGACATTTTGGTTGGGGCGATTGAGGTAAAATCGTCAGTGAAATGTATAATATATGATGGTTATTATCTCGGTTAATATTGATATTAGCAATTGGTCCATAAGACTTTTTTTGTAGAAAACTAAATTCTCTACAAGTTTGTAATTTACAATTTTTCTGTAGCTTTTGTTATTTACGAGATAACTGCGACAAAACGTGAATTTTATGCAAAAATCTGGTTAAGTGGCCCGTACCACCTTCCCGGTATGAGTAACGACTTTGCCAAAAAGAACAAGAAAGAAATACAAATAACATTTTTGTAGAGCTTTCAATTTTGAGGAAAAAACATCTTCGGTTAAAGCGATCCCATGAAATGCCGCTGAGTTATAGAAATTTAAAAATAAAAAATCAGAGTTTCCGTGTATTTTCAATGGAAAATCTTCACACCTCTTGATCGAGCACTTAAAATTAATATTAAGGGGTCAAACTTTCAGGATTTTTTTTAAAAGTATTTTCAACAAAATTTCGATACAAAATTTTTAAATACATAATATGTGTACATATTTTTTGATTGCATCCGGTAACAAAAAATAGAAACAACAAGGAATTGTTACTTTAAAATTGTCAGACTAAGAGTACGCCCCCATATAATTGTCAGATTATCATCCTGGAGGACGAAGACATCAAGTTGATCACTCTGTATAAAAATCTGACGCGCTCGAGTATTTCAAGGTCACGTGTTTTTTTTTACATTTTTAAAAATCAGCCATGACTGATCGCCCCACTCAAATTGTCAGATTATTGAAATATACACTTTTTAGAGTACACTTAACATTCACTTTGAATCTGACACGCTCGAATAACTTTTTATTTTTTGTTTTTTTAACCTCTCTTTACGCCCATTTGCCCCCAGTAAATCGTCAGATTAATATATATCCGTTTTAAGAAAGACAAAGCGCGTATACTCTATGAAAATCTGACGCGCTCGAGTATTTCAATTTAACTGTTTTTTTTTACATTTTTAAAAGCTCATACACGCCCATCGCCCCACTAAAATGGAAAACTGCCATACACTTTTTTCGTTTTAGAACCTAAACTTCACAATCCAATATGTCCCCATGACGCTTTAGTAACTGCAAATTTAGCGGCTCGGGCTCCCCTACTATAAGTGGCTTGTTTTAATGCCGTGGAGAACGAACTGTTCTTGAACAAGTGAATTATAAAACTAAAAAAAAAGTCTAAGATACTTTAAGTTGACTAGTCGTATCCCATCCACGATTTTAACGGCTGCTCGTAAATTCGGTATGGAGAATTTTTGATGGATTTCATTCACAACAGTTTCATTATTTTGGTGTTTTTTTTTCTATGTCTAATAAATGGAATTAATAACTAGTAACAATATTATAATTTCTTTCTTATTGAGTGGAAAAGGCGTCTTTAGGCACAGCCTTTCCTTGGTATTTGGCAGTTATTCAATCCTTGAGTCATATTTGAGGTACGCGTACTAAGCATGCATATTCTGCCTTCATTAGGGCTCTAGCTAATCCTTTACAAGATCTAATCTCCTCCCAAACTTCTGAATCCGTCTTTAGTGAGTTCTCTTCATCTCCAAAATTTACACTTACTTTCCACTTTCTTTGTTAGCAATATTTGTTTCATGTCAGGCTCTTGAGGATTTGATTCCAGGGTTGTAGTGGCTTCCTTCCTCAACAATACATTTTCTTGGAACCTTGATAGTGCGTTATATTTTATCATATCCATGATTTGGTCTGTGGTTTTTCCTAAGACTTCTATCTTTTCTGTGATGATGTGGGGTTGGTGGCTTCTGGCCGCGGTATTGGGCTGACCCTGGGTCAGCATAGAAGTTGATGTTCACTTCATCACTTGTAGAGATAAGATCCTCATCCAGAAGTTCCATTGCTTGAAGGTACCGCTGGCTGGGATGTCTTGGCTGGCTTATTATGCTCCTTATTAAGGGATTCGGGTGCTCTGTCATGTTTCGCAGACATCTACTGCTGGATTCGATGAGGTACCTGTCAAGTTTTATTATTATTTTGAACCTGTGTAATTCGTTGAACTGTATTCCCAGGTACTTCACATTGTTCTTGGCCGTTAATTGAGCTCCATCGAGTAAGGAGATTTTGATAGTACCATATATATATTGGGAATTGACAGTATCACTTATTGATTATTTGGTCGTCCTGAAAAGGATGTTGTGGGGAAATCCGATAGATGGTTTAGTCACTCCAATACCAAGTTTAGCGCCATGTTACACTTTTCAGCCTTTTTCAATGGGCGCTCCTCACCCATCCTTCCCCTGTCGACATTAAACTTGCCGACAATGACCTCCTTGCCTAGGGCACCGATAAGCTTGTTAAGCCCAGTGTGAGTTCTTCCCACAACCACCTTAAGGCGCCTGTGCCATGCCTCCACATTGTTTTGCGTCCTGGGAAAGTTGGGTTCTCCTGTAGACGACGCGTCCACACACCAAAAGTTTGGTAAGTAGGATGTTGTCTGATTCCTAGGATGCTGCACGTAGTTTATTTTGAACCACTTCCCCATTTCTTTGCTTTCGCAATGCAATGCCGGAGCGAAGCATAGAAGGAGTTGAAGTAGGCGACGACTTCTTCGTAGGGCACAAACACCAATGCCTTCAACATCCGCATTTCTAAGGAAAACGGTTGCCTGACGGCTTCCAATTCTAGGGCTCGGATTTGGAGTAACGCTGGGTTTTTGGTATCTCTTTCTTGATAATGTAGATTCTGTAAGGATACTTGGAAGAGGGAGTTAATGGTTGTCTTAGGAATTTGAATACGTCCCAGTTGGCCATACTCTACATTGCAGTTGTTTATAAATGCAGTAAGACCCATACTTTTTATAAGATCCAGCTGTATAATGAATTAACATTATACATCAGGATGCGTAGTTTCTTCAGTTGCATAATTGGAGGACGAAGGTGGCCAGTGCCAGGGACTTATCACCATCGCTTAATTGAGCGTAGTTGGGTGGTATGGCGCCCTTAGCCTTGTTCACGGCGGTCTGGAAGCTAGATCCGAAGAATCGCTGGAATTCATTGTTAAGGTCCAATGAAGATTGTTGGGGCTTGTGTGGTTTGGTCGGTATTCTCTGGACGGGTGTTCTTTTGGCTGGTTTCCTAGGTTGCTGTTGTGGGTCTTTGCTTGTTGGTTTAGTTGCTGTATTTTATTTTGCCATTGCTGCGTAGCGAACTCCTGGGCGGGTTACCACACATGCTGAGTTAATGGTCAGTTCTTTCTGAATTTTCTTCTCTGCTAGTATCTGGTTCCTTTCGGTCAATCGTGCCTTCAGAGTCGGGCAGCCGTTGAAGCTGGATGTCCCTCTTTCTTGCAGTTGGCATACGTCCAGTCCTGTATTTTGTGTCCTTTTGTATTGGCCTGGTTGATGGTCTTCCTTGCACTTAACGCAGACGTACTGGCGTCCACAGTTAGTGGCTACGTGGCCAAAGCGTTGGCAATTTCGGCACTGCACAATGTCGTTGGACTTCAGTTTTTCCCAGTGCACTCTCTGGTTCATCACTAGGGTCTTCGTGTAGATTTCATTCAGGTCGCATGTCTTGGGCACTTCGACTACGAAGTTGTTGTAGACCTTTCCTTGTGCCTTCTTTGAATTTTATTGGGTGACTTTCACAATCGGGAGTCCTTCAATACGGAGTTCCTCCTCAACTTCAATGTCCCCAGCGTCAAATTCAAACTTTTCGAATCAGTTATTTTGGATAAAGTCACGTTTAAAGGTTGTCTCGACTCTTTTTGTTTGCATTTGTGCACAGTGCTCTAAGCCTAATTTAAAGTCACAAGTAAAAAGTTATATTCAATGTTAGGTTTTATGTGTTTAGGAGATAACCAGATAACCACGCCTAAGAAATCACATCCCCGCAGGTTTTACAAAATAATATTTTAATTGAAAATTGCACTAACCAGCCAAAGATTTCGTTGCTTGATGCACTTTGTTGTCAATATAATGAGTTGATACTTATATCTGCTGCCATGAGCTTCCCTTCACTTTCAACTTCTTGAGTCTTTAACATCAGGTTCATCCACAATCTCGCCCTTTGTAATAACTGTCACGTGCTCCGCACTGAGATTATCCTCTGTCGGGGATCCGACACTGCCGTTTTGCAGAATGAGTCTGTGATGATGGTGGTGATGTTCGGCGGATACCTGCGCACCACCACCACCGGGTGAATTCCTTTCAGTAGGAGCAGGTTTTTCCTTTCGTCCTTTGGCGTGAATGAGTTGAACTGTATCTTCATTGTCAGAAGATACTTTTTGATGGCGTCAAATGAAATCCTGTCCCCGGCGTTGATGATTGTGGTCTTCTTATTACGGTTCCTGCCGGAGAAGCAGAATATTGGAGGCGTTCCTTTAGCAATGGGGTTGGTGGTGGCATTGGCGGGTTTATGTGGCTGAGTTGGCGCCCTTTTGGTTGCGGTAGATGCTGTTGCCGCTGAAGAGGTGGAAGAGACATCCTTCCTAGTGGTCAAGTTGGCTTCTGTACTCTGTTGTGGGTGTTTGAGGATATCCTCACTCTTCTTATTTGCTTTCCGGTTCCTTTTCTGACCCGGTAAAGGTGAGTCGCTGAAGTCCTCCCTGAGAGGTTCAGTGTCTTCTTTCTGTTCATCGTCGGAGCTCTCTTCTTCGCTTGAAGGTTCGCTACTGCTGCAAGAATCCTCGATGCTGTCCATGGCTTCCGTTTCCATATTTGTTTCAGTTTCATCTATCATTGACGTCACTATTTTCTGGAATGAATTTTCATGTATTTCACTGGTTCGCTTATACACCTTTTGGTAGTAAGTGAGTGTGAGCTGTATCAGTCAGTGAAATGTCACTCCACGTGGAATCAATAGTAAGTCGCAGGTGGTTTTGTTGCCGTATGTTATTGTCACCATTATCATCGCCTGTGTTGGTATATGGACTCTCCCATTGGCATTGGTGTTGTTGGTGGCAAACATAGGATGGGTCATATGTACATTGGCGTTGTTGGTAAAAAAAATGTAATGGGTCATTCTCATTACACTCCCCAGCAGCATTTTTCTCAGAACTTAAAAACAATTCTTTGATAAACGTATATAAACACAAAAAAAACTTCTTCATAATTGATAACGTATGTGTTTCAACGTTTCAGGAGTAGGTACCACCTTCCGCTGACCATGATATGTTAGGATCGCTTGTTAATTGGCGATCTTGACAACCACTGTTCCGAATTTTCGTTTGATTGTGAATCGTTGCCGCTTCCCATCGGGTCGATACAGAGGATGTTTCAGAATGTTGATGGATTGGCTGGGCTGGCCGTCGACTCTTGGTTTGAACTGCTCGGCGTGCTGGAGGTGGAGCCACGGCGGATTTGGTTTGAACTGGAGACATCCGGCATATTCCTTCCCGGAGTTGGGGGTAGTTCGTCGCCGTAGGTGGGGGATGAGCTGCCGCAAATTACAATTGGGGAACCTGGCGGTGTTGGCCTTGCTGTTGGTTGCCTCTCGGTGGTAGTGGTCTCGGCTACTGGGGTTCCATCCTCACCTTCGCAATGTGCTGTCCACGTTCGTTCCGCCAGTCGCCTCATTTCCATGATGGCCTCCATCTGGTTCACGATGGGTCTTGGTGTTGGTTGACTTTCGGGGTTAGCTGTCTCGTGTAGTGGGGTCTCGTTCTCACCTTCGCAAAGTGTTGCCCACTTCTGTTCCGCCAGTCGCCTCATTTCCCCGATGGCCATCATTTGGTCCGCGATGGGTCTTGGTGGCCGGATAACTACCACGAATTCCACGTGGATTGAAGTGTGTTCTGGTCGTGGACATGGTGGCTTCATTTTAGCCGGTACGCTGCTTTGCCGCACAAAGGGTGATTGTTTCTCTGGTCCATTGGCTGTGTTCTTATCGGTCACCTTCACTTGTCCTTTATTGCTTGTTTTCTTATGCACTTTCCGTGCCACGCGTTCATGGCTGCTGAATTAATGACCTCTTCGTCGGTCTGGTAGGCTTTTATATCCTGCAAATGAGCTCGACATTCGTCTCTCCTTTTCTTATTTTTATGCTGATCTCTCTTCCCTCGGTTCGTTAATGGTTCTCCCGCTAGGGTGATTGAAAACTACGCCTGGTCTAGCAGATCGGCTGCCATAATGGCGTCTTCCGATAACTCGTCTAAAAAGGTTACCTCTTTTTTCACAGCACCTCCTTCCAAATTAAACCTTATGGAGTAGTGTTCCCGAGTAACAACCGGATTGCCATTAGCTAGCTGGACTTCGCGTCTTTGGTATCGAACGGGTAGCCTAGGGGCTCTTAATTTGTTCCGTAACGCGGTACCAATGAAAGACTTGGTAGAACCAGTGTCTACGAGGGCATTGAAGATCTGTCCTCCCATCTTTATGGGGACGAAATATTGTGGATTATACCAATGGGGCGGAGTCGTGTTGGTTCAAGCAAAATATAAATAGTGAAAATGTAATGGGTCATTACACGCACCGTGGTGTACTTTCTTCGGAACCCCATGTGCTCTATTCACCTCCATATAATTTGGCCAAAATGGAAGTTACACCCTCTGAAATCTGTCGTTGGCATGTATTCTCTCGCTGCTGCGACGATGGCCTTCTCGAAATCTGAGATGACCCGCTTCGGGACTAAGGCAGATGTTTTGCTCGGCAGCAGCTTTAAAAAGGATTTAAAAAGGCTAAACCAAACCTGGCCGTATGCCTCCTTAGTCTTGTGCGTCATTAGGCAAACTGTCAACGGCACAACCACCCCATGCAGATGTCCATGGATGGAGAAAAGCTGTTGCATCAGGGTGGGTACGACGGCAAAGGTGTCATCATAGCCAGCAAGTGGCTTCGCCCAACAGTTTCAGAAAAATATTTGTGCCGAGAAGGATGTTGTGGCAGTGGTTCTCCGCTCCAAAGGTCACCTCGTCCAACACAAACACCTCTCCATCAATGAACCGAACGTTGTTCGGTGTATCGATCTCATTGATACTAGTTGGCTCCCGGATATACGCGACGCGCACTCTCTTAATCTTCTTGCTTTGAGCCTTGTTTGACGGGAGCTAAAGCTGGCAACTAATTTTAGCCCGCATCACGAATGATTACACTTGGTTGCAAGCTGTCCCTTGCCTTGTCTTTAACGTGATTGTTGGCACTAATTACTTGTCTTTCGTATGCCAACTGATCATGGCTGTGAATTCCCGGCACACCACCAATTCTATTTCGGCTGTCGTTAATCTATACTTGTTCATCCTTTTCTTGTATTCAAAGTTTTTACAATCAGTTCCATTCCCTCATCATCGCGTGGTTCCTTTTCAGCGAAACCTGATATTGTATTCCCACACATTTTACTAGCAGAATAACCCGAAAATGTCATATATTTAAAACGAGGATCACCACTTGAGTTAACTCGTGAGTATTTATAATTAAAAGCGCAGGGAAAATTATATCGCCTTCTGATTGTTTCAGTCACAATATCTGACCATACTTGTTTTTGCAAGGCACTTTTATTTTCTTCTTTTGGTTTTATTTGCTGCCATTCGTCTGAAGTTAGCAAGAGATGAAATTTGTCTAAACCCTTGTCATCGCTTTCAGTGTTTATTTGGTGACACGATTCTCCTTGCGATGTAGAACGAAGTTTTCCATTGTTTGACTATACGTCTTAGGTGGAGTTAAATCCATGGCTTGAATATCTGTCTTAGGCGGAGTTAAATCGGAGAATCCCTTTTCTCTTCGCATCTGCCGTAAATGACCATGTTTGTCTGTTTGCATATAGGCATAACAGGTTTGGGGTTTCCACTTTACACCTAGACCCTCACTAATCTGCTTCCAAACATCAGCTTTAATCGGAGGTAAACGATTTGTTGCAAAGTGGTGAATGTTTTCAGAGATATAATTCAATATCTCCTCTTCTTAAACCTGAGGTCTTCGACCAGTCATCTTGTTTCAATGAAATAAGTCCTAAAATAATTTTAATAATATATCAAATTAATAATGTTGTTTATCCGAGCACTCGGCTTAAATATAAATCTCGCTTCTAGTAAATAGTTTTAAAATACCCAGTCTAAGAAAGAAGTGTTATGTTACTGGAAATGTGATCGCATGTATACCTTCAACAATAAAACTTATTTGACACTTGTAAATTTGCTGTGCCTCTCCGAGGTCTTACTTTTATACACTTGTAGTTGTTTGTGTGGCTGTCACTTCAATTTGAATTGACATCAAGCCTTTCCCTACAAGTTTGTTTTTCGGCTAAATGAATAAAACGCCGTCGATGATGAGGACTCTATCGGCTTGTGGAGCCAGCTATTGAGAGTTAATCGATTTCAATTGGATGGCTTAGTTCAATTTAACGTAAAGTTCTTCACTCTTACATCACTGGTTTTATTCAGGATGATTGCAGTGACCACACTTACTCCTCTAATTTCTGCTGACCAAGAAAAACACGCCTTTTTATTTATTTCGATGACACGTACGATTTTTATTATTGTTTTAATTTTACTTTAAATATTAATGCTTGAGGCCATAAGGGTTAAATTTGAGAATTTGGAAAAAATTAATGTTAAATAAAAAACCAGACCGAGCAATATGGCGTAAGGCCCAAGAGCAAAATTATAAATGATGTTGGTTGGCTGCTGGTTGGTGAACGACTGATTGTTGGTCGATTGATGACGTTAAACGACCAACGAGTGTTGAATCTTGAATGGTAAAAAACAAATGTACTTACTAGATTTTTCGAAATGTAGATGGGTAGTGGCACTGTTGCACTGTTCAAACTCCAGTTCAGAGTCGTGTGAATACAGGATATTCGAAGAATTGTCAATATCGGTAATGAATGTCATCATTCTGGTTTCACCTTATTTTATTTAAGTAACATTGTATTTATGATGCATTCTAAGAAAATCTTAAAGGTGGGAGGAGCTTCTTGTTACTCGGAGAAATTTCAGGATGAACTCTGACCGTCTGTCAAACAGACCCAGAGATTCTTCTTCGCCGAAACTTGGAGCTAAATCCTTTTTTATCGATTTATTCCTTTTTTATCTATTTTATTTAAGGTACATACCTACCTACCATTGAACATTTTTTGATAATATTTTTAAATATTGCTTTATGAAGAAACGATGATATGATATTAATATTGCTCATTTAATTTTACTCACTTAGGTATATCCTAATGACTGTCTAATAATCGGCCAATTCTCCAAAATAGTTTTAAGATTACGATCGGAAATTTTGTTTTCTGTACGTAAACGAAGCTCCCACTTTATAAAACCTTGACCATCGCATTGCTTCTATAAAACGGGTAAGGAAATTGTTGGCGAAAGATGTTGGTGGAAGCCCGACCTGTGATGCCCACTTAAAGCTGTATGTAAAGTGAGGAATTTTATTATTTCTGTACAGCAAGAACTCCTCCAATTGATTTGATGGGTTCCCTGGTTTATTTGATCAAACTTTTTTTTTACAGGATTAAGCGGGAAAAACTGTAGTAGTTAAGAATAACTCAAGATCTTAGTCAGGCCTCGCATAGTTTCTAAAATGCCGCAAAATAATCTTACCAAACTATACAAGTCTATGACTTAGGACGCTGCCTGTGCTCCCAAACAACGTACTAAATAAAAAATTTTAGATTACTTTGTTGGCCTCTATGAATAAAAAACAAAAATAGTTTCCTGTATTAACGTAGTCACACTCCTACAATTTGGTCTACGGGTGCTCTGCCCTCTGCGGCTATGGAAAATAAATTAAGTATCTCACAAAACCAGAAAGTTTTCTGGAGCATTTTTGCTTATGTGACTTCAAGATAACAAAGTATGTACATATGTAATAATTAATATAAATCAAAAGAATACAAAAACAAACTTACATATACTTTTCTTCACCCTTTCCTGGTCTTCCATTCGCATGTTTTGAAAGTTTCCTATGTCTCCAGCCGATATCGTTCGATGTTTTTTAAAAAAACATCTTTCATGGTACCAGTTGGGTATTTTCCCATCATTAAAATCCGACTGACATGAAAAAAAGAAACAACATTAAAAACATTCCACCCTAATATGTATTTGTTAAATATTTTTTTACCTGAACCATAGCAGCTATACGAAGGACATCTTTTTGAATTTTTTTCTTACATGCTTTGCACTTTGCTCGGCCAGATCATCATGCCATTTTCAAGGGAAACCAAAAAAAAGTGAAAAAGATTGTTATAAGGAAAAAAGGGAGGGGTTTCATCCTGGATCTAAGTCAGTCCGCCAAGTAACCTCACTAAACTGCCTGAAACATCGATATGTCCATACTAAAACCCTGGTGGATAGTAGCGCGCTATCGCTCTTTCTTAGGATACCTAGTCTAATGAGATCCTCTACGCTATTTTTTGATCATATTCCTCTCCAGTTCAAAGTAGCTGTTGTAACACAGACTTCTTCTACCTGGAGGCGCGATTTGATTTCCTCTCGGATCTCATGCCTATCGTACTTTTCTTTCTTCCTTAGATGAGCAGTGTTCAGAACACATCCATCTGTGACAACTTGCGCGTCAATAATAACTGCTGTTCGGTCTTTAACAATGACTAAATCAGGCTTCCTAACTCCTTGGCTTGTTCTGATAATTGGTTCAACTATCGTCTGAAGCCCTACGTGAACTCCGTGTGATGAATTTGGTGATCGAGTTATGACGATCAATGCGGCTGCTGTGTGATTCTGGCAAGTTTGTACAACATGATTCAGGGTTTCTGGTCTTGGACATCCAGCCCTACATTGACGATCTATTTGGGGACGACCCCTTGAAGTTCTTGATCTTGTAGGAAGGGCATTTATCCTCGTTTTTAAACAATGGATGAAATCTTCACATTTCCTGCCAGTGATCACCAGCCTCACGAACACGAAGTCCATTACCATCAACAGATAGCCCTAGTCTCTTCGTCCAGTAGTCATTTATGTCACTAGTTGTTTGTAGTTGAAGGTCGTCTACCCTAAGTCGCCTTTCTGTTTTACTGATCTCTTCAGCCATGAAAACATTGCCTGAACTGACGCTTCTAGGTTAGGCATCCTGATGTTGGTAAGTCTCTTTAGTCGAATTAAGGGCGCTGTCCACCGTAGGGCACTTATGCCTAGCCCACCTTGGTTAACTGGCGCATGGAAGTAAGCGTTTGAGATGTCGTTTGGCAAGTTAAGCCATTTGTTCAGCCATACTTCATTCCTTATTATTCTATCGACTTTATTGAGACAGCCTATGTTGACATTCCCTAGAGTCAGTTTATGATAAGTTTGTGGAATCATATAGTTTCTCAAGATGTGAAGTCTTTGCTGTGGTTTCAAGGGAGCTTTCGTGATCATGTTCAATTTGGGAACTACATCTTTCTTAGGCTCAACATTTACCCCACCTTCCGGCGAAAAGTCAACACCAAGATATCGAAATTCATTAGAGCGCTTCAAACTAGGAACGGCATTGCCATCAATTTTGAATACTCTTGGTTCGATGACCGATATCTTTTGTTTGGGTTGCCATTTAATGCTGATGGTAATGCATTTTGCCGGATTGAGGCGAAGGCCACAGGACTTGAGAAAGCTATCTGATTGGTCTAATAGCTGTTGGAGACCTGCTGGTGTTGTTGCACACAAAACTAAATCATCGGCGAAGGCTATTGCATTGGTTGACGAATTGCCAATCTTACAATGGATTTCAGCTGGAAGAGATTTTAGGAGTTTATCCAATACTAAGTTAAAGAAAATGGGTGAAAGTGGGTCACCTTGCTTAACACCACTTTTTGGATAAATAGGGGAGGATGTCCAACCGTTTCCTTTGATTCTAGTGAATGATTTACTGTATAAATCATCAACATACTCGATGAAGTTCGACGGGACGCCCCAAGAGCGCAATGTTGTAAGAATTGTTGAATGCGAGACTGAATCAAACGCTTTGGCAACATCCAGAGATGCAAGGTAGCAACTTGAAAAACTATTGTGGTGGCTTCTTAACAGCATGTCAAGAAGCGTTATATTGGTAGCACAACCATCAGCCTCAATAAATGCTTGCTGTCGTGGATCTAGAGTTATGATTTTACTCAGGCGTTTAGCCAGGATACCATGAAACATTCTAACAATTATTGAAGAGACTGTAATCGATCGAAAGTCGCCGGGTTGTGTCGTATCAGATTTTTTAGGAATGAATGTGGTACGAGATTCGTACAAATGTGAAGGAAGCCTCCCACACCAAAGAATTAAGTTCATAATTCCCGATAGAATATCATTTGGTACATTTCGCAGTTCCCTTGGACCTCAGGTCCTGGAGATATTTTGAGAGATGACTTCTGACTAACTATTTCTTGGGAAGTGATAGGATCCCAAAGGGTTGCCGAAATCTCTTCCTGCCTAATATTGACGGGGAAAGTTGAACATTCCTGTTCGAAAATTGTTCGCCAGAAGGGCTCTAAAATTTCCTGCGGTGGTTCTATGCTATTGTCTGATCCGTTAAGGATCGTGTGGACACATCGTTGCTGATGTTTTGTCCAATTGGTTTGAGTTTGTTTGTATTCTATTCTCTTAAGTTTTCTTCGGCTAAGTCGTTGGTCGTTCGTTTGTTGATGTCTCTGTCGTTCAATCTGTCTACTCCTAACTGGAGAAATTTCCTTAAGGTATTCTGATAGATTGAGTATAGTCTCCTCTGTCCCAAATTGCGAAGCTTGGTGGATGATGTCATTTAGCTTTGCACTTTTGTACTTGGCATTTTCTCTTATGGACGAGCGCAGCAAACTCTCCATTATTGTTCTTTGAGGAACCGAACTAGTCCTTCCTGAAGCATTGGTACTCGGTATCTGAGCATTCGAGTAGTTTAAGACTAGATCTTTATAGTCTGATTTTTGTCGTTCTTTCTTGATTGCTTCCACCGTCCTGTTTGGAAAGTGGACATGCAATTCTTTATTCAAAAATTTGACTCCAAGCTTCCTTAGTTCGGCCTCTTTTTTTGCCATTAATTTGGTTTCTCCTAGAGACCATCTTGATTTGACATCAACCCTTAGCCTTGCTTCATCCATCTCATCTGGGTGTGCTCTTCTTTTGTGAACACCGAGTCCAGTTGAAGTAGTGAAGCTCCTTGGGCAGAATTGACACGTAAAGGATGTGGGTGGAAGTCGGACAGAAGTGGAATTTTGATTGAGTCCATCGCCAGAGGGCGATGGGAAGTATCCGAAGCTTGGTATTTCATTAGTTGTAGCAATCAATTAAAGACCGAAGACGCTGCCAACCTCAGGGGTCCGCTTTTCCTAACTGTTAGTTCACTGCATTAAAGAAGAACAACAGGTCTTTCCACTATAAATAAATCAACCCGATGCTTCTACCGAGCAGCTATCCAGCGGGAGCCACGAGGAGCCCGTTAGGATGTAACAATAACTTCTTAAAGTGAAAAGGCTCCTAGCTGTTAGCCTTGTTCAGACCAACAGAAGGAGCCGTTTAGCGTTCAAATAAAAGTTCAAAGTCATAGTTACTCCCGCCAGGGATTCATAGTCATAGTTACTCCCGCCAGAGATTCATAGTTACTCCCGCCGTTTACCCGCGGTTACTTGAATTTCTTCACTTTGACATTCGCTGCAAATTTCTTAAATGAAATTTGAAATTTTTCCTTGAATTCAAGTGAGCAACTAACTTAGGAATTTTACAACCTGGGGGTCGATTCTGTAACTGTGAAGCTGTGAAGTGATAAAAAATATCACAACTTCACAGCGAATCCGATTCTCGTTCTGTGAAAAAATGAAAATAAACGTCAAAATTTCTTCACATGATAAATTATTTATCACAACAGAATTTGTCAGTGAAGTTTAAATTTGAAAATTTAAATTAAAAAAAAAGAGGGCAAATGACTTCAATAGCCCAAAAACAGTTTTTAATTGATTTTTTGGAGCAAAGGTAAGAATTGGTAATAACAAGTACATAATTAAAGATAATTTAAAATAGTCCTTATTTCGATGCAAAAAAGTTCCATTTGCAGACCTATAACTGTTGACGGTTAACATTTTCGTTCAAACGAGCGGACGGAACTATAAGTGTTCAGTTGAACAGCTTAGGAGGAACCTTAAAGCCTTGCCCAAACCAATGCGGTGAGTGCGTGTGATGCGATTGCGTTAAGTCAAATCCCTATGCATTAAGTCAAACGTCCATAAGATTACATAGGGATTTGACTTAACGCAATCGTATCGCACGTACTCACCGCGTTGGTTTGCGCAAGGCTTAAAAGAGGGACCGAAATGGAGGAACTACATATAGGAAAGATCTTTTGTAAGTTTTATAAGTACAAACATTGTGGCAGACATGAAATCACTACGAATAAGTGTTCAAAGTTACGACACCACCGCGAAGGAAAAAAAGACCTCACAGAAACAGACGGGCGAGAACAGAAAAGATAGAGTTGAATGAAGTGCTCTTCTATTGTATTTTCAAATGGACATTGTCCATTTCGGAGTGACCGCCGCAGTATCCTCTGTTTCTTGCTGGGCAAATAATAACATATGTATATAAAAAACAGCTTTTTCATAAGAAAAGACATTTTCGTAATGAAATAACCTTTGTTCACTACAGCATCTACTGTTAAATACCAACTGAATAATTATGCCTGACATGTTTTGAAATATTTTTTCACAAATAAAAATTAAAATTGACGCAAAAATGACAAACATTTATCATTTAGTACTTTTTAGTACATACTGTCAGAGTGATTTATCATTATGAGTTCGGGAATCGCATCAGAATTTTTTGTGAAGTGATAAAATGAAAAAGCTCTGTGAAGAATGAAATGAAATAATTTTTATCACTTCACAGCTTCACAGTTACAGAATCGACCCCCTGGGGTGGTTATATTTGTTCATAAATTCCTTACCTCTGGTGGGAGGAAATTTCAGAACCGCTAGTTAAAGGAAAACACCAAGTTGTAATGTCGGTATGCTGTTTTATTCAAAACTAAAATATAAAGTCTTAACCTACGTTTATATATACTGTTTTCGTGATATCGATAAGAGATAACAAAAACACACAAACAAATTCTGGACCCAAGCGCAAGTAATCAGTTGCCTGTTATCTCAATTTGTATATGCGCTCATGTTTGCTAGAAAAGATATCCTAAGCAAACATAATGCATATCACTTATCTTATCTCTGGTGTTCAATGTTTGAACAATATTTTCAGGACAAAATGGGAGATCGTTATGTGAGTCATGAATACTCGATGGATAATCTTAATCTACTTCCAATACATATCCAACATTATCACCTTTAATGTTGGAGATATTCTGATATATAAGTCTGAGGATTATCCCACTGAAAATTACCATATGGTAAGCGTTGTGACATAGCCCATCCGTATAAGTTATTAGCATCAAGATACATTAAGTATTCCGATGCTAGGTTTGGATTATAGCTAGATATGTATTTACTATTAGCCGCAGCATTTCTGTGACTACATTGACACAAACCACCCCTAATTTCAGTTTTTAAAAAAAATTGTACATATCGACATCAGTGAAAAGCTCTAACTTGATATTAGTTGTTTTGAGCATAGCGTCCCATGATAACCCAGGAGCTGTAAAACAATGACAAGGATCAAGCTCGTAAATTGAAATACAAAGTTTCCTAAAACTTTCAAATATATCTGCTAATAAAAGCACATCACTCTTAAGATAGAGAACCATATGATCTTCAAGTTTTTTACACTTGAAATGATCCCATACTTATAGCCCTCAATTAAACATTCTTCATCAATCATTTTGTTATAAAATTTTGATTTAGAGGGTAAAGAGGTTTCTTCAAATCGTTTTCAAGAATCTAAATGATCATAAGGAAATACACTTTTTCTTTGCATTAAATTAAATGACACATTGTCTTGGAAAACACTTTTAGTATTTTTCAAATCATAAGGCGATAAATTCTTTGCTTAAGATGCGATGCTTGATTGAAAAAACCTATTTGAATCTAAAAATCCTATCTCAAAACTGTGATTTACATTTAAATAAATTCATTTAGAAAGAGAAATATGATTTTCTTTGTTCAATGGAATTATTGAAATTTCTCCGTTGATCTTAGAAAGACTTTTTATAAAGAGACGACAATCATACCCCAAAAAATTATGAAAGAAGAAAAATTTAAATTACAATGATCGTAGGCGGGTCTATACAATCTAGTGAAGTGACAATGATCCCTTACTCTATAAATCTGAATTCTTAAAACTATTCTTACATATATGACATGTTGGCGAATGTCTTTGTCTGAAATCCTCGGCTATGGTCAACATGGGCATCGGTTTTGGATTCTTGATGACTTGTTAGTATAAATTCGTTAAAACGTTGTCTAAAAGAGGAACGTAAACTCCTTCTAAAATATTCCTCCGGGGTTTGCTCTGTTTGGTGATTATCTCGATGTTTTTGACGAGAAACAACGCGTGGTACTTTCAACTCGACACCCAACTGTGTTGCAAGATTTTCAGTTTCAGAAAACAACCGTTGGAAAACAGAATGAGCATCGCTTCTTACATTCGGTTCTCTTGATGTTTTCTCCATATTATTCGAATTAATTTACCTTAAAGCATCCGTCAAATGAATCATTGTTTTATATTTTTTACTTTTGTTGTTTATTTTCTGGTTTTTGTTCCGTTTCCTTTTTTGTTTATCGCAAAACACAATAAAAACTATCCTGATTTCAACGACACTGAAATCAACAATGGACTGTTGTGCTTTCAATTATTTGATTGCAAACTGATGTGAAGTTAGCCACGATGCCAAAAATGGCGCGAAGCCATTTGAAAACACACGAGGAAACGTTTCAGAAAAAATTTATTGGTTAAGACATTTCTTACTTTTAAAAGTACATTTTTTATATAAACAATTTAAAATTTAATATAAACAACGGTTTATTTTTGTTATATTTGATTTTTTTTTTATCCCGTGACCCCCTCCGGGAAAAAATTCTAGATCCGCGCCTGGTCCAATCTTCCACCAACATTTCTACAAATTTGTCTGTCGAATTCTCACCTAAAATAGAAAAAATGGAAAATTATAAATATTTTCAAAGTACGTTAACAAATTATATCTTTCACTTGGATTACTATTCTTTATTCTCTACAATGAGATCATTTTTACTTGGGAGGAAGAACTACTACGTTTCACTGGCACTTTTCAACTATTCGGTTTGACTTGTGTTTAACGACTGACTCTTTCTTGTGTGTCTTGTTCGTGTGTACTTCTTGTCTTCGTCTCGTTCGTCATCGTCATATCGTTTTGTTATGTTCATCTTGTCGGTGTTGTCGAGAGGCTAAACCCTGATTCCTACATTCGGCCATTCTGATTAGGCATTCGCCCCGAATGATCCTACCCATGGCTTCATGCCATCAGCAGAAGAAGTAGTGCGCCCCGGCCAAGAATGATCTCCTACCTTTTTAACCTCATACCGATCATGCTTGCACACTCGTGTGATTTTATACGGTCCAAGAAACTTTGACTTCAATTTTAAGCCAGGTCCAAACAGAGTTTTCTTTACCGCAACTAATTCATGAATCTTGTATTGCAAGGCCGTCTTGCGTTTTCTTAACTGGTAGCGATAATTTCAAATCTGTACGGTTTACCATCTGCTGAACCTTATCAAACGTATTTGTACCACAGTCCTGGGCTCTCGATGTTCATCTTCATAACTTGTTGCCGGAATGATTACATCGTCCATGTACAAATTTACCACCTCCTCATTTATCAATGGTTTTAGCACTGTCATAATAAATCTCGTAAATACCGCCGGAGAAATACACAGCCCAAAAGGAACTTTCAAGAATTCGTATTGAAAATTGTGCACTACGAAGGAAGTATATTTTCTTGAACTCGGTTCCACCGGAACATGAAAAAATCCATTTACTAGGTCAAGCGTAGTAAACAATCTACCGTTCTGCAGTTTTTCTACCACATCATCGATTAATGGCATCGGGAAATGATCCTTCACTATTTTCGCGTTTATTCTTCTGAAGTCACAGCACATTCTTTTTCCGTCATTTTTGTTACTCACTAGGACGACTGGTGAGGCAAACTCTGAATTACTCTCCTGGATGATGCCCTTGCTTAACCATTCAGACACTTATCTCTCTCCCTCTTCTTTTTTCGGCTGCTGGCTTATAATTCTTTATAAGCGATTTAATCTTCTGTTGGAATCCTCTAGGCAGATGCAACAAATCTATCGATGGCGTCTCATCTAGCTCGCAGACACTCATGGCTTTAAACTCTCCCTGCAGCAATGGTATTGAACACTAAATCGGCCTATCCGTTGCTCGAGCAGTTGGCCCTGCATCAGGACCTCGTCCTTCTGCCTCCCTGCAACCCCCGACACAACCTTCTCTATTGCCTCTCTGTTCACTACTACCCTCTGCCCTTCACCACGACTTTCTTCTTTTAACTGCATCTCCATCATCCCTCAACATTTCCTTTGAAACACTTGCCGCACAACTTCCCTTGGATGTACTCGCCACACACCCTTCATCTACATCAGTTTCTTTCTTGCACCTAAAGCGCACTTAATTGTCCTTAATACACACAATAGCCTGCCCTATAACATCTACACCGACCACCAAATCAAATTGCAAATCTCTTTCACGCATCACATGCAACCTCACCTCGAATGGAATTTTATCTATGATTATTGTCGTGTCAAAATATCCCATTGTTACTATCTCTTTCTTACCTAGCCCAGTCAGAGATATTGGCTGCTCTTCTAACACCACCTTTGGGAATTTCAACAGCATGTCGTATCGCAACAACGACAATTCACACCCTGTGTCTATCAAGGCAGTCAACTCTTCATTTATTAGTGAAACATTTTTTATTAAGCACCCTGTGCTACCCCCTAAATGAACTCTGGACTTGTTTTCACTTTTAGGCTCGACTCGACAATCAAAAGCTTTGTGTCCTTGTGTACCGCATCTGAAGCACTTGGCTCCCTGGTTGCAATTTCTTGCGAAATGGTTTGCATCTCCACACTTGAAGCACTTTCGGATTTCATTTGGTTTAGCTGAAGTTGATGCATCACGCTTCACATTCACAATCGAATATCGCGAAGTTCGGTCGTACCCTGTCCCTTGATGCGTTCATATACTTTTAATTTGTTCTTCATAGTTTTCGCAAAAACTATCGATAGTACCGATAGACTATCGATAGTTAAGTTGTCCTTGTAAGAAAAAGGTAAATGAAAAATACTTTTTGCTTCAACTTTAGCAAATTGAACATAAGTTCCCACAAATAGTATTTTGAAGATCAAAAAGCCCAGATGCATTTAAACACAGTGTGTGTGGAAAAAATTTTTTATTTTTGAGGAACAAACTAACAAAAAATAAATATCCATAAATATATTTAATGTACATATAAATACATGTTTTTTTTAACAAGGTATACACTTAAAAAAAAATTATTTTTAAGGAACAAACTAACAAAAAATAAATATCGAACAATATATTTTATGAACATTTTTTTTTAACAAAGTATACACTTTAACTGCTTTCAAACATATCACAGTTTTGCTTTATGAAAAGTGTATTGTGAAGATGTTTTACTTTCAAATTGTTTCTCAGCTCGGTTATAACCTGCCCGGCTTTTGAGAAAATTCTCTCACAAGGGACTGAGCTTGCAGGAACGCAGAAATATTTTTGGCTTAGTTCTTTTAGCATGCTTGTTGATTTTTCCCAGTAAGCTAATGAGTTTTCTGTTCTCGGTATAGTTGGCTTTTTCAAGTACTGTCTTATATCAATTATAGAGTCACTAAGTGGGGTCGATGTTCTTTGTATTGACTGGTGTTGGGGCATAAAAAGAAGGTCATCAATTTTGGCCTGTTTGGACGAAGAGGGACGAGCTTCAGGTAAAGCAGTATTTTCACTGACAGACGATGTTTCGGCTAGGCTTGCACTGTACTTGTTTGCTGTGTATGCAGCGTATTCGCTTTGCAACGCTTGGACAGCTATGTCTGCTTCGTGTGGTGTCCGAGAACCATTTTTTTTAAACTTAGGGTCCAATAATGTGGACAATATTAGCGGAGTTCTGGCTAAATACGGTTTTAATCGAAGCTCCGTTTAGGAGAGAGAAGCAATTTTACAGAATATTGACTAAATTTTCTAAAAGAAATTGTTAAAAGTCATCTAAGTGACCAGTTATAGCGATCAGAAAACGAATCAAGAAATATTTGCAAAAAATAAACTATTTCTGAAAAACTAAGAAAGATTTTTGGGTTTGGTATTGGGTATATCAATATGTTTTCGTTGTTTAAAAATAAAATATTTTAAAATAAATAAATAAATGCTTTTACCTCTGCAATTGCTTCTGCGGTGTGTCTTCCCTCGATTTGAACCACTTTAAGTAACGGTGATTTCAGATTACTTCCTTCCACAAAGTGACATGTCACAGCCAACACTCCCTCATTTGCAACGCTCGACCACATATCCGTCGTTATCGAACAATAGTTAGCTTTTCCCAGAGACATTTTTAACTTTTCCTCCAATTCTTTGCAATACGATGGGATAAGTGATGACTTCAAATAGGTCCTATCTGGAACTTCGTACTTATTGTTCAAAGCGTGGACCCGGAACCCTTCTCGATTGCTAGTCCGAAACGGCATAAAGTCTTTGGCGATCATTTTAACATATAGAATGTCCAACTGTTTTTTTTTTTTTTTTTCTTGGAATTCTTATGATATAACCTTTCTCGCTCAAAGTAATTTTTTATGCTCTGTCTCGAGCGTTTTGGAGGCAGTGGATTCTGATTGTCTGCTGAGGACTCACCCACGCCGACTTCTAATTCTGCTTCATTTTCAGCGTCAATTGTTTGCAGTTTTTCGGGGTGTTTTCGCTTCAAATGGTCATTCAAGTTAGTTGTGTTACCTGAATGTTTATATTCCTGTTTGCAAATCGTACTTATATATATAATTGCACTTAATATTTGATTATTCACTGTTCACTCTTTTTTATCACAAATTATTAAGCAAATAATTTTTCAAACAAAATGTAGGTTGTAGGTATATATGAAAACCACAACGAGTTTACGAGCTTCGCGAAAAATGAATTTTTCCCAAAAATAAATCAATCGGACTATACTAGAAACTACTGAACTACCGATACCGGGTACCAAAAACCAAACCAAACCAAATAAAAGCAAAACATGAATGAAAAATGAGAACGAGATACGTGAATTAGTCATAAACCTAGATGCAACATTACACAACTTGCAGCTAAGACCATAATACATAGCGCATGCAAATCGCAAATGTTGATCTTATCCTTGTATTGTAATTTGTAGAATTTAGAATAGTAGTCAAACAAATAATATGTGCGCACAACGAGAGAAAACTGATGTGCCGGCGCCATGGTTTTGTATCATCTTAAATCTTATAATGATTTTCATATAAAGGGTTGCGAATAACACCGCCGCCGCCGCGCCGGCGCTATGGTTTTCTTGCCTAGTTGCATTTTGTATTGTATCTTGAATCTTGAGTATTAAGTACAATAAATAAAGGGGTGCGAATAACACAATCAGCTTCAGCGTTGCGGGTCGCAGTCGCAGTCATTCATAATGTCTGTGTGACTAAGAATGACAAATACAAATGATACTTTTACTGTACATCTACTTGAAACTTGAGGGATGGAAAACTATCGATAGTTTTACAAGACTATTGATGTACACGATAGTTTTTTACTATCGGTACTATCGATAGACTATCGATGTTTAAGCAACCCTACTTCTTCAGTTAATTTATGGTGCTTGCCTCATATAGTACTATGTTCTTTGTTTACTTTCTCATCTTTGAGTCCCGCAATAAAATAGTCGATTAGCGAAGCATCATCTATTCTAATTGGCTTTGCTATCTCGATGAGTTTATACAGGTACTCCCTGTTTGTTTCATTAACCTGCTTGCATCGGTTCTTGAGACGCCAATGCACCTCAGCTGAACTGACCTCGATCTCAAATTCTGACTCCAATGCTGCCCTTAACGCGGTCCAGTCGCGGAGACCACGTTCGCTTTGGATGAATAACTTCGCTGAACCAGACATCAGCCTTCTTGCAAACACAAACTGTTGCACCCTATTGAACCCTAGCCCTACGCAAATATCATCAAATTCCTCGGACAATTGCACGAAATCCTGCATGTTTTCTCCGGTGAAACTTGGAATGGCATCCTCCAGATCCCTGAACTTGAAAGTGCTTGGTTGCGACATTTCTTGTTCAGTGACCGGATTCCGTTTTAAGAATTTTCCCTGCCGAGACGCGCCCCCCTCTCTGCTATTGGCGTCGGCGAAATCGTCGTCCGATACACCACCCTCAATTTCTATTTCTAGAAAAGTCAATAGTCTTTCTACTAATGCTTTTTTATTTCCTGCCAAAGGTAAACCTGCTTCTCTTAGTTTTGCCTTCAATTCCTCAACCGTCAGTGCCCTAACCTCCATAGTTCTTCTCCCCTTACAAATAATTTAGATAATACAAATCAAAGAATTTAAATTTCAATATAAATTTTTCCAAACACAGAATTGCCAATTTAATAGGTACTACGTTACTGAGAAAAATATAATATGTTTTTGCAGCTTACATACAACTCTTGTTCCGTTGCTCTGGTCTCTTGTCGACCGCACACAATTTCTCCTCTGTTGCGCCAACCCTTGTTGATTGCCTTTCCTCAGTATCGCTGTCTTCTATTCTGCATACACTGCACTGCTACGCACACTCTCGTTGGAGCGAACAACTACGCTGGTCTACGTGTACGTGATCTGCTTGTGTTTTTGATTTTTCTTTGTGCTACTTTCGCGTTGCTTTCGATTTGGCAGTTGGTGCGATTCAAAATTGGTTTTTTTTTTTCGCTACACTGCAAGCACACACAAGTACAGATACTCACTCGCACCGCTTTCAGTTGTTGCCCTTTTTATATGGTTATTGTTTTTTAATATATTTTTTCGCTTGATGGCGTCACTATATAAATATTTTAATATTCTGGTTGAGCTCCCAAAATGTGGGATTTCAATCCACTAACAAAAACAATTAATACTTCTTTTGAACTTAATGATTCTTTATTGTTGCGAATTCAAAGTACGTTAACAAATTATATCTTTCACTTGGATTACTATTCTTTATTCTCTACAATGAGATCATTTTTACTTGGGAGGAAGAACTACTACGTTTCACTGGCACTTTTCAACTATTCGGTTTGACTTGTGTTTAACGACTGACTCTTTCTTGTGTGTCTTGTATTGTTCGTGTGTACTTCTTGTCTCGTCTCGTTCGTTATCGTCGTGTCGTTTTGTTATGTTCGTCTTGTCGGTGTTGTCGAGAGGCTAAACCCTGATTCCTACATGTATGTAAATAAATTTTTTTTTAAAAACAACTTTATTACAAAACTTGGAAAAACACAAAAAGAACTGCGTGGTCGCAGAATGTGGCAAGAACTGAAGTGCCGTAGAGTAGAAGACTGTACTCCTGCTTTATATACTGTGGACTGTGTACCTACTGGAGTGGCATATTCTTTCCTTATCGCTGTAGTGTAGGTATATAATTGGTGAATAAAAAGAGTGAAGATATCGTTGCCGGACATGATGATCTTTAAGACGCTGTGTATCGTTTGATGATACAACGAATTCTTTATCAACATCTTATCTTTTCGGGTTTTATGGTTTTCTATGATTCATGGATTCATAATCGGAATTTGGGATTTTATGTTTTTTTATTACTCTGTATACGGCATACCAGTCATAGTTTGTTAACTTGTATATTGGGAAATATTATTATATTGTTATTTAAATTCTTACCATCAAATGTTTTCTGTGTGTTAGACTTTCCATCAAATGTACATTTGATAAAATAGGAAAAGGCGTAAGGTACATGCTGTTCTACATCAGTTGTTGAAGAAAAATCCAGGTTGGGCTGTTGATGGTTTATCGGCTGTTCTTGCTTGTCTTTTTGACAATATACCACCAATTTTTTCTCTTATATTCGTCGGCAAAGTAACCATTTGCTGCCTTTTCTCCATCCATGGGGACAACAAATTATAGCTGAGTTTTTTCATGAAATCTCTACGTCCTAGCGTCTTTTCTTTCTTAGATAGGGAATTATCGCAGTACATAACGTACGCGTTTATAAAGGTCATATTCAATATCCCATAAAACATAGCCATGGGACACCTGTTGGTTTTGCGGCTGCACGACATCGACGAGCACATTTGGTCGAAAGTGTCCACTCCTCCTTTTGTTTCATTATAAAAATGAATCATATTTTGCTTGCCGGTCGTAGGATGAACAGTGCCCTCTTCACCACACGATGATAGAACACACACAATTTTGTTCGGTTTTGGTTTGTACGAAACTAACGTCAACGGCCCATCATAACAGAACATTGATGTTTCTACTTGCCTGGAATTCATCTTTTTCAGCTCTTCAGGTATTTCTCTTTTGTTCGACCTAATAGTGTAAAAAAATTGTATGGCTGCTTTAGCAAACTTTTTGCTAACGGAACAGATGTGAACCAATTATCACAAGTGACATTTCTATTACTGCCATGCACTACTTTCGTAAGTTCTTTTATGTAAAATTCACCGAGTGGCAAGCCATTTGTTTGAGTGCATTTGCCTAGATATGGCATAGCATCAATCATGTATCGTGTGGTACTATCACATGTCATTACGATTTTCAGTCCGTATCTACTAGGTTTATTAGGAATGTACATCCTAAAAGGGCACCGACCCCGAAAACCTAAAAGTTGTTCGTCAATGGTTACATAAGGTCCAGGGATGTAATTGGATCGGCAGTGGTTTATAAAGATCTCCCATACTTTTCTGATTGGCACAAATGTATCAGTAGTCCTTAGTTCTGGCCGCAAAGATTTGTCGTCCATTCTCAAACACTTTATCAGAAAATCAAATCTATCTCGAATCATTGCAGCAACATATCTGTTTCCTGAATACGAACTATCAAATAGCTCATTCGTGGTCAAATGATTGTCTTTCATAGCAGCTGTTAGTGTCAGAATGCCGAAAAGAGCTCGAATTTCTTGACAGGTTGTAGTTTTAAAGGTGGCTTTTGCATCAGGCCTTTGAATCTTCAGCTCTATTTTAGCGTTGGTTCATTTTGTTATCTCCTCCACAATTTCATCAGTAATAAATACACTGAAACATTCTAAAGGCTCATAAAGACATTTATTCATCCGTGTAGGACCCCTAGATGTCCGTATAATATTAGAAGATGATACTCTGCCACTTGTTTTGCCTTTAGTGGCCGTCCAGCGATGATTATTTTTGCCTCTAAGAACTTGGCGCTGTGGCATTACAATATGGCTCAGCAACTTGCAGGAATTGCAGAGTCATTTTCAGACACATCTTCAGAATCCAGAGGGCTTAACTCTAGTGGAGCACTCACCTCATAGTCTTCGGTGTCACTTTGTACTTCATCTTCTAATAAAATGCCTTCAGCTTCACTGTCCGACCCCTCAATGTCTCCATCCCTCAATTCTTGCAACAACCGACTGATTGCAGCATCGTCTATATGAGCTCGTGACGTCATAATGTTGTTTTTATAGTGGCCTATATCAAGTAAAAACACGAATAAAATTTATGTACATTTATTCTCAAAAAGTCGCAATAACACACTTTTCCAAAAGTCAAAAAACTCACACTAAAGATAACCATACGTCACTTCGACGTACGGTAGGTAAATACATATAAACGAATGTATTGCACTTACCGAAGCGATACGACTGTGCACTGCAAGCTCCGATCGTCGACTGAGTTGGTAAGAACAGCGAGTTTAGTGGCGCGAAAAACAAACGAGTTATATCGATTTATGAAAATCGACTACGTCGATTCAACGTAGGTTAACTTTGTAGGGTTAATGAATCTTCATTAGCAAAAGCTTGTGGACAACCATTACAAAAAGTTTTTTCTTTCCATGTTTTTGTTAATTGTGTACTGATTAATCGTGACATGTTTTTAATAAAAACATAATGAGTTAGACCATCTTTGTTGTCCCAAGAAAATGACAAAGCTGTATACCAGAAACCAGAACAAGAATCCAATGATTTTATTTCTGAGAAAAGAACAATGCTTTAGTTATAATATTAAAGTTATAATATGTACTTACAATTGGTAAAAAAGAAGCCTATAAAAATAGTAACTTGGAGACAACCGATGAATTTTAATGTTCAATTTTAGTTTTTAATTTCAACAAAACGCCGAATATAGTTCGGTAGAAAATGGCGAATTCACATGTTCAATTCATTTCAAAGATTAGATTCTCTTTTCTTTAGAAAGTGACAAAGGCATCATTACATAAAAGGGAAATAATTACTCAAGTGTTACCAAATTGCAAATAAATGTATCTAACTTTCAAATAGATGACAATTGACGAATAGATGGCGATGGTAAAATTGCAAATAATTTTTGACTCGATGACAATCTTCGTTCTCACAAAAGAGTTAATTTATATGCTTACTCTTTTCCTTTTGTGTATGATAGAATGGACCGATTATTTTTATATCTTTAGTTTCACACTTATCTCAGGGTTGTTCTCCTCAAATATTCTAACATCTTTTATAGCCAGAGGGAACTGCAAGTCTTTGAAGCTTATGAGTTGATTAAATGATTGATGAATGAGGATATGAATTAGTCCATTGAGGATTTGATATTTTTACTGCGCGAGCAGATATTATAGACCATTTGAAACAGTATTCATCATTGTTTTGAACGTTTATGCATGCTTTTTTGTTTCTTATTTGGGCTGGTAATTCAAAATACGATGATCCTTCAATAGGTTGGTATTTATTGATGTTAATCTCAATTCTCACAAATGATGGCAAAGCCCATCCGCTTTTTTTTCCTGAAATTCTTCTAATTTGACTTTTACTTCATCAATAAATTGTTGAAGCTTTTCATCTATATCACTTTCATTCAGCACCACACACATTTTCGTTTGAATATTTTTCACATCAGAAATCAGTTCATCAGGACTATTGTCTATTGACTATTGATAAAATCACCAAAAAGTTCAATGTTTAGCTTCAATGAAACTAAAATACCAATCTCGTTTTTCAGCAACTGTTTTATGAGGCATTTATTTTCGTCAAACAAAACATCGATATTTTTATTGCTTATGTGTTCATCAAGTCTGTCTTTCCTCGACAGAACCTTCTCGCATATATTGCACTTAAAGATTTTTCTTTCATCGCTATGGATACGGTTGATGTGTCTTGTCAAAGACGACTCAAAATACAAAATCGAACTTGATTGTTTTGACCTTGACGGAGCAGCGTGAATTCTCCAAAGTCATCCTGCATAGTCGTACGAGTTTTGCAGGGATGCCGAAACTAGACATGGCTCTGTACAGCTCGTCTCTGTAGATACTGTCATACGCGGCCTTGAAATCGATAAAGAGATGGTGAATATCGATGCTTCCTTGCCACCATCGGGAAAATCCATGTAATCATCATTGATGCGCCACAAAGACAACTTGGAGACTTTTGAACCCGAAACCAAGAACTGATCGTCCAGCCAGCACATTTCCATTATCAAGTCTCGATGACCATTCTCGCCAACACAAACGGGATCGAGAGTAGGCAGTCGATAGACAGCAACATCGGCTGAGTTTCTGGCTCCAGTGGCTAAAAATGTCCGACTTGGATTTATTTCAATGGCATGAAGACCGCCCTGGACTTCGGGATGATTGACTCGGTTGTTTGACAATGTTGGTATGGCGTCTACACATCGCATGTTCACATCGTAGACAAGCAGCTGTTACAAACAAAGAACCCCTTGCAGGTGTACCGAACAAATAGACTAAAGCAAACAAAGTTCACCTACCTTGGCGAAATAGAAAATAAAAAATCGTTCCATAATGAGTGCTTTTTCGGTTCTCCTGTTCCAACAAAAGTTAAACCTCACAATATTTAAGTTTCTGAGTAGTATGTTTATGCCGATTCCGTAATGGTGTACAGGCCTATCATGGTGTACAGGCCCAACTCTGGTATAAGAGTACACAATGACACAATGTCATGGTGTACAGACGATACGTGTACCAGGGTACAGGATGCACAGCCCTGCTATAAGGATACACATCTTTTTTAAAACAACGAATATTATACAAAAAAAAGTACACGCCTGTACACCATGACGATTTATATTTTTTCGTCCCTTTATTGATGTTGGAAGTAAAAAAGGTTTTTGTGAATAAAACAATCAAGTTCTTTATTTTTGAGTTTTTCTTTGAAAATCTGTTTTTTGTGAATTATTAAACAATCAAGTTCGATTTTGTATTTTGAGTCGTCTTTGACAAGACACATCAACCGTATCCATAGCGATGAAAGAAAAATCTTTAAGTGCAATATATGCGAGAAGGTTCTGTCGAGGAAAGACAGACTTGATGAACACATAAGCAATAAAAATATCGATGTTTTGTTTGACGAAAATAAATGCCTCATAAAACAGTTGCTGAAAAACGAGATTGGTATTTTAGTTTCATTGAAGCTAAACATTGAACTTTTTGGTGATTTTATCAATAGTCAATAGACAATAGTCCTGATGAACTGATTTCTGATGTGAAAAATATTCAAACGAAAATGTGTGTGGTGCTGAATGAAAGTGATATAGATGAAAAGCTTCAACAATTTCATCAATAAATCCTGTACAGGCCTGTACACCATGACTTTTTTTTTGTATAATATTCGTTGTTTTAAAAAAGATGTGTATCCTTATAGCAGGGCTGTGCATCCTGTACCCTGTGCCCCTGTTCTGTATCTTTGGCGATAAGCTATCGCATCGTTAAAAAATGAAACGATTCATTCCCTCTTTATCGCCTCTGGAAAGAACTGGGTTTCTATAAGTGCATGCGATAACTTTCAGTTTCGGTTTCAGTTTGACTGGAATTTCCAATGGAAGGCGATAAGTGAATTTGTGCAGCTATCAAAAAACACTTGCATACTTTTAATTGCATTGCAAATTTAATTTGGGATTATTTTTGCTTGGCAAATCTTGCGTTTAGGAATTCGCTCGTTTATTTTGCAGCATGAAGTCTACCAACAGTTCTTTTTGCGCTTTTGATATTCGCGTACATCTCTAAAAATTTAAATTTTTATATAAGTCCCTAACATTTCAATATTTTTATATTAATTTTATCTTTTTGTGCTCAGCCATAATCATCCTCTTGTCTTATCGCCTGCTACGAACCCAGTGATAAAATTTGACGTATAAAATGAAAAGGATATCGACTTTTGACTATACAGAAACCCGTTTTTACCGCCTTTCCAGTATTTTCATTCCAGTTCGTTTCGCGTGATAAAGTTATCGCCTGTCCTCGCTTACAGAACCCCGATGATGCGATAAAACCAATTTCGTTTCAAATCTCACCGTTTCTCGACGAATTTTATCGATGCGATAGTTACAGAACAGGGGCACTGGTACACGTATCGTCTGTACACCATGACATTGTGTCATTGTGTACTCTTATACCAGAGTTGGGCCTGTACACCATGATAGGCCTGTACACCATTACGGAATCGGCATAAACATACTACTCAGAAACTTAAATATTGTGAGGTTTAACTTTTGTTGGAACAGGAGAACCGAAAAAGCACTCATTATGGAACGATTTTTTATTTTCTATTTCGCCAAGGTAGGTGAACTTTGTTTGCTTTAGTCTATTTGTTCGGTACACCTGCAAGGGGTTCTTTGTTTGTAACAGCTGCTTGTCTACGATGTGAACATGCGACGTGTAGACGCCATACCAACATTGTCAAACAACCGAGTCAATCATCCCGAAGTCCAGGGCGGTCTTCATGCCATTGAAATAAATCCAAGTCGGACATTTTTAGCCACTGGAGCCAGAAACTCAGCCGATGTTGCTGTCTATCGACTGCCTACTCTCAATCCCGTTTGTGTTGGCGAGAATGGTCATCGAGACTTGATAATGGGAATGTGCTGGCTGGACGATCAGTTCTTGGTTTCGGGTTCAAAAGACTCCAAGTTGTCTTTGTGGCGCATCAATGATGATTACATGGATTTTCCCGATGGTGGCAAGGAAGCATCGATATTCACCATCTCTTTATCGATTTCAAGGCCGCGTATGACAGTATCTACAGAGACGAGCTGTACAGAGCCATGTCTAGTTTCGGCATCCCTGCAAAACTCGTACGACTATGCAGGATGACTTTGGAGAATTCACGCTGCTCCGTCAAGGTCGGTAAAGAACTCACCGAGATCTTTAATGTCGAAAAAGGTTTTAGGCAAGGCGATAAACTGTCATGCGATTTTTTCAACATCATACTTGAACAGATTGTAAGAAACTCAAACGTCAACACAAGAGGAACAATCTTTCAAAAGTCTGTACAATTACTCGCCTATGCAGACGATATTGACGTAAAGGGAAGAAAAAGCGTGATGTCATAGGTGCTTTTGCGAGTATTGAAACAGAAGCGGCGGTCATCAAACATGGACATAGAATATCGAAGAATTGGACAAAACGTCACAATAGCCAGACATAACTTCGAGGCAGTACAAGACTTCGTCTACCTAGGATCCGCTATAGACACGGAAAACAACATCAGTGCGGAGATCAAACGGAGAATAACTCTTGCCAACCGTTGCTTCTTTGAGTTATAAGAAGGCAATTGAGAAACAAAAACCTCTCCAGAACAACCAAGGTAACCATGTATAAGATGTTGATCATCCCAGTCCTGCTTTATGGCACAGAAGCATGGACCTTATCAAAAGCGGATGAGGAAAACCTTGATCGTTTCGAAAGAAAAATTCTCCGAATGATCTTTGGTCCCGTATGCGAAGACAATGTGTGGAGAAGAAGATACAACAACGAGCTGTATGAGCTATACCGCGACATGGGCATAGCCAGAAGAGTACGCATCGCGAGGCTACGATGGTTGGGCCATGTAGAGCGGATGGAGCCAAACGCCCCGGCTCGTCGGGTGTTCGAAAACACATTGCAGGGAAATCGCGGAAGGGGAAGACCTCGTATTAAGTGGTGCAATCAAGCGGAAGAAGTTCTCAACCGACCTAGAGTGCAAAACTGGAGAAGAGAGATCGTTATAGAAGGATGTTGGTTGAGGCCCAGACAAATGCAACTGCATTCTAAGGTAAAGGCAGCGTATCCCACGAACGGAGTGAAGCAGTTAAGTGGGAGAGCTGTGATTTATTCGAGATCACGAGGATCGTAACGTCAGAAAAGGAAGAAGAGGAAGAAGAATTGAGTAGTTATTTCATAGGATTACGGGGTTTTTGGGGACCTTCCACAAATCTTTACTATGGAGGCCAAGAACTTCAGGAGCTTTAATATCATCTTCAAAGGAATTGGTTTCTTGCGAACTGCTTTTCTAACCTCTTTTAGTTTAAAACGATTCCTTCAGCTGCACTGGACATTTTGTTTCGTGGACTTTATCGAAAGCTGATGAGGAAACTCCGTATGATCTTTGTTCCCGTATGCGAATACAATGTGTAGAGAAGAAAATACAACAACGAGCTGTACGAGCTGTTGACGGGTTGTCGAAAACACATTGCATTTTACACCCAACTAAGTATAAAGTAATTTGTTGTTAACCAAACAATCTCAAAATTGAAGGGAAAGTTTTGTAGTATAATTTTTAACTCAAGCTTCAATAAGGCACCATCAGCTTTCCTTACTGTACCGTTTTTGGAGACTTACGTATCAGTCAATTAAGGACAGAGCTGCTTGCCAGCGGCGAATCGAGTAGCCTCTACTGCCAGCCGCTGATCAGCTTTGTGTGACCACGAAATTAACAAAATCGCTGCCAGCTGGCGAGTATTTAGCATCGGGAGTGGCAGAATTGAGCATGTTCAACTTTTTTCGATATGAAGCAGATACTGCAGACCTCAAAACAAATGGTTGAGTTATTTCAAAAGCTCGTGAATCCCTTAACAAAAAAACCTAACGTCTAAGGACTTCACGAGGAGGCATTCGCATTTTAGAAAAGCAAATTCATATTTTCTAACCAAGACTCGATTTTTTTCTTTCTCTTACCCTCATTTAGTGACTTCTCATTCTCTATTCGTAGCCTTTTTTGACTTTTTTTTTAAACAATCAATAAACACTTACCCGCAATGTTCCAGAAGAATGGTGTAGGACCTGCATCCAACAGCATAGAGCCCATCGTTGCGGATTAGCCATGAGTGAGTCTATTTTTTGTTCGAGAGATTGCAATCTATCTTTAGGACTGGTTATCTTCAGAAGGGTTGTATCGTAGAACTCACTCATTACAATTTTTTCCAGAATATAATTGTGTATCTGGGAACATATCTTATTTCTCCAATCCTCTGAGATGAGTAATTGGGCTCTATTATTCTCAATATGTTCTTAGTGGCTTCCTTGCAATGATGCTGGGGAGTTTTGATGGATTTGCACAAATGTAGTTTAGAACCTTCTCTTCGTAAGCATCTTCGTGATTCTTTAGAGACTGCAGGTTTCGGGATCTTGAATTTATGCATGACAGGATTGCAAGTTCTCCCTTCATCTGAGCCTTGAGCAGACCAATTATTCTTTTTGATTCCTCTGGAGAATGCTCTTCATCTTCGCTAGGAAAATGTAGTCGGATTCCTATAAGCTGACAAACTGCTTTCAAGCCCCTCGGTCATATCATTAAAACTGACATTTGCTATGTTGTCCCTCCACTTGGATGGTGAGTGCCTGAAGGGATTACTTGCAATTGCAGAGGCATTGGCTTCTTGATCCCAGTCTTCATCCGATTTGTCTCCACTACTTTGATTTGCTGGTGTGTCGGATCTGCATGGAGTTTTCCTGCTTGTCTTCTTCGGCTTCGGATTCTGAGAGCTGATTGCCTCCTCTTCGAAACCTCTGAATTCGTTCATATCCTCTTGAGTGAAATTTCCTACTATTTCATCAATGGATTCAATTATAGCCACCTTAGGAAGGACTGATGTAAAATTGTCCCAGACTGTCTCACTGACTGTGATATTCTCCTCTAGAAATTCAGCTTTCAACTCTTCAAAACTCCCAACTGCAGTCATGGCTCTCATTAAAGCATAAAAAAGGTCTGTTCCTTTGATTGGCTGGATGGCAGTAGCAAACATTCTTTCCACGTCTATGTCTGTCTTATTGAACACAGCTTTCAAGACCTTGTTCATATAACCTGTGTGTTTGCATATCGCTTTATGCTCCAAGACTGCAGACAAAAGCCAGAGTCATATGATCCTATTGGCATACTCCAGATCCATTGTAGCATCTTCTTCAATCCATGCTTTTTTAGATATGGGAAAGATCTTCTTAAAATCTTTCATTTGAAAACTTCTCAGTTCCTTTCTAGTTAATATCTTTGGCGCAAGATTTTTTATTTGATATTTGACCAACCCAAGTTTCGTACAGTAATCGGCTAGACTCCCGTTGATACAACTAAGCAGTGACTCCATGTGGTATCGATGTTCTATTTCTCCACACACCTTTAGATTTTTTCGCGCAAGATATGATAGATTAATACCCATCTCAGTTACCTCCCGGACAGTTTCAGATAATTCTGGACTCATTCCTGAGCTTTCGGAATCCAGATCTAGAGACTCAGATGTGCTTTTCGGATTCTCACTTCCGGAATCAACACAGCTACTATACAATGTGCCTGTGGATGTTGACAAGGCCGAGCCTTGTTCTATTGTATTCAGGTCAGTGACAGGACGTAATTGTCCAGTGTGACGTTGACTTGTGGACGCTCCGATTAATCCATCATACTTAACATTGAGAATGGGCTGCTCGGTTGTGTCTTCAGCTCTTGGAAGGTTATACCCTAAAGACTTGTGTGTTCTCTTCCAATCATTCTGGGTCTGGTGAAATAGATCATCAGGCATAAACTGAGACGGGGAAGTCGGAAGGATCTGGAAGGTCTCTCCCGTGGTGGCGGCTTCTACTGGATCAGTTTCCTTTCTAGAGCCCAGTTTGCCTGTCGGAATCTTGGTCTTCTTTGACACGGCGGCGTTCATCGGAGAGGAGGGTGTCATCTGATCCTGGCCTGTCTTTCTCGATTGGGGCATTTTTACTGATTAATGTTTATTTTACACAAAAGATCGATTAAATAGCTAATTTCAATTTTTATATTAAAGAGACAAATAACTTTTATTTTTACTAGTGAAGTACAATAGTGAGTGAGTTGTTGACTAGCCAAAGAGATCGCAACAGGCGAAACCCAAAAGGTGGCTAGTCAACATAAATGAAATCGAATGTCAGCGCGTGAGGCAAAACATTAAACTTATATGGAAGATCACATTTCGTATGGCCTCACGCTGCTGGGGAAGTTGGTTGGTAATAGGAGTTGTAGGTTTTATGAAAGGTGTGGGAATTGGAATAAATAATAAATTTGGGAAATGATAAAGCCATCATTTCCCATCGTGTCAGCATTAAAAATAAAGGTGCGTGTGAAAGCATTGTTGGTCGGTTTGCATAACAGACTCAATTTGACGGTCTTGAGGGAGAGACAGAAATGTAGGATCTTCAGATTCCAATTTATGTATGTCGGATAGGAAATAACGAAAATACAACTAACAAAAACTATTATATATTTGCGGGCATAAGTATTATTCTCTTGCGATTCTTGCGCAATTCTAGTTGCGTTGCTTTTGGCATCTCTTCTTCTTTTATCGGTCCAAATCTGGTTCAATAAGAAAAAATAAAGAAAACGTTTCAAAAGGAATTTAAGACTTGCCTTTCGCCAGCCACCGGTATTGCGATATGGAGGCCCTAGGTTGTTGAGCTCTATAGTGAGGGAATTCCAAAATTCCTTGGCTGGCCCATTCTCTTCCCATTCCCATGGCCACAATATTAGCATTGGCTTCGACAGCCGAAATAAGCGCTTAAACTGCCTTTTGTTTGTCAGTTTTCTGTAAATAAGTGTGAAGCAGTAACAATAAAAAAAAAAGTCTTACTTACCTTTCCTTTTTTTTTTTTATTATAGTTAAGTATTAAATATTCAATAGCAATAATATTGAGATACCTGTATTGGGGAAAAGAAAAAAATGCATTTATAAAAATTAATATGTTTATTTTAATGAAAACAAAACAAAAACATTGAATACTTAGTTACGCAAATTTTATAATTTTTGTTTGGAGACGCGTTTCAGAAATATTATTCCATCTTCGGGCGGGGTTGGGGTCAAAATACTGTATGGGTCATAATACTGTACTTAAAATACTGTATCTCAAAATACTGTATTTCAATATACTGTATGTACAAAATACTGAATGGTCAGATATGTAAAAAATTGCCGGCACTTTTTGTTGATATGACATTTTACAGACTGTAAAATCGAATATATAAAATTAAAGAAATAATGTTAAGGGTAGATGACCCTTGTCACTTAGGGGTATGGAAAATAATTATTAGCCGATTCTCAGACCTACTGAATACGCATATAAAATTTGGTAAAAATCGGTAAAGCCGTTTCAGAGGAGTACTGTAACTAACATTGTGACAAGGAAATTTTATATATATACTAGCTGACCCGCCCGGCGTTGCTCGGATCTAAGTTATTTAAAAAATTGTCAGGAAGACCCGCTGGACTAAGCTGAAAATAGCCGGAAAGTTTCTAGTTTCCGTGTGAATATGGTCATGAAATAAAGTCTATGTGAGGGATACCTAATACTAAAAGAATTTTTAATATCGGCTCAGAATTTTTCGAGTTTTCGTTCCCGTTCCGGTTCCCTTTCCTATCCCCGTTGCCGTGGAAAAACTGGTATGAAAAAAAGTTGTAAGTCTATTCTTGGAGCCACAAAATACATAATTTAAAAACTTCATCGAAGTCGGTCAAGCCGTTTCGTGAAATAAAGCCATCTGCTGAACCGACATTTACGGGTATGACAAAAAGATAGTAACCGATTCTCAGTAAAATAAGATCCATTAGAATCGGTTGAAAATTACGGGCGTTAGAAGGAAACAAAATTTTAAGATTAAGAATAATTTATACTTACAACACAATTACCTAGCCGTTGTTTGCGGGAGCTATTGGCACGTATTGAGTACTTTTGAGGTTGTGTAATAAATACATTTCCTACCCCTCTTTCTGCTTAGCTACTCATTAACTTACTAACTCTTCTGACACTTAGAACTTAGTAAATGCTAAGGAAATTTCTGAGCCTCACTATCGAGCTCAACGCTGCTGCAACATACATTAAAATTAAATTTATAGGGGAAAACATGCATATACCAAAAATCTTTAATACCGACAATTACAATCCGTGCGAAAGTTGCCAATCAGTACTAAGTCCAGCAGCTTATCTGTCAAATGTAATCTGAAATAGTTAATAGTTAATAACTTTAAACCACTAAATTGATAAAACTCAATTCGATTTAAATAAAAGTAAAGAAGAAAACTTACACTGTTATTGCAATGAATTCTCTGAGCAAAAATTATGATTTCAGAATTTATTTTGAAGCAAATTAAATTGATAAATATGACATTTATACTGAGATTGTAGACTCTAATATATAAAACTCTCGTGTCACAGTGTAAATTAAAGAAACAATGTTAAGGGTAGATGGCCCTTATCACTTAGGGGTATGGAAAATAATTAGTAGCCGATTCTCAGACCTACTGAATACGCATATAAAATTTGGTAAAAATCGGAAAAGCCGTTTAGGAGGAGTGCGATAACTAACATTGTGACAGGGAAATTTTATATATATAAGGATATATAAAGAAGGATTTTAAAAAAAATTTATTTTGATTTTATTAAAATTTGATATTGAGGTTTTTTACTTTAGAAGGCAAGTTACACGTTTTACATTCGAGAAGCAACTGTCTGCCAACATTCCGAACAAAACGGTTCTCGCCGATTCAACAAATTGAATCGGTTAGTTAAGATTTACATAGTCTGCTAATTTCTGTTCTTGCCACTTGGGTCACTTATCTGAAGCAGGGATATAGTGAGTAGGCTTGCAAGTGTAGCACGTACCTTTAACTTCGCTACAAGCCCTATCGATGTTCCCTCCTGGAATAGCAGAATAATAATAAACATATTTTATGTCCTGACGGCACATTTATGTTGGGGCTCCAAAATTCATCTAATCGAGGTGTCTGGCTTCTGATATAAAAGAATATTTCATCTAAATGGCGAGATTCCTAGGGTGCTGCACGTAGTTTATTTTGAACCACTTCGCCACTTCTTTGCTTTCGCAATGGAGCAGCGAAGCGTAGAAGGAGTTGAAGTATGCGATGACTTCTTCGTGGGGCACAAACGCCAACGCCTTCATCATACGCATTTCCAAGGAAAACACTTCCTCCGTGGCGTACTTCCTTCGGAACCCCATGTGTTGTATCCGCCTCCAAATAATCTGCCCAAAATGGAAATTACATCCTTGGAAGTCGGTCGTTGGCATGTACTCTCTCGCTGATGTGATATGGCCTTCTCAAAATCGGAGATGACCCGCTCCGGGCTCAGGTTGATGTTTTGCTCGGCTTTAAAGAGGCTAAACCAAACTTGGCCGTATGCCTCCTTGGTTTTGTGCGTCATTAGGCAAAATGCCAACGGCACAACCACCCCATCCAGATACCCATGGATGGAGAAAAGCTGCTGCATTATTGTGGGCACAACGGCAAAGGTGACATCTACTAGCCAGCATTAGGCTTCGCCCAACAGTTTCAGAGAACTGGGTGTGCCGAGAAGGATGTTGTGACAGTGGTTCTCCGCTGCAAAGGTCACCTCGTCCAACACAAACACCTCCCCAGCAATGAACCGAACGTTGTTCGGTATATGGATGTCATTGATACTAGTTGGCTCCCGGATATTCGCGAGGCGCACTCTCTTAATCTTCTTGCCTTGAGCCTTGTTTGACGGAAGGTAAAGCCGGGAACCAATTTCAGCGCGCAGAATTGAATCACGAATGATTACACTTGATGGCAGGCTCTCCCTTGCCTTGTCTTTAACGTAATTGTTGGCACTAATCACTTGTCTTTCGTATGCCAACGGGTCATGGCTATGAATTCCTGGCACATTAAGTACTAAGTGCTTGTCGTCGACAATTTGTGTTCGCAGTCGAACATTGCAGCACTTAGACTTGCCCGCAGCACAACACCAATAAGCGATCCCGTTAGCATTCACTTTTTCCTTGTCGAAGAAATAACCACCGAACACTAGAGTTGTGCAAAACAGTTCCAAAGGCGGAACGAACATGGAACGGTTCTTTTTTCGGTCGGAACTAGTTCCTGGAACCATGTCCGCGGAACTATCAAGATTTTATATAAAGTGGCATGAGTTGGACAGATCTCTTTGAAGCTATACTAGATAGCCTGAGTTCAAACACTTATTAATTTTATTCGTTGTGGTTTTAACTTTATTGCAAACAATTATAAATATTGTTTATTTGAACACAAAAATTCGGCTTTCCAATTAGAACTTTTAATGAAATTAAATCAAAATATATTCATTAAAAACGGGAATTCAACTTAAATAAATATTTTTCTACAAGATTTGGAATCCATTTAACATATTTATGTAATAAATAAAAATTATATACACAAAAAAAAAAACGAGTTCAGTCGTAAACTTAAATTAATATTTTCTTCAAGATTTTGAATCCAGTCAACACATTTAATTTAACTTTATATAAAAAAGTATATACACAAAAGCAAAGGAATTCAGTCGTAGGTTTAATAAATATTTTTCTTTATAGTTTTTCACAAGATTTTAAATCCAGATAAAATTTGGAATTAAGTTGAATATAAAAAAGTATACACATAAAAACAAAAGAACCCAAATAAATATTATTCATTTATTAAATTAACATTGAGTTGTTAAATTAGAACTTATAAAAAGCAATTGGGAAACAATCTGTTTCTCCTGTCGGTTTGAATTAGCCCGGCTTTCGAAAAAATCCTTTCGCAAGATATCGAAGCTGCGACTAAATTCAGCCTTTTCAACATATGGTCGTACAAAATCGGGTAAACGTTTTTCCTTGCATCCCACCACAGCAATGGATCTCCAGACCTGTCTAGGAGGGGCTCATTTAGATACTGGTTGAGCTCAACGATCCCAGCAGCTGTTGTGTGTTGGGGAACTAGGTTTTCCATCTCCGAATCAAATACATCCCAAAAACGTCTCCTTTTCTCTTGCGTTGCTGACGAAGTCGATGGAAGTACTTCTTCTTCCAGAACAGAAGCAGAGGCAGTTCGTGTTGGCTGTGTTGTCTGATCCTCAGTCGCAACTTTGTGCTTAAGGTTATCAAAAGCCGTTTTGAAGCTTTGCTGTTCTCGAGAGCCTTTGCTTTTGAATCTGGGATCCAAAATTGTTCATTCAGCATAAAGACATTTTTTTTCTAAGTCGTCGAATCTTTTTTTTACATTGCTCGCTAAGCGTCACCAGCATTTTTCGTACGCAGCTAGGTATTGTTTGGTTTTCGTCACGAAGGGAGTGTATGTCAAACTCATTTAAATACTGAGTTATCTGTTTCTTCAGTATTCTACAAAACACTATTACTTTCGAGAGACTGACAATCTTTTCACTAGATATTTCTACAGTGACATCATCGAAAATTTGTAGAATTGGAACCACTCTCTCTACAACGATCAAATCTTCTTCGTTTAATGCTAGGTCATTTTTCACTAATGCTAATGTAGCGATTACTGCAGTTTTTACCTTTAAAAGTCGATCTAGCATGTCGAAAGTTGAATTCCACCTGGTCGGAACGTCTTGTTTCAACTTAAGGACTGGTAAATCCATTTGTTTTTGAATTTCTCGTAATTTATACAATCCTTGAGTGCTTCTTTTGAAAAACTCAACTAGAGCATACTTTTTTAATATGCACGGCAATTTCTTCTAAGCCTGCTTGCACTGTCAAATTCAGTGAATGAGCGAAACACCCAATGGATTTCCAACCACCTAGCTGGACTGCTGCAATTACGTTCGAAGCATTATCGCTAACGATTGCCCCAACTTTGCTTTCTATTTTCCACTTGGAAATTTGTTCTTGTTATTTCGCTGTCCAAACTCAATGCAACCAAGCAGGTTAGATCAGAGTTTTGCATTCTTAACATCAATGTAATGCGCTGTGACTGCAATGAAGCTCAAGTTGTTAATTGAGGTCCATGCATCCATCGTGATACATATTGCAGGAACATTTTCAAGTTTTAAATGCACTTCTTCTTCCAATTTTAAACGGAGTTGGGGCAGTAGCTTCTCGGATAATGTCTTTCGTGTAGGCAACCTGAAAGAAGGACACAACAGAGTCACAAACTTGTTGAACGCCGCGCCGGTTCCTCTACTAAACGAAGCGGGTGATATTCCTGCGCTATCATCGTTATAAGCTGGTTGTCTATTTTTGCTTTTTTTTTTTGCTGAGAAAGCGGTCACAAAAATAAAGATATTTGAAAGCGAATAAACGAAAGAAAGAGAAAAGAAAGGGTTGTTTTCTCATACTTAATTTTGTCGCTACCTGATTGGCGTTTCTCAAAGAGGATTTTGCTGTACATCGTGTTTTCTTCTCTATTTTCTTTTGAAAACAACGCACAAGATTCAACTTGAACTGCAGACTGCCTACCAATTGCATGACATTTCATTAGTGAATTCATTGATGACCTTTTCCCTAATGAAAGCACCAGATGAATTCCTCGAGGAATTCATCCTTTTTTTCACTGGTGAGCAAATTTCCTACTGGGTTGGTTGGAAATTTCGCAACAGAAACACAATACACATGTGTGTAGTGTGCGTTTGATTATTTCGTTTATTTGTAATTGTAACCCAACTAAGCAGACATGTTCGCTCTCCTTTATTATCTTTATCTCCTTCTTTTGTGTATCGTTGTCGGAGCTATGGACATGTTTGCATTCTGTTTGTGTAACGAAAGGAAATGTGTCCGAGTAAGGATATAGTTCCTGGAACTATATAGGTCCGGATCGACTCAACTCTACCGAACACTACTTTCATCCCGCCTTTATTGCTAACAATGGTGTCGGCGAAATCTGTCGACTCCTTGAACCGATCAAGAGATGATCTTAGATAGGTCGAGTTTTTGAGAATCAATAAGAAAGGAGACCTTTACAAAAATACACATTGTAGTGAAATAGAGATCAGATTTGAAGAACGGTTTATGATTATTTGTCTCAAATTAGTGCAAAAATATTCCAATTTTGGGCAAAATATCTTAATTTGATATTACCGAACAATCGTTGGCAATATTTTGAAACTGTATCGTTGAAAAGGACTAACGTCTTAGTATCTAAACTTAAATAATTGATTTTTCAGTTATTAGCGAAATTCTTTTTTCTGATTTTGTGAAATACTCTAAGATTTAAAAACTAAACTAAACAGATCCGGCTCGAAGGACCAATTGTTCTACTAGGTTAGAAAAAATTAAAAAAAAAATATTTCAAAAACTTTTCTAAGAAAAATAAAACATAACCAGCTCGTTTCTTGTACAATCGGTTTATATTTACTTCTTGTATATATTACCATAGAGGTCAAAGTGACAAATTTTATGATTTTGTTTACATTATTAAATCTTGACATTTGTTGTGGAATGTATTTTTAAATAACTTTCGATTAATTGTTTTAGTTTAACATTCATTATAAACATTGTACTTTCGTACAACTTTGCAATAATGAACAGTTGACGAGAAAAGTTATGCCAAAGTCTGTCTTTGTGAACTTTTGACTTTGAATGTATGGGCATCATTACTGCAATAATACATTTATCAATTTACACATATTTTTAATTAAGACACTTAACGGACTTACCGCGACTAAGAATTTTTTAATCAAATTAATCTTTGATTATTATTTCCCGACGTTTCGACACGAAGTTTCAACACATCGACCGCAATGTGAACTTCGTCAATATGTCAATACTGCTGTCACTTTATTTATTCTCAGTTTGGTTTGCCATTTTCTAATTAATAGACTTACACCGAAACAAGGTTTACAGGGTGTGCCAACAGCAGAGTCACTAATTCGAGCAACCACGGATCATTTTCGCACCACTTTTACTCTAGCGGATAAAGTGCATCCTCAGAAACGCCGTTCATTGCGCACGGAAGGCGCTATTGCTGTTGTAGAGCAGTCGATCCACCATCCGCCATCCCATCCCATTCGACGTTACACACGTCGTGGTCACGGGTAGACTGTTTCGTCGATGCTATAGAGCAGAAAATGATACTCTGCTTCCTTGTCTTGGTTGCAGTTTGGACATTGACTTCTTACATAGCCTGACTTGCCACACCCATATCAGTTAAGGATAGCACGAGTTTACGTTTTGCTTGATTTGCCTTGTTTGGTGTCTCTCTCTTTCTTTCTGTAGAATACCTTCAATTTGCTTCAAGGCTTCTTATGAAATAAAACAATGGATCGTACAATATTTTGAAATTAAATGTTCGAAGTTTAATGTTTTAACTCTAGAAAATTAATGAATGAATCAACTTAAAATGTGCTTTGATAAATTATTACAGTGTACTTAAAACTAAGTAATTTTGTTGAGTGTGATGTTTTGTTTACATTCAACACTTTCTGCACTCATTCATGTGGTGTCCAAAATTGGACCAATATCCACACTTGATACGCTTCGGCTGCTGTTTAATGATGGACGAGATTTAATTTCTGTGTACTTTAAATTCTTTTTTGGTTTTTCTATTTTGTTACAATTTCTACTATAAATTACACAATTTCAGTAAAGAGAGATATATGTGTGGGGAAGCCACCAAAAATAGAAAAAAGCACGTATGTGTGCTGGTCAAACGCCAAAGAAAGAAGAGAAAAAGAACAGCATGTCATGGATGACATTTCCGGGCAGACCGGCAGTGTTCACACCATCGCGAAGTTGGGCCCGGTTGAGTATGTATCACTCACTCCAGCACCAGAGATGTGCAAGGAGGAGTGATGCATACTACTGAGCCGTAGATGACGTGAACAGCTGCTATTGTTTCTGCTCTTGTATTTTCCTTGGCATGTTTTTTTAAGTTCTCTTCGATTTTTCTTGCACAGGAGAGGAGTTCTTCGAAAGTTTTCATCTTATCTCTCTCAATCCTGGTTCAAATATTTTTTGTCTAGCAACCCAGACAACATATTGATCTGCTGTGCTTCTTCATGGGATCCATTCGGTAGTTCCGAAAAGAGAGTGCGTTTGTTGCAAATAAACATGTCCGTAGCTGTTTTTTCATTTTGCCTTTCTTCAAAAATTTCTACATAAACACCTGGTAGGCTGGTCTCGGCGAAACTTCTTAATAACGTTTTATTTATTGATCTTAGTGTGTCAGTTGTTTCCTGACAGCCATTTAAACCTAACCTAACCTAAATTATAGCCTCTTGTCATGTCTTGGTTGGGATTTTACTCCTTGCCACCAAGTTGCTGCTATGTGTTCGAGAAGCAGTGGAAATCCGATGAGCGCATTTTCTTCCGTGAAGAACATCAATAAATCCTTCCACCTTCAATTTGCAACGTTCTCCGTTATAGCGAATTGTGCACTTCGCGAAATTCCCATTTGGAACTACACGTGCCGGTGCTCTGTTGATTCCTATGCTGGAAATTAACGTCTGCAACTATTCCTCTGCCATAACGACGCTCATTTTGCTTTCTAGCCGTGAACTTCGTCTGACTGGCGTACTACGATTAATTTTGAGGTGTTCCCGTTAAGTTAATTTCGGTGCTTTACTACAGCCTGTACCAGTCAAGGTGCGTAGGTTTTTTACCTTCTAGGTGCAAACTTTTGACCTGAGGTGCAAAAGTACTTGGCCAGTTTAGTGCAAAAATTAATAATTTGGTGCGATATGGAATTACAGTGAATAATTGTTTTGTTTTCTCTCTGCTCGGGCGTTACGTTGTCGGTAACGGCGATGATGTAGGTACTGCCCCACGTTGGGCGCCAGTTGTAAAAGGGAGTTACTGCTATAAAAGAAACCAAAGAAATATTTTATAGCTCAACATAGCGTTAAATAACATTTATTCGATTAATTTCCTCCATTCATCATTTAGAAGCTCTATCTCCAGTCAATTTGTAGGGAAATATTTTGCAAGTCTCACAATTGTTGGCATTGTTCCAGCAATGACTTCCTTTGGGTCCAAATATTTCAGGATTTTAATTTCATCGCCTAAAAACTTGAATCTGCCTTCAATTTGTTTACAAAGATCTTTTAAAAAACTACACACAAGAAATGTAAACCAAAATACATTTGGGAAAATGGCAAATGGTTTTCAGTACTCAAGTTGATATGTTCCGGTTTAATAAAATTCTTCATAATATTAAGCTTTCAAGATTCCATACTTTAAACTAACAGGTGGATTTTGGTTGTCTCAGATTGAAACATTTTATTTAACTTATTTATCTTTGACATGTTATAAGAAATAAAATTTAAAAAAGCTAAATTTTCTTTGTTTTGCAAAAAATTTAAAATACCAATGGTTTTTGAGTTAGGTTCCTCAAATGCATGCAAAATAAAAAAAATTAAGCTAAGGATTCCATTGCTCTATAATTCTGTTAACAACCATTTCCATGGAAAGCCAACGAGTTTGACAAACTTTGTGTTCATCAAATCTTTTTCAAGAAATCTTTTTGCTTTTTAGAGCTATGGCAAAAGTAGAAATAGATATCCCTCAATGATTTTTCTATATGGACTGGTAAACATTTTGCAGCATAAGTTAAATGGTTAAAATTTTGGGAATCAAGTTTTTTAATCTTGTGCTTACTCAAGAGATTGCACCTGTCATCACAGCAGCGATATCTGACGAGAAACCTATCATATTTTCTAGTGGGATTCTAAAATCTGTAAGCGCCTCTATAATTTTATTAAAAATTGCCCAAAGAATTTGTCCTTGACACAATTTGAGTCAAAATATCTCAAAACAATAACCAGACACTTTTTTGATGAAACATCGGTGTCTCATCAACAATTAAACTGTATTTTACACGCTTCAAGTCTTTGGCAATTGCTTCCAAAGCATAAGGCCCCAAAATTTTAGTGATCATTTCGGTTCCTCTCCTTCGGCCAAATTTGACACGCTCTACTGCATTGGTGTCTTTCAAAAAACTATCTATCAAACCATGAAGAAAATCCGTTTGAGTAAAAGACAGGTTATATGTACTTAATACAATATAAAATTATACGAAGCTCTCCTCTGAGCTTGCTGTTTTGAACTACTTTGCTGCCGTAACATTGTTTAATAGTTGTTGTTTTCTTAAGCTGTTCAATCTTCCGAATATGGCATTTGTGTTTTTCATGTCGACCGAGTAAGGTTTTGCTATTTACCAATGGTTTGCAACATGGCTTGCAATACGCATTGTCGTTGACCTTTTGCATACTTCTTTTTTTTCATTTTCTTTTAAATTGCTACAGCAAAGTGTTTTTGTTACTATTATAAACTTATCAACTTAAACTACGATCTTACTCTGACTCCGACTTTGGCCTGCTGTTTCTTGGATCTTCTGAATCTGAATCTGATGAGGTTGAGGATATTACATTAGCAATTAAATTGTTTGCCCCCGGCTCTTCGGAAGTCAATGATGAAGACGAAGTGGCAAAATTTGCACTAAAACATTGAATGAGAATTCAAGGATGAAATAAATAAAATTTACATGTTCATTGCTTTTGGCACCAGAAATTTTCGCATTTTCAATTGACTTCTTGTTTCAAAACTCTTTCCTGATGCAATAAAGATGTTCTGGCAAGATGGCGATGTAGACGTATTAAACGTTGTTATTGACATAAAAAATTTACCTATTGTTTATTAATTAAACTCAATTGAAAATAATATCCAACAAAATTATTTACCAGAAAAATAAAATCAGCACTGCATATTACTCGATCAAAGCCAAATAGTAGAATGAAAGATTGCAAAATCTCATTTCTTTGGTTAAACTAAAACCAATCTTTTTGCTTTCCCGAGTAAACACGTTCATTTCATAAAGAACTTAGCACAAATTTGCTCCGAGATCAAAAAATAATGGTTTAAGATCAATTTAGTTTTACCTAACAGAAATAACACTGGGAAAGAAAGAAACATCCAAACAAAAAGCACACATTCAGCTTCGCATTAATACATTAAAAAAATGTAGCAACTGAGGTGAAAAAGTAAATTGTTTATAGATAAGAGAGTGTGAGTGGGTTTAATATGTGAAATGAGTTAAATTTTCAGCACTATACAATCAAAAAGAACAATTTTATCACTGACTAGCTGACCCGCCCGGCGTAGCTCAGGCCCTTCTTTTATCAAATTGAAAGTTAAGTATAGCATTCTCCAAGCTTTCATTCTAGTGGCAGAGAAGGGATGAAATATAGTCTATGCTGCTCAGGTGCAATTAAGCACTTTAACGATGACAAATTTTTTGGAATAGGCCACCCGGCGTTGTTCGGGTCTTAGTTTTAACCCTAAGGGATGAAATATACGCTAAGTTACTGAGGAACTATATGGCATCCCAGTGCCGAAAGAATTTTTGAAATCTCTCCAGTAATTTCTAGGTTTCCATTTCCAACTCCTTTCCTGATGGAATCGAAGTTCACGTGCAAATATGTGAATGAAATATAAGAACGATAAGTTCAATGAATTTGAATTGATAAAATCACAGACGAAATCAATTCAGCAACAATCAGCAACTTAAATTTTTCTCATTGAACTCTTAAATATAAAGTGTATTGAAAGTAGTTACAATTTGTTATCAAAAAAAAAATAAAAAAAATACGTATACGCCAGAGTCAATTTAAGAAAATGTATCGAATATGTGTTTTTTGTGTTCCGATAAATAAAAGACCTATTGTATAAATTAATTTTAAAACAAACAAAACGAATCCGTATTTAATAAAAAGCATTTTTTTAGTGAAGCATGAATTATTATTTTTATTTTCGGCACATCATGTTGCTTACTTACAAAACAGAGTTCCCGAAATACTGGCTGTTTATAAGGTTTAAATTTTATACTGACAGACACACACTGTTATGATACAGTCTGTTAATCAATTTAAAGCTTTCTCATAAGCAATATTTTTTGTTTTGTTTTGTTTTGTGGTGCGTAAATAAAAAAAGAAGACGGTTTTCCGACGCGCGAACATGCGACGTATATAACTGTCCATGCGCGAAACAGGAAAACTCCAAGTTGATTCCGCAAACTTCTAACGACTATCCTTTGTGATTTATTAATGGTCATTGCAAAGGCCAGATGTACTGGTAATTGTAAGCGTTTAAAATCGAATGGTAAATCCGTTGGAATCATCGGTATTCGCGGGACCAAGACATCCTCTCCTTTGAATTTTCCTTTTATGATCGTTGCTTCAATGACGTTATTCATCAGCTTGTTCACAGCCAATCTTGTTCCATTGCATAGTCGAGGTTGATTAATGTTACGCAGCATGATGATAACTTATCCTACTTTTAACTGCAAATTGTGAGGTAGTCCATTCACTGAAATTGAATTTAAAAATCCCGTGGAATAGTTGACTATGTCGTCCTGGTTCATGACGGTGTCGACTGATTTGAAGGAAACCAACTGTCCAGGAAGACAATTCCGAATGGTTGCACTGAGATCCTCGACACCTTTATTTTTCGCTGCCAGTATTGCTCGTTCACTCAGCCAATTATGGTTATTGAACTTTTGCGCTATATCCGGGAAAACACGCTAAAATCTGAGGGTAATGTGATGAATCCGGTCTAGGTGTAAACTGCAACTTTATTTTTTCCAATGTCTAACAACTGCTTTGCAAACACATTTGCAGTCTCATCATGTTGCAAAAATACTCGCATGTTAGTTGTTAATAGGAGTGTTTTTAAGAACCGCCACAAATTCGATGATTTTAGGCATGCATGTAGTTCATCAGCTACAGTTGATCGGGGAATAACTGGAAGAGTCTGACGAAAATCACCTGACAAAAGAATCATGACCCCACCAAAAATATTTTGGTTGTTACGAAGATCTTTCAACGTTCTGTCCAGTGCCTCCAGTTACCTCTTATGGGCCATTGTGCATTCATCCCAAAAAATCAATTTGCATACTTTCAATATCTTGGCCATTGCGCTATTTTTGGCGATGTTGCAAATTGGTGCTTCGGTGATTTGCATGTTTAGTGGCAATTTTAAGGCAGAATGCGCAGTTCTCCCGCCATCAAGCAAAGTCACGCTATTCCAGATGAGGTCAATGCTAGAGCAATATCCTTTCGCGATCTGATCCTCGCCAATAGCAACGAAATTAAGAACGTTTTTCCGGTTCCTCCGGGGGCATTGATGAAATAAATTCCACCAGGTCGACTGCTCACAGCTTTTATCAAAGTGTCGTACGCAATTCTTTGTTGTTCATTTAATTGTGGAACACTTGAACGAATTGTTTCGGCCGATACGAATTTGATGGTGCGATGTAGATATTACGGAATCCTTGAGCATCATCCCAGTATGAATCGTCTCAAGTAAATGTAATAGTTGACATGCCATGGTAAGTCGCACACAGCTGTCCATTAACTGTTATCAGTTGTTTAAACGATGTTGGACCACGAACATTCACCAACAACAATCGCAAATAATAACATTCACCGTTATTTGGATGTACCGTATAGATGCGACCCAGAGCGTCTGAAGCAAACTGGTGTTCCTTGTTTTCAACGCTGAAACGATTTCGATGATGCATTCCATGTGTAATAGCGTGCCATGTCAGCATACAGTAAAGTGCGAGCAAAATCATCACTTTGACAGACTGTAAAGAAGCTAATTTGATAAATTGACTACGTTTCCATTCCCGTTCCTGTGGGAATTTGACGTTGAAGTATAGTCTATTGTACTCATGGGCAATAAATTAAATTTTTACCAGTCAAAAAATTCAAATAATTTTCAAAAACAAACAATCAAATAATCTTATTATTTGCTATTTATTAAATTAATTTTTTGCTGTCAAAAATGATAAAGTAAAAACAAAAGTATTGTTTGAGTTAAATTTTTTATTCATAATTACTTACCTTTTAAACCATCCCTAGACCTCCACGAACATTTCAAGACCAAGATAAGATAAATCCGTTCAGCCGTTCTCGAGTTTTAGCCAGACTAACGAACAGCAATTAATTTTTATATATATAGATGTGAAAAAAGTGGTAGATTTTGAGTTGAGGGTGTTAGATTTTCTCGAATCGAAAAAAGTAGTAGAAATACGACTTAAGTAGTAGAAGTCCCAACACTGGTTGTGATAAAGTGGTTGTTACATTACCTCTTATTTTTGACTCCAAGTTAGTCCAGAAAACCCCTTTTTCAAATAAAGTTCTGGAGTATTTGCAAATGTGTTCTTTTTTAGCTTTCAGAACTCCTTAATACCTAGAAATCAGTTAAACATCCTGTCAGCATTTTTGTTGCAGACCTTGTAATGTATGACCTGCGCCTTACAATCATTGAAGACACAAACGTTTCATTCAAAGCTTAACAAAGGAAAGCCACTATATTGGGTTGCTGCTTTCATAATTATTTCAATTTTAATATTTGTTGTTCTTTTACAAAAAAAATGGCAAGTTTTTTTTTCGTTTTCAGGTCCACTTATAAATTTTAAAGTTATGATGTGTTAACATAAGATAAACTTTTAATCAATTAGAAATCTTATTCAACTCTATTTTTTTTAAATCCTTTTTCCTTGTTTTGTTTTATTTGCATATTTTTTTAAATGTTATGTTTAATTATTTTTCCTAGTTTTTTAATTTTATGTTTTATTATTTTTCTTAGATTTTTAATTTTTTTTCTAATTTTGTTTTTACATTTCTGTTCTGTTTGTTTTTAAAGTGAGGAACTTAAGTTTTTCAGTGATAATCTATAAATATCAAATTTTTTATTAAATTGAAAACATTTGTTTCAATTGATTAATACTAATTTTGAATAAAATAAAAAAGTTGATGGCTTACACTTAAAGCATTAATGAAATGCTACTTGATTAGTTTTTAGGGATTAACATTGAATAAAAAATACAAAAAGAATAAATTTAATGTGTTTTTCGATATATTGTTTGTTTTTCAGGTTAGAAAATGAACCGGAACTTCAAGAAAATAATGGGTAAAGTAGAGTGGACTTTCAAGAGCTTTTGGAAAAAAAAAGTTCTGAAAAATGCATGAAACCTTTATTTGAATAGTTAGTCGGTACTAATGCTTGAAGATAATTTCATGCAAATCTTGGTTGCGCCTGCGCCTCAAATGGTTTATCAGCTTAGGGCAACTTCGACATATCCTTTCTAACATTTCGGACGGTATCTCACGAATGAATGCTTCAATGTTGGCTTTCAGTGCAACAATCGAACATAACTTGTCGCTGTAGACATGAGCGTTAACATAAAGTTGCATTCAGCTATAAACTCTATATTCTAATTACCACAGAAGATTACAGCTCCCCAGGACATCCATTCCAACCGAACAAAAGCAAAAATTAACACAACAGCCATAATAATTTCAAATTGTCCAGTTAGGCAGTTATTTTCTGTTCCCCCCAACCAATAACCATTTTCCACGACAGAATTAGGAATTTACACGCACATCGTGCTCAGAATAGGTAAAGCGTCACAATCAACATAGCCCCACAAAAGGGCTAGCGGCGTTAAATCTCACTATTAATCGGGGAGCTTTTTACATTTTAGTCACCCAGGAAAAGTAGCATTGATTGTATGTTGTTTTTTTTCTCGCATGAAAGTTCACCGGCACAGAGTTGAGTGAAAGTAACTTAGGTTCCGGAGCGGACAGTGGGGATGTTTTATTAAAAATCATGCTTATAATTTTCTGCAAACAAGTTGTGGGACTTAAAATTGTCCACATCAATGCTCAAAGTTTGGCTCCTAAGATCGATGAATAGATGATATAGATGCGATTTGCATCTCTGAAACATGGTTTTCTCCTGACATTGAAGACGCCTTTTATAAATTGAATGGCTACATTCTCTTTCGTGCCGATAGATGTAGTCGTGGTGGTGGGGTTGCGCTTTTCATCAAAGAAGGATTAACTTGTAGAAAGGTTTGTTACTCCCCTGCGGAATCTTCCTATGAATATTTGTTTGTAGAAATATTTGGTGTTGAAAGCAACATTCTTCTGGGGGTAGTCTACAGACCCAACAGATATGTTGACCTGGAACCATTCTACAGCATCATTGATGAAATTAATACAAATTCACCAAATTTAATAATTTGTGGTGATTTAAATAACAACATTTTAGCCGATAGTAGCTTTAGCGAGCAAATGAATTCCTTCGACCTTCATCTTGTAAACTCTACTGAGCCTACACATCACAGTCAGACGTCAAGTACCCTATTAGATATCTTTCTTGTGAACAGTAACGATCAAGTCTTGTTCTACAACCAGCTTAACGCTCCAACTTTCTCACGCCATGACCTTATTTTCCTCACTTATGACTTCCAAACCATGCCTAGACCAAATAGTCGTCTGTCTTATAAACGAGACTTCAAAAATATTAACAGTTTTTCTCTCGAAACGGACATTCGTTCCATACCATGGGAAAATATTCGGCCCCATCGTGGTAACCGTCGGAGCGGAGTTCTCTCCGCAACGCATCTTTTTTTGGAGATTCAATTTTGCTTCGAAGTAGTTGTCGTCGTAAGAAATTTTTCACAAATGCGGCAATGCATTGCATTCCCAAAACTAAAATCTCCGCAACAAAAACTTATCGGAGAACGTCGGATCGTCCGATCGGAGAAATACCACGAAGCAAAATGTCTCCGATCTGAGAGAATTCCGCTCCGACGGCGACGGTTACCACGATAGGGCCGATTTTCTTAATGCCGACACCGAATGACCAGGTGAAGTTCTTAAACACAGAAATGCTAAACCTCTACAACCAACACGTCCCATTAAAAGTCAATAAAAACCGCAAAGATTCAAAACCCTGGTTTTCAAATACAATTAAAAATTTAATTAATCAACGGGATCAAGCATACAGGCGTAGAACTATATGAAGTATACAGAGTGCTACGAAACAGGGTGGTGATGGAGATAAGAGTATCAAAAACTCAATATTACTCAAGTCATCTCAATACTAAAATAGGTAGTGGGAATCTCTGGAAAAAATTGCGTGAACTTGGACTTGGTAGACAAAAACCTCAGTCGCATTCCAATATTAATGGTGATGAACTAAACAAAAAGTTCGTAACACCTATTAACATCACCCCTTTTATTGGTAACGAGGTTCCTATTGAAAACTTTTCGTTCTCATCTTTTTGTTTTTCAAGGGTAAGTCAACTCGACGTTTTAGAAAGTGTTCTCTCAATAAAATCCAATGCAGTCGGAGTGGACGAAATAAATCCTATCTTTCTCAAAGCCATAACACCACTCTTACTACCTTATTTTACACACATCCTTAACAGTGTTCTCACAACCGGTATCTTCCCAAAGCATTGGAAGTTGGCTAAGATTATACCCATTCCAAAAAATGCAGCAGGGAATGAATATAGACCGATTTCAATTCTCCCTTTTCTCTCAAAAGTTTGCGAAAAAATAATGCAAAAACAACTAAACGAGTTTGTAATGAGGAACAAAATGTTGGTCGATATTCGGTCAGGTTTTCAACCTAAGTACAGCTGCACTAGGTTAGGTTAGGTTGAATGGGGGGTGCAGCCACAAGTGGCAACACCTCACTCGGATCTCGATGATCCATTGTGCTCCCCGGGAAATCATAGGATGAGGAAATGGGAGGATTGGAGAGGTGGATGGTTATTGTGGTAGGGAACTCCCACTGAACCATTTGGAGCCCTGAGTAAATTTCAGGACGTTGCTCAGTGGGAGGTTAGAGATGTCGCCCAGTTCGTCGAAGAAGTATTCTCCGAGGGTTTTTTTCCGAGTGTGGGCTAAGCTAGGACACTCACAGAGGAAGTGAAAAGATCCCTCCTCTGCCTCCTCATCTTGGCATCCTCTACATAAGTCGGATGTGCTAATGCCCATTCTCATCATGTGGGTACCCAACGAGTTGTGACCCGTGAGAATGCCAATCAACAGAGAGAGCCGAGGTCTGCTTAGCTGGAGTAGAAATTCTGTTTTTTTCTTGGAAATATCTGGCCAAAGGTTTCTAGAGACTCTGCATGTTTCTAAAGATGACCACCTGTCATTGGCGATTTTTAGAAAATTGTGTTTGATTCTGCTTTTTTCTTGCTCTAGTGGCTTTAGAACTGAAGTGTTCGCTTCGCTGGATTCGAGTGCTGACCCGATTTTTGCCAGCTTATCCGCCATTTCATTACCGATAATGTCACGATGTCCAGGAACCCAGGTTAAACTAACTGTGTTTGTCTCATTGAGCAGTCTAAGGTTACTGCGACAGCTGTCTACTAGCCTGGATTTTGTGATAATGGATGAGATAGCTTTAATGGCCGCCTGGCTGTCTATGAAGAAGTCACTTCGCACACTGCGAGTACTTCTGCTTGAAAGACACTGCAGAAGTCGGGAAGCTTTATTGATCTATTCATGTTAGGGTAGTCTGAAAAGATACCTGATCCTACCCCTTCGTCCGTTTTGGAACCATCTGTGAAGACGGAAATGTGATTTTCTTTTATAACCCTGTTTTCCTCCCAGCTTTCTCTAGTCGGAAAGACTGTTAGGGCCACTGGATTGAAATCAATATGCGGGGGGGTATAGTCTGTTTGGATGTCTATATCTGTATGGTTCATGATGGTTCTATGGCCTGATATGCCTATTTTCCAATTGTTGCATTGTTTGAGTCGCAGTGCGCTTTTGGCCGCCATCTCCTTAGTAAAGAGATCTAGGGGGGCTAGCGATAGGAAGGTTTCCAGAGCTGCAGTTGGTGTTGTTCTCATGGCACTAGTTGAACCAATGCATGCAAGCCTTTGGATTTTGGTCATGGTCTTAAGGTTTGAAGCCTTCTCTAATGATGGCCACCAGACTAGACAGGCATATGTGAGGATTGGTCTTATTATGGATGTATACATCCAGTGAATGGTTTTGGGACCAGGTCCCCATTTTTTACCAAAAATTCTGCTACAAGTGTAGAAAGCGATTTGAGCTTTCCTTTCTCTTTCTTTTAAATTTTCTTTCCAGTTAAGTTTACGATCAAGGACTATTCCGAGATATTTTGCCGTACCAGATAAGTTTATTGGTATTCCATTAATGGAGGGAGGAAGTATATCTGGAATGTTACGTTTTCTCGTAAACAGAACAAGTTCTGTTTTTGTAGGGTTGACGTTTAGCCCACAGTTTTTCGCCCAGCTGGTGAGCTTGTTTAGAGCTGTCTGAAGAAGTTCACAAAGGGTGGTTGTGAATTTTCCCGAAGTCATGATGACGATGTCATCAGCATAGGCTACTGCTTTTATTCCGCTCCTGTCGAGTTTAACCAGGATTTGGTTAACTACTAGGAGCCAGAGTAGCGGGGATAACACTCCTCCTTGAGGTGTACCTCTACAAGTTTTTACTTTTAGGGTACTTTCACCCATTTCTGCTTTTACTATTCTCGTTTGGAGCATGGAGTCGATCCAGTTTGATAGCGTTGGCTCGATATTTATGGAACTTAATGCCATGCGAATAGCATTGTATTCAACGTTGTTGAAGGCCCCTTCTATATCGAGGAATGCAGCCAACGTGTACTCTTTATATTGGATTGACTGTTCAATGGTTCCGACTACTTCATGAAGTGCAGTCTCAACTGATTTGCCCTTTATATATGCATGTTGGGCTGTAGAGATCACATTGTTATTCAGTTTTGTTCGGATATGCGTTTCTATAATTCTTTCTAGAGTCTTAAGTAGAAAGGAGGATAGGCTTATTGGTCTGAAATCTTTGGGTTCAGTGTGAGAGGGCTTACCGGCTTTGGGAATAAATATGACTTTAACTTCTCTCCAACTAGTTGGAATAAAGGTGAGGTTTAGACAACCTCTGAATATTTCCACTAGTATCGGCACAATCAAGTCTTTGGGACTTTGGAGCATCATTGGAATGATACCGTCCGGACCCGCAGATTTGTATGCTGAGAATGAGTCAATGGCCCACATTACCTTCCTATTATCTACTAATAGATTTCCTATGTTGGATCTAACGTTAGCGCTAGGGTTTCCGCGTTCTGGGGATGTCATTTGAGAACACCCTGGAAAGTGGGTGTTCATGAGTGACTCTAGAGTTTCAGAGCATGAGTCAGTCCATGTGTTATCAGGTCTCCTAAGAAAACTAGGGATATTTTGGACCTTGGACATGACTTTTCTTAGCCTTGCTGCGTCATTTGTGCACTCAATATCTGAGCAGAAGTTGCGCCAGGCTGCTCTTTTTGCGTAGGTAGTTCTATTTTTGTATTCATTTTTACTGATCTTGTATAGGTCCCAGTCAGCCGAAAGGTTGCTAAATTTTGCTCTATTGAAGAGCCTCCTAGAGTTCCTTCTAAGGGTCGATAGTTCGCTTGACCACCATATGGGGTTGGATCTACCTTTCCCTTTGGATAACGGGCATGAGCTTTCGTAGGCATTGATTATGTCTGACGTAAGCTTGTTTACCTGTGTCTCTATGGCTGAGCAGTTAAGCAAAGGCTGATTGTTGTTTTGGCTGAGAGTTAGGGCCAGTTTTTGGTTATAGAGACCCCAGTCATTTTTCCTAGGGTTTCTATAAGGGATACAGTTTTCAGATTTGTGTTCTATTTCGAATGTTATCATTCTATGGTCAGAGAAGGTTACGTTGTTGGAGACCCTCCAATTACTGGTTACTAGCGTACCAGAGTTGGTGGATAGTGTAACGTCTAACACTTCTTTTCTTACCTTTGTTACAAATGTTGGTTCGTTACCTCTATTCATAATTATCAGGTTGTTCTCAATAATATATTCAAAAAGTGACTCACCTCTTTCGTTCGTGTTTGTACTTCCCCACTGTAAGTGATGGGCATTAGCATCACAGCCCATGAGAAGGTCCCAGCCATTCCTTTTTGTAGTGGCGACCAGTTCTGCAACAGCTGCCGGCGGGGGGTTGGAGGTTGCATCGCCCGGCATGTAAACGGAGGCTAGGATTAGGGGTGGAGCCCCTTCTCTTTCGCACTTCACTGTTGTCAGATCACTGCTACTGTGAGGGGTTAGAAGGAAGAGATTTAAATTTGCCTTTGATAAAATACATGTACGATAGTTACCTTCTGTAGGCCCTTTGCTAAAGTAAAGTAAGTGATCTTTGGATTTCAGTCCGCAGATCCGGCCATGATGCATCCACGGCTCTTGAATTAGGGCTAAGTCGATGTCAGTTTTTGACATCAACGTGGTCAAGGTGGCAGAGGCCAACTTACTGTGCTGCAGGTTTATTTGTAGCACCTTCATTGTCTTTTTTGTGTTCGTCATTTTTGTTTTGTAAGTTGGCAGCCGTTGCCGGCCTCACCCTAACCTTGTTTAGGCCAATGTTTAGTCTGTATCCCCTTTCTGGAAGCATAGCCATTGACTCATGATTGAGCATGACTACGACTTCTTGGCCTGCGCTCGTAGGCTCTTCCATCTCCAGTACTTCCCAGTCAGCACTTGGGAAACTTGGGTTGAGTTTTCGTAAGAAAAGCTCAATTGTTTCCTTCTTCAAGCGCGGTCCAGGAATGTTTATCCGGACTTTGGGTCTGGTGGGGAGGTCTTTTTTTTAAGGCAACTTTAAGCGTTGCTCCTTCTATAAAATCCGCCATTTCGGATATCTTTGTTTTTAGCCAGTTAAGGGTAAATTCATCATTGCACATGAGAATTTTGAAACCCTTTAACGTCGAGATTGGTCCAAAATCAGGCACCGCGCCCGAGGACGTGGGAAGCTCGTCAGTCATGCACTCGAGTAGCCTTATTTCCACTCGAGTCCAGTCTTCTTCGCTTAGCCTTTTTTCTGGACTCCCCTCATTGATAATGGCCACCTGAAGGCTCTCTTTTATCAATTCCGCTACAGTACTTTTTTTGTCAGTTGTACTGGCCGTCTTGGGCTTTTTGTTCACGGACATTGGAGGGGGTGTCGAGTCATTGTGTCTGGCTCTCTTTCTTTGACTGCTTTCTTGGGGCTTTATAAACCTTTCGGGTTTAGGACCATCCAGTGATGGTCTCCCTGGGGTTTTTTTGGCCACCGCAGTCTTTGCCAATATGGTTTTCTTTTTTGCTTCTTCTTCTTTTGTGACTCTACCTCTGGGTTCTGCCAAGGGCAAGGTCTTGGCTTCCATTTTATTAATGAATTTCCGAGCCCAGCTTAGGCGTTTCCAATCACGGAAACACAGCGTTGAGGTGTCACCTTTACCGAATCTTCTTACGGTCCTTCTGGCATTTTCGAGCCTCTTTTGACCTGGGTCTTGTGCATCTTCCTTTTTCTGTACCCTCGGATTAGGGCCTTCACCTTTTGCCGGCTCTGATGAGCGATGGCTCTTGGTTGGGGCTTTCTCCTCACAGACTTTAGGATTTGCGCTTTTTTCCGGACCCTTGTTTGGCGTTGAGGTCATTTTGGCCGAAATCTCATTTTTCGCCAGGAATTCGCCTCTTTTGGCCTCTAGCCGCCTTGGGACAGGATTTTCGGCCACGGTGACATCCGCGATAGAGTCGTCAGAACTGGTGAAAGATTGATAGTCGTCTTCCTCGAGGATGCGATGTTCCTCTTCTGACGTTATCTCTCGTCCACCTGCTCCTCCTTCTCCATCATCGGAGTCTGTGAAATCCATGAGGTTCTCCGAGAGTCCCTCATTGGTTTCAGCGGCTTTCCTGCTGCAGCCAGGAATGCAATCTTCTGCATTGTCTATCTTTTCTTTTCTTGTCACTGGCGACTTATCTTCTTTCGAAGCCAAGCCATCGCCGACAGCCGTGACTACTGCCGACTTTTGAGCGTATATCCCCGCTCGAGTTTTCTCTTCTTCGTTTACTTGTTCCATGTTTAGATAGACATCTCTGTTTGAGGTTAACTTAGTTGTTTGACTCTGCAACTGGATTGCTGGAGTGTCGAAACGTAAGCTCCCCCACCACGTCAAGGTGAAACCTCGTGAGGGAGACAGCTGCACTACTGCAATATTGAAAGTGGTTGAGGATAGCAGGAAAAGCCTTGACAACAATGATGTTACTTTCTTGGTTCTCCTAGATTTTTCGAAAGCCTTCGATATGGTCGACCATGCTGAACTCCTTAAAAAACTACAGTTCTCGTACAACTGACGCAATTAAATTAATTAAGTCTTATTTGAGTGACAGAATGCAGGCCGTCTGTGTTGATGATAAACTCTCAGGATTCCTTCCTGTGTCACGTAGTGTCCCCCAAGGATCAATATTGTCACCACTGCTCTTCTCATTATACATTAATGAAATTGTGTCTATTATCACCCAAACATCTAGACATTTTTACGCCGATGATATCCAAATTTATAAAAGTTGTTCACTCGGGCTGATAGAGGATTGCGTCATCACAATTAATGAGCAGCTTGGTTTGATCTCTGACTGGTCGATTAGTAACGGTTTGAGTCTAAATCCTACTAAATGCAAATGTCTTGTTATATCAAAAAAAGCTCTAGATTTAACATACTTCCCATCAGTTTTATTAAACAATACTGCTTTAGAGTTTGTTAACACTGCGAGGAACTTAGGGATTTAACAGAACACTGACTTGGAACAACCATATTTATTTAATTGTCGGAAAAGTGTAGGGAGTTCTCCGTACTCTATGGCACTGTCAACAATTCACACCAATTAATACACGAATAATGCTTGCAAAGACCCTCATCATACCAGTGCCTACTCATGGCTGTGAAATATTTCTCAATTGTGATTCCTCTTGCAGAGCAAAATTAAAAGTCGCATTCAACAGCACTATTCGTTACATTTACGGACTTCGAAAATATGATCATGTCTCGCATTTAAGTATGAGGCTTCTTAATATGTCGTTTGAAAACTATCTAAATTTTCGCACAGTAAAAATGCTTTACAATGCTATGCAATCGCATAAGCCACAGTATCTTTACGAAATTCTTCGCTTCGCGGAATCAAACCGTTCGAACACAATTATTCTCATCTCAAAGACAATTTTTCATCACCGCAATCCGTCTTTGGAACTCACTTCCCTCTAATTTGAGGAAAAACAACAACATGGAAAAGTTTTACAAAGAATTATTTGTTTACTTAAACAACCAAAGCAACTAGTTTCAGTCGTCAGCCTAATTTAATTAATTTTAATTTAGTCTCTCCTTCTTTGCCTTAATCTTCTTTTATCTTTTATTACTCTCTCTTTCTTTTATTTCTTTTTTTTCGCTTTAATTTTTTAAAATTTTTTGTAATGTATTAATTTACTAAACGCATAGATGTGTACTTTGTTATTTAAAATTTATTTTATATAATTGCATTTAACATAATATTCTTTTTTGAAAAGTACATCATTTACAACAACTATCACTATTTAATAAGATTTATCTTAATGTGTTAGCTTATGAATACTTAATAAACTAAACTAAACTAAACTAAAAGGAGATTTCAGGAATGTTTTGATGGGATCGTCTAAACTCTAAAGCGTCCTAATTGGTATTCCCCCTTCGAACAACCCCCAAAAATCGTTATTTTTCGTCTTTCTCACTCCGTTCTCGATATGGAGATTTTTACATTTTAGTCACCCAGGAAAAGGAGATTTCAGGAATGTTTAAATGGGATCGTCTAAAGCGTCCTAATTGGTTTTCCCCCCTCGAACAACCCCCAAAAAATCGTTATTTTTCGTCTATCTCACTCCTTTCTCGGAGTAGCATCAAAGTCTTCCATTTTGGAAAAAAAAAGTTTCCACGTAGTGGAGTAACACAGACGCAATACACAGTTGCGATATTTTCCTCCTACAACAAATTCATTTTCCAAAGCCTTAATATCGGGAGTTTTTTTAAAGGTTGCTTTTTCGAATAGGGATAAAACTGACATACTGTGGTCAAATCATGTCATTTATGTTCAGTTTGGTTTGCCATTTCATCACGAACAGGTTGACAAAATAACGCAGGTCCTCTCCATTCCTCATAAGTTTTGTTTATAAAAAACCTCAGTCCGCCAAAGCGACACTTATGTGTTTGGCTGTATGGACCTGTAGTTATGCAGCTTCGAAAATCGAGTATTTCTTAAATTATTATTTGCTCCTATCACAAGGCCCGCCGCAGCCCCGCCCGCCGTAACAATTTCGGACTACGAACGCCAAAAGGAAGCATCATAGACACCTTCGTAAGGAAAGTTTTGCTGTGAAATTTGTTGCCATTGGTGGAACTATAAACAAATTTTAAATATCTGTTGCAAAACCTTCATTAATAAGACGTTTTTAGTCCTCTCTTGTTGGCATTCGTAGTCGGAAATTGTGCCCGTTTCGTAATGGTTAGCATGTCTGCCCATTACGCGGGAGATTCGTGTATCGAATGCCAACAGAGACCAAAAATGTTTATCCACGTATATCGCCTTTCGTGAAGAATTGCCAGGTCCTCCAACAACGATGACGGATTTTGGAATAGGTCCAGGCCACCCGGCGGGCGTTGCTTGAGCCTGTAGTTTTAATCCTGAGGGATAAAATATACGCTAATAGGGCCCCTACATTACGCAAACACGTTTGTACAACGTGTGCTTGTGCAAACATAGTTCCGCCATACACTACCCAAACATGTTTGAGAGTTATTAGTTGCTTGACGTTTTTCATATCAATCGGACCTATGAGCAATGAGCGATTTTGCATGTGCTGCTTTAATTATTGCAATAAACTTTGCTTTTAACATACCACAACACCGGTAAACTTTCATATAATTCGAAAAATTCCGTCCAAAAAATTTGTTGTTGTTTATTCATTTACTTCTTGAAAATTGACAACAGTGAAATCTCCCTTTGCGGACACCTCCCTTAGACGGACAAATTTTTTTGCACGGAAATTGCTCCATATAAGTTTCATTGTTTTCAGTTTCCTTTAGACGGACACTCTCTTGGATGGACGCGGACAGAAATTTGACGTATGAAAAAAAATATTTTCTCTTAGACGTACACAAGAGCAGGATCGAACATTGATAACTTTGGCAGCGGTATTTTTTTTAAGTTGCAGTTTACAGCGTGCATCAAATTCTTTGAAAAATATGTACATATGTGCCAGCTGTCGGTCCAGAAACTCTATTACGTGTGTGTTAATTTTGTATAACTGTTGAATGTGTATTTGATTTGAAGAATTGCATGTATCTGTTGGATCTTTTTATATTTTTATTCTCTCATTTATGTTAAGAAAGTAATCTTGTTTGGACGTAAAAAAAAAGTGTTTGTTTTTTTTTTATTTTAGTTTATGTGCGCTCAGGCAGTTTTATTTTTTTATTTTTACCTATGTAGATTTTATAGAAACAAGTTTTAGGATGTCACCAAAAAAAGAACTTTGATTTTTAAGGTAAAAGAAGACGTAACTAGCTCTAGTCAAAAATATAAAAAAGCATACAAGAAAAACAAATGAATTTAAAATAGGAAAAACCTAAGTTGCTGATCTACTGAAAAAAAAGAATGAGCTTTTGAGTGAATGGAAGCGAAACTACAATGCAACTCATCTTAAAAAACGATTAATTTCGTCAAGCGGCCCTGATAAAAATGTTTTCGAGTGGTTCAATGAAACAATATCGACAATGGGTGCTGATATCTGGGAGTGCAATTCGACAACAGGCAACAGAAGTTGCAAGGCGCTTAGGAGTCACGGATGTCAAAGCATCAGCTATTTATTTTTAAAATTTGGTGCTTCCCTTTGATTTCCCTTAAACGGACAACTCCCTTAGGCGGACAAAAAATTCTGCACCATGGCTGTCCGCCCAAGGGATATTTCACTGTATTTGAGCAAAATTCAACACACACGACTCAAACATGTTTGTGCAAACACGGAAAATTCAAATTTTTTTGAATTTCTTCAAACCGTTAGCAAAAACACTCAACATCGCTACACACTACTCAAACAGTTTGCACAAAAATTTTTACAAAAACAAAATACATATGTTTGCACAAACGGTTTGTGTAGTGTAGGGTCCCTATAAGTGACTGAAGGACTATATGGCATCCCAGTGCAAACAATTTTTGAAATCTGTCCAGTAGTTTCTAGGTTTCCATTTCCAGCCAACTCCTTTCCTGAGGGAATCTTCAGTTCACGTGCAAATATGTAGTGAAATATAAGTTTATGTCACTGAGGGATATTTATTTATTTATTTGTATTGACTACAGTTTAAAAACTAACAGTCTTGGTTAAACTTAAACTAACTAAATGAAATTTGATTTGAAATAATGTAACAAATGTAATTTTGTTAGATCGCTAGTTGAAACATCAGAAACAGAATAGTAATCATTAAAAAATCTGCAGCATCTTGTCAGGGGCTCGTTGGCTAAATAATTATATCTCTGGAAGTTGACGTGTAAAGGTGTATAGTTTCGAGTCCGACGGGCAGGTACGTTAAATTTGATTAGGGAAAGTAAATATGGTGACGATATTTCTCCATTGATGATTTTTAACGTTGTTAAGTAATTGAAAACCTTCCTCCTGTCTTCTAGTGTGTTCATTTGTAATAACAGCAACCTATGACGATATGGTGGAAGCAAAAAGCGATCATTCCAGTTTAAATCGCGAAGTGCAAATAGTAGAAACTGTTTCTGGACTGATTCTATGCTTTGAATATGGGTAGCATATGTAGGTGACTAAATTTGACAAGCGAACTCTAAGCAGCTTCGTACGAGTCCAACATAAAGAGACTTTGTAACATATGGGTCGTTAAGTTCTTTCGACCAACGCTTAATCATCCCCAGTCTTGATTTTGCTTTATTAACTACGTAGTCAATATGGTCATTGAAAGTAAACTTTCGATCAAAGAGCACTCCGAGATAAGTTCAATGAATTTCAATTGATACAGACGAAATTAATTCAGCAACAATCAGCAACTAAAATTTTTCTCATTGAACTCTTAAATATAAAATGTATTGAAAGTAGTTACAATTAATTATCAGAATAAAACTGAAAAAAAAAAAAAACAGTACGTATACGCCAGAGTCAACAGTATACACTTAAGAAAATGTATCAAAAATGTCTTATTTGTGTTCCGATAAATAAAAGACCTATACGTTTGTATAAATTAATTTCAAAACAAACAAAACAAATTCGTATTTATTAAAAAAAAACATTTTTTTATGAAGATTGAAACATTATTTTCGGCACATCATGTTGCTTTACTTACAAAACAGTGTTTTCCTGAAATACTGGCTATTTATAAGGTTTAAATTTGATATTGACAGACACACACTGTTATTATACAGTCTGTTAGTTAATTTAAAGCTTTCTCATAAACTATATTTTTTGTTTTGTTTTGTGGTGCGTAAATAAATAAAGAAGACGGTTTTCTGATGCGCGAACATGCGACGTATAACTGTCCATGCGCGAAACAGGAAAACTCCAAGTTGATTCCGCAAACTTCTAACGACTGACGCATGTACTCATGGGTAGTAAATTAAATTCTTACCAGTCAAAAAGTTAAAATAATTTTCAAAAACAAACAATTAAATTAGCTTATTATTTGTTATTTATTATTTTAATTTTTTGTTGTCAAAAACGTCCCCGTGCAGTGTCGGGTTAGAATAGCACTGCAGCGCCTCCCCGCTTGTCGTAAAAGGCGACTAAAGGAACAATCATATCTAGACGACTAACATCAAAGTGAGTCTAGCGACACACATACCACCTAAAAACTCTCCCCAAGTATGCATGCAGATCCCGGGGTTTACACGACTGGAGATTACCGGTGTAGTAAAAGGGAAATCAAACTCATTAAATGGAGCATGCATGTGTCGAAAAGGATGAAAAGGATGAAAGAAAATTTTTGAAAAATTTTGAGCATTATGGAAGTACTTGCGAACATAAGAAGCACTACCCCGCCAGGCAGTTCCATTGCTATGCATGGAGCTGATCCTGGACCGAGCAGCAATGTTCGGGTCAGAGCTATACGGATTCCGGGGGCTAGCAAAGTAATGCGACGAGTTGGACGAAAATTTAGAGTCGCGAGTTGGAACGTTGGAAGTATGACTGGTAGAAGTCTTGAACTCGAAGAGATGATGAGAAGGAGGCGAGTGGACATCTTGTGTGTTCAGGAAACGAAATGGCGAAACACGGTAAACAAAGCCCGTTTCTTAGATGCAAAGACCAAGGCTTACAAGATGTTCTACTATGGAACGGAACAAGGTAGGAACGGAGTCGGTATCATCCTTGACCAAAGTTTATGTAACAGCGTGTTGACCATTTTGAAGTCCAGTGACCGTTTGATGTCTCTTAAATTGGTGATGGAAGGAAAGGTCTGGAATATAATCAGTGCATATGCTCCCCAAATAGGGTGTGAGCAGGAGGAAAAAGATGCATTCTGGCTTGATTTTCATAACCTACTTAAGAACATCCCAAAAGAAGAGTATTTGTTTGTTGGAGGAGATTTGAATGGACATGTCGGGAAGACAAACGAGGATTATGAAGACTGCCATGGAGGTTTGGGATTCGGCACCAGGAACACTCCTGGTGAAGATATTCTAAGTATGTGCAAGTCATACGGTCTAATCGTACTAAATACCATGTTCATCAAACAAGACCGACACCTTATCACTTACAGCAGTGGAGGAAATGAAACCCAGATTGATTACCATTTGGTAACCAATTACATGAAATCTCGGGTGAAAGACTGCAAAGTGATACTAGGAGAAGCTGCTGCTCAACAACACCGTCTTCTTTTAACAGAATTTTTTACGGATGCGGTAAAGGAAGTCAAACAAACAAAGGCTCCTAGGAGAATCAAGTGGTACAATCTGGAGAAAATCAAAGGACAGCAATTCATTTCGTATATGCAAAGTCAGCTGTGTAATACCATCGACGCAGTTTCAAATGCAATCACGGCACAAAATATGTGGGATCGCCTACAACGAACCTGCTTAGAGAGAGCCAAATCACTGTTAGGAGTCTCAAAAGGACACCACCAACAAGCTAAAGAAACCTGGTGGTGGGATGATGAAGCTAAAGCAGTGATTAGAAAGAAGAAAGCAGCTTTCCAAGCTTGGTCGAAGTGCCCCTCAAGAAATACGAATGAAAAAGCGCGTTTCAAAATGGAATACAAGAGCTGCAGAAAAGAAGCGAAGAAAAAGTGCGCCCAACTTCAAGCAAAAGCACGGAGGGCCTGTATCGAGAGCTGGAAGAGATTTCTGCCCCAGCTGCTGAAGCAAATCAGGCAATCCAAGAGCTAAGACAAAGCAACTTGAATAAGGGAGCAACCATTTTCAAAATAGCCGCTCAGAGAAGGAGAAATGCGCAGGAGATTCGTTCGCCGAAGTTCATCAATGATGCTCAAGGAGTGCTACTTGTGGATGACGACAAAATTCTTCACAGGTGGCGACAGTATTGTGATGATCTTTTGAATGAACAGTTTCCTCGGCGCCACTTTCCAACAGCTGCACCTAACTTTACGGAAGTATCCGACGTCACAGTCGAAGAAGTTAGGGAGGCAGTTAAGAACTCCAAAAAAGGCAAAGCGATTGGGCCAGACGAGGTACCATATGAGTTTTGGAAAAATATGGGAGACATCGGGTTAAGATGGCTCACGATTCTCATCTCCAAACTTGTAAGAGGTGACAGTTTGCCTAATCAATGGAGGGAAAGTTTTCTTCTTCCAATGTACAAGGGAAAGGGAGATACCAGAAGCTGTGACAACTATCGTTCGATCAAGTTGATGTCCCACACTATGAAGATCGTTGAGCGGGTTTTGGATAGCCGACTGCGGAAAATAATAAGGCTGTCTGATGACCAATGCGGGTTTGTCGCGGGTAAGTCAACTACAGACGCAATCCAAAGCATAAGGATCATTATGGAAAAACACCGAGATGCCTTAGAGGATTTGCATATTGTGTTGGTTGACTTCGAAAAGGCATTCGATCGACAACCACGAGATCTGATATGGGTGGCCCTCAGACACCGAGGAGTTCCTGAAGCCTATGTGCGAATAATTATGGACATGTACGAGGGAGCAGTTACAAAAGTGAGATGCCCAGCTGGAGTCACCGAAGAATTCCAAATAACAGTAGGTGTACATCAGGGAAGTGTCTTGAGTCCACTGCTCTTTATTGCTGTTCTGGATTATTTGCTCGAAGGAAAAGTAACGGACAATAAAGTACAACAATTATTCTTTGCTGACGATGGAGCCATCATAAGCGAGGATCCTACATCCCTGCAACGAGCACTTGACGTTTGGATTGATGTTCTGGAAGGAAATGGGTACCGTATTAGCGCTAAAAAGACGGAATACCTGTGCTGCCCTTTTTCAGATCCAGACAAGCCTATTCCAGACATTTATTTGAATGGAAATGTGCTTCCCAAGTGTGAAAAGTTTAAATATCTGGGATCTATGATCAATAGTGAAGCATCTTGTGATGACGACATCAATCATCGAGTAAGCGTAGGGTGGATGAAGTGGCGAGAAAACTCCGCTATCTTCTGTGATCGAAAAATGCCCCCTAAGCTGAAGGGAAGACTCTACACAGCAGTTGTCCGTCCAGCTCTGACATACGGTTCACAATGTTGGACAATGTACAAAAAGTATGAGAGCAAATTGACGGCAGCCGAAATGAAGATGCTTCGGATGACAGCAGGAGTAACAAAGCTTGATCGAATTAGAAGTACTAAGATCCGTGGAAGCCTTCATGTCAAAAGTACCATCTTGGACAAAATTCAGCACGACCGGCTCAGTTGGTATTGTCATGTTCAAAGGAGAGATCCGCAGAACCCCGTCAAAAAGGCAATATCGTACAACGTTTCAACAAATTCGCGACGAAAAAGAAAAGGCAGGCCAAAACACTCCTGGTACAAGCAAATGCAAAAACAGCAGCATTTGGTTGGCCTCAGACATGGAACAATCCAAAACCGGGAGGCTTGCCGACGATTTCTGAGGTCAACGCGGCGTACCCCACAGGCGGATCACTAGTGTGAAGCAGCAAAGTGGGAGAGTTGTGATCGCTTCAAGGTCACTACTCGTAACGCCGAAAATGAAGAAGAAGAAGAAGAAGTTGTCAAAAACGATTAAGAAAAAAAAAGTATTGTATTTTTTATTCATTACAATGAAGAATAAAGAAATTGTTACTTTTATTATATTCCAATTCTTTTCATTTCAAGACCAAGATTAGATTAATCCGTTCAGCCGTTCTCGAGTTTAAGCCAGACTAACGAACAGCAATTCATTTTTATATACATAGATAGATAGATAAGATAAAACAAATGAGGATAGTTTGCTTTTTATATGAAAACAAATTTAAACTTACCTATGCGTATACTCAAAGTAAAAGCTTAGAGTCATTTTGATTGTCAGTGTCTTAGTTTGTTTGACATAGGAGTACAGGGCTGCATTGTGTGTTGTCTCCCATACAATGCAATCATGCTTAAAAACCAGAACGAACTAAAAAGGTCCAAGGCGTAACGATTAGCTGGTCTTGCTGATACGTAAGAATTCAAGGCTTTTTTTCAGAAACATCATAATGTTTTCTACTCACTTTTCGCACGAGGAATTGCCTAATCCATGAAAAGTTTCAGATTTGCAAAATTAAGAAAGCTGGCCACACCTATCTCATCTACTAATGTATCAATAGCTAAAGAAAATGTGTGCTTGTGTACGACTTGTAAATTTATTCAAATCAATGGTATTGGCCGATGCGGGGTGTGCACATTCACCACACACACGTTTGAGCCAAACATAAATCAGAACTTTTGCTGCCTGCTTACTTGCTGATACCTATTGGCAACATATGAGCGCCTGGTACTTCAGTTGAAATTTTGTATAAAAAACAAAGAATTTTGTGAACTGGCTGGCGAAATGGTCTCGAGAACGCGGTTCATTCCATGAGTTCTCAATTAGTTACAGAATTCAGAACAAAATGTGAACAGGATCGATGTTTACCTATGTAGAGCCTTAAGCCCTTATTCAGAAAACTGAATTATAGGCCCAACATAGGTGTGTTTTTTTTATATAGAACTCACAAGAAGGAAAGAAGGGAAGAACACCGAATTCTGAAAAAGAAAAAGAATCAGCATGAGAAGTGGTCGTTTGAAGAAATTTAGAAATGCCATATAATATCGATATACATACACCATCTTTCTATCGATTTCAAGGCCGCCTATGACAGTATTCTCAGAAACGAGCTGTACAGAGCCATGCCTAGTTTCGGGATCCCTGCGAAACTCATACAACGTCAAGTTCGGTAGAAAACTCATTGAGACCTTTGATGTTGAAAAGTGCTTTCGACAAGGCGACAAACCTATGTGCTTTCTTCAACAACATCAGTGCGGAGATCAAACGGAGAATAACTCTTGCCAACCGTTGCTTCTTTGGGTTAAGAAGGCAATTGAGAAACAAACCCCTCTCCAGAAAAACGAAGATCACCCTGTATAAGACCTTGATCATGATAGTTCTGCTTTACGGCGTGGAAGCATGGACCTTATGAGAAGCGGATAAGGAAACCCTTGGTCGTTTCGAAAGAAAAATTCTCCGAATGATCTTTGGTCACGTATGCGAAGACAATAGGCGTGTTTTTTTTAACCTAGTATATAGTACAGCATTCGAGTTAAAAAAAAACGATCCGTCCACAGTATTTTCAGTACTATTTTCAGCAACAAGATGGAGCTCAACGTCAAAGCTTGCTGCTACTTTTCAAAGCTCTCTGTGAAATTCAAGATGAAACAAAATCAAATTCATACTAGGTTTGTTTCGTTAATTGTTCTATCAAATGAATAACGATACCAAGCCATTTATGAATTTGTATTTTTTTTTTTCTTATTTTCCATACATCAGATTCTCTCTTACAGCTCTTTTTTGCTATTTTTGGAGGCATCGTCCAGCAGTGAAGAAAGCTCTATGTCAAAGTCAGCTGTTTTGTTGAAAAAAACTTTCGGGTATGTTCGGGGAGTATGTAAAAAGATATTAAAAACCAATATTTGATGAGATTTTCCATTGGCAAACAGAATCAATTTATTTTTTATCCAAACCTGTGGTAAAGCAATTTTACACTATTGACCAGTCTTTTCGATAGGTTTAGAAAGAAAATAAGTTGATTCTATTTACAAAACCGTGAAATTGAACTATAATATTCCGCACAAATAAACACAACCCAAATTAAATTAAGCTGAAACACGTACTAGCAAGACTTGAATTTCTATTGAAGAATGTTTAATTTTCATACATATATCTTTACCTTTTGACCATTTTTTACTGCTTTGTTTGTTTGTTTGATTTGTTTTTTTCTTGCATTGGGCTATATTTTTTATTCAAATAATTCCATAAGTAAAGCTATTAGCTTCAGCAAAAAAGAACTAGTGCAAAATCCTGTATTATATACACCACCAGGTAAGAAACAGGGCAAAAATTCAATATGAATATAGTTTTTATTTCTTTAATTTTTAATCGAGAGAAAAAATTTCTTTGCGAATACCACATTTTTTTTGAACACGTCCTTTCGAAAAAGCTTTGATGAACTGAAATCATTGGTGGCGCCATCATATTTTCAAAGCTGGAAACTATCAATCCACAGCAATGCCATCCCTGTTTTCACTGTTAAATACGCCCCCCCGCCCCCTTCCCGACCTCAGATCGCCCGTAATTTATTTTTTCCTTTTTTTTTGGTTTATTTTCTACCTCTTACAACTTGTTTCATTCTACTATAATTTTTTTTTGTTTCAAAAATTATCGACCCTGGTCTATGTGGAAAATTACGACAGTAAAATGATTTGTTGTTGTTCCCCAAGGGAAATTTTTACTGTACTATATACTAGCATAAAAAAAACACGCCTAATGTGTGGAGAAGAAGATACAACAACGAGCTGTATGAGCTCTACCGCGACATGTGCATAGCTAGAAGAGTACGCATCGCGAGATTACGGTGGGTGGGACATGTAGAACTGATGGACCCAAACACTCCGGCTCGACGGAGTTTCGATAGCACATTGCAGGGAAAACACCACGCCGCACAGACGAGCATTTTGCTTTCAAAATCGGACAAAAGTAAAAAAACCAAATGTAGCTAATGACACCAAGACCATAGTTATTTTGTACTTAAGTTAACGTACTATCCGGGAAAGGGAAAGGAAAGGCTCCACAGGTAGTCGGAATCTAGACATCGTTCAGAACGCACGCCTACATTCTCGATTGAGTGACATTTGATCTGTCAAACCTATCGTGTTTACATTAAGAAAGCTCTTGAAAAAAGTCGTTTAAAAGTTAATAAAATTGCATTAAAAGGCTTGAAACATATTCTAAAAGTGCTAACTAGAATCCATACTTCCATAAAAGTAAAGACAACTGAGTGAGTTCTAGATTTTAAGCTTAAAATACACCCGCTGCAGTTCATGCACTCATAACCTTACTAAATGAACAAAAGAGTGCGGATTGAATTATCCCCTGAACAACTACGAGAAGAAAAGCGCCGAAACGTTACATCAATAGCATCTACCAAATCTGCAATGACCCAACCCCAAGTACTTACCACAGAAAATCTTGTACAGATTCTGCGTGATAACAACAAAGAGCTCTGTCAACAGTTGCCTTCCAAGGCTGATTTCCAAGAGCTCCACGCCGAAATTACGGGGTTGAAACAGGAGAATGAGCGCATCTCAGCTAGAGTTCTGGAGCTGGAGAGAAGAAACAACTTACTTGAGGACCAGTTTGAAAAATTACTACAAAAAGGTAGTGAGTCTAATGTTGTGGTACATATGCCAACGCACGAAAATGTTGATATGACTGAGAAAGCGAAATCAGTTTGTGCTGGCTTGCTTTCACCAACCGATGTCTCCGAAATCGAATACGCGCATCCAATATCAGCTAGAGATTCGCGATCGGCAATAATAGTTGTTAAAATGAGAAGCCGGAATGCAGCATGGAAAGTTCTTAAGAATGCGAAGGACTTGAAAGGATCTGCGATTTACATTCATAAGGACCTACCGTACAAAATGCGATGCAGAAGGAGTAATTTGGTCCCAATCCACAAGTTCTTGCGTGCTAATTTTCCGAAAATTAAAGCCATTCTTAACGACGACAAGCTAATCATATCCAACAAGCTCTTCTCATGGGATACAGAGCTGGGGCTAAGGTGTGGTGCTGCTGATCCTATGGAGGCATTGAAAAGTATATTCGGCAGTAATTTTTTGTTTTTTAACAATTTACAAACTTTTATGAATGAAGTGCACGTAAATAGTAAAAGAAACGGCAGTCACAAAACGTCAAAGACGAATGTACATGAAGTTAGCAACATTTCGTTTCGGCAAAATGAGGTACCAACCGCTGTACAGCTTTTGGGTGCAAACACAAGCATGAGTGGGAATGCGACTTTACGCGGATTGGAATGATGCGAACAAGTCTACCAGAATCAAATTAATATTTTAGAATTAAGAATAATAGGATATAATATATCAGGGCTAAAAAATAAGTTTTTTGTTATGAATTTTTTAGGTATATAAAAAGCTTTGATATATTTTTACTTACGGAAACGCATGTGTTAGAAAATGAAATAGAAAAATTTGAGGGAATGTTTAGCAACTTTAAGCTTAAATGGATCGCAGCGGTGAAAACAAATACGCATGGGAGAGGAAGTGGAGGTCAGCTACTTGGTTACCGAAAAGGACTCGGTGGAATATCGTTAAATTTTATGGAAAGCGAAGAAATGACGGTTTTGGAAGTTACTCAAAACAATTGTACTGTGTATATCATCCCGATCTATCTGAACTGCAACCACTGGCAGAGTGATTTCGATAAACTATGTGATGGAATTACAGCCTTAAACTCTGGAGATCTACTTTTTGTCGGTGATTTCAACGCAAGGATTGGCTGCTCGCAGAATAGCTTTTTAAGTGGATCAGCAGGAGCTATTTTTAGCTCAATTCGTCACTCAAAAGATGAAGTTTGCGATGGTAAAGGCGTAAAAATTTTGGACTTAGCTGATGCATTTGATGCTAGAGTTCTGAATGGAAGTTGTGAAGGAGATCTGCAGGGCGAATTCACATTTATTCGTGGAACAGCGGGTTCAGTCATTGACTATGGTCTAGTATCGGGAAGATGGAATTCTTTTGTGAGCAATTTCAGTGTGGGACAGCAAACTTCTTCGGATCATATGCCATTAGAAATCACGTGCAAATTTGGCCTGGCGGATGAATTATCTAAGCCGCTTGAGCTCCTTCCAAAGTTACATTGGAGTAATAGTTTATATTTTTTACGGAATTACCAAACTAACTTAGATGAAGAACTGAGAAAGCAAAACATGCAATACAATAGTTTGAATATAACCAGGCTTACGGAGGTAGTAAAAATCGCTTATCCAGTTACCAATCCTTGGAAACAGAAGACGAAGTTTAAACAGAAATGGTTTGATTTGGAATGCTTTAAAGCAAGGAAAAGAACATTTAGTCTTCTGAAGCTTTTTAGGAAATATAACGCAAATATTTTTAGAACTATGTATGCAGCATCTAACAAAGAGTATAAACTGATCTGTCTTGCTAAACGCAAAGAAAGTGATGAACTAACCATTCAGCGCTTAAACTCAGCTATATCGCCCGCCGATTTCTGGAAAGCTGCTAAGGCAATTAATGGAGGCTCTAGTCGTATTGGATCTTCACTACAAGCAGCAGAACTTCAGGAGTACTTTAAAAGGTTACTCAACACTGCACAGTTTTCACCTAATCCCCAATATGCTGCACCGTTTTTCTTAGACGATTTACTTGACGTTTACAGTAGTGGAAGTGCGAAATGCATTAGACAAAACTAAATCTGGCAAGGCACCAGGAGATGACAGAATCCCTTCAGAATTCTTTATTAATTGTACGTCCGAGTTCCTGTTTTCGCTCACCAGAGAGTTCAATAGAATTTTCGAAACCGCAGATGTGCCAACCAGTTTCAAAAAATCAATAATTTATCCGCTGCATAAAAAATGCATACGATAACTCCGAAAACTACAGGGGCATTTCATTTTTGAATTCTTCAGTGAAGTTATTCAGCACATTAATTTTTGAAAGGCTCACAAAGTGGGTCAACGATAAAAACATACTCAACATGTTTCAAGCCGGTTTTAGGAAAAACCACTCCACTATAGATCAGATTTTCACCTTGTTCAACATTGCTGACCACTTTAAAAGCAGGAAAAAGAAGTTATATGCTTTCTTTGTAGACTTCCAGGCTGCCTTCGACTCCATTGCCCGAGAATCATTATTTTACAAGCTCTATGCTTTGGGAATCTCAAGCAAAGTTGTGAATCTGCTGAGATCAATGTATGAGAACAATGTTTCCTATGTTTGGGACGGAAAATTTATTTCCGATGAGTTTGAAACGCAAATGGGACTAAGACAAGGATGTGTGTTAAGTACCTTGCTCTTCATTTTGTTTATAAATGATATTGTCGAGGAAGTTGGAGGGGGTATTCATTTCGGAGGTTTACGAATACCGTGCCTCATTTTTGCTGACGACATTGTTTTTCTGGCGGAATCAGTGGAGGGTATGCAGCGCATGATCAACCGTCTGGAACGATACTGTGATCAATGGAACCTGACTGTAAACCTCGGAAAGTCTAAAATGATGATCTTCAGGGACGGTGGTGGTAGATACTCGAGAAATGAAAGGTGGAGGTACAAAGGACAGAATTTGGAAATTGTTAGAGAGTATAAGTACCTCGGTGTCTTGATTTGTTCTAACCTAAGCTTCAGAAAGCATTTTGAGACCAGATTAGCAGAAGCTAAGAGAGCAATTTCTTCGGTTTGGGGACGTTGTATTGGGAGTAGGTTTGTGGACCATAGCGCAAAGATACAGATTTTTCGTGCCACTGCTTCCTCTATCATGCTGTATGGTGCACAAGTCTGGGGATGCTGGCAGTTCGATGCTGTTGAAAAGTTTCAAAGATACTTTCTAAAACGAATTTTTCGGTTGCCGAACTGTACTCCAAATTACATGGTTCATCTAGAAACTAATATGCCACCGTTATTCGTAACTACTATTAAACTACATTTCCAATATATACTTAGAGTACTGGAGATGGAAGAAAGAAGGCTACCCAATTTGATCCTCAAGTCAATACTTGCACGGAGATGCAACCTCGTAAAAGAATGGGTGCGATTAGGAGTGGAGCATTGCATAGAGAGACCTCAGAGTATAGCAGATATTGGAACCGCTAATCTTAAAAACTTCTTTGATAAGCTAATTGATGGTGTAGCTAAATCAGCTTACAATGGTTATGTTTTGGAAGCTCAATCTTCGCAGTATAGGATGTTATATAGCCAGCTCAATTACAACCTGCAAGGTAACTCGTACTTTTTAAATCGTTTGCCGCTTTCAATGATGAGTATGATATTTAAATTGAGAGGGGAAATGATCAATCTTAATTACATTCCACATCGTCCGGACCTACCGATTTTGTGCGATATATGCAACCTCAAGGAAAGAGAAGATGTTTTCCATTTTATTGCTAGATGTCCGATTCTCAGAGAATTTCGTGTCAGATTTTTTGATAGATACATAATGGACAAAAACGATGTTATCAGAATTTTAAATGGAAGTCTTGGTTGGGAGAAATTGTATGGATACACAACGATGGCGCTGAGTTATAGATCACGTATAATTGAAGGCGACTTTTAAATTGAATTGAATTTTCGAAACATTTATTATGTATTATTTTGTGTAATGTCATTCTGGTAGACGGCCTTAGGCCAAACCATATTAAACTAATGATAAGTATTATGATTGTGAACTATTGAATAAAACAAATAAAGTTTCTATAACTAACTAACTACATTCTCGATACGCTTTATTTCTTGTTAACTTTTAGGTACGAGTTATATGTTTTTTGGAGTTAAAGTGACAAGTTTGAGTTATGGATCTTTTGGAACAAGGTCTGTACTTAATTTAAAAACCAAAACATTAAGACTTTGTTAACAAAATTATAGCATTTAGGCCCATCATTTAAACTTTTTCTTTTTCTTTAACAAAAAAGGGGTTTATGATATAGTGCCGAGCAAGATCGAGTAAAGATTTTTTTTTTATAGTATTCTATAGCAGTGATTCCCAAAGTGGTCGATATCGACCCCTTGGGGTCGATATCATCTTCTCGCGGGTCGACAAAAACGAAATCTGAATTTGGGGGTCGACAAGTTTTGCAATCGACCCCCTTACACATTTTCTTATTTTAAACTTTAAAGATTGTGTTGCGTTACTTTTGCAATTCTATAAATAAAAAAAAATTCCTTTTCGTACCTAAGCACTGTTTCGACAAATCGGAAGTTATGTAATTACACTTTTATTGAGGTAAATTTGGTTTTCCAGTCCTAACTCTTTTTTCCCGGAAATAACAGTTTGTAGGTAGTTTGATAAAGATTATTATTAAAGATTTTAGGTTAGTGTATCTAACGATCGAAGTGCTGGGAAAACCTATTGTGTGTTGTGTACTTCAAATTTTCGCAATTCCGAAAGGGTTGTTATTAATAATGTTGACCTGTTTTCACTGATTGTGTTTTTTTTTTTTATTTTCTGCTGTCCATTATTAAATAAAATAGTAGGCGTTGCATTTGTATAGGTAGTGTCCCTATTTAGTACAAGATAAACTTCGGTTCAAACATGCTCCTGATATTTCACTATATAAGAAGCTGGTGCCTAGGGTGAGAGTTCATTTGGATTTTGAAATTGGAAGATTTTAAAGTGATAATATACAGTTAAATAAATTGAATAAATCAAAGTGAATAAAATAGAATATACAAAGTGTATAGTTAGAGTTACCTACATAATTACCTAAATTGCGTTACCATATACATATTTCTTTATTAAAAAAATATCAGGGTAAGTACCCAAAAACTTTTTAACATTTTTAACATGTATAACATATAAACTGTTATATAAATGTGATATTATAAGTAATAGTTTTAAACATTTTTTGCTTAAGATTGGCGGTATGATTGCAGACACAAAAAAAAAATGTGGCCAATACAGTTTGGACTACTTAAAGTTTGGATTTATTTCGTCTCCATCAAATCAACACTTGCCGATGTGTCTCATATTTGAAAAAATATTTAGTAACGATGCCATGAAGCCTTCAAAAATGAAGGACCACTTATCAAGAGTTCATATTGACAAAAAAAGTCAACCATTATCATTTTTCCAAGCACTTAAGGAAAAACTGGAGAAAAGGCGTCCATAACATCGATGTTTGCATCATCTTCTATGCAAGACGTTAATGGCTTGAGAGCGTCCTACAATATATCTCTGCCAATAGCAAAGTCGGGGAAGGCTCAAACAATTGGTGAGCATCTTATTTTTCCAGTCATTGCAATGTTTTGCATAAGCCCGCTCAGGATATTATAAAAAGAATACACTTGAGCAATAACACCGTCACAGACGAATAGACGAGATGGGTCGCGACGTGGAAAACATTTTATGCAATATTGCAGACCAAGAGACGAGTCTATATTACCCGGCAATGAAGCTCTGTTGTTAGGATACGTGCGATATATCAAAGATTAATATATGTGCTAAGAGCTGCTTTTTACCATTTATCTGGAAACTTATACCAGAGGAAAATCCATTTTTCAGGCAGTGGAACGTTTTTTTTTACCGAAAAAGCTATTCCATGGAGAGACATTATTTCTGTTGCGACCGCTGGAGCACCATCTATGGTTGGTCGTCATCGTGGCTTTATAGCTCACTTAAAGCTGCAATCGCCTGATGTACTGTTGATTTATTGCGTGATTCACAGACAAAATTTAGTAGCAAAAAATCTGAGTCCTAGATTGCACCAGTCTTTGCAATACGTTATAAATGCTGTCAACAAGATTTGAAGCAATTCATTGAACTCTCGGTTATTTGCTAAGCTTTGTGAGGATAACGACGAAGTCTTTACTAACTTACTTTTGCTTAGCAAGATTTTCAGCTATTTTCGGGTCTGTGTTGGAGTTTCTGAAAAATTCTATGACGGATACTTATAACATGACTGATATCTTCGACATGTTCAACAAAGTCAAGTTGCAGCTGCAGGGTGACGATCTCAACTTGATCAAAACAAAATCCATTAAAGCGGCTTTTGTGGGGAAACTTATTCTTTCTATACAAAATTTAAGCAGAAAAGAATACTCACAGTTTCCGTATTTGTCGAAGTCAACAGAAATCCTTCAAGACGATGTTATTTTATCATATGTCACTCACTTGGCCGCGCTTCATAAAGATTTTTCCAAAAGGTTTGAGGATCTTTAGAACTTACAAATTCCTGAGTAGATAACAAATCCGTACAGCATAACAGCCATGGAAGAAGCCAATGTGACAATGTTGATCACCATCCAAACGGACGAAGAGCTTAAGCTAAAGTTCAACGAAAGCCACCAGAAGTTCTGGTTGCAGCGCAGCATTGAAACTCAATATACTGCATTGTGGAACATTGCTGAAAAATATCTCATCGCTTTTCCATCATCATATTAAGTTGAAAAAGGCTTCAGTGTGGTTGCAAACATTTTGACGAAAAACAGAAACCGTTTGAAAGTCAACGAACGCGGAGACAATGAGGTTGCAACTTACCAATATTAAATCAGAAATAGCTAGATTGGTAGAAAGTCACCAAATTCATCCATCGCATTAATTCTTAAAATCAAGAAATAATAATTTATTCTCAATTAAGAGCATGATTTTAACATGCATTAATAAACTTTGAACTACACTTCATATTTATTGAATTTCATACCTGCTATCATCGTAATGTCATGTTTTATTGTTATCTCAAAAACTTTTCTTTCTGCACTATTGCAAAACTTGCTTAGGTACTAGGTACCAGGGGTGTTGCAGATATTCGCATCCGCATCCGCAATCGATGATTATTCGTTTTGATTTCAACATCTGCATCCGCATCCGCATCCGCATCAATTTATGCGGAGTTTATGCGGATGTAAAAAAAGACTGGATTTGGATAATAATCCCCTCGATTGGTGGAAAACTAATGAAACAGATCTTAAAACACTCTCCAAAATTGCACGCAGGTATTTGTCACCTCCACCTGCTAGTGTTCCCAGCGAACAGTTGTTTAGTGGAGCTGGTTTAATCTACGATTAATTAAGAAACAGATTGGAGTCTGAGAAGGCTGCAATATTATTATTTATCAAATATAATTCACCTATTTTTAATTTTAATTACTAAACCATTTTCTTATTCAGTGACACAATGAAGTACAATATATTTTTATTTTTATTTTTAAATAAAAAAATTTTAAATTGATAAATTTTCATTCATTTATGTATTTAAAATGATATATATTTCGCAAATTCTAAGATCCGCATCCGCATCCGCATCCGCGGATATTAGTTTCCTAAAATCTGCATCCGCATCCGCATCCGCGGATGTCAAAATTTGCACATCCGTAACAACCCTGCTAGGTACCTATAAAAGTAACTAAAAAACTTGAGACAGGATTTTTAAAATGATTTTGCTTTGGGGGTCTACGGTGTCAGTTCATTTTGGAAAAGGGGTCTATGGCTCAAAATAGTTTGGGAAACCCTGTTCTATAGGATATTACCCTGCTATAACAGTAAAAACACTTTCCACATCTTTCCACGACTTTGAATTAAAGGACTTTAAAGTGCATAGGTCAATTTTGAAAACAATTTTCATTTTGTTGCAGGTTTGACATCAAATGTCATGGAGATGTCTCGAAAATCGCTTTTTATGGTTTTTAAAGAAAGCCCAGCAAGAAAAATTGACGAAAAAGCATCATTTTTAAAAGAAACAATAGATATTTTCAAGCCCGAACCAAATAACGACGATTCATTAATGGATGAAGAAGAATAAAATTACTTTTTTTCAAATATGTACTTATTTTTACTAAAATATACTTTTAAAAAGCTTTTCTATGTATTTTCATTTATTTCCAATTTGAAAATTACTCAAAATATTTTTGTTCGGTTTTGAAAGCAAAATGCTCGTCTGTGCGCCGTCATAGGTGGCCCAATCAAGTGGAAGAAGACCTCAACCGACTTACAGCCTTATTTATTAGATTTCACTAATACTCGTTTCAACCTGGTATTAGTTAATACTAGTATTAGCACTTAATACTCCCTTACGCCAGGTCGAGCGAATCCTTATTTATAAAACATTTTCCAACCCGTATTAGTTAATACTTGCTTATGTCAAATTTTTTATCAAAAAAATGACCCATCTATAGCTCTGGTTACTATAAACGTAAACAAATCCCAGCTGACTTCATTTTGTACGTTCAATGCATTAAGTTTTTTTCAGATAATCTAACTTCTTTCGGGCTCTGATTGGCCAGAGTTTTAGAATTTCTTTTGATGCGTGACTTTTGACCAATCAGAGGCCAAAAAAAAATTTAGATTATCTGAAAAACTTAATTGCGTTGAACCCGAGCATTATGATTGTTTTTTTTTTGTGGCTGGCGGAAATTTTTCCAAAATGGATATTGAACAAAACAAAACAAGAAATATTAGTTTTCATTTATTAATTTATTTATATCGTAGTTAAGGCGGAAAAAGAATTAAAATTATTCACAAAACCAAAATAATTTTCCACTTTTCCTCCAAAAATTTGAACAAAATGACATTTAGACCTTAATACGACCTTAATCCTCCGTTAATACTCCTATGAACCAGTATTAGCTTAATCCGCCGCTAATACTGGTGTATTTTTTTTATAAATAGGGTTTGGAGTATTAAGTTCGTAGTAACCTTAATCCGCCGATAATACGGGTTTATAAATAAGGCTGTAAGAGTGGTAAGTGGTACATACCCAAAAAAAATCATTGTGATAACAGTAGCTCCGATTACAGCCAATTGACACAGCCAAGACGGCTGATAATGCGATCCGGGAACTTGGAGCCCGAAAATCCGTTGTAGAATGGTGCAACACCCTGGGTTCGTCTTAACGATACCATCAGCAAAAACCACTCGTTATCGTTAAGTTGCAATTACGTTTTGTCATTTACGACTACTTTTGATGATCGTTTTGTTATCGTTCTGACATTTTCGTGGATCTATTCTCGTGATTTATAATCAGCCTCTGCCGTTGCTTTCGTAGTTTTAGGTTTCGTGTTTTTCCCTCGGGGTTCGTAGCTCGTAATACGGAGGGCCCTACATGGACGAGAAGTCGTCCAATTTCATGTCTTTGATTTCAGTAAAATGAAAATCGCTTAACATTCCTCTGTGACGTCCACGGAAACCTTGTTCCCGGACTCAAAGGCATTTGACACCGCAGATCATTTTGTTCTCTGTGAGAAACACTTTCATAGTATTCGATACCTCGTTTGCCAATCAAATTATTGCATTCGTATTTAACTTCAGCTATGCGCAAGTAAGTAACAAGGTGTGTTTTTGGGCACAATCTTGGGAGGCCAGGGGCCTTGCCCATTCCGCTCAACAAGACCTCGAATGGAAGGGACCTTCAATTTTTCGCCGATTTCATCTACGTTTTATGGCATGGAATTACTATCGAAGAAATAACGAAAATTTTTCCTTGATGATGAATTTTTTTTAGAAGAAAATCAATGAATATCTGAACAATCTTTTCTTCAATAAAACGAAGATTTTACTGAAAAAGATGCAACTACTATAGTTTATAAGAAACTATTTTAGTCTATATCCCGGGTACCCGTAGGGTGATGGTTAGCATGTCTGCTTGTTAACCCAGAGGTTCGTTGGTCGAATCCCAATAGAGGCAAAAATGTTTTTCTACGTGTATCGCCTTTCGCAAGGAATTGGCAAGTCCTCCGTTAGTAAATCCATTGCCATGAAAAGTGCTTTTCCAATACCGTTTATGAGCGCTATTAAATCGAAATACTATTCAACCTAACAAATGACCCTAAGTCCTTTTATATACCCATCCTCCTTATGTTTCAATAATGAAACATCATCTGATCCACTCCCTATTTCGATTTCTTTTTCAATCAATCCTTTGTCAATGACGATACTTATTTTAAGTATTTACCAAGATTCTTGGTTCATTTCTTCCCCGCTCTATCGAAGCGTTTCTTACTGAGCTAAATAGACTTAATGATGACTTCATACCTGGTCCTGATCATATCCCTGGCATACTCCTGGGGACATGTACGTCTTGGTTTTAGCTACTTCTTTCAAAAATCTTCACCTTATACCTTTTCCAAAGAGTGTTTCTTTAAATATGGAAAACTTCTTTTTATAAAAGACCAAAAAATGCAATGTTCGAAATTACCGCCCGATAGCAAAACTTTCGCAAATACCCAAAATCTTCGAAAGTATTTTGTGTCAAAAATTTTGAGTTTCCATTGCAAATCTATCGACAACATAAATATGTAGCTTTTTCAAAGGCAGATCAACAACCTCTAATTTTGTTGAATTCGTCTCATTCACCCTTTCTGCCTTGGAAAAAGGAAAAGTAGTCGATGTTTTTTCAACAGATTTTAGTAAAGCCTTTGATTAAAAATATACCATAAACTAATTCTTTTTAAACTATCCAACGTGCGTCGTCTTCGAACCCATTTTATTGATTTAGATTTCTTCTTATTTGGAAATTCGTTCTTATAGTGTTCGCTTTAGGTCTGCCCTATCAAGTCACTTTTTAGCTATGTACCTCCGGCGCGGCGTCCCCCAAGAGAGCCATTCAGGTCCTCTTCTTTTCATTCTTACTATTTACGATCTCGAATTGATTGTTCACCATTCCCTTATTTCACTGTACGCAGATGATACGAAATTTTACAAGATCATTTCTTCACTAACTGCTTTTATTCATTTTTAGCACGATCTCGACAACTTTTCTATCTGGTGCTCTCGAAATCATTTGCAATATCATTTGCATTTTTAGATAGCATCTGCGATTGATATTTTGTTTTGTGTGTTTTTGTGAATTGTGATGTCGGGTAAACTTCGGGTCGATTTTAGCAGCATTAGGGGCTGCGATCGAATTTCTTTGCTGTGTACTCTGCCAGCTGTTTTGGCACTGAGTACAAAGGTAGGTGTTGATTCTGGTCCCTCAGAATTTAACCTGCCTGGATATAGCTTAATGCCATTATTCTTTTCCTCCCATGGCCTCGCCGTATATGTTAGACATGATATTGCTTACCAACTTCTACCACAATACGGCCTCTGTTCTAATACGAACTTTACTTTCATGTGGTTAAAATTAGCCGTCCGTAAGCATATCATTCATTATTGTTTTATCTATAGAAGACCCAATTTAGACAGCAATTCAACCTCTAACGAGTTTGATGCGCTATCTGACTCCATAATAAGAATTGTTTCCCTTTATCCTCACACTGAAATTGAAATTGCAGGCGATTTCAATGTACACCATTCTCGTCGGCTTCGACATTCTGGCCAGACAACACGCGAAGGAGAATATGTTGAGATCTTCGCTGAGTTTAACCAACTAACTCAACTTGTTGATGAGCCCACTTGGGTTCCAGATATTCTCATTCCGAAAAATACAGGGTTGTAGTATCATCTCCTTTAGGCAAATCGGACCATTGTGTCATATCGGTAGATTTTTCGCTTTACGTTACGGTAAAAAAAGATAAAGTCCTTAAAAGAACTTTGTTCTGTGTGGCAATAATACTGTTGTATTAAGAACTCGACCACGTCATCGGTCCCAACGCTCGTCTTCAAAGACTCTCCGTACGTCAGCTCCATCGATAAAGCTAATTTGCTACCAGCTCAATTTGCTGCCAACTCGACACTTTCTGATAGCATATTGGCTCCGCCTGAGCTTGAGTCTGTAGATTCTGTGATGAAGCAGGTTTTTTTTCGACCTCGCTCGGTTGCGAGAGTCCTCAAAGATCTCAATATACATAAATCCGCTGGTTCAGATGGTATCCCCGCCGTTATTCTGAAGAGGTTTTCTTCTACGCTGGCAAAACCACTGCGTAAACCAATAGCAAACTGTCCACTGGTGATTTGATGGCATATCTCACCGAAAAATGGAACCAATCTTTACATTGTTTTGGAGAAAGTAAGATTCTTGATATTTCTAAAACATTTGATAGAGTTTGGCATCAGGCTCTTTTATCGAAAATGCGTGCTTTTGGTATCGATGAGTCTTTTCTTCGTTGGATTAGAAATTACCTTTCCGAGCGTTCAATACAAGTTGTGTTGGATGGCTTCAAGTCTGATACCCACTTCATAAATGCTGGTGTGCCCCAGGGCTCCGTTTTGTCTCCGACTCTCTTCCTCATTTTCATTAATGATCTCTTGTCTGAAACTTCTAATCCACTTAACTGTTTTGGTGACGACTCGACCCTCAGCTTTTCATATTCGTTTCCAAATTCACGTCCCTGCTCTTCGGATGTGGAACTGGAACGGTTGCGTATGATAAGCTCATTGAATTCTGACCTTGACAGCATTGTTGCATGGGGTCTTATGAACCGAGTAGGATTCAATGCTTCGAAAACTCAATGCTGTCTCTTGTCGTTGAAGCTTAACATTCCCCCATTGCCATTATCCATTAATGGTACCGGCATCGAAGAAACCGAAAAGCTGTCAGTACTGGGTATGTGTGTAAACGATGATCTTCGTTGGGATGCCCACATATTTGAAGTCGCCAAAAACGCTGCTGTGGTACCCGTGGCGTAATGGTTAGCATGTCCACCTGATGCTAACCCAGAGGTTCGAGGTTCGAATACCAGAGGCAAAATGCAATAATGTTTTTCCACGGGTATCGCCTTTCGCGAGGAATTGGCAAGTCAGAGCGTTAAAATTGATAGGTGATAGTTCAATCGTAGAATCGATTGATTCTCTTGAACATCATCGAAAAGTCACCTATCTCTCTCTCTTTTATCGCTTTTTTCACAAACAGTGCTCTAGTGAAATAGCCAGTTGCATTCCTTCCCTGAAACAATTTAGCCGCAACACTCGCCTCGCTAGGAATGCTCATCAGTTTTACCTTGAGCCCAACTTCGAGCGTACAGTCAAGTATAGAGATTCTTATTTTAGTCACACCACCCGAATGTGGAATGCTCTACCTGACCCTGTTTTTCCCCTACATTACGATTTACAAAGATTCAAAAGCAATGTACATCGGTGTCTCCTTTCAAATCCTCTCCTATTTTCCTAAATGTAAGTCTTTCGTTACGACAGTACTTATTCTGACTTTTCTCCGCGATTCCTTTGATTTCCATGTCAATTATAATCTATTTTCCAAGTTTTGCATTTGCATCATTTTTTGTATAAGTGCTCTAATAATCTTTGCCGCTAGTGTACTACGCTTTTACTCTACAAAAAAGTTATATAAAATCAATTTCTTATTTGAAAATTCCACCATACACTTCTTGCTTTGACTACTGCATCTCTATACAAGAACAATTTAACAATCATCTCTCATAAGCTTTATGCTTCATCTTTTTGGTGAGTTAATTACAGTATATGTTCTGCCAACATTTCTACACTTCTCATAATTAAAATAAAAAAAAAATTTCTAACCGTCTCAACTTTATTCAATAAACTGGAACTTTTGCTGATAACGAAGAGGTCCATAGTCCATCGAACGCAATCTATCTTGCTTCTTCATCTTGAACTTGCCTTTTCCACCCTTTTTTGACTCCCGTGTGAGTACAAATTTAGTGCATGTTCTGCCGCTTATGAGCATCGAAATTCCACCTCACCTCAATTTCTCTTCTTTTTTTATATATCACGATCTTTTGGAGACTTTTATGTTAGCTGATACGCTAACCAACTCACCAGTAGTAGCACATACAACAACCATAATAGAGTTCTTTAGCTCTTCAACTACTGTAGTAACTACAAGAACCCAACAGTAACTGACGAAATGAAATTCTTCTGACGTCGTAATTTAAAATAATATTTTTTTAAAAACCCTTGAAAATATGGATCGCCACAATATTTGCGGATTTATTGGCTGCACCATAAGTGAAAAAACACTTGAATGGGTCGACTGCAAAGGTATTTGTGGTAAAAGTTTCCATCCAATTTGCATAGGCCTGAGTAGACACGCTAAGGCCCACCTAACCGAGTTCTCTGCAAGTTTTCATTACTACTGCAACGAATGCAAAACTATTACAACTTCGCACGTTATGCTTGCCATCAAGTATAATAATGAACGTTTAGTTCAATTATCTGAGGGTCTTACTGAACTCAAAACAAATATCCGCCACAACTTTCTTAAATTAAATGAGGTGATTGCAGACAATAATGAATCCATTGTGAAAAATTTAGAGTCCCAAAATACAGGATTCAACACTAAGCTCTCTAACATAGATTCACACTTGAAAAAAATATCACATAAAATTAATGATTGCCTTGAAAATATTCATGCTTTCCCTAAGCTCATTAATACCGACATTACTAAAATGTTTAAATTGATTGCTATTCTAAAATCCTCTATTGAACAATCTACGGAAATAATACATACTACAGAAAAGTACCTGTTAAGGTTTGCGGATTCATCAAAAGAACAATCATCAATCATTAAATCTCTTGAGAGGGAGTATACAGCTACTTCTCACAGTATAAATACCAACTCTTCTACCCTTGAAGACATCATTACCAAGGAATCAAACTCTTTGCGTCAAATGATAACTGAATTATCAAACGAACTTAAACAATCATACCACATAAAGTCAACAAACTCAAATGAAGGCCATGTTAGCTCCTTTGCCTCACCTGAATTAAGCAATTGTAATAACAATAAATCCCTTCGTTTGGAACTCCAAGACCTTGATACCTCCATCACACCTATTCAACTTAATCCTTCTTCAAGTGTACCTACTGAAAAAGAACAAACAACCTCCTCTAATGAAAACAATCTTACACTTTCTGAACCTGTCCTCATCAACCGGTTTGGCACAACCTGGACTCCTGCTGAATGGAACAACAGAATCATGAAAATTAAAAACCAAGCTGAGTCCACACCTCTGTTCATAAAAAACACTCCTGCCTTCGCAAATTTATCCTGGATTAGAAATTTTTTCTCTTCTTATTTTAAAATTTTTATTCAAAAATGTTACAAATTGAGCTCTTCTAGCTTTAAAGTTTATATCCCCACTAAATACCAATGGCTTTTTTTGTCCACTGACCAACAAGTTTTTCGGGTTGGCAGAATTGAAATATCAACTTGGGGTCTTAAACCTCATAAGTTATTAAATCTACATGTCAAAAAAGTTTTAATATCTAAAACAAGCTTGCACCCTCCATCAATCCTTTACCTGAACCTAAAAAACATCGCATTTCTCCTAACCCTAGACCGATTTCATCCAATCACAATAATATTGCCTTACCATCTCCTAACCTTCCTCAACAGAAAGTCCTCTCAAGTGATTCCTATAGCAATTTCGTTTGTGCAAACTCTTCAAACTCTATCCCACAGCCTTCCAGTATGTCACCCCTACCTTCATCCTCCAGATCATCCTTATCAATCAATCCCAATCACTCCTATCCTCCGGTTTTCGATCCTATGTATCCACCAAGCGTTAAGTTAACCGCGAAGTTTAATAAACCTAAAACGACATCAAATGACTTGGATGGCCGATACTCCATGGCAAGACTGCGTGACAGTAAACTCTATGAAAATGTCCGTCTGTACCTGGCTTTTCTATACGACAAACCTGAGCCTGTTTGCATTAATGGCAAAACGAAAACTAATGTCATTTTATCTATCTTAAAAGAAGGTCTTCCAACCGATCCTCATGAACTTAAGAAGATTTACATACGTTTTCATGAAGGTTTTAATATATCTCCCTCAACTGTCCTAAGGGATCTTGCCACGTACTGTTCACATATAAATTTAAAAAACCCTATTCACTCCAAGTCCTCTAAAAAGCCTCGTCTTTAACAGTAACACACTAACGACTTTGAACTCTTTGTCCCTTTATTACCAGAATGTAAGAGGACTACGAACTAAAACTTCTATGATTTATCTCAACTCCCAAAACCTTCCTTTTGATATATTTGCCCTCTCTGAAACAAATTTAGATTCCAGTTTTCTTGATAGTGAATTATTTTCCTCCGACTTTGCAGTATTTCGTGCAGATGGTCAAACCTGTGAAAATGGCCGCTCCGGGCGTGGTGTTCTTTTAGCAGTACACAATAGTTTGAATGCAACTCTTGTTGAATCATCCAGTTCACCACTCATCGAATTCATTTGCATAAAATTGTTAGTCCCCAATCGATGTTTTTATATCCTCTGCTGTTATATTCACCCATCACAGCCTACTCTTGCTTATCAACAATTTGTTGATTCTTTCGACTCTATCTTTGAAGCTGCAGAACCAACTGATGATTTTATCGTTATTGGTGATTTTAATTTACCCTACTTACGTTGGGCTCCATCCGAGGATCAATCAAACTTTGTTCCCAGTAATCCCTCCTCAGAGAAAGAACGTATTTTTTGTGACCGCTTATCTGGCTCTGGGATTTTCCAAATAAGTAGCATTAAAAATAACTTAGGAAGACAACTTGACCTTGTTTTTTCTTCTGATCCTTTCAACTCTGACGTTTCTGAAAGTATCCATCTTCTATTGACCCTTGACCACTTCCATCCCCCTCTTTCTCTTGTCTTCTCTTTCGATATATATATGTTGATTACTTAAACTATCAACAAGCTTTCTTCAACTTTTCATCCTTATCCGAAATTCTTTACAACAATTATCTTGATAAAATGCAGACTTGTCTTATCTATGACCCTAAACGTTTCTATCAATTTATTAATGTTAATAGAAAATCGGATGGGCTTCCTTCCTCTTTCAACCATCTTAATACTTCCTCTTCAGATCCTCAAACAATCACCAATCTATTTGCGAATTTCTTTAGTCAATCATATAACCATAATAAAGTTCTACCTGACCTGGAATACTTCAGTTATCTCGATAATTGTCCTCAAAGCTCTCTTGTTTCTATTGGTGTTAGTCCCGACTATGTGCATGATAAAATCAATGCACTCAAAGATGACTTTTCTCCTGGTCCTGACGGTATTCCTGTCATTTTCCTAAAAAAATGTTTAAACGTACTTTGTCAACCCCTAACAGCCTTATTTCAGCTCTCACTCTCGCAAGCAGTTTTTCCAACACTTTGGAAAGATTCATTCATATTTCCAATTCATAAGAAAGGCAGTAAAAGTGATATCTCCAACTTTCGTCCAATTGCTAAACTCTCCTCTATTCCTAAGCTTTTTGAAAGCATTGTCTATGACTCGTTATACTTTCAGTGTAAGTCTATTGTTTCTCCACTGCAGCATGGTTTTCTAAAGGGAAGATATACCACGACAAACTTAACCCAATTTGTTTCTACGACGCTCTGTGCTCTTGAACATTGCTACGAGGTTGACGTAATCACTACGGACTACTCGAAAGCTTTCGATAAAATCTCACACCATATAATTTATCTTAAGTTAGGTGCTTTTGGATTTCCCCCACATTTTATCCTATGGGTGAAATCCTATTTAGAACACCGCATCTATAAGGTATTATTTAGAAGTTTCATATCTATTCCCATTTCTGCCTCCTCCGGTGTGCCTCAAGGTAGCCATCTCGGTCCTCTCCTCTTTGTCCTTGCTATCAACGATGTCCATATGATTATTTCACTCAAATCTTTCAATCTATGCAGATGATATAAAAATTATGAAGTCAATATCGACACCTCGTGATAATTCTTTACTTCAACATGACTTAGATTCTTTTCTTAATTGGTGTCATAAGAATCTGCTTGATCTTAATGTGAGTAAATGTCAATTCATTACTTTTTCACGAAAACGAATACCTACTCTCCCTCGGACTTATAACTTTTGTGGGGTTCCCGTTCCAGTTGTTTCTTCTATTCGAGACCTTGGAGTTTATTGTGATAAAGAGCTCAACTTTCGTTTCCATATAGACCAAATTATCGCTAAGGCGAACTCTTCCCTTGGTTTCATAAAACGGTGGTCTAAAGAATTTTCCAATCCTTATTCAACCAAATCACTATATATAACTTTTGTCAGACCTATCCTAGAGTACGCATCTCAGGTTTGGTCCCCCTATCAAATCACTCAGTCACATAGAATTGAAGCCGTCCAACGTAGGAATCGAAGGAATCGCTTTGCCTTACGCCATCTACCGTGGTCCAACCCTCTCATCCTACCTCCATACGAAGATCGTTTACAACTTATTCAGTTACAAAGCCTCGCCAAACGTCGTGCAATTGCTGACATACTTTTTGTACACCAAATAATGACTGGTGCAATTGAATCTCCCGCTCTCCTTGAAAATTTATACCTTAATACCAATCCTCGTAGTCTACGGCCCATCCCATTTTACAACCTTCCCACTCACCGCACTAACTATGGCCATTTTAACCCCATTACTAGAATGTTGCGCTTAGCCAATGGTGCACAAGATATTCTTGATTTCAACGCAAGCTTACCATCTCTTAGAAAAAAAGTATCCTCTAATCATTTTCAACTTCCTAATTAAATTTCCCATAGCTTCTCTATTTTATTAACTTTAATTTGATTAATATTTATTGTAAATAGTATTTAGTACTTAAGAAAGTAATTTTTGTAAATATTTGTATTGTATTTGTATGTATATTGCTTGAACTAAGCCAGATGAATAAAAAATGAATAAATGCTCGCGCTGTGTTCTATAACATTATAAGGTCACAATCCCTTGATGTGTGCGCTAACTATAAAAAAAAACCAAGGACTCAATTTCATCTCACATATTGATGATGTTGCACTAAAAGCCAATGCACCACTTGGTTTCATTAAGCGATGGCCAAAAGAATTCTCCTACCCTTACGTAGCCCGATCTCTGTACATTATCTTTGTTCGCCCTCTCCTTGAATACGCCTGCCAAGTTTGGTCTCCTTTCAAACAATTACACGATTTGCACTGAGAGGTCTTCCTTGGAATAATCCTTGATTCTCCCTCCTTATCGCATCGAGCTTTTCAGCATGAATCGATCGTAGAGAAATATTCGACATTCTCTTCATTCACCATGTTTTTTCTCTGGAACCGTTGACTGCACAACGCTTTACAACTAACTCTATCTTCCTTAGCACTTACCTTGGCAATATACGGAATCTTCGCTTCTTTTACCTACCCCCTCATCGAACGTCATTTGGCTCAAAGGAACCTATCACCCGAATGCTGAGTAGTTTTAATTTGAGTTTAAAGTGTTTTGACTTCAACCTCAGCACCCTTTGCTTGAAACTCCATCTTCAAAATCACCCTCCGCATTAACGTCAGCTATTAGTTTCTTTGTAAGTTTTAGTTTTTCCTTCCCGACGATCAGTCACCTTGTCGCGGTGGGAGGGCTTAATTAGTTTATTTGAACCGAGCTCGATGCCGAAAGGTGGTCGAAGGATGGGGAAAATGAATGAAAACTAAGAATTGATCAAAAAAACAGTATGGAAGATAACCCAAAGGATTTTTATTCTCCAGGTGGCAATCGTCAAAGCGAAAATCCACCCGTAGTCTTCACTACGGCAGGGGCACGGATTCTGGAGGCCCCATCTGACATACAAACGCACACCTTTACTGGTGGATACACGCGAGTCGAAGGTACCGTAACCGATGACTCCTGCAGTTCTCTCCATGAAGCTCTTCGTGGTCTGAACTGGAAAGATGAAGAAGGCAGCTCGGAGGTACTACCTCCAAAGCTAATCTCTCATCCGGGCTTAGCTGTTGACCAGAGCGGTGCTATCACCGGACTAAGTGAAGCTGAACAAGTGGATCCCACTCCAACGATGACACCCTCTGGAGAGCAGCTTTCCAAGCGCCAACAAAAGCTGGAGAGAAGGCGAGTGGCAAAGGCTCAACGCAAAGAGGACACCAGGGTGGCCGAAGGCATTGAATTAAGTTGCGAACCTTTGGTGACGGCGGCGAAAAGGGACAGGTCGGAAGAGGTCTCACCCACCAATTCAGGACGGTCTCACGTAACCGAAGTCACCCCAACTTCTGCAAACGCGAACAGGGTCGAAAGGAAGAAGGTTTCCGGAAGCTCTGCAAAACTTCCTGTTGGTCTAACTGGAAAGTCGGTGAATGAAACTGGAGGAACAGGTCGCACGACTTGCGAATTCGGTCCACGGACACTGGCTGGAAAGGACGAAGCCGGCATGGTTGAAACTCCTGTTGGTCTAACTGGAAAGTCGGTGAATGAAACTGAAGAAACAGGTCGCAAGGCTTGCGAATTCGGTCCACGGACACTGGCTGGAAAGGACGAAGCCGGCATGGTTGAAACTCCTGTTGGTCTAACTGGAAAGTCGGTGAATGAAACTGAAGGAACAGGTCGCAAGGCTTGTGAATTCGGTCCACGGACACTGGCTGGAAAGGACGAAGCCGGCATGGTCAAAACTCCTGGAGGTCCAACCGAAACGTTGGTGAATGAAACCGAGACTGGTAGTCAGTCTGGTCCACGGACACTGACCGGACGGGATAAAGCCTCGAAAGGAGCAATGATAATAAATCAAATTAACCTTCAACATTCTAAGGCTGCTACTGCACTCCTATGTAGCAGGCTTTCCGTGTTGAATACAAAAACTCGCCTCGTAGCAATCCAAGAGCCATGGGCCTGGAAGGGCCGAGTTCTTGGTCTTGGAGGACTACGAGGTTTCAATATTCTCTATGACGAACGGGCTGACCCACCCCGGACCTGTCTCATCATACCGAGGTCTTTTGCAGCAACTAAACTTGACCACTTCTGTGGTCAAGACCTGGTTGCGGCTATGATAAACTACGAAACGAACGGTGAGTGGAAAACTTTCGTCGTTGCGTCAGTTTATTTTCCCTGGAACTCCATTCTTCCCCCTCCCTCAAGACAGGTTGTGGATTTGGTGGAGTTTTGTGAAAACCGGAAGTTGGGGCTTATCATGTGTTGTGATGCAAACGCTCAAAACATAGTTTGGGGCAGCGTCAAATGCAACATGAGAGGCAACCATCTTCTTAATTACATTCTGTCTTCTGACTTAGACATTAACAATGTTGGTAATACGCCAACTTTTGTTACGGCTATACGACAGGACGTAATTGACTTGACACTATCTAACAGATATGCCAAGGAGATTACCAACTGGAAAGTATTGCTGGACGTGTCACTCTCAGACCACAGATACATTCAATTCCATGTAGCTAATGTGACTCCCACTCCTTTAGTTACAAGAAATCCCAGAAAAACTAACTGGACACTTTTCAACGATGAGCTCGGTAATTTCGTCAAAACTCTACCTAAGCTCTCAACATCACAAAAAGTGGAAGATGCCGTTCTAGAAGTGAATTGTGCCCTTACAAGTAGCTTCGAGCTGGCATGTCCAGCTAGACAATTACCTAGTAGATCTATGGTTCCGTGGTGGAACAATGAACTACAGAAACTTCGCAGGGAAACCAGAAGTATTTTGAATAGGTCCCTCAAGACCAAATCAGATGTCGACTGGAACCTGTATCGATCTAAGCAGAAGGACTTTAAAAGGTTAATTCGAAGATCAAAGAATGCCTCTTACAAAGAATTCTGTGAAAGTATAGAAACACTCAGTGAAACTAGTCGACTTACTAAAGCCCTTAAAAGAAGCAAGGTAAACAAACTAGAAACGCTCAGGAAATCAGACGGTTCCTATACCGAGTCCAAAGCAGAGACACTCAGTCTTATGCTGGAAACTCATTTTCCAGGAAACCAGATATCAATCGGACCACAGCAATCTATTTCCCTTAGATCAGGTGAATCCGATAAATCCACTCGACTTAGCTGGTACACGTCATCGTTAGTTGTTACCGACGAAGCCATCAAATATGCCGTGGCATCTTTTGACAGTTTCAAGTCACCTGGCACTGACGGTGTTTACCCAGCTATGTTGCAGGAAAGTATAAACCTTTTGCTTCCTACTTTGAAAAATATTTTCACTGGTAGTTTGGCCCTAGCGTATATACCAACTCCATGGCAGAGTGTTAGAGTCGCCTTCATACCAAAAATTGGTAAACAAGACTACTCACTCGCCAAGAGCTTTAGACCCATTAGTCTTACCTCCTTCCTGCTTAAGACGTTGGAAAGAATGGTTGAGATTTACATTCGTAAAACCTCACTCCAATTACACCCTCTGTCTCAGATGCAACATGCTTACCAAAGAGGAAAATCTTGCGAGACCGCACTTCAAAATCTTGTTAGCAGGATTGAATGCGCGCTTGACAGGAAAGAATTTGCGGTGGGTATTTTCATCGACATTCAAGGTGCTTTTGACAATGCTAGCTTCGATGGTATGTGTAATGCTGCCAGAGAACACGGTGTGGACGAGTCATTAGTGTTGTGGATAAAAGCAATGCTAGTAAACAGAACCGTAATCGCTGAGGCTGAGTGTGGACAATATGTTGCAACGGGAGTGAATAAGGGCTGCCCACAAGGTGGCGTTTTATCTCCTCTTCTGTGGTGCATGTTGATCGACTCTCTACTCGTAATGCTCAATGGTTCTAACGTTCATGCCCAAGCATATGCAGACGACGTCGCCGTGCTCTCGATTGGCTCCAGCCTCCAAGCTGTCTGTTCCCGAGCACAGGCTGCGCTTTGTATGATTGACACCTGGTGTGTTAGAAACGGTCTCTCCGTCAATCCTCTTAAAACCGAGGTTGTCCTCTTCACGAGACGTAGAAAATTGACTGGTTTGACCCAACTTTCGCTTAAAGGCGTCAACATTCCTTTTTCAAATGAAGTCAAACATCTTGGAGTAATCCTGGATAACAAACTTCTTTGGTCAAAACATGTCGAGTCTAAAACTACTAAAGCACTGTCAGTTTTCTGGCAATGTAAAGGAGCCTTTGGCAAGACATGGGGTCTTTCACCGAAAAGGGTCCTTTGGATCTATACGGCTATGATAAGACCAATCATCTCCTATGCGTCAGTTGTTTGGTGGAATAAGCTCTCGCGTAAATACGTTATTGCCTCGTTTGCCAAACTTCAAAGAACAATTTGTCTGGGTGTTACGGGGGCCTTCCCCAGCACACCGGGAGCTGCTCTCGACGCACTGTTGAATCTTCCTCCCCTTGATACTTACATCATGGGGTGTACTCTCAAGACCATTTCTCGTTTAAAGCGATGTGGTCTCTGGCACAATTCGCACTGGAGCTTTGAGGAACTCGCAAGCAGCATATCTTTTGACTCACGTCTAATGGATATGCCGTCTGACACGATGATCCCAAGGCTCAAACTGCGTCAAAATTACTCAGTCAACTTTCCTTCGGTTCAGGACTGGTTCACTCCAGAATCTGAGCCTGGAAAGAACTGTTATCGTATCTTCACAGATGGCTCCAAAACCGACGAGGGTTCTGGTGCTGGTGCCTTTGTTGAGAACGACGACATACGACTGCACTCATCTTTGGGATCATACACTTCCGTTTTCCAAGCGGAGGCTTATGCTATCCTAATGGCCTTGAGCCACGTAACGAACAATGGATGGACGGGGAGAAGTATCTGTGTTTGCAGCGACAGCCAAGCTGTGCTTAAGGCTCTTCTCAACCCTCTAACCACTTCGAAAGTGATCCAGGAATGCAAGAGCTCTCTGAATGCGATCGGAAGATTAAATTCCTTGAGTCTCATTTGGGTTCCGGGCCATCACGGCATAACTGGAAATGAAGTCGCCGATGAACTTGCTAGGCAGGGATCTCAGACAGCTTTTTCAGGACCTGAACCGTCGCTAGGTCTGCCAGCATCCTCAGTGAGAGCTTCAATCAACGATTGGATCTGTGAAGAGCAAAATCGTAGATGGCATGCCTCCAGTGGATGCAGGCAAACCAAGCGCATGCTCCCCAACGTTAGTAAGAAGACTGCAACATTTTTGCTAGCTCGTAGCAGAAAAGACTGTAGAAAGCTTATTGGCGTTGCCAGCGGGCACTTCTCTTTTGCCAAGCATTTAAACGTGTTAGGCTTAAGCGACACCACACTCTGTGAATCTTGTGGAGAAGATGAGGACACCGCAGAGCACTTCCTCTGTGAATGTCCTGCTTTTTCTCGCATGAGGTTACAGATACTCGGCGCAGACATGGTGAGAGCTGGTAACTTAGGCTCCTTATCATGGCAGCGTCTTTTGGCTTTTCTCCGAACATCTGGAAAGCTATAACAAATAGAAGGTTGCTATCTGGTAGTACAATGGACCGGTATTTAGGTCTGAGTGCTCCAGCTGGTATTTTAAAAACCTCCAACATAAAAAAAAAAAAAAAGTTTTAGTTTAAGAGTTACCTTGTATTAAGCCAAATAAATGGGGGTTTCGCCCCCACCAAAATTATAAATTACTTGTTTACCTTTGCAATTCTGGAAAAAAGTAGTTTAAAGGAAAAAAAAGCTGACAACACATTTGAGTAGAATTATAAAAATATTTATTATTCTTCGGTATTCCAAGTAAAATGTTTCATAAAATTAAATATAAATTATTTTTATGTTTTTAATTTTTAAAGAGAGAAAACACAAGCTAAACCAAAAATACAATTAGTGTAGAAAGGTTACTACTTTAATTTCTTTTTCTATTATGGTATATAAAAACTTACGGTGGGATGATAAAAAACATAATGCATATGAATATATTTTTTTTTAAATATAGTTGACAGATATTAAATATAACAAAATATAAAAAATTTAAATAATTTGAAAATAATAAAATTAAAAACAAGTGAACTTTAAAAAATTAATGCTTGCCGAAGATTTTATTTATATTCATAGTTTCATGTTTAGAAACACGTAATCATAAAATTAATAATAATACTGAAACATACTTCTTTTTTACCATTGAAAATAAATACACATAATGATGGGAATGCATTTAATTTACGATTAGATACTTTCGATGAGGCTCAGAGACATTCATAGCATGGTTTTTAAAGCTTTTATTTTATAACAATAAAACCAATTGTTTTCGAAATAGTATTGTTCTTCAGAAATGGATAATTAGCTGTATTTTATTTTCCCCGTGATCTGATCCGGATCAGATTTGCTTTGTAAAATACATGTATTAACAAAAACAACACAAGATCCAGAATTTTTTTGGATCATAATTGCAGATCATGTTTTTAGTTTCAAGATTTACACCGAGAGTTTATTTTTTCATCGCATATGTTGTCGCCCTTATTTGGAAGTGAGTGAAAAAAAAAAACTAAATGTCAAACTGAAAAAAGTTTTTATAATTTTTGAGAAGTCTGGACTGAGATTGTTATGAATCAAGGATGCAGCTAACAAAGTAGATAGTTTCGTCTTGTAATTTAGCTTTTCGAGCCAGATATATCAAGAACTTGGAAATTGTTTCCGAGTTTGAACAAAATGGAACAACAACACGATTGGCAATTTGTTGTTGATTTGTGTACTTCATTGACTTGCAGTGCTCGTCTTGCAGCTTGGAATAGGCAGAGCGGCAGAGAAATTACCCGAAGTTATCACTTCACACTATTTGTTAATTGCTCATCGAGCAATAAAACGACAAAACAAATGTAATTGCACCCTAAGAAAAATTTGTAAAGTTCGCTTCTCGAACTAAACCAAACTTCACCTGTTCTTTAACTAAACCTAACTTCACTTCACTTGTTCTTTAACTAAATTAAATTGTAGACACATGCTTCCGGCCTTCCGCCATTTCTTTCTTTTGCCTTTTTAATGCGAACGTGAAAAGATAGACATACATAGAAAAGACATTGAACTAAGAAACTATTGTAAGTATCTAAGTAATTGAATTGTATATTTAATTATTAATTTCTTACCAATAAAGGATTTTGAAACTCTCTGCGAGTTTAAGAAACAAAAAAGGAGAGTTGTCAAAAAGTTTCTGCTGTCGCTAAACTGCGGCAACACTATTAAATCAAGAGAAATTACTATTTATCTATCAGAGTTTCAGTATCTAAAATGCATATACAAATGCATATGTATAAGAAAATGAAAAGCTAAAAAATAAAATTAAAGGACAGAAAGTAAGAGTTATAGTGCTGACATTTGCCAACCGAGAAACAGTTTTTGACCGCGACTTTGGAGAAAAGCTTTGTGTTAAGGTGGCACATAGAGAAGTGCTATAAACGACACAATTTTTCTGGAGAGACTATATTACAAGAATTTTGGGCAAACTTGGTCATGAGCAATATATTATCGCTGTGTATGTGCAATATATTATCGCTCTGTATGTGTGATGCACAAGGGCCTTGGAACCCAGATCAAATTACTGTCCTGCATTTTTCTAGAATCTAGTAAGAGCTGATGTAGCCTCCTAAAACTGAAAGTGTCTTCTGTTCTACTAACATTTGGAAAGCTGCAGCAAAAGATGGTTGCTATACGTTATTACATCAGACCAGTAATTGGGTGTGAGTGTTTCAGCAAGCATAAAACTCAAAACACGATTTTTTTTTTTGAATAAAAAGGCACTAACATTTTATTTCCTGTATATATGTAAAAGTTTGTCGGTTAATTTTTTGTAGCTATTAAAGGTAATAGCCCAACTAACCCCTTCTTTCTACCTCGCTGTAGTATGTGCTGTTTTTTTTGGGTCATCTTTGAGTCTATAAAGAGAGCCCTTTTCTGCTTTGGCAAAGCTAATTTCATCAAGTCGTCGTGTTTCTTCAAGCTATTCTGTAAATTCCATGTTGCCCCAAGCTGCAATTCATCTCATGAAATTCAAATTCAAATTTACATTAAAACAATTAAGTTGTTATCTGTCAAACTCTAAACGAAGCAGCCAACGTTTAGAGTTTAAGTTAATTTTATTCTGATCCAAGTTGTTTTATTATCAGATCTGATCCGAATCAGTGCCCCTGTTCTTTAACTATCGCCTCGCCGATAAACGGTGGGAAATGGAACGAAAATCTCTGAATTTAGTAGGATTTCGTTCCATTTTCCACCGTTTATCGCCTGCTTTTATCGTGGCGATAGTTACAGAACAGAGGCACAGATCATAAAGGATAATAAAACACGGCTATTGATTGTTGTTACCAACGCCCTCTAAGAGTTGAAAGTGTAAACTTGCTCTTGGTCTCCCTGGATGCTGTTCGTTGGTTTCGCATGCTTAACGCGTTCACATTTTTTTTAGCTCAGAATTCTGAACAAGGGAGTTCTTTTAGCTCATAATTCTGAAGGAGCGAGGGTGCGAATTGTTTTCGTCCGCCATCGCCATCGCAGAATGAAATGAACTTAGCAAAGAGCAGCATCCAGGCAGACCAAGGATTTTTTAAGTCTTTCGATCTTCAAATAAAAGAGAAAAATTCTACCGAAATTTGGAAGCCTGGATGGCTGAGTAATTATTTCACAATAATTCTTAAAAAATCCTTGTGGAGTGCGTGGCGGGTGGACGCCATTTTTGAGACAAGGAAATATATGTAGTTCAGAACAAATAAATTGTTCTTTTCGCAAAAGCGAAGTTAAAATTGTTTTTTTTAAAAGCAAAATAAAATAAAATAAAATAAAACTTAATCGCCGAAGTTCACCAATATCGTAAAATGACGAGAAAGGGTGTTAGGAAAAGTTTGAAAAGAAATTCGAATGAGAGAAGCAGCTGGCCATCCTGCACATCAGAAGATACGGAGGAGATGGTACAATGCGACGATTGCAAAGCCTGGTACCACTTCAGCTGCGCAGGTGTAGGTGGCGAAGTGCAGGAAGTGGAATGAAGTTGTGAGGGCTGCGTCACGAAAGAGTCAGAAGGAAAAAGCGACGATGAAGAGCAAGCGGTGGACGAAACAATCCGACCACAAATCAACAGCCAAAACAAGGTCGCTGTAAGCAAGGTATGTATGTACTCCAAAAATAAATAATGATATCGATACGGCAAGATGTAGCGGGGCAAGTAGACGAAGGGTAATAAAATTAGAATTGAGGCGACTAGAGGAAGAGACAGGCGGAAATAAAATATTTAAAAAAGAAATTCGAATGACTAGGCCTTGAGGATGATTCGGATTAGGACGAGAGCCGAGAATCAAATGAAGGGGCAGGAAATTTTGAAGTAGGCAAGAGACTGAGTAGGGGCAAGGAGTTAGAGAATGCAATTGAAACACAAGGCGTTAGGCACAGTGCAAAAAAAAAACAAAGCATTCAGGTCATAGAACCACATTCGTCGTCTTATTTGCTTGGACAGGAATATATATACGCTCGTCAGGTAGTTTCAAGAGATCTTCCGAGTTTCAGTGGTAGGCCAGAGGAATGGCCACTTTTCTCTAGTAGTTTTGAAACGTCAACTAAAATTTGTAAGCTTAGTAATGAGGAAAATCTTTTTCGACTTCAATTGTGTTATTTCCGTACAGAGATTGTCTAAATTCTAATAGTAGTATAAGACTCATGGAACAGCGCTACCAGCGTTTACGGGAAACGAATTTCATATTGACTATTGCTGCGTCATGTTCCAAACACATGATAGAAAAGCTTTAAAATGGAGCTTCTTAGAACTCAATAAATAAATTCGTTTTAGTAAAAAAAATTTTCAGTAAATGTTTTTTTCTTTAATTTACATGCAGCTGCGTTCAGAAAATGGGAATGACCTTAAATTGACTTATTTTGGCCGAAAGAAACAATCAAGCGGGACAGAAAATAGTAGACCAGATTGCGACCTTTTGGGGAATGGTGAATAGTTTCACTCCGATCAGCAGACGAGGCAGTAACCAAAATTATAACAAAGTACATATAAGTAATAAAAGAATGAAAAGTGTAATCGAGGTTTTCTTTATTTGTGTGCCGAGAGAGAAGGAGTTCGAAACGCTTCCGTACGAGAAGGAGAGCGAAGCTATTGAATTTGGAAAACCCTCTGTCTATACCAAAAGTTCCATGCTCCTGCACGTACTTTCCATACCCAAGGTAAGCGAAGTCAATGTCGAATTCAACAAAGTCCTCATCAACCAGGATGAAACCTACGGTGTAATTATGGACTGTTTGTCTATCAATAATTCTGCAGTCTGTAAGGAAGAAGCTTTGGAAAGAGTCCCTGAGAACCATTGCCTGCTAAAAGGGGGCAACGCAGAATGTACCTATCGAACCAACACAAATGAAATCATAGAACTGATTCAAGAAGACACAATTTTTATTTTCAACTTCAATGGAACGATTTCATCCCGGAATTATTCTCAACATGTGTCCGGTATCGGACTTAGACATCTTTTTGAACATTGTTCGAAGGGGAGTCTTAAGAAGTCCTCATTCAAGTGCAGTCGTAATAAGTCCTCGGTAGAGATGAGTTGTAAATAAATAACCTACAGTCAAACTAAAATAAAGTGGTTTGTTCACATGAATCTAGTGTGAACACTGCCACTCCCCAGCGTAATCAATAACTAGGGTTTGGCACCACATATGGTTCGCCCTCTTAACTTTATTATTATATGTACAAATCTAGTACTGTTTGCTTCAAAAAGTAGTCCGTCGCATAGCGACGTTTATTCATTCACATTCCAACAGCCAACCAACAACGTTTTCAATTAATTTCACTTGGGCCATCTGCCATTTTATTTTTTGTGTTTGGCATATATATATTAGTAAAATCAATTTTTTTTTTTAAATTGTTAAAGCTTTGCCCTTCTGGCCCAAATATTTCAGTTTAATGAGAATTTTAACGTAACAAAAGTAAAATCAAAAATACAAATAAGAACAAATAAAAAATCCTACGAGTTTTTAACATAAAAGGATAGAAAAGGAGGTTTTTTTTACGTGGTTGGTGGATGTTTCTTTGGAGGCGCAATTGTGGCCGATTATACCTGTGGAAGTTGGAGTTTCTTGGAGGCGCAAGTGTGGCCGATATACCTGTGGGAGTTTTAAATTCTTTTGGTGACGCAAGTGTGTTTGACTTGTTCATGGTTTCTTTCATTCAACAAAACAACAACTTAAACTTGCACACAACAATAGCCGAAAAAAAAAGTTTGCCTATGCAAATGTCATGATTTGTCTGGGCATAATTAAAATATTTTAATAATAACTTTAAATATAATCCTTTGCTGTTTCCAGAGCTCAAGTACAACCACAACTGCTTTCGAAGGCAAAATACAAACCCTATTGATAGCGTACATGGCAGCAAAGGACAATTCAAAACAAACAGGACTAAGTCCTTGTATTGCGCCGCGCCGAACATGAAGGAAATGGATGAAATATTTGGAACCCCGCCAATCATTTCAAATACGCACACCATCCACCTTGGTTGCTCAACTTCAACAAAGCCTAATTTAAAAGACCAAAAACAGGCACCTGATTCGCGAAAGCCTTAGTGTTACTTAAGAAAAGTGGGATAGGGAATTTGAGTAGGAGCAAACAAAAATTGGTCTACTCAAAACTGCATTAACCAAAAAGAAAGTTAAATTGTTTCCTTTTTTCAAACTATTTTCGATGAAAAGTGCTGTTCATAAGAAATTCCAGCCAGGAATTCAGAAATGGAAGAATATACTTAAATTAATCAAAGAATTTTAATATTTTTTTTTAAGTTTTTTTTTGCAAATACTGGAACAAAATTTGGCGTCGATCAACTGCAGCATCAAAGCTTTCCGAAACTGAACTTTCGTTGTTGGTTTCAAATACTTGATGTGGTACATTCTCTAAGTGTAGATCGTCCATAATTATGCATATATTGTGCAGAACACAAACGCTCACTGTACAACAACCAGGCACTAGGCACTAGGGCTACGTACTGTAGCGGAAGAACGGCTATTTTATATTGAAGAGAAGAACGAGAAAACCAGAATAAAGTCATCAGCGAACGAATCAACATCGAACCAGAGAAGCAGCACGAGAGCCGAAGAAATATATTTTAAAAATCAACTCAATAAAAAATAAAATTCTTTCAAAAGAATTGGCTTTGGAACTTGGTGCTGCAGCTAAGAATAATTGCAGCCAATGTGTAAGTAACAAAAAATAGAATAAAAGGAATATATCATCGACTAGGGCTTTTACAGCCAACAAATTCATCAAAAATATTCCTTCGTTGTTGCCGACACGTACGAGAGCCAAGCCATCGCCATTTTTTCATCGTCATCATCAACCAGTTGCCTGCTTTTTAAACCATAATCATTTTTTCATCGTCATCGTCAGACAATTGCCGGTTTGTTATAGCCATCGTCATAATTTTTCATCGTCATCGTCAACCAGTTGCCGGCTTTTAAAACCATAGCCATTCTTTCATCGTCTTTGTCGACTTGTTATAGCCATCGCCATCTTTATCGTCATCGCCATCATTCACCAGCTTGTTAAAGCCTTTTAAACCATCGCATACAGTCGAAAGTAATTACAGCCTTTTTAATTGTCAACCGAAATTTGGAACAGCACAGGTAGGACTGCTTCACTACCACTACCAAGGCTGGTTGAAAATCTTTCTCCACTGACGGTCACTTCTACCTTATCGTTAGGACAAAGATCTTTAGTGGTTGATCTTAATATGTGGCTGGTACACAATATGCTGAGAATTTTGAAGCTATTCTCGAACGAATTAATGAACGAATTAATGAACTAGACGACATAAATAATGAAATCTTTAAAAAATATGGTCCATCTATTGTTCGTCTAATTCGTTCCTTTGGTCTAGTCGATTATGACTTTTTTCATTCACAACCAGTCACTATCATTGATAATTTAACTCCACTACAAGAGGCACGAGCAGAAGCCGAAGCTGATGAAGTAGCAGCAGCAGCTAATCCAGAAGGCTCATATAATGCCCCAGCCAATACTCTTGTTACCAATGGTTTTATGGAAAATACAGTCTAATTCCAAAATTAAAAAAAATATAAAAAATAATTTTTCAATATAAAGAATTTATAAGGTTACTTTTTTTCAGATATAATATGGCGGAAAAAGACAAAAAAAAAATTATTCTGATGAAGAATTGCGAAACAAGACATCGTCTTTATTTTTTACAACAACGCAATTGAGTCGTTTGAATTTTTTTTTTCGAACAGCAGGGAGAGCTTGTTCAACGTATTTTTAAACAGACAACAACAGTTTGTGGTATGATGGCTCTATTTATTTTATTTAACAAACTATCAAAAGATGTACGCAGTATAATTATCAAAAGTGAACATATATTTAAAAAAAATTTGCTATTACCACCGACGTTTGATGGTTTGCTATTGAAAAAATATCGCAAATTATGCACAAGTGGAGAATATATTTTAAAGTGCAAATACTGTGACTTTATATCTTATTTATCGTATACTATGGAACATATGGCTTTTGTACATGATCGACACTTTGGATTCGGACTAAAGCCTTGTAATCCACCAAAAAAATACAAAAGAGCATTGTCTTCAGCAGCAGCAGTAATAACACCATATACAACAACAACGACAGCTCCTCTTAAAGCTCGCAAAGATACAACGTTCATGTCTCACTGTATATTCCAAACTACTAGTTCCGGAGGACGTCATTTATTCCGTGATCATTTTACGTCACTAACAAACTACAGATACAAACACAAGATACGTCACAAATGACGGTCGTCATAAGAATGTTTATAATTTAAATCAACAACAAGGTTTAAAATATTGTTAAATGAAACATATATTATAAATGTTTGAGTTTGTTTATAACGACGTAATAATTTTCTTTCATCATCATTATCATTATCTGGAATCTTTTTATTTAATTTGACTTGTTCTTGCGTCGGTTTAACAATTTGTGACAATAGCTGCCAATCCTCAATCTGATTCGAATTAGGGTTGCTGTTATTAACACTACGAATTAAATTAGCAAAAGGTTTTTCCGTTTTGATTGTGAAACGCGTTGTCGACGACAACAAACGAGCGAAATTACCCGTTTTTATTATATTAAGTGCCTCGCTCGGCCTTTTTCTCATGAGTATAATGGCTCGCATTATTATATTTATCGGAGACAATATGAGTTTATTGTTTATTGTAGAGGGTGTCTATCTCAAACTTGAATGGAATAAAACTTGTCAAGAGTCATTTAATCCATGTTTTACGCCATAAAATATGCTCATCATTTAGGTCAAACTCTTCTTGCAAGTTTATATTTGGTAGAGCCTCTGTAAAGTCTACTCCATGACAATCTCGTGACATAAATTTGTCAGTCGATAAATCGTAATAAAATTTGTACCCACGGTTCGTCTTGCTGTATAGAAAAAAGCGCCAGTATTCTCGTGATAATCTATCCTTGTACAAGTGGATAAGCTTAGTAATGAGGAAAATCTTCTTCGACTTCAATTGTGTTGTTATTTCCGTACAGAGATTGTCTAAATTCTAAAAGTATGTTTCAGGACTCATGGAAAAGCGCTACCAGCGTTTACGAATTTGATTTTGACTAATGCTGGTTTCTGATACGTCATGTTCCAAACACATGATAGAAAAGCTTTCAAATGGAGTTTCTTAGAATTCAATAAATAAATTCGTTTTAGTAAAAAAATTTGTCAGTAAATAAATGTTTTTTCTCTAGTTTACTTGCAGCTGTGTTCAAAGAAAATGGGAGTGACCTTGAATTGACTTATTTTGGCCAAAAGAAACAATCAAGCCGAACAGAAAATAGTAGACCAGATTGCGACCTTTTAGGAAATGGTGAATAGTTTCACTCCGATCAGCACATGAGGCAGTAACAAAAATTATAACAAAGTACATATAAGTAATAAAAGAATGAAAAGTGTACTAGCTGAAAGCCCTAGCAGCTATAGCTATACAAAACTTATTAGCAATGTAATTAATTTATTGTTAATAAACTTATAATAATAATGAAAAGTGTAACTGAGGTTCTTTATTTGTGTGCCGAGATTTTCTTTTGTACAGCAAGTTGCCAGGCGCAGCACTGTAACATTGGTGGCAGCGGTGAAGTACAGTTTGTACAAAATAAAATAAATGATAGTTTATTTTTCAACTAGCACCAGAAACAGCAACCCAAACTGAACCGCCATATGCCAGCAAACAACATCCAAGCCATCGCCATTTTTTATCGCCATCGTCAACCAGTTGCCGGCTATCAAAGCCATAGCCATTCTTTTATCGTCTTTTTAAGCATTGCCGGTTTGTTATAGCCATCGCCATCTTTATCGTCATGGCCATCATTCACCAGCTTGTTAAAGCCTTTTGAACCATCGCATACAGTCGAAAGTAATTACAGCCTCTTTGATTGTCAACCGAGATTTGGAACAGCACAGGTAGGAATGCTTCACTACCACTACCAAGGCTGGTTGAAAATCTTTCTCCACTGACGGTCACTCCTACCTTATCGTTAGGACAAAGTTCTTTAGGGGTTAATCTTAATATTTCCTCTATGGCTTTCTTTATCCATGTAGTAGGCTCTTCTTCATGCGGAACTGGGTTTATAGTGGTCTCCCTGCATGCTCTTCGTTGGTTTCGCATGCTGAACGCGTTCACATTTTTTAGCTCAGAATTCTGAAGAAGGGAGTTCTTTTAGCTCATAATTCTGAACGAGGGTGCGAATTGTTTTCGTCCGCCATCGCCATCGCAGAATGAAATGAACTTAGCAACGAGCAGCATCCAGGCAAACCAAGGATAAGTAAAAATTAATTTGTGTTTATGTCAAATATTAACAATCTTTTAAATTAAAGATTTTTTAAATCTTTCGATCTTCAAATAAAAGAGAAAAATTCTAACGAAATTTGGAAACCTGAATGGCTGAGTAATTATTTCATAATAATTCTCCCCCTCCCACCCAAAAAATCAATAAAGAAAAGCAAACATGAAATCCAAAAAAGAAAAACATTTTTTGAATCTGTTATTTTTTTATTTAAAAATTTTTTTTTTTGAGAATTCAATAAATTATTTTGATTATCAAAAAATAATGTTTTTTATGTAATTAGTCGGATGACGTTGAGAGCTTAGTTGTTGTTTGTTAGAGTGTGCGCCGATGTAGATGCCCCTTCATTCAGATTTAGAGGTTGCAGTAGTTGTTGATGTTGGGGTTGTTGTTGTTGTTGTTGGTGGTCTTCGGGCGCTCGTGTTTCACCCTACCGAGGTCTTCGGACGCTCGTGTTTCAACCTGCTAGGGTCTTCCGACGCCTACGCGCTCCGACTTGCCTGTGACTACCTATAGGATGAATGGTCACACGGGATTGTGCCGCTAGAGGCAGTAAACTCCACTAACTTAATAACTATTAATAGCTTCTCTCCCATAGCCACTACGAGACTAAGGGGAGTACTCAGACCAAAACAGCGAACCTAACAAGAGCCCTAGAAGTCCCTAAGATTACAAGCTACGGTACGGTAACCGCAACCGGAAGTACCGGCGACGAACAATCCCAAAATATATTACTTTTGTTTGTTAATTGTAATTGTAGTATAGTAAGTTCTAATAAAAGAGAATTTCTGACCTTTGTGAAGTTTTGCTGTTTTTTTCCACTAAACCTTGGCTAGCCGTGAGCATTACCTCGGCTGGAAAACGAAAAACACGTCACAATATGTTAATGATAGTATGTTAGACTTAACGAAGTATAGAATCCGATTAAGCAAGCAAAATTGAATGTAGTCATATGTTCGCGAAGTTAGAATGGAATATTAAGGATCACTTGATAAAAAAGAGGATCGTCAGTATGTCTATGAATGACATTTTGGCGAATGATGAAATGTGTTGTCGCTTCTTTCCAAAAGCTATTGTTCTGGATCGACATAATTACCCCACCGGAAAACAATAAATTAAGTGACGAAGACAGCGTAATCGATTTGAGGAGCTTCTCCGTTATTTTCATGCCTCCGATAACAGTTGTCTTCCTCCGGATGATAAATTCGCCAAAGTTCAACCTCTGTGGGCCATGATGAATGAAAGATGGATGAAGTATTTACCTAGGAACAAGCACCTATCAATCGATGAGTTAATGGTACCATTTTTTGGTAAATATGGTACGGGTACCAAACAACATATAAATGGCAACCCAATTTGTTTTGGCTATAAGATTTGGTCAATGTGCACACAGTTAGGTTATGTTATACATGGAGAGCCATACCAAGGAGCTGCACGTATCATTCTTAAAAGTTTTTTTTTCTTTTTTTTTTAAACAACGTAAGCTTTAATGCCGACCGAAACGGAACAGCGCCAGCGGTTCACTTTGAACTTTTCTGAAAAAAAGAGCATTCAAGCCGAAGGAGTTGGACGCGCAGGACGTTCAAACACAAAATCTTGGATAACCTCACTAATACTAGCGAAAACAACGGTGGTGGAAGATTTCATTACAATAGATGCCCAAGGTTTTAAAAATGAAAGCAATAATTTTCTATTTAAAGAATTGGCGATAACTTACAATAATAACGAGTATCAAAATTTTTTCTGACATGCGCAGTGTTGCCGAATGAAAAATAAAAAAATCATGATTTTTTATCATGATTTGAGAAAAAAATCATGATTTGGTAAAATTTGGATGTTTACATAAATGTAACCTTTATTATAAGATTTTATAGACATTATTTTTGTACTTCCAGTAGAATGTTTGCGTAAATGTACTTGGAACTGAAAATTATAGATATCAGCCTTATCGAGGTAACTGTCGCAGCGAAATTCTCTCCGATTTCCTACGATTCGGACATATTTTGCTTTGTGGTCATTCTCCGATCGGCCGATCCGACGTCTTTCGATAAGTTTTTGCTGCGGAAAGTTTAAGATTTGGGAATGCAATGCGTTGTCCCATTTGTGAAAAATTTCTAATGATGACAACTACTTCAAAACAAAATTAAATCTTCGAAAAAGGATGGGTTGCGGAGAAAACTCCGCTCCAACGGCTACCTCGATAGGACCGAATATATTTTATAAAACTTTAAAAAAGAACAGAAAGATTTTGTTCTGTTTAACGTTTGACATTTTCTAGATATGTTCGTTCGTTTTAACTTTAACAAAGCACTTCCATGGGCCAAAATGAAGAGCAATAAAATAAAAAATCATGATTTGAGACAAAAATCATGATTTCATGATATGAGTTCAGAATTCATGAAAACTATGATAAATCATAGTTTTTGGCAACACTGGACATGCGTTGAACAAGTGGCGAAATTGGCGAGAAATATTAGACTCGTCAAAACTTCAGTTTTGTTCAAAACAGTCGGCTTGGAGGCATATGGTCTTTTGAGGGAGTTGTGCGATCCGGGTTTGCCGGCTACTAAGAAGTACAATGATTTATGCAAGCTACTAGAGCAACACTTTTCATATTCACCCCCAAATAAATTGGTGAGGTACTATTTTGTGTAAACTTGCAAGAAATTCAGGAGAACAGTTCCAGCAAAAATAAAGGTATTCATAGATACAAATGTCCAATTTTCTGTCGGCAATGAGGATATTCCTTTAATAACTACAAACAATACCTTAAGGTACTTAGGGAAATATTTTCACTATCGTGGGTTAACTCCCTGCAATACAAAAGCGCTTTATGATCAATTAAATAGAGTAAAACGGGCTCCTCTAAAACCAGCACAGAAGCTTTGTATTATTAAAGAGTTCCTTATACCACGCTTCATTGACCATTTCCAGCAGCCCAACATAACACACAAGACACTGGTCGAAGCTGATAGAAAAATATGAATAATTCTAAGGAAGATAATGCACATCAATTCGCATGCACACTGTAGCATATTCCACGCCCCGATCCGTGAAGGTGGCCTGGGCATATTTTGTTTGGCGGACAATATGCCACCCATTATCATCAAACGCATTGATAAGCTCTGCGCCGCAAATAATTTGCTCAGTGCCACACTGAAATTGGCTGTAAACCGCATTAACAATATCAGGCGAATGATCAAACCTGGATCCGAAGGAAAGATCGAAATCCAGAAAAAACATTCAAAACTCCTGGAAGAAACTTTCTCCGGCAACGGTCTCTGGCAAGCTAAACATTCTGCATCAAGTTCTTCCTACATTTCAAATCCACCGAAATGTTGGTCTGGGGAGGACTACGTCAGAGCAATTCAGCTAAGATTCAATATGCTACCTTGCGCAGGCATTCCGTCAAACCCCCCCGATGCTCGACTATGCCGTGCTGGATGTCCGCGAAGGGAGACGGTTAGTCACATCTTGCAAAAATGCCCTCTCTCTCATACAAGCCGAATAACACGACACAACTATGTTGTAAAACGAATAACCAGCTTCGTTGCCCGGCAAGTGTGGACATACATGCTAGAACCCAATATTCGATGCAGGGATGGCACTTTAAAGAAACCCGACATTATAATGTTTAAAAACAACACCCTAATAATCACTGATGTCGGTGTAAACTGGGAAGGTCCACTAACTCTGGACTTCCAATACAACAACAAAACCGCAATATACAGCACAGCAGCATTTATTGATACCATCCGACAACGCTTCCCTTCGTATAATATCCACATACTACCATTCATTGTCGGCGCCAGAGGCATCTGGTGTAAACACAACAACTTTCTGAAACACCATCTGCGCTTACCAAAAATCACTGCCAATGATATCATAACTACCACCATCCGCGGTAGTTGCACTTCTCACAGAGACTTCATGAAGTTTGTGTGGAGAACAAGGCCTCCACAACATCGTAACACCTAGCAGTCATGTATTTATTTGTATATATGAAAGAACAAGTCACCTGATGCGTTCCACATACGAGGGTACTACTGCCATTCAGTAGAAAAGGACAACAGCGAACACCATTCAGTCAGCGATCAACATGATATCAAAATTGAAATGTAAAATTTTAACACCCATTGTAAAATGGATTTCATTATATTTTAATGTCATAGATCTTGAAAATAAAAGACTGTCCTGGCTGACCAGTCCACTTTTATTCATGTGCGCGGTTTTAGTGCCTTAATTATGTGACTGTGCTTGATGTACAGTGGAAACAGCTTCCTATGTAATTCAACTAAAGAAACACAAGAGGATATAGATAGGGCGCTGGCGGCGCGCCGGCCGTGGGCCACCATCGTGATCAAATAACTCTGAATGAGGCATTACCTACCGATACATTTGTATTTTGTACTGAACCGATACCAATTACGAGGTAAAGGTCACAAAGAAGATTTCAAGTTTTTGAAAGTGCAAGAGGCAGGGTGTTGCGCTTACGCAACGCGTACCTCGCCACCTCAGATCCTCTTGCGACGTTCTATCCTAAAATTTTTTAAGAAAAGGAATTACGTCGCAAATCAGCAAAACGGTAAATGCATACGTGAGTCTGATAGATTTATATCTGTGGAGAGTTTACAGAGGATGTTTGGCATTTTTAGGAAATAATAGTCAAATGCTTCCATATAAGTCAATGTTTAATGAATATGCTTCGCGCATAATTACATTTTTCATTCGAATTAATGAATACAATCGCGTTATGTGGTATAACATGTTCCGCATGACTGCGACTACTGCTTCACGTTTCGAAGGAACGTACTTGCGAGAACGAGCTTCTTCAATTACAGTACCTGGAGAATTCTTCTTAGTTATGGGAAAAGGATTGGATCTAGAAGAACAAGTATTAAAAAGAGATGATGATGAGAGATGATCCGTAATTTTTATTCTATATCTTCTGTTAAATTTTTTAATAAACTTCCACCTTCAATTAGAGCAATATCGTCTTCGAAACTGTTTCAAAGATGCGTAAAAGTCTGGCTTTTAAATTTTGACCATTCAAGTCTAGCTTCAAACTTTTTCTGATTCTGATTCAACTTATTTAATTAGTATTATTTATTTATTATTATTTTATTTAATTATTAATTATTATTATCGCTAATATTTTCTATATCATTTTTCTTTTGTAATTTCCCATAAATCAAATATAACATTTCTTATTGTTCTTTTTGTTTATAAAATAATTAATTATTGTGATGTAATATTGTATGGAATGATTTGCAGCGCATCAGAATGCAAGGCGCATTCATAAAGGAGGCGGCATCTGTGCTGCCGCAGGTTTGAGGAAGTAGAGAGGCTGCATGCTCTAACTGGGAGTCTGACCTCTTTTTCCAGTAGGCGGAGGATACAAATAGCAGTTCAGAAAATTAAAATTTTTGAACTTATTAGAACGGAACTCTTCGCTAGTAACGACGGTAAAGAACTCCCTAAGATCCTACGTAGAACGAATATACAAGAGTCGACATTATATAAATGTTTTTGCACCATTAGACGTTCACGATCGAGAATTCTTTCATACAAACGGATTAATCAATAAATAATAAAAGTGGTAGAATAAAAGTGGTAGAAATAAATTGAAAGGTGAAGTTTTATTTTTGCGAACTAAGCGCACGTTACAATAGCTTTTAATGAAATCAACTCTATAGTAGACCGTTACAGCATCGTGGGTCATGCGTGTTATGTAGGTTACATATGCCGCCCCATCTATTTTTGCACTAACTCGATTTCCAACGGAAACCAAGTTTATTTAAGATTTAAGTTCATTATCATATTGCAATGTAAACACACGCATTCTTTTTGGTCACTCGTAATCGGATACCCAAAACGAATGTGCAATTCTGCTGACACATTAAAAACTGAATAAGAATAAAGGCATTGATGGAATTATGGAATGAGTAAGAAGTCAGTCTTAATCAACAGCTCACAGAATAAAGTCCTTTTTAAAAACCTCAATCGTGATAGTAATTACTTCTCTTGTATAGCTCAGAAAGTGTCATCGAACCTCCAAGTTCTGATGACACTAACAGAAAAGCCACCACGAAATTCTAGACACTATAAATTATTGATGGGAACGGAAACGAAAAGGTTCCGATTACGTACCTGTTGTTTCCGTTGCCAATAAAACTAGGAATAAGCAAATTAGGTATTAGCTATGTGTTAAGATACATTTAAGAAATCAATAAAGATCAGTCATTACTTAGACACCAAGTTGATAATATATTTCTTCCCGTAACTTAACTTGCGCTATATGCGGACGACTTAGCGAAGACTCAACGTCTCTTGCTTCAACCTTCGAACATATTCTTCAAAACCTTTCAGATTGGGGAAAATACTCAGGTGCAAAAATATCAATACAGAAGTGTGAGCTCCTTTATATAATCAAGTCGTCAGTGTCGTTAGGAATACATTCAACTTTATTAATGAGAAGCGCATCAAACGATGCATTACGGAAAATTTGCCGCTCAATAATATCTCTGAGATTAAGGCCTCCTCAACGGGTCTCCATCTTGCCGTGGTGAGGAGGCTTACGCTAGAACCTAAAGCAAGATGGCTACGGTTGGATGCTCCTGAGCGGAAAATCAGCTACCAGCTAGAGTTCTGGGCAAACTAAGTAAGACCCACCCCTATGAAAATTATGAAAAGGACAAATAAAGATATAAAAAAATAGCGGGGATATACGCTAAAGTGTCAGCAGATGTCACGGCTGCTGGCTTGGGCTTTGCCTTACGATCTCAATATCGTAAGGAGAAGTCGCCAGTGACTGACTTCTCGTTTCATTTTTTACTTGGTTTGTGTGACGATTTTACTTATAATTTTGGATCTTTTTCTTTTTTCTTTCTTTTCTTTTCTTTTCTTTTTCTTTTTCTTTTTTATTACAGATCCAACTTATAAAGTAATCGCAAAAGCTGACTCAAGTAATAAAAAGGAAATTAACGAAATTAGTCGTCTAACCATAGGGCGAACGGAACCAATGTGGGTTACAGACCACAGACAAATTCAGGCTCCAGGTCACAAGAAAGACTTAACTACCCAGGGGATCGAGCCTAACCCTGGGCCAAAATTGCTTGACCACTGGGTGGCCATGGCCAACCAAGCTATCGACTATAAACAGGCAGCCTTGCTTGTTTACCAATGTACAGGGAACAGGTTCTCCATACTGGCACAGTTAGTTGATGAGGAATACGAAGCCCCACTCCTCGAAAGCACACTCGGGGCGTGGGATGGGTTAACGGCCAAAAGAAAACAGTCATCTTCTTCTGGTGGGTCGCGTTCCTCCCCCACCACCTCTTCCTCCGATGACGAGAAGAAGGTGAGACCCACGCCCAAATCACCCTCAGCTCCTCCCCTCACACCTGAGGAAAATCGGAATGGTGCCATCATGAGGCTGGCCACGAAGCTTAGGACGAGTATTGATTACCAGAATAGGTTCCTGCTTCGCCTGCCAAGGAAATTGGTCCAACAGGTAGCGGATGCAGCCTGAAGTCTGGGTTGGGAGACATCACAGCCTTTGACTGTGTTACAGTATGCCGTAGCAGCCCACATAAACAACTGGCAGCCCATAGATATTATAAGTGCTGACAAATATAACAGAAATTAAAATGAACAACTCTCAACTCAACTCAACTCAAAGAAGCTGCCCTCCGCATTACATCCGTTTCTCGCCATGTCTGATGGCTTAAATCTCAATGATCGCGAAGAATCATTTTTAATAAACTGTGTATTAAAAAAAAAAAAAACTATCTATTAATACGATACTAGTATTAATAGAGTTTTTGTATTTTTCTAGAGGTATCGATTACATATGAAAGTTTAAAGTACTTGTCTAAGGAGGACATACAGGAAGCAATACCACCTATCGGGTTGAGAGCGAGTTTTCGTGAGAAATTATTTACCTGGAGAAAAATCGAGGTATGTTAATATTTTTTTTTTTTTTTTATTAACACTTTAGGCTTTGAGCTATTCAGATTTGACACAGTATTTTGCCTCATTAAATTTAAATTTCGTATCAACCTCAGTATTTTATAAGAGGATAATCAATTCTTGAGCTTTTAAGACCAACGTCCATTTTATAGATTCTTTTCGAATCGATTTAATAAACATTATTGTCGAAGATATTATTTTCCACAACGTTAAACTTTCACCGAAAGATTTTCCGCTGATCGTTGGAGAAACAGTTCCCAAACGAAATAAAGGTAATAAATGTATAAAAAAAAAATCAATATTAACAAAATTTGAGTTGTAAAAAAAGGTTTTGGAAAGATAATGTTTAATTCTTCAACTTCTTTTTAGTGTGAAGCATTTTCTGTGTGAAGAATTTTCTTAGGAGTTTTATTTTATTCCACGTGGGAGGAAAAATAACCCCGGTGGAAAGCTCTGGCATAAATACTCCAACCAAAGACGCAAACGTTTATGAAAGACGCAAACGTTTATGATTCGGTGAGGAGTTGGAAGTTCCAAGTCCTAATACCCAAATTGAAACTCCAACTCAAAATAAAATCGAAATTTCGAAATTACTTGCATTAAAAGTATCTCTTTCGAAGGATTTTTCTGATTCTGTCAAAATTGTTATGAACAATTATTTAGAAGGATGTTGTTTATCAATTTTTCAAAATGAGAATGTGAAAAGTTAACACTATCCGCTACCTACCTGGGAAACATGCGCAAACCTGTTCTCACTGACTCGGCACTTATTAGCTCAGTCAATAACTGGACATATGACACCTTCCCATTGGCCCGTGCATGGCCCGACAAACAGCATGCACGCGCAAACATGAATAATGCAAGGTCAGCGATACCTGATGGGAACCAAGGAGTGCTTGATACTCAGGCAAAGCAGCGAACAGTTAGTTCTGATTTGGACTTCTGTAAGAGTGGTATTAATTCTAATCTAATAAATCATTTATAACGTTAAACGTTTGACAGGCGCGGTCAATAATATTCTGCAACAGTTAAAATCCTTCGAGACAAGGGTTAAGCTCTTGGAGAGTGTTCCTCTCCAAGACAGTCCCGCTGTAGCTGACGTTGCTAATCCTGTTGAGCTTCGGTCCCCGCAGAACGAGGCTGAGCTCAAAGAGATTAGCCGTCTGGCGGACTCCGTCAAGGAGCTCCAAGTCTTTGATGGTAACCCGACACAATATGTGTCTTGGGTCCACGCGGTAGAAAATATCCTCCGGGATTTTGACGTCGTGAAAAACAAGCCGATATTCCGCGCAATCCTCCAACATATAAGGGGGAAGGTCAGGGAGCCAGCAGATGCTGCCCTAGTCTCTTACAACATTTTTGACTCGGACTGGTCCGAGATCAAAAAATGCCTGAGTCTGCATTACGTGGATAAGAGAGACATGAGGACGTTAGAACATCAACTAAGTCAACTATCCCAGAAGGGTAGCCAGCTTGATGAGTTCTATGCCTCCGTGAATCACCAACTGTCTCTGATAGTGAATAAAATAAAGACAGAGTCCTACACGGACGAAACTGTTAAGGCTTTGCTTGAAGCCTATATAGGAACAGGGCATTGGATATTTTTGTTCGCGGTCTCAATGGTGACATATCACGTATGCTCATCATACAAAGGCCAAAGACTTTGCCTGATGCATATTCGTCGTGCCTCGAAATGCAAATCGGAATGCTAAATCGGAAAACTTTCCGAGTAAGCATCAACGCCTCTTCCATCTTCAAGACGACGAAGCTACTAGACAAGAAGTGGAGACGTATTTAGAGACAGCGGAGGATGTCCTTGAAGATCAAGTAAATTTTATGAAGGACGCCCATCCAGCGTACCATATATAGAGTACGTAACTAAGGACGGGGAAATTCTCGAATTTCTTGTTGACACCGGGGCAAACAAGAGTTTCCTGAACCCAAAACTAAATCAGCCCACGGTCACCATCGAACAACCTTTCCATGTTAAATCTGCCGCTGGAAGGGTAGAAATCAGTGAATACGTATCTGGCAAATTCTTTGCGGATATGGGGGATGAGACAATTTTAAAATTTTATATATTACCCGGCCTTGAGTCCTTTGATGGTATCATAGGGGATGATACTTTGAAGGAAATGGAGGCCATTATATCCTCGTTCTAAAACATGACATCAAAATCAAACTTAGGGAAAGGCTCTCCAAGGAAGCTAACGTGATCCTTGAGGACAGCCTTCCAGCCGAACTTATCCAAAAGGTTGAAACACTGGTACAAAGGTATCAAAATCTCTTCGGACCTATCGATATTAACGAGCTCATAGATACTTCTATCCAAGCCGATATTCAAACTAGTACGGATGAGCCAATTTATACGAAAAGTTACCCGTACCCGTCTTGTCTAAGAGAAGAGGTCGAAAACGAGATTGAGAAACTTTTGCAAGAAGGTATAATTAGACCTTCTAGGAGTCCATACAATTCTCCCATTTGGGTTGTTCCCAAGAAACCTAAGCCCAATGGGGAAAAACAGTACAGGATGGTGTTGAAAACCACAACGTCCGTTGATACTTTAAAGTTTTAAAAGGTTGTTTACATGCGAAATTTCATATAAATACTCGTAAAATTTTTATGACTTATACCAGTCAAGTAAATTTAGCAAAAGTTACAGTGTCAAGTCTTACGAGTTTAGAAAAATGTATCATGATGTTCGAAAGTCGCTGTTGGGAGCACGTGGAGCTCCAACACGCTTTCAAAACAGAGTTGGCAGCGCTCAGGGAGAGGCCTGAGTTGGAAGCTTTTATCGCTCCGAACTTGAAGCAGTAGAGAGGAAGTTGTCACAGGTTTCAATTTTAAGGCAACAACCGGTGCCCTCACCCAGGCTGCTTACCACAGGTCAAGGACCTATCGAAAAATTAGAAATTATTAAAAGAATACAAGAAAATCATTAGGCTCTGTTGAGTAGTAAAGATCTTCATGATCAATCTACCCCTCTGCAGCACAGGCCCTCTCTAGACAAGAACGACACGGCCGGCGGCGATTAGAGAAACAGACATGGTGGACCTTCTAACTATTCTCAATCGTAGCAACGTTCAAGAGTTGCCAAATTTTTCTGGGGATAAGAAAGAGTGGCATTATTTTGAGGAGGTCGAAGTCAAATATAGCAACAAGGAGAATGTTGCGCGTTTACAACAATCATTAAAAGTAAGCGAAGCATATCAACTTGTTAGCGACCGCTTAAAAAATTCGTCGGACGCTGAGGCGATTATGGATTTGCTTCGCACCATGTTTGGTCGGTATGACGTGTTAGTGCACGATTTAACATCGGATTTACTGTGTCTTCCAAGGCTTAGTTCTAGGTGCGATGCAAAGATTCGCAGTTGGGCTGTGAAGCTAAATGGGTTTGTTGCGGATGTCAAGTCCATGAATAGGGAAGAAGACCTTACGAACGGGTATGTTTTGACCAACCTTGCTTCAAGGCTAGACCCTGGGCTGTGTCGGGAATGGCAGAAAAGAAGATCAGGTTCCTCACAAACTAACCTCCAGCATTTTGCCGATTTCGTTACGAAGAAGGTAGTTAATTTACTGAGCTGATGAAGGCGCAGTTGACAGCAAAAAATTTCAGTTGCTCGTAATAGACTCCGTCGGTGACAGGATAGCTGGAAAACGTGGGGAAGAACCCACAAGAACATAGCCGGGTATCAGACTTCGTCGACTTCGAGGCAGGTGGCAATAAAGCTTCGTGAGTATTTGTTCATCAGCCAGTTTCTTCCTCTTCGTGGTCCGATGGTTCGATGATGCAGTTGTAAGAAGGGTCAACATGCACTGATCAACTGCAAGGAGTTTTCAGACATTTCACCGGTTGAAAGGCAGACGTTTGCTAACTATTTGTTTCACTTGTCTAATTCCGTCACGACATGGATGGAAATCCTGATCAAGGAAAAGAGTTTGTGGGACAAACGGATGCATCCGTCGACACCAGGAAATTAAAATTTTAAGTACATTTCAATTAAGTGCCATTGCAGTACGCATTTTCAAATCTTGAAAATTAATTTTGTAGTACAGAGTAATAAGTCCCCTTTTTACGTTTTTTAAAGTTATTCCATGGCTTTTGGGAATTGGTAAAATATTTTTCTACTGCGAAGGAGATCCCAGTCAAAAGCCATACCCTACTACAATAGAAGCAGTAAAGAAGAGTTAAAAAGTTTGTGGTCTGAGACAAAGTCTAACTATACCAAATGCCTTCACTCTCCATCAGAGGATAGAGCAGATATAGAAACACTTTAGAAAAAATACTCAAGTTTTAATGAAACATATATATCATGCTTAGGTCTGTTTTTGGAACTGCTAGCAAATGTACAAAATGAAGATTTCAAAACACTTCAAGCATCTTCGACTACGTTAACAACAGCCAGCGAAGCCGTAAGTACCTTTACATCTTCTAATATTGTATCAGGCCATTCAGAATCGCGCCTTAACGACTTCAACAAGAAGATTGATGAGGTTAGGATTGAGTTTAGTAACCAAATTAAGCAGATGCAAGTACTATTAAGTGCTACTAATAAATCTATGCAAAATATATCGATCAGCCTTAGTAATGAGCTTCCTAGAACACAAAATATTAATTGCTCATTTGTCAGAGAATATATATCTTGCAATCCTGACCCTTATGAACTTGCTCTTACAAAATTCTCGAAATACTGGATGCTAAATTTACCATCATTAAATAAAACTATAAATATCGACTTAGATCCTTCTAAAGTCATGTATGCTTCAGAAACACAGTTAGACATTGCTAAAGGTCCTGATGAAGAACCAAGGGTTTATAAATGGCTTCATAAGTATATTCAGCACTGTAGGCATAATAGGCCTTGAGCAATTTACTTTGACGAAAATAACAACTTGATAAGTTCTCAAAAACATCTTTTTAAATAATTGGTTATAACCTATTACTTAGAATTCTTAAAATTTACCAATATAACTGTCTGAACAGAGACTATATTTGTTGCGCATGCAGAACTTCACTTAAATAACGAATAATATAAGAAACGTCAACTAAACGCCATTTTATCAAAAAACTGAAGACTGAACAAAATGAAATCAACCACGCGGGAGAAAAACTTACTTTTTGATTCTGGGGTGGAATCGCGTAAGTTGATAGTTGACTGTCATTTTATCTTACTATCAAATTGATAGTTATGACTTTTCCGTCTGTGTAAAAGATGATCAATTTGAGATCAAATTTTTGAAGTGAAAACAATGAATTCGCGACCGACACCATTTTTTTTGTTGCATATTTTTCGGCTTCATTCCGAAATGGCTGGCCACACATACACGATACACCACTGAGCAGATCAGAGAGCAATGAATGCAGATTATTTAGTATTTGTAGTGTAGTGTGTAGGTAGTAGTCATTTGCAAAGCTCGTAGTAAAATGCAAAGCTAATTCTTTTCTCCATTCGGTCATTGACAGTCAAAGTGTGAAGTTCTTTTTAAATAAGCAGGATCTCAATTATTTGTTTGAGAGGAAAAAGAAATAATTTCCCCACCTGCTTACTACTTTCAAGTTTATTGAATAATTTTATTGATCAATTTTATGAGTTGTGCAAATATCTTTTTTATATAGATATGATATTCCAGATTTCAATTTAGTTGCTAGTTTCAGATGGCACGATCGTCCAGCAGCAGGAACAGCTAGTAAAAGGTTGTCTGATACAACTGCCATATTTTGCTCAAATCATATGGATTTGCATACGAGGTACCTACACTCTAGTATATGTTTAGTAGTAATGTTTTTGATATCGGCGATTTGTGTGTTTATCGTTGCCTTTCTGGAAATGGACAGCAAGTTATCACAGTAGGGGTTTATAATTCACCGACTACGTCTTCAAGTGCAATACGAGAGTTTTTATATAAAAATTAATTTATTAAGTCAGAAGACGCTTCTGCATACCTTCACGATAAAATTGGGAGAGATTTGATGATTTCGCAATGATTTTGAGTGGTGATTTTACCATCAACTTCGGCGATGCTACAAATTTGCCACTTTTTCAATTTTCAAAAGGAGAATACTATTTTACAATGACGAATGACCGCAGCCTTAGTACAACGAAATATAAAGCGACAATTGATGCAGTCTTTGCGATATATTTAAATAGATTTGAGACAAAATTGTTCAATTCCTATTTAAGTTACCATAGACCTATTATTTCAGTAGGTATTAGAATACGATGATTGTAGAGATGGAATTGTGAATGAAAACTCATAAGTTTCATTGATGTTCTTCTATATGTACATCTACATAAAAACATTATAAAAGACTTTCCTGTACCTACATTAAAATATTTACAGGAAAAGTCATAAAAAATTTTAAAATTTAAGTTCTAATAATTTCCTTCATATTATCAAATAAAAATTTATTAAGATTTATAAGATGGCAAATACAACAATTATTCAAGGCATTACTTTAAAATTAGACTCTGATGTAGGTCTACCAGCATTGGATAAATTATTATAAACCTACAAATTATGAGTATAAAAACTATATAGAGGTAAGTTATAATTCTATAACAATAACCATATATGACGAAAAATACATTACAAAATTAGATTATAACATTTTACATTCTTCAAAAATCACAGATTATGCAGTTCCGGAGTTAAAAGAAGCAAATAAAATCAAATTTGTTTCTAATTACAAACTTTTAGTTCAAAAACTTATGAACATTCAAAATTCAGATGGTTCTCTTGTTTTTACAAATACAAAGGACTCAATGGCAGGGTATATGATGTTTTTTACTATCTACGAAGGTTTCGGACCAATTTATGATAGATACATGAATAATCCAGACACTATTGTTGAAGATGGGGGTGACGACCACAATACTAAGAGTGTGAAAAAGGGTGAGCCCTTGTTACCTAGTGATATTAGAGCAACAGCTCACATTCTATTATTATTGATGGCTAAAAATTTTACATCAAGGACGCAAACTCCATCTGAACATGTGTCAAGATACCTAGAAAACAGATTAAAAGCGGTGAATCACATTCTATAAGTTCCGGAATCAAGAATCCTTTTAGAAATCGAAAATCTTGAGAGTATATGCCAATATTGGAATATATTTCCCAAACTTAAAAGAGAAGTGTTTAACTTTGCTTTTTCAAAAAAGAGCAAGTATCCTGAGTTGAGTGCTGCGTTCGTATTATTAGCAGAGTCATCAATGGTAACGTTGCGGTGCATTGATCATTTTTTGTCCCCACAAGTAACTACTTATGCTCATGCTGAGCCTAAAATATGGGAGGAAGCAGAGAAGTTTCTCCAAAGATATGAAGAACTAAAAGCCAAAATGGGTTCTTCATTTGTGTATCTCAGAGTCTTGAATCCCAATGATATGACTCTAGCTGCTGCCACTTTCCCTAATCTCTCTAAAGCGGCTGTCGTGTACATGAAGAATTTCATAAACAAGTCAGAACAATTCAAAAACGTTCAGGAGACTACGAAAGCAACGATTCCAAATCTTGAGTCGCTAGCATCAAAAAGAGTACCTGACGATTTACTTGTCGAAAAGAAATCTTTATCACTGGATACGATTGCAGCGCATTTACAAGAGATGGGAAAACGATTTGGACTAGATCTCGCACTTTGGGAGACTTCCAAAACTGTAAAGAAAGCATTGGGGATGGATGACCAAAACACACTTGTCCAATCTTTAATTGATGCTTTAACCGCAAAACAACACTCTGCTAAGCCATAAGCATAAATGGACCTCTTATTTTCTTTTTGTTTCAGTCTTTAATCCTTTTACTATATTTTCATTTTTAAAAACCCGTAGGAAAAATCATGCAAATTGCACTTTTATTGTATCCCATAACTTTTGGTTTGATATACTCGTATTACAAGGATATTCCTATTAATAGTCTACAAATTATAAGAAAAAGTTTTCAAAATTTAAGAGCTAAATATGAAGTATGTGCTCGCAATTATAGTCTCCATCGTCGCCGTCCTAAAGCTAAAAGGAGCTTACGACAAATTAGAAGACGCAAAACTCACTAGGTATTTATTACCATCGCCAGTTTCAGAAGTCTTGTATCCCACCCAAAGTGATTACACTTTGGATTTATTGATTTGGACACTACTTATCTTTATAGTAGTTATTATTAGAAACTGGTTAGGGCATAGGTATCCTAGAGCTAGACATGTGATGAGAGATCAGCACATAATCTTCTAATTAGCTTAAGTATAATTGTTTAACTTTCGAAATCATTTTGATTTTTTCTACTTTTATTTTGTTACTAACTATATTTTAAAGGTTTTATTTTGTTTTTAAATAACATTTAATAAAACCCGTAGGAAAAATCACGCAAAACTTCCTTTCTTTCTTAAAATAAAAATTAAAAGCATTGTAAGCTATTTATTAAACGATATTCATTCAAAGAATTTTAAATATCTATAATTCTAATTCAATTTCCAGTTCAATAAAAATCTAAACATTCTAATATGTCAGGCACTTACACTTTAAAATCCTTGAAAGAAGGAACTGATTATATCATTAAGTGGTATAATGATTTAAAAGCTCAATTGGTAAAGACTGACATGTCTGATACGTCTTTTGAAGCTATCCAATTAATTTCAGATAGCCCTTATGGCAGTGAGATTGGATTTATACAAGATATGGCAATTCAATGGAAAAGTTTCTATGAAAAAAATTGTACTGTATTTAAAGCAAATAATGAATTAGTGTTATACAAAATATATGCCTTTTGCCTTATTAAAAATTTTAGCAGCGAGGTTTGGTGTCTTGGAAACCTCAAACTTCAAGATGCTAGGACCTTTTTAGAGGTTATGTTAATTTTAGATTGTCAAAATTTTGGGTATTATAAACCAGAAGAGTTAAATGAGGTTCTTTCGTTATTAGTTGAAAAAGATAAATCTCTTCCCAATTGGAATAGTATTATTAATGATATCAATCAAATTTACAATTCTTTAAAAACAATTACAGAATCTTCAACCCCTACTTTTGTAGAATCAGCTAAAAAACAAAAAGTCTACTCACCAGTATACGATGCCTTAAATCCTGACGGAACAGTAAGGTCAGGAATATCCGGAGCAAGATCCTTCTCAGTTACTCCCAAGAAGAAACATGGGTGCCAATCTCCTATTATTGTTGGATCTAAAATTTATAACTTCCCATTCTTAGCAACTTCTATACCGGACAGTTGCTTTTCTAAATTATTTGATCGTCACTTAGTTGATAGTGTTATCAACTCAAAATTAATAGGAGTTGATGCACAAGAAATTAAGGAGATGGATCCTGAAGCTGCTTGGAAGTTCTGTGATGTTCGCTACATAATACCGTATTTTGATGAGATAAGGGCATCATTTTCAACAAAAGAAGACGAAAAACCTTCTTTTCTAGTCCAAGAAATTGTAAGAACAATGGACAAACGTGACGAAATAAGAGCAAGCAAGTCGCACAATCCTCCTGAGACTCAAGACTTACTATCATCTATTGTAGAAGATCTGAAGGAGATAAAAATCCAATTGTCATCACGAGGTGATATTATTCCCAAAACTCTAGAAAAACCTCCACCTTTTGTTCCGGGTTCTCTGAGTAAAGAACCAGTAGTAAGCTCAGAGCCTATTAAGATAAATGATGCGAAAACATTATCCAATTTAGCCGTGGGACAGATCTTTAAGTTTTAAGATTTCGTATTATTCTATTATCCAATCTCATATAATTATTTTCACTTGTTAGCCTTACGCACATTTAATAAAAAAAAAAAAATTCAATTCTGTTTTCACTTCCGTCGGCACTCCCGGAGTGCTTCTTTTTTTTTTTCTTCTTATTTGGTATCACTTTAAGAGAAAATGTTTGAAGGCTGTCAAATTTGTGTTTCTTTCTATTAAACGGTTACAAATACATATCCCTTTTTAAGGTCAAAACAATATTCTACGAGTTTGCGATTTTATCGCACCACACAGCTACAAGTGTTAAAAAAGTAAGTCCACGGAGTGGCACGGCAAGCAATAAGTTAAATTTTGAAGGTATTCATTATACTAATTGGTCATTAGTAGTTTAACTGAAAAGCGTTTTAATAATCTAGCGAAAATGTCTGGATCAAAAAGAAATAATAATTATAGAGGAAATAACAACAACAACAATTTCCAGGATGGCTTTAGCGGAGGAAACAACAACTGGAGGCATCAACCATCCCCTCCTCAAAACTCACAACAGCAGTATCAACAGCCAGCTGTTAGCGAGAGGCCGAGAAGACCGTTTAATGCGGTCAGGCGTGGCGGAATCTCTAAGCCTAAAGAGAACGTTCGGTCACCGGTAGTCACCGTTGACTCTGTACCCACCGGCCAACATTTATCGAAGACGAGCTCTGAGCTCAACAACGATCCCCTCTATTTAGAGGCGTTTTTCCCGAATCCATCGGAAGAGCTACGTTCAGTGGCTGAAGAGTTAAACCACTTTACGGGTTTTAGTGGTTTCCCTACTCTTGTGAAGGAGTTATGAGAACTTTTGAACTCATAATCTTAACTTCAAACGTTCTATTAGTCTTTCGGCCTACAACTACTATCTTACCACACTCGCTTGGGCACGAGTTTTGTATCTAAAGAGAATGAACAAGTATCGACTATCTACAGCCGAGATAGAGTTTGTAGATATGTTTTATCAGCAAGGCAACTTTATTTTGCCAAAAAGTATTGCTCTTTACCTTTCAGGTTTTGGTAATTTTATGATCCCTTCGGGACCCGAGAGCAAGTTCAACACCAAGCCTTACTCTTATGACGAGTATGGTTATTTTGAGAATACTTACTATCTCACCGCTGATTACCCAAATGTGTCTATAGCTGCACAAAGGATTATGCAGGACATAATCTACACCTAGGCTCCACCTGACACTCCCCCTGATTGGGATCCAAACGAGGTCGAACAGGATTGGGCCAATCGTTGCATCGGGTACGAGTTATCCGAAAAGCTCCAATATATGCAACTCATGGTGCTGCAGCGTGCCGGGATTGGCGCAACAAAATTATTTCATTTAAGAGCTAAGACAAGTGATGAAGCTCATAGCATCGTTAATAAATTTCCCTTAACAAATGCAAGTTTTGATCTAGCTTGGGAAGCATTACGGACACAATATGAGAACAAGAGAATTTTGCTTAATAACCAAATACAAATTTTATTTAACCTTCCTAGTTAAGGATGAAGTTTCTTCTGCTATTAAGACTCTACAAAGAAGTATAAATGAATGTAGGTCAGAACTTCATGCACAAGATGTATGCACTAAAAATTGGGATCCAATTCTAATCTTTGCCCCACCCCCCCACACTCGCTTTATGGGAACAGTCACTTTCCAATCCTACAGAAATTAATAAATGGGAAGAAATGGATAAGTTTTTGAGCAACTGTCTTCAAATTTTTGAATCTATTTCTGATACTACCTCATCGCAAACTTCATCCAACAAATCTAGAAAGGCTCAGAAAACATGCTGGGACTTGGAAAACTTTCATCGCAAGCCGAACAAGTGAAATCATCTAAAATGTAGGCAATAGGAACTGGAATCATGTGAGATCTGGCGATAATCCTGCTGATCTCGCTACTCGGGGTCTCACTCCATCGGTTTTAAAGATAGTGATCTTTGGTGGAAAGGCCCTTCGTGGTTAAGCGAGCCTCAATCGCAATGGCCGGCAAGCCTTCCCATTGAACCGAAAAGCTAGGTCTTGGAGGTGAAACCAGTCTTGACGTTTGCTACCTTAATCGCTTCTATCGATCTTTTACCCAAAATTAAGGTCTGGCGATAGTGATCGTAGACTTTCCTGTCTCTTAAACATGGATCACACGACTGTAGGAATGTACTCAACAGCTGCAAGAACAGCATTGATGGATTATTTTGTGCCATTTAACTTGGGTTTTCAGCATATAACTGTTCAGGAAGTATCTAGAAGGAACAGACTTATTCCCAACGGACTGTTTGGAAACATCAATTTAAATGAAAATTATCGTCCATCTATAGTCATTTGCGATGGAACATATGTGGACCTTCAAAAAAGTTCAAACTACGCGGCTTCCAGAAACAATCATACAGCCTACATAAGTATCAAAATCTAGTTAAGCCTGTTGTGATCACATGCTGTGATGGGTATATCCTGGACGTTATAGGACCTTATGCTGCAACTGTATCTGATGCTAACATAATGAAACATCTTTTCAGAGACGATTATGGAACGTTCAGGCAATACTTTAGACAAAACGATGTTTTTATTTTGGACAGAGGATTCAGAGACGCAATCCCACATCTTGAATCTCAAGGATATAAGACTTACATGCCTGAATCCGTTGCTGAAGGTAACTTTCAACTTACCACAGAGCAGGCTAATAGATCCAGGTGTGTAACTATGGTCAGATGGGTCGTTGAAGTCGTGAACGGACGATTTAAAAGGGATTTTAAACTATTTCGGCAAGATTTTTTTAATCTAGCTGCTGGTCATTTGATGGACGACTTCAAAGTTGCAGCTGCAATTCTTAATAAGTTTCATCCAACCATTGAAGATAGTGCTGATGCGAACGTTCTGCTAGAACTGGCTTTAAATCGTTTTAATACTCCTAATTATTTAGGTGCCTTTGTAAGAGAAAATAATCTTAACAGAACCAGAGCTATGTTCAGCCGCATCGATGGTAATATCCCGAATTTAAGTAATTTCCCACAACTCACTATTCAAGAACTTCGTATGATATCATTGGGCAATTACCAAATAAACCAGGCTCGATCCTACTGTGGTGAACATTTAAAAGACCAGGGAAGTCTGCGAAGATCGGATGCGAATTACCTCTACTGCTCATAATAGTCTTATAGGCAACAATAACTTTTTATTGCGAGGGCGAATCAAATCCAGGCATGTAAGTAGAAAAATGTATCTCACTTACATCTTGGTGAATAGCGATGCAAACGTAGCACATAGTTCGAACGCAATAAAAGCTTACTATTGTAACTGTCTCGTTGGAATGAGGACTGTTGGTTGTTGCGCTCATGTCATGAGTATTTTATGGTATTTGGGTTACGCAAGACACCAGGAAGCAATGAATATAGCACCAGCTTTGTTTTTGGATGGTATTTTGATAGATCTAAACGAAGATTAGTCATTTTTTTTCTCATTTGCAGCATTAAAATTAAAAATGGTTTTATGTTTAGTAAAAAACAAAGTAGAAACTGCGAAGAATTAAATGAAAAAATGCATTTCCTGTGGAGCATATTTTTTGTTTAATTTTTTTTTTAGGATTTGTGTATAATGTACGTGATATGCTTTATGTATGATAGCGTAATTGTATATCAAATTCAAGCTTACCAATTAAGGATTAAAGTGGTGCAAAAAAAATTATAGGTCATCACTGATTTTTTCGAGATATTGGCTGTCAAACGTCAACGAAAATGTTTTTTTTTAAACAACTTTTAGGTCTGTTTTTTCGAAATATAAGGCATTTTGAAAACTGTATTTTGAATGAAATGAAAGATATTTTTATGATCTTTCATATGATACCAAAATCATTGTCCTACGTTCTATGCTTTTCGAGATATTCGTAATTATTTGCAGAAATATGATTTTTCCCATTTCCGGCGCTCAACTTCAAGTCTAATTATCTCAAAATCACCAAGACCGAATTCAAAAATATTTGGCAGGCTGATTGGGCTGAACGTAAGCTTTCATTTGGTACTAGTCTCATAGGTGTACGCTCTGGGCCCAAGTATGCACCACCTCCTTTGTGTTTCTTTCTATTAAACGGTTACAAATACATATCACAACGAAAAGGACGCAACCAAAAGAAACACGAGGTCGAGAAGTACAAATTCAATAAAAATAATATTATAAAAAAAAAGCAATGTAAGGTCATTAAATCTAAAACCAAAATAGTAATGTTCTAACTACTTTTTTTATACAAAGGGGTCAGGCTAATAAAAGCCAGATAAGAATATTGACTACGTTTATGGAAGAAAATGTGGACTTGGCGAAGGCTTATAGCGCTGGAAGCAACGGAAAAGAATCCCATAAAATTCTTTGGGAAAAGCTTTCCAAGTCCCTCAATGAAAATGGGCCACCAACGAAAACAACACGATAGTGGAAAAGAGTAGGTATTTTTTGTAATTTAGTTTAAAAAGGTGTATTTTGATTTTTTGTTCACTTCCATAGATTTGGATAACGCGAAAATATGCTGCCAAAAAAAAAATTGACGGCAAATAAAAACATTTTGAAAAAAACTGGAGGAGGGCCTTTTAAAGAGTTGGCGTTAGATTCAGATGAGGAGGCCATCGTAAAAGTCTGTGGGATGGAGGCGGCAGTTGCAGGAATATGCGGAGCTTGTAGCTATGGCGATGAAGACCAACGTAAGAGATTTTTAAGGAAAATGAAAAAATTATAATATATTTTCATATTTTCATAGTAATAGATGAGATTTGGATTCCTGACTCGCCACCAAAACCACCTGAAACTAACAAGCAATCAACAAACAAAAAAAAAAAAGAAGCACTCCGGGAGTGCCGACAGAAGTGAAAACAGAATTGAATTTTCAGTAAATATTTTAATTAAAATTAAAAACACGTATTCGGTGAATTATAAACGCCTACTGTTATAACTTGCTGTCCATTTCCAGAGTGGCAACGACAAACACACAAATCGCCGATATCAAAAACTAGTGTACCTCGTATGCAAATCCATATGATTTGAGCAAAATATGGCAATTGTATCAGACAACCTTTTATAGATAGCTACTCCTGCTGCTGGACGATCGTGCCTTCTGAAACTTGCAACTAAATTGAAATCTGAAATACCTATCCTATCTATATTTCTTCGTCACCCTTGTGAAATGTTTCTTGTGAAATTCTGTTAAAATCAATACATTCAATTTTTTAACGATAGTGTCTACAGATCTCGTAACTGCGCTCGTAAACTTTGACAATGAAATGAAAAAGAAGGACAATGCATTACGTTTAGAAACGAGATTAATTAATATTTGAGTAATGGTTTTCAAACTATTTTCATGCAACCATTTCAACTCCATCGATAAATCATCGCGTTTGTTTAATTTGTTGTAAAGTTCGAATCATCGACCAGTGCGTCTCCTACTCTGCCATGATGAAATTTCCAGCTTCACTCATCCACTTCATTGTAATGATAGTAAAATATTTGGTGCTTTTTATTTTTTCTGCGTTGCATAAATTTTTCTCTGTCCTTCAATTCCTTTCTTTCTTCTCTGAATTTCTCCGAGTCGGTAATATGACTAGGTAATGTTGCTATTACATTCTTTTAAGTCATTTGGCAGCCTATAAGATGTTCCTTGGCTCAATGGTAGAGTCGTTGGCTATCAAACTCAGGGTCTCAGGTTCAAAACCCAGCCGTGGCGACAATTTTTATTTATGTTTTCACTTTAAACAAATAAAAAAATGTAAGTCATGGCTAGGAATCGAACCTGAGACGCTGGGCTATGACGACTTTACATAAGAAATACGATGAGCCAAAAAATGGTGTCGGTCGCGAATTCATTGCTTTACCCCCATCGCAAAAGTGCCAAACGCGCCTAAAGAAGTTTTCACTTCAAAAAAAAGTGGCTGCCGTCGAGGAGTCCGTCTTTCTAGCTAGAAGACAGGTAGAGCTGTAAGAGCAATTCTTGTCTGTACAAGTGGCAATACAAGGCTCATTGGACTCGCTGGATAAGTCAATAAAAGAAGTCAGTGAAACCTTAAAAAGCATTTGCAAGGATTTCGTATTCTGAAAACCAAGTTACGCCCTGCTCAAACCAACGCAATAAGTATATACGATGCGATTGCATTGTTACATGTGTGACATTTTAACATAAATCGCATCGCACGGATTTATCGCGAGGGTTTGCGCAGGGCTTTACATTTACTATTATTATTTATTTAATTTAGTTCCTTATGTGATTGTGATTGCTGTGAAATAAACAATTTGGAGTTATTTTTATTTTTTCGTGGAACTTATCAGTAAGACAAAAAAACTACCTGCCTCCAGGTATACGATTTCACCGACGCCAATAGCAGAGAGGGGGGTGCGTCTCGGCAGGGAAGATCATTAAGGCGGAATTCGGTCACTGAACAAGAAATGTCGCAACCAAGCACTTTCAAGTTCAGGGATCTGGAGGATGCCATTCCAAGTTTCACCGGAGAAAACATGCAGGATTTCGTGCAATGGTCCGAGGAATTTGAGGATGTTTGCGTAGGGCTAGGGTTCAATAGGGTGCAACAGTTTGTGTTTGCAAGAAGGCTGATGTCTGGTTCAGCGAAGTTATTCATCCAAAGCGAACGTGCTCTCCGCGACTGGACCGCGTTAAAGGCAGCATTGGAGTCAGAATTTGAGATCGAGGTCAGTTCAGCTGAGGTGCATCGACGTCTCAAGAGCCGACGCAAGCAGGTTAATGAAACAAACAGGGAGTACCTGTATAAGCTCATCGAGATAGCGAAGCCAATTGCAATAGATGATGCTTCGCTAATCGTCTATTTTATTGCGGGACTCAAAGATGAGAAAGTAAACAAAGTAGTACTGTATGAGGCAAGCACCATGAATGAACTGAAGAACAAATTAAAAGTATATGAACGCATCAAGCAACTTCAGCTAAACCAAATGAAATCCGAAAGTGTTTTAAGTGCGGAGATGCAAACCATTTCATAAGAAATTGCAACCAGGGAGCCAAATGCTTCAAATGCGGAACATTTTTGAGTGTCGGGTCGAGCCCAAAAGTGAAAACAAGGCCAGAGTTCATTTCGGAGGTAGCACAGGGTGTTTGTTGAAAAATGTTTTATTAATGGATGAAGAGACTGCCTTGATCGACACGGGGTGTGAATTGTCGTTGTTGTGATACGACATGCTGTTGAAATTTCCGAAAATGGTATTAGAGGAGCAGCCAATATCCCTGACTGGTCTAGGGAAGAAGGAGATAACCACAATGGGATATTTGGACACGACATTAATCATAGACAAAATTCCAATCGAGGTAAGATTGCATGTGGTGCGTGAAAGAGATATGCAATTTGATTTGGTGGTCGGTGCAGATGTTATAGGGCAGGCTATTGTGTGTATTAAGGACAATGAAGTGCGCTTTAGGTGCAAGAAAGATCCTGATGTAGAGGAAGGGTGTGTGGCGAGTACATCCAATGGAAATTGTGCGGCAAGTGTTTCAAGGGAAATGTTCAGGTGTGATAGAGATGCAGTTAAGGAAGAAAGTCGTGGTGAAGGGCAGAGGGTGGTAGTGAACAGAGAGACAATAGAGAAGTTTGTGTCGGGGGTTGCAGGGAGGCAGAAGGACGAGGTCCTGATGCAGGGTCCAACTGCTCGAGCAACGGATAGGCCGATTGGGTGTTCAATACCATTGCTGCAGGGAGAGTTCAAAGCCATGAGTGTCTGCGAGCTAGATGAGACGCCATCGATAGATTTGTTGCATCTGCCTAGAGGATTCCAACAGAAGATTAAATCGCTTATAAAGAATTATAAGCCAGCAGCCGAAAAAGAAGAGGGAGAGAGATAAGTGTCTGAATGGTTAAGCAAGGGCATCATCCAGGAGAGTAATTCAGAGTTTGCCTCACCAGTCGTCCTAGTGAGTAAGAAAAATGGCGGAAAAAGAATGTGCTGTGACTTCAGAAGAATAAACGCGAAAATAGTGAAGGATCATTTCCCGATGCCATTAATCGATGATGTGGTAGAAAAACTGCAGAACGGTAGATTGTTTACTACGCTTGACCAGTAAATGGATTTTTTCATGTTCCGGTGGAACCGAGTTCAAGAAAATATACTTCCTTTGTAGTGCACAATTTTCAATACGAATTCTTGAAAGTTCCTTTTGGGCTGTGTATTTCTCCGGCGGTATTTACGAGATTTATTATGACAGTGCTAAAACCATTGATAAATGAGGAGGTGGTAAATTTGTACATGGACGATGTAATCATTCCGGCAACAAGTTATGAAGATGAACATCGAGAGCCCAGGGCTGTGGTACAAATACGTTGATAAGCTTCAGCAGAACTAGTCAGGAAGTTACCGCCGCCGCTGCCGGCCAGAGGGAATAGTAGCCGTAGTACACAGCCGCATCCCAGAGAAACCATCAGTGAGGACTTGTACCCGCCGTTCCTGGACTGACGTCATCGCTACTCTTCGATCAAGAAATTGTTAAAATTTTGTAAAATTCAATATCCTTGTAAACTTGCTCCTGAGAGAACTTTGTAATAAATTTAGAAGAGCTTTGTAATAAATTTAGAGTTAAAATTTAAAACCAACCGTTTCCGCGTCTTCATTTTGAGAAGCTGGACCGCCGAAACCCAACAATTATTATTTGGACGTCTGCCAAAGCAATTTTATGTAGGGAAGTAGAGCCTAGGTAGCAGCCGGGCGGGCAAAAAATAATTGTGCGGGACGTTTCGTATGGGCCAAGCAATTATTTGGACAGCCTGCCGACCGTAGATTGTTTAGTGTCATTCCGGACGTGCTTGCATGGGCAGTTGACATTAAACGATCATACTGGCATTGACCGAGTAGGATAGTTTTACTAGAGTGTACCGCGCCGCTATCCAACTACTGCCTACCGCCTACCTGACGTCATCAAGAAGCCGAACGCCACCATTCAAGTCCGAGGCCTGATTTCCAGGAGCTATTAAAGCTCAACTACACCGGTTGTATGAAAGACGAGGGGCAAAACTTATAAACCCGAACACCGTCCTCCGCTAGGAGTATTTTGTATTGTTGTAAGATCCTGTATAAATAAATTATAACGTTAACTTTTAACCATTTTCCGAGTTGGCTATTCCTTTGAGAAGTTGGACAATACGCAACCCAAGTCTTAATATCGCTTCCTTGGGGAACACCTTGGACCCGCTGAGTTATACCCCAGCTGGAAACAAAAGAAGCATCACAAAGTTCAACTGCCTTATTGCCTACAACCCTCTATTCAACAATTCAAGATGTTCTGGATGATGATCGGCATTTTCGTAGCATGTTCTTGTAAGCAGTTCTATTTATGATTATTTTATTTAAAAATCAAGTGAGCAGTTTTGTAACAAATTTTTATAATACCTTCAATAATTAATAGCTATCAAGTGATCGTCTTTATAATTAATCTGTATAATCCCTTAAAAATTTAAAATAGTAAAGAAAAAGTATAAAAACATGCCAGACGAAGAATGTCAAAGTACTGAGATGGAGTTGGGTATCAACCTTTTGGTTAAATTGATTCCAACTGAGTTTGATGGCTCCTTCGATAAATTGAATGGATTTATAGATAGCGTTAACGAAGCAATGAAAATTGCTAAGCCTGAGCAACAAATAATTCTTATGCGATTTATTAAGAATACATTGAAAGGATTGGCCAAAAATGTAATATTGGCGGTGAATTATCCCAAATGGGATACTCTAAAAAAAAAATTTATAAAAACTTTCGGGGAAAGAAAATCTTTTCCCCAATTGCAAATTGAGTTGCAGAATACTCGGCAGTTCAGAAGTGAACATATTTCTTCTTTTACACAAAGAATTGAAGAAAGTTCACAAATTATTAATGACTTTAAATTATGAAATTGATGGCAATTTAGACAAGTCACAACAGGATCTTATAAAAAGTATGGGTCTTACTTATAAACAACTGCAATGTAGAGTATGGCCAACTGGGACGTATTCAAATTCCTAAGACAACTATTAACTCCCTCTTCCAAGTATCCTTAGAGAATCTACATTATCAAGAAAGAGATACCAAGAACCCAGCGTTACTCCAAATCCGAGCCCTAGAATTGGAAGCCGTCAGGCAACCGTTTTCCTTAGAAATGCGGATGTTGAAGGCATTGGTGTTTGTGCCCTATGAAGAAGTCGTCGCCTACTTCAACTCCTTCTATGCTTCGCTCCGGCATTGCATTGCGAAAGCAAAGAAATGGGGAAGTGGTTCAAAATACTACGTGCAGCATCCTAGGAATCAGACAACATCCTACTTACCAAACTTTTGGTGTGTGGACGCGTCGTCTACAGGAGAACCCAACTTTCCCAGGACGCAAAACAATGTGGAGGCATGGCACAGGCGCCTTAAGGTGGTTGTGGGAAGAACTCACACTGGGCTTAACAAGCTTATCGGTGCCCTAGGCAAAGAGGTCATTGTCAGCAAGTTTAATATCGACAGGGGAAGGATGGGTCAGGAGCGCCCATTGACAAAGGCTGAAAAGCGTAACATGGCGCTTAACTTGGTATTGGAGTAACTAAACCATCTATCCGATTTCCCCACAACGTCCTTTTCAAGACGACCGAATATTCAATAAGTGATACTGTCAATTCCCAATATATATATGGTACTATCAAAATATCCTTACTCGATGGAGCTCAATTAACGGCCAAGAACAATGTGAAGTACCTGGGAATACAGTTCAACGAATTACACAGGCTCAAAATAATAAAACTTGACAGGTACCTCATCGAATCCAGCAGTAGATGTCTGCGAAACATGACAGAGCACCCGAATCCCTTAATAAGGAGCATCATAAGCCAGCCAAGACATCCCAGCCAGCGGTACCTTCAAGCAATGGAACTTCTGAATGAGGATCTTATCCCTACAAGTGATGAATTGAACATCAACTTCTATGCTGACCCGGGGTCAGCCCACTACCGTGGCCAGAATCCACAAACCCCACATCATCACAGAAGAGATAGAAGTCTTAGGCAAAACCACAGACCAAATCATGGATATGATAAAAAATAACGCACTATCAAGGTTCCAAGAAAATGTATTGTTGAGGAAGGAAGCCACTACAACCCTGGAATCAAATCCTCGAGACCTCACATGAGACAAATATTGCCAACAAAGAAAGTGGAAAGTAAGTGTAAATTTCGGAAATGAAGAGAACTCACTAAAGACGGATTCAGAAGTTTGGGAGGAGATTAGATCTTGTAAAGGATTAGCTAGAGCCCTAATGAAGGCAGAATATGCATGTTTAGTACACGTACCTCAAGTATGCCTCAAGGATTGGATAACTGCCAAATACCAAGGAAAGGCTGTGCCTAAAGACGCCTTTTCCACTCAATAATACATTTGAAAGAAATTATTATATTGTTACTAGTTATTAATCCATTTTCCATTTATTAGATATAGAAAAACAAAAAAAAAAAATCATCACAATAATGAAACTGTTGTGAATGAAATCCATCAAAAATTCTCCATACCGAATTTACGAGCAGCCATTAAAAGCGTGCGCAAGAAATGCTGTGGTGGGAATACCATCACCCATTTGGATGGGATACGACTAGTCAACTTAAAGTATCTTAGACTGTTTTTTTAGTTTTATAATTCACTTGTTCAAGAACAGTTCGTTCTCCACGGCATTAAAACAAGCCACTTAGGATCTAAAGCAATAATAAAGACTATTTTTAAGAAAAACATCCTGTGGTGTAAAAAGTATAATTTACACACAAGAAGAAATAAATATGGATTTTGTTAATTTTGATTTTAATTATAGGAATGACTATAATGACAAGGGATATGAAGCAGACGACGAATGACATAGAGAACCCTAAAAGTTCATATCACCACTACAATACTGAACCCGAAATGGAGAACGAAGAGCCAGAGATAAAGTTTCTATATGTGAACCATTCCTTTAATCATTGGGAAAGCGATGAGTTGTTAATACCTCCTGGTATAATCACATCGAGAACATATACAAACCTATCAGACGTCGGGAGCGATAAATATTTAGCTCAACTACACGCAGAAAAATAATTCTTAACCGAGTGCGATTTTACGTGGGTTAAACGCAATAGTTAAAAATACTGTTAAATAGGTTAAAAATTACGTAGTAAACTTAGTTAAATTTACACGTTGGTAAAAAATACTTATGAAATTGGTAAGTTTTACCGATGAATTTTGTTAAGATAATTTACCCATTCGTAATCGGTATAATAAATGAATACAAACAGTAAAGTTTACAGATAGCTTGTTTAAAATCAAACAACTTACTTATTCATGAGTATGAATGTAATAATAACCGGTTTGGTTTGTAAAATTCACCGAGAAAATTTGTTAAAATTACACATCACTCGGTTAATTATACCAACTAACGAAGGTAAATTTTACCCATCAACTTTTTTTTTACAGAATAACCGAGCGAATATGCTAAGATTACACATCACTCGGTTAAATGACGCTCAAATTCACTCAATACATGTATTAAATTTCACAATCTTCTCATTCTTGTCTCAAGTTTCGAAGATAACAGACGTGATTTTTAGCAGTGCGTGATTTGTAGCAAATAAAAGATATATTTTTACAAACAATTTGGAGGGAAAATCCTTACTCACTATTTCAAAAACCAATCCACTTGATAACCTATCACGAATGCGACTAGTGCGTATAATTGGAAAGCACATACTTAAAACTAATCCAGAAAGGAATATTACAGCAGATGTATACTATTACTGGGCGAATGAGATCATTCAACTTTATGCAAAAGAGCAAAGAGCAGTGTATTTGCCTACTAAAAAAGTTGAATCTACTCGCGGCATTTCCAACAAGTTGGGTGGAAAACTCCCAGACCAGATTCAATCAAAAGGAAATACCGGGAGTCTGGAATAATTTCAAAGCGACCAAAACTGGGCCCACCAACAACACCCACTTCATCTCGGTGCTCATCGCCTGCATCACCATCATTGACTGCACCACTATCGTCGCTTGCATCACTATCATCGCCAGCAATCCGTTTCGAAGCTATTGATTTGGAGATTGAAAAGGAGTACAGCGAAAGCCTTGAGTGGCTTAAGAATTCAAGTCATCCCTGGGAAACAGTGGTAGAAAAATGGGAAGAAACCTCAAGTATTCGTTTAAACCACCCCAAGAACATGAGCATTGATGAATATTTCAAAGAGTATCCGGCACTTTAAAAACCAACAGGTTACACTTTGGTAAGTTAAATCATTTTTTATTTAAATGCATTTGATGAATTTAAGTGTTGCATTATTCGCCTTTTAATATGTATGTATATTTATTTACTTTTTTCCAGCTATTTAAAGATTTCAAAAAAATTTATCCAGACAATTTTAACGTGCTATTTGAATATTTTCCGCCCTATAAAAAGGAAATATTTAAAGTTTCTACAAACAGGCCGGTGAAGGATAAATTTATAAAATTTATAAATTTATAAAACTTGAAAATGGTAAGTAAACGAAAGATCTTCATTATTCTAATCTATACAAAATATATACACATAATTTTTTTTGTATGTTTATGATTAACTAAAACGAATTATATTTTTTTTTTCAGTTTCCGAGGAAGTAGAGAACTTAGCAGCTTTCTTGCTGATTCCCTCACTTCTTTCAGTGATAAGTATAAGACTGAAAGGCTGCAGCAAAAAAAATCTGGAGGCCCTCTAAAGCTGAAGTAAGGGATGGTTTCATCCTCCATGTCAGAAGTGACGCTGACATCGAATCTAATATTACCTTAAGAAAAAATAAACTAGCTGCATTCAACTTGACCCTGCAGCCATTTCTAGTCGCAGTCGGTGAGTCACTTGATAATGTACAAAATTATATCACAGTTGTTAATACAACTAAATATTTTTTTAACTCCATCGTTGAGGCAGTTAACGCCTATTTAAAAATAATATTTACTATAAATGCTAAGTATTCAGATGAAAGCGCAAGTGCTTGGTTGGTGATCCAACAAGGCTTTTATAAAATAAAAACTAAGTTTGACAATACAGCCACAACTACCAGCACACTTCTTACTGAACTTGGTATTTGAAAGAAAAAAGAGAAAAGACTCATTCCTAAATTGAGTGTTATGTCAGAAAATTACAATTATAAAACTTATTTAGATGTTAGTTATAATACTATCACCATAACCATATACGATGAAAAGTATATAACAAAACATGACTACAATATTATTCATTCTGCAACCCTAACTGATTATGCAGTTCCGGCATTAATTGAGTCCAACAAAACTAAATTCATATCTAAGTATCAATATTTATCCAAAAAGATTGTCATGGCACAAGAATCAAACAGCCCATTTTTGTTTAAGAATACAAAGAATTCTATGGCTGGATATATGATGTATTTCACTGTGTATGAGGGTTTAGGCCCTGTATACAACAGATATATGAGTAATCCAGATCCGATGGTTGAAAGTGGGGGTGAGGATCATGATGCTGAAAGTGTCAAAGCACCAGGGTCATTGTCTAGTTAGTGATATAAGGGCAACTGCTCATATCCTAATGTTGTTAATGGCGAAAAACTTCACCTCTAGGAATCAAACTGCATCTGAACATGTCACCAGATATTTGGAAAATCGGCTTAAAGCAGTGGATCATATCCTATCTATCCCTGAGTCAAGAGTCCTTTTGGCTACGGAAGGTATAGAAAATGTTTGCCAGTACTGGAACATCTTCCCGAAGTTGAAAAAAAGAGATTTTCAACTTTGCATTTTCTCGTAGGGACAAATATCCAGAGCTGAGTGCAGCTTTTTAGCGGAATCGGCCATGGTTACACTTCGGTGTATCGACCATTTCTTATCACCTCAAGTGGTAACATATGCTCATACAGAAACGAAGATCTGGGAAGAGGCAGAAAAATTTCTACACCGTTACGAGGAACTTAAAGCAAAAATGGGCTCCTCATTTGTTTACTTGAGAGTTCTGAAGCCTAATGACATGACGTTAGCAGCTTCTTCATTTCCTAACCATTTCAAAAGCAGCAGTTGTGTATATGAAACAATTCATAAACACTTCTGAGCAATTTAGAAATGTTCAGGAAACAACCAAAGCTACAATACCCAATTTAGAAAAATTAGCAGCAAGTCGAGTCCCAGATGATTTATTAGCAGATAAGAAGGGAATCTCTCTAGACACTATCTTTGAGCCGTTACAACAAATGGAAAAAAGATTTGGGTTGGACTTAGCTATGTGGGAGACATCAAAATCTGTTAAAAAGAACTTGAGAATGAATGAGGAACAGGGAAATCTAGTTAAGGTATTAACACAGAAGCTTTATCTAACTTAAATAAATAAGATAACCAATTGAAACTTTGACAACAATTATTGCATTTACTTTTCTTATATATTCTTATAGTTCCTAATTCATTGTTTATTTGCATTTAAAAAAAAAAAAAAAAAAAACCAAGGCAGCACATATTGAGCTGGTTAGTGATCTTAGCTCAGCAGCATTTCTGGCTGCACTTAAAAGATTTACCGCAAGGAGAGGAATGTGCTCACACTTTTACAGTGACAACGGCACCACGTTCGTTGGAGCTAACAAAGAAGTCCAACAACAACTAAGAGCTTCCATCAAACAAGCAGAAAGGGATGCATCAATCAAACTTGTAAAAGATGGCACACATTGGCACTTTATACCACCAGCTGCACCTCACTTTGGAGGATTATGGGAAGCTTGTGTTAAGTCCACGAAATATCATCTTAAACGTGTCATTGGAGAAACAACTCTCACCTTTGAAGAATTGGCCACTGTGCTAGCCCAAGTAGAAGCCTGCTTAAATTCTCGGCCATTAACTGCAATAGAAAATGACGTTAGCGAAACGACCATACTAACTCCTGGTCACTTTCTCGTTTGAAGCGCTCTTAATGCTTCTCCAGAACCCATTATTGAGGAAACAAGAACATACCGTTCACGTTGGCAGCTATTACAAAAGATGACGCCAAGATTTTTGGAAAACATGGTCTTTTCTGAATATCTATCGCAACTCCAACATCGACCTAAATGGAAGCAAAGTGAAGCCAACATTAAAGTTGGTGACATTGTTCTCATTAAAGAAGATCGTATGCCGCCGACCACCTGGGTAATGGGTAGAATATCGGAATTCCACCCAGGAAAAGATAATGGGGTTCGAGCTGCAACTGTGTATAGTAACAATAAACACATAAAACGACCCATTACAAAATTATGTCGTTTACCTATAGAGATACAAGACCCAAGAGCTAATGTGAAACCTGACCCAAAACCAACAAGCAGCTCACATCTAGAAGAGGAACAAGAAAAAGAGAAAGTAGCACAAGTGTCAACGACTATTGCAAATACACAAAAAAAGGAAACCTTGTGCCCAACACATCAAATTAACTTAACTAAACCGGCTAGAATTGTAGCTACACTGCTTCTGCTTCTCGTGCTGGGAGGCAGAAACGCAACAGCATTGGATGCGGCCAATAAGGGTGCAGAAATAACACCATTCACAAACCATCCGGGCATTTACTTCGAGAAACTTGTAAACATCAATCTAATTACAAGTGATTGGAAGCTCGTTGTAAACTATGATCTAAGTAACTATTGGCGTGAAATCCAGGGATTTGAAAACCTGGTTGATGGAGTGAATACATATTGCAGGAAAAGGGGTATTGACAAGAGATTGAAACGTTACAATCACTGCTTAAATTGCTCTGAATCTTCTAAGAGCAATACAAATAAACTACCGTTCTGGAATAGTTTCAAATGGGAAAATAGTCATCATCAATTAACCAAGCGACAGATTAATAATAAAGAGATAATAAAGCCTAGTAAAAATGTACAAGAAAACCATGTTATTTTACGGAAGAAAAGAGAGCTGGTCACATTAGCAGTAGCCGGATCAATTGCTCTAATTGGGACTGTAACCGCTCTAGCTATCTCATCTAAGATAGATTCCGGATCAATCGAAAAGCATATGACAATGGTAGATGACAAGTTGAATGAGATAGGTAATGTAATTAACAAGTTGAGTTTGGATAAACAGGATATAATGTATAGATTAAACAAACAATATAACTAGCATAACATTACCAACAATATATCAAGATATAAAAACCATAGCAAAAGATCTCAAGTGTGTTCACCATTTCCTCTATCAATTGGTTGTCTAATATTCCGTCAAAAGTCTATAGAATCATGAATAGCGCATATTCAGGAAAAATATCTCCAGACATATTTCCTCGACACATGATAGATAAGCTCTTAGAAGACAGAGAAGATCTAAATGATAGCCCGTATCGATCTAATCCGTCATTAATATACGAGTTAGGGACCTTTGTTATAGTGCAAGTTAAGCATGATCCATTTATACTGCAGGGAATTTTAATAATCCCACAAACCCACAGCTCTACTATACACGAGCTATATAATGTAAATAGAGTTAATTTTATATACAATAAGGACGAGTACATTTCAGATAAGAATAGTTTAATATCATTGCCTAATATAGTGGCAAAGAATACAGAAGATGAGATTTTTTGGAATGTTCAATATGATAAGTGTAGTTTTGGAATAAGATATGCAGTATGTCCTGCTGATATAGCTACATCATCAATAAATAATTGCCTCACCAACATAATCAGTAATAAGAACTCATCAATATGTCAAGTCAGAGAAATTCCTGATTCAGAGCATATAATATTATTGACTTCAATAGGATTATATATTGGTGCTTCTAACACCAAAGATCTACTTTGAGGCACATTTTTTTCTTGATTGATTGATTGTATATTTTATTATTATTATTATTTATTATAATTTAAATAAATTTACAATTTACAAGTCTTATAGAGTAATAAACTACAAGAAATCTAGTAACCCAATTGTAAAGAATTATATTCAAGATAATATTCCAGTTATGCTACCCAATGGAGTAGGGAAATATGTAGAGGTAGAGGATAAAGTATATAATTTATCCCCAACTAATACTGCAGTAGATCTATCCAGATATATTATCAATATAAGCATCTCGTTACCAGACATGAATGATATTATTTCAGATAACATATCATACATCCCATTAGACACGAAAAAAGATCCAATAACTAACCCGATAAATCATATGATGCATATTTCTCATTATATATTACATGGTATAATAATATTAATTATCCTAATAACTATATGTAAATATTTAATTAAAAATAAGCTCAATAATTATCAATTTACCAAATCTTCCAAGTTAACACGTCATGGTCGAGAATTCGATAGAAAAGGAAGATCTGTTATAATTCCACTGGATGAATTACAATCTTCTTTAGAGGAGTTTTCAGAAGTTCCAAAGAATTGAAGAGTCTCATTAAAGTTCCAAATTATCAAGTCTATATAGAAACTGTAGTATCAGTACTGATTATAATAATAATAATAATAAATAAGCAATAACGATTCCTACCATATCTCACACAATAGATAAGATACTCTTACTATTACAATTTATATATATCATACTATCTGTTAATATTAAGAAAAAGTCAAGTCAAATAAGATAGTGTCCTCAGATATCAATCATATTCAACTAGGTGCCTTTGTATCTACTAGTTTATATAGGTAGTAATAATATACTCTGTCTATACAAGGAAAAATAGGATATTTTGAGTTGAATTAGTTAACATTACATAATTTAATTATATTGCAATCTAGAAATAAGACATTAACTACTATATATATTATTAATTAATCTTCGTATTAATTATTAACACACTCGTATATTATTTTAATTTATTCATACAGCATTAACTATTCACAAAAATGGAGAATGTGAATGTAGATCTAAATACTCAAGAGTATGAACAACATGCTCCTTCGTGTAGTAAAAAGAACGCCAATAAGCATAATAAATATAAATCTAACAAGCAAAATCAAGCAGCAGTTGACATTAAGCTCAATCCTGATTGCCCAGAATTTGTCCCTCGAATTGGAAGACCATGTTTAGAAAAGGAAAAAATCGTTTTTCAGGAATATAAAAGAAAAATTAGAAAAGTATGTAATTTTTATACAACAACCTCTGTATGTTTAAATGGAATAACATGCCCATTTATCCATAATTATAGATCTGATTTCAACGAACAAATGCAATTAGACTATATAGTAGGAATGATCTCTAATTTGTCTATTAGGTTAGAATCTCTGGAAAAAACAATGGCTACTCTCTTTCAAGCGATGGACGCAATATTTACTACCATTAGACCGCCTCCTATACATAATCCTCCCCCTTTTGCCAGATCCAGGACTCGTGCTAGGATGGAAAGAGTGATTAGAGAGAGGAGTTTACCTAGATCTAACTCAGATATGTCGTTTCATCCTAATACAGAAGGGTCAAGATATCTTAGGGAGCATGGCTATCAACATGATAGAAGATATTAATACATTTTTTAAGAATACTATACAGATGACATAATAATTATAGTAATACTGAGTTATACACTATTTTATAAGAATTATATTATTATATTAATATAAATGATACCACGCTGTCAAAATAAAATATAAAAGATCATATAGAATTTGATTCATGATCAGAATTTGAATTCAATTTTCATACGTATATTCTCTCAATATCCATTTAATTTGGTAAACCAATTCAATCACCAGTTGTCAATAATCAACAATAAAGTACTTTTTAGTCAACAAAAAGAAAGGCAGCCAGAAACAAGAATGAAGCGATCACCTTTTGACGTCGTTGGAATGGTACCAAACAGGCTTTTCGGTGTCCTAGACAAGGAGTTTGCTGACCAGTACGAGCAAGACATCGAAAGCCTCGAGGCAGTTGACGCCTATTTAAAAATAATATTTACTATAAATGCTAAGTATTCAGATGAAAGCGCAAGTGCTTGGTTGGTGATCCAACAAGGCTTTTATAAAATAAAAACTAAGTTTGACAATACAGCCACAACTACCAGCACACTTCTTACTGAACTTGGTATTTGAAAGAAAAAAGAGAAAAGACTCATTCCTAAATTGAGTGTTATGTCAGAAAATTACAATTATAAAACTTATTTAGATGTTAGTTATAATACTATCACCATAACCATATACGATGAAAAGTATATAACAAAACATGACTACAATATTATTCATTCTGCAACCCTAACTGATTATGCAGTTCCGGCATTAATTGAGTCCAACAAAACTAAATTCATATCTAAGTATCAATATTTATCCAAAAAGATTGTCATGGCACAAGAATCAAACAGCCCATTTTTGTTTAAGAATACAAAGAATTCTATGGCTGGATATATGATGTATTTCACTGTGTATGAGGGTTTAGGCCCTGTATACAACAGATATATGAGTAATCCAGATCCGATGGTTGAAAGTGGGGGTGAGGATCATGATGCTGAAAGTGTCAAAGCACCAGGGTCATTGTCTAGTTAGTGATATAAGGGCAACTGCTCATATCCTAATGTTGTTAATGGCGAAAAACTTCACCTCTAGGAATCAAACTGCATCTGAACATGTCATTAGAGACCAGATATTTGGAAAATCGGCTTAAAGCAGTGAATCATATCCTATCTATCCCTGAGTCAAGAGTCCTTTTGGATACGGAAGGTATAGAAAATGTTTGCCAGTACTGGAACATCTTCCCAAAGTTGAAAAAAAGAGATTTTCAACTTTGCATTTTCTCGTAGGGACAAATATCCAGAGCTGAGTGCAGCTTTTGTTCTCCTAGCGGAATCGGCCATGGTTACACTTCGGTGTATCGACCATTTCTTATCACCTCAAGTGGTAACATATGCTCATACAGAAACGAAGATCTGGGAAGAGGCAGAAAAATTTCTACACCGTTACGAGGAACTTAACGCAAAAATGGGCTCCTCATTTGTTTACTTGAGTAGAAGTCAAGTTAGTTATAAAACAGAGAGCAGTGCAAGCGGACGTGTGTATAATAAATTGGGTTTTTTGCCATGATGGCTTTTTCCCAAAGAAAAAATACGTTTTATTTCTGCAAGTTGGTTGTCGGTTTATTAATTTTCCTCATATTGTAATTAGACGTATTATACACTAACAGATACTACTTTCAGACCGTCGCCACCAAACATGATAATCACCGCAAAATAAACATCAGCACATTCCTCCCATTCTGTATCGTACAGAGTACGAAGATTCCTACTATAAATACTAATACAACCAATACCTTGTAATATAAATGAATATAGAAGTATAAGTGTAATTATTGTAGGAAGAGAACTCATGATGAGTAGAAGAGTTAGTTATAAAAGAGCCAGCGGAGCTAGTGGACGTGTTTAAAATAAATTGGGTTTTTTGCCATGATGGCTTTTTTCCCAAAGAAAAAATATAGTGTGTTTTATTTAAATAACAAAGGTGTCGGTTCATTGGTTTTTTTCTTATTTTGTTCATAATTCTAATTAGGAAAATAAACATTTTGGTCCTTCGAGCCGGATAGCGAAACAGTGACGCGATTTAGTGTATACCTACCATATATTACATGTATATACAATAAACCGAAAGTGTAAATGACGCGAGGGCATAGTGACAAAACCATAAGCCGAAAGTCCACAAACACGAGTGCGAAAGGAGATAACAATAAAATTAAAATACATGTACACACACATAGGACGACAGCATACGACAGCACACAAAAGGTAGCAGGGTAAGAAAATTTATAAAACTAAAATTCTCCCTACAGAAAAATAAATCAAAACAGCGACGCATCTTAAGAAAAATGCAAAGAGCATACAAAAAAGTGTTCTAAAAATAGACGGTCAGATGCCATATAATGAACAAAACCCGAATGGAAAATTACCAGGCAGTCGCGACGACTACCTGAGTAACACACGAAAGCAATACAACCGCACAAGCAGACAAGATACTGCATGTATAACAAAGCAAACGACCGATGGCCTACGTGACCAAAGAGTTGTAGCAGTGCAAACGATTGCGACCCCTTTGCATGGGTACGAGGTAGTATTAGTGGTGGTAAGTACATGAAAACAATGTACAGCGACAGCGAGGTACAGCAGCTACAGTTGGTTGTCGTATCATAACAAAAATAAACGTTGAGTAGTGCAGTGGCAATTATTAAATTTTACTTTTGACAAATTCAAGCAGAGTTATTTAGAGTAAAATACAAATATAAAAGGAGAAAAGGATAGACAATGACCCATGAGGCCATCTTCAAGAGCCAATTAAAGGCCATGGAAAGGGTGGCGACATACGCCCGTCAGGAGGCATTGGATAGCGACGATACGGAGTTGCTCAAAGTGATGATGGAGCATCTAGGGGACATCTGGGAACAGATGTCAAAGAACAATATAAAGTGGATGTCCGCAAAGGGGCAGAAAGTGGCTGACATGGAGGAGCAGCAGGCGACAGCGGAAAGGCTCTATCTAATGACCAAAGCCAAGCTAAGGAGACAGCTTGAAAAGCTTAACTTAGAAGCAGCAAGCGAGGCAGGAGCCGTGGCGATGGCAAGCCAGAGTATTGAAGTACAAGTTAAAATGCCAGCGGGACAGGAGCTTAAAAATACATGGGGTGAGTTCGATGGCTCCCTACGAAAGTAACAAGGGTTCCACGACAGGTTCGTAGCTGCGGTGCATAGCAATGAGGATATTACGCCAGCGTATAAATTTCAACACCTAACAAAATCGCTAGTCGGAAAGGCAGCACAAACCATGGGAGAATGGCAGCTGACGGACAGCAATTACGTGGAAGCATGGGAGAGGAGGCAACAGCTCTATGATAAAAAATACCAGACATGTCGAGAACTGTTGGACCCGTTTGTGAAGTTACCAAAGCTGCAAGGTGCGCCGAAAGCGGAGGATTTACAGCATATGTCGAACGTGACTCAAGAGACCCTGCGCCAGCTTCGCGCACAAGAATTGCCCGTAGAGCATTGGGACATGTTCATAGTGCTGATGCTGCATGAGAGGCTAGATATGGACACGGCCAGACAATGGGAGCTGCACCGACAGTCGGAAACGCAAGCGGCCAAGGCTATTAGACTTCATAGACAGGCAAGCGGCAGCAAACCTCACAGTGTCTAATAGCCAGCGAACAAGGGGAGTTGAAAGTGCTAGAGGAGGTCGCCGAGAAGGATCCAATAATCGTTATAGCCGATTTGAAAATGAGAATAAACGTGAGGACAACAAGAAAGCGGTGCCAGCGATTACGAAAGGGCAAGCAAGCGAACATAATGTACAGAGAAGAAGCTCACATTGGTGCGAGATGATAACATCTTTAACCGCTGCATCTTGTTGTGGCTACAACTAAGAATGCCATGCACCATACAACAATAAAAGCGATCACCGCAAATGCATTAAACAGTGTTCTCAGTGTCAGCATTCTCCAGTATGTGCCAAAACAAAAACAGAAATTTTATGTTCAGAGTGTAACCGAAATTTCAAAGGAACTATTTGCTATGATAACCATAAAATGTCAAGTTTCACAACAACACAAACCATTTGCGAGGGGTTCGAGATTACACTTGTGGCCAATATTTCTGTAAACAATATAAAGAACACGTGCCTGAAAACCACATGTGTTATATTTTCCCCGACACGAAAATTCCCGACCTTAAAAGTATTCTTTACATTTTTTACGATCTTGAGTGTCGGCAAGAAGAAGTCATTGGATATAAAGAAGAGACTTAATCAGAAATCAGACAACATGAACCAAATTTGTGTGTTCACATGAATCTAGTGTGAACACCACATATGGTTCGCCCTCTTAATTTTATTATTATATGTAAAAATCTAGTACTGTTAGCGTCAAAAAGTAGTCCGTCGCATAGCGAAGTTTTTTCATTCTAATTACGACAGCCAACCAGCGAACAACATTTTTATAATAAAATTATTTTTCTTGGGCCTTCCGCCATTTTTTTGGGTTGGCATTGTCTTTTATCATAATTATATTTTTGCCCTTCTGGCCTAACGTAACGAAATAAAACTAAAGCCTTTTTATATGATATTCAATACTACGTGCTAAAGAAATAACAAATAAACAACAACCAAATAACAAGGAGAAGAATTCCTTTTTTTTTGCGGAAAGTTGTATGAAGGAAGTTGCTGCAAAAAGGACATAAGTGTGGTCGTCGTAAGTGTGGTCTATTCGATCATTGTGTGTGTTCAACAACCTTTGGATCAAGAAGACTTGTATTTTTGTCAAAAATGAAAATTGTTATCAAAAAAGAAGAAAACGTAGTAAAAAAATTTATGGAACATGTGTTAAAAGTGAGAAAACAATTCAAAAAAGTAATTGTGATAGCACATAAAATGAGCAGGCCTACGACTATCAATTTATTTTAAGCTACATTTTGAAAGAAACTCATCTTAGTCCAGAGTTAATAATGCGAGGCACTAAAGTTTTGCTAATGCAACTTGCAAATGTAAAATTCATTGACTCGATAAATGACTTTCCTATGGCTTTATCAAAACTTCCGAAAACATTCGACATTTTTGAAAAATGTATATGTATTACAATCTCTTTCCAGAGGATGTCTGCCAAACTAAATGGAAGTCTTTGCGGGACAGGTTCGTAAAGGAACTGAATAAAAAACCGAAATCAGACTGTCATCAAGCCCTTTTCACAAAACTATAAATAAAAAAGTTAAACCCTTTAAGAATATCTTAGTGGCAACTTGTGCTTTTACTAAATTTGATCTAGTACAGACTTACGTCTCTTTTATATTGAAAGGTTCGTTAAGTTGAAGTAAAGATTGGGAGATAAAGAGGCGGCAATAAAAGTTTGGAGACAAGGAGAAAGTAAAAGAAGCCATCTTTCTTTTTTTTTTTTTTACGTTAAGAAAAAGCGGCAATTCTTTTTTAAAGTTTAGGTTTTTTGCTTCGACTTTTCGCTGTGGCCGGCAGCATAGATTTTTGAGTTGAGAAAAATATTAGAAATTAATTAAAGTCAAAATTAAAGTATTAACGATATAAATAGTTGATGCTAGAGAGGCTTACCTGTAAAAACAACCTGAAATTTATTAGGAAATAAAACCTACGTTATTGAAACGCAAAGTGTTCGGTTATTATTCTTTTGGATCTGGCAGCAGCACAGTCAGTGCAGCTGATGAAAATTCGGATTGGAAATTCTATGAGCACATGTTGTTCTTAAAAAAAACATGTTGCTCCAAGAAGGTAAGGAGTTGTTAATTGTACATTTTCATTCAACTAATTAAATTTACAGAACAATTAACAATAGTTTTAAAGAGAAAACATTTGAGTTCGCCTCAGCCAACGAAGAATGCTTTCTTCTGCCGGAAGAAACGAGGAACGATACCCCAATAAGCCTTTTTTAAGGCTTCGTAAACGATAACGAAAACTCTATAGAAAGCATAAGCACATCGACGCCACGGCCAAAAAAAGGAAACAAATTTGAAGAAGCTTCACAAACATTTGAAGTAAATAGCAAATGATTGATAGTTATAGTAGGTATTAGGTATAACAAAGTGTTAGTGTCTACTTTTGTTTATTCGTCCTGTGCCCCTGTTCTGTAACTATCGCCTTGGTGATAAACGGTGGAAAATGGAACGAAATTCTATGAATTTAGTAGGATTTCGTTCCATTTTCCACCGTTTATCGCCTGCTTTTATCGAGGCGATAGTTATAGAACAGGGGCACTGGTGACAAAATTTCAGCCCATTTATCCATCATAAAAAAACTTGAATATATCTAAAAAAATCTGTTGTGTACAAATCCAAAAAAATCAAAAATCGTTTTTTAAGAAAAAGTTATGGAAGGTAATTTGTGGTATTCCCACATTCCAATCCCACGGGCACCTAAGCTGTTCGATTCAGTGACAGCTCTGGTTACCATAGTGTTGGTTGTGTGTCATAAATACTCCTTTAATTTTCTCTATTTTTTACGATTTCTACTGTGATTTATTTGTGTCTCATAGTTTATTTGTGTGCTTTGAAGCCCATATTCTTAGTTGACAACAGTGTATTCAGTGAAATTGTGTTAAATATCTTAATTTTTGCCAATTAATTGTGCTTTGGTAAGCGGTGTAGTTGACACCACGCACGTTTTGCTAAGTCAGTCCACGAGCAGCTCATTTGCCCGTCATTTGAAACCACATTCAATGAGTGTGGGAGTATTCAATGCGTAGTCATAAGCTAGTAATAAAATATTATTAAGATTTTGGCAGTAATAAAAAAGCATTCAAACCTGAAACTCTTTTGCGTTTACATATCATGGCGATTTTGCCATTCCGGTCTGTCGCTTCAACTACGACGCATCGTATTTTATAAGTTCGTTCAATTTTAGTAAACAATTTAAAAGTACATAGTGTGTTTTGTGTTATGTTACATAATATTGTTGGAAGATATAAAATATTTTAACCGCATAGGGCACATTTATTTGTAGTTTGTTTTCGGTCGGGTCGGTTAGTTGTTAATTAACCGACCTGGCCATCTCACAAATAAAAAAAAAACAATGAAAAACAATAAAAAATAATAAAAAGTGTTAAGTTGACATAAGATCATTCAATATGATCAATAAAAAAATAGTTAATAGTACCCTTATAAAATTCTTAATTAATAACTGTTCAAATTACAGAGAATAAACTTATCCCAATAAACCAGCAAATACACAATTTCAGTGTTGTTCGATTCGTTTTATTTCAAGGCAACTCCGATTCCACGTCCACGGCCAGTGGACGTAAGGACAAGCATTAAAAACAATTCAATACAACAACGCGAAGTGAAGAATTCAATCAAGAAAGGAACTAGTAACAGAGTTACAACCCAACAAAGGATCATCAAATTATAGTAAGAAGTTTTTTTTTTGTGACTAAAATTATAAACATTTATATATATCATTGTTAGCAGGCCACCCCTGTGCCCTGCGGAAATGCAAGCATATCCACCACATCTAACTTCATCACATACATCACTGCTACGTCAGCAATTGTACCTAACTTCACGCCAAAAGTTCCACGTCAGCGATGGTATCTAACCTCGCTACGTATAAATTCATCACTTCATTTTGAGCTTTTCTCAAGTCGTGTTGCATCACTTAAAGTAAAATCAGTATTAAAATAAATTCATTACTAGTGTTAGAAAATTGGTTAGTACTGCCAGTAACCAGACATGTAAGATCTTACCTCATTTATTGTATTATAATTATATAATCCAATCCAATAAAGGTTTTGTAACTAACTCCAACTAAGTCGTTGCGTCTCAGTTAACAAAAGTCTGGCTGTTGGCTACTTGCGTCAACAATCATTATATATCAATATATTCACTGACATAGAATAAGATTTTATAAAAAAGAAATTTTCCGTTAGTAAAATAAAAATAGTTCTGACATACTGGACGATTTATTTAAAAAATTTAAAAAGCAACAAGCTGCAATGCCACGTAACGAAGAGATGAAAAACTTAGTTGCAAGACTAATAGCTGCTAATACAGCTTCATTACATTCAGAGATAACCTCTTTGAAAAATGCTCTGCAATCGATTGCAAACAGTAAGCTAGTGACTGATTATCAACCTCTACTATAGTAGAGCAGTAGAGGTAAACTTGATGATATAGTTATTGAGAAGGATAGGCCTCGATATAATAACCGTTATAGAAAAGGTTTTGACTGTTTCCTAAAACCATAAAAGAGCTTTTACTACAGTCACGATCAGCAGTCGTACTGCTTCAGTTTGAAGGTATACAGTGCTCAAACTAATGTAGTATCACCACAGTTTATAATTATTTACATTCTATAATTCAACACCTACACGATGGTGCAAATAAATGAAGACTTAAAGGAAATAGCTGTGCTTGGTAGAATGAATTGTAACACAACAATTGATTTTGTATTTTTCTTTAAATTTTTATTGTTTTAAATGAAGACAGTTTTGTTAAAAGGTAACTCCTTTTCTTTTCATTTGGGGTTGATTCCTGTAATTTGTTTTGCTGCCTGTTCAGCGATTGCTGTAGTCTTCGGACAGCACAATCAGCGACAGAGAGCAACACAAAGCTGCGATTACTGGGTGGTTTGATTCCACAAGGATTCTGGGGTATCTTTTCATCGGAGGACTGAGGAGCTGCAAACCTGAAAAAGGTTTCATCATCACTCCCACTTTGTGGCCCACTGAGCATTCTTAGCTTCAACACGACTTGCCTTTGAACCATGGAAAATTCCCAAATAATCGCTTGGCTTCACCTTCATACACAACACATATAAATATAGGTTCAGTACAAAACGAAATTGTCCATAATACAGTAACATTATCGAATACAGTAAGATCGAGTGTAGCTCAGAACCAAACTTACATGGTTGATAAGTGCTATTTAAACCCTGTAACTTTGTCTTAGAAATTTTATAAAAATAAAAAAGAAAAAAATATATTTTTTTAATTTTTTCGCGAGTGCTACAGCTTAACTCGCGCAATAAGAATTGCGACATCGATTTTTTATGATCGTGCTGCGTCTACTTGGACACCATCAGCAATCGCGGAAATTGCGACGATCCACCAGTGTTGAAAAACTTGATTTAGCATCACAAAATGACAGTTCATAGAATAGTGGTTGGCGGCAGCACCAGCAGTACCCAAAAAAAAAGACGCCATTTTCAAATATATCTTGTAAAAATACTTTTTGACTGAGCCACCACCACGAGAAGACCACCACCACGAGGAAGGAGAACAAATTTTGAGAATAGAATTATAATATAAGCTTGAATGAATTTATTATGTGTTTTAGAAGATTCTTTAATTGCAGCTTTTCAATCACAAATTTATATAGATAAAAATCATTTTTCAAATAGAAGAATTATGTCTCCAGGAATTACAATAGAAACTATTTGTTCAGAAATTATAAACACACTTGTAAGTGATTATACATCTCAATTAGAAAAACAACATAACAACACAAATATAAATTTTAAAGTTTTTAGAAAAACAGAAAATGTAATTAATAAAATTTTTAATATACAAGACAATAAACATAGTGATATTATTAAACCACAAAAAAATGTTAATTATGCACAAAAAATTATTGTAAATAATTCAATTGTTTGGCAAACAAGTATAAAATTAACTAAGTTTATTAATATTAGAGATCCAAATATTGTAAGTATGGGATATATGGGTGTTTCAGATACACCTGATCACGGTGAAAAAGTAGGAATAAACAGAAGATTTAATATTGGTGCAAAATTAAACGATAAAGATTTTGAAACACATAAAAATTTGGTTAATATGATTTTAAAAAAATATCCTGATATATATATATATATATAATTGAATTTATTGGACCTGAACAATTTACATATAGTAATGTATGTGAAAATATATCTATATTTATGTCTTTATCTGAAGAAAAAAAAATTATATAATTATATAAATTTTGATATGTTAAATTTAAGCATAATAGAATGTATGATTTTTGATATAGGTAAAATGCCTGGTACAAGAAGTATATTTTCTACTTCTCAATTAAAAAATAATATTTCTTCAATTCAAACAGATTCTTTAAATAATATAGATTCAAGCAAATTTGCTACATCTGGATTTCAAGAACCATGTATAACAAATGATATGATTATAGAATCTAGAATTCCTAAACAATCTTTTGGAACTCATGTAATTATTGCTTTCATGACTTTAAATGATAACATTGAAGATTCTATTATTGTAAATAAGAATTCTATAAATAATGGGTTATTTGTAACAATTAGCATTGCTTTATATAAAGGTCAAATTGATTTAAAAAATTTACAAAGTAAACAAAATATTTAAAAATTAAGAAATTCTTATAAAAAATTAGATCAAGATAATATACCTAAATTAAATATTGTTCTAGAAGAAAATGATGCTTTAGATGATAATGCAGAAGCAAAATTAAAAAAAGTAAATAATATTCATTATTTACAGGATAATTCAATTGGTTATAATTTTTTAATTCCAGGAAGAGTAGATAGAATTTTATTAACTTCTAATGATACTTTTGTAAATATTAGATACACAGTTGCTAATTTACATTATTTAGAAAGAGGACATAAAATGTCTAATCAATGTGCACAAAAAGCAACTGTTTCAAAAATTTCAGAACCATATGAATTACCATATAATATAGACGGTGTTAAACCAGATATAATTTTCAATACATTATCTAAATTAGGTAGAAAAACAATTAATATGTTTTATCAAACAATTATAACAAATTATTATAATTATCTTCCTTATGATGAAAAAACAGGAAAAAAAATATATTAAATATTTAATAATTTTTTCGTTTACTTTCATAAGTTTCATAAAACATTTGTTAACTTCATTAATATCTTTTAAATATAAATAGTTATTATTTTGTATTTCACCATTATCATAGAAAGTAAATCGGAATCTTTTACTAACTGGCTGAAATACAGTCATGACATCAAAAAAATGTGTCTTTTTTAAATCTTTTGGATAAAAGCTTTCGATACTGAATGAAATCTCCGTCCTCAATATTATTATCATTATTTTCTGGAGAAAGAAAATTATGATATGCTTCAAGTCCACTTACCATCTTTTTTTTAGTTTTTCATTTTTTTAATTGTATTTATTAATTTAAATTTGTATAAAGAAAATAAAAAATGTTTTAAACCTTTTAAAAAAGTATTAAACTTTCAAAAAAAACTTTATTTTTTTTTTAAATTATAAAATTTTTAATAAAATAGAGGAAAATAAAATTTGACGTGTGAAAATAATGCTTATCCAATATTATTTTAAAATAAACAAAAAAATTCACTACACATCACCTTGTTTTTAAAAGTAGTAACTTTCTTTTACTAAGTTGTCGCGGTAAAATTTACCGCTACAAAAAGTATCCTTAGGATCCTTTCTCGTATCCCTTCCTCTTCTTCGTTTTTGGATGTGGCTGCATAATTCTGGGAGAGTTAGGGGCAACCAAGGTTCCATCAGCCTATGGATTACTCACCCAGCATTACGCAAAAACATCCCACGTAGGTTGATGTGGCAAAATCGGTCAAAGCTAGACCAGAAAAGGGACAGGCGGTCCCCAACGAACATTGAAGAACGTGCAGACTGGCGGTCTCACGAAAAACACAAAAACTGCCTGATGGAATCTGGCAAAACACCCAAGGCAACACAACAACACTTAATACAAACAGCTATGGTAGATGATCAATTCCTACCCAACGTTTTACGTCACTTTGACAGAATTAGTATGGCCTTCTGCCCAACCTAAACTTACTATCAACTTTTAAATGAAATCTAAATGATATTGACATAAAAGAAGAATCACTAGAGACGTGTTTCCGACTTTAGTCTCATTTCCCTTTTTCAACGATCTGGACGAAGGTCTACGGACAGTACTTCGAACTTTCGAACTTAGCTTCTCCTGTTCTTTGTTCTCCGAGAAAATATCTTCTTCGTATTTTAGTTTGGCCCGGTTTGGGCTGGGGACTTTGCGCGAGTTAAATAATTTTTCGGAGTAAGTCTTTCTTTAGGGGTTGAACTCGTCCACTAGGCTACTGGTGATCGCATCACCTGAACGCAAAGGACCGCGGGTAGTTGATTCGTGACATCTCACTCGCACATTCTAGCCTTATGGCGGGATGCTGCAGTAAAAGTGAGACCGAACAACACCACGCTTAAAGGTCTGACGAGGATGGCCGGATGGCCGATGCCGCATGGATGAGAAAAACCCGCCATCTTGATGGCCTCTTGATTCTTGAGATTGGAAGAAGAAAGATCTAATAGAAAGCCTCTGAGGAATTATCACGATTTATTTTTGAGATTCGAGATTTTTGATTTGACTTGGAGTGGGAGATACCCTACTAAGCCGATTTTTGCGGAAAAAAATTCCAGTTGGGAAAACCTAGGAAGGGTATAATTGAGATTAGAGCGGAGACGATATTTTCTTGAGGAGCTACAGGAGAGTGGTATATAGAAAAGCTAAGTATTTGATTTTAATTATTTTTCATTTCGGAAAATCCTTCTTGTCCAAGGCCTTCGTTGTCCTACCGTTTATTTTCTTTCCCGAGATTGCGGGACTCGCGACCGTTTTCCTCTATTTCTACTTTTATTTTTTTTTACTTCCGGAAACTTTCCATAAGTTATTCTTCTTTGTGTTTTCAAACGACACAATAATCTGTTTTACTATTTTTTTTTTTTTTTTCTTAACTTTCAACTTTCTGTTTCTAAACTTTTCTTTATTTCGGCTCCTGCCGACATCAACAAAGTAAATCTGTTCCTTTGGTTATATATCGAAAAGATTCTGGTTTTAGTCCAGGCTTCGACCACGGTTTTATCCAGACACCCTGTTATTACAATAAAATTAACTAAACTTCCCTTTGGGAATTCCAACATATTTTTTTTTTCTTTTACCTCAAGGTTTGAAAATTTACTCCTTCAAAAATTTTCTGGGGCCCACTATTTTTAGGACACCCTATCCTATCAATTGATTACCTCTATAAATTTTATTAGCATCCCCTTAATTCACTTTCGATTAATTTAATTTTCCTCTGATCAACCTAGCGAACACACCCAGCTGAGCTAGCCGCGGTGACAGCAAATTTTCATTGCTGGATGCACTTTTGTTTTTCTTGCCAACACTCCCCTCAATACCATCTGACATTTCACTTCTTTTCGCACGCCGACCGGCTGTGCAAATAATTAGCTGCATTTATTCTTTTTATTGTACGCGGTTTTAAAGTTCGTTATCGACCTACAATTAGCTTGTTTTCAGTATATATATATATTAAAAGTTACTATCCCCAAAGGAAGAAAGGAATTGGCGAAGAAAAAGGTGCAACAAAGTTAACTAGAATTAAAGAAGCAACTTTTTTTTTTAAATATTTACTTTTGATCTTATATTTTCTCCATGTCTGAAAACTATCCTGATAAAAGATTTTTTTTTACATAAAAGTTAAGACTTTTTACATAAAAATCTAACAAAAAATATATTTTTTTCATTGCAGGTATATTCTATATTGGAACAATAATTTTTATTGAGTACATGGCAGTTATTAATTTTTTATTGATGTTTTACCATTATTTTTTAAAAATATCGGCTTTTTATCCACTATTTTATCCGTGTCTGAAAACTGCGCTAAAACCGGCATTTCCCATACCACTGATAGTATTAATAGATCACCTTATACCCTGACTTATTACGTCCAATAGGAAGGTCATCAAAAATTAAAATTGTATCAAAGGATAAATAATTTTTTTTGTCTTTATAATTCATTAGCATATAGGGAGGGAGGATCATGCAAAATATAAATACTGTCAAAAGTAATGTCAGCATATGTTAAAAGTATTGTCAGCAATACTTCAATTGTGGGAACAATTCAATAATTCAGGTTCACGCTTATCGTGTATCAATTATAAATGTCTGGTCCCACAGTTGAGGTATTGCACGCGCAACACAGTTTTGCATGCTTGCAATTCTTGTGTATTGCCAAAACCAAAATGTATTGCCTATCGAAAAATAAAATGTGTTGACTGATTTGAGTCTTTATTAAACCGTCATTGCGTTCATACTTGTTTCCTCTTTCTACACCGTCGTTGTATTCGTACTTGTTTCTACTTTTTACAAATACAAAATTGTTTTTTTTATATTTAATATAATAAGGTGACTTTTTATTTAATAATTAAATATATAAAATTGCGCATAAGGAAACTATTTTCCAATGCACAGCAACCAGCAGCTAAAGCTGCAAGGCCAGTTCAGATCTGTGTAGCGGGGACCAAGCATCCTGATTCTGGGGAGCAGCATAGCCCGCTGGAAACATGCCATGCAAAGTTTGCTCTGGCTAGTGAACATGAGGACAATTGTGGTATCAAAATTTAAACTTTGACTTTTTGTTTTAGCTTTTTTCATTTCAAATTATAATGGCATCATCATCAATTTGGACACGTGAAGTTATTTTAGAGCTATTAAGCTGCTATGAAATCCATCCTAATTTGTATAACCCGACCCATAAAGATTATATAGATAAGGTCAAACGAAGTGATTCCCTAGAATCAATAAAAGATTCAATGAAACCCATATTCCCTGAAATAAATGTGGAAATTATAAAGCGTAAGATTCATACGTTAAAAAACCAGTTCACCCGCGAGTTTCGCGAAGTTCAAAGGAGCCAGAAGAATGGCGCTGGGTTGGAAGACGTACTAATACTTAATCAGAGGTCACACACAAAACGAAGGTGACTCAGTTCTTTCAGCGATGGAAAAAAACATTAAGAGAGCCAAAAAAATCTGGTTCCATTTACGTCCCAGACATGTACATTTCCCTTATCCAAAGTGCTCGGAAAAAGGGGCCTCCGTACCAAGTAATTGAAATGGGCTACAAGGACTGTAAATCAGAGAATCGCAGAATTGAAAGGAGTGCATCTAGCACTAGGCCCGCCCCGGTCAAATTAACCACTTGAAGATCTCGAATTCCCGTACCGCCCGAAAGCGAAATAAACGACCTGCATTACTTCAGCCGAAGGAGAAACGCCATCCGTCCGAAGCGCCCCGCCTGTATCGGGACAGCGAGCCTGCACCTTGATCCGTGCTCTCATATTTTATTGAAACCAAAACCAATTAATTCAGATTTTGTAAAGACTTATCTTTTGTATATTTTAAAAAATAATGAATCAGATTGTAATTCATAATTGCCGTGTCTCGCCTCGTTTGGACTACCGCTGCCCGAGTTTTCGAGCTTCCTTGGGAGAAAGCCCTGGACCCGCTGAGTTCTGCCCCAACTGGAAATAGAGAAGTCTCACAAGATATAAAAGGAAATAATATGAACTCGAACTCACTACATAGTAAGCTACTATTAAGACTCTTTTTAAAGTCGATTCTGTAGGCCGATTTCAGGGCGTTCTTGAATTTTGAATAAACAAGCAAACTTTAAACGTGATTCCTTTGTGAAAGTGAAAAATATCAAAAAGAAACGTGATATTACATCCTAACAAAAGAAACTTTTTTAATATAAAACTAAATTTGTCAAATCCACAGAATTGAAAGGTGAGTACCAATATAATTTTGTCATTAGATTTAGATACAGAATAAGATTTTTATGTCGAATTCCTTTCAACAAAAGCAAATAATTGAATTGAATGTTTCGTAAGTAATTATTAAAAACACCCTATAAAAAGGCAAAACTTCCCTCGCAAAAGAATATAAATTACGCTAGCTATAAGGCAAGCACTAATTGTGCTACCTTATATATAAGATAGATCAACCCCTTGCTAAGGTAAAAACCACCCAAGTTTCTAAGGCAACCTATACTATATGATAAGGTACAATTACCTTATCATTTAAGATAGAATGAGGGGAAATTCAACAAATTTTGTTCACGTATCGATTTACGCAAGCAAAATAAGTAATATTACCTTAAGTCGACATAGGCTCAAACGGGCGCCAGCGGTAAGGTAAGCTAGCCCGCGATTTAGGTTAGTTTTACACCGACTTTTCTCTGGGTGTACTCTCCGTCATTGTAGTATTTTGATACCCTCTACTTTCTAAAAGATCAAGAGGAACAAGTGCATGGTGTATCTTCAATTGATACAACATCCTAAAATTTAGCTTGTTTATACCTAATATTAAATATTATTAAAAGATATAACCCCATTGGAAGGGAAGTACCTATATAATAGTGCAGCAATTTGGGGCCCAATGCGGGGCCATTCAAAAATCAAGAGAGTTTCGCCATGGACTTATGTCCTAATGGACGAAAAAGCCGTCGAGAAAGGTATACATGGAATGTTAAGGACTTAAGGCCGTACCACGATGAGCCTGATAATTCCCAAGATTAGTCGCGTAGCCGGGGATAGGCTCGCTAATTCGCAATTTCTTTTCTTAAAAATTATCTTGTTTCAGTTCGCGGTTTTCCAGTTCGTTAACATCCTAAAATTTAGCTTGTTTATACCTAATATTAAATATTATTAAAAGATATAACCCCATTGGAAGGGAAGTACCTATATAAAGCAAAAATAGTGCAACAATCTCTTCACTTGTCAAGAGGATTTCGAGCTTTTGCTGTTAATGGTCACTCTCGCTAATGACAAGCTTCTAATACCTGACATCGTCGTTATTGCACCGGAGGTGCGATATGTGAAAGAACTTTAACGAATCATTTGGGACATCTGAAATCCCACGACAAAAATGATAATCATGTGAAAAATAATCAAAAGAAAAAAAAAACAAATACAAATTGAATCGTGCCTAAAATTACGGAAAGATAAATTTAGTTTTCAAAAAAAAGTGTATTTAGGAGCACATTGTATCCGATGCCCAAACAAATTGCACAAGCTATGGTTCTATAAATGAACTTTTGTCTGATTTTGAATATTCGTAATAAAATAAAATAAAAGTTAATTTACTGACCTTAATAAAGTCTTTTAATACTTTTCGTATTACTTTCCACAACCAGGGAAGGTGCTATCTCAGCACACGCGCTTCCGTTCTGTTTAACTGGAAACCTGATACCGGTCAATGTGTGGCTGCGTGGGAATCTGCTTCCGTCGCACTACTGGAAACCTGATGCAGCTCAATGCATAGGCTGCATGGGAATCTAGATCAGCATATTTATTAGGGATCTTTTATGAACTTAACTATATTGTAAGAAAGCTCAAGTCACTTGTGAATTTACTATTGAACAGAACGGTCGAACCGGGAAATAAAGCTACTAGAATTATAAAGTTTAAATTATTGTTTCATTGGAGCCAGTGGTCGGCTCTCAACTTGTAGTTTTTTATCGACAATAAGGACGAAGTCCTTTTCTTGCATTTCACAACATTGAAATGTCATAACAAAAACATAGAATGTTTACGAAAATTAATGAAGTTAATATACCTAAAGTCATATGACTAAAAGTTCGAGAAGAATTCAATACAAGCAATTTTAAAGTGAAAAAGTGAAGTTGTGTGTTTTATACGTCTTTGGAAAATCCTTTGGGTAGCGATGTATCAAATACGATGGGTGGATTGTTTGGTAGGTAGTTGATGTCACAAGTAGAAGCGTTAATAAATATTATTCTAGTGGTGAGCTCGTACTAGATGTAATGACAGTTTGTCAAATACTGTCTTATATTAAGAGTTTTCACTGCATCTTCAATATTCTCCTTTGTGTTGCCTAATGTAGGCATGTCATCAAGAATTGACGGTCCAGAATGTTTCTTTACCATTCCGGTCTTTGGTATGAAAACACCGTCGCTTCAACAACGTATTGTATCTTGATTTTTTTATTATATGAGTGCCGTATATTCAATAATAGCCATAATATAACTTTCAATTTCAGTAAACGTCAATTTTTAAGTAGTGTGTTCAACTAGTGTACATATATTGTGGGAAGATATTTTAGCCGCTTACGGGCACATCTCTTTATAGTTTGGTTTCGGTCGGGTCGGTTAGTCGTTTCAATTAACCGACCTGGCCATCTCTCTTCCCGATTCTTCTTTCTCATAAACAATAAAAAAACAAAAAAACTAGAAAATGGATGTAAACCTTCAAAACATAATTAAAAAGTGTTAAATTGACTTGAAAGACAATAAAATCATTCAGTATAAATTTCAATTAAGAAAAAAATAGTTAATTGAAAACAGCAAACAGAAAATCCGACGAGAGGTTTTACCCGATGTATACATAATCAACTTGATCATTCTTTCTGAGTTATTAACAAGAAGTTATTTGAATCTCTCGTGGGCATTCCTGTTTCCGGTAGCGATGTATCAAATACGACACTCCCAGGAATGTTCGATAATTCTCTTCATCTACTACAGAAAATCCGAAAACTCCACCGTCAGGGAGGAAGCGAACCAGAAGGTCCTCAGTCAAGACTCCTTTATCAATACCTGACCCAGAGAGAGTAATCTCCTCCGAGACATACGAAAGAAGGAAGACAAAGATGGAATCCATCAAAGAATCGGATACCAATCAATTGCAGCAGGAAATTATTGCAGCTAGGAAGAAGAATGAAACTGGTTCTTTTGATGATGAGGCTTTAAAAGCTATCGATAGTGCCATAGGAGGGATGCCAACTGAGTCTCATTTTATAGAAATAGAGGAAAGTCAGACCCAAATCACCTATGAGGATCGTCCTACTACTTCTAAAGTCACTGCTCCTATCTCTAATGTAACCCAGACGGATATGATGCTTCCTCTGTTTCAGCTGGACGGATACCAAGGCCAACTTCGGATTTTTTATCCTCAAAGCCTGATTATAGAGTTTCTGAAATCAACTCAATTACAAATTTCATATCATTCGGAGGTTGAAATAATAGAACATCTCAATCGCCATAATGGCTCGTTAGAATTACTTAAGAGGATAGATAGAGAAGAGTACTATTTCTTGAAGGGAATTAAAAGAGCTAAAGATGAGGCCAAAGTTCATGCATTCGATGAACTTGAAGGAAACTTCAAAACATTGTTGAGTTCGTTAACCGTTTATAGTGGAGCCATAGAGGACATCGTAAAAACGTACCAAAGCTCTGCTAACTCGCTAGCAAACAGTGCAAATCAGATCATTTCTAAACTTACGAAGAAAACCGAGGTCCATCTTGCAAAAACCGACAACTTCAGGAAGTCTGCCTCCCTTTGATGTTAAAGTCTGGTACTCCGTTGGAGGGGGTATGATAAAGTTCGAGAACTTTAATCCAAGTGGTCCACTGAACAATGTTGAGGAAATCCCAGGTCATCATGGATTGATTAGAGCTTTTTGTAAAGTCCTATTTGTCCAGGGAGTTCAAGTTTTAATCCAATATGGACCGATTAGACTGGACTTTGCGTTGAAATTGTATCTCTCTCCAGAAGCCAAAGAACAGTCCAGTTTCCTAAACTTGTCAGAAAGCGAGAAAATACAAGTCGCACTAGAAGAAGGAAGAAAACTACTCACTAATTAATCAGGATGAAGCAATATGAAGCTGTCTTTTAGATACAGAAAAAAAAAAAATGTGGTCACTTGTAATGTGAACAGTGAGAATCGGCTGAAACAAACAACCTGGGATTGCAACGGCCTGATATTCCCTTGTTCAGATATGGGAAATATTAATTCCAGAGATATTACACGCACAGAAATTGGCTCTTCCATTTGATGTTTACAATAGCTCCATAAAAAAATTTTTTTCTTGTTCGATTGATTAGGACTTTATTGATCCTTTTTCTACAAATCATATTCTTAGCCTTTTGGTATAATTACTTGAATGGCATTTCATACAAACAAACTAAAAATTTTACTACGGAACCAGGGTTACCACCTTTAAAAAAAAAAAAAAAAAAAGACTAGTTGATCTACCTTGTTAAAGTATTTTATTTAAATATGCAAACAAAAAAATATAGGCATGATGATTTCGTAACACCGGTCCAGATCTCCGGTTCTAAGAACTCACACCGCGCGCCGACGAGCTAAGCCCTTATACCAGCAAGCATGCAAAAAGGGGGCCGTAGTAGAAAAATCACAAACCAAAGGCAATTTGAAGCCCTCCTTTCGGCTATCGAAGAGAATGCTGAGATCATCGCCATAGGGAAGGGAAGACATAGTCAGCCAGCCAAAGAGTTTTGGAGTGCGTTAACTGTAAAGCTCAACAGGTTAGGGCCTCCATTTCGTAATACCGGTGGCTGGCTAAAGGCAAGTCTTAAATTCCTTTTGAAACGTTTTCTTTATTTGTTCTTATTGAACCAGGTTTGGAACGATAAAAAATATAGGCTCCGCCAAAGCGAGTCCCAGCCGTCGACTTCAACTCGGCAACCAGTTGAAAGAGAAAGGACAAGAAACCCAACTCAAATCCAAGAAGCGATTTTAAAAGAAGCAAAAAAAACGAACAAGTATTTGCGGGCAATCCTGAACCAAGTTCGCGATAATAATTAAAATGGAAATAGTGGTCTACTAGAGGAGAAGGGGGCGTGGGTACATTTTGTTACAGGTGGCATGCATTCAAGCCAAATCCATAGAGGGGAAAATGAAAGTTCAGCCCAAGTTCAGCTGAAAGTTCAGCCCAAGTTCAGCTGAAAGTTCAGCCCATCAACCGAATCCTTCACAAGGCACTTTTGGCTGAAAAGGAGTTTTAGTTGCGCGTTTACTAAGACACGCTTGTTGTCATATCGCGCTGTTAGTAACTCCCATGCCTCGTCAAAATTACCCGCGACACAAGGTAAATGCTGGAGCAAACGATCCGCCTCACCTTCTAAACTCGACTTCAGGAAGTGCATCTTGTCGATGTCCGTTAAATTATTGTTGGAACGAACCAGGGAATCAAACCTGTCGTGAAACGACCGCCATTTTGTATATTCCCCATTAAATATAGGGAGAACAATTTTGGGCAATCTCAACTCGGTACGAACCATACCTGACTGGCCTACACTCTAACCAGCCTGACCTGCTGCCAGCGATGACGATGGAGGTACCGAAGACAAACTCTCTTACAATTCACTTAAATCGGACCTATAATCCAGGTAAGTGTCGTTAATTACGCATACTACTAATACAGTACATGCCTGTTTGGTGTCTCTTGTTTGTATTGTACAATAAATTGTACTATTCTTTCGTGTTGTCCATTTATGTTTTAATTGAATGTACTAAATTCTCTTCTTATCTTTTCATGTTTACTATGAGAAAGAAGAGTACCACCATCAATTAATATTTATACCAATTACGGATGCCACCTAAATGTCAAAGGCCATCTGTGGAGAAGTAGCTGAACGTCGTCGCCGGTACTACAGTGCAGATTTTTGGACAGGGTGCACCACAAACAAAGGATGGGATTTCAAATTTTTTGGAGGCGGGAGAATGTTTAGAACTAAATGGAAACATTTATTTTTTTGGCGTATTTCGCCAAGGGGGGCGGTAATGTTCATACAACTCCAGTGGGAACAGTGCCTAACTCAAAATCTAGGCAACTGATAGTTCGCCCTCTAAAATAATTTAATCTAAAGTAAAATTCTACTACATTTTGCCTGAAAAGTGTTTCGTCGCATAGCGACGGCACGGCATTCGTCATACAACAGCCAACCAGAAAGCATCGACTAAATTAAAGTTTTGTCTTGGGCCATCTGCCATTTTTTTTTTTTTGTTCTGAGTTGGCTTCAATTTTTCCAAATTCAGAAATTTTACTCTTTTGGCACTTAAAGTTTTAAAAACCTTATAGTAAATAAACTCACAGTAAATCATATGTACTTAAACAATTCTACGTGTAACAAATAAACAAAAAAAAAGACAAATACATAAGAAAGAGGCGTTCTTTTTTTTTGTGGAACTGGAGGTTATCCTGGTGGCAGTTTTTTCATTTGTGGTCGTAGGAACATCTTTGACGCTGGTGAAAGTGGAAGTTCATCTTGGTGGCAGCATCAATTGTGGTCAATCGTACAGTGTTCTTGTGCTTTTTCAATTTGTATGAAGTAAAATATTTTTTATTTATTGCTTCCCCGATATAAGTTTTTGTTTTGTTTTTACAATTTTTTCCAAAAATTAATTATCCGAAATGTTTCAACTAAATTTAATTTATGAAAAGAAAAAATCTTGAAAGTCGTGAGGGCGATTTTTTTAATGTTATTTTTTTTAATTAAACTTTTTTAATACAAATTTGTTATGACAGCTTGTAGCTTTTATTAAGATACATTTACATTTTGAATAAAGAAGTGATATGTTGACCAAGTTTTTGAGACATCGAGTTTTGAAAAAAAAATTCAAATATGTTTTAAAAATCCAAATTTTTTAAACTGTGGACTTAAAACTGACTTGAAACATTAATATAGCTTCTAAATATATCTTTTTCATTGAAATTGGTGAATTAATCTTTGAGAAAATTGAAATACGAAAATATCGTTATATGAAATGTCTTGCATTGAAGCAATACAAAAAATATTTTTTCTATACAAACTTAAACAAGAAAAACATTAAAAAAATTAGAGAAACTTTGAGATTGCCAATTAAAAAAAAATTGTATTGTAAATAAAAAAAAAAACATCCAACATGAATCAATAAAAAGCTTAACTACGAAGTTTGAAGCCAATCAGACCAGCTCGCGACGGTTCGCGAAAATAGTTTTTCGAAAACTTTTTTTTTATAGGTGAAAAATTTCTGAATAAATTGTTCATGAATTTCTTTGAAATTAAAATGCAAGATGTATATATAGAAAAGCTAAATATACCCATCAAAAATTTATTTTTCAAAATTTTTTGAATTATTTTTATAAAAACAATTAAATTAGAAAAACAGGCCTTTTTTTAGTTTTTTTTTTTCAAAACTTATATTTAGGTAATAATACCTTGGGGTGTTTGCATAAGCTTGTTGAAGAATTCCCAGGTCATCTTCAACTTGAAAAACTTATCACGAAATTCTTTTATGTCTTTTTTGTATTAAGTTTAAATAAATGTAAACCTTTAAAAACGTGCATAAAAAGAAAATACTAAAAAGCTCACTTTCATTACATTTTCATTTTCTCAGAATGAATTAAAAAACTTAAAATGAATGCTTCAATTTTTAAATGGCCTTATTTTTGCAGATTGAATCAGATTTTAACGAAATGTTTGGAAATAAGGACTCTGTTCTGACTGGTACCAGAATGATAGATTTTTGCAATTTGATGCTGAAAAACGTTTTCCCGGAATTAATTACAAACACCGAGGTGCGGAACAAATTACAGGATTTCAACTTAAAGTGCCTGTCCGATCTCCATTCGAGCACCATTTCCAAAAGTGTGTAATAAAAACTTAAATTAAAAAGTATTCATTAGTTATCAGATATATCATTTTTTTATTTTAGTTTTGTAGTTGGTTAAAGCTCATTATCTAAATGCCAATCGGCCTTACATTCATAAAATTTTTTTTTTATTTTTATTTTAGATTCTAGGGTCGCCATGGTTTTGATGCACTTGCATTATCTCCTGCCACCAAGTGGAAGGGAAATCAACAAGCGTTTCACGGTTGCAGATAGCCAAGAAGCATCAATTAGAGTCTTCGCTCAGCCGCAAGACTACAAGGAATATCAAAATGCATTAGCTGCCTCGCAGTCCCAACCACCAGTTATAACAATAATTGGGTCCATAGAAGAAGTTGAAGAAATCCATGTTGATTTTGACAACTGCCACTTCAAGTTATTTACATTCGAGCGTGCAGTTGATGTTTGCCTTAAAACTTTTTTCACTTTCAACATAGCGTACCCAAAGCCATGTGAAAGCTTCTGGGAGTTCATCGACATATATTTTTATAAAATCAACAAATCCGCAACCAACTCCAAGGTTCGTGCATTGTTAAAATTCTTAAAACCAGCCGAAAATGGCAATATACAAACTAATAATCCGTTATCTGCTATTTATATATCCTCTTTAAATAATTAAAATTGGTTATCTGATATTAATTTATCCTGTTTAAATAATTAAATCAATTAAAAGGTTCGTGTATTGTTAAAATTCTTAAAACAGCCGAAAATGGCAATATACAAATTAATAATCCGTTATCTGCTATATACATATATATATCCTCTTTAAATAAATAAAATCTGTTATCTGCTATTTAAATATTCTCTTCAAATATGTATTATATATTATATAAATAAAAACTAATATTTAATTATAATAACTCCGCTACATTTTTTATTTTTGTAAAGGTAATTTGGTAGCTTTTATTTCTTCCTTGGGTGGATTCGTGGATTTGTTTCTTTACGTTTTTTTTTATAGAATTGGGTGCTTGAAAGACTTAATATGGTAAGTAAAAGAAATATAAAATAATTTGATCAATCATAAACCAATTCCTTAATAAATTTCTCCTATACACATAAAGATACATTTAAACAAGACGAAATATAACTTCTACTAGGAGAGTGGTAGTATTGAGCAGGAATATTTTTTCCTACTTAATAGTACCACTCTCGTAGTACCTACTAATAGTAAAACCATCGTCATTCCTGGTATACTAAACAAGAATCCTGGTATATTTAACCAGGAAAAAAAATATTCCTGGTTAATACTACCGCATTCCTGGTTCGTACTACCAGTAGAACAGTCGAAGATCCTGGTATATTCTACCAGAATCCTGGTACATTTAACCAGAAAAAAAATATTCCTGGTAAATACTACCGCTTTCCTGGTTCCTGCTACCAATAAAACAATCGAAGATCCTGGTATATTCTACCAGAATCCTGGTACATTTAACTAGGAAAAAAAAAATATTCCTGGTAAATACCACCGCTTTCCTGGTTCCTGCTACCAGCAAAAACATCGACATTCTGGCATATTCTACCAGAGTCCTGGTAACACGTATCAGGGGAAAAAATGTATTTTCATGGTAGATTGATCCAGGAAAGAGTTACATACTACCAAGATTTCTGATTAAATTATTTCGGAGGGGAAATTTTTGTCCCTTGTATTAGCTACCAGGATTCCTGTTACATTTTACCAGATATCTTGACGGAATCTAGTTACCCGGAAATCTGATAGATTTATACAGGAAATTTGATAACAGTGACCAGGAAATTTCTTTGAGTGCAATATCTTACACGGGAGATGATTAAAAAAATACATCAAAGACGTGGAAAGTCGCTACAAAGAACTCTTTATCATATAAGAGATAAGGAATCCAAACTAGAAACTTATAACAAAGAATCTACTATTGACCAATCTAAGCCGTTCTGGACCAAATTCAAATGGGATAAGAGCATAGAGAAGAGTAAGCTAAGGAGCGATACCCCATTAACAAGTAAATTAGAGACAATCAGTGAAGAAAAATCGATAATACCGAATAATCCATATCCTAGAAAGAAGAAAGAATTAGTGACATTAGCTGTGGCAGTATCCATTGCACTTATTGGTACTGCAGTAGCATTATCTATATCTTCTATAAGGTTGATGCTGATTCTATCGAGGAACACATGAATATTGTAGACGATAAATTGAATGAAATTGGGATCGCTGTGAATCGTTTGGGTACTGATCGCCAAGAGATGACATATAGACTAAACAATATAACGAGTATTACGTTACCATCAATATATCAAGATATCAAAAGATTATCACAAAAGTCAAAATGCAATAGAGCATCTTCTATGATATTTGTTATGCCTTCAATATCGTGGCTATCTAATATACCTGCAAAGATCTATAGAATTATGAATTCAAAAATGTAAAGAAATAGAAACACTAGTTGAAAATGTTGACAACCTATTGTGTGAAAAGAAAGGAAAAGAAGTTGTATCGGATTGCATGAATGCTGGCAATTCTGCATCCGATTGGATAGAGATAGACATATATATAATTTAAACTTAACGATAGAATATATATTTTTAACGAAAGAGCCGGTTGGTTCTGCGAACCAACGGCGGAGTTTAGTTCAGTATATAGAAAGAATTCGAGAGGCAAGACCTAATAAAAGGCAGTGGTTTTTTAATATCTTTTTACTTGGGAAGTTTCTTTTCTTTTAAAGATTTAACTGGGCTACGATACATTTGGTCCATGTCGAGCCGGGATAGTAATACCAGTGCAAGATGGTAGATAAATTAATTTAATTTTTTTTTTTAAAATATGTGTGTGCAAGACCTGTAGAACGAGAGAAGAAAACGACGGAGCAGCGAATCGAGCGACAATTGGAAAGTCTTACAAAAGTAAGCGGAATGGTATTAATATTGGTATTGGTAAGATTTTATTTAAAAAATCACAAAATACGACAGACAATTACAGTCCACTGACGATAGATTTGGCATGTCTACGTGACAACCACAAAATATGCACATCGCTGCGCAAACGACAGAATAAAGTTTTTTTTTCTTCTCATTTCTGCACACAGAATATGTCTAGTAAATATCCCATACGATAGACGCGACGAGTACTGTATAATTACAAAGCGAAAGACACACACATACGAAAGAATCAAAATGATACGTGATGTGCACGATGTCTGCTAACGACGATTCGGCCTTTACCGCATCGGTACCGGTAACTGTAACTAGGAAAGGTGCTATAGTTAGAGATATGGCGGTTTCGACAGTGGAGTGTGATAGAAGAAGAGCGAAACTAGCTGCTATAGCTGAAGCTGACGACGCACCCGATGTTCCGGAAGAACAACCCGGACTGGACGAGCCGGTGGAATATATATTGGCAGACGAGATTTCCCCTGAATATGACGCTATGCCTTTGGTAACAACGAAATTGTTGGAATCAAAAAAAAAAACCAACAACGCTCTCAGCCGCGACTGTTGTGCAACTCAGCGTTTGGTGACAAACAGTGGTTGCTCATGTTTACATCAGCGGTGGAGACGGATCTTAGCAAGCGCTATTATAGCAGCGCCGAGAAAGCGCGGCACGGATCTAAATGGTTCAACAATTGTTGTTATTTTTTAATATACAAAGATAAATTGTTGGTGATGTAAGACGGTGAGGATCGCGATGCCGATTAGTCAATTTATAATGCGTTGTCTATAGTGCTGAGTAAGTTGGATGTCTCTATAAACGTGGCAATTGACGAACCGATGCTGAAACATCATGAGGGATTCGTGCGCGCAATAACATTAGGCATTGAAGTCTCGCCGAAGTATACAGACGTGACCTATGACAGGGCCAAATTGCTGTTGAATCACTCATTATCTAGCGCGTCTAAACAACTCGATATGGAGAAAAAGCACTTGGATAATGCTGTCAAAACATTCCCGAAGATTGACGAGAAGGTCGTTGAGTACCTTAAAGCGCCCGCGTACGTCCCGGGTGACACTAGAGATAAAGCTTTTAGAAACGCCGTCATTGAATACAACCATCTCAATAGCATATGTGATGCTGCCTATGATGCTGAGTATAAGGAATTTTTTGCCAATTACCTCTGTGGTACAACAATAAGTAGCATTTCTTGTGAGCAGGTAACTGATGGGGGCCATGCTCTGTACTCAACAAAACTTAAGGATATAGTGTACGGTGCTAAGTTTAAGGCTTTTGACTACGGCCACGACGGAGACAGGTTTGTAGAGTGGGACGAAGAGACGAAGAACTTTAAGACTGATCGCGAATGGGTTCTCATCACCAGGAAGACTATAAAGATGTTGAACAGACCGACTTTGGAGGCGTCTCTTAAGATAAAGGTGCTCGAAACTTTGCCTTCCAACATAGAGTTTATAAACGGTGCACCGGGCTGTGGTAAGACGACTATGATATTAGAGCAAGTTAAGTTGCGTAAGCGTGTCACTGCACCGCCTATAGACTTATTGTTAACAACAACCAGAGCTGGTGCGGCTGAAATTCGCGAGAGATTAGCCACTACGGTGGATGAGTTGGTCTTGCGTCACGACGTATGTACCATTACGTCCTTTATAATTAATGGGAAGCGGAGTAACTATAGTGTCATGTATATTGATGAAGCCTTAATAACTCACGCCGGGGCTGTAGCTTTGGCAATAAGTAAAGCAAGACCAAAAAAAAATAATTATGTTGGGCGACAAAAACCAGATTCCTTACATTGACAGAGACCGTTATTTTCCACAGTTATATTACGACGTGTTCAGATTCTGTGATGTCACCGTGGAACGCAATGTCACCCATAGGTGTCCTGTTGACGTGACCGCGGTGTTGCGAGATATATACCCTGGTCTAACAACGACTAGTGCTGTTGAGAGGTCTCTAAAGGTGTAATTGAACGATCTAAACATACCGTACGAGAGGAATGTACTGTATATGACAACGTTAATGGGTCTTCGGTGCTGACTATTCATGAAGCACAAGGACAGACTTTTGACGTGGTCATTATGGTGCGCCGACAAATAAAGGCTTTGGACCTTTTTGCTTCAGTAAATCATGCGATAGTTGCTTTTAGTAGGCACAGGAAAAATTTAGTTTACTATACAGCGGCAAAGGATGCCCTTTCTAACTTTATGGACAAAGCTGCTAAGTTGGAGATGGTGCAAATGAGCATAGTGATGGCGCAAGACCTACCAAAAAAACAAGGCGGATGGATAGCCCCGGAGATAGTACCGGAACACGTCTATGAGGAAAACGTGCATCTGACTCAGGAATATGTGAATCCTTTAATGGTGGACAGGCATGCGAACCTACAACCAACCGTTTTTGCTGCTGCTGTGTCGCGCGATGACAATTATACTACTGAACTAGCGATGCCTATACAACCGAAACTTGCGTTCCTTCAGGATGTGTACGATCATATAATGGTAAATACTCACAGTTAAACTTTTCGTTTAAAATTTTAAGTATATTATTTTGGTTTTGTTAAGTTTATATTTTGAACTAGCTGAGCCACCCGGCTTTGCTCGGGTCTGTAGTTTTAAGGTTCCCGTTCTCGTTTTTCCTATTACGTGAGAATTTGGGGATGACATATAATCTTTCTTACTGTGGGAGTATCATGAAAGAATTTTTGAAATCTGTCCAGTTGTTTCTAAGTTTCCGTTCTCAACCCATTCCTGTTGGAATCTTCCGTTCCAGTGGAAATATGTGAATGAAATATAAATCTATGTCACTGAAGGATAATGTTACACCCTAGAGTTGAAAGAATTTTTGAAATCGGTCAAGTAACTTTAAGGTTCCCGTTCTAGTTCCCGTTTCTGTTCCTGTGGGATTATAGGGATGAAATATAATTTAAGTTACTGATGGAGGGAGATAATGTAGCACCCCTAGTGCTGAAAGAATTTTTGAAATCTGTGGAGTAGTTTCTAATTTTCCGTTCCCAACCCCGTTCCTGTGGGAATATGGGGATCAAACCTTGACAGGAACCATCTCTGGACTAAACTATGTCTACCCTGAAAATTTCATAAAAATCCGTTGGGTGGTTTAGGAGTTTACCCCGGACATACATACATACATACATACATACATCCTATTTTATATATATAGATTAATAACTTTTTTTCCATTGTTCACTTTTAATTTATATTTTTTTTTTAAATTTACACTGGTTGCCACCCCACATCAGATATTTATTTGAATTAATTTTTATAATCGTGTCATTCAACACTAACTTTCAAAGTTACCGAATGTTCACATTTCATTCAATATTAAAACATTTATATTGCAACTTGTAAACTTGTATGAATGAAATAAAACCATCTAATCTAATCTAAAAAAAAAAAAAAAAAATCTAATCTAATACACATCATTTTTTTTTTTTGTTTACCCTTTTTTCTTTTCCAAGCGAAAATTCAAATTCAACCGACAGAACATTCGAGAAGAGTCTACTCTACTCCAATACAAAACGAAAGAAATAATTCCCATACACACAAACGATAGACGGACAGACGAGAGATACACAAAATTCCCCACGCAAACTCTGTTGGCAACGAGAGACAAAAAACAAACAAGTCACTTCTTGTTGTTCAACGGCAGTGCGCGGACGCATCTAAATAAACGGCAAATAATAAAAAAAAACAAACAAACGAAAGACAAAATAAATTTTTTAAAGTTAAATTCTCAAATTGATTGATAATATTTAATCAATCAAAAACTATTCGAGAGACTGTGCGACGGAAAATAACACAAAACACGAGAGAGGCGCCAGCCACATTTAATTAAAAAAACAAAAAAATATATTTTTTTTTGGAAATTCAACAGGTATTTATCAAAGTCTATAAAAATTCTGTTGTTTTTACTTCGACGAAAGATCTTTTTACTTGGGAAGTTTCTTTTCTTTTAAAGATTTAACTGGACTACGATACATTGTTTTAAACAAACATTCATCAAATCTCTAATAAGGACAAAACAAAGAAACAGTGTTTTTCTAAGTAAGAATATTTTTTCCGGACAAAAACTCAAAAGCAATTGTAATTTAAATATAATTCATTCTTGTCTTTTCCTTGGAGCAAGCGGCGACTCTACAGGATAAAAATAGAAATAGAAAATTTACTAACATGTTTAGAAGGAGGATCAGAAGGGTCCGAACTTAAATGTTGGAACGAAGCCTACTTCATAAAAACCCATCTCAAGAATATAGTGTGGATGGAAAAGCTTTACTCAATATTTTGAAATCCCAATCCACTTGATAATTTATCACAAATGCAACTTGTGCGTATAATTGCAAAGCACATCCTTAAAACTCACCCGGAAAGAAATATAACAGCAGATATATACAATTACTGAGCGAATGAGATAATTCAACTTTATAAAAAAAAAGCAAAGAGCAGTGAATTTGCATACAAAATTAGAGGAATCTACTCGCGGTATTTCCAACAGGTTAGTTGGAAAACTTGCCTACCAGAATCACAATCTTTAAAGAAAATACAGGGAGTCGGGAATAATTTCGAAGCGACCAAACCTGGACTTCATCTCGGTGCTCATCACCATCATCGCCATTTATATTTATTTACTTTTTTCCACCAAAGTTATACAGACAATTTTAAAGGACTCTTTGAATATTTTCCTTCATATAAAAAGGAAATATTTAAAGTTGCTACGAAGGATAAATTTATCAAAATCTTACTATCACTTGAAAATGGTTAGTAAACGAAAGATCTTCATTTTTCTAATCTATACAAAATATATACACATATTTGTTTTGTATGTACATATATGATTAATTAAAACGAATTAATTTTTTTTTCAGTTTCCGAGGAAGTAGAGAATTTAGCAGCTTTCTTGCTGATTCCCTCACTTCTTTCTGTTATTAGTATAAGACTGAAAGGCTGCAGCAAAAAAATCTGGAGGCCCTCTAAAGCTGAAGTAAGGGATGGTTTCATCCTCCATGTCAGAAGTGACGCTGACATCGAATCAAATATTACCTTAAGAAAAAATAAACTAGTCGGTGAGTCACTTGATAATGTACAAAATTACATCATAGTTGTACCTTTTTAACACGCGAGTTTATTGGGAGACGTCCAGGGGCAACAGGGGTTCACTCCAATGTCGAAGAAAAAAAGAATTCTAATGAACAAAAAGAATCTTTTTTCAAGTCGTGAGAGAGCAGACCACAAAAACGAAAAAGAAATGCTTTCGCTGATTCAAATTACTGAAATGTTGACGCACCATCAGAACTACCAGATAAAACAGATCAAGAAATGGAGTTAGAGAAACAGAAGAACAAAAAACCAATCCACGAAAACTTTGATCAAAGAAGAAAAATCGAACAAGAAAAAAGAGATCAATCACTTAGTGAGAAATGGATAGAAACAAGGCGTGAAATTGTTAATGCTTCCAATTTCGGTAAAATATGAAAACCTAAAAGTACGTTCAGCTACCATAATATTATCAACACAACCTTGTACAGTTAATTTTCTACTTCCAATATGTTATGGGGTCTCCAAACCGAAAAAAAATGCTATCCAAAAACTGGAGGAAATTGCAAGCCTCAAAGTAATCACACCAAAATATTGGCGCAACTTTAAACGGTTTGATCGGTAAAACCGCAATATGTGTAAAAAAAAAAAGTCAAAGCTAGTCAAAAGAAATTGCTTTATGTTGAAAAACAAGGGAACACATGGGCGCTTCAGGAAACCCATGACTATTTCTATCAAGTTCAAGGACAACTTCACATAGCTAATAGACGAATTTGCTATTTTGGTGGACTTCTTGCGATTCTTGAATTCAGTTTTTTTCCTCGGGGAAAAATGAGTATTATCTACGTTTCAAAGTTATCCATTTTTTCATAAATTTTACCGAGTAAACTAACCTACATTTACATATGACCTCACACAAATATCAGGTTTTCCTTAACGCGCAGCGATAGTATATTAAAAAAAAAAAAAAAAACAGATAAGACACACTAATGAAGACGTATATAATATGTCTAAATGAACATATTTTTACTGGTTTTTTTTTTTTGTGAGTTTTTGCAAGCTTAGTTGTCACCTTTTTGTTCTGCTTATGCAATGATTCTTTTCTTGTCTCTGGCTGCTGCCGGGATTAGAGAAAGAAATCGCACGCTACGATTGCAAGAGGGATTCATTTTAAGAGAATAAAATAGTTTAATAATACAATCAAAAACTTTCACATTAGTTCTGACTTCGCTAAAAAAGGACACATAACCTTTAATGGTAAATATCGCGAATGTGTTGGAGTTGAGGAGTTACGACCCAGCATGCCCCAAGTTAATGACTACAATAGTCCTTTAGGCCCTTACAAACCTTTCTTTGGATCGACAACGAGTGTTAAAGTAAATTATGAAGGAGGGTAGTTGATTCCAACAAGCCCACCTTTATTAAGATTAGCGATTGACAACCTGAAATTAATTGGCTGGGGGGCAGAGAAAGACTCATCACTTTCAGACAGATCTAGACCCTTCAAGTTACATTCCCGAAGACTCTGGAATTTCTGGATCTTTAGAACATCGTCTAGATGACCAGAAAACCAAACATAGAGCCTCATTGCCTATTCTTTACAATTATGTCTCTCATCTGAATATCTCGACCAACAACTTTAAACTGGAAATGATCCAAAATCCCATTCTCACAGATAACGTAAATATAAGTTTTCAAACGATCTTCGTGACGATAAGCACCTGGTGGTCAGTACATTGCCAGTATTCGAATAGAAGTGACTATACTCCTACTTATCATTATCACATCACGTGCCCTGATTGCATCAAACCTGTCTTTGAAGGAAAATTAGAACGGGGAATGGACTTAAAAGCCTCAGGAATTGCTCAGGAGTTGACACCAAACAAGGAGAACACTTACTGCTGGGTACCCCAAGAGAACTTACTTATCAAGTCTCAGAGGACGATGTTTTTAGAGACTCAGAGGATGGAACCAGACGATATTGTTGAAAAAGATCGGATGCTTGGCTGGATCATTACATGTTGGTATCTTCAAGAAAATCCGCGAAAGGAGGGCTCAATTTAAACTTTGGAATATCTAAGGTTGCTCAGTCTGAAAATCACTCAAATGACTGGAGAGAGCCTCAATGCAATGAAGGAAGACTTCATATCTGGGCTAGGGAAATTATTAAGTTTCATCTCCAAATTGCCTTCTAACAACAAAACTATAAAATCTCTATCTCTTTAGCGAAACTTCTATGTTTCGCCAGCTCAGATTCCGGTGGAAATTCCTCATAATATTACTACTTCTCACAACAAGCTATTTTGTGACATCCTCTTTCATCCATCTATTTGCAACCCCCCCAAATGGTACTACTACTCCCAGAGCGCATCAATCACCATCGCAGCACTCGTTAACAGGCTCACTACTGCGACTGCCCCGGAGTATGACAGATCACTCTTCCTCAACGATTAAAAGGCTTAGTTCAAGTTCAAGCGTAAGCTTGTCCCGTGGAGCATGGACGATTATATCCAGTCTATGGACGACCCCGGAAAAAGGAAGTTTTACGTCAAGGAAGTTCTATCATCATTCCTTTCACAAAGCTGGAGAAGTTTGAATCTAGTAAGTACCCCCCTCCAAGACTCATACAGGCACGTCACCCCTCATTTAACCTCGCTTACGGAGTATACATCAAACCAATTGAGCGCTCTCTCAAAAGCGATATACACTTCGGGAAGGGAACGTACGACCAAATTGGTTCCAAAGTACGGCAACATCTAACTGATGAGCCCATTGCCGTACCTGTGCGAAACGCGAATTTAGGAGTTGTGATCTTCACGATCTTAAACGCGTCTTTTAAGAAATTTATTTCTTTTAAGATTCTTATTTTCACAGATTAGCTAGCAGATACCGGTACTAAACTGAAGGAAACCATACTACCTTCGATTCACACGTCACTGTTGACATGTTACGATACTACGCGAGATGTAACAAACAAGATCCAAAACTCATGTCTCAGTCGCAAGACCATAGGCAATAGAGGCGTATCACGCAACGGCGAACGCTACACTTTCACTGGCACGCGAATGTCCGGCGATGTTGACACGGGCTTCGGGAACAGCATCATCAACTATTACATTCTTATGGAGCTACTCGAAACACTTGGCATCCGAGGCGATGTTATTGTCAACGGAGACAATTTCATTATATTCTCAGATAGTCCAATCACAACAACAGAGGCCAAACAAGCACTTTGAAAATTCAATATGGACACTAAAATTCATCCTAGCACTACTAATATCCATCACGTTGACTTCTGTCGGTGTCGCCTTATATATCATCCGGACGGGTACACGACCATGTCCTTTGACCCGAAGAGGTTAAAATCAATATACGGATGTAGTTTTAAGATTTTGCCGCAAGAAAAATATATAGAATATTTAGAATTAGTAACATGCTAACCACATGATAAATTTAAACTTTGCAACCCATAGACAATGGAGATATAAGTATAATATAGAAGATAAGTTAAAACGTTACTTGGGGTAAACCATAAACCTAATATTCCTCAAACAGAGTTCAAATCGGATATACCACTGGGACTACTTGTCCCTATCATTTATTCAAGCATACCCAGATTACACCATAGATACACCCATTGGATTATGCAAATGTGGATGCTTCGAAGCCGGATGATATTTTCACGAAAAAACAATAATGGCTAATAAAATTTCGTTAAACAGCGAGGACCTTCTAGAATGCGTTATCGATGGTATACCCGATACGAACTTGCGAGCCCACGCTAGGATGCAGTGTTTTTGTCCAAAGCATCAGCTCTTGGAAGCATTCTGCAGCATTGAGCTTCCAAAAGCAACATCAGCACGGCGAACCAGCAACAACGAGTTACAGACAGCAAAAATTACCGGATATTATAATTGTAATGAAGGTGGGGCACATGGCCTACGAGTGCACCAAGCCTAAGCGTGAGTGAGGTGCGTGTCACGAATGTGGTGAAATGGCACACCTAGCCAACACATGTCCCAAGAAGAGGGATCGACAGGTACACCATGTTCACAGGAAGACGAGTGATGATGACTGGAAAATGGACTATGATGATCAGGAGTCTAACGATGATGAGTTTGTAAGAAACCTATATTATATTGCTATAAATGAAAACTATAATTATAAAATTTTAGTAAAAGCCTTAATCGACACCGGTAGCCGTGTGAGCTTTGTACGTCAGCAGTTTATACCATCTATATTAATGAAAAGATGTAGAAGTAAATGTAATTTTTTCGGAATTAATAAAAGTCCATTAATTAATTTTCTGTAAAATATCCTGAGTCAAGTCAAACCGAGTTGAACTGCACATTGCGTATCGGTTTGGTTCTTTCTTGTGTGATTAATTAGTAGTTATCCTTATGGTTTTTGGTTTTTTTGTGTTGCGCATGCAGAACTTCACTTAAACAACGAATAAATTAAGAAACGTCAACTAAACACCATTTTATCAAAGATCAGCTATCTCAACGTTTTTCAAAAGCGAAAAGGAACCTTTCGTTTTAAATGTAAGCGATTCAGGGCCGTTGCGAACGAACATTGGGTTAGTCAGGAGATCGAGTGGAGTCGAAAAGTGCTGACAAAAAAGGTATCTCTTCTTGAAACGAAGGAACACACACAAAAATGGTGGGCTAAACGCCTGCATGATTCAAATGATGGTTTGGAACTTGTGGATGCGAGCAGACAAAATCTATCCACTATGTGGGTAGAAAGAGGTAGATTTGCCATTCCGGGTAGACTTTATTCAAAATGTCCATGTGAGGATCAATTGTATACCCACCCGCATCCGGACATCAAGAGGGATAAGAAGAGCAGCAGCAAACATCCAATGTCGCGGAGGTTGTAATGTGACGGAGACAGCAGCACATGTCATAAAAAGCTGCCACCGTACACATGGAGGAAGAATCTTGCTACATAATGCGGTCTCCAAAGTCTTGACAACTTGGGCTTTCAGAGTCTTTGAAGAACCTAAAATAAGAACGTCAGAAGGTTTAAGGAAGCCGGACATAATTGCAGTTAAGAGAGGTAGAGTCATTGTCATTGACTCTCAGGTTGTAAGTGGCGCAACCTCGCTCAATGAAGCGCATGAACGTAAGAAAGGTTATTATTCCAACAATGCCGATGTAGTAAGCAGTTTGGCGTCAACCAGTTTGGCGTCAACCCACAATGTCAATCTATCAGACATTCGTTTCTCCTCTTGTACAATCTCATGGAGGGGAACATGGTCATCGAGGTCAGCCGAAATTTTTTACAAGGACTTGGTCTTTCTAAGAAACTGCTGGCTGGCATAACGACGAGGGTGATTCAGGGAAGCTCTACAAACTAGAATAGATGGAATAGAATGACTGGAGTGGTAAAAAGAGGAATTAGTTAAGATAAAAAAAGATCCGGATTTTGAATTATCTAGTGATTTTTTTGTTCTTTGAGGTACTCTCCGTTGTCAGTAGACTTCGATTTTGTCGTTCAGTTTGCGAATTGCATTTTTTATTTCTTTTTCTTTTTTCACTGTAAACGTGAATCATTTATCTGTTTTACTTTTGCGTATTAACGCGCTGAAAAAAAAATATATTTGTGAACACCGATACGCAAACGTAATAAATATATTTAGAATGAGTTCGCCATGGTCCCAAGGTGATGAAGTTTTCAGGTCGAAGATACTAATATCGTTGCATCCAATTTAAACGCAGATGCTATCAAAAATGAAGTTGATATGCAATTAGTAAAGGTTAAACATGAAGTTTTGAATGGACCATCAACTAGCGCTAGCGCTAGATTAGCTGTTATGGTAAGGCAGCCGGAGTTGCCGGAGAGAGAGCCCCAGGCCGACCCGGTGATAGGAATACAAGGGCCGCCCATCGCGCCGAAGAAGCACATCGCGCACACTCCTAAGGTGCAGGGAGTTCGTCCACCGATTGCTCCAGCGACATCAAGCCACCAAATGAGCGCTTCCACCAGCCGCGGCCACCAAGGCACAAAGACCGCACCAGACCCAAGCACAGCTCGGAAAGGTTAGCCGAGCGGTGGACCTGAGGAGTAAGCTGATGAAAAGGTTACAATGCTTCGTACGGCCAGACAATGGTGGACGTAGGTCAACCGTCGACGCCGCTATAGGCTCCTCGACCCATCTCGCGCCACAACCACCCATTCCAAATGTTCGACCAATGAAACCGAACCCGCCGAAGGCCAGAGTGCCAAAACCCGCCTCCGCGACCATTAACGCCCCGCACACTAACCAGCCGACGCCGGCGGTCAGCATGCCAAAGCCCGTAGCCGCGACCGCTAACGCTCCGCGCTCTAACCAGACAACGGGCAGCACCGCACAAGCCGCTCGACGCCCGACCCCCACCATACCGGATCCCTTCCTAGGGTTGCAGATCACGAAGCACGCACTCTACAACTAGCAACGCCGACGTCAGCGTTTCTTTTTCCGACGTAGGGGTGGAAGGGTGATTGTGAATATCGTGGGGAGAGGATTTGCAGTGTTAACACACGAGCCAACGGGACGAAAGAAGGAGGTTGCGTTCGACCCATAAAGACACTCGAAGAGTAAAGATTTTGTGCAAGGAGCACCTCGAAGTTTTTTTGTGCAAGGAGCACCTTCAGTTTCCTTTTTTGTTTTTTTTTTGCAAGGATTAGCAATTTGTCAAGAATGATTGTGCGTTATTAAAACTAATTTATTCCCTAGATCTGACGCCATAAGCAACCAAGAGCAATACCGCTCGGAGAACCAACCTATTGTTCCCGAGTACCTGAAGCCAGCATTACCACAACCACCGCCGCCGAACTACCAGAAGCGAATTCAGAGGTATCTTCACACAGGCCCCGAAGGGCACTTGTGAACCCGCTCAGGGGAAGTTGCGATCTTACCGCACAGGGTCAGTTAAGCGCCTGTGATCTTTGCGGGAGGGCATATAATAATACTCAACCGCTAACCCGTGAGGGAAAGTTGGGATCTTACCGCACAGGGTCAGTTAAGCGCCTGTGATCTCTGCCGGAGGGCATATAATAATACTCAAACGCTAATCCGCTCTCTCCTACAGGTACACTGCCGAACTACCGACAGCCGAACTAGAGGAGCCAACGAGCGTTCCTGTTACCGACGCTGACTTGTAGCTGCGCTTTGAATAAGGCGTATAAGAGTCATAAAAATAAATATTGTGAAAAAGAGAAGTTCGCACGAATAAAGAGTTTCTGACCTTCCATGCGAGGTTTTCGTGTTTTTATTCGCCGACCCTGGACAGCCGTGAGTCATACCTCGGCTGGGAAACGAAAAGCACATCACAATGTGTAGTTTTTGTACGTCTTCTTGGTATGGTTAAGTCACAGTTCTTTTTTTATTTTTTACACCATAGAAAGCTCGACCTCGGCGATCACAGACAGTCCTCTGGAAGTCGTGATCGCCTCCCTATGTTTAATCACGACCTTCTATCAAGATTAAAAATCAAGAAAAAGAGAAAATATTTAATCGCGACCTTCTATCAAGCAAGCCAAGAAAAGGAGAAAATATTTAATCGCGACAGATCTTCAATCAAGAGATTTTTCTTTCAAGAACCCAGCAAATCAAGATCTTCAATCAAGTTTTTTTTAAGATATCCACTAATTGTGATCTTCAATACAAAAGTCAAAAGATTTGTTGCTTGTTTGAAACTAAAGATACTTATAAAGCATATTACTTGTTTGAAACTAAACCTAAATTCAATTGTAAAAAATTTATAGTAATTGGTCTATAGATCGAAATAGAGATTGATGCGTAAGTATCTGGTTTCTCCCTGATTGTTCATAACCCGAAATAAAAAGAGCGTTTTTGCGCTGTGTCTGTATCCGTAGCCCCCCATTGAGCTCAATTGAGGTAGGATAAAATTGGACATACTTAAATCTGAGACACTAAGAGTGTATAGTAGAAGGGCAGAAGCTGGGTAAGGCACAAGCATTAAATCCTTGTCCCAATAACTTGAATTTATCCTACTCTCTATTTATATTCTATATGGTGTACTACTTGTTTAAAACTAAAGCATAATACTTAAAGTGAAGTATGATACTTGTTTAAAACTAAATTTATAATACGTCGAACAAGACCTCGACGCCCCTCTGGTGGTAACGTCCGTCCGTTTTAAACAAATTGTTTTTTTTTTTAATGTTCACATTCATCGTTTGAATTGAATCAAGGCATGATTATTTTTGATAGGTTGAATCCTTAGTGGTTGTGGACAAGATCCCACACCGTCCAGCGAGCTCGAGCCGAGCCTCCACTAGCATGCCAGTTCACAACCACGGGGAACCAAAGTTTCTTTTTGATCAAATCAACCCCAGCCTATTACAATACTTCACAAATAACCAACTTCCATGTAAACAAGGAATATGTTCGCACTACGGAAGAAAAAGCCGAGATTTGTATTGATGTTACGGGGAAATTTGTAAAAAAAAAAATTTGTACCCTTTGTAGGAAAAAAACCAGGTTCCTGTATCCCGCCACTATAAATGTAGACCACATTAACGTTCCAGTAAGTCAAGTTATTACAGAGAAACATGTAGTCGTTTTGGCTGGATACATAGATTAGAGCCGGTGTAAAAGCTCCATCACAGACAATAAGTGACTATGACGGGGCAATATTATCAGCAATATGTCGGACATTCAATAGCATGTCCTTGAAAAACTATGTTGAAGCATCCTTGTAAAAGATCTGAGAGGATTCCTGTCACCCGACGATGAAAGTATAAATACAGAAGATCAACTGAATTTCATTCAGTCATCATCAGTCAACCGTCGAGTAAGTACAAAGATGAAGCATTCCGAGGAAGAGTCAGACGCAGGTCAGTATTGGAAACGCAAGCATACTGCGCCGGAGAAGGTAGCGACCGGCACACCAAGGACTGCCATATTTTTGCCGGATCTACCAGCCACGACTACCAAGCGACGTATCGCACATACGCCAAAATCAGGTAATACTACTGTAACCACTAGCCGCCTCGCCAAAAAAGCCACCAACCACCCGTCAAAAGCCACCAACCACCAGTCAAAAGCCACCAACCACCCTTCTAGGACCGCCAACCACCAGTCAAAGGCCACCCACCAAGAGTCGAGGACCACCCAACACCAGTCGAGCCCCGTCAACCAAGCCGAAATACCAGGACATGCCACCAGTCGATCAGGAGTATGCCATGCCGAAGACGACCACACCCAGGCACATCCCAGTCTCGACCAGTATCTCCCAGAGAACCATCAGTAACCCCAATGTGAGGCTAGACAAGCCGGCAACTATCACCAGCGGGGAGGCACAAGCTAGTCAACCGTTCATAGACGTACCGGCGCCGCAAAGCAGAATTAACTTCAACGCTAGTCCCTGCGGCACGGAGCTAACAGGACAACGCCCCGGAGTCTCCAGCAGCGCCCAGGCCAGAGAATCCGCGCTAGCCTACCACGGAGACCGCAATGTTAAAGGAAAAGAAGACCCCTTCAAGGGCATAAACATTAAGGAGCACCACCTGTACCACCCCGACAGACGTCGCCAGCGTTTTTACTTCAAGAGGAGGATCGGCACCGTATATTGCCGAATCATAAAGCGAGGTGTGGCCATTTTGCACCACAAAGAGACCGGTCAAACCAAGGAAGTCGTTTTCGATCCTTAGGCAGTGAAAGCCGATAAGAAGTTTTTTTCATTTCATTTTACCAAGGAGGTTATTTTTTTTTTTTGTTATTACGTTAATTTTTTACTGAGGATTTTTTTTGTTTTGTTAAATTGTTTACGTTGAAAAAAAAAAAGGAAAATAATAAAAAAAAAAAATAATAAAGGAAAAAAAACTATAATGAAGCGTTCGTTGTCGTTATTGAAACATGCAAAGGAAGGAAGAAAGAAGAATGCGGAGGAAAATATTTTTAGACGTGAAGGTTCACGTCTCCGAAGAGGAGGGAGTATGTAACGAAGCATTTGTGGCTTAGTTGCATGCTTGAAGTATGCAGGGGGAATTTACTTAGTAGCCTTCTGGGCGACACCAAATAATAATGCATGAAGTATGCAACGATAAATAGCCAAATGATGGAAAATCGTCTTTCCGCCGGCACAGTCCAACAGCACAAGTCGTCCCAAGGAAAAGGTAACCAACAAGGTAAAAGGTAAAATCTTTTTAAAATAGAATATTTATTAAGTATTGTGCCAACAGGGGCAGCGACTAATACCTGTAGATCCGACCGGCCATAGCTTGAGTTTCTACCCTACCAAGGCCCTCGTGGTGCTTGTTGTTTCTACCCTACCAAGGCCCTCGTGGTGGGTGCTTGTTAACGCGGCTACCTATAGGGTGTATTGCCACGTTTGCCGTGCCACTGGTAGCCGAATAAATAACCAGAATTAACACGAATTTGTTTCTCTTCTCCTAGGTGATGAGAATACCAGAGTGACGAACCACTATACGGAATTCACTTGAGCCGCCCAGAATTCTAAGATATCAGAATACGACACCTTCGGAGGTACCAACTTTTATCGAACGCCAGTGAAACCATATATATATATATACAAAATACATTTATCCTGTAAACAAACCATTGTAATTTGTAACACATCTTTTAAAGACAGTTCTATTAAAGAGAGTTTCTGACCGTTGTAAATTTTTCTTGTGTTTATTTTACTTACCCTGGCCAGCCGCGAGTTCTACCCCGGCTGGAAACAAAAACACATCACAATTTGGCGCCCTTTCAATGGGCTCAAATGAATGAGTCTGAAAAATCCTGTCACAGGCCGACAAAGACTCTTATTCGCATAGACGTTGCCCATATGCCCATATTATGGCACTGGCAACACGTTGGGACTGCATTAAAAATACAAGTCATCCTCACGTAAGGAAATTTTTCATGAAAACCATTGCTCTAATGATTGATTGCAAAAATATTAAAGAATTTGAGTTCGTAATTTCATTGCCATGTGCTGTGGTTCTCAGCCATACTAAGACCATTGTGTTGAAATTTCTCGAAATATTATGACGGCAAAGAAGTCGAGAGAGAAATTGATTGCAACAAAATAAGAACAAGTATATTTTATTTTTTTTTTTCTTCTTTTTGAGTTCATTGCCGAAAAGTTTTTGATCGTCGACCACACTCAAAATGAGGGTGACAATATGCACTCCCTCATCGAAAAAAATAAATCAAGGTGCTTAAAGTCAGGCCCAGTTAACACCTATGATCAGCTTGTTCCAATATTTCAATTGGCAAAAAAGACGAAACCGTTAAACAAAGTCCATCAACTTCAAACAAAAGAAGTCTAAGCGCTGAAAAATAACGATAGTGTAAACGGTGGATGGTCGAAAGGTTATATCTTGGGTTGGGTTGATGACATTTGTACTTATGGTAATGTGAGTGTGATTGGTCCTTAAATCAGATGTCCTTCCTCAAATATCACCTCGAGGGTACGTTACACATCAATCTATTACAAACGATTCAACAAGAAATAACAAACAGCCCTATTGTATCCACATTAGGATTAAAAACCCTAATGATTCTTGTTATCATAACTGCAATCACAATAATACGTTTCACAAGACCAAGACACCCTGCCCTCACTAGAGACGAATACATGAGTCTACAAGTTCGAGAAATCATGAACAAAAGTACACGCGCAATCACCGTGAATATCGGGACGATATTTTCTTAACAAACTTAAAACCCAAAAACCATAAGATGCTAGATAAAAAATCCGTTGCATCAACAAACGATACAAAAAAAGATCATCATGTCCGGCAACGAGATCTTCACTGTTCACCCCTTACATAAGTTAACACCACTAATTTCGATGCACATTCCGAAATTATCATTCCCACGACACGACTCAGACATCAACATCGTGCAACATTGAGTACGTGAGGGAATGTGCGGAAGCGGCGTCTGAGGCACATGAGCCGAGTGAGATAGATTGTCGAGAATAGGGTTTTCTTTAGGATAAAAACCATTGTAATAATTTAGTCTTTGTTTTAAATTAATTGAATAAAAAGCTTTGCTCCAATAAAATATTTTTTTTTTTTTTTTTTGAGAAATAAACCGATGTTTATTCAATTGGCGCCCGAGCAGGGACCAGGGAGTGTTTGTGCGTATAATATCGTGAAAAGTGTAGTAAATCCGGCAGGGCTGACGGTAACCCCTGAATACGATTGACTTTATTGCGAGTGCGCGTTTTAAACAAACGAAAAGAAAAATCTCCGTGTTGTAGTGAAAAGACTTTTGTCTGAGGGCCCCTTAGTAACTTCGTAAAAAAGAAGACGAACTGGAACCAGTCTAATGTAAGATAGATAATTAAGATACATAGTAGTACATTTTAAATTAAGTTAAAAGTCGAATATCTCAACATCAGCATCATAACAATCATACATCTCATAAATAAATAACTTGATTATGGGAAAGACCAGATCTACACCTGTGTTATCTACAGTGCTGGCGGAAATCGACCAACAAAGTACGCTAGGTGATGGCGGAGTAGATTTACTTAGGGCTGAAGTGCAGTTTAAACAGACATTAGTCACCTATCAAACAGTAGATCCTAGCGGAAATGTAGCCTCCGAGTCAGCGGCTCCATCGGGACTTAGTGATCGCCAACAGAACACACGGAGGCTAGCACACAATATAAGATCATCATTTGCCACTGACACAGAAGGCATGGACCCGGATAATAGTGTTCGTGAGATGCTACAAGAATCAGAAGGTAAATACGACTCAGATGATGAAATTGACGACACTTCATCCAACATAAGCAGAGTCGGATCACTCGGGACTCAGGAGGATACAAATTGTGACATCCCCAAAGACAGTAGTGGCTCTGAAACTACACCTAGAAGAGGATCTGTAGAGACAGCTCTAAATAAAACAATAGAAGAGAATACGCAAGAAGATACAGAAACATTCTATCAACCAGGCAAACTTGTAGAGATATCTGAGTCCATAATGTATTTAACCCAATGTATGGAAACTCTACTTGAGAATCAAAGAATCATGAAGACTCAGATAGAGGAAATACGACATACTGTGGCTTATAATTGCAAAGAGATGGAGAAGACTAAAAATGAGCAAGACACATTGTTAGAAACAATTATGTACTCATCGACAAGACAGGACGCGTCACTATCTACATTAGAAGCCTTATTTAAAGAGCATGTTAGGTCTAATCTTAAATTGGCCGGGTCAGATTATACAGCTAACGTTACCGCTAAACAGCCAATAGAAAATGATGAAAACCAGAAAGATATAGAGGAACTGATAATTCAAGTTCAATCTAGATATGATAACAGATTATTCTCCAGATAACCAGAATTGATGAATATGATAAGGGATCCTAAAACAAGCTTTGACCAAATAAAAATATAAAATAGTTTATCCGACCTTGAAGGACTTGCTATCTATACACAAGTGTGCAAACAAACGTTCTTTGTTAGCTGCACTATATGTCAGAGCGGATAAAATAAATAGCAGGCTCCCAGATAAAGCGCCAGTTATCATCGAGAGTAATGAGCCAATCAACTTACCTCCGTCGATATTAAAGAAACCGGGGCAGAGCTCATTAATGGATAGGGCTGGTAAGTTACAATCCAATGTTAATTCGCAATACGAGAGTGACATGAAATTGTATTACAATCTCCGAACTGATCCCCTAACTCGGATGACTATCAAAAAGAAATATAATTTGGAATAATATTTTGATTAATAGAGTAGCGTAGAGTTAGTTATAGTTTATAATTTTGATACTTTTATATAATTGTAGGAAAATGTAGGAACTGAGTTAAGTCTCTCGACAACACCGACAAGACGGACGTAACAAAACGACATGACAATAACGAACGAGACGAGACAAGAATTATTGCACAAGCAAAAGAGACACACAAGAATGAGATCAGTTGTTAAGTTCCAGTCAAAGTGAATAGTTCTTATTAACGTAGAGTCGTAGATGTATTAAAAGTGGAATATTTTAATCTTGTTAAATTACCATTAAGTGATGAAAAAATAAAAGAACCATCATTCTAATTAGATTTCCGCAGTTGTACGTGATATCTAAAGTAAGCATTCCTTATGTTGTAATTGGAAATGTATCAGATACGTCTGTTTCTACTTATACTAGATTCTTTCGATTCGATTCTTTCTAAGAATATTTAAATCTTTTTACCGTAATGGCGCAACAAAATTCATACAATCGTGGAAAACCCGATCAAAGCAGACGTCCCCGTCCACGGGATGTTGAACGTATGAGGTCGTTCAATGAACAAAAATTGGACAACCTCTACGAGGATGGAGGAGGATGGAGCTCCCGCGTTAGGAATGACGAATCCTACCAACAAGCGGTTGAGCGGATGAGGGCACCGCCCCCGCCCTTCGTGAGTGGAAGACCACCACAAGGCAAGCGGCCCCCAACCCGGAGGAAGGCCCCGGAGTACGTCCCACCCACTGTGGAAACACCTCCACGTGATGAACTGATAATGGAAAGCAACCAAAGAGGTAGTAAGCCTGTTAAAAGAACAATTGCTCAGAACTTTGAGTTTGCAGGTTTTATACCTTTGGTACGACAGTGCTACGACCGTATGGCCGTGGAAGATCAACAACTGTCACGCAAACTCCCATTTTGCATATTCCAGCATGCAATGGTTGAGTTTTTAACCGCATATATCCTACAGCACGCAAAATATACATTGAAGGTTCCAGCACTCATATCTCAGATGGATCCACTTGCTGTAATTGATGCAGAACGGCACAATATCACAACGCCAATTTACGACTACATATGTGGTTTGGGACCCACAATCACACCGACAGGAGACAAGGTATACTGGAATATTCCAGATATAGCTATACCTAAGCACACAACCACCGTTGGAAACCAACAGGTGAGGTCAGGAACATTCGGCGCTATAACAGTGGAAAACCACAATATCTACGAATGTTATATAAGTCCCTACGTCACATCCGAATATATACGTAGAACGGGTTTGGTCACCCAAGCGACGAGGGCATTAGATTGGAACCCTTTTCCTACAGGATGGTTCCCCACCAATGGAGATGTTACTGAGAACCTCCTTGGATATAGGAAGTTAGAAAAACTACATCCTGACGGCATTCGAAAATGCGTGGGATGTGATATTAACACCACCGATAGTATTACAGGTATGCTATGTCATAGCGTTTATGGCATGGACCTAACATCCGGAGTACTGGGTAGCATGAGCTCAGTGAAGTCCTGCAAGGCCGATTTTAAATTAAAGGACAACAGCGCTGCGTTTATATACGCAGAGAGGATAAATCCTCACAGGCCTGAAGCTATTTTATGGGAAGACTCCCCAACATTGAAGTCCCCATATGCATTCTCGGCTACTGCATCAAGTAGAGCTTTGTATTATGCATACAAACGAAAAAGAGATAAAGACACGCCAGGTTCGTGTTATCTTGTGGCTGGAGCACCGCCACCTGATTGGGTGAACACACTCAACAGCAATTTCACAGCCACAGCACCGTTTAGTTTACAACCAGGTTTTTGGGACTTGGAATTTTTACGAGTGGCCTGTCACGAAGAAGAGGAAGGTAATGGTTCCGTGACACAAGATCTCTTCAGCTGGCTGGAGAAATCTTTTATAATAAAGAGGTGAACACACCCTTTTCCAGGAATTCCTGATGCCAGATACGTCTGATGCCTGGTAGATCCAGAAGAAAGAATTTTGAAAAGCAGTGGTCTCTTTAAAAAGTCTGGGACCCAGCGCAAACAGAAAATAAAGTCGAGGAAGCGAGTAGTAGTAGTAAGACGGAATTAATGAAAAATATTTTTAAAAATAATACTAGATTTTTTTTAAAAATCATAAGTTCCGGAGGCAGATGAAGAACACCTTGAAGCAATCTTATCTGGGAATTGCTCCTGGGTAGATTTGGAAATCCATTGGGCAGCCACCTCTCAACTTCGACTAAACGATATCAATAATGCCACAACAACACAAGAAATATTAGCGAAATGGAAGGACTACAAGCGACCATTAGGATATAAATTGGTAAGTATCTCAGTAACTTCAATTATTTGTTAGGAATGTAACTTTTTCTAAATTTACTTCTTTATATATATTTTTTTTTAAAAAGATCAACTTAGACTTCGTGGCAATGTACCCGACTTGCCCGATTCGGAAACAAAATGTTCAAATATACACGACCGCATTATTGAAATGCTGCAGTCAAAATTAAAAGATGGAAGCAATACCGACGTTTTAAAAGAGTTGAGAGATGCACCCAATGTTTCTGAAAGTAAGTTGGCTAAAACGAACACTTTTTGTTTACTTGTTTATCATTTTGTATAGATTCTAAACAAAAAACATCTTAGACTGCCATAATTTTATGTTCTAACAGATTTATTAAAGCAATTACATGATTTTAAATTTTTTATTCCTAGTAAATAAGTATGTTTTTTTTTTTCTCTTCATAGATGGTCGATACGCAAGCATTTTTTATTTGCTCCATGCGGTCTTCATCCCCGGTAAAATGGTTTTAAGTGAAGGTTTGAAAAAATTCACAAGAAATATACCATTAATATTAATATTAACTAGCTTCTTGTTATGATCTTCTAAATTCTTAGCATAAATCACTATATCATCAAGATAGACGAAACAGTCAATGCCGTGGAGCCCCGTCAAGATATTATTCATTATTCTTTGAAAAGTGGCGAAAGTCCCTGAAAGTCCAAACGGCATTCGGTTGAACTCATAATGACCGAGACTAGTGCTAAAGGCCGTTTTTTCTCGATCCTTTTTGTCTATGAGGACCTGGTGGTAACCGTTGACCAAATCAAGAGTAGTGAAATACCGACTATTTCCTAACTGGTCGAGAATATCTTCTATTCTAGGCAGAGGAAAAACATCTTTCACTGACACCTCGTTGAGTTTGCGGAAATCAACTACCACTCTCCACTTCTTTTGTCCGTCAGGTCCTGATTTCTTAGGAACGACCAAAAGTGGGGAATTCCATGGTGATTTACTGGTAGAAATAACTCTATCGTCAAGCATTTTTTTGACTTGTGAGTTTATCTAATCTCTAGCAATTTGAGGTAATCTATACTGTTTTTGATTTATTGGCCCTTGGTCCACTTTCACAGTTATTTTATGGGAAAGAACATCGGTATAGCTTAAAAAGTCATCATCCAAATGAAATATATCATTGTATTGACTACATATTTCTTCTATACTAGCTCTTTCCTCAATACTCATAGATCTGGATTTTTGAATTGTCTAATGATTTTTTGTTTTTTGAGATAACCTCCATTACTAGTAAACTTGCATTTTGTCGCTCAATTTGCGATTCATTATTATTTTTTATTTTTGAGTATTATAATTTGCGTGAACTGCATTTTTTGCTTTATTTTCTGAGCAAAGAAATGACGACTACACCTAAGATGAATAGACCATGGTCCGAAGAAGTCGAAGAAGATGCTGCAACTGACAGAGTTGCGGAGGTTGGAAATGTTGCCACCATTGATGCTAATTTGAAAACGAACGTTGTCTTATCTGATCCGGGGATGGATATTGTTAAACTTCAGGCTGGATACTCCGATACCATTACACCTAATTTAAAAAAGGATATTGTTAAAGTAGATGTTAACATGCAATTAGTAGAAGTAAAGGGCGAAATCGCAAGTAAACCTTCAATTAGCGCTAGCGCTAAACTGTCTTCATTGGTCAGGCGACCGAATAGTAAGCCGATAACCAACGCAGACTATAAGCAACTGGCTCGGAAGACTACCGCGGCGGATTTAGTAAGGGATCATACTTTTGGTCCAGCTAACGGAGTTATATTTACCCCAAAGTACAACTTTTTCGCTTGTCCTTTATCGGCAGGAAATGAAATTATGACTAGAATTAAGGCTATGGCAAACCAAAATGTATATTTTGGCTTTAATACATTGAATAACCCTAAAGATCAATTTACTCTTAATGCTATATTATGTTTTGTGAAATCTTTTGCAACTTTGAGTTCACACACTTGCTCCGTTCATCTCGGGCCTAGCAATGATGAAGTGAAGTTTTGTGTAGTTTGTCTACCGTATAAGTTGAAGGAATATGCAGCTAAACATTCCCTATTTAATGCCAATCATAGCAAATCTATAACTTTTGATAATAAAGGACCCATAATCTTTGGGCTTTATCTTTATTTAAAATCCTTGGTTTGTAAACCGATTGAATTGAATAAGGAGACGGGTGCGTCCTATGTTCCTAAGGGAATTGCGTCGCATGTTATTGCTCATGCTGTTGGGCAAAATAGCGGATTAATGATTGACTATCGTAGCACTATAGCATTTAAATCCGGTTACACCGGAGATTCACAACTATACGCTTATAGAATAGCACTTGCACATTTGTCGGCTTTTGGTCGTATTGTTTCTACTATGACTAGTGATATATCGATAAATGATGCTTCATATGTAATTCTTATTATGAAACAATTTGTGGATTTTACCCCACAAATGGGGGCTCAACCAAGATAAAAGTGTAATTTGAGTGCGCATTATCGTCTGAAATACATACATACATGTGTGAACAAAAGCAAACCTAAGAAGAAAAAAAACATTCGAGTATTCAGTGTGCATCATCACCTAAATAAAAAGAAGAAAAAACATTCGAGTATTCAGTGTGCAATATCACCTAAATAAAAAGAAGAATGCTGATAGGAATGCTGATAGGCGGAATGTTGTTCCTGTGACTGAAAATTTGCCACTAAACACTTTTAAGTTCAGGGACATCGAGGATGCCGTACCATCATTTTCGGGCGAGAGCATGCAAAATGTAGACGATTGGATAGAACAATTTGAAGATACTTGTGCGGTCCTTGGTTTTGGTGAACTGCAACAATTCGTGTTCGGAAGAAGGTTGGTGACAGGGGCAGCTAAACTATTTCTACAGAGCGAGCGTAATGTGAGCGATTGGGTGACGTTGAAGAGAGCTCTGAAAAAAGAATTCGCTGACGAGGTAAGCTCAGCCGAAGTACACAGACGTTTGCGTAGTAGGCGTAAGCAACCGAACGAAACTCATAAAGAATACTTGTACAAGCTGTTAGAAATTGCGAGGCCAGTCCAAATTGACCGTCTATAATTGATTACTTTATCGCGGGTTTAAAAGATGATCGAATTAATAAAGTAGTTTTGTACGGAGCGACCACGATAGATGAGCTTAAATCAAAACTAAAAGTTTATGAACGCATAAAGCAACAAACGACAGCTGATATCCCTCAAAGATTTACACCTGTGACGTCGGTGAAGCGTGAAGCATTAACTTCAGCCAAACCAGAGGACACAAAAAAGTGTTTTAAGTGTGGAGATCTGAACCACTTAGCAAGGTCTTGTCTGCAGGGATTCAAATGTTTTAAATGTGGTGCTATGGGGCATAGATCTTTCGAATGCAAGAAGGCGGTAGACGGAAAAACAGAAACAAAAGCAAAATCACATTTTGGAAGTAGCACAGGCCATTTAATAAAAGATGTACATGTGAGGGGTGAAGATGTAACAGCGCTAATTGACACTGGGTGTGATTTGTCGTTGTTAAGACACGATGTGTTACTGCGGTTTCCAAATATCGTACTAGAAGAAAGACCAACTATCCTTACTGGGCTGAGAAATAAGGAAATAAGAACGCTCGGATATTTTGATACGACGGTGACAATTGACCGAATAGCATTTAATGTTAGGCTTCATGTTGTGCACGAACGCGATATGTTGTTCTCAATGGTTGTAGGTAATGATGTAATTAGTCAGGGTAAAGAGATAAGGTTTAGATGTCGAATTGAAGAAGAAGCAGGTACGTCAAACCAGAGCTCAAATGAATTTTGATGATAGAGGCGAAGCGGAATGTGGGTCGGTTAGGGTGGAAAGAGTTGAGGAGAGGGAGAAAGAGAAGGTTGAGGAGAAGACTGAATCAAGGGTTGTAGGGAGGCCGAAGGAAGATGTCCCGACGCGAGGATCAACCCGAAGATATACAGTGAGGCCGTATGATGCAGTTGAAGAGCTTCGAACCGAGTTTCAAGCTATGTTTTGGAGCAGTGGAAGATGCCACGCCCGTAGTCAACTTTTACCATCTACCCAAAGAAGTCCAAGAGCATATCAAAATTATAATCGATGAGTATGAGCCAGAAAGCGAAGTGACGACACCCATCAGAATGAAGATTATTATGAAAGATGAAACACCTTTGTATGAGAGAGCTAGGAGAATGTCACCGCAAGATAAAGAAGAAGTTGAGAGGCAGGTGCTAGAGTGGTTAAGGAAGGGAATTATTCAAGAGAGTAGGTCGGAGTTTGCGTCACCAGTTGTTTTAGTGGCCAAGAAAAATGGGGAAAAGAGAATGTGCTGTGATTTTCGTATACTAAATTCAAGAATGGTGAAGGACCATTTCCCGATGCCCCTGATAGATGACGTATTGGAGCAACTACAAAATGGAACGACACTCGATTTGGTCAATGGGTTTTTCCACGTCCCGGTTGATCCTGAGAGTAGGAAGTACACTTCATTCATTGTACATAATGGCCAATATAAATTTTTGAAAGTGCCATTCGGAATTTGCGACGTTATCATTCCTGCAAGTACCATTGACGAAGCAGTAACGCGACTGGAAAAGGTGGAATGGAATTCGAATATAATATTATATAGTTCTGTTCTACATCAACTTGTGTCGTTATTAACCTATTGGACTGATTAAAACCATATAAGTTTCAAGCTATAAAAACTGAAACCTACAATCGCATTTTTATAAAGTGAGATTGCAAATTTTTTTTTGAGAAATAAACCGATGTTTATTTAATTTATACACTGCAGCGATATAGAAAGAAGCTGCCACTACACTCCAGTAAACAGTTTACAGTATAAAAATCCAGGGTACAGTCTTCTACAGTACTTCAGTTCTTGCCTAACATTTTGCGACCACGCAGTTCTTTTTGTGTTTTCTTTTAAAGTTTGAAATAAAGTTTTTTTTTTTTATAAATCGACTAGTATATTTTTTATTTGCAAATAAAAAAAAATTATAATGTTTTTTTATAATTCATAGTATTAGATGAATTTTCGATACCTGACTCCTCAAAAGCTGAAATCAATGTATATTCATATATATATAAACTTATCAAAAGAATCTGACACAAAAATATTTTACAAAATAGAAGCGAACAAAGTAGTTGCATATATAGCTGATTTTGTTATTTGTGAGTGCAAATTGCTATTCCCAAAACCATTGTCGGTAGATATAACTTCTGGTAAGTTCCTCTTGTTAATACAATCGAACTTGAGGATAAGTTTGACTACAAAGCCAAAGATAGAAAACAAAACTGATATAGCAAACTTAGTGACATTCAGAGCATTTTGAGACTGATAAACTAACTGTTAACATTCTTTGAATTATATACTGATAGAATATAGTAAACATGTCAACTTCAAAATCGAAGGGTACAGCCTTCACGACGGCTGAAGATGCTATATCAGTATTGGGCTTTGAAAAGAGCACTGAGTTAATTAACATTATTGACTCAGTTGGCCTGGCACCTAACGATATAAGTCAGCATGGGCAGGGCTGCGACGAGATTATAATCGGCATCACTCCTAAAGAGATGTGTGATCTGTATGCCGGGATAACATTTGACTTTCAATCTTTAAAAGTTGAATTTGGTAAAGCCTGCCCTGATTATGTCAAATTAGGAGAAATGACATCATCCACTAAGAGCAAATGCCTAGATTTTGCCTGTAGGATGGCGTATATGATTGGTCCTGAATCTAGGTCTGTAAAGAAGGCAGGTCCTGATAAGAGATGGAAGTTCAGGTTCTTTTCAGAAAAGGCTAAAACTAGGAGTGACATGTCAGTTATTTTTGTATGTACATACAAAAACTCTGAACCACCAACAAGCCAACCAATATTTAAAGACAACCAATTAATATTGACCATGAAACAAGCTAGCTTGATAGCTTTAGATGTTTTGAAGTATGTTATACCATTGTGTTACAAATTAGGTTACACTATATTAACACCATTATTGGCTGGTGCCATTTTCTCCAAAAATGATATAGTCAAATTAACTGCAGAATTATGTAGAAATACTGAGCCAATAGAGAAGGATGTTGTGTCTACAATAGTATCAATTGTACAAAGCTGTCAAAGCGGTGGTCAATATTTAGAGCATAGCAAGTGCCATGTTGCCGTGGTAGCAGCTATATGTGCCACAAAAAATATAAAAGATGTTAAGCTCAGAGACTCTATTATTAGGAAAACTCTGAAACAATATTTAAGTAATAATAAACAGTTTGATATGGAGAGATTTAAGATATTTGCTAAGTATGCAACTGGAGGTATACCCTCAGAACTTGATCCATCAAAATTAATTGACATATATGATCAAACTTTAAGGATGTCATTTAATTTATATAAGCAATCATCTTTAACAGTAATGCCAACAATTTCGGGAAACTAAGAAGGGAATCATCTATAGACTCACAGGTGCTACCTTCTTCTATATCAAGTGGGTCTAAATTGTCTGGAATAGGTGGAAGTGTAGTTAGCTTAAGAAGTTTAGGTGTACCATCGACAGATTCCATGGCTCTACGGTCAGTAGATCCAAAATATTTTAATTCTAATGAGATGTCTGCATTATTATGTGATGACATTAGACGTAGTGTTGTACGTAGTGTTAAGTGTTATGGAATAAGGGAGTATCAAAAGATGCTTGTTAAGTATCCAGATTTAGTTGACTTGCTGATTGAAATAGGAAAAAATGGAGTTAATTTAGATAAAGTCAAGTGTAAGTACCAGAAAGAGAGTGAAGCAATAAATAAGGTTTATAGGGGTAATATGGCTTATTATGTCTTAGTCTTAATGATATATATTGTTCACAATAGAAACAATGATGAAATACAGAAGGATTTAGGTAAGCTCTGTGTGGGTCCATTAAGTGACATACTCAAGGCTAGCTTGGATATGTGCAATAACTAGAGGGAAAAACCATAGTACTGATCTAGTAAGAGCATATTCTACTTCAATTCTTTCTTTACTTTTACAATTTTAATTAATTAAGGTATTTTAGATTATTTAGTATAAAGAAAATTACTTTGTCTTTATAAAATATCTTTAAGTGAATTTAGTTTGTAAGTGTTTCCTCAGCATGCTGCTAATCAATACGCCATCATCAAATAAAAAAAATGCGCTTGCCGTCGAGGAGTCTGTCCTTCTGGCTCGAAAACAAATACAGTCAAACTTCTGTATAACGAACTTCTTTATAACGTAATTCTCTCTATAGCGAATTTCATTTCGTTCCCCTTTCCCTTAAAAAATATCCTATACGAATAAGGTTCTTTATAACGAAGTTCCCTATAACGAAATTCTCTTTATAAGGAACTAATTTTTTTGACCCTAAAGCAAATTTGTTTCTTTATAACGCAATGTCATTTTTCAAATTTGAAAACAAAGCTTACTAAGATTTTTATTCCTAGATTTAATAGGGAACTCCCCGTTTTGGCAAGAATAATTTTCTAAAAGTTAATGTATGTAATGTACATTATGTTATGTATGTATGGATGCATGAAAAAGGGTACATGTGTTGTAGAAGTTTTTTTTTATAGGCAGGTGAATCGTTTAAGTTTACATTTTAAGTTCGCGAATCACTTATACAAAAATGTCGAAGCGCAAGGCTATTTCGCTGTCAGAGAAATTAGCGATTATCGAAAAAGTTAAAAGTAGAGAAAAGAAAAAAGAATGAATTAAACATGCTTATTTTGACATTCTATTCGATAGAAAGTTTAGTGGAATTCGAAAGAAGTGCATTTTGAGACTCGAATGATTCGAAATTGTACATGTTAAACATTCTAATCACTCGAACTTCGCACTTCTTTCCAACTCGACTAACTTTCTATCGAATAGAATGTCAAAATAAGCATGAAAAATTTTAAAGTTTGCCGAAGCAAGTTCAAACAGAAGCCAAAAAAATTAAGAAAAATAAAATACGTTGATGTGGATAAAGTAATGTTCAATTCAATGCATATTTTGATCTCTCTAAATTGGAAGATTTTTATAATAAAACAAAAACCAAAACTGTTCATGTTCAGTCAAAAATTGATATGCTTTTAACTAAAAAATATAATAATAATAATTTAATTTAATATAAAAGAATACTTGCAGTGTTAAAAAATAAATTTTCTATATAACGAATTTTTTATAAATCTTCTTTATAACGAAGCAATTTTGTATTCCCTTGAAGGTTCGTTATAAGGAAGTTTGACTGTAGAACTACAAGAACAATTCTTGTCCGTGCAAGTAGCCATACAAGGTTCACTGGACTCTCTTGACAAATCACTGAAAGAAGTCATCGATATACGTGAAAGGAGTATAAGTGATCTGTTTCTTAATCTCATTGTTGTTTTCATTTTTTAATATTGTTATTTTCTTGTTAGTTAAATTTGTTGGCGTCCTATTTCGTAATTATTGATTGTGTTAAAATGGAAGGACCAGATACGATTTTCCAAGACGCTCCAATCCAGATTCGTGCAGCTGCAACAATCAAGACTTACTCTCATCCATCCACTTGGTTTGAAAACAATGCCAACCGGAAGCCCAAGCTTTATATAAAAAACCGCACAGGAACTCCAGTAACTCTCGCCGCGGTCATATCTTCTGTGTTTTTTGGAATGAAGACAGCCAAAGTGGATCTTCAAGAGGCATTATTATATCTTACTTTACTTGGCGACTCAATGAAAGAAGACAACGAAACAGACTGGAAGTCATATGAGGTGACTATCGCCCCAGCAGGAAGCCAGGTTACACCCATTTCACATGAAGCTTCATGTCGAGTATCAAGCAGATGATCTTCCATTATTAAATACTGGTACTGCCACGGACGACACATAAGATGGTCGCATGCTTTTATATTTGCTCTCTGTCTATCGCCTAACTCGTGCCACAGTGGATGAGCATCGGCGGTGTGTGGAGAATGGACTTTCCAAGTTGTCAACAAGTCACCCCTTGCCTGGGGAAGAGAATCAGATGCTTGCGAATCCTGGAAGTGGAAACACTGGGGCCAATTGGCAGAACAATCCAAATTATTGCCGCCTGATAGCCGCTTACGACATGTTCTTCCATCGATTCCCTAACCATCCATATGCCTACGCCCGGTTTGGAACCTTGGAGACGTTTACTTTTTGGGTAGATATATCCTGGATGTAATTCAAATTGTGCGAACAAAAAGAACACGAAAAACCTGCCGATTGTTTTAGAATTATCGTTTGTGTACGTCAGCTTTTATTAGATATCAATCGGAATTTGAATTTTAGTTAGTTTAAGTTTAACCAAGACTGTTAGTTTTTAAACTGTAGTCAATACAAATAAATAAATAAAACTATAATGGGTGATGAAAAAGATTATAAATAAGGATTTTTTATTCACTGAATAAAGTCTGAATAGGTTCTTATTCACTGAATAACTATTATGCGTTTTAAGCGTGTAATAGCAAAATCTAATAAATACGGCTGTAAATATACAAAGTTTGAATACGTGCATCATAGATAGGTCTCGTGTTGCAACGTAGGCCAAGAGAAGTAATGGTTTTCCTTTGTGTTCCTTAGGCTGTGTGTGAATAGGGTTAAAATTTCTCACCTTGGTTAAATTTTGACATTTGTTTTGCGGTGGATTCAGATGTAAAATGCGAATTGGGCTAAAAGGTTTTTTTTTAACCCAATTTTAACCCAAGTCACACACAGCCTTTTTTTTTTTTGAACGCATGTACGTGTTCCAGTTTATGTTTTCAAAAGAGGCACAAAGTATTACAAGGAATCCTCCCTAATATACAAAAGCATTCTCTAAATTCACTACGCAGAACTGGATTGAGGAAACCTGCAAACAAACAAAAATGATGGAATGAATGCGGCTCATCTATAAACAACTGGACAAGGACCATGATGTTCATCTTAAGTTTTATCAAAACTAAGCCGTAAACTTTATTCGTTGAATGCCATCAACTTAAAGAATGTCGAAGAAAATTGGTAAGTAGACTGAAGCTTTAAATCGACAGATAAAAAACTTGCCAACATAACATCTGACTAAAATGAATTACATATTAAAGCCGTTACCCAATTACGCTGCAGTTCCATAAGAAGTCATTATCTAGAAAGACAAGTTGTTGTCATATGATTGAATAGGCGCTTGTTGATAATAACATGTTTGTAAATACCTAACGCGAATTAATTTCTGGACAGCAAAGTCCCTTCAATGGCAAAAATGATTTTAGAATTCCTTGAAGATAAGTTGATTTAACGACGTAGGTATCACACGATTGTCGTCGTTCTAGTCTAGTTTGTCAATGCAGTTCAGTGATACCGACAGTCTTACTAAGGCGGGCATCACAGTTCGCGGTGAAGCTGGGCTTCAACCAACATCTTTCTAAAACGACTTAGTTAGTTAAGAGTTTATTTAGCTGAAATTTTACTATTTTATAAACTTAAATATATTAACTTAGTGTTTATTACTATGTTTTAACATTGGCATAAGCACGGGCTGTCTTGAAAGAAAAATTGGCAATGTATGATGATGAACAAAGCTGTGTCAACAGTTTAAACAGAAATCTAAACATATATCATCCCCAGCGCAAACTTTATATCCAGCGCAAGTGATTAATGTAGAAACTATCGAACCATCTGTAAATATCAAGTTAAACGCAGATGTTTCAACTAATAACTTTACCTACTCAATTACTGAGATAAATGAAAATTTTATGACAGAAACCGGTCAGCCAATTTTAGTCTACCTATTAACAACGAAAATGAGTATATTACATCTGACCCTATGCTTGCCAATAATTCGACAATTATAAGTTTACCTTTGAACAGCGAAAATGAATATATAACTCCTGATCCCATCACTGTTGTCAAGACGGAAGATGTTAAATCAAAAAATTCTCTAGAATATAACAACCCGGATTCGCTTCACAGTGAATCAACTCTGGTTGCTAAAGTCTCTCCTTTGGTTACCCCAGAAGTTAATCCAGCGGCAGCTAAAACGGATGCTAGAGTCACTTCGGTTCAAATCATCGACTATCCCATTATGGATACTCTGTCGCCTGGATGCGATTTAAATCAACTTGTAAATTTTAAAGCAAACGACAGTGAAAAACTTGCAAAGAAGCTAAAGCTACGTCTAAATCAAAGTGAAAATTCAGTCAACTTTTTGAGTTCTTTCAAAAGTACTACCGAGCAGAATTTCTATTTATAACCAACACCAATTCTTCCGAATTACAGAGTGAAATGTTTTTGGATTCAGTCAGAGACTATTTTATACCCACCGAATACTTTGGACACTGTCAATGTTATAACTCAGCCATCGGTAATAGCAATCCGTTTATATACGGAAAATTCTTCCGACTTCAGAATCTGAAACAGAAAATTCTACCAGCACTACTTTAGAAAACGAAGACGATCAAATAAAGATTATAGACATCAATTTCAAACTACCAGTTCCGGAGGACGTCATTTATTTCGTGATCATTTTACGTCACTAACAAACTATAGATATAAACAACTAGATGTGCTATTTGGGAATCCTTCGAATCCCTTGAATACATGTTATCGTAATTACATTCAACATCTATCAAATGGTGAAATACATACTCTGGATCATTGCAATCATGATTTGCAAATAGAATCGGATTCGGTAATGTGTCAATGTATCAAAAAATCAATACTCTTCTATCAGCGTTTCCATAATGAATTGTTTGAAATTCTGAATTCAATAAATTTGACTAATTGGCGAGAGAGTCGTTTTGAGGCTATAGGTTATATTAGGCCTCAGAAACTAGAAAATCCCCAAGACGATGATGGGTGTTAGTTTGTCACAGTTTAAATACCAGAAAAAACGAAAACATACACGCACGGTGAATAGCACTGACCGCATCTATACAACATTCGAATTACTAATACAAAATGTGTATTTTGACTTTTTTGTGAAAGGATCCCCAGAGGTTATTCACGTGCAAATTAAATCAGAAATTATTGATTTATGCAATGATGACGTTGATAATGATAATGCAAATGATAATACTACTGCAAATGAAGTTATTGTATCGTCGATGAATACAACTATGCAACCCTCAGTGTATAATTCCAATCATCATATTCTGCAATTACAACCACAAATAAATCTTCAACATTCCATGCCTTACGGTGGACTATACAATCATGTGTATTATGTGATTGTTAGTGATGACAATAGTCAAAAACAAATTATTGAAAAGACAACAATCACTGCATCAAATGTATTTAATTTTGATGATGATATGATCATTCGGGAAATATCAAGCACTGATGTCAATACAGTGGTGGATGATAGTAATAGTTTAAAAGAACAAAACATAACGCCTACCATAAACAAAAATGAAAAGACTTTACTCAAGCGCATATCGCCGCCGCGATGGTGAGCTCATTAACTACTTTTGATGACTGGGGTGAGGAATCAATGTCTAACTTTTCCTTTCGAGAGGAAACAGTATCGCCACCTATACCAAACTTGTCGATTAATAATAGACAGTTTGTGAAACCTGCTCCTATAGCTTTACCTCAGGCAGGAAGTGCACTTTTGCCCCAATACAATTCAAACTATAAACAACAACTTAAATTCATTATAGTATATTGTTATGTGCCGAAGAGAGAATGTTTTAATTTATGAGGGGGTTGTAGTGGCTAGTGCATTCAAGTTATTGCAAGTAATTAAAAACAAAGGAGAAATTCTCTGCCCAGAAATTTTGTATAGAAGTACCATAGGAAGCGTATACACCGTTATGAACCAAATTTACTGGTTGATCTTTTAACAACCACTGATCCTTTAAATATTAACGGAATTCAGTTGATACTGCAGAAGAGGAAGAAGAAGAAGATATAGAAACATTAACTCCAGCCAAAAGATTTAAAGAAACTTCCAACATGGTGTCGTCTATATCAGCCGAAGATCGGTTTCACAAAGAGCCCCTACGCGAACGCCATTACAAAGAGTGCTCATCCGAAGATGAATCTATAGCTTCTGACGATGATGATGTAATTTATGACTTGAAAGAATAGTGAAAAAACTAGATTCGAAGATGTCATACAGGATGGCCATCTTAAACTAAAAACCTAAGAAGAAACGGAAAATATGATCAAAATATGTCGAGATAAACTTAAAATTCCAAAAGATTTCAAAGAAAAGATGCCTAAAACCCGTGATGAAGTATGCCTAAATAAGCATGGTTTTTTATATTCAATATGCCACGTACGTTACAGAAAGGACGATTATCTTATTTGGGGCCTGTTGGAGGCAGAACGTGAGTTACATATGAAATTGCACAGTCAACAGTAGCAGGTCAATCAACGGCTAACAAACATGAAACTGCAACATCATCAATAGAGGGTCAATCAACGGCAGACACCAAATCGATAATCGAAGTGTCAGCAATAACAAATTATAAAAGCCAACTAACGAAGCAAGCCAGACGCCCAATAATACGAATATAGTCAATGTTAGCGCCATCTATCAGCGATGGTAAAGTAGTGCTCAAATCTGGGACGCACTCTGTAACGCACTCTGGAACGCATTCTGGAATGCACATGCGTTCGACATAACTTTTCGATTTTCCGGGTTATATATTCGGCCATTTTTTTCTTGCAACGTGATCTTGAATGCAGTCAGAAATCAGAATAAGTAATAAGTTTGTTTTAATGAGATTCCCAAAAATTGTAAACTAAGGTAAATTTATAATATTCAAACGAAATTGAAATAAAAGAGAATTATATTTTGCAGATTCTTTAAGCAAAATAAAAGCGCAAAAGGTGTTTTATTGCTATAAAGACTTGGGCAACAGTCAATGTGAGTGCAGCGACGCTAAGGACGGCGGCTCATAGAGACTAAGTGGCTCTAATTTGTAACTTCAGTATTTCATTTATGTCATAATAAACTCGTAACGGCCAGTGGCCAATGTATAAAACTTTCAAAAAAAAGTGTTTTTTTTATCATCGGACGCCACTTAAAACATAATTGGCGCAGTCGGTCGTCCTCTTATTTTAACGTTAGAGGATAGTGATACGAACGAAAAACCTAAGATTATAATAAAGTGTTTTTGTTTTAGAAAGAAGCTAATAATTGAGATAATTAAATCGGGATTATAATAAAGTGACAAGTGAAATCGATATACACAAATTGATCAAAGGGTGATTAAAATAAATTGACTTTTTTGAAGTACCTAACAATCCAATAAAAACAGCTCCAAGCTCACCCGAACCCGAGGATCTATACGACGACGAGTGTGGTTTCAACTTTAACGAAGAACAACTTCCATCACAACATTATCTTTACATTCGGTACAAATTAATAATAACAGCCCAGTTACCTATCACATTATGGCTAGAAAGAATTATGATGAAAATCAACTTGCTATTTCTCATCCAGAATACCAAGTGATTGTGTTATTAAAACAGTGGTCAAATGTACATTCGTTTCGTGTCTTTTAGTGACTTTGTTTTCTTTATAAATCAATTAAAATTTTTTACGGTTCAATATCAAGGAAAATATAGACTCTCTTAGAGAAGAATATCAAGTAGGTACTATATTCCAAATTGGTAGAAGTGTCTATTAATACAAGATTTGAAGACACCCTACTAATTGATTTGGATAATCCATACATTTCGAATATATTGTTATCTTTAACAAACACAAAAGATATAGCAGATAGGTACATGGATAGTAATTCTGAGTTTTTAAATTCTCAGATAGGTAAACTAAGTGATTCCACAAAGAAATTCGCAGTAATTAAACAAAGACTTCATGAAGTGTTGAACATTCCCTATAATAGTCACAGAAATTTCGGAATATACAATAGGGAAACTTTTGAAACTAAGTTCTCAATAGTCTGGATTTATAATAACTGCAATCCTACAGAAGACTTACAATCACCGGATATAATTATTAGACAATAGAAATGATTTTTACGTTCCTTTTTGCATTATTTGATTGGTGGAAAGTTTCTTTTCAAAAGACATTTCATATTTCTGATAAAATGAATCTTTCAGATCTCATCTCAGACAAAGCCATGTCGTTAGGATTAGAAGAGTTATATAATCAAATTCGTAATCATAAGAACATTGGACTCTCCACTGAGAAGGCCGTGATAATTCAGGGGTTAAAATTAACATTACAGGATTAAATGAATTTCTTAAATGATATAGATCTCAACGGATTTGGAGAAGATGAGAAGATTTTTGGTGTTTGTCCAAAAGAAAGAGAGCTAAAAATAGTCGCTAGGTTTTTCGGCTTGGCCACTTTAAAAAAGAGGATGTACATCGTATTAACAGAAGCTCTGATCGCAGAACATATTATACCTTTCTTTCCTCATTTATAACAATGATGGATGATGCTGTGACCTTATCTAAAAAGTTCTTTGACAAAACTAGAAACATGAAACAGGAATCCAAACGAGGTTTTTTAAATTTTCTCACTAACATTGACTTCCAGAAGTGGAATACATATATGAGAAAAGAAGAGACCATGCGAATTTTTCAAGGGATGGATCATCTTTTTGGATTTAGTAACTGCATAGCTAGAACACATGAAATGTTCGAAACCGCTACAATGTATTTTGGCAGATGGCACATTTCTGCCTACTATCAACAAGGATCATAAAACCTATAATGTTAAAGAATCACCCTTCACCTGAAAAAACCATTTAGGAGGAATAGAAGGTTTAAGACAAAAAGGCTGGACTATATTCACAGATTGCATATTGATATACGTTATGGAAATGTTTGAAGTCAAGTTTTCTCTTATGGGACAAGGGGACAATCAAGTCCCAGGGTCTGTCCTTCTGGCTCGAAGACAAATAGAACTTCAAGAAGAATTCTTGTCCGTGCAAGTAGCCATACAAGGTTCAATAGACTCTCTTGACAAATCACTTAAAGAAGGCAGTGAAAACTATGAAACGCATCTGAAAAAATTATATTTTTTCTGAGAACAAGTTAAATAGGAAGAACGAGAGCGAGAGCTCGCGGTAAAGCGATATGACGTATGGAGGTAAGAATGAAAGCAATATTATTACGGCTTATGCATTAAGCCAGATGTTGAGTTCTGTGGTAAATCAGAGAAGTAGTAGTGTCACCATTGGTTTTCCTTTTCGACCCCGACTACTTCCGCATCGATGTGCAAGTTATAAAAAAAATTATATAAAATCCCAAATCCCGACAGTGAATCCATTGTATGTATCATAGATATCCATAAAACCCAAAAACATAATGTTGAAGCGACGAACGCACCCCATCATATAGATAGCTCCACCGGCCGATAGATGGGGCCAGCAACTAACAACATCGCAGCTAACTTCGCACCAATGTGTCACCGCCGCAAACTTCACTTCGGAGTGAAAGCATTTTCCGCCTTTCCTTTTAAAACCTAACCACAGAAGACGATAGACCTAACCACAGAAGACGATAAACGTAAGAAACCATAAGCGAATATATATATCCTAAGACTAAGTAAGTCAATAAATCACATTATATGTACATGTATTTATAGTATTATATCATTATTAAAAGGTTTTGTAACTCCACTCAAATACATCAAACACCGCTGTGTTGTTTTGTGGTGTTAACAGAATAGTCCAAGGGTCGCGACCAAATAGTCGCGACAATATTACAAAACTTATGCCGCCTAAAAGGAGTAGGAATGTCAGCTCAAGGAAGCCATCAAGTGCAACACCAGATCCTGCTGACGATGAACTGTTTAACTGCCGACACTGTGATCAGCCTGACTCGGCTGACGATATGGTCTAGTGCGACAGGTGAGATGGGTGGAACCACCTGATGTGCGATGGGGTAAGCCACAGTATTCAGGACAGGCCATATCAAGACCATAGCCAGACTTTCACTAGTCCTTCTTTAACTTCCCCTGTTGCGAGACTAACCGTCGACGAAATAGCAAGCAAACCTAATTCCGTCGACATAGAAATCGTCTCCGAAACCGAACATGAGCATCCACGGCCACTAGCAGCCGATACGTCAGCCGCCATGCTCGCCACGAACCCAACAATGTGTTCTGCGCCCAGCGCAGCCGAAGCCGCTGCCAAGAGTGGAACCGTTGCACCCCTCTCGGGTTCATCAAAGCCGTACATGACCACGGCGTCGATTAATGTCGACCAATGCAGACGTCCATTTACGTCTGCCAACATATTGGACGTAAAAACCACTGACTCAAGCAGATAATTGATAAAGGATCCGTTGTATCAACAAACGGTACACAATGACCATCATGTCCGGGAACGAGATCTTCATTGTTCACCCCTTTTATACCTACACTGCAGCGATAAAGAAAGAAGCTGCCACTACACTCCAGGTACACAGTATATAAAGCCAGAGTACAATCTTCTACTGAACTTCAGTTCTTGCCTATAATTCTGTGACCACGCATATCTTTTTGTGTTTTCTTAAAGTTTGAAATAAAGATTTTTTTATAAATCGACTAATAATTTTTAATTGGGGGCTCAAGCGGATCCCTTCAGCATAAATAAAGATTTAAAAAAAAAATGTAAGATCAGTACTAAGTGGTTCCAGCCAAATAAGCCAACTATTCTACAAGATAGAAGACAGTGCACCTCAACAAGTAGAAGCAGTATCACCAGGCAGCAGTCCGGAAACACGAAGCTTCCAAAGGAAAAATAATGGACATCCTTTCATTCATTTTTAATTTCGCTGCAACCCAGGCAGAATTAAGCACAGGTCACACAAGGAACAGGAAAAGCTCAGCAAACACCACTTTACCACCTCAAGGAACAAAATCGTTCAAATGTAGGAAGCAGCCACCTACTAGATTTCAAAACACTGTTCAACAACTGCAACAGACAGCAGAGCTAGCTACTGAGAAAGAAGACCAGTATGACCAGTTCGGTAAGCATCTTGCTTCCCAATTACGAGAGCTTCCTTTGCCTAGATTTATTATACTGCAGTCTGCAGAGCGAAATTCAGAGCTTGGTCACAAAAGAAAGACTTGATTAATTACATGGAAATAACAATAATGATTCACACTTACCAGAGAACGTTGAACTGTGTGGAAACAACTCTCCTCTGTTTTAAAATTAACGAAGACAAAGAAGACTCCGAGAAGATTTATAACCAGATCAATACTTTGGACAACACCGAAACAGAGACCTTTAACATCTTGAAGAAACAAATAACTGTGGCAAGCTTCAACTTCGATAGACTCAGTAAACCAATTAAAGTGCTAACAGCAAAGGTCGAACAAATTGGGAGAAGCGTCGACAACATTGAGACGGATTTCGAAAACTTTACCACAGCAACAATCAAGAAGAAAAATAATAATTGAAAAAATATCTTCATATACATAAGGTATTGATAGTGTCTAGTTTGATTCTCAATTTAGTATTTACAAAAGACGCTGATAAAATTCTAATTCTAAACGTAATTTTGATTATAATAGTAATACTAATCAAGGTGAACTTTGATTTTTTCTTTAGACTTATAGTTTCAATTTATTTCTGCCACATTTTCTGTATACATTTTAACAAAAAAAATTGATGAGTTTGATCATTTAATAAAAACAGATTGGATACTAGTGTTTTTTGAAAACTTACATACGCCTTCGCCGAATAGTAGATTTTGAGACTCGTCCCCTCTTTGTCCGGCGGCTCGGCGATTTGGATTTTAGTTTTCTTGATCTTGACATGCGCTTGCTTTTGGCAGCATAAAAGGCCTCAACAATGTATTTTGTCTTTTCCTCTCGGCTCAGATTGTTCCAGGCCTTGGCTGCATCTTGAATGATTTGCACCCCCGACGAGCAACAGTTTTTCTGTCTATATTCTCTGCAAAAATTCAAATAAGGATTTCGGGTGACCGGACCCGGTTTGTATTTGCGACATGCACCAGCGTTTTTAGTTGTTTTCTTCATTAGGCTCATTTTTAATTTTAATTTGTACAAATAATTTTGATGAACTGTTTTGTTTGAATTTATTTATCAATTTGAGGTGTTTGGATACTTTACTCAATGATACAAGATATAGTTCAATCTCCAAATTCAGCGGAACTCAAAATTCAAAATTTGCCCTCTTGTCGAATTCATAACTGTTATTATACCTAATCAGGTTACCATTCTCATATTCGGAACAAGTTACTCCTTCCCATGCCTGCCAAAAGTTAGGAGGTTTTTTCTTTTTATTGGTTATATCTTCACAGAATTTCCTCACCCTACACCATAAATCACACAACCACACAAAAACACATCAACATAACCTTTCTTTTTTCCACTAGTATTAACATACCTATTGTTTTGTTATATGTCTAATTACCCCATAATAAAATCCCAAGACCCCTCCCCCTTCCAGCAGGAAGAGAATCAGGAAATCACCTGCAAAAAGTCCATCCACCCCTCAACAAAATCTTGACAAAGAGAGATCTATCTCTTCTGAAACGCACAAACGACGACGCGTAAGAATGGAGGCCCTAAGTGAAGCCCAAAAGCAAAAACTTCAGGAAGAGATATTGGCAGCAAGGGAAAAGGAAAACTCCAAGTTTGATGAAAAATCTTCCAAAGCTATTGATCAAGTTGTAGCAGAGATGAACACGAACTCTCAACTTCTAGAATTAGAAGAGAGTCATACTCATATTGCCTATGATCACAATCCATCGACATCCAAAGCTAAGGAAATGGTGCCTATCTTGCTTTCAAGCCATGCCTCCCTTCCCTTGTTCCAGTTAAATGGATACAAAGAGCAGCTAAAAGAATTTCTCCCAAAAAGCCTCCTACTGGAATATCTATCCCAGACCTCTCTCAAGCTTTCCTATCATTCAGAGCTTGAGATAGTGGAACACCTTAATGGCCACAAAGGGTCTGTTGAAATGTTAGAAAGGCTTGACAGAGACGAATACTACTTTGTTCGAGGATGGAAGAGGGCTCAAGACGAGTCAAGGATTAATTCCTTTGATGAAATGGAAGGGAATTTTAAAACTCTATTAAGTTCGTTGACAAGCTATGGCAGAAATATCGAAGACATTATCAAGACATATCAAAGCTCGGCAAATTCATTAGCCAATAATGCTAATTCTTTAATAACGCAATTATCAAAAGGAGCAGAGTCCCTATTAGCTAAAAAGACTACCACATCACAGCAGTTACCTCCTTTCGAGCTAAATACTTGGTATCATGTAGGAGGAGGGATGATCAAGTTCTTAGACTTTGATCCCAGTGGTCCCTCACACACTCTGGAAGAGATAGATGGCCATCCGAAACTAATCAAGTCCTTCTGTAAGATTTTATTCCTTAAAGGGATCAACACTCTCATCCAGTATGGACCAACCCGTCTTGATTTTGCTATCAGGCTATACTTATCTCCAGAGGCCAGAGAGAACTCTCAATTCATGAACCTCCCAGAAGAAGAAAAAATCAAGATAGACGAGGGAAGAAAATTGTAACACATTCCATTCATCATATTGATAGATATAGAAAAACCAATGATAACTAGATCTTGATAATCTCAGCAGAAAATCCCAAAAAATGAATACAGAAACAATATTCTCCAAAGAAACAACCAGAGTGCGATTCTTATTCGATTGTGATGTAAACATCTCCATTATCAACTGTGGCCCGGATGTGAAAGATCTTCTAAAAGCGGTTTGTGGCTTAATCACGGTAGAGTCACTATATGGATTAAATCATCCTCCCGCTCTCAAGAAGGTATTCTGCAGTGAGCTGTATAAAGAATCAAAAATGAAATTATCAACTGGCTTTTCGTCAAACAATCTCACCTGGTTAACGTGGAAGATTAAATTCTATAGTCACCTTCCATTAATGCTCCATCATCAATCAAAATGGAGTAGAACGAACTCACGAACTTTCCAAATACAAATTCCTCCTTCGAAAATTGGAATCGTAAAGTATCAGTTCTCTTATTCGTCATCCCCTTACTGTCTAGAAGAACTACCGTATATCATTGATAAGGGATATTTAGGAATTGAGTCTAAAATAAAACAGATCCATGGGAAGTCAATAGTTAATAAAATCTTACTTCTGGACTCTTCTAATCTGGAATTTGACTATACTCAGACTCTAATCGATTTAAATCTTTCTCTGAAATGGGACACCCTACCTACAGCCGAATCAACCCTTGCAATAGGAAACGCACCCACAATTCCAGGAAAATCTAAAACTCTAGCAGTTAAAAGATTGCTCTTCCACAAAACCAACTAAATCAAACCTACACGTTAAACATGATGCATTATCACTCTTACTAGATCCTTATTTTCGGTGATTTTAACCTGCCGTATCTAAACTGGACTTTGTCAGATGACCTATCGTTTTACATTGCTCCTAGTCCCATCTCTGCCAAAGAATGTCTGTTCGTTGATCGCCTGGCAGACTCTTGCCTCTGCCAAGTAAGCGGAATTTTAAACTACATGGGTAGGCAACTTGACCTTGTATTTACAACAGATCCCATTAATTCCTCAATCTCACTTTCGCCCCTGCTCCTTTCAACCTTAGATAACCTACACCCTCCTCTCCTTCTCTCATTTTTTCTCCAGTCTTCACAACCATCTAACCCGCCTGAACCTCCAGCTTCATACGATTTCCACAAAGCAAACTTCCGCAAAATTAATGATTACCTAAATAGAATTCACTTTAATTTTGAAAATTTAACGGTAGAAGATGCCACATCCGCATTCTACAGAGAAATACATAAAGCTATATCCCTCTTCGTTCCCCTTTCTAGACTTAAAACTTCTTCCACTTCCCCTCCGTGGTATAACCATAGGCTCCGTACTCTAAGAAATAAAAGGAACAAATTGTGGACCATCTTCCTTCGTACTCGATCTCCTACTGACTATTCAGCTTACCTTGGCTCTTATTTACACTTCTGTGAGCTTTTCAACACCCTTTACCAACGCTATTTAATTGAAATGAAATCTCCAAGTGCCAATCAATAACCTTCTCACGAAAAAGCATCAAGACTACTCCCCGTCTCTATCTTCTAAACGGTCAAATCATTTCCACCGTTGAGGTGATCCGGGACCTTCAGGAGTAATCCCCTGATATTACCCCCTTATCAAAACCGAATCAAACTCCTAAACCTAAATACGCTGAAAGATCGAATAGAAATATTTGACATTCTCTTCATTCACCGAATCCTCACAGGTACCATTGACTGTCCAGCCCTTACCGAATCCATTTTTCTAAATACTAACCCTCGTAACACCCGGAACCCCCGTCTCTTCTATCTTCCCACCCATCGAACCTCTTATGGCTCCAATGAACCCATCTCCCGAATGCTGAGGAATGTCAACTCCCACTCCTCTTGCTTTGACTTCTATATGAGTACTCCCTGCCTAAAACTTCGTCTCCTAAGCCCTCCAACTACTTAGTAAGTCTTAGCTATTAAGTTTCTTAGTTTGTAAATCAATAGCTTGTACTCCATGCCTAAAACTTTGTCTCCAAAGCCCTCCAACTAGTTTGTAAGTCTTAGCTATTAAGTTTCTTAGTTTGTAAGTTAATAGCTTGTATTAAGCCTAATAAATGGGGGTTTTGCCCCCACCAAAATTAAATCAAGCTAGATTAGCATCTTTCCATGGTTTCATCCCAGACATCGTCAAGCCTTGTTTACTTGAGATATTGAAGATACAAAAATATTGCCAGGTTTGTGAATAAGCTTACAAACTTATAGAAGGATCAGGTATGACCATGATCACATTCACCGAAGGTATCTGAACTGGCCCCACCAAGCTCAGGGGGCTTCTCACTCGAAAGATAGCATCAGAGACATTAAATTTCCTCGATTGGGTGAAGAAGAAAAAGTTAGATCATGCAGAGAGCTACTTGTATTTGAAATATGTTTGTCCTGGGGAATTACGTACGATGACACAAGACGCACTAATGTACAGATACGGGCATGGAAACTTATTGAAGAACTACAGGTCAAAATTACTTGAGACAGTCAAAAGCGATAAGAAATGGTTGCTTCCACTCGAGGGTTGCGAGGATGATTGCGACAACCTGGATGAGACGATAAAAGAGCAGTTGATGGCGGCCCTCCAAATTAGGAAAGTATGTACACGTACAGCAAGTGCTCCGCAGAACCTTGAAGCATTCAAGGCCTTCACCGAATAGAAAGGTTTTCGTATACCCAAAATGCTTGTTACGGCTAATGTATGTCCCAAGTATCATCGGTAAAGAGGCTACAAAAAACATATTGCGAATAGTCGAACCGGATTATCTGAGGCATCCCATATCAGAAGACTGGAGAAACAGAGTTAGCTCTAAAATCCACAACTATGTCTTAGAAAAGATAGTTATGAGTGAGTTTTATGATACAACTCAGTTAAAAATCACAAGCCCCAAGGATCGATTGCAGTCACTTGAGCAAAAGATAGATTCGCTGATGGCGAATCCTCTTGATGTGAGAGATGAATTAAACCAGATGAATAAAACGGTTTCTCTCTTAATGAACATGGTAAAGAGTACATTTGAAAAGCTAGAACATTCAAAGAAAAGTTCCCGTGTAACAAATGTAAGGAACTGGGCAGCTGAGTGTCCACAAAACAAGTCTTTAGATCGTCGAGAAATAAAAGAAAAAGCAAATTCAAAGAATTTTGGCTTGATGACATATTCTTTAAATGTATCAAACAACAGTTTTATTTAAGCCGACCAATGGTTCTGTGATAGGTGTGCGTCCAGGCACATAACGCCAAGCAGGTTGCATTTTGAAAACTTTACAAAATTTACTCTTCTTGAATTAAGAAGTCTCGGAAAGCAAGGCGTTACAATGAAGGCATACGGCCAAGGTAATATTAAGATTCAAAGACATTGAATTATTTCTTTTTTTAAGCGTTTTATTGTGGTAAAAGTTAAAAATTCAATCCTATTTTTTGTTTTATTTTTCTCTTCAGGTACAGCCAAGTGCACATAGAGCAACAAACAAAATTTAAACAACAACAGGACAACGGGTAAGTAGGATTTGCACATATGTACATACATCTATGGACGTAAAAATTATTTTTTTTTGTTTCACCTTAGAGATTGTGTTTAAATCTTCATTTTTTTGTTTGTTTTGAAGGTAGCCAGATGCAAATGCGCATCTATTTTCGGTAAAAACAGCAGCACAAAAAGGTTTTGTTACAAAACCCGATAGCGGCAGTGTTAAAATTCACGACATGAAAAATGGTCAGTTGATTATTATTACTGGATATCTTCAAAATGAGTTGTACGCGCTGAATATTCGAGTAGTTAAACCAACTAAACCATCGTCCCAATGTATTTACTCCAGAAGAAGAACAAAGTTTTGTCGAATGCTTGATCTCCTTGGGAGAGTTCGGATTTCCAATAAATATCGGAGAACTACGACATATAATAAAAAATTATTTAAATCGGTGTGGAAGACATGTAAAAATATTTCAAAATAACATCCCGGAAGTTGATTGGGCAAATGCTTTCATAGCAAGCCATCATCGTCTTATCGGCACGGTTTGCAGAAAATGTTAAACGCACACGAGCAGAAATTGATGAGCCTATGCTTAGGAGTTTTTTCGAAAATTTAGCACAAGAGCTTAAAGACGTCCCCCCTACAAACATATGGAACTTTGATGAAACCAACTTAGCAGATGACCCTGGGAAAAAAAGTTTTGGTTAAGAAAGGGAGCAAATATCCGGAATTAATTAGAAATGTTTCAAAGACATCAGTGTCTGTAATGTTTTGTGGTAACGCTGCTGGAAAGCTGATGCCGCCTTATGTTGTTTATCGAGCTACGAAAATGTGAACAACGTGGATCGAAAACGGTCCCACAGGCTGTCGATATAATGTAAGTGCGTCTGGATGGTTAACATATTTACAGACTGGCTGGAATATCAAATGATTCCTATGCTTAGAAAGCTTGAAGGAAAAAAAGTAATTATTTACGACAACCTTTCTTCGCATTTATGTTGAATTATAAAATCAAATAATATACTTTGTATATAAACAACTTTGTGATTGCAAAGTATATATTAGTAGGCTACGACATTTTGTTGTTTGTAAAATAATTTTTCTTTGAAATATAATTTACTTGAATCAAGATAGTCGTAAACTTTTATTTGTTAAAATCAAAATTAAAAAAGTCCTGCGATGAAAATTTAGTGCGTTCTGAATTCCTTAACGCATTATATGAAAAAAGGCAAGTGTTAATTGCTCATCGAGCAATAAAAACGCCAAAACAAATGTAATTGCACCCTAAGAAAAATTTGTAAAGTTTGCTTCTCGAACTAAACCAAACTTCACTTGTTCTTTAACTAAACCTAACTTCACTTCTCTTGTTCTTTAACTAAATTAAATTGTAGACACATGCTTCCGGCCTTCCGCCATTTCTTTCTTTAGCCTTTTTAATGCGAACGTGAAAAGATAGACATACATAGAAAAGACATTGAACTAAGAAACTATTGTAAGCATCTAAATTTAGTAATATGTAATTGAATTGTATATTTAATTATTAACTTCTTACCAATAAAGGATTTTGAAACTCTCTACGAGTTGAACCAAAAGAGAGTTGTTCAAAAAAGTTTCTGCTGCCGCTAAACTGCGGCAATAGCAAGAGTGTACTAAAATTGTAGTAAAAAGACGCAAGAAAATAAATATTCCAGCTGGAAAAAGTGTTTGTCTCCAGGAGACAATGGCTGATGAAGAAAATTCAGGGAATGACACGTCTGCCCTCGAATACAGACAGGATCAGCCAAGTACATCTCGCCAAACAACGGATATGGTTTTTGATGACAACTCTTCAGATGATATAAACTTTAATGAACTGGAAAACGAAGAAATCAGGGAGGGTAAGATATCGCAACACGATATATCTGTTTTATTGAAATCGTTCGAGAAGTGGGACAATTTGTCGTATTTTCCTATGAAGGGCAATTGTATCCAGGTAAAATTGTCTCATTTGATGACAATAACGTAAAAATAAACTCAATGCAGAAGTCATTGAAGTTTTGGAAATCGCCAAAAGTAAAGGATGAGCTGAACTATTCGTGGTCGGAAGTTCTAGGCTCTATTATGCCACCTAAACAAGTTTCTAAGAGGGGTACATTCGAAGTTCCAGAACTTAAATCTTTTTTTGATTGAATGCTAGTCGTTGCCTATTCGATATTACCTAAGCCTTATGTTTGTTTTTTAAAAAGTGAAATACATTTTACGTTTTGTTATTTGTGCTTGTTATTAAGTTTTTTTATGAAGTTAAATACGTTTTATGTTTTGTTTTTTGTCGCTACACAATTACCCAATGAATTGCTTAGTAAAAATTCTTATTTTCTTTAATAATAACAGTAAAATATTAATTTTTTAAAGAGAAATATTTGCAGTTCAGTTTTTTTCTTTAAAAAAAAAGTATGTTTCGGATTTAGTTATTTTTTTCACAGAAAGGATGTTTGGAGCATTGTTCATAAACTGTATGAATATCGTTACTCCAGCACTTCAAACAAAAGCATAATGATGGGAAACGCACAACGGAGCAAAGTAACCCCCTCCCTTGAACAACTTTGCTCCACTTTTAAACAAAAAAAAATAAATATATATTTTCACTATGGTCCCTATTATGAGTAGCGAATCGAACGTTCGACTGGAAGCGAATGTTTTAGAAAAACTCATTTATTGGATGTTAATCATTAAACTCCGTCCATTCTCTTATCTGACATACCTTAAACGTCGAAAAAAAAAGTTTTGTACAAAGTTTTTGTTTCTACAATCTATAATACCGCTATAAAAGAAGCTCGCAAAAACATTTGCTTCCAATCGAACGTTCGATTCGTTACTCATAATTCGGACCTATAACTTCATAAATGTATTATTTCATATCTTTTTAATGAAATAAAAAAAAAAGTGTATAAAAAAAATTCTCTGAAACTTTTTAGAGGCTTTATAAAAAAAGGGGGAAAAAACGGTGCAAAGTAACCCCGGTTTACGGTACTATTTCCAAAACAATGTTTTTTATTACTACAAATAAAAGTATTTCGCTGAGACCTCATTGTTTAAAAAAAATTAATTTACCCATCATTTAAGACCCTAAAATATGTGTTTGATGAAGAATATATGTCATTTCGGCAAGCATTAAAATAAATAAAGTCCACTTACCAAGTTACAATAAAGCTTTTGTGTTATTATTATTTTTTGCTACGTTATGTTGCTGTTATGTTGCTTCGGAGATCAAGAACTGGAAAACTATCGATTTAACGATTTCTTGTATATGTGAAGAATCCCTCGATGGATATTGAGATGGTGTTATGCGTCCAACATTCCATCGTTGTTTATGCAGTCAGTTGCAGATTAGGTTTGAACATGTTATTATGTTCACTCAATGGGAAGAAGATACTTTTGGTACGAATGAACAGTAACAATAGACATTCACGATCATTTCAACTCAGTTCCACTATCGATACTTAGTTAATATTTTGAATGTCCTTCTCCGCGGCAAGTCAGTTTGGTTTTGCAAGAGAAATTTTATGGTTTTCACTTATTTTACACGTTGCGGTAGACGTTTTTCTAAATTGTTTCTTTCATTCTCTCATCATATTGATGACTTTGTGTACGAAAACGTTAATTGGTTATTACCAACATTCGAGGTTCTGTGATTATGGATCCGATGCCACAAGGTTGATATATTTATATTTATTTATTTTGTGCAGGACTGCACTTATTCGACTCTTTGGCTTGCCTTTGAAACCCTATTTATTTCGAGATTTTAATTTTTGAACTTCATTTCCTTTCGCGCAGACCGCAAAATCAAATAAACTGCTCACAATTGACAATTAGCGATAGAGTTTTTTTCTTCTAATTTTATAACAACTCCGAGGAATTGAATTCATGTTGAATAGTGAATTGAACAGTTTCGATATTAGCTTGTCCAGATTTGTTTCTAGTTTGCCATTAAAGAATAAATCTTTTTGTTTTGTCTTTCGCATTTTGATGCTCTTTGCTTTTTGAAAATAATCTCGAATTTATGTTGTTATCAAAACAAAAACCGATAAAAACAGTGTTCTTTAAATGATGTTCAGCTTCTTTCTGGACGTCTTCCAATTGAATGTCGTGTTCGTGATGAACCCATATAGATTGTCTGCAAAAAAAAGAAGACATAGTCAAAAATAAAGTAGACACAAACTTTCTTTTTTCATTTCATTTAATTGTTAAGAAATAGAATTAACATTCGTAGTCCTAAGTTTTTCTGTGCCTGACACATAATACAGTGTGGCTCTTTTTATTTTAAAATATCAAAGGGCTGTATCTTGAATGTTTTTTTTTTTATAATTAGCGCACACATAATGTAGAAAACAGTGCGAGCATTTAGGAAAATAGGAGAGGATTTGAAAGGAGACACCAATGCACGTTGCTTTTGAACTTTTGTGAATCGTAATTTAGGGAAAAAAACAGGGCCAGGTAGAGCATTCCACGTTCGGGTTGTGCGACGAAAATCAGAATTTTTATACTTGACGAAATTAGGAAGTCAAGTAGGCTCGAGGTAAAACTGATGAGCATTCCTAGCGAAGGCGGGTGTTGCGGCTAAATTGTTTCAGGGGGGTATACAACTGGCTATTTCACTAGGGCACTTTTTGTGAAAAAAGCGATTAAAGAGAAAGAGAGAGAGACAGGTGCCGTTTCGACAATGTCCAAGAGAATCATTCGATTCTACAATTGAACTATCATCTATTAATTTTAAAGCTCTATTTTGTACCTTATCAAGTAGGCGCAAAGATGTTTGAGGAGCACCTGACCAGATATGGGAGTCCGCCAGTTTAGGGCGGATGAAGGCCTTATAAATTGTAGCCAGATCAGAAGGGGTGAAGAACTTCCTGCATCATCTCAAGAAGCCTAAGCATTTAGCGGCGTTTTTGGGGACTTCAAAGGCGGATTAGAAGTTTGAGACAGGAGATCATTAATGAAAATGAAGAAGAGAGTCGGAGACAAAACGGAGCCCTGGGCACACCAGCATTTATGAAGTGGGTATCAGACTTGAAGCCATCCAACACAACTTGTATTGAACGGTCGGAAAGGTAATTTCTAATCCAACGAAGAAGAGACTCATCGATACCAAAAGCACGCATTTTCGATAAAAGAGCCTGATGCCAAACTCTATCAAATGCTTTAGAAATATCAAGCGCAATAATCTTACTTTCTCCAAAACAATGTAAAGATTGGTTCCACTTTTCGGCGAGATAAGCCATCAAATCACCAGTGGACCTTTTGCTACGAAAGCCGTACTGTCGGTCATTAAGAAGCTTTCGCTCTTCAAGATATTTCAAAAAAAAAAAAACAAAGAAAACCTTCTTAACACTATTTTTTGCAATTGCAAGAAAGGTTGTAGTGCTAAATGTGGCTGTAAAAAAGTAGGGTTAGTGTTCTCCAGCGTGTACCAATTGCCAAGGTGTCTCTTGCTTAAGTGTTCAATTAAATACAAGAGAGGAAGATTCATTTGAAGAATTTCATGAACAGACAACTGAGTTATCTTCATTTGAACAATTTCTAAGCATTCATCAACAGGAAGGAGAAAAAAAAAAGAAAAAGAAGAAATTGAAGAAAATACGATTGTTGAAGTAGAATATGAAGAGTATAAGTCAGATTAAAGCAAAAAAAAAAAGTTAGAACGACAGTTAAACTCAGTAACCCATATCAATAACCTTCATACTGTTAAATAATTATTTTTCCTGAAAATAACGAACTTTCGTGGAATAGACCTACCGGGGATACCACGTAAAAAAAAAAAAACGCCCCGAGTACACTACCACACAGGTGGTGTGGAAATGTGTGCATAGCATATAGAACGTGATTTTTACAAGCGCAATATCTGGGAAATAGTGGGTCTTAGAGAAAAAAACATAAGGACCATTTTTATAGAGAAATTTAAGGTCTACCATGGGTGAAGTTCAACGAACGAACCTAATGAAAGTACAGTGCTACGAACATTACTAAAATATTATAGTCAGTCACGCAAAAATATCCGAAAAATTCATTTCGGTTCATACAAGGGGCGCAAAATGTAGTTCTTGACCCCAATGGTGTTTTAGTTTGTTCGATGTTGAATCAGTGTTTGCAAACATTGCAGCTAGCGAGTCAAATCTATAGGATTTCCGCCCTAAAAGAAAACAATGTCAGTTCCAGTACAAAGATAATTTGTATAAACAGATTCACGGGTTGCCAATGGTATACCCCTATTACGATTGGCGAATCAAACGTTCGATGTGAGTTTTTTTCATTGGCGAACTAAAGCATTCGACAAACTATGCTTGGCGAACTTCATGGTTCGATTTCCAAATTCAGAAGTACAGTAAAAAAAATTAAACGTCAAATCATTGCAGTCTAAATCAGAAAAGTTTCAAAAATCGAAAGTTCATTTAATGGGTAATAAAATAATAAGAATTGATAAGTAATATAGATTTGTTTTTTGAAGAAAGTGAATCTGATAGAAAAAAATTAAGACTCCGAAAGAGTATACGAGACAACTCCAACATCTTGGAACTGCCAACAATTATTTCTCTTCAATGCAAATTCTTTTATAACTTTTACATTTTTGATGTTTCAGATTATATTTTAGGCTGAATAAGGAAGCTTTTATTTTTGTGTTAAGCAAATTGGAGAGAGAATTCCAAAACACCAAGCACATCTTCAATTCCTGCTATAGTAAAATTGGCTTAAGATTTTTTCCCAGTGGGAGTTATCATGAACTATGTTCTACCTGGATCAGTGTATTATTGCAAAAGGCGTTTCACTAAACCCTGGAAAATGATAGAACTCCACATGCGACGATTTGTGTTAAATACAAATTCAAATCCAGCCTTTACTTTGTTCTTATTTTCAAAGTTATTTTACTGAAATATCGATTGTGGCACCTAAAGCTAACTCATTTTACTGGCATTCTAAAAAGATCAGCTTATTCGCTCTTATTGCAATAGGGTTTATTGCAATAAGAGCGAATAAGCCGATCTTTTGTTCAAAAGAATTTCTTAAAATAAAAATTATACAATTTGTATGAAAAAGACAACTTTCCGTTCGGAAGCGACGGAAAACTCCATAAGGCCGAATACACTTATGCCTATATAATTTTTCTCACAAAACTATTTTGATTAGTGAAGTCCTTTCTCCATTAAATAAATAAAATTAAATGAGGTGGCACTACAGGGTTCTGCTAGTCCAAAAAGTAGTTAACTCCTTATCGTTCGACTTCTTTTCACGTTACGCTTGTTGTTCGACAAAAAATAACACAAATGGCATTCAATTTTACGAACGTTCGCTAACCACAATAAGGTGAAATCACACTTCGAAAATCATTTGACATTTTAGTCGAATCACAGGGTGTGAGTTCGTTAACCGTGATACCGATTTCTCACACTCACACGTTTTTTCGTTCGACTTCTAATAATCTAGTAATCTTCTATACCCAACTTCTTCTTAAAGCCCCAGGGGATGATCGTATCCCCTTCGAGTTCTTCAACGCAACGGAAAAATTAATCAGCTTTAGAAAAGGATATTCGTGTGAGACAGCATTGAATTGGGTTTTAGAGAGCTGGAAAAATGAAATGGATTGTAAAAATGTGATTGTAGCTGTGTTCTTGGATTTTAAGAGAGCGTTTGAGACTGTTGATCGTAAAATACTTGTAAAAAAGCTTGAAAGATATGGTATGCGAAATAATGAACTCAAATGGTTTGATTCATATTTGAAGTGTCGTACTCAACGTACGGTGGTTAATAATAATGTTTCGGAGGAAAATGTAGTTAACACCGGTGTTCCTCAAGGTTCTGTGTTGGGTGTTTTCTTATTTTTACTCTATATAAATGATATTAATCTATGTGAAGAGTATTCCAAATTGTGTATGTTTGCGGATGATGCATTGCTGTTTATATCTGGTAAAGATATTGGAGAGTGTACACGAAGATTGAATGTTGACCTTCAGTCAATAAGTGAGTGGCTGCGAGTGAATAAACTTAAATTGAATGTAAAGAAAACCAAATATATGTGTATTAATAGTTCGAGTGATAATAATATTGTGCAAATTGATGGGGATAACATTGAGCGAGTGAATGAATTCAAATATTTGGGAGTTGTAAATTGACAACAAATTGAACTTTAAAGCCAATATAGATTTTGTTTGCAAAAAAGTGTCTAAGAAAATAGGTTTTCTTGCGCGAATAAGGAGAAAAATATCGCTTGCGACCGCTTTAAAAATTTATAATGCTGTTGTTAAACCTCACTTTCAATACTGTTCGACTGTTCTTTTTTTGTCCTCACAGGGTGATATAAACCGGCTTCAGAGGCTTCAAAATAAAGCAATGCGGATTTTCCTTAAATGTGCGCGATTAACTCATATTGATCATATGCTTAAAAGATTAAACTGGTTGAACATTACGCAGCAAATAAGCTTAAATGTGTTGTTATTCATTTTCAAAATCAAAAATAATATGCTACCAAAATACCTCTGTAACAACTTGAAATATATTAGTGATTCGCAACCATATAATCTTAGAAGTGGTCAAAATTTTAAATTAGAGCATAAAAACACAACTCGAGCTCAGAACACTGTGATGTTTAGAGGTCTCCAACTATACAATAATCTTCCTAACAATATAAAACTTTTGAATAACCTTCGGAAGTTTAAAGTCGAATTGATTAAACATTTGAAAGCGGATTATCGATAATTTGATCTAATTATTATAAGTATTTAAAACATTTATTACAACTAAATGGCTTTTTAGCCAAATCGCATCGCTCTTTAACTCTTTGTCCTAGTTAATTAATTTTCTAATATAAACTTTAATAAATAAACAATACATCATCTAATTTCTCAAACTATAACTAAAAACAACCTTACTATAATACAAAAAATTGATTAATGGAACTCCCCGCGCGTCGGTTGGGAGGGGAAAGGAGGCGGGGCATAATAATAATAATAATAATAATAATAATCTACCTACTTACATCTGAATTTAACCGCGAATGCGTCAGTCCCTGAAGCATTTCAAAAATCAATTATCTTCCCGATACACAAAAAGGGTAACTACGATGACCCAGCAAACTACAGAGGGATCTCTTTCCTTAACACTTGCGCTAAGCTTTTTGCGGGACTCATTCACAACAGGCTGTCAAAATGGGTTGAGGACAGACAAATTTTATCGGAATTTCAAGCTGGTTTCAGGAAAGGTTACTCGACGATAGACCATATTTTTTCGCTATGGAACATTGCTGATCTCTATAAAAGGGAATAAAAGAAACTATACGCGTTCTTTATAGACTTCCGTGCAGCTTTTGACTTTGTTGATCGTGAAGCTCTCTTCTACAAGCTTTGTGTGATTGGAGTGTCGAGCAAAATTATAAGAGTGCTAAGGTCGATGTATGACAACAACGTAGCTTACGTATGGGATGGCGAGACTATATCAGAGGAGTTTACAACAACCACTGGTCTCAAGCAAGGCTGCGTTCTGAGTGCCCTGCTTATAATTTTCATAAATGATATTACTGATGAAGTGAGAGGTGGAATCACTGTGGAAGGAATGACTGTTCCAGCACTTATGTATGCAGATGACATAGTGATCTTCTCTGAAACGGTAGATGGAATGCAGCTCATGATAAATAGGCTTAAGGTTTATTGCAACCGATGGAATCTTGAAATCAACCTGCAGAAATCGAAAATGATGACTTTTAGAGGCGGAGGTGGCAGGCATTCACGAAATGAAAAATGGGAGTATAGTGGCCAAGCAGTCGAAGTTGTCCGCGAATATAAATATTTAGGAGTTCTGATAACCTCAAATCTGAACATGAAGAAACACCTGGAGGGAAAATTGACTGACGCTAAACGAGACATTTCGTCGTTATGGGAAAAATGCATCAAGAACAAATACATTGAACACAGCGCAAAACAAAAATTGTTCCGAGCTACGGCATTGTCAATCCTGTTCTACGGGGCGCAAGTGTGGGGACATTGCTCCATGGAACCTGTCAAAATTTTTTAAGATATTTCGATTACCAATGAACACTCCAAATTACATGATTTATCTTGAAACGGGAACACCACCTTTAATTATGGACACCCTTGCCATGCACTTTAACTATATTGTAAAGGTAATGGAAATGGAGGATAACAGGTTACCAAGAAAAGTTTTAACAGCTGCTATCAAGAGAAAAGGAACAATGTTTGAAGAATGGACTAACCTTGCTGCAACGAGTTGCATCACCATAAATATAAGTGCTAACGAGCAACCGTACATATTAAGAAGAAAGTTCAAGGAAATCCTGGAAAAGTTTGGAAAAACCCTGTTTCAAAGATATGTTTCAGAAGCCAGCTCTTCTCTGTTTAGAGGATACTACAGTCGTCTAAGTTTCAACTTGCAGCAGAACTCGTACCTTTTAAATAAGAACCAATTGAATAAAATAAGCATTATCTTCAAAGCGAGAGGAGAACTGCTCAATCTTAACTTCGTACCTCATCGACCAGATCTGCCCTTACTATGTAGTCTTTGCAATTTAAGAGCGCGTGAAGATACATTTCATTTTATTGCGATATGCCCAATCCTGGCAAAATTCCGGTATAGATATTTCAGCAAAAACAAGATGATGGAAGGAGAAATGCTCAGCATACTCAACGGTGACCAAGCATGGGACAGACTTTACAACTACATTATAACAGCATTAAGATATAGGAAAGCTATTCTTGAAGAAGATTTCTAGTAATTTTTACTTCGTCCAAACTATCCTGCTTTTATATTTTTTAACACTTCTTATTATTATTTCTGTTAACGTAAACATAATTCAAAATGTCAATCTGGTAGACGGCCACAGAGGCCATACTAATTAGGCTAGGCTTAAGAATTATTTTTATCAAAAATGTTAACATGCAATAAAATAAAAGAGTCATAACTAAACTAACTAAAACTATACCCAACGATTGGTAATTTAGTACTTGACCTTCTGCTGGGTGAAACTTTAAAAAATCAACACCAACCAAAGCTTCTAGTTAAGTACGTCGACGATATATTTGCACTTATTAACAAGAATAAAATTGTCAAGGTCGGTAAAGAACTCACCGAGACCTTTAATGTCGAAAAAGGTTTTAGGCAAGGCGATAAACTGTCATGCGATTTCTTCAACATCATACTTGAACAGATTGTAAGAAACTCAAACGTCAACACCAGAGGAACAATCTTTCAAAAGTCTGTGCAATTACTCGCATATGCAGACGATATTGACGTAATGGGAAGAAAAAAGCGTGATGTCATAGATGCTTTTGCGAGTATTGAAACAGAAGCGGCAAAAATGGTTTTGATGGTTAATGAGGGCAAAACGAAGTATATGCTGTCATCAAACAAGGACACAGAACATCGACGAATTGGACAAAATGTCGGAATAGACAGACATAACTTCGAGGTAGTACAGGACTTCGTCTCCCTAGTATCCGCTGTAGACACGGATAACAACATCAGTGCGGAGATCAAACGGAGAATAACTCTTGCCAATCGTTGCTTCTTTGGGTTAAGAAGGCAATTGAGAAACAAAACTCTCCCTGTAGGTATAAGACCTTTTATCCCAGTCCTGCTTTACAGCGCGGAAGCATGGACCTTATCGAAAGCGGATGAGGAAACCTTTGGGCGTTTCGCAAGAAAAATTCTCTACGAATGATGTTTTGTCACATATTCGAAGATAATGTGTAGAGAAGATACAACAACGAACTGTATGGACTGTACCGCGACATGGGCAAGAGTACGCATCAAAAGGCTAAGATGGCTGGGCGGTTGGACATCAACCCCCCGGCTTGGCGGGTTTTCCAAAGAACAATGCAAGAAAATCGTCGAAGATCTTGTCTCAGGTAGCGCAATTAAGTGGAAGAAGACCTCAATTGAGTTACGAGTGCAAAACTGGAGGGAGCTCATCCGAAATCGAAATTGTTGGCGAAAGATGCTGGTTCAGGTTTACCCTTAACTGTAATGGCGTAATGGCAACCTAAGTAATCAAATAAGTAAACAACAACAACAAAAATCTATAAGGAAACTTTTCTTTTATTCTACCACAGACGAGCAATACTTTTAAAGATTTATATTATTGTGTTAGTTCATCTTCATATACAAACCAAATAAAATTTAACAAAAAAAAAGAAACATGCGTTGGTAAAAGTCGTTGTTTGCCGTTGAATACTTGATAAATCTTGAGAATCATTTAACAATACCTGAATACAGAGGTTTCTTCACAAGGAAACTTGTCTCAATTTAATATTAGTCAAAATTCTTTGTACGGATACGGCATTTTATGTAGGCCCCCGAGAGTAATCACGCTGCCATCAAAAAAAACTCTTACTTAGTCGTTTATTTTTTTTTATTTTAGCCTATTCTTTGTCCCGATAGAAAACGGCCAATCAATCAAAAGTGTCTATGTGGTGCCCAAATTGTAAACCATTATTTTTCTAACTGCAACTAATGTGCTTGAAAAATGAGATTATACTAACGTTTCATTTCAATGACAAAACTAAGAACATCTTAAACTCATGATTATTCAATTTTCAACGTAAACAAATCAATATGACACATGCAAATAAAAAAAAAACTTCATTTGAAAATCTAAAGGAGTAACACTAAACGAACGACCAGCGCACAGTGCGTCGATTGTATGGATACAGTGGACAAAAATCTAGTTTTTGAAAATAATGCAACTGTGAACAAGAATGTTTAGTCAGTAGAACAAATTGCTTATTTCACTCAATTTAAGGAACTTTTACGCCCCCTACCACGCCCACTTGTGGTTAAAAGCTAGTTATATGAAAACTTCACGTTCGATTTTTAATTTTTATTTCATAATTTGTATGCTATACAAAAGCTATAACATATTAAACAACAACAAAAAATGTGTATAGTAAATAATAAAAAATAAAACATAAACTCTTACGAAGAGAGATCACTATAAGAGTCTCCAAGACTAAGAGTACCTGGTGAAGACGATAAATTGGTAAAATTTTCTTCCATTTTGATATATGGCCTTATATCACTTAGGTCCGCTTTAGGAAGTCTTGAATCCGTTTTTCTTTGATGAGAAATTAATGGATCTGACTTCAAAAGTAATATTGTCAAGAGGTCTTCATTGGTACTGATCCGTGATGATTTTCTGGTATGAGAAAGGCGATTTCTACGGAACTCTTTGTGACTTGCCTCTAGTGCTTCTTCTGAGAGCTGTCCTATAGGTATTTCAAAAGATGAAATTATATCTGGACCGTGTATCAAAAGTTTGTGGACACTTATAGGCATATAGTACCAACTGTACAGCTCAAGGTATCTTTCTTTAACTTCAGATAGCAATTGAGAAAACCTATCAATATCAATAGGGAATCCTGAAGCTAAGACTCTTAATATAATTGAAAATTTATAAATTAGGTGTTCATCAAGTCCTGTTATTTCTGAAGTGATTTTCGAGTTTTGAAAAAAACGTCTTGCCGTGTTTCCATCATTCGTTGATCCAAACCCTGGCTTGGGCTTGTCAACAATGAGACCCAATCTATTTTTGAACATTGTTTGAATGTGACGTTTTCTTTCGTTGAAAATTGATTTGTTTTCAGAACCTTGCAACACTCGCCACGATTTGAAAGGCAGTCTATAAGAAATATGTAATAGACATTCAAAACATCTTATCCATGAGTGAAGAGTAGAGAGTCCGAACCGAAAGTTTTCTAATTTGGCTGGTTTTTCTTGAACTTGAAGTGAGTTCATTTCTTTCGGCGGGCGTTGCACCACAGATAAAGCATTTTGATGATGAATTTGTGTTTGACAAAATATTACATATACTGCCATCAACCATAGTAAACATCAACTTGAACGAAATTTTGAAATTAAAACCTCTTTTGGTGAAAGACGTCGAACTGAGCTGATCTATAACAAAAAAGGTGTTTTCTTACAAAAAAATCAACATTTAAAATAAGTTCGTACGAGAAGACAAGATGTTTCTAACACAAAAATACAGGTTTCAATGGACACAATTCGACACACAATTCTAATGGACGCAATTCGACACTCAATTTTGATTTCGAATTTTTCAGGTTAAAATGTTGGATTTCAAACCAATGACATCACATTTATCTTATTGCAACACAAAAATTTACGTTTAGTAGGCTTACCTATGAGAGATTTCATTTTAGCCTCCTCATTTCTCACAAGCTCTGGACATTCTTTAACAAACATAAATTTGATTGGCCGACAAAACATGGTTGAAGAAGTTCGTGGGCTTTTCCAAAACTCCTTCCCAGTATTATCATCGACTAGTTTCAAAGGCGACAATGCTACTAGAAAGAGAAATTCATCTGTGCTCTCTGAGTCTGTAAAAATTTGCTTATATTGACTATGGCCAGAACTCCCATCAAAGCCCCATTTGCAAATAAGCGTTGCAGTTGTATCGTGATGTATTCCTGAAATTTCAGCAATACTTTCGCTAGTCTTATTAAGAAGTTCCTGAAGGTCAACTGAGGCCGAATTTTCGGTAACATCTCTTTTAATTGGGAGAATCAACTTTTTAACTTTTCTTAATTCATATAAGCTTGGAAAACAGTTCTCATGTAAGGCATTGACAACCGAACGCAGTAAATTATATTTTCGCTCAGAAAGATCTAAGTCCAAATATAATGCCAATGCTTCTTTTGGCTTTAATATGCGTTCATTTTCTTCTTCTTCAAGTTCACCACCTGATAAACGCTTTGACATTTTAGCCGCGAACTGTAGCTCTTCAGTAGAGTTAGATTTTAAAAGCTCACTTACTCTCCGTTTTTTAGTTTTCTGAGATAAATCAGAAAACTCCTTAAGCGGTCTTCCCCGGCTTGAACTTGGTTTTCCACAAAAAACTGCATTTTCTAAGAAATTAATAATGCTTTTTGGAAGTATAAAATCATTTTTTAGCCAGGTTCCGTGGCGTCTTGCAAAAAGAGTGCGGTTTCGTGTACACGCCTTCCATCTACGATCCAAATTATTGTCAAAAAGTCTTACTTTTTCCTTCAAATCATTTTCAGCTGTACGAGGACATTTTTTTATTTTCAATTCCTTTAATATAAATTGAATAACACCTTCAACTTTTGTGTTTTTTTCAAACGAAATCCATTTTTCGAAAATTTTCTCATTTTTAATGGTTTGACCTTGTCCTATAAGAAGTCAAATATTTTGAAGGTTAGCAAAAAGTAGCAAGAAAAGTAAACATTTTCTGAAAGCACAATAACAACAGAAGAAAATGGTACTAAAGTATATGCTACCATTTGCTAACATTTTTTTAAAAGTTCAACTTTGTACAAATTTGATCCTTAAAAAAAGGTAGTTTTTCAAAAAATCACCAAAAATTCACCTAAACAGGAAAAAAAATAAAATAAAATGCTTACCAGTTCTCAATATATCCATTTTTAGTATTTAAATAAAAGATTTCACAGAAACACAATATTTTAGTCACACGAGCTAAACTTGTCCGCACAAAATTTCAACCTTTAATAACACTGCAGCTTAAATTATAAGAACTTCTTACGAAAATCCCGCTAATCCACGAAGAAGAGAAAAACAACAAACAAAGCAAATGCATATTTAAGTACTTGAAGATGTTAAAGAACAGTTTTAGAGCTTCAAATAATAAAATTACAGTTTTAGTTTTTTTATTTTTGTCCACTAGTCGACGCACTGTGCAGCGTGACCACACGATGATGCAACAACAACTGAAGTATGTAGAAGACTGTACTCTAGGTTAATATACATACTGTTGGAGTGTTGGATAAAAGCAGCTGCATTCCGTTGTACTTGCTTGTTGTAGTTTGTAGTCTGAAATTTTTACACCGTGCCTTGTGATAAGGGCCAATTTCATGCAAACGCTCCGACAAACAAATTGTATGACATCAGCATTTTCTAAGCCTTTAATTAGGCTGAGACATATAGAACAATCTTTACGGAGCGGAAGCATGGGCCTTATCGAAAACGGATGAGGGAACTTTTGGTGGTTTCGAAAGAAAAATTCTGCTAATGATCTTTGGTCGTGTATGCGAAGACAATATGAAAAAAAGAGCATATAAATATGAGCTGTATGAGCTGTACCGCGACATAGGAGACTACGAGGGCTAAACAATGCAGAGCGAACATCACCACTCCAGTTCGACGGATTTTCGTGGGAAATCGCGGAAGAGGAAGACCTCGTCTTAGGTGTAATTTTTTAATCTCACAAAAACACCCACATGCATTCCGATTCTGCCACACATCACTGATACCCCACATGTTGCAAAGTTCCAATCCAATCAAAACTTTCCACTAAATACTGAAATTGTGGCGTGGTTTTCGACTTGTGGTTTTCCAACAGAATCGAGCTCCTCAAAGTTTTATTACTTTGTTACGATCGAGAAAGAAGTTGTTCAATCAAAAGATATGCTTGCAGGTATATACAATGGTAATTAGTACATTTTACTTACCAAAAAGCTTTTAGTTGCAATCGGAAATTTTTTTAACCGGCGTTTTGCGAATATTTCGACCTATTTACGATACGACGAAAACAAACGCCGGCGCCTTACTTTGAAAATATTAGCTGAATATGTTTTTGTATCGTATTTTGAATTTATTTTTCTGCGTAGTGAGCTGTAACACGAGTAAGTTTGAAAGTTTGAGGATAAATATTTCTAAATTTTCCACCAGCCATTGTACTTATGTAGGTGAAAGTCAGCCTTACAACTTAAGATCAAATAATGATTTTAGACTCCAATTATACAGAAACTCAAGAACTCAAAATATGATTAATTATCGTGGACTTAGATTGTTTAATGAATTGCCTAGTGAAATAAAGAATGAAAGTTCCTTAACTAGATTTAAAAAACTACTAATAGCGCATATAAGAAACACAATAATTGTTTAAATTTTGTATCTATTATATTAGTTTTCGTGAAATGTACATTTGTAAAATTATTTATATATTTATATATTAATTTAAATGAATTATAATAGTAAAAATCTACTAAATAAAATTTACATACATACATACTTATATGTATGCATGTACATACGTATTTTTGCAGATTTTCTATTTTTAATTAATTTCAATTTCACGGCTTTGGATTGTTCATGCTTCACAGTTTGAATCTTTGAATGTTTTTCTTTTTATCTACGTTTTGGCACTCAGAACTTAGTACAGTAGCTTATACGGACTGAGGCCTTTGATAATTTTTAACTTAATTTTGCGACCAACGTGAACGTGAAAATGTTTTCCACTAGCATCGCCTTTTGGGAGGAATTGACAAGATCTCCGATCCTAAATTCATTGCCATGAAAAGCACTTTCTCGATCAACTCCATTCCCTCACAAGACATGGTTGTGTGAAATGCGTTAGGGTCTGGGGCTCTTCGCTCTGTTGCGCCAACCTACTTACATATTTTTATTTATCTTTCCTTGGATCCAAGTTCACCAACATTTAGACATATATGCCAACAAAAACCATGAGAACGGCAGCCTGTGATGTTTTAGGTTTCATTCGACCCCAAAAACGAGGTTCGATGAAGAATGCAAAACAAAACACGACAAACGTTAATGCAAAAGAGAGCAAGGCCTGCTTATGACCAACGCGATTATGCAACGAGATTTGCAAATACAAAAGAAGGACAGAACATCGAATTCTCTAAAAGAAAAAGAAGCAGCATAATAAGCACTCATTTGAGGAAATTAAGATACGCCATGACATGAATGAAATTCGGAAATTTGACTAAAAAGTAAAAAGATTATACCAGGATGGCGGCAAGTCCCGAACTCAAAGTGTTTTTAGACCAGAAAAATCCGCAATCAACCAAATTTTTACATTACAGGCCAACACCTGCTTCATTGGTTTAAAAGTCAATTGAGAAAATAACCCTCTCTAGGAAGTTAGGACTTTGAAAATCCCAGTCCTGCTATACGGCGTGAACGAATGGACCTTATCTAAAGCAGACAAGGAAGTCTTTGATCTTTTCGAAAGAAAAATACTCCGAATCATCTTCGTTAATTGGCGTTTTTATGAGGTCACAACTCAATGACACACATAATGAGAATCATGAGTTCCCAATAAGGTTTTGCAAACCACTTCCAACCAAGCTATGTTAGTAAACATCCAAGAATCTACGATGTATTATTCGGCCCTATCGTGGTAACCGTCGGAGCGGAGTTTTCTCCTCAACGCTTCTTTTTTCGGAGATTCAATTTTGCTTCGAAGTAGTTGTCGTCGTAAGAAATTTTTCACAAATGCGGCAATGCATTGCATTTCCAAAACTAAAATCTCTGCAACAAAAAATTATCGGAGAACGTCGGATCGTCCGATCGACCTAGAGAGAACTACAAAGCAAAATGTCTCTGATCGGAGAGAATTCCGCTCCGACGGTTACCACGATAGGGCCGGATACTTTCCACAACAACGCGATTTTAAGCGAACAAAACCTGAAAGGCTTTTATAAAATTGACACCAATAAAATCCAAATGGGATGATCTAAGAACTAGTTACAGCACGTTTATACGTGAATAGCGAATTGATTGAATATTTTGTACTTTTATTTAAATTTTTATTTATTACTTTTTACGTACAGACAAGAAGACGAGTCGACTCACCATGTTTGATGTATATTTGAAAATGTATTCATATTTTACTTACCAGTATGCCTTTTTTCATTGTATTTTATTTTATATGGATCTGCAAACAGCTAAATTAGACTTTTAATGGACCGGCACTTTAAAAGACTTAAGAAAAGGCTTTTTCAATTGTTACACGATGAAAAACTTTATTAGGAATATCGAAAATAATATTTCTGTTTTAGAGCAAACAAACAATGAGTACTTGATTGTATTACAAACAGCAAAGTAGAAGTACATGTTATTAAATTATACAGTAGACATTATAACACACTTTACGTTACTAAACGCAAGCGCTTTATCCTAATACCGATTTATTAACACATTTAGTTCATGTTTTTATTTTGTTTGTTTAATGTTTAGTCAGCTGTAACCTGATTATTAGTCAAGTAAACTTTATTACTTTATTGAAGATTAGGCGAAATAATTAAGCGGGAAAGCCTTTCCTCTGTTGCGTCTTTACCATAGAGGAATAAAGGAAAAGAGGGCGTGCCTCACACCTTAGAGAAAAGAACAAGAGGAAAAACCACACACACACCACGGCATTCGAACTGACTTCACAGAACCACTTTTTATTTTCAGCTTTCGAAACCAGTTTGAAATCCGAAAATAAAGTGCAGTTAGTAATTTCACTGACCCAGCTTTATATTTATCTCATGTTACAAAAGCAACAATAGGCGTGTTTTTTTGCACGCGGATATAAGCTTCGCCCAAAAAACGTCTTCCCCAAGTTATTGAAATGTCTGGCAGCACTGCAATTTGACATAAATGACAAATTTTTATTTAACAGCTGTTTGTACTTTGTACTAGGCTGTACGCTGTAGACAATGGTGGTCTTTTATTTAGGGAAACAAAATTTCTTCGACTCCATGGCGAACTTTATACAAGATAGTTTAGTCAAATTTGCTTGCTGCTGTGGCATTTTAAATCCGATTATGAAGTTATATTTCTGCAGACATTGCTTGAAAATAACGTGTGGATTTTGCGTCTGCCAAGAAGTGAGTAATCTCTTTCCATTTATAGAAAATTAGTTTTTGCACATTGATTATATTTTTCAATAAGATTGGAGTCTCATTTCTGTTCGAATTGTTTGGAAAACAGACCTTCAACGAAGCGAAACGTATGAAAAAGTGATGCACAAATTGTTTCAACTGTCCATGCTATTAGCACAGTCTTTCGGCTAAAGCCACCACAGGTGTTGTGCCAAGGTAAGTGCATGTCGTGATATTCACTTTAGATTTTGATAGATACTTATTTTATTTTTAGGAAGACAGATGAACCCCCTAACGAAGGTGAACCCTAATCAAAGGTTATCACCAAAAAGATGTACTACGTGTCTTGTTTGGCATGTCGGTGAACCTCAAGAGATGTGGGTATTCCCAATCAAACGGTTGCAACTGGAGTATGGCCAGACAACGAATATGCCCTGCCCATCAAACACACTTTGATTCTCTCCTTGAGTACTATCGTAGCATCAAATCAAATAGGTATCTGAGAGTTGAGTTAGTATACACGAGCCTAACCACAAAGAATCTTCATTTTATAATGTCTACGAAGAAAGAAGAACCCCTTCCCGATGTGGCACGGTATGACTACTACCGAATGCACTATGTACATTTGGATACAGAAAAGCAAGTGGAAGTCTTCTAAAAACTCGAAGAAATAAGTGATAGTTGCACATTCCTTGGACATGCACGAACCACCGGCCAAAAGCTAACTACAATGGTTGCTGCCCACAAAGTAGCCGACTTTGCTGACATCCTGAAGACGTACAACGTGTCACATCGAGTTTTGGTAAGTCTTCAATAAATTGCTAGTTACTCAAGTTTAATTGCTTATCTGGTTATCTTTCTTGACTTATAATTTCCAACAGAAAATTGATAAGAACCTCAAAGAAGTTCTACCAAAGGGAGTTGATCTTAAAAATTTTGACTGGGAACATTATTTTCATTTCGAAACAATTTACCAATGGTGAAAAAAATTGGCTGACGAATATAAAGAAGTTACTTTGCTTGATATGGGTACTAGCCAGCACGCAGGGACTGTCAATAAAAGGAGTTAAAATATCTCGGAATGCAAATAACAAGGCTGTATTTATTGAGAGTGGAATCCATGCTAGAGAATGGATTGCTCCAGCTACAGCTACCTTCATAATAAACTTCTAAGGAACCGAATATTCAGAAACTTGCAGATAACTTTAATTGGATAATATTTCCTTCAATTAACCCAGGTGGATATAAGTATTCATTTGAAAGCGATCGTATGTGGCGAAAGAATCGGCAACTATTTGGAATCTGTCGAGGTGTTGATCTTCTTCTTTTTCATTTCATTTTCGGCGTTACGAGTAGTGATCTTGAAGCGATCACAACTCTCCCACTTTTCTGCTTCACACTAGTGATCCGCCTGTGGGGTACGCCGCGTTGACCTCAGAAATCGTCGGCAAGCCTCCCGGTTTTGGATTGTTCCATGTCTGAGGCCAACCAAATGCTGCTGTTTTTGCATTTGCTTGTACCAGGAGTGTTTTGGCCTGCCTTTTCTTTTTCGTCGCGAATTTGTTGAAACGTTGTACGATATTGCCTTTTTGACGGGGTTCTGCGGATCTCTCCTTTGAACATGACAATACCAACTGAGCCGGTCGTGCTGAATTTTGTCCAAGATGGTACTTTTGACATGAAGGCTTCCACGGATCTTAGTACTTCTAATTCGATCAAGCTTTGTTACTCCTGCTGTCATCCGAAGCATCTTCATTTCGGCTGCCGTCAATTTGCTCTCATACTTTTTGTACATTGTCCAACATTGTGAACCGTATGTCAGAGCTGGACGGACAACTGCTGTGTAGAGTCTTCCCTTCAGCTTAGGGGGCATTTTTCGATCACAGAAGATAGCGGAGTTTTCTCGCCACTTCATCCACCCTACGCTTACTCGATGATTGATGTCGTCATCACAAGATGCTTCACTATTGATCATAGATCCCAGATATTTAAACTTTTCACACTTGGGAAGCACATTTCCATTCAAATAAATGTCTGGAATAGGCTTGTCTGGATCAGAAAAAGGGCAGCACAGGTATTCAGTCTTTTTAGCGCTAATACGATACCCATTTCCTTCCAGAACATCGAGGTGTTGATCTTAATCGGAATTATCCATTTCACTGGAATGAAACTGGATCAAGTTCGGATCCCAGTCGATATGACTTTTCTGGACCATCAGCAGCTAGTGAGGTGGAAACACAGCGTCTGATTAAATTTGTAGAAGGTATTGTGGAATCAGAGAACATTCGCACGTACATTGCTCTGCATTCGTTCTCTCAGCTTTTGATGTTTCCTTATGGTTTTACACCGGACCATGTAGACAACTATGATAATTGAAAAGCTATTGGCGAAAAAGCGACTGAGGCGATTAAAAAAACCCATGGTAGAATCTATAAGAGCGGGAGTCTTTACGAAACAATTTATCCATCCAGTGGAGGTAGTAAGGATTGGGCTCACGCTATGATCAATATACCAATAACTTTTACTTTTGAGTTGCGTGGACCTCCAGATAGTGAGGATTTGTTTATTCTACCAGCTGAAGAAATTTTACCAACTTCTCAAGAAGCATTTGCTGCAATTCAGACTATTGTTGAAGAGTGCTGTCTGAGCTTGAATGCAAAGTTTTCACATACCAAAAACAGCGAAAGGCAAGTTGGTACTGTCATGTTAAAATGAGACTTCCAGAGATCCCCATCAAAAAGGTAATCGGCCTATCGAGGTAGCCGTCGGAGAGGAATTCTCTCCGTTTTCCTACGGTTCGGAGACATTTTGCTTCGTGGTAGTTCTCCGATTGGCCGATTCAACGTCCTCCGATAAGTTTTTGTTGCGGAAAGTTTGTTTTGGGAATGCAATGCGTTGCAAGTTGGTGGTTCTTGAAAAGAACAGATATTTTGCCCAGAATTGGCATTGACAAGTTTAAAAGAAAAAAAAAAACACCGGAATTTGTTTTGATTTGTTTTGTCAAACGGATGAATTTTGAATGAATTTTTTGACATTTCCAAAAGTTCATCTACACCATCTTGGTAGCACTTGCAGTTTATATTCGCTTCAGAAATAAACGTAGATGTTTATCCTCGCTATTCGCTTATTTTGTTGTTTTTAACATGCAAAAATTTTAACAAGCGTATATACGCGTGCAAAAAAACGCACCTAATGTAAGCAAATAGAAGTTGCGGGGCAAGAGAGGTAATGGTTTTCCCTCTTGTTCTAAGCCCGCAACTCCTTTGGGTTAAGAAGGCAATGGAGAAACAGAACTCTCTCCAGAAAAACCAAGGTAACCCTGTAGAAGACCTTGATCATTCCAGTCGTGCTTAACGGCGAGGAAGCATGGACTTTATCGAAAGAGGATGAGAAAACCCTTGGTCGTTTTGAAAGAAAAATGATCTTCGGTCCCATATGCGAAGACAATGTGTGAAGAAGATACAAACAACGAGCTGTATGAGCTGTACTGCGACATGGGCATAGCCAGAAGAGTACGCATTGCGAGGCTACGATGTTTGGGCCATGTAGAGCGGATGGACCCAAACACTCCGGCTCGACGGGTTTTCAAAAGCACATTGCAGGGAAATTGCGGAAGGAGAAGACCTCGTCTTAGTTGGCGCAATCAAGTGGATGAAGACCTCAACCGACTTGGAGTGCGAAACTGGAGAGAGCTCGCCCGAAATCGAAGTCGTTATAGAAGGATGTTGGTTGAGGCCCAGGTTCACCCCGAACTGTAATGTGCACCTGAGTAAGTAAGTAAGTAAGTAAGCCTATTCAATCATATGACAACAATATTATAATACTAATGACTTCTTATGGAACTGCAAAGCAATTGGGTAGCGGCTTTAGCATTTCATTTCAGTCTGATTGTAATTTATGTCTGATATTTAAGTTGGCAAGTTTTTTTTATCTGTTCATTTAAAACTTTACTGTACTTACCAATTTTCTTCGACATTCTTTAAGTTGATGAATAAAGTTCACGGCTTGTGTTGATAAAACTAAAGATGAACATCAGTCCTTGTTGTTTATAGATGAGTCACACTCATTCCATCATTTTTGTTGACTGAACCCAGCATCTTTGCAGTTTTCCTCAATCCAGTTCTGCGTAGTGTGGGCACTTCAGAGAATGCTTTTGTATTTTGTGGAGGATTTCTTGTGGGATGTGACCTCCGCGCTGTGAAAAGCGGATTTCTGTGTACATACATATATTATATAAATACAAATTTTCTCTGATGGAACGAATATTTATGACAAATGGAACATGGTTATCACGAACCACAGACGAAAAAGGATATAACCAATCCTGGTTCCAATAGTTTCTTTGCAACAACTTATTTAAAACCTCGATTAGTTTCATTATCAGCAACATATTGATGAAGAGATCCGGTTTTCCAATTAATCCATTTCTGATTGCTTCACTTTACACGAGAGCACCAAATAAAACGTCTTCCATGTTTTGCAAGGACAATTTGATCGGAATGACGTAATTTTCCAATTAGACAGAGCATGATATCTGATATGTAAAAATGTTTTCTCTTGTCCTTTTTATTTAGCTTGTTTTTGAAAAACGATTTTTCTTCTGCAAATAAGACGAAAAAAAAAGAATAAACAAATCAAACGCCCTTAAGTTTCTATTTCAATTGCATACTGTACCAACCATTTTTTATGCTTCCTCGTTCACGTTGATTATTTCGGAGCCTACTTAAAACAAATTTGCCGACGAAATTGTAGTACACAGAAGCCGAACTATTGTATATAATATATGTAAACATACAATGCAACAAGTACTTAAATTGCGCATCGGTCATTTTAGGAAACCGAAATGCTTATTATTGGGTTCCAAACTCTTTCAAATTCAAGAACTTCTCTTATATAATTTATAATGTTTACACAAAATAGTGTGGATGTTCAATCTTCAATATGCAAACACAAATAACTAGAAATAAAATTCACTTCATTTCAGCACCAAAATTTAAAAGCAAATGAAATGGCGCAACTAGTAGGCAACGCGGCAACCGGCAGATGCTAGCTCCGAGCTGCAAGCTGTATGCAACAGAAAGAATAAATAAATAAATAGAAGCCCCAAAAAAAATAGCATTCTCCATCTTGAAATAAAAGGTATGTTTCCTTGATCTATTGCTCGCAACATTTACCTCGTTTCCACTTAGAATCGGGTGATCGAATCGGATTATGATTCAGATTTCGATGCAGGTATCTACTTACCCACTGAATCGACTAATCTAGGTATATAACACACTCTTTTTGAATCGATCCAGCTACAAGAGCTGTATCGGATCGGGTAATCCTATTTCAATTCGATGTAGGTATACACTGGCACTAATTCGAATTGAAGTGTGATTCAATTCTAAGTGGAAACGAGGTAATTGACATATTATATATGGACTGCTAGTTGGCTCCTTAAAAGTGAAGCCAGCGATAAGCGACAGTGCTGCATCTTGGTTCAACTGGTTGTCGAATCTAGAACTAAACTAACACATGTATGTCTCTTTCTTTAATTAGTTAAAAAGAGAAAAATATAAGTTGGTCTTGTAGATGGCACCTAATTCTTGGGAACAAATTGTAATGTTGCCGTAAATGGCCGCATGGTGCACCAAGAGGGCTAGTGTCGCTTGGCTTCAAAATCTTTGCCAGTCTTATATGGAGATTACACTCAACTAGCAGTCCATATATAATATGTCATTGTGAATTTTGCTCAACTGCCGAACAACGACGTAGTTGCTTTTTCTGTTCACTTTAGTTTCGCATTTTCAACCGGTCAACTAGTGTTTTTGTACTCTCCTGCTTCTACATATTTTCAAGTGAAATCGTTCATTTGCTAATTTAATAAAAGGTTAAACATTTGTCAAAATATATATATAATTGTGTTTCATTGGCCCAAGCATTGATTAAGAGCTAAATTTGTGCCCTTGTTGGAATTTTAATTCATATTTTTCCATTTAAAATTTTGTTCCCAATCACAGCTCGTTTTTGCACTTGGTTTATGGGCACTTTTAGTCAACTTTTTAGATAAATTCTTTATTTTATCAATAGTTTAAATATAAGGTTTTTTTTAAGAATAAGGACATTTTTCAGGCAGACGTCAGTTTTGCCATGTCCTTATTCTTCCACGACGGTTTTGCAAAGACGCAAATAAGTCCGAAAGAGAAAGCAGATGAAATTGAAATATTTATTTCGTTTTCCAAAAACAAATTCACTCTTTCACTCCTTCTTCGTTTTATTTTGGAATTCGTTTTAACCGAAGTGACAGATTTGGAGTGATTGCATTGGTAGTGGTTAACTTGCTAGATTTTTTCTTTCGTTTTAAAACAGAAAACAAGACTAAGACTCGTTCACTTTAATTTTAAAAATTATTTAATGGTCTTCTGAAGATAATTTATTAAACTATCGCGTGCTTTGTGAGCAGTCAAAAAATAAATAGAAACTGCGGCTTGCTTTGACAAGCAGTCAGATGACAGTTTGTTCATGTATTGGTGTTTACTCCCTTGCACCTAAACAGAAAAAAATCACTCCAAAAAGTGTCTCCAAACCGCATTTTGGAAAACGTTTGGGAGTGATTTGGAGACTTTATCTGTCAGATCTGACAGATAAAGTCTCTAAATCACTCCCGATTTGGTTTTTGGAAAACGACATTAAAAAGTCTCAACCCGCATAGTTTTGGGTTGAGAATTGTCCAAAGGCCTTGGATGGTTTTTGACGTTTCTAGTTGTTGCTTTATTGTATCTTCTAATGTTCCTGAGTAAAGAAGGACAATTTCTTTAATTTTCTATGAAACTACATGAATTTTCCGTATCCATGGTGTCAAAAATCATTGCTGCAGGATCTAATTAAATTGTTTACCACTTCAAAAGACATTTTGCTTCTTATGAGTTTTTTGTTATTGATATATAAAAAATGCAGCTGAGCCTCTTTAATTATTTTAAAGCCTTGCCCAAACCAATGCGGTGAGTGCGTGCGATGCGATTGCGATAAGTCAAATCCCTATGTAATCTTATGGACGTTTGACGTAATGCATAGGGATTTGACTTATCGCAATCGCATCGCACGCACTCACCGCGTTGGTTTGGCCAAGGCCTAACTCTGAGGGTGAGAACAAAAAATGAAAGAGAAGTGTCAAAAAACACGCAACCGAAAAACATCTGAGTGTAATAATGAAGACTGACGGGATGAGAGTTCAAAAGAAAATATACGAAACACGCAGCACACAGAAAGTCTGAATGAAAAACGGCTCCAAACAAAAGTGATTGAACTTGCGCACTACTGTCGTTTTCCAAAAACCAAATCCGGAGTGAATTGGAGAGCTGAAGTGACAGCTTTGACATTTCTAGTATAGCTTATCTGTCAAAAAAATCACTCCAACTCTCCAAATCACTCCCGATTTCATTTGGGAGTTAATTTTGGAAAACGACATACATCTCAAAATGTTAAGCCTTGCGCAAACCAATGCGGTGAGCGCGTGCGATGCGTTTGACTTAAGGCATAGGGATTTGACTTATCGCAATCGCATCGCACGCACTCACCGCATTGGTTTGCGCAAGGCTTTAATCTTGAACAAAAAAGTGCACTCGAGTGACTTGTGTCTTCAAAATAAACTCAATTTCAGTTGAAAAATTAAAGAAAACGAAATATTTGTATGAGGAAAAATGTAAACAAAGCTCTACGTGGATTTGAATTTTGTTTGACTAAAATGTTCTATGAATTATGAATTTTCTTTGGTATTTTATTGTTTCAAATTAACGCAAATTTTTGATTAAAAGTTTTCACCCCGATTATGGAATCCGAAAAATGGACTGCGGAAGCTATCCGCACGAGTTTTGACATTTTTGCTATTATCGAATCCGCATTGAATCCGACGGTGTGAAAGTAAAAGATTGTCGATAACACAGGTTAAAAAAGGCGTATTACCGAATCCGTTGTTCATCCGCACTCCATACAATTTTTGGCGTTTCTCATCCGCACCAAAATTGTTGCGGATATTTAAAAGTGAATGTAAATTCCTCTTGGTACTATGTTTTTTGTTCATTTGTTTAGGTTTTTTTTTAGTGTTTTTCAACGCTATTCGAAAAATTCGAATAAAAGTTGTGGATTAAGCATTTTGCGTCGACTTCTTACAATAGGCAAATCATCAACCCCTGAAAGAATTGAATTAACATGCAACTCAATTTCGATCTGAAGTAGTAGTAGGCAAAAAATCAAATACAACGTTCAAACACGATCGTGACGAATCAAAACGAAAAGCAGACCAAACACCAAAACATTCCTGGTTTAGATAAATGAATTATGTAATTCTTTATATTAAACTTTTTCTTTTCAATCAAGTTAGTTTCACCTACACAATATTAGGCAGCTCAAAAAGTTATGGAGACTGAGACTTATAGCTCATCGGATTTCCTTCCAGTTTTATTTCGATTAAAAAAAACGCTACGGAGTCCATTTAAAATTTATTTTATTAGATTTATGCAAGTTTTAATTTCTTATTCCTTTTTTTTACACATGAAGAATGCCACTTGAATGAAGTCAAATGAAGCCATTTGACAGGTGGTATAGGATAAGGTAAAGTGGTGTCGCGGATCGACATTGCAGTTCATCCGCCGGATTCAATAATTGTGTTCAATGCGGATGCGGATGCCTTGCGGATCGGATGAGATCCGCGGGAGTAGACTATTGCGGATTCCATAATCGACATGTTTATTTGTGCTTTTGTATAAATTTTAATTCATGTTTTTCAACTTAAAACTTTGCTAAAGGCGAATTGCCTCTAACAAAACGGAATGTTTTTTGTTGTTATTTTTCTCTATTACATGAGTGAACTTGGCAGGAGAAGGATAACAATAAAACAGTCGTTTTATTCGCACGAAGTTTCAACAAATCGGACTATCGCATCGATAACATCGATCGACAAACATTGAAAACCGGAACGAAATCCTACTTAACTATGCATACGCATACGAATACGGAGCCGGAGCCGCGTAAACACAATGGCTGCAGAGACGCAGCCGCAAAACTAAAGCGCTGCTCTTAAATGGACCCCTCGTAAAGTTGGTTACTAGCAGTCCATATCTATTACGTCAATGATTGGGACCTGCCATCACGACGCGTAACGGACAAAATAGAAATGAGCTGGGGCACAACAAGTGACATTATATATGGAAATAGCCACTTTTCCAACAAAATTGTTTAAAAACAGAATGTTAAGCAGGTCGAATATTCAAAATTCTTATTGAAATCGATTGTTGAGTGTTAAGAAAAATATAAAATTAAAGTACAACCTAAAAGTTGACTAGAAGTGTCCAAAATGCAAATGCAAAAGGGAGCTGTGTTTGGCAACAAGAATTTAAGTTGAAAAATAAGAATTAGAATATCCACAAAAAAACAAATAAAGTTTTTAATCAAGAATATGCGTTAGTTTAAAACACTAAAATATCGAAGACGACTAATTAATTAATTAGTCAATGAAAATTTAAGTTAAACAAAATTTATCATCCCCTCAACAAAATCTACGTAACATTTTTTCCCATACAAAAATGGCATTTTCTTAAATTTTTTTAATGCAAATTAAACACGTTTGAAAGATACAAATCACTCGTGTGCATTTTTTTATTCAAGCCTTAACATTTTAAGACGCTAGTGCGCAAATAATTTATTTTGTCTAGTTTTATATTTTATTTAAATTATTTAATCCGACACCATTTCTTCCATTTCTTCTTTTTCCCATACAAATTGTATGGGCTGTCAAAACAGCATTTCACTTTGATCCTAATTTCTTCTTAAAATTAGGATCTGCAAAACTGATCCAAAATTTAAGAAACTGATCAATTATTAGGTCCGTTCGTTGAATTTTTCCCAGGGTTGACCCAGGCTTTCTTGCCAAACCTTATGAGTTGTCAAAAAAACCTGGGTTATCCAGTCCTGAAAAACACTAAACCACAAATCACCATACATCCCTGCCATTAAAAAAAAAATACATGCCATGTGACAGCCCTTAAATCGCCACAGCAAGAAGCTAGGGTGTGTTTGGGGAAAACCTATGGCAAACCTATGGCTCAAAAACATTCAATTTGACATTCAGGGCTAATTTAGGTTCCTCAAAAAACGCTTTGTGGCGACCCTAGGGCAACCCCAGGGCTTTAACGTGTTGAAAGTGAATGTAAAAAACACTTGTTGCTAAACACTGTATCAAGAAATATTAAAATCAATCAATGTTTCATATACAATTATGTAAATTTCTTGACAACGAACAAACCTATTATTTTCTGGATCAAAAAACGATGGATTTTTTTACTAATGAAAAACCACATTATATCATTTGTCCTCTGCTTTTTTTACTGAATGGTTGATACTGAGTGCGGTTGCGTTTGTTTTTGTTTGCGTACATAATAGGTGTGTTTCTTTACTGAAAATTCGCACGAAATGCACCGAAAGTCGGTGAAAGTCAGTCAAATGTCGTTCCAGCACAGCGTTTTTTCACAGCAGTGCACAAAAGAGAGTGCTCACGAGAGAGTAAAGAATTTCCCCACCCTGTGAATTTCTGCCACCTAAATTTCTGTGGACAGAAATCGTGCACAGCCAAAACAAATACAACAACTGTCAAACTGACATTTTTCCAAGCGTTGCTGCGAATGTTTGTTAAAGACCGTTTCTTTACTTTTGAGACAATTACGCTCTTTCAGAGAGTTTCTGACCATTTCTGAGAGAATTTTACCCCCACTCCTTAAAATTTGACAGATTGTGAATTTCTGTGCACAAAGTAAAGAAACAGACCTAATAAATACGTTCAAAGTGCTAGAGTGCCGGTGACGGTGGCGGAAATCTGATCTTTTGTTTTTTCTGGAATTTTGTTATCGTTTGAAACGGATAAACAAATAAACATGAAAGTTGTAATTCAGAAAGTCATAGAGGCAAGAATAACAGGTATTAAATTGCAATAACAATAAGAATATTGTGTACTGTTTACATTATGATGTAGGATGTATCCCTTTCAATAAATAAAATTTAATATTTAATATTCCCTAAATAATAATGCTTTTGCATCTATTTACATACATAATTTTCTGAAGTTGAAGAAGAGGAAGTCTGCAGCATTGGAACTGGTCTCTGTGTCTTTGTTGGTTTTTCCAAAAAGGACACCGAAAAGGACGTTGACTTCATGTAAATTATTCATTGCTCGCGTTCTTCGCAACATCGAAATTTTCGAAACTACTGCTGTCAGTCAAGAACGCTATTTAAGCTCTGTGTCAGATGTAAAATGGCACTGTGATTCACCTCTCGATTCTACATAGTTAGTAGTAAAATTAATTGTAAAACACAGATTTTTTCTGTTTGAAATTCAACAATTTGACTTCCAAATGTTTCCAAACTAAGCAGTATTAAAATTACATTCATTTTACTTAATTGTGATAAAAATAATGAAAATCGTGTGCCTTCAAAAATGTATTTTCTTTGTTAATAAACTCACTTTTAATATTAATTTACAAAATAGAATATCCAAACACCAATAATTATCAATTTCAATTCAACAAATAAGCGAGAACTTGTAAAACAAAAAACTAACCCAAGAATACCGAGTAAAGTTCGATTGTCATATACGTTGTTTCCTTGTTTTGACAAGTAAAATCTGAAGTTCAGATTTTCAGCCAAGATTTTCCATCTGAAAATCTTATGTTCGAAAATCTGAAAATCTGAATGTCATCTGAATTGTCATCTGAAAATCTGAAACTTTTTATATGGGAAATGACAGAATCTTAAGTTAAGATTTTCGAAGATAGGTGCAAAAAAACGCGAGCAATTTTAACTTTGTACTCCGTATCCGTACTCACAAATTGATTCATTCATTTCAGAGTAAAGAAATTGCTTGGGCTTCGAATCTTTGAAGATAAATCAACAGGAAAAAGATTTCATAAAAATGTGAAGGACTCAGAATACGAAATTCTCTGTGTTAGCCAATTCTCGCTCTATAACAAATTAAAAGGAAATTGTTTAGAATTTCACCAAGCAATGCAAGGCGACGAGGCAAGAGAATTTTATTATAGTTTTATTAAAAAATTGGCGGCAAACTACACCGAAGAAAAGATTAAAGGTAATGTTTTTTGAATCAAACATCCCATTGTATTCAAGTGTTCGTTCTTCTTAGACGGTCGATATGGTGTAGTGAGAGTAGTGCATATACAAAACGATGGACCAGTTACTGTAACACTAGAATCGCCTCAATCTGAATGAAAATAGTCAACGCAAGTGAAGACATTCAAAAATATAATGTAAAGTGTAACAGGTATTAAAAGCTATTTATTACATCGGTCTTGGTTTAAAGCCCGTATGGAGAGATTGCATTCTCGAAAGGACTGCTCAGTCCCGGGATTTCGTGATTCAGACATGTCAATTCCGAGATCCCGACATTGGGTTTTTGTAGTTGTTTTACTAGCTGAAAAAAAAGACAACTACAAACCGATTTTTATCATCTTCATTTTTGCACATTTAATCCTCAGACATTTTTTCTTAAAACGTAAACTATTGTAGAAGAAATGCACAAACGCTGAGTAGTATTTTGTTTTGAAATTAAGTTCAAATTTAGACCATCCTCGACCACAACGATATTAGCACTCAAAAATATAGGTTAGGTTAGGTGGAAGTGGCTGTCAGCCAATGAGTACATTGCCTGACACACTTAGGCCGCAAGGGCCCGTTGTGATTCCACAGAGATCAGCAAGTTAATCAACTACTGCTCTCAGAAACCCGATGTAAGTTTAACGAGTTGATAACTTATTAATTTTCCAATACGGGACTAGCCGGTTAATCACCTGCTATATTTTCCAATGTTTCATTGCCTTTGGATTCCAGCTAAAAAGACGGCAATCAAAGGTAGAGCTAGCGGTGGATTACTGGTGGCTGTTAGTAAAAATATTGTCCATCTTTGTGAGATTAAGTTGGTTGAGGAGAAAAATATATATATAGAATTAAATATTCATGGAAAGAAACTTTATATAGTTCCAGTATACTTGAATTGTAACAATTGCCAAAATGATTTTAATCCTTGTACGAAATCTTATGTAACTTAAATACGCTTAATATTATAGTAATTGGAGACCTGAATGCAAGAACGGCAAATAATGAGTCAGCTTTTAAAGTTAACAAACATATAAGAGCCTCTAAAGACACTAAAATAAATGCAGAAGGAAGTAAGGTTATAGATATGTGCAATGACTTTGGGCTTGGTATTTTAAATGGATGTACAGATGGTGACGCAAATGGAGAATTTACCTTCATAGGGAGACAGGGAAGCTCAACAATTGATCTGTGTCTTATTGGAGGAGAATGGTCTTCTATGGTAAATGACTTTAAAGTTGATGATAGTCCCTACTCGGATCATCTTTCCATACAAATGCAAAAAGAAATAGAATATGTTACAGAATCCGCAAAAAACTCATCGATCGAAAACTCCGGAATCTTGAGATGGAACAAAAGACTTGAAAATGAGTATAAAAGTAAAGTTGAATATCTGCTGGGAAATAGAAGTGCTAATTGCAGAGCTGTTATCTTCCATTGCTAGAACTTCAAAATATTATTACTGATGCAGCAAGTGTTATGAAGCCAAGCCGTCATGTACGCTCAAAAAAAAGGCTAATTGGTATGACTAATCATGTGAAAAACTAAGAAAAAAGTCATTCGCTTTGCTTAACTTTTTAAGGAAATTTAATATCGAGTCTATTCGAATAGAGTACATTGATATCAAAAAACAGTTTAAGAAGTTATGCAAAGAAAAAAAGCAAAAGTACGATGAAGACTTGGCAAGAAAGTTAAGCAATATTAAAGACACAGCTGAATTTTGGAAAATAACGAAAAAAATTAGTGAAAATGAAGGAGGAAAGAAAACTATTAGAGTTTCACTGGAGGATTTGAGAGCTCACTTTGCAGAACTGTTGGTTACCTCTTCAGAAAAACAACTATGGGGTTATGCGTCGCCACATGCCGAAGAAGGTATCCTTGACGCGCAAATAACAACGCAAGAAGTGGAATTGATATTAGATTCACTCAAAGATGGAAAAGCAGCTGGAACTGATGGGATTCCTTCTGAGTTTTTCAAATATACAACGTTTGAGTTTAAGCAAAAACTATCCCAAGCCCTCAATATCATCTTTAACTTCGCGGTTTTGATGAGGCTATTATATGGCCAATATTTAAAAAAGGTGATCCAAATGATCCAAAGAACTACAGGGGAATGCCATTTCTTAATGCCAGTTTGAAAATCTACACCTCAATTCTCAACAGAAGACTTACAACTTGGGTGAATGTAAACGAGAAGTTAAGTGAATACCAGGCAGGATTTCGGAAAGGTTATTCTACAACTGATAACATTTTTGTTCTTGGCTCCCTAATTCGAAGCAAACTTACCCGTAACACAAAACTTTATACCTTCTTCGTAGACTTTAAGGCTGCATTTGATACGGTTGATAGAAAAACCGTGTTCTACAAGCTTTACAACCTTGGCGTATCTTCAAGGTTCATAAAAGCCCTCGAAAAACTGTACAATCAAACAACGGCTAGCGTTCAAAACGGATGTGATAAATCGGAAGAGATACGAATAAATCGAGGACTACGCCAGGGCTGTAATTTAAGTCCATTATTATTTGCGGTATTTCTTGATGATATTGTTGAATGGCTTCCATGCGGAGTACAGTTTGAAAATCGGAAAATAAAAACAATCATGTATGCTGATGACATTGTCATTTTGGCAGAGTCTCCGGCTTCACTTCAACTAATGATAAACAGGCTGAGTGATTACTGTAAAAGATGGGGATTGGAAGTAAATGTAGTGAAGTCTAAAATAATGGTTTTCCAAAATGACGCAGGGCGGATCTCAAGAGGAGAAAGCTGGAAATATGAAGGAGAGGAGCTAGAAGTAGTCAAGGAATACGTTTACCTTATGACGCTAACTTTTAACCTAAACATGGATAAACACCTCAAAGCTAAGGCCGATGTTGCTAGAACCGCTATTTGCTGTAATTGGAACAAGATTTTCAGCAGTAAATACATTTCAATAAATGCTAAGTTTGAGGTATTCAATGCAACAGCAAAAGCAGTTCTATTTTATGGAGCACAGATCTGGGGTGTTCAAAAATATGAAACAGTGGAAAATTCGCTTCGATTCTTAAGAAAAATATTCTTGCTACCAATTAGTACACCCAAGTACATGTATCATTTGGAAACAGGGCTGCCGACACTCTTCGTTTCAACTCTAAAGCTGAGTGCAGACTATATGGTACATGTGTTAAGCATGAGCGAAAATCGGTTGCCAAATTTAATGATGAGAAGTGCCATACGTCGGAAAACTGGATTTTACAAGGATTGGATAGACCTTGCGTCGAATTGTGGTATTATTCTTGATTTGGATGGCTCTAATTTAATCCAGGCGAGAAAAGCACTGTATGAAATCATACAATGTATCGATGAAAATGAAAGATACTTTTTCATAGAAAAGGAGAGGCCATCTACAGAAAGGACTATCTATCCCAAACTTAATTATAACTTATATGAAAACAATTATTTTAAACACGATTTTTCAAGAAAAAGCATTACAACTATTTTTAAAGTTAGAGGTGAACTGCTAAGCTTGAATTGTTTGCCGCACAGAAACGATTTGGTATCCATTTGTTCTTTGTGCAATATGGGGGTGGACGAAAACATTATCCACTCCATCGGAATGTGTCCCATGTTAAAGGAGCTAAGGAGAATCTTCTTTGGAAAAAATTGTCTCAACGAAAATGAAATAATAAATTACCTAAACGGAGAAGACTGGTTACCGCTTCAAAACTATACAGTCGAGGCAATGTCCTATAGACGAAGAATCATCGACGAAAGCTTCTGAGTTCATATTAGTATTTGTCTTTTTTTTTCTTTATTCCTTTTGCTATACTGAATGCCATACTTTTCTTTTGCTTAAACTCAAAGTACATATTATCTAAATTTATTTTTTTTGTAAAGTAGATAAAGTTTTGAATATATAGAGTCAAATTCTTGATTATTTTTTTTTTTTAAATATTGATCAAAGCTGTATTAAAATTTTAAAATGTTTGTATAAAATTAAAATAGTATATAAGGTAAGAAATGCAAAGCCTTATAACATTGTCACTAGGGCAAACGACATTTGTGTCATGCCTTAAATCTTATTCTTTTAAATGAAAATGTATATCACAAATTTTTGAAATATTGAATAAAATAATCTATCTATCTATCTAATCACCCGCTAGTCGAACTACGTGGAACTTTTAATGTGTTTCGAAAGACTTTTAGGGTCTATGTAAGCTAAGTCGTTAGTATCATCGAAGAAGAATTCACCGAAATGAGTTTTCCTCCTATGAAGTAGTGCAGGGCATCAGCAAAGAAGGTGTTGAACGGTTTCCTCCTTCTTTTTCGTCCATGTAGCTCCTGCAGAAATCAATGAAAAACACACCAAGTCTTTTGGCCATGTCTCCCTATTAGACAGTGTCCCGTAAGAACACCTGAGATACAGGTGGTTCAGGGCTAACAAACTCTTTGAGCATTTTGAGTATAAACACGGCCAAACTTTTTTGGTTGCAAGGCAGTTGTTACTCTCAGTCCACCTAGTGTTTGTTATCCTCGAAACGTCTTGTCTAAGTAGGAGTTTACTTGTAGCGATAGGTGCACCTATGTTGTTCCATTCTGAGCGTAGGAAAGTGGTCGTGCACTTTTTGGCTAGTTCGTCTGCCATACAGTTGCTTGGTATGTCTCTGTGCCCTGGCACCCATGAAAGGTGAATGTTCAACTGATTTGACATCTCCCTCAGAGACATCTGAAAATTTCGGACCATGATGGATTTTGTAGGGACAGAGACAAGAGATTAAGGGCAGCTTGGCTGTCTGAGAAGATCCGAATATCCGTGGAGGATATGACGTTTTCTTTGAGCCAAGACAGCACCTCCTTAATCGCCAGAATTCGCTTGGAACACTACAATGATCGGGTAGGCGGAAGAAAAGACTGAAATTCAGTTTTTCTGAGTAGATTCCACTTCCCACACCTTCGCTGGTTTTTGAACCATCGGTGTAGAAGTGTATTGCTTCATTTTCCAAAAGAGTGCCATTTTCCCAAGCTTCTCTTGAAGGTATGGTTACTTGGAAATTATTGTCAAACACCAACTTGGGGGTGGTGTAGGATCGATTCGGTAAGAATCTAAAGTTATCTAGAATGGTAGTGTGGCCGAATTGATTATTGGACCACTGTGATGTAGCTCTGAGTCGAGATCTAGTAGTACATTGAGGGCGTCCGATGGGGTTGTCCTCAGTGTACCACCAATACATAGACTAGCCGTTCTTTGAACTTTGGCCAGCTTGTTGTAGTTGATCATCTTGTCTAGTGCTGTCCACCAGACTATCACCCCGTATGTGAGTATCGGTCTAATTACCGAGGTAAACAGCCAATGGGTGATTTGGAGGGAGAAACCCCATTTCCCGCAAATGGCTTTTTTACAGGAGAAGAGTGCAACGTTGGCTTTATTTACTCTTTCCTCAATATTGGTTTTCCAGGTCATTTTTTTTTTTTACAAAAATGAGACCTAGATATTTAGCCTGATTTGACAGTGTGAGAGTTACCCCTTTAATAGTTGGGGGTCTGTCACTTTTGTTCAGTTTTATATTTTATTTAAATTATTTAATCCGACACCATTTCTTCTTTTTCCCATACAAATTGTATGGGCTGTCAAAACAGCATTTCACTCCGTGCCCTACCTTTGTTCCGAAACGACAGGCACGTGGTGTGCAAACTCATGTTCCCAGTCCCAATGGTGAAACTTTTAGCGGAGACCGCTAATTTGGACCGGAGAAAATAGGTTCGTCACCAGTCTGAAAGTCTACAAAATCCTACTATTCGGACTACCTAAATTGAGATTTGCTCTCCCTGTTGGAATGGTTTGCAACTATATTAAGTATATTAAACTCTGTCAGTGAATTTACTAACACCACATTATTTTTGGATTTCAAAGACGTAGTTCACATTGGTCGATTTGTTGAAGCCTTGTGCGATTAATGCGATTGTTTTCTTGTTCTCCTTCTCTGTTACACCAATTTGTCGGTATTGGCTTGCGGTCGATTCGTTGAACAATGTGAACATTTTGGTAGATTTGTTGCCTCAACAAATCGACCAATATGAACATCGCCAAACTGGTTTAGAAAGCTGAAAATAATGTCATTTTCCAAAATATCACTCCCAAATGAAATCGGGAGTGATTTGGAGAGTTGGAGTGATTTTTTGACAGATAAGCTATACTAGAAATGTCAAAGCTGACACTTCAACTCTCCAATTCACTCCCGATTTGGTTTTTGGAAAACGACATAAATACCTCGTTTCCACTTAGAATTGAATCACACTTTAATTTAAATTACTGAAAGTGTATACCTACATCGAATTGAAATAGGATTACTCGATCCGATACAGCTCTTGTAGCTGGATCGATTCAAAAGAGTGTGTTTTATTCCTAGATTACTCGATTCACTGCGTGAACACAATGGCTGCAGAGACGCAGGCGCAAGAGATGTCAAAACTTTAAATACAAGCGAATACAACAACAACGCAAGACGGAGCTGGACAAGTTAACTTGATTTTAACTCTTGCGGCTCCGGCTCCGTATGCGTATGCGCATTGACATAATAGATATGGACTGCTAGTTAAATGTCATTTCAATACAAACCTTGCAGAACTTTTGTCGACAGCGACGGTGCTGCTTTAGTTTGTTGTGCCAAAAAAATATAATACCAGTTCTACTGAAACCAGTGAAAAGCAAAAAGTTCTTCTCATTGCAGTACTTCAATGGTTATTCTGTTGCTATAGCGGTAGCTTCATAAAAATACCACCCAAAACTAAAGCGCTGCTCTTAAATGGACCCCTCGTAAAGTTGGTTACTAGCAGTCCATATCTATTAGGTCAATGCGTATGCGTATGCATTGTGTTCACGCAGTAAATTGAGATTTGCTCTCCCTGTTGTGGTACCCGTGGCCTGATGGTTAGCATGTCCACCTGCTAACCCAGAGGTTCGAGGTTCGAATCCCAGCAGAGGCAAAATGAAAAAATTGTTTTTCCACGGGTATCGCCTTTCGCGAGGAATTGGCAAGTCCTCCGTTAGTAAACTCATTGCCATGAAAAGCGCATTCTCAATTAGCCGTTCGGAACCGGCGAAAAATTGTAGGTCCCCTCCATTCCCTCACAAGGCATGGTTGTGAGAAATGCGCTAGGCCCAGGGGCTCCACGCTCTGTTGCGCCACCCTATTTATTTATTTTATTTCTCCCTGTTGGAATGGTTTGGAAAAGCTGTGTCCGTGAATTTACTAACACCACTTTATTTTTGGATTTCAAACTGGTTTTGAAAGCTTAAAATAAAGTCTAAAGTGGTGTTTGTGAAGTCAGTTTTGAAGGTAAATGCCGTGGTGTGTGTGTGGTTTTCCCCATCGTATATGGAATTTATAGTACTATCGAAAACAAAAACGATCGTACAAAGCCATCTATTGATCCGCCGGCGCTCTAGAAATTACAGGGGAATGTTAGTACGCGCGCCGGCGCCGACGGATCAATAGATGGCTTTGAGCGACCGTTTTTGTTTTCGATGCTACTATAGATTCCATATACAGGGTGTGTTTCTTTATTCATTCCGGATATTCGGAATATTCGAAATACCATTTTAGCGTTTCTTTATTCAATGGAATATTCCGGATAAACTATTTTCTTGTTTCTTTATGGTGGATTTAATTGCATCTGCAAGTGCGGATGAAAATCGGAAAAAGACACAAGATGTAAAATTCATACTTGTCTGATAGAGAGGGAACGAACTTCCTAGTTATGGTTGCAGATGAAAAATTATGAAAGTTATGGTTGCAGATGAAAAATTATGGGTGCAGATGAACATGTTCATAATCTTCATCCGTCATCCGTCTCGCTTTACTTTTCTGCACTTCCGCAGTTGTAGATGCATGTAAATCCAGCATTATTCATTTTGGAATATTTGGAATGCATTCTTTTTCATTCCTAGTCAAGAGGTGGTTTAAATGGAATATTCTGTAGTTTGACAGATACATACATACTTTCATTGTCAGTTGTTGCTTGTTGCTAGTTCTGTTTCTTTATTTATTCTGTTCTGGATATTCTGGATAAATATTTTTTCTTTTCTGCTTTTCTATTCCTTATCCGGAAAAAATAAAGAAACACACCCACAATGTTTTCCCCCTCATTCTCTATTCCTCTAGGTTAGATACTCTGTGGCTACTTACTACTTATTTGAAAAAAACGTCTCGTCCTTAGAGCAGAGGAATGTCTCGTCGTCATCGCACCTTGCGACCTCGCACTAGCATTTTGCAATTGTTGAATCTATTTTTTGAACTCCAAAACAACAACTTCAATATGGAGACATATAAGTTGAAATACAAACAAAAAAGAAGTTAAAACATGCTTATAATAAAATTAGTGGCACAAAAATTGGGTGAGTTAACAAACATTTGTTTTATTTTTTCTAATGAAGTAGAATATATGTATGTATGTACATATGCATGTATAAAATACGCATTTGTCTGAATAGCAGGCGGCCAGCCGGCTCCCGGCTTTCGCGTACGTATTCCAAGTTTGCGTTTTTCTTCGGATATCAAATATCACGACTCACGACTAATCGGAAGGTCGTCCGATGGTAGTAACATTGCTATGTAAAGTGCTTCCTTATGCAAAGTTTCAGAAACAAGATTCACCTAACCATTAATATAAAAATCTTCGGCTTATAAAGTTTTTCATGTAGAGTCGTCCGCAACAAGCAGAAAGTAAAGTCTCGGAACAAAGTCTCTTAAATCCCTCTTTGGGTTATGTTCTGAAGATGTGTGTTTGTTTGTCCGGTATAGACTCAAACCGACAAACGCATTTCTATCAAATGTTTAGGGTAAATGTAGTTCAGTCCATCGATAGTTCCTGTCAAGGGTTCCCACGACGACAACGGGAAAAAGTTACCAGTGCCCCTGTTCTGTAACTATCGCCTCGATAAAAGCAGGCGACAAACGGTGGAAAATGGAACGAAATCCTACTTAATTGATAGAATTTATTTAATTTTTTTAATTTCTTATACGTTGGATGAAAAGACAACTAAGATCGTAGGTTGGAACAGTATTCAATTGAAGTAAAATTATCGATATAAAAGCTTTTTGATTTGTTACTTTACACTTTACACTTCTGACCTTGTTTTTTTTTTTTGTGTTTTCAGATAACTATTTAATTGAACCAACCAGTAATCAACTTATCAAAAAGAGGATTTTCAACTAACAGAGAAGTCTAGGAGCTGGAGTCTAACTACAATTAATATTAAATTTTGCTAAGGCACAAAATCAAAAAAGGAGAAAATGGATCCATGATATCCAGTTGGATTATTTAAACCCACGCTGACCCCAAACCCTCCTCTGCGTGTGTGGGTTACAATTTATGTTTGCAATAGAGACACAATCCAAAAACCATCAGTTTTATATCAAATCACTTTTTTTGAGTGGAAAATTACGGAGATGCTGATGAGAATGAGTAAAAGAAAGTGTATTTGCTCACACACAGTAAAAACCATGTTTTGTCTAATGAAGACACCAAGCCATCCTGAGGGAATTGTGCACCCAAAATTTGAAAAACGATTTATTTGACGCTCTCGTATAAAGTGAAGCTATCAGAAATCAACATGATCTTTCGGCCAAAAGGACTTCTGGAGTAAATCGACAAAGTTTAATAATCCACGCATCTTAATCATATGAAAATGAAATGAGAAACTGGATTCATAATATCCAGTCGGCTTTTTTGGTCTGTGATGTGTCATACCCAAATTACATGTCCTACATGTGCTGGTTCCAGTTTTCAATAGCGACGGTACCCAATACAAGAAACTGTCCTTAATTTGTAAAAGCACTTCTCTTCGGTGGCTCCAGTGCCCAGTACGCAGAACTTAATGTATAACGTGCCTGAGGAAAACTACAAAGATGCTGACAGGAAATACTCGGTTTTTCCAGAGATTTTATACAATGTAACATGAAAACGAGTATTTGTAATCTATGAACAACAAAGGATTTGCATGATGTTTATCTTAAGTATACTCAAACTAAGCCATCAACTCAAAGAATGAAATTATGTGGAAGTTAACTGGTAAGTGGACTTTTTAAATTAACAATAAAAAAAAAAAAACTTGCCAACTTGTGGAAGTTGTAAAACTTTGGTTTTGAACTTTTCTGAAACAGCATCGTTATAACATTTGCGGTTCTTTGCTATTTCAATGGCAAAGAATTGCACACAAACAACAGGCAATGAGTTTTCACTTGAGAATTCCTTCTAAGATTCCGATCTTAGGAGAGTTCCATATGAAAAGTCATTTAGTTTGTTGAATTTTTCTATAAACGCTTGCCATTTGATTTTTTGTTCAGGAATCTTTAGGTCGTCATACGTAATCACATCGATTCTTAAGCTTGTAAAATCTTGTCTGAATGTTGTATAAATGATATCATGTTCCATGGCTTTCATATCCCACATTTCTTCCACATCGCTATAGTTTTCAAACTCTTTAGCCGGTCTTTATAGAACGTCATAGATACCAAATAAACAGTTTGCAGGTTTATATGATTCAACTTACCATTGCTAAAGTATTTGATTGATTAACTTGCAAGAGCACGTGCATGTGGTATATTTAAGTTTTGTCTTGTTGATGTTACGTATCGACTGAAATGTGAAATCCAATAATTCAATACCAACACTAAAAGGTCATTAAAAACTATTGAACAGTAGTCCTACAATTTTGTCTCTTAAAACTAAGATTTTAGTTACATAATTTATTTGCAACTGAAAATAAAAAAATTCCTTCCACATCGCAGAGAAACTTTGAAATGTTTTTTTTTTTTTTTTTGTCAGGAGGAAATCTTCAAGAGACACTTGGCAGTATTCGACACCAAGTAGTGCGGGATTCTTACCTCACTAAAAACTCCTCGTAATCAGAACCAATCTATGAACGATCGACAACAGATTTTTCTTTCTCAATAATATAATCGCTTTAAGGGAAGCTTATGCTTATACTTTTAATGCTTCCCATGACTTTTAGACCATTAGCTCGTGTGCCTGTTTCTTCTTAATCTCCGAACATTGCCTCTTGTATTTAATACGAACTCCATTTCAGGTTGATATAACTATGCAGTCGCTGATTGTGTGAAACAGCATGTTTTCTTACAACTTCTGTAACCGTTTCTATTTGTAGTTCGCGATGTAAATCGCTATTTCTTATATACCATGGTGCATTTACTATTCCACGAAGGACTTTGTTGAACTTTTGGATGACTTCAGTATTTGTTTTTTTGTACAGCTCCATAATTGAATTCCATAGGTCCAAACAGGTCTAAGTACTTGTTTATAAAGCATTATTTTATTTTCGACAGATAAGTCAGAATTTCTACCGAGTAACCAGTACATTTTTCTATATTCAAGTTCAGCTCTTCCCTTTTCTTTTTGATATGCTCTTTCCATTTTAGCTTTGCATCCAAATTCATCCCAAGGTATTTGGCCGTATTGGCGTAAGGTACAGCTTGATTGTTGATGAATATTTGAACGTAGCTTAACTTTTTATTTGTAAAGTTTATATGTGTAGATTTAGCTTCATTGAGCTTGATACGCCATTTTTTGGTCCAATTACTAACGGTGTCGACGGCATTTTGCAATTTCTCAGCAGCCTTGCAAAAGTAGCCATAATGGTGTTGTTATCCACTGGAATATCCCTTGTATATAGCAAATACAGGGTAGGTCCTAGGACGCTTCCTTGTGGAACACCGGCTTGTATTATACTTAGCTTTGAATATTCTTGATCATACCGTACTCTGAAGAGCCGGTTTGAGATATAAGATTTTAGTATTTCGTAGTACTGCCTGGGTAGGTCCCTCTAGCCCCTCATGCCTTGTCGAATACTTGAGCAACATCTAAAAATATAGCCGAACATACTTGTTTTTCTTCTAATGCTTTTTCAACTGCATCCGTTATTCTATGAACTTGGTCTTTCGTGGAATGTTTATTTCTAAATCCAAACTGATGATTTGGGATTAGATTTCTCTCTTCTATGACTTTGCTTAGTCTTTTCAGTAGCAATTTTTCAAAGACTTTTGCCATTATTGGTATAAGCGATATTAGTCTGTAAGACGTCACTTCTATTGGTGGCTTACCTTGCTTTGGTATAACAATTACTTACTTACTTACAGCAATTTTCCAATGATGTGGGATATATTGGGCCTTTAGGCATGCATTTATTATGAATTGGAGTTTTATGAAGGCTTTTAAAGGCATTTATTTCATAACCTGAGCAGTTATTAGATCGTACCCAGGTGCTTTTTTGTTCGATAGTTGATTTCGACACACACTTTTTATTTCTTTGAGTGTGACAATTGGTATGTCAACTTCATCGTAACTGTTTTCAGATGTATTTGCTGGGAATGCCTTAAAAACATTCGCAAGATGTTCTGCAAACAGGTTAGCTTTTTCTTTCGGATTTCCGATCCAATTCCCATTTAGAGATTATATTGGCGGGTTTTGTAACTGCGGTCTTTTCAGGCGCTTAGCTGCTTTCCAGAGCGAATAATCGGTTGAAGCATCAGGCGTTAAATTTTTCAGGAATCTACTTAATGAATCATTTTTGAATTCGTAGATTTGTTTTTTTCAGTTCGTTGCTTTGCCGGTTAAACGCTGTTTTGTCGTCTGGAAATCTAGTATTTTGCCATTTTCTTCGAGCTCTTCTCTTCTCCAATATCAACTCTCTTATCTCGGCAGTGTATTTTGTTTCAGTTTGCTTCCTACTCGAGTAAGTTGGTGTACTTCCTTCTGCAGCTTGTTGAACATCGGCAATGAATTGTTCTACTTCAAGGTCGATTTGCTCTTTTGTTTCCATAGGGCAGTGTTTTTCAATCTTTTTGATTTCGTGACCCCCTTACAGTTTGAAATTTTCTGGCGACCCCCTCTCGTCATAGAAAGCAAAAGAGTAACTTAACGAAAAGACTACATACGCTAGGTAATGATTTTTTCTACTTTGGTACATTTATCTATTATTCACGCGGGCTTATTTGCGTCGTCTTTGCGGCCTCAAAAAGCACCACGCGCATGCCACCCACTTACTTGAACATGTTCAAATGTTCATGAGGAAGCAAAGTGTTCACGCAGAACAAGAAGTCGGAAAATTAAAGAACAGCCAATGTTTTGCTTTTCAGTTTGACAAATCTACAGATGTTTTTGTGGTATTTGTCCGCTTTGAAGCAGATGAAGATTGTTGAAGATTATCCAGCAGACTAAAGATTTGCAGTATCGCCTCGCATGCCTTGTATGATACAGAGCTTGCATAATTTACAATCGAAGCTTTTGACTTACTTTCCGGGATTGCACTCTGAAGCTGACAATGGGCGTCGATGGATTTTAAACCCTTTTTTGGACAAATCTGATGTTTGATGTAATGAGCTGATGTCACCACAAAATCGAAAGAATGTCTTCTAGACTTGTCTGCAGATGGCATGCTCAAAATGGAATTCTGTTCTCAGAGTGTCGACGTATTTTGGATGAAAATAAAACACGAATATCTAGAAATGGGAGGGGAAGCTCTTAAATTATTGGCGTTATTCGCCACTTCATACCTGTGTGAGCAAACTGACATTTTCTTCCATGGTAGGTAGGTAGAAGAGGTATAGGCTGCTGCTAGGAATTGATTTGATTATTAACGTTTCAAAAATAGCACCACTTTTTGATAAACTTTTGAAAAATAAACAAGCGCATTCTTCTCACTGAAATTGTGTTTTTGTTGTGTAAAAACTTCTACTTTTTGTTTTTAGCCGGCGACCCCCCGAGTAAGACTTCGTGACCCCCCAAGGGGTCGCGACCCACAGATTGAAAAACACTGCTATAGGGGATAGCTTTCAAGCTTTTCTCTCAATTCACTCCAGTTTGTTTTATTATTTACAAGCCTAGGATTACTTTTTTCCATTATCTCTGATTCATTAAGTGATAAAATCACCGATGTATAATCTGATGATAAGTCATAAATACCTTCGACTCTTATATGGTTTCGTTTGATACCTTTAACTATGAAATAGTCAACAAGGTCTGGTATTTTGCTTGAATCCGATGGCAAGTATGTTGGTGATCTGGAAGAATAAAACTCGCAATTGTATTTGAGGCATGCTTTGTAAAGCCTTCTGCCTTTTGTTGTTATAAGTCTGGATCCCCAATGGGTGTGCTAAGCATTAAAGTTACCGCCAACAAAGAAGTTGTGTCCTAGTAAATTTAGCAGTTCTGTATAATCATCTTCAGTCGGGGAACGCTTTGGCGGGCAGTATATTGATGCCAACTTAAAGTCTTTCTTTTTCATACCAATACTAATTATTGTTACTTGCCTATTCTCGTTTGTAAACATAGCTTCTTCATGGTGTTTTAAGCTCAGCTGGATAAGGAGCGTGGTAGCAAATAAAGTTTGATATTAAATCATCAAGAACCAGTCCACTTGAGAAATGAGTTTCGGACACCAGACAAATATCTATGTGTTCGATGTCTAAGAAGATTTTTAATTCTGATAAATGGTGTAAAGACCGTTTGAATTCCATGTTCCAATTTTTAGTGTTCTGTCCATCATTGTTTTTTAAGAGCTACTTCTTCACTTAGCCGTTTGATGTTCAAATCTGACTGTCAATTCTTTTAAGAATAAGTTCAAGAATTTCTTTAATGGAAGTTTCTTCATTCTTCCGCGCGTTTTTAACAATCTGTGAATAGGATTTATTTTCATCGCTTTTGCTTTTAACAGCTTCCTTCGGAAGTTCTTTCTTACCTTTATCTTCAGCTTCAGGAGTTCTTTTTGTGTTTGCTGAATTGCCAGGCTTTATTTAACTTTGAAATGTGAAAAAAAATGTTTACACATTTCTGCTCATAGTCTTCGGCTAGAATGTGTAGCATGGGGAAATTGCGTTTTCTGTCAAAAATAAGTTGTTTTCAAAATACTCAAACAAAACGTGTGGTATAATGTGGATGAATGTGTTTAAATGTGCGGTTATGGGTGCGTACTCGAACGCTACTAATAAGTACATTCAAAAACCCATACATTTTATGATACTTGAAAAAATACAAAATGGGTAAAATTAAAAACAAAAGAAATATTTTCAGTCCTGAGGTTTGTTTGAATATAACAAAGTGCCATCCTTCGGGCCACAGCTCGTTTTTGGATTTCATTGTGGATGTTTGCTCTCAATAACTCTTGTCTTACTGGTGATCCTTCGAAGATACTTAATTACTTAAGGTGGCGCTACAGTCCGGGTTGGACTAGGGCCTCAACCAACATGCTTCTCCAGACAGCTCGGTCCCTAGCTAGCTGCCTCCAGTTTTGCACTCCAAGTTGGTTGAGTAGGAGTACTTGCGTGCGCCACCTGAATCGCGGTCTTCTTCTACTGTGCCGTCCCTCGGGATTGGATTCGAATACTTTCCGGGGCGGAGCGTTGGTGTCCATTCGCTCTACATGACCCAGCCATCTAAGCCGCTGGACCTTGACTCGTTTGGCAAGGTCAATGTCGCTGTACAGTCCGTACAGTTCGTCGTTAAATCTTCTTCTCCACTCTCCATCTAAGCAGACGGGACCAAAAATCATCCGAAAAATTTTTCTCTCGAAGCATCCTAAAGCGTTCTTGTCTACCGTTGACAAGGTCCCATGCCTCTGCGCCATATATAAGAACCGGGATGATCAGTGTCTTATACAGTGGCACTTTAGTTGCTCGAGAGAGGACTTTACTACTCAATTGCCTTCTTAGTCAGCGATTGGCAAGAGTTATTCTTCGTTTGATTTCAGCGCTGGTGTCGTTGTCTGAATTAATAGCGGCGCCTAGGTAGACAACGTCCTTAACTACACGTCGGTGTTGGGTGTCCTTTCTTGATGACAGCATATACTTGGTCTTGCCCTCATTGACCACTAAACCCATCTTCTTCGCCTCCGTCTCAATGCTCATAAACGCGCCATTGACATCACGCTGCGTTCTTCAAATTATGTCAATATTGTCGCCATATCCGAGAAATTGAACGGATCTTTGAAAGATTGTTCCTCTTGTGTTGACTTGGGAGGTTTGCAATATTCTTTGAAGAACGATGTTGAAGAAGTCGCATGACACGACGATACATCGAATGTATCGGTGAGATCTTTTCCGACCCTGATGGAGCAGCGTGCGTTTTCTATCGGCATCCAACACAATCGGACAAGTTTCGTAGGGATGCCAAAACTAGACATGACTCTATATAACTCCCCTCTATATATGCTGCCATACGCGACCTTAAAGTCGATAAAAAGGTGATAAGTATCGATTTGAAGCTCCTGGGTTTTTTCCAAGATCTGCCGTAGTGTGAAGATTTGGTCTATGGTGGACTTTCCTGGTCTAAAGCCGCACTGATAAAAACCTATCAGGTTGTTGACGAATGGCTTCAGACGCTCACACTATACGGCAGAGAGGATCTTGTACGCGATGTTAAGAAAACTGAAACCTCTGTAGTTGGCGCAGTTCAGAGGGTCTCTTTTCTTGAGGACCGAGGAAACAATGCTGAAGTTCCATTCATCAGGCATGCTTTCTTCCGACCATATTTTGCAAATGAGCAGGTGCATACTCCTGACCAGGTCATCGCCGGCCGATTTAAACAATTCGGCAGTGAGGCCATCAGCTCCAGCAGCTTTGTTGGACTTTAGCTTGGATACTGCTGTCTTCACTTCGTTCAGGTCGGGTTGGCGGAATTGTTGGTCTATGTCGCCTTAATCGAATAGTTCTATCTCTCAAACAGCGGAATTGGGTTCATCATCGCCGTTATAGAGCTTGGAGTAGTGGTATTTTCATAACATCAGCATTGACTGTGGTTCCACCACGATGTTCTCTTGATCGTCTTTGCGGGCTTAGGCTCGGGGCTTATAGCCCGAGGCTATTGCTTTTACCTTTTCGTAAAACTTTCGAATCTCATTGTTGCTGTGGCACCTTTCTATCCCCTCGATCGCGCGCTTCTCATGCTCTCTCTTTTTCCGTCTAAGAAGCCGGTGTTCGTCTCTCCTCTTCTGTTTGTAGAGCTCGCAAGCAGTTCTAGTCTTTTCAAAGAATACTGTTTATAAACTGGTTGTCATTCAAGTTTCTCTCTAGCAACCAGTAACAAAATTCGAATTTCATCTCAAAATTATTCGGAAGTAGTTCCTGCACAGGTGTATGGTGATATGGATGCATATTTTGTGGAGACTCTTTGTTTGGAAACATTAAACTGTAGAGCCAAGCGCCTTATGCTAATGGAAGGATCGATCTAAACAGCTGCCAGAATTCTTTCATCGACCAAAACTCTTCTTATGGTTGCAGTTCCTGCGTTAGGTCTTGCAGTTAATACTGATCCAGTTTCTCCAAAAGGTATTTCCAAAAACATTTTGAGAAGGAAGTCGTCTGTTGGGATAAAGTTCCGGGTATCTTCTTTGTGCTCTTCTTGAATTTAGATTGCAAACCCCAACGAATTAAATGTCTGCGTATTCTTCTCTCATAAATGAATGCATTTCAAAAAGCTCTCTGATATGATAAACTGATGAACAACGATTAACAATTTTTTATTGAACAAAAAGATATTTACAATTGACACTTACGTTACTTAATTATATTGTAAATTTTGCTGTGTTGGCACATAAAGGGCCTAACGATATACATTGTCGATTATTTAGATTAAGAGTAAAACTTAAGTTAATGGTTATTAAAAAATATAATACATTGTTAGTTTTTGATAAATGTAGGAGTGTTCAGTTCCTGTTGTCCTTGGGGTTAGTTGTGGTTAAGGATGGCGGAGGGTGGTGGTGTAGGAGTTGGATTGGGCGGGCGGGTGATGTGGTGATAGAGCAGCTAGCCACGGTGGTGGGTTGACGCTGCCTCAGCGTAGAAGGCCATTGCCTCATCGTTGTTGAATGTGTCGTCTTCTATAAGTGTCATGGCATCGATGTATCTCGGGTCCGGGTGTCGGTCTTCTTCTGTTATCCTCCTTACTAAGGGGTTCGGATGGTTGGCCAGGTTTTCCAGTAGGCGTCTTTCAGATTGCACCAAGTATTTGTCTATGGGAATGACCCTTGCTTCTTCATAGAGCTTTCTGTTGCTGACGTTTTTCCTGCGTATCGAGTCGTAGCCAAGCCCTGTGCATATGCGCAGAACCTTCCTCTCGAATACAGCCAGTTTTTGCATTCTAGTTTTGGATATTGTAAACCAAACATGGAAGCAGTAAGAGATCACGGGTCGTAATAGCTGCTTGTACAGCAACAACTTTGTGTTTTGGCTGAGTCCACTTCTTTTGCGCATCAGTGGATGGATGCGATGGAAAGCAAAGTTAGCTTTTTTGACGACTGCAGTGGCGTGTGGGTTGAAACGCAGCAGTTCGTTGAAGTGGACTCCTAGATACTTGACCTGCTTTTTCGGCCAGAGTTGTGTACCGTCGGGAAGGTTTACGCAGATGTTGTGGCAGTTTGTGGCTGATCTCGAACGTCTCCGTCCTTGTGTTGGTCTTCTTATGCAAATTAGCTCGGATTACGCTGAATTAATTCTGATTCCCCATAGTTTGTAGTTAGTACTCGAAGAGCTTCTTTATAGCAGCGATCACAGGTGACAGTGAGTGCGCGTAGGTCAATGAGTCATCCGCAAAGAGAAGGTTGGTGGTGTTTTCTGGTTGAGGTTGGTCCGAGGTGAAGATGCTGTATAGGAAGGGACCTAGTTTCAATCCCTGCTCGGATGGGTCTGGTTGAAGACACGGTGTTGTCTACTTGCACGTAGAAAGATCTGGAATGAAGAAAATTAAATAAAATTTTTATTAATGAAGTGTAAAATGGTTAGTTTATGGATAAGGCCGTTTATCCAGACACTATCAAATGCCTTCTCAACGTCCAAGAAACATCCAACTGTTGTTTGGTGGTTGTTGAGTTTTCTTATAACGTCCCCTTGGAGCTTCAGGAGCGGATGAATGGTAAAATGTTTCTCCCGGAATCCAAACTGCATATTCGGGATAATGCTGTTGTCATTGCAGAATGCCTTGAGTCTTCGGAGAACCAGATACTCCAGAATTTTGCTAACGTTACTGAGTAGGGATATGGGCCTGTAACCATACACAAAGTTTCGGTTACCTTTTTTGGGAATGGCCACGATCTTCGCCTTTTTCCATCGCTCGGGAAAGTGGCAGTTGTTGAGGCAGTTGTTCATCACAATGGCCAGAAAGATCATCACTGTCTGAGGAAGTATCTTTAGAACGAATTTTGAAATTTTATCCGGCCCAGCTGATTTTTTTGATTTGGGCGCCCACTTTGGATCAAATCTAGATTATCTTCTGGGTTTGTGAAAATGGTGCGTTCACTGGGATCACTTGAAGGGTTTTCGTCACTGAAAACAGTTTTTTCGATTGTGCTTCCTTCAATCAGCTGGATGGTTGAGTCCACATCATTTAGGAATGCAGGGTCAGAAGGTGGAGTTGACACGAAGTTTTCTTCAAAAAATTCGACAAATCCTTCTGCTTTATCCTCGGATGATGATACATCTCCTCTGTTGGTAGTGATTTTCTCTGGCATATCTGGCCTTTTGCCGACTATCCTGTTGATGTTTTTGAAGGTATCCGGACCAGGTTTGATGTTTTGCAGTCTCTTTTAGAATTGCATGTTATTGTGGTGCTGAACTGCATTCCTGAGCATTGTGTTGGTACAGTTGAGCTCGCACAGCCAAGACTGGTAATCGTAATTGCTTGTGTTGAGTTCACGTTGCTGAATCCTCAGAATTCTTTTCCTCAGTCGTTGTCGATGGTGGTACAGGTTCTGAATGTAGGCTGGTAGGTGCTGGTATCTATCCTTGGATGTTTTCGGCTTCTTTTGGCTATCTAAGGCATTTTTGACGGCTGTTTCCAGGTCCTCGATAGCAGCATCAATTTCCGTGTTTTGCAGGTTTCTGTTGGTTGGTGGGATGGTTATGCCGTCCTCGACATCTCTTTGAAGCTTCTCAACATGCAACTTCGAGTAGTTGATGAAATACTTTGGTGGTGGTTCTGAAATGATAAAAGGTTCATTAAGGTTAATAGAAATTTGTACCGCTTCGTGGTCGGAGTCACTGGGTAGTGCCGTGCAAACAAAGTTTCATAACTTGGGTAGTACATGCACTAGGTTAGATGTTGCTAGGAAGAAGTCCAGAGTTGGAGGTGTCTTAGGAAAGGTCGGCTTTGGTTGAGATATGACAAAGAGATTGTGATTCGCGCTGTTATCGTCCAACCAATTGGTAATGGCCATTCCTTCAATACTGCATGTGGTGTTTATCCAAAGGGTATGTCGAGCGTTGAAGTCACCGCCTATTAGTCCGTATGTCCTTCCACTGACGAAGTTGTTGAGTTTTTGAAGATCGTCTTTGATATCGGTGACGTTGGATGAGCACTTCGCGTAGATGGCCACTACTCCAAGTGTTTCATCGTTTCCAAGTTGAACGGTGATAGCCGTGGCCTCAATCGTCTTTAGCCCTTGGATTTTACTCTTGGAAAATTACTCCCATTGCAAGCTGTTGCAATAAAAGTCCGTAAAAAACCCAAAATTAGATTTTTTACCTGTTTTAGATTTTTCCAAGTGTCATAAAATGTATGGGTTTTTGAGTGCACTTATCAATGAAAATTTTATGATAAGTGCACATTTAAATAAGAACATTTGATAAGAACTGAATATTTATTTCTTATACATTGAATGGAAAGATAACAAAAAGCGTAGGTTGGAACATCATACAATTGAAGTAAAACTATCTAAATAAATGCTTTTGATTTGTTACTTTTCGCTTCTGACTTTGTGCTGTTCTTTTTCTTATATTTTCAGATAGCTCTTGAACCTTGTTTTTTCCGAGAAGATTGTGCTTGAAAGACGCTTTAAATAGCGTGTAAAGTTATTCAACCAGTAATCAACTTATCGAAAATAAATTTTTTCAACCAACAGAGAAGTCTAGGAGCTTGAGTCTACCTACTAACTTTACTAAGGCACAAAATCAATAAAAGGAAAAATGGATCCACGATATCCAGTTGGCTTATATAAACCCACGTTGCCCCAGACCCTCCTCTGCGTGTGTAGGTTCCAGTTTATATTGTGCACCCAAAATTTGAAAAACGATTTATTTGACGCTCTCGTATAAAGTGAAGCTATCAGAAATCAACATGATCTTTCGGCCAAAAGGACTTCTGGAGTAAATCGACAAAGTTTAATAATCGACTAATCACAATCGTATGCAAGAGATGAAAAACTGAATTCATAATATCCAGTTGGTTTATTTGGTCTGTGATGTGTCATACCCAAATTGCATGTCCTATATGTGCTGGTTCCTGTTTTCAATAGCGACGGTACCCAATACAAGAAACCGTCCTTAATATGTAAAAGCACTTCTCTTCGGTGGTTCCAGTGCCCAGTACGCAGAACTTATTATATTACGTGCCTGAGGAAAACTACAAAGATCCTGACCAGAAGTACTCGGTTTTTCCAGAGATTTTATACAATGTAACATGAAAGCGACTATTTCTTATCTATGATCAACAAGCGATATGAATGATGTTCGTCTTAAGTATACTCAAACTAAGCCATCAACTCAAAGAATGAAATTATGTGCAAGTTGACTGGTAAGTGGACTTTTTGAATTAACAATAAAAAAAAACTTGCCAACTTGTAGATATTTTATAAATTTAACCTGACAAAAATCAAATAATTAAGCAGCTACCCGATTGTGTTGCAATGTTAAAAGAAGTAACTTTTGTTAAGTAAAACAAATTGTTGTCATAAATGTTTGGATAGGCGTGGGGTAGTGGCACCAGGTCTCAAAGAGTAAAAATAATGAGTTGAAATTATATTAAAAGTAGATTGAGAATGTTAAGATTAAAGAGACTAGCTGTGATGGCTATTGACTCTGAGTGGAAAATGTTTATCAAGTTTTAAATTTTAAGTGACATAAAATATGATAGACTAATTCTATATTTTTTTGATTTGGAATTTTCAGGAGTTCATATTTTGATGGTTTGTTAGTTGAAGTTTAAGTAATTTTACAATTTTTAAGCAAATGTTCTAGACTACGTGTAATTCTGCAGGTGTTGCGTGTTGGAGGGTTTTGTATGTTGAAATCTGATAGGGATTTCGAAGTTCTCTTGTTTGTCTTTTATTAATAGTTTTTACTGATTCGACCATCCTGACTTGGTTCGTCGTCCTCGTCAACGAATTTAGGTCCAAATCCACCCAGCGCTTCATTCGATCTGCCGACCAAGTGGACGTTGTGATAATAGCGTCCGCTTTCGTTAGCTCGATCTCCATTTCATCCAGGGTTGTTCGTCCAATTTTATCCTTCTGTTGTGTGTGCGTTTGCTGAGTATCTCACACTATTTTCCTTATTGACAGTCCACGCTCTTTTGCGACTCTGTGTGCACTGTCGTGAGACATGACCGGGTTGATTGCAGTTGTAGCAAGTCGGTTTACTCCGTTGTTGTGCCGGTTGTCTATACGTTGTTGATATTTTTTCGTTGTTTCGCTGTTGTTGATGCCAGTTTGGTGATTCATAGACTGTTTGCCGATTGACAACATATGTTCTGGGTATACTGGAAGATGGCTAATATCGGGAGTTTTCACGGATGCTTTCACACCATTTTACCTTCTCAATGAGTTCCGGAATACCATTGATGGTTGCTGCAGCTAAATTAGAACTAAATTAGAGTATGGGTTATTCAACCCTGTCAGTATGTATTGTATGATCGTTCGATCCGCTAAATGTACTCTTTTTCCCAGCATATCAATTTCAAAGCAGAAATTTTCGATGGACTCGTTAGATTGTCTTGTTCTTCGTGCCAATTGTTGGTGTACATCTCTTTCGTTCTGTTGAGAGCCAACTTCCCCTGGCTCTCAACTCGATTGTCGTTTAGTCTCTTGTTTAGTGTCCCACCAGAACCTTGCGGAGTCTTTCATTTTTGTTGCTGCTGCCATCAGGAGGGCCCTTTCCTCCCACTCATATATCTTAAGGTTCTCAACGCGGTCTATCCAGCTGCTGGCTGACATCGATGTTGGATCGCCTGGAGTAAATGCCGGCAATGTCTCAGCAAATTCTTTAAAACTACACTATATACCAGGTCTTCGGTTTCGAAGCGTTTTAATTTATTCGCAATATCTCGTTCTTTAATCAAAAGATTCCTCTCAGATTTCTCTCTCTTCGAATGAGGTCCCACTCGCGCTCTTCCGTTGTTTGGGTGTCGTGCGTTTCTGTTTCGGACGCGGTTCGCTTCACCGGTGGATGGAGCTCCCAAATCCACTATCTCGGTGCAGATCGGTTTTGGTTTTCCTTACCGTAGCCAAGAAGCCGACTCACAAGTGCCTTTTTTTCCTGATGTATCCTCGATTCCTCAGTTCGCTTTGTAGCTGCTTAGTGCAAACTTTTTCTATTTTAGTTTAGCTGTAAAGAGAATCAGTTTTCGTCAGCCTGGTTTTAACATGTTCCATCTATTGTCCGTACAATATGAAAAAATTGAAATCACTTATATGCAAAAGTACCACAATCTTTGCAGTACACTGCTTTGGTTCACAATAAACACAAATTTTTCATATTTTTATACAACTAGATACCATAACTTAACTTTCACATTTCAAGGCAAATCCCACTACTGATGTTGCGTCTTTAAGTCGGTAGTTGTTTGTAATTAAGATAGAAAATATTAGTCTTTCATAGTCATCTTTCTCAAACAAGGCTTTGTAGCGTGTGTAGCATTGCTCGAAAGTTGCCCCAGTTACCTCTTCGTATCTAAGTTCTTGAAAGTTCTTGTTGAGTACCTCCAAGACGTACTCGGTTATGACCTTTCCTTCTTTACAGCCAGCAATTGGTCAGTTTACCAATTAAAGTATTCTGGTTAGTCATCAGCGCTGAAAAAAGATCCATTAACGTCTTGTCCGACGTATTTGGCGGTGTCGTTGAAATGTTGACTGTCGCTGCTTTTAATCTGAAATTTTCGGTTTAATCCGCCGGTGAAAAAAGGTAATCCTCGTCGCCACTGTTGCGTCTTTTACTCGGTAGTTGAAAGAGAAGTGCATATATCTAAACAATAAAATATGAGTAAAAGTAACTTATTATTTAGATAGAAAATATACACTAACTACATCAAGATACGAATGTTTTTTTACAGAAATCTAAATGTCAACTCACTGACATTTCATGTTTATACTCTTGGATAAAGGGTGATCGTAACAACTGATTTATAACCAATAAGGATTAAGGATAATGAAAGAACATTCAGTTTTATTAATTCACATAAATCTTTATTGTTTAACCAATATTATAGTATTTTTTTTTTTTTTTTTTAATTTGATAGGATGAAGGTGAAAATTACCCCTACAAGCACGTCGACCTGAAACATCTTTTGTGCTGTTCCCTTAGGTTTAAAAACACGTAGTGTATAGGTTAGTTAGAGATTGATCAGTGGTATGTATACAGTCAGGAAAATGAGTGACCAAAAGTAGGCTCAGAGTTTCACTGTAACTTTGGGTGAAACTACCATCCGATTTTCTTAAGAGACCAATACCGTTGTTATGGTCTTTAGCTAAGGCTTTTTGAACTCTAATTGAAGAAGGCAAGTTATCGATACTTTCACAGAAGTTTTTCCAGGTAAGTCGTTTTTGCCTTCTTATCATCGAATTGTAAGTCGTTAGAATTGTTCGATATTCGCTCCACGAATTGGTTCGTTTAGCTTTGTTGAACATCTTTCGAAGCTTTCTTTTTAACTTCTCCAACTCACTGTTCCACCAGGGAACATCGCGATTTGAGTTGGTTTGTCTAATGTGACAGCTGGACTCGTATGCGCTTGTGATTTGTGAGCTTAAGCGTGTTGCTTCCCTTTCAAGTTGATAAGGAGAGTCAATGTTTGGATAGGATGGTTCAAATTCACAACGAAGTGTCTCTGTGTAGAGATTCCATTCCGTGTGTCTTGGTACCCTATTGTTTTCTAGATTGTTGTAATTCGGCCTTGACAGATCAAATCTGATGTGCCGGTGGTCCGAGAATGATATCTCTTTCGAGACATGCCAATTGAGAATGTTGTTGGCTATGGCAAAACTTGCCACTGTCATATCCAACACTTCTTTCCTAACGGAGGTAACAAAAGTAGGTTCATTTCCCTTGTTTAGAATATCTAAGTTTGAATACATAAGAAAATCTAAAAGTGACTCACATCTTTTGTTGATGTCTCTACTACCCCATATGGTGTGATGGGAGTTGGCATCACATCCAAGTAGTAGCTGTCTTCCCCTTGTGTTACAGTAGCCAACTAACTTTTTTACCTCTTCAGGTGGTGCGGAGGTAGTATCTTGTAACGAGTTTTTTTTCTTCGAGGTTATGCTGGCACACCTTAAACTTCCCAAACTAGCTCGTAATGGGTTCGTTTCCTCCTCGTTAGCAAAAAAAAAAAATATGCCAGTCTTAGTGCATCCCGTTGTTGTTGATGCGCGAGATGTTTAAGCCTAAACCCACCCTACCTGGTTGTTTTTCTCGCTAAAAACAACACCTTTACTTGGCTTCTTCACTGCCCTAATTAGTCGTCATCCTCCTCTTACCTGTCTTCTCACCCTCTTTTCAAAAAAATTAGTTCAAATTCATCATGTTAGGCTTTATTAACATTAGTGTTTCAACCAAAGTCTTGACTTCATAATTACCAATTTTTAGATCTGATTTCAATTACGTTTTATACATTATATATATTACGATTTATAATTCCATTCTGAAATTTATCTTTACTTTAAATTCAATTCAAAACTATCAATCTTTAGCTTTCTTTAATATACTATTATCTTTTACTTATGTGGCAATCATTAATCGTTCTTGAAAACCTCTGTTAAATCGATTCTCACGCTATCGAGTTTATTACTTGTTAGGGAATTCCGTTCCTCTTTTATCTTTTGAAAAATTGCTTTATTTCTTTAAATTTATCGAACAAAATGACTGCTGTATCACCTCATTCGCGCAGATTCGAACGGTAAAAAAAAATTTCAACTTTTGTTCAAGTCAATAACCTGATGCCAAGATAAACTAAAAACTTACCCCTTTCTTTTTCGGTTGAAGTGGCCACTGCAGCAGAAGTTGTCGGAGGTATGGAGCAGACTGAAAATTAAATGTGCTTTCCCTTTTTTTTTTCTTAGCGTAAAATTGAATTTTTTTCTAACTACCGTTCTCTTTACCGTCGCGAATGTTGTCTCGTTTACGTTTCACGCAAGTAAAGACTTTCAGATATTCAAGAATTATCAACTACCACCACTAGGAGATTTATATTGCAAAGCAAAAAAATAAGGATCAAACAGAAATTGATATATAAAAAAAATTTAACACAAGGATTAATCAGGGTTTGAACAGGGGGCTCTGCTGATCTGCAAGACTGCTGCCTCCACCTAGGCGGTCGTGACCACTGCCCTGGCTGCCTGAGTTGGAGTCTTCGATTTTTTTCTGCTGCTTACGCGGCACAGTTTTCTAGTCCCCAGACCAAATTTTTCTTTTTCTCAGGGATTACGATTTCAGCCGCCTGTTGCTTAGGCGGCGCAACCCACGCAATAAAATTGCTGCAACTCCTAAAGGAGTTAAATTCACTTTAGCCACAAGTTTACATTCAATTTGAAATATATATAGATACCTGCTTCTGGATTGAAATTTCTCTTCTTCCTTCCTTTAATTCTAATTTCAGAATTTTGAGCGTAGAGATAATTCTAGTTTCTTGGAAATGGCTAAATTACCAGATACTTGTCTGGCCCCAAATCACTCCGAAGTTATATTTTAACACCACACTTTTTCTTTTTATGCTTTTCTCTTTATTTTTCTTTTAAATCTTTTCGGGAAATTTCAGGCTACACTGGCCAAATTGGGGAATTAGTGTAAGCACGTTTACTCAACGCCTCTACTAAAATTGATCTAATGGCTGCCTGGTTCCGCCGTGAATTTAGCCGGCTTCCTGGAAAGTCGGCTGGAAAGTTAGATGTCAGGCGGCTGGAATGGTCAGTTGAGGACGGGGATGTTATTGAGGATTTACAGGGTCGTTACCCTGTATATCAACATATAACTTATTTTGAATTCGTAAAAAAAATGTCACGTTTAATAAACTCGTTGTCGGATAAATCTTATATCGAAGAATATAGGTAACAATCTCCCGGGTAGCAGGCTGAGGTTATTACAATGTTTTGTAAGCCTCTTGCCGTGGGGATCTCAGCTAGTACCGCAACGAGATCATTTGTTATGAATTCTGGAATGGGAAGAAAGTTAGTTCTTTTATGGAATTTAAAGCGTTTGCGAGCAGCTCCACGAAGCTTGACGCCCGCTTTTTGAGTTGTTTTGATCGTTTGATCAGTGTGTGTTGAAGGGGCAGCTTCGTTAAAAAGTTTCGCCTCCTCCAAAGAACCAATAGGTGGAAGGTCGTCAAGACCTGTCTCCATTGGTGTGGATGCAATTAGAGCAGCATCACTCTCTTTAAAGTTAACATTAAAAATATCAATTTTGTACCCACGAGTATCAGGGAAAGGAGGTCACCATTGGCAGAGCCCTATGCCAACGTAAAGGACTTACAATTTAAACTGGATTTGCCTAGGTATCCAGAGTTCGCGACTAGCGACTAAGAACTCCTTAGCCATTCAGCTTTCGGCGTCGCTGTTTAAGCACTGGCTTAAGGATTGTTTATCGACCTTTACTGGTCTAGATCCGTTATGTTCGGTTATTGCGTAAACAAGTTGCAGTGGCACCTCGAGCAGGATGTTATTTGCTAACGCATAACGGTCTTGAAAAGGAAGAGGCTAGAGTTTCATGGAATACCAGACTTTTATTGCGCTTCACCTGTTCCTGGATCTTATGTCCCTGGCCACCTCTTTATGTAGTATACTCGTACTATATTATACTTAAAATGAAACTTATACTTAAAATGAAACACGTCTGCTCACGATGGCGTTTGCTTAAGAAGTGTTGCTTACGCGTTTCTCACTCATAGGGATTTCTGTTGTAAAAAATTGATTTTTGGTCTGATTGAAATGTTAACTTATAATCGCTCGTTTTCTTCAAGTAAAGGAAAATTTTTTTGACAGCGTTCCAATGAGCTTGCCTTGGTGTATTGTTAAATTTGCTTACATTTCCAATTGCAAAAGCAATATCTGCTCTTGTACACTGCGACAAATACAAAATTGAGCCGGCAGCCTCTTGATATGGCAGACTTTCCATTAGCCCCAATTCGTCTTCAGTCTTCGCTGACTTGTCCTTGGTCGGTTTGCTATTGAAATATCACTTATAGGTGGTTTCTTTGCATCAAAAATTATATTTCGATTTGTTGTCAGATGTTGTGTTGCACCGGAATCTAGATACCAATCACCTCTGTTATAATTTCCCGTTAAAAATACCGCACTGAATGATGCACCAGTTTTGCCATCCGAATATTTCCCTTTTGTTGATTTATAGCAATCGCTTTTGTTTGGGCAGTCAGGAGATCTATGACCTCTTCTGTTGCAAGAAAAACAGCGAATGCCTTTTGATTTGCAATGGCCTTTGCCCTCTTTATTTGAAGCATTGGATTTACCAAAAAACACGCCTTAAGTTGAACCACTTGGTTGCTCGTCTTGAAGCAATTTCATTTTAACTGCATCGCTAGTGAATTTATGGTTAATATATCGACGGCCATTACATACGCCGCATATTCATCTCGTCAACCATTGAGAAGAAAATACGCGTCCAACTTTAAACCAATTACATTCAGTTTCTGTGATGCACCGACAATTTAACCAATGTTTTCTCCGTGTACCAGTACTTCAGCACGACCGAACATAATACGCAACTAATCCATTATTGCGTCAGCGTGGGCAGATCGCTAACCACCTGGTATGCTTCAACTTTTAAAGCCTTACGCAAACGTGCGACGTTTTCTTTTGTGCTGAATTTCCCCTCTAACGTGGTTGATTTGTACACCTTCTCAAAGTATGGCCACTCCCTCTTATTCTCGCCCGAAAAAAGTGTTAACTCTTGGACGTTGTTGCGATTAAGAATCGTGAGGAGAGTTGCCATATCTTGATCGCTACACGAACTCTTTCTTCTCCAATATTACTTAAATTTGAATGCATTAAAGCTGTTCCGATGCCTGCTGTTCGTAATCTCTTTAAATTTGCTTTCGTTACGTAGCTTTCTTTCGTATAGAAATCTAAATCTTGGAACATAGACCGCACCGAACACATGTGAGAAGTGTCTCTAGAATCAATGCACCAGGCCAAATTGTGACGTGTTTTTCGTTTCCCAGCCGAGGTAATACTCACGGCGGGCCAGGGTTTAGTCAATAAAAACACACAAAACTTCAAAAGGTCAGAAATTCTCTTTTATGAGAACTTTCTATATTTGATATTATAATTAACAAACAAAAGTAATGTAATTCGGGTATCGTTTGTTGTGGTAGTTTCGATTTATCAGGTACCGTACCGTGGTCTGTAATCTTCGCGACTTCCAGGGTTCTTGGCAGGTTAGCTGCCTTAGTCTGGGTACTCTTCTTAGTGGATATGGGAGAGAAGTAGTTAATAATTATCAAGTTAGATGCGGTTACTGCCTCTAGCGGCACAATCCCTTGTGACCATTCACCCTATAGGTAGCCGAATGTAAGTCGGGAGCGCGTAGGCGCCTGAGGACTCTAGCAGGTAGAAACACAAGCGTCCGAAGACCCCGGTATGTTGAAACATGAGCGTCCGAAGACCCCGGTAGGTTGAAACACGAGCGTCCGAAGACCCCGGTAGGTTGATCACAGGCAATAGCTCTGGGGGATCAGCACAGGTATTAGTCTCTGCCCCAGGTAGCACAATACGTAAGCAATAAAAGGTTTGTTCTAATAAACTTACTCCTTTTTACCTTACTCGAACTCGGTTCCTTGGCCGTCGAACTGTCTATCGAAATTTTTAAAAGGCGTTCTTCCGATACTGTGAAACCGTAATCCTCATTTGTATCAATTGATCCTGATTGTACTACTGCTCTTACTGTTTCTTTTTTTTACTGTAGCAATCTCTTGCCATGTGTCCATTCTTACCACATATATGCGACAATTGAATTGAAATGGACGGCTTTTGCTTTGTTGTACAAGAATTTGTTTGGTTTACCCTTCGACTTCGAGTACAGTACCCAAGCTAGGTTGTCCATTGCTGTTGTGTTCTTTATTGTGATCGCTGACTTCAAGAAGTCATATACACACAATGTCAAAGTCTGGATACTTGCTCTGGGCATCAAACGCGTCTTGGACATTTTTGAAAGTCTTCGACAATCCATCCAGAAGAATCACGACAAGCAAATCTTTGTCCAGAACGACGTCAAGTTTTTGTAGCACGTTTCATAATAAATGCAAATCCATTTTCTCGTTAAGTTGTTGCCACTTAAATTTGTCTGCCTTGATCATTATTTTGATTAGCCATAATCCTTTTAAAAGCGAAGCCATGATCCTTCACCTGTGATGTCCAGCAAATCGCGCACTCCGCCACAGATCACTGTCTCATTATCATGAAGAATACTTCCACGAATGGAAGTCTTCTTCGCTCCAGTGAACGAGTAACCCAGGGGTTTCTCCTCTTTGCACAATTTGCTAATAGCTCCTTTTTCATGGACAAAAGTCCACAAAGCCACCTTATCATGAACATCATAAATTCCGGATATTGGAAACGCAGTGCCAGATGGTGTCCGAGATGAGTAACAGGCCATTATATGGGTAACAAATTGTACCCATAATATAGCGCGTATGCTACCCAAGCTGACCCCATTAGCAACAAAGGTTTTTTGTTTTCCAGGCATAGCCCAAAAAACACACAGACAGAACATAGATCCAGGAAAGATTAGTCAATCCTAATATCAATACAAAAACAACTCCCAAATAAATAAGTTTATATTTAAGATAGTAAAAGCCCGCAACGGCCGCTACTGCCATAAACAATTTGGTCTTTGTTCCTTCTGTCCAATCCTTCGGGTCCCCCTTAAATGATGACTAGTCTGGTGCCCATTTAATTGATTGGTTGGTGGCGGGTGGGTTAGCACCCTGCATAACTTTGAGTTTCTTGTCAGCGCCCTTGCTTCCATTGTCGAGCAAATATTACTCACAGATACTTCGAACTCATGTTTTCCAGCTTGTCTTTAGGCGGAGCAGTTTTTCATACTTTGTCGATTAAACACTCAATGATGTGTTGGGGTCGACCGAAGAACATTTGGAGTGTTTGCATGATGTCCGGCACTAAGTTGGGTAGAAAAAGTTTATTTCTGACGATTTCACCGGCCTTATCTTTTAAGCAAGCTTGCAGTCTCACCAAATTTTCTGCATTGTTATATCCGGCAAGTGCGGTGCTGTTGTTAAAACTGCTTACGAAAAGTGGCCGTTCCCCTGGGTCGCCATTAAAACTTGGAAGCTCTTTCTATCTTCCCCTCTCTTGTTTAGGCGGAGAAGAAGGGAGGCCGAAGCCTGCTTGGAGTGTTGGAGGTTAATCTGAGTTAGCTGCACCATCTTGGGAACAACTAAGTAGACTAACCCCCACCACGGTCTGGTTGAGGTCGTCGTCTGTTTCGCTCTCAGAGTTTGACCTAAGAAGGTCATCCTCGCTGAGCGAAACCTCGTTAGCGGAGTCGTCAGTCTCCAAGTTGGAGAATTTGACGACGTTTTGGGCATCGGAGTCATCAGTCTCCAAGTCGGAGAATTTGACGACGTTTTGGGCATCCAAGTCGGATGTGGAGGGTTTGTTATCATACGTTTCAGCAGAGGATGTGCCGAGCTCGTCTATCTCCATGGGTTGAGGGTCGACTTGCTCTCCTGGTTCTTCCACTGAAGACGCACTTTTTGTTATGGAAGATGGAACGATATTGTGTTCTTCATCTTTTTTGTATATTTTTAAGGCAATGTTTGACCAGCCGAACCGAATCATGCCTTTTGTCGCAGCCAGGGGAGCTAGGGAGTCCTTATTGATGACTATTATAGCCGATCTATAGTGACCCTCCGGCTCTTCCAGCTTCGCGACTTTCCAGTCATGGGTAGGAAGGGTTGGATTGCCGAATTGAATCATTTTCATGATTGTTTCTTTGCAGGAGAGTTCTGCTGGTAATCTAGCAAGGGATATCCTCCCTTGACACGACTTCCAGCTTAGCACCAGGCTAGAGTCCCTCTAACCTGCTTATCGCAAGCTTATACAGATCGCGCGATCTCTCTCCATCAAACGCGATTAACCTGACGCGCCCCTGATACCATCCTGAAATTTAATTTTTTAATTTTTAATTTTAATTTATTTCGTGAATGCTAAATAACTGTAAGATACAATATCTTATTAAATAGTTAAAAGCTAAATTTTACATAGTTGAGCTGGCAATAAGTTAAATTAGTAAAAAAAGAGGAAAAGAAAAATTTAAGGCAATATAATTCTAATAATATGATATTAAAAAGGAAAACAAAAAAATTATTTAATACAATTTATAGAATTTCATTCAACTGGCTACTGAAAAATGGGTTTTTAAAACATTTTTAATTCTTGTTGGGTGTTGAATTTCTTTAATACTACGTGGTAGACCATTCCAGAGACGGACTGAATTTACAAAAAATTGACGCTCCGATGTAAGAGACGCATATCGAGGGTGAATTAGTTGACGAGATCTGTGAGAGGTTGCAAAACGGATTTTGTCGAAACAGTATTGTGGTTGATGTGTAAGCAATATGTCAGAGAGCAAGATCAGACTACGAAGTTCAAGATAGTTTTCAAACGCTAGCAGTATAGAAGCAAAATTATAAACACGATCGTATCTACGTAAGCCAAATACATAACGAACAATGCTATTAAAGGCAACATTAAGTTTACGTTTGCTTGCGTAGTTGCAGTTGCAGTATATTTCGCACCCATATGTCAAAATCGGTATAATACAAGTTTTGGCAAGAAGTATACGTGTTTTTACCGGCGTGAAGTACTGGGTTGCCAACAATGCACGTAGTGCACCATATACTTTGCCTACAAGCGCATTAATGTGATTGTCCCACGTTAAGAAGCGGTTAAAAGTTACACCGAGATTTTTGGCTGTTTCCACATATTCAATTGGAGCTTTGCTCAACACAATTCGTGGAAAATAATCAATATCTAGACTTTTTCTAGAAATAACAACACATTTTGATTTTTTTGGATTTAAAACAAGACCGTTTAAAAGGGACCAATTTTCAATTTTTTCAAGGTCTTCGTTAACATTGAAAGCTCCATTCTCAATGAGTCCAAGGGGACAGCTAAAATACAGCTGGACATCATCAGCATACATATGACAAGAACAGTTATCAACCAAAGATGGCAGTTCATTAACATAAATTGAGAACAATAGCGGACCCAAAATGGATCCCTGAGGAACACCGGTATTAATCGGCAAAAAATTAGACAAACTGTCGCCAACTTGAACTGCTTGTATTCTATTTGTCAAATAAGAATATATGAGCTTCGTAGCACATGGTGAAAAATTGAAATTCTGGCGAAGCTTATTACATAGATTCACATGATTAACTGTGTCGAAGGCTTTTGAGAAATCAAGCAGTACCAAAAACGTTACCTCATCCTTATCCAACGCTTGCCTTATGTCTTCAGTGACGTTCAAAAGTGCAGTGATACAGCTGTGTTTTTTACGAAAGCCAGATTGTTTAGGTGAAAGCATTGAGTTCGCTGTAAGGTAAACATTGATTTGTTTCTGTAAAATTTTCTCGAAGACTTTCGATAAAAAGGGAAGCACACCTGACTGATCAGTGAACGATGCGATTGCAGGTGCACTCGTCAAGGGCCCCATTGTCGATGGTGGCGAAGCAAATGTTTTATTGAGGGAATTGACATCTACATCCTCGACTACCATATTTCTTGATTTACCAATACCGATGTCACGTAAGTTCTTCCATAGTTGACGCCCACCCAAGGAGCTACTGAGCCGATTAGAGAAAGTTTGTGATTTTACTAAACGTATTTCAGCGACAACTCTGTTACGAAGCAAGCAGTACGACCGTCGCATCTCAATCAACCGTTGTTGGTAAATTCATTCACTTGTTATGAAATCACTTGTTATGAAATCACTTTGCTTTATTTTAATTTTATTCATCTAGTATGTTTTTCATTTATGTCTGTTGTTTCTATTATATTCTTTATTATTCCTAATAAATGTGTTACTAGTTGCTGACGTGTTTTTCATTAGTCTAAAGAAAGAAGAAAGCTCTAGAATTTTCAACAAAAGGAATCAACAATATCGCTTCCAATTATTATATGCATCATCCCGTTGTTGCATTAAGAGACGTATGTTACTCGTAAACCATGGTTTATCATTTGATTTTAGGATTTTTGTTTTTAATGGTACGTGCGTATCATAAAGTTGTTTTATATTTTCCGTTAAAAACTGCATCTGTTCATTGGAAGATGGCATATAAAAAATGCGATCCCAACTAACGGCTCTGGTGTGCTCTGCTAATAGTTGACAATTTACGTTTTTAAAATCACGAAAATGGATTTTTTTAACAGAATAGTCAAAGCTAAAGTTAAGCGTTAAAAAAATTAGATCATGCTTTGAGAAAACGGGCGCAGAAAGTTGATCGTACAAGGCTACATCGTCGATGTTGCTAACTAAAAATAAATCTAAAAGTGAGGCTTCTCCACCAAAGTAATGAGTTGGGGTAATGGTGTTTACTGGTATTAAATTAAACGTTCGCATGTTTTCAGACAAAATATTTTGATTTAAAATGTTGCAATTAAAATCTCCACATAGAACAATATTTGGAGAGCCCAGTGAAATTTCTTCCAAAAGTGAATACAGGGGGGAAAAGTCAATGTTTCGATTTGGTCTATATATGGCCCCTAGAAGAAGGTTTCCATCATTTCCCACTATATCAACGAAAACATATTCTATATTGCTACCTGCAGCAGATGATACTTTAAATTTACATTTAATAGCCGTTTTGGTATAAATTGCCACACCACCCCCAATACGATCCTTTCTATTTAATCGAAATACGCGGTAACCCTCCAAGCCACACATCTCATCATTAAATTCGTCCCTGAACCATGTTTCAGTGACGCAAACAATATCTACATCCGATTTGACAAAGATATCACGAAACTCGTCAATTTTCGGCAGCAAACTCTGTGCATTGATGTGACAAATTCTGAGACCACATTTCTGTTTGCTCAGAACTCGTACCATCGAACGCAAGTTTCCCATTGAGTTTATAACCGGCACCACAACAAAAATTAGAAAAATTAACCTGTAGAAAAAGTTAAAAAGTAAAAAAATTTCAAATATGTAGTAATTATTCCTGCGTCCTCAAAGATGGCAGGTTCCCCTGGGTTTTCCATCATAAGAGTCCAGTAGGAGGCCTGGAGCTTGTTCATGATGATCGCCCATTGATCGAAAGAGATCGCACCATCCGCGTTACTCCTGTCAATGACAGCGAAAATGGGTTTGTCCTTTAGTGCGTCACTGTACGACATGTCTTTTTTGGAGCTGAGGGTGCTTGGTTTTGCACCTTAGGCCTTTTGGCGTTCGGGGTTGACTGCTCGAACGAGCGTTGGCGCTTAGACGTTGAGTCTTCGCTGTTTTTTTCATTTATTGCAATGATTTTCATTGTCCACTCAAGTTTGGCAGATTGCGTTGAATCAAGCTTAGGTTTAGGTACCGCACCTAACACCTTCGCAATTTTCTCCGCATTCCGACTTTCTTTGTGGTTTGGGAATGTAGGTAGGTTGGGATGCCCTTCGTTGTCCGTTCCACTGTAAGACACAGTTTCACCTTCAACTTGGGGGTTAGGAGGATTGGAAACCCTTTCGTTTTCAGTTCCACTGTAAGTCACAGTTTCATATTCAACTTGGGGGTTAGGGGGATTGGACACCCTTTCGTTGTTTGTCTCACTGTAAGTCACAGTTTCGCCTACAACTTGGGGAAGGGAAGGAGTGTTTCCGGAGCTCGAAGGAGGTCCTCCCCTTTCAGCCACGGAGCCGATAGTCTCGGAACCCGTACCGTCCGGGTTGGTCGACCTTGAGTCCTTTGACATAGGATGGGATGAGGTGGGAGGTTGGGGCAGTGGTTTTGATGAGGGTAGCCCTTTCGTCAACATATCACAGTTCGCGTTGGAACCGAAAGTCTCGGCCCCTCTACTTACTGCAACAGTCATCTCCGGGGTCCCTTCAGTACGGGCAGTATGAGTGGAAGTGCTACAGAAAGTCACTGCAACTCTTCCACTGGTTTGGGCATCCTCCTTAGGAGGGGCGTTAGAACCAGAGGGCTCTCCACATTTCTTGGTTAGATTGTGAGGCCTTCCTTGAACTGCAGTCGGCTCCCCAGCCCTTCCGCAAATCGCTTTATTCGTCTTAGTAAATAAATTTGTCACTGGCGACTTATCCTCTTTCGAGGCCAAGCTATCGCCAGCAGTCGCGACACCTGCCGACTTTTGAACGTATATCCCCGTTCGTTTTTTATTTCTTTTATTTACTTTTTCCATTGTTTCATATCAAGTTTTCCAACATTGAGGTTCTGTTTTTGAGTTATGTTGGTTGGTCAGGTTCTGCAGCTGGATAGCTGGAGAAGATGTCCATAAGCACCCCCACCACGACAAGGTCAACTCATAGGGGTTGCAAATTATTAATTGAATTAAAAAAGATGAACATATTAGTTGGTTAATTGTTATTATTTGGTTATTAATATTTTTAAACTCTATTTTAATAAACAATTGAATTGAGAACTTCTGCTCGGCTGGTACCTTACTGTTTGGCAAGATTAGAGTACTGCCAGACCTTAACGATTCTAAGTATTAAGTTTGATCCAATTCCTATCAAGCTTACAGTGCTAAATACTCCAATTAAGCCATTTATAAATCCTTCACTTTTAACTAAGCCGCCTAATACTTCCATCTGGGTCTCAATAGCATAAATTGGCTTTGAAGGGTCTAACTGGCCAATAAACGATAATTCAAAATTAACCAACAATGAAGTATTCAGTGCTGGTATATTAATGTGGCAAACTGATTGATAGTCTGACAATGTCAATTCATAAGGGTCTAAGTTGCATGAAATAAAATTATGGTCGAAGCTACAGTTAGACGTTATTGGTAGTATTCCCTCTTGTTTAATGTCATATAAGATTGTAGTATAGCAAATGGCTTTGATGAGTACAACTAAAAGTCGTTACCACTTCCACCTTACATTGAGCTTGCTCTACTTGCAAGTTGTTGAAATCCACATTGCCTATTAAAACCTTAGTTACAGCTTTTGTATTCCGTATAGTTTCTATTATATACTTATTCCCAATTGCAACAGTATCTAAAGCTTCCATTTTCGACAAGCCCTTAAGAAACCTTTTAAGTTTTGATCCTTCTGCTGTGCATATTGATCTACAACTGTTGACCTGGCACTTTTTACTCCATAAGACTTTTTATCTACACTTATTTGGTAATCACCTATTAAGTCTGTCTGTGGCATATTCATATCAGATATTCTTGCCTGATAACCTAACCCATATTTAACAATAAGTCCATTTTTAACAACAGTTGTCTCTGAGCTAAACCCCGTGATGTACAATGGCATAATACTCATGATTCCATCTAAATTTAGTCTAGGGTTGTTAACATTGACCTTGTATTTAGATGCTACATTTTTGTATTACACTAATTACTACTTCCCATATTTAAGATAATTTAGCATAAACTGGGTAAAGTGGCCCTGTAGTTTCCACCAACCATTTGTACCATGTACACGATGTTTGGTAATAACAGTAGTCATCACAACTGTTGGCGCAAGTAGCCAACAGCCAGACTTTTGTTAATAAAAACTCAACGATTTGGTTGGAATTAGTTACAAAACCTTTATTGGATGAAAGTTATTTAATTATAATACAATAAATGATATGATAAGGATCTTACATGTCTGATTACTGGGGTTATTAACCAAGTTTTCAACACTAGTACTGAGTTCGCTTTGTAATGAATTCACTTTAATACTTTAATACTGAATTTACTTTACTTGAATTTTTAAGTGTTGCAAACGACTTGAGAAAAGCGCAAATGAAACGCAAAATGAAATGATGAATTTGCAATAATAAATTTACTTCAAGTGAAATTAATGCAACACGACTGGAGAAAAACGCAAATGAATGATGAATTTTTATGTAGTGAGGTTAAGTACCATCGCTGACGTGTACTTTTTTGCCTGTGAAGTTAGGTACAATTGCTGACGTGTAACTTTTCGGCGTGTGAAGTTAGGTACGATTGCTGACGTGGCAGTGATGTAGAATGTGATGAAGTTAGATGTGGTGGATATGCGTGTATTTCTGCAGGACACAGGGGTGGCCTGCTAACAACAACCGATAGTATCACTATCACAACCATATCCGTTTACAGTTCCATTTTTGTCATTCACTAATTCATGCAATGCAGTGTTAGCCATACATCCACCGACCCAACAGTCTCCAGCTCCCTTGCATCTAGAAACATACTTACAACCCTATTACAGATGACAACCCAACTGAAAATTGGGTTGTGTCTTGTGTGCCCGTGTTATAGATATGAGAAGACAACCCAATTTCAGTTCAATTTGAGTTGACATCCATAATAGGGGTGTCGAAGACTACTACAAGTTACGACAATTTTATTGCAAAATGAATTGACTTGTTAGATTAAAATTGTGATTAAAATTGGGTGATTTTTAAAATTGTATTCTCTGGTGCTGAAATCTCGTGCTGCTTTTTTACTAGGTGTGTTTGCTCGGCGATGGTTGACTTTGTTCTGGATCTGGTTTCTTTTCTTCTCGTTCTCTTCGAAATTAAAATGGTGGTCGAATCTTCGAATTCGACATTGAAAAAATATGGCAGCGTTCCAGAAGCTGATCGAGGTAAGGTTCCAATAGTTGGCCTTTGAGTGGCATCGTTCAGTCTGTTACTAGCAAAGTAGTTTTCTACGACAAGGGGTATTAGTTTTAACATCATAATCAGAAGTATAATATTGTAGGTAGTATCTACTTCTATAATATGACTCTGCCACTTTTACTTTCATTATCTCACCATCATAATCTTTGAAGCAAATAACAGAATTAAGAATTAAGAATGCATTTATTTGGCCTTCAACACTAAAGGTTTTTAAGGCCCTGTTTCAGTACAATTGAACACTTACAGCTAATTTATAATTCATTTCGATATTTTTTTTTTCTTAAATCTATATATGTGAATATCTTAACAAATGGAATAATACAGATACATGTTCTATCCTTATCATGTGAATACGTACATAAAGATTTTTTATGAAATTAAATTTTTATTCTTAGCGAAAAACGAACTAATAAGAAAGATTATAGTTGTGTGAAAGAGATTAGTTTTATATTTTATCATACAATTGATTTGCTTTCAAGAATCCTAGAACATTATTGATATCATTAATATTTTCAGAGCCGATAATATCAAAGGTATTTATTTTAAACTGATTTCTTGAGCGAATATAATACGAGCATTCTGAAAAAATATGTTGAATTGAAAGTATATTATTACATAAGCAATTTACTGGATCAGTTCGATTTATTAAAAAGCTGTGGGTAAGGTTGGTGTGCCCTATTCTTAATCTTGTTAATACTACTGAGTCTCTTCTTTTTACATTGTCATTATTAAACCATTCTTCAGTTGTAGCCTTTAAAGATCGAAGTTTGTTTGTAATTGGTACGTCTTCCCATTTATGTTTCCATTTATCATTTATTGTAAATTTAATTTTTCCCTTCAAATCTTTACAGAAAAACAAAAATGTTTCATCGTACGGTTCAAATATTGAGCTTTTGGCAAGCTCGTCAACTCTTTCGTTGAAGCCAATGTTCATGTGACTGGGAACCCAGAAGAGTACAAACATTTTCGGCGTTTGGTATATAAGTTCCTTAATTTTGTAGGCAACTGGGTGACTACAGTAAATTTTTTCCAGAATTTGGATAGAACTCAATGAATCGGTACAGATTAAAAAATTTGAAAAGCTAGTTGACATCGCATACTCTACCGCCTTTTGGATTGCGTATAGCTCAGCTGTGAAAATGCTTGAGGACTTTTCTAAATGAAATTTTCTTTCGATAGAGTTGTGCTTGAATGCACAGCCCGCTTCAGAATTTCTAACAGATCCATCAGTGAAAATTTGCTCGTAGCTATGGTATTTCAAAGAACGTGTTTCATGAAAATATGCCAAAAATTGTTGAGGAAGGGTTTCCTGCTTTTTAAACTTGGTAAGGGTTTTGTCTATTTTGAGGGAAGTAGATAGCCAAGGAGGAGAAATTTGTGTTTTTTGTTTATTGAAAGTAATATCACGGTTGATATTTTGTTGGTAGCTACATTTAATTCGGATATAAGCAGGCTGATAATTAAGTGGTCGTGTCTTGAGATTCATAAACATTTGTTCATTCCGAAATTTATCAGCTAATGGATGGGAATCAAAGGAGCATACTTTTGCATAGGTAAGTAGTTCTTGTTCGAGTCTTCTATATTCTAGTGGCCTTTGTCCAGCATCAACCATTACACTCTCAATTGGACTAGTACGAAAAGCTCCTATACTGATCCTAACTCCGGCGTTATGTATAGAGTCAAGCGATTTAAGTAAAGATTTTCGGGCTGAAAGATATACAATGCTTCCGTAGTCTATTATTGGTAAAACTATCATATTATGAATTCTTAGTAAGAGTTTCCGATCAGATCCATAGCTTGTGTTCGCAAGAAGTTTTAACAGGTTTAACTTCTTAGAGGCCTTTGACTTAACTTCTGCTATGTGTTCAGACCACCTTAATTTTGTGTCAAAAGTCATCCCTAGAAATTTATGTGATTTGACAAATGATAACTTGGTTCCGTTCAGAAGGAGTTCTGGTGGTGTTATATTTTTCCGCTTTCGTGTAAACAGCATGGCAACTGTTTTTTCTTTGGAAAATTCGAAACCTTTTGTGTCGCACCAATGTTTTAAGTTATTAAGACATGTTTGCAATTGATCTTGTAGATGATTTATATTATGACAGGAGCTGAAAACTACTAAATCATCAGCGTACATTGCAAATTTTAATGGGTATAGAGCATAAGAAAAAATACTATTTATAGCTATCAAGAACAGAGTAACACTTATAACTGATCCTTGGGGTATTCCGTTCTCCAGTGCCATTTCTGTTGAGAAGGAGTCCCCTATTACAACTTGAAATGTTCTTCCTGTTAAAAAATTATTTACAAATTTTACAATGTTTCCTCTGAGTCCGATTTGAATTAATTCTTCAACAATATTTCTCCTCCACACAGTTTCATAAGCCTTTTTCATGTCAAAGAATATAGCTATAAGAGATTTTCTAGCAGAGAAAGCCTCCATAACTTCAGATTCTAAAAACAAGAGGTTGTCGACAGTACATCTATCTTTCCGGAATCCAGATTGAAAGTTGTTAATCAAATAATTTCTTTCAAGGAACCATTGAAGCCTTTTGTTTACGATCCTTTCCAAAATTTTGCAAAGGCAATTAGTCAAGGAGATGGGTCTGTAGTTATTTGTGTTCAGAGGGTCTTTTCCAGACTTAAGTATAGGTATTAACAAAGATTTTTTCCACATTTTCGGAAAAGTGCCGGAAGAATAAATTTTGTTGTAAAACCCAAGTAAATAGGAAAGATCAGAAGACTTCATGTTTTTTATCATGTCATAATGAATCATATCAGGTCCTGGAGATGATCCCTTACATTCTGCAATAGCATTTTGAAGTTCTTGGAAAGAAAAGGGGAGGTTGCAGATATCTGTTTGGTTTGGAGCAATATTAAGATTAGCTGATTCTACAAGTATTTTACGAGATTGAAAATCTGGGGAATAATTTTGTGAGCTGGAATTAATAGAAAAAATTTCAGAGAACTCGTCTGTAATATCTTTAGCTTTTGTTAATAGAACACCAGTGTTTGATACAATTGATTTTATATTTAAGGTTCTGCAATTTCCATCCAAATTTCGTATTTTCCTAAATATTTCTGAGGACGGTGTCCGACTGGTAATTTTAGAGATATACTCCTCCCAACATTTTTTTTTGAAAATCCTTATTATTTTTCTTGCTTTGTATTTTGCGGATATAAAATTTTTGTAATCAGTTAAGCTCAAAGTTCTATTATACGTTCTGAGTAATTTTCTCCTGTTTCGTAAAAGAGTTTTTATTTCATCGTTCCACCAAGGTACATTTTTATTTCTAATGACATTCGACTGTGTAAGTGGTATAGACTTATTTGCTGCTTCGAGAATCTTATTACGAATGAAGTTTTCTTGTTGATCTATATCTTCAAATTCGATATTTTCTGAATCTAATGACAAACCTGATTTAAAAAGATCCCAGTTCGCTTTTTTGACTAGAAAGAGATTTCGTCGAGGATCTTCGTTGTTACTGTCAATAATAGGGATAATAATGGGGAAATGGTCACTACTGTGCAGATCGTCACAAACAAACCAGTCAAAATAACTTTCTAACACAGGTGATACAATTGTAAGATCAATGCAGCTATAGGTTTTATAAGCAAAACTAAAATGTGTAGGATCGCCATTGTTTAACAGATTTAATTGATAATTCGTTAATACATCTTCTATCATTTTTCCTCGTCTATCAATTTTGACAGAACCCCATAAACTGTTATGCGCATTAAAATCCCCTAATAAAAGAAAAGGGCAATCAAATTGATCGATTATATTTTCTATGTCACTTTGAGAAATGTTTTCAGACCCAGGAATGTAGATGCTACATATAATATATTTGATTGGAAAAAACATTCGTATTGCTACAGCCTGAAGATTGGTTCGCAAATTTAGTTCTTCACAACAAAAAGGGTTCCTTACCAATAAGGCAACACCACCTTGGGAAATAGAATTTGAATTAAAGTTTTTATAATAAATTTTATAGTTCTTAAATTTCGGCTCATGATCAAATTTAAACTTGGTTTCTTGAATACTACACACGAGAGGCTTATATTTACTCGTAAGGAGTTGAAATTCATTGTGATGACTATAGAAGCCATCACAATTCCATTGAATTATATTTAGTTTATTCATAGTAGATCTGATTCAGATAGTAGGTCACTAGATAAACTACAGTTATCATTTACGTTCGGTTTCTTGCTTTTATTTTTAATGTTACGTTTTGCTCTGTTTGATAATCTTGCTGGAAATATTTTGATTGTGCCTTGATCAGTTGTTACTACTTTCTTTATGGGGAAATCCAAAGACTCATCTGATAGCTTCATCGGTCGCTTTGTTGTGGTTGGAGAGATAAGAATATCCATGGGTGACGATGTTTGACATAAATTGCTGTTTGTTTCTTCTGACGTCATTGGTTGTATTGTGCCCCAGTTTTGACTTTCGTTGCTTGGTTGTTGATCTCCTGGATTACAGTTTGGTGAAGTAAGTGGTCGAGTGAGAGTGAACGAATTTTTCTCACGGTACCGTTTCTGGGCTTCTCTTACACCAACTCCTTCCAATACTCTTATTCGCTGAACTTCTTTCTCTTTTACATAGATAGGGCATAAATTCCACAATGTGTGATGACTGCCCAGGCAATTAACACATTTGCTTGGGTTTGTACATTTCTCTTCGCTGTCCTTGAGGTGAAATTGTTCCGAACAGTTAGAACAAGCTTTGGTAGATCTGCAGACAACCGCAACGTGTCCGAAGCGTAAACAATTCATGCACCTGAGCGGGAAAGGGATATATGGTTTTACTTTCGCCTTGATGTAACCTATATCGATTGCATCGGGTAGATTAGAGGTTGAAAAAATTATGGTGTATAAATTACTGTCTTCCAAAACACCTGAAGACTTATTTTTCATTTTCATTCTTTTTACATCGATGACGTTTTGGTCTTTTAAATTCTCGAGAATGTAATCTTTCTCAAGAAAATTCAAATCAGGACAATAAATAACACCTTTTACATTATTTAGGGTGGGATGTTCCGATATTTTAATGACAATATTAGTGTTCAAATTGTTTAGATTTATTAGCTTATTTGCTTGTTCTTTATCTTTGGTGATTATGAGAACAGTTCCATTTTTTAATTTCGCGCACTTTAGAATGTCACCACAAACATGAGAAATTACTTTTTTGAGAAGAAAAGGCGACACTTTTTCCATGCTCATGTTAAGACCCAACCTTTCCATTATTAAAAACTTTGGACCTGGTGAATCATTGGTCAAACTTTTATTTCCACTAAAAATAAGGTTATTGAGTAACACTCGCGACTGTTCCATTTTGAAAAATTAAGTCTAACCACTCAATGAAGCGACAACCTTTCTCTTTGAGAGCAACAGCCAGACTCGCAAATAACAGATCTGATATATATATATTTGCCTGTACATTTTCTCGATGTCTGCCCGGAATACAATTTTATGTTTCCTCCATCTGGTTATTATGCTATACAGATTATTTTGTATTATGGGACCTGTCAGCATTTTATCGTTAAGGCTTAGCCCTGAACTGATTTTTGAAGATGCGTCAAAAACAACTCTAAGTTTTGTTGTTGAACTTTCCGGTCTTATTACTGCTTGATGTGGTAGATAGTATACTTCATTCTTTTTGGTGCTTATAGAGGTTATTAAAATGCTTCCGTTAACCAAATAAAAGACAGATTTATTACTTCATATTTTATTAGGTGCGTACAGCTCCGTGGTCAAGATAAGAGAGAGATAATCTTCTTAAGCCTAAAGGAAATGATGTAGGTACAATTCATGATTATTTTAGTTTGTCATTGTTGGTAACAAAGTAGAGGGTGATGCTAAACATTAAACAAGAATAAGTTAAGTGTTCAAAGGTGTAGCACATTTCAATATCATTATGCTTAATATATAACAGAGGTATCTACTAATTCCATATGACCAAGCTCAATGTATTCTTGCAAGAAGGCATTGTAATCTTCATACAACTGTTTATCTCGTGAGAACCTCTTTTCTGTTTGAAGAAAGCGGGCTAAAACTCTTTTCTTCGATTCACCTAGTTCTCCTGCACCTTCCTTGAATGGCAGTCTAACAACGTATCTTCCAGATGGTTCCCTTTTATCTGTTTCCATGAATATCTCTTCGCATCTCAGTTCTTCCATCGTCAAATTAGTTTTTTCTTGTATCTCCTCTGTTTCCCAAAACAGCTTAAGTTGGTCATTGAGCTCAACATTTGTAATATGACAGGTTGATGATTCGTTGTTGCTAGTTTGATTGATACTTCCAGATAATATCCAACCTAGCTTCGTGTTTTGAGCTATCGGAGAGCCAGGGTTGCCTTTAATTACTCCGTCGATAATTATGTCTTGAAAAACGTCTGCTCCAATTAATACATCTATTGCTGCTGTTTTGTTGTATGACGGGTCGGCTAAAGAAAGATGTTCAATTTGGTCTCATCTTTTCTCAATGAACGACTTGTCCGGTTGTACTTTTGTTAGCTTCGGAAGTACAAGGAATGTTGCCCATGTTTGAAATGTCGAAGGATATATCGATTTTATTTGCAGTTCCACTTTACTTGTCGCAGTTCCAGCTTTAGTTGAACCCAAACCAGTCACTGATGCAAATATTTTCCTCTTCTTCAGTTGCAGCCGTTGCACTGCATCTTCCATGATAACATATGATAACAGATAAGTGGTATATCATACATACCTGAGTCAACACACTTGCTTGAATAACACACACTTTTCCATTTGAGTATATAAGCAATGTGTTATCACAACAGTTACCAGGTTGTATAGTACTTGATACTAACAATGCACCAACTGCCAAACTAGTTAAACTTGGGTACTTATTAGCTGGCCTTGTAGTTTGTCCGTATACATTTTCATTCCTAGGTGGTACTTCAGGTGGTGATTGTGAACAAGATGGGGCAGTGGGTTCATCTATATCAATAGAACTTGAACCTATCATCTTATGTTTGTATAATTCAATGTAAGATGGATCATTCACTTCCCTTTTATGCATTATCTTTCCTACATATTTGGACTTGGTGTTGTAAGGTCCTTTATATATAGGTTTTGCTTTGATGCCTGTTCTCATTTCAATTGATTGTACCTTCTTTTGCTCTTTTTTGTCCATATACTTGTTATACTTGTAAATAATGTTCTCTACTAACCGTGTTAATAGACTGTGGATTATATGTCTAAACAATAGCAAAATGATAATAACTGGTAACAAGCCAATAAAAATGCCAACAGAGAAAGGCCCCCAATATTGTTCACAACCAACTATTAGCTGGTTGTTGCGGCTATTTTGGTCGCAACGGAAACTTTTTTGTTAACCTCGGTAAAAACACTTATTTTACTTTGAAGGAGGTTACAAATCCTTTATTTGTAAATAGAATACAGAATATTACAATTATATTCACAATGGTTTGCTTAAATTTACTTACTAGCGAATTGGCGAATTGACAGCAGCTCGTGGTCGTCTCTCTGTCGGAAATGAACATGCATCGTTTCAAGGAAATTTTTTGTCAAAATGTTCTTTGATGGATCTAACCATTCTTTCTAGGCCGACTGATGGAACAGTAAGTGACCCGAATTCCGACTCATTGTTGGCACTTCTGTAAACTCATTGCACTCCTTGCGCTTGAGTTTATTGTCCAGTTTTTTTGCTGCAAATCCTGCATAGCAAAACGCTGCTGCTCTCTGAATTTTCTCTGCGCTTGTGTAAACATTTGAGTAGGAGTGCTCATTACTTGGTCACCCTTAATCAAATCGGCACTGTTATCTTTTATCTCTTTATTATTATAGACTGTTTTTGGAGTGCCTTCCATCTCCTTATCAAATTCGTCGTCATCATCGAAATCATTGCTTTCTTCAGCTTCTATATTTCGTAGCTAGTTCCCAATTAAATCCTTTTCCAAAGGCGCCTTCGTATTATATTCAGCATCTTCTTCTCTTTTCTTCTGGCTGCACCTTGATTCCTCGTCTTTTAACAGAGTTTCAGCTCCAGCATCTTCATATCCGGAAGTTTTTGCTGAGCTGAAGTTGTGGAACATGATAAGTTTAATATTCCTTATCAGCCTCAATGTGGAAGGGCTTCTTTCGTAAGATCCTCTGTTTGATCGCACCATGGAAAATAAATTTTCTGCGACGTCTGTATTGAGGTGAGCCAGAAGAAGATACTTTTGCTCATCGCTTTTTATGTGTTCCCACATTTGTTTGTTGCAGTCCTTTGAAACACGGTGGAATTGTAACTTTGCTGCTAGACCTCCAGTTGGATATCCATTGTCTTGCTTCTCTTAGCCCATCCAGTATATCAGTAAAGTCTGATACAACTTCCTTGTTGGGATTTCTTGAATACAACTGGGTCGTGTTGAAGTTGTCGAACAGGTCATTCATTTTTTTAATGAACGTAACTGTTGACAATGCGACCTCTCTCTCTTCAGGAGTTTTGTAGCAGTTGGATTTAAGCGCGCACAAAATTCCAGAATAAACATTATTGCTAAAAATTTGTGTGGCTAACCTTACTGATTGTTTGTCGAAGTCATTGGGCTCAATATGAGCTTTTCTTAATTTGAAGCATACTTGGAAGACCCCTTGACAGTCTTCCTCATACATAGCTTCTTTATGACATTCCAGTCGATCCAATCTTTGCCAATCTGTATTTTGTGGTTCAAGAGAATGTTGCGCACGCAACATAGTCGAAAAGCAGGAACACTTTCTTTTCTGCTATTTTTATGTATGGGATCTGCGCCATTTCGGGTGCAAGTCTTTGGTATGCCGAAATGTTGTTGGGTCCCTTATCACATGATGTTGCCACGATGTCTAGACCACAGTCCATTACTGATTTTGTCAGTGTGGGCAGCATCCTCGAGAGCATTTCTCCATTCGGGGCTCCAACGTAACAAGCAATGGTCTGCTTTCAGTTCTTGTTCAAACCTCTGAGGGTGAACACCATTACTTTGGAGGCTATTATGTTGTTCCGCCCAAACTCTGCGAAATCTTGAAGCCCGTATATTAAATCATCCTTTGTGTTGAGCTCCAGCTCTTTTTTTATATGGATCTCGTCAAAGAGCAGAACACATTTTTTATCCATGTCAGTCATATCCTTGGCCTTTGCTGTTAGCATATCTGCTAGATCCTGCGTAAATCCTGTTCGTTGGCGTCTTTCCGAATGCCAACGGTGAATTGTCCTTACCGCTGGCATTTTAAATCCGACTTCCAATAGATGGATATAGCCAGCTGGCGATTTGTAATGTATCTTCAAATACAAATCTTTTTCTTCTGGTTTCCAGCTTGTACGTTCTTGATGGAAACATTGTGTTGACACAAAAGTTCGAACTTCTTCGGTCGAATCTTTTAGTGTCTTCAACACAGTCTGTTTTATCAAGTGATCTGTTTTATTTTTCAAATGATATTTGGATCTGCGCGTGTGCTTGCAAAGTATATTGCGAGCTACTGCGTGCTTCGATATCATTCGAGACCTTGCCTTATGGGCGTAGGTATAATACCCAGACTCAAGACGGGAGGGGGTTATGGGATTGTTAGAATCCTCATTGCCAAGGGAATACGAGTAGTATCCTGGCGAAGGTAATTGAGAAGGAGAGATCGGAACGGATAGATCTACTTCTCCTAGAGAAAAATCTCTGGCAAAGTTAGGGGTCGCGGACGATGCCAGGTTTTCAAGGGAGCCGCATGGGGAAAGCTGTGGTTGTTAATAAGCAAAGCGTTGGAATGTAGTTCCGCGCTTGAGTTTACCAATATAAATACATACATACCTAGTTATATGCCTACCTACCTAGCGATGTGTGGTGGTTATGAATAGTGTGGAGTACACCTCAATGCCTTTTTCGCCAATCAAGTGGAGAAATGTTGCAATTTTCACATTGTTGGATTCATTGCTACGGCCAGATGCAAGCATAAAAATGTTGAATCTTTGTTTCCACAAAGGCCACTCTTTGCATTCTCGAACTTCATGGGCGGCGGCCCATGACATTGGATATTTTGCCTGGGTTGCTGGACTCAGTCCCTCTGCCGTTGTTTCGAGATACGCTGAAGCTTATCGCATTCTCCTTCTCTCCGTTTCACCCAGTTTACTGTTGAACTCCCTGCCTTTCTTGTTCCGTTAATAATCTATATCTCAGCCCATATTTAATGCAGTGTCGCAAGCTTTATCAAATGTTAGATCGCCTGTGTATTAACTTTCGTTGAATTTTCGTGTCTCTTAGTCCCATCAATAAGCGGTCTTTCAAAGCTTCTGACAAGAATTCATCGTAGTTGCAATTATCTGCTAAGCTTTTGATTGCAACAATAAAGTCAGATATTGTAGCGTCGACTTTGGTTTTTATCCTCGACACACCGATCTCTCGCTCTTATCCAATCGTTATCATCCTTTTTTTTTTTTTTTGGATTATTGAGAGAGAGACAACTGATAGGCTTACGAAGTTGGTTGCCAAAGTAAAGACAGTGGGAGTGTCCAAAACGTTGACAGCGATAGCGTTGGGTAGTTCCCGAGCCTTTTATCATCATCAGATAATGAAAAACTCGATCAATGATTTGAGCAGTCTTTTCATTGATGTCCAAAGCATTTCTTCCCGATTGAGCTGATTGTATTTCTGCTTGAATACGATCAACATCGGACTCTTTTATGGATGACATGGTTACTTTTCTTCTTTTTTGTATTTTCGAGGAGATGGTTATCTACGAGTCCCACTTAATTCTATGACTTACTATCGTTTTTAAAGCTTTAAGTTTAATAAGGCATTCCCTTTCCTTCAAAACACAAGGCCATATGTTATTCTCTCTCGACCATTTAGTTTCGAAGCGCTTAACGTCTACCTCTAGTGAGGGTATTTTCGCAAGAATTACCGACTTTATTTCTTCTGGCGTGAAATTACTCGAGATGCCCTTAAGTATAACATTAAATTTTTTGTACTCCTTAGGCGTGAACGAGTGCCCATTGACATTGAGAAAGGAAAACCATGTTTTAGTTTCTAAAAAAAAACATTTCGGTTTCCCGATCCGTCTAAAGTCTACTTTCATCACTGATCCGTAAGGGCTCACGAGGACTTTCATCATGCACATATACATCTTAACCTGTAGGTAGGTCGAGGTTGTCTTCCATTTTCTTTAAGTTTATGTGCGCGGCGCACTAATATAAAATCAAGCATTCTGTCCCACCAGACAAAGATAAGATCGCTTAGTGGTCGATTTTCATATCTCAGTTTGAAAATATTAATTTATTATTCGTAAGCATATAACATACCGAAGACAAAGGAGCCAATTTTTTCAAATATTCTCCCTACTTTGTTCTTGATAACAGCGAAATCTGTCGGCGTGAATGCATTGGATACTATCACCTGGGCATGGCCATTCTCCCAAGATACCGCATCTTTTGCTAGGGATGAAATGATGGTTTTCCCCTCATCTGGCACCGAAAGAGATCTTTGGAATACCTGAAGTTCTTTCAATGTATAGATCCCGGTCGACACGAGATCTTCAATGACTAGGAACTCCCATTTTGAGTAAGCTAAGGGACTGATCTAAGCTGGCATAACCGTCCTGTGGAGTGAGTGTGATAAAGTATACCATACGCTTCCTAATTGATACATAATGGGCAGCATAGGGTTGCATTCGACATTAGTGGCCACATCGACTAGTATCCTAGTTCTTGGTTTTAAATATCTCTGCACGCCATTGTAAGAGACTGTTAGTTCATGAGTACAAGTGTCATTACTCAATTGAGCAGACACAGAAATTGCTTTGCACTGGATAAGATAAACTACTTCACCTCTTTTGAGAGCAGTATAACCAGGACCCTTAAAATAATCATAAGCGAAATCTTCTGGGGACAGAAAAGCTAGTGTGAGATGATTCTGTTCTCTCGTCCACTGGCAATGGACGTGGAATCGGAGTCTTTCGAATAAAACTCAACGAATTTATTATATGTACTGATATTGATTTGTTTATTGGTTCGATCGGTGGTTTATTCTCTATAATAAACGACAGTAAGAATTTGTTAATTACAATAATATTCTCGACTTACTCTTTTTGTGACTCCTTCCTCAGTCGATTCCACAGACAAAATGAAATCTCATTTTCATGCGGGACGTTTGACGTTTTGTTTTACGTTTACTTCGCTCGATTTTCTTACATGTCAGCTCTGTTTGAGATTAGCTCTGTTTGTCTGTGACTGAGCTCAGGTTACAATATCTAAAGCTTCCATTTTCGACAAGCCTTTAAGAAACCTTTTAAGTTTTGATCCTTCTGCTGTGCATATTGATCTACAACTGTTGACCTGGCACTTTTTACTCCATAAGACTTTTTATCTACACTTATTTGGTAATCACCTATTAAGTCTGTCTGTGGCATATTCATATCAGATATTCTTGCCTGATAACCTAACCCATATTTAACAATAAGTCCATTTTTAACAACAGTTGTCTCTGAGCTAAACCCCGTGATGTACAATGGCATAATACTCATGATTCCATCTAAATTTAGTCTAGGGTTGTTAACATTGACCTTGTATTTAGATGCTACATTTTTGTATTACACTAATTACTACTTCCCATATTTAAGATAATTTAGCATAAACTGGGTAAAGTGGCCCTGTAGTTTCCACCAACCATTTGTACCATGTACACGATGTTTGGTAATAACAGTAGTCATCACAACTGTTGGCGCAAGTAGCCAACAGCCAGACTTTTGTTAATAAAAACTCAACGATTTGGTTGGAATTAGTTACAAAACCTTTATTGGATGAAAGTTATTTAATTATAATACAATAAATGATATGATAAGGATCTTACATGTCTGATTACTGGGGTTATTAACCAAGTTTTCAACACTAGTACTGAGTTCGCTTTGTAATGAATTCACTTTAATACTTTAATACTGAATTTACTTTACTTGAATTTTTAAGTGTTGCAAACGACTTGAGAAAAGCGCAAATGAAACGCAAAATGAAATGATGAATTTGCAATAATAAATTTACTTCAAGTGAAATTAATGCAACACGACTGGAGAAAAACGCAAATGAATGATGAATTTTTATGTAGTGAGGTTAAGTACCATCGCTGACGTGTACTTTTTTGCCTGTGAAGTTAGGTACAATTGGTGGCGTGTAACTTTTTGGCGTGTGAAGTTAGGTACGATTGCTGTCGTGGCAGTGGTGTAGTATGTGATGAAGTTAGATGTGGTGGATATGCGTGTATTTCTGCAGGACACAGGGGTGGCCTGCTAACAACAACCGATAGTATCACTATCACAACCATATCCGTTTACAGTTCCATTTTTGTCATTCACTAATTCATGCAATGCAGTGTTAGCCATACATCCACCGACCCAACAGTCTCCAGCTCCCTTGCATCTAGAAACATACTTACAACCCTATTACAGATGACAACCCAACTGAAAATTGGGTTGTGTGCCCGTGTTATAGATATGAGAAGACAACCCAATTTCAGTTCAATTTGAGTTGACATCCATAATAGGGGTGTCGAAGACTACTACAAGTTACGACAATTTTATTGCAAAATGAATTGACTTGTTAGATTAAAATTGTGATTAAAATTGGGTGATTTTTAAAATTGTATTCTCTGGTGCTGAAATCTCGTGCTGCTTTTTTACTAGGTGTGTTTGCTCGGCGATGGTTGACTTTGTTCTGGATCTGGTTTCTTTTCTTCTCGTTCTCTTCGAAATTAAAATGGTGGTCGAATCTTCGAATTCGACATTGAAAAAATATGGCAGCGTTCCAGAAGCTGATCGAGGTAAGGTTCCAATAGTTGGCCTTTGAGTGGCATCGTTCAGTCTGTTACTAGCAAAGTAGTTTTCTACGACAAGGGGTATTAGTTTTAACATCATAATCAGAAGTATAATATTGTAGGTAGTATCTACTTCTATAATATGACTCTGCCACTTTTACTTTCATTATCTCACCATCATAATCTTTGAAGCAAATAACAGATCTGATATATATATATTTGCCTGTACATTTTCTCGATGTCTGCCCGGAATACAATTTTATGTTTCCTCCATCTGGTTATTATGCTATACAGATTATTTTGTATTATGGGACCTGTCAGCATTTTATCGTTAAGGCTTAGCCCTGAACTGATTTTTGAAGATGCGTCAAAAACAACTCTAAGTTTTGTTGTTGAACTTTCCGGTCTTATTACTGCTTGATGTGGTAGATAGTATACTTCATTCTTTTTGGTGCTTATAGAGGTTATTAAAATGCTTCCGTTAACCAAATAAAAGACAGATTTATTACTTCATATTTTATTAGGTGCGTACAGCTCCGTGGTCAAGATAAGAGAGAGATAATCTTCTTAAGCCTAAAGGAAATGATGTAGGTACAATTCATGATTATTTTAGTTTGTCATTGTTGGTAACAAAGTAGAGGGTGATGCTAAACATTAAACAAGAATAAGTTAAGTGTTCAAAGGTGTAGCACATTTCAATATCATTATGCTTAATATATAACAGAGGTATCTACTAATTCCATATGACCAAGCTCAATGTATTCTTGCAAGAAGGCATTGTAATCTTCATACAACTGTTTATCTCGTGAGAACCTCTTTTCTGTTTGAAGAAAGCGGGCTAAAACTCTTTTCTTCGATTCACCTAGTTCTCCTGCACCTTCCTTGAATGGCAGTCTAACAACGTATCTTCCAGATGGTTCCCTTTTATCTGTTTCCATGAATATCTCTTCGCATCTCAGTTCTTCCATCGTCAAATTAGTTTTTTCTTGTATCTCCTCTGTTTCCCAAAACAGCTTAAGTTGGTCATTGAGCTCAACATTTGTAATATGACAGGTTGATGATTCGTTGTTGCTAGTTTGATTGATACTTCCAGATAATATCCAACCTAGCTTCGTGTTTTGAGCTATCGGAGAGCCAGGGTTGCCTTTAATTACTCCGTCGATAATTATGTCTTGAAAAACGTCTGCTCCAATTAATACATCTATTGCTGCTGTTTTGTTGTATGACGGGTCGGCTAAAGAAAGATGTTCAATTTGGTCTCATCTTTTCTCAATGAACGACTTGTCCGGTTGTACTTTTGTTAGCTTCGGAAGTACAAGGAATGTTGCCCATGTTTGAAATGTCGAAGGATATATCGATTTTATTTGCAGTTCCACTTTACTTGTCGCAGTTCCAGCTTTAGTTGAACCCAAACCAGTCACTGATGCAAATATTTTCCTCTTCTTCAGTTGCAGCCGTTGCACTGCATCTTCCATGATAACATATGATAACAGATAAGTGGTATATCATACATACCTGAGTCAACACACTTGCTTGAATAACACACACTTTTCCATTTGAGTATATAAGCAATGTGTTATCACAACAGTTACCAGGTTGTATAGTACTTGATACTAACAATGCACCAACTGCCAAACTAGTTAAACTTGGGTACTTATTAGCTGGCCTTGTAGTTTGTCCGTATACATTTTCATTCCTAGGTGGTACTTCAGGTGGTGATTGTGAACAAGATGGGGCAGTGGGTTCATCTATATCAATAGAACTTGAACCTATCATCTTATGTTTGTATAATTCAATGTAAGATGGATCATTCACTTCCCTTTTATGCATTATCTTTCCTACATATTTGGACTTGGTGTTGTAAGGTCCTTTATATATAGGTTTTGCTTTGATGCCTGTTCTCATTTCAATTGATTGTACCTTCTTTTGCTCTTTTTTGTCCATATACTTGTTATACTTGTAAATAATGTTCTCTACTAACCGTGTTAATAGACTGTGGATTATATGTCTAAACAATAGCAAAATGATAATAACTGGTAACAAGCCAATAAAAATGCCAACAGAGAAAGGCCCCCAATATTGTTCACAACCAACTATTAGCTGGTTGTTGCGGCTATTTTGGTCGCAACGGAAACTTTTTTGTTAACCTCGGTAAAAACACTTATTTTACTTTGAAGGAGGTTACAAATCCTTTATTTGTAAATAGAATACAGAATATTACAATTATATTCACAATGGTTTGCTTAAATTTACTTACTAGCGAATTGGCGAATTGACAGCAGCTCGTGGTCGTCTCTCTGTCGGAAATGAACATGCATCGTTTCAAGGAAATTTTTTGTCAAAATGTTCTTTGATGGATCTAACCATTCTTTCTAGGCCGACTGATGGAACAGTAAGTGACCCGAATTCCGACTCATTGTTGGCACTTCTGTAAACTCATTGCACTCCTTGCGCTTGAGTTTATTGTCCAGTTTTTTTGCTGCAAAGCCTGCATAGCAAAACGCTGCTGCTCTCTGAATTTTCTCTGCGCTTGTGTAAACATTTGAGTAGGAGTGCTCATTACTTGGTCACCCTTAATCAAATCGGCACTGTTATCTTTTATCTCTTTATTATTATAGACTGTTTTTGGAGTGCCTTCCATCTCCTTATCAAATTCGTCGTCATCATCGAAATCATTGCTTTCTTCAGCTTCTATATTTCGTAGCTAGTTCCCAATTAAATCCTTTTCCAAAGGCGCCTTCGTATTATATTCAGCATCTTCTTCTCTTTTCTTCTGGCTGCACCTTGATTCCTCGTCTTTTAACAGAGTTTCAGCTCCAGCATCTTCATATCCGGAAGTTTTTGCTGAGCTGAAGTTGTGGAACATGATAAGTTTAATATTCCTTATCAGCCTCAATGTGGAAGGGCTTCTTTCGTAAGATCCTCTGTTTGATCGCACCATGGAAAATAAATTTTCTGCGACGTCTGTATTGAGGTGAGCCAGAAGAAGATACTTTTGCTCATCGCTTTTTATGTGTTCCCACATTTGTTTGTTGCAGTCCTTTGAAACACGGTGGAATTGTAACTTTGCTGCTAGACCTCCAGTTGGATATCCATTGTCTTGCTTCTCTTAGCCCATCCAGTATATCAGTAAAGTCTGATACAACTTCCTTGTTGGGATTTCTTGAATACAACTGGGTCGTGTTGAAGTTGTCGAACAGGTCATTCATTTTTTTAATGAACGTAACTGTTGACAATGCGACCTCTCTCTCTTCAGGAGTTTTGTAGCAGTTGGATTTAAGCGCGCACAAAATTCCAGAATAAACATTATTGCTAAAAATTTGTGTGGCTAACCTTACTGATTGTTTGTCGAAGTCATTGGGCTCAATATGAGCTTTTCTTAATTTGAAGCATACTTGGAAGACCCCTTGACAGTCTTCCTCATACATAGCTTCTTTATGACATTCCAGTCGATCCAATCTTTGCCAATCTGTATTTTGTGGTTCAAGAGAATGTTGCGCACGCAACATAGTCGAAAAGCAGGAACACTTTCTTTTCTGCTATTTTTATGTATGGGATCTGCGCCATTTCGGGTGCAAGTCTTTGGTATGCCGAAATGTTGTTGGGTCCCTTATCACATGATGTTGCCACGATGTCTAGACCACAGTCCATTACTGATTTTGTCAGTGTGGGCAGCATCCTCGAGAGCATTTCTCCATTCGGGGCTCCAACGTAACAAGCAATGGTCTGCTTTCAGTTCTTGTTCAAACCTCTGAGGGTGAACACCATTACTTTGGAGGCTATTATGTTGTTCCGCCCAAACTCTGCGAAATCTTGAAGCCCGTATATTAAATCATCCTTTGTGTTGAGCTCCAGCTCTTTTTTTATATGGATCTCGTCAAAGAGCAGAACACATTTTTTATCCATGTCAGTCATATCCTTGGCCTTTGCTGTTAGCATATCTGCTAGATCCTGCGTAAATCCTGTTCGTTGGCGTCTTTCCGAATGCCAACGGTGAATTGTCCTTACCGCTGGCATTTTAAATCCGACTTCCAATAGATGGATATAGCCAGCTGGCGATTTGTAATGTATCTTCAAATACAAATCTTTTTCTTCTGGTTTCCAGCTTGTACGTTCTTGATGGAAACATTGTGTTGACACAAAAGTTCGAACTTCTTCGGTCGAATCTTTTAGTGTCTTCAACACAGTCTGTTTTATCAAGTGATCTGTTTTATTTTTCAAATGATATTTGGATCTGCGCGTGTGCTTGCAAAGTATATTGCGAGCTACTGCGTGCTTCGATATCATTCGAGACCTTGCCTTATGGGCGTAGGTATAATACCCAGACTCAAGACGGGAGGGGGTTATGGGATTGTTAGAATCCTCATTGCCAAGGGAATACGAGTAGTATCCTGGCGAAGGTAATTGAGAAGGAGAGATCGGAACGGATAGATCTACTTCTCCTAGAGAAAAATCTCTGGCAAAGTTAGGGGTCGCGGACGATGCCAGGTTTTCAAGGGAGCCGCATGGGGAAAGCTGTGGTTGTTAATAAGCAAAGCGTTGGAATGTAGTTCCGCGCTTGAGTTTACCAATATAAATACATACATACCTAGTTATATGCCTACCTACCTAGCGATGTGTGGTGGTTATGAATAGTGTGGAGTACACCTCAATGCCTTTTTCGCCAATCAAGTGGAGAAATGTTGCAATTTTCACATTGTTGGATTCATTGCTACGGCCAGATGCAAGCATAAAAATGTTGAATCTTTGTTTCCACAAAGGCCACTCTTTGCATTCTCGAACTTCATGGGCGGCGGCCCATGACATTGGATATTTTGCCTGGGTTGCTGGACTCAGTCCCTCTGCCGTTGTTTCGAGATACGCTGAAGCTTATCGCATTCTCCTTCTCTCCGTTTCACCCAGTTTACTGTTGAACTCCCTGCCTTTCTTGTTCCGTTAATAATCTATATCTCAGCCCATATTTAATGCAGTGTCGCAAGCTTTATCAAATGTTAGATCGCCTGTGTATTAACTTTCGTTGAATTTTCGTGTCTCTTAGTCCCATCAATAAGCGGTCTTTCAAAGCTTCTGACAAGAATTCATCGTAGTTGCAATTATCTGCTAAGCTTTTGATTGCAACAATAAAGTCAGATATTGTAGCGTCGACTTTGGTTTTTATCCTCGACACACCGATCTCTCGCTCTTATCCAATCGTTATCATCCTTTTTTTTTTTTTTGGATTATTGAGAGAGAGACAACTGATAGGCTTACGAAGTTGGTTGCCAAAGTAAAGACAGTGGGAGTGTCCAAAACGTTGACAGCGATAGCGTTGGGTAGTTCCCGAGCCTTTTATCATCATCAGATAATGAAAAACTCGATCAATGATTTGAGCAGTCTTTTCATTGATGTCCAAAGCATTTCTTCCCGATTGAGCTGATTGTATTTCTGCTTGAATACGATCAACATCGGACTCTTTTATGGATGACATGGTTACTTTTCTTCTTTTTTGTATTTTCGAGGAGATGGTTATCTACGAGTCCCACTTAATTCTATGACTTACTATCGTTTTTAAAGCTTTAAGTTTAATAAGGCATTCCCTTTCCTTCAAAACACAAGGCCATATGTTATTCTCTCTCGACCATTTAGTTTCGAAGCGCTTAACGTCTACCTCTAGTGAGGGTATTTTCGCAAGAATTACCGACTTTATTTCTTCTGGCGTGAAATTACTCGAGATGCCCTTAAGTATAACATTAAATTTTTTGTACTCCTTAGGCGTGAACGAGTGCCCATTGACATTGAGAAAGGAAAACCATGTTTTAGTTTCTAAAAAAAAACATTTCGGTTTCCCGATCCGTCTAAAGTCTACTTTCATCACTGATCCGTAAGGGCTCACGAGGACTTTCATCATGCACATATACATCTTAACCTGTAGGTAGGTCGAGGTTGTCTTCCATTTTCTTTAAGTTTATGTGCGCGGCGCACTAATATAAAATCAAGCATTCTGTCCCACCAGACAAAGATAAGATCGCTTAGTGGTCGATTTTCATATCTCAGTTTGAAAATATTAATTTATTATTCGTAAGCATATAACATACCGAAGACAAAGGAGCCAATTTTTTCAAATATTCTCCCTACTTTGTTCTTGATAACAGCGAAATCTGTCGGCGTGAATGCATTGGATACTATCACCTGGGCATGGCCATTCTCCCAAGATACCGCATCTTTTGCTAGGGATGAAATGATGGTTTTCCCCTCATCTGGCACCGAAAGAGATCTTTGGAATACCTGAAGTTCTTTCAATGTATAGATCCCGGTCGACACGAGATCTTCAATGACTAGGAACTCCCATTTTGAGTAAGCTAAGGGACTGATCTAAGCTGGCATAACCGTCCTGTGGAGTGAGTGTGATAAAGTATACCATACGCTTCCTAATTGATACATAATGGGCAGCATAGGGTTGCATTCGACATTAGTGGCCACATCGACTAGTATCCTAGTTCTTGGTTTTAAATATCTCTGCACGCCATTGTAAGAGACTGTTAGTTCATGAGTACAAGTGTCATTACTCAATTGAGCAGACACAGAAATTGCTTTGCACTGGATAAGATAAACTACTTCACCTCTTTTGAGAGCAGTATAACCAGGACCCTTAAAATAATCATAAGCGAAATCTTCTGGGGACAGAAAAGCTAGTGTGAGATGATTCTGTTCTCTCGTCCACTGGCAATGGACGTGGAATCGGAGTCTTTCGAATAAAACTCAACGAATTTATTATATGTACTGATATTGATTTGTTTATTGGTTCGATCGGTGGTTTATTCTCTATAATAAACGACAGTAAGAATTTGTTAATTACAATAATATTCTCGACTTACTCTTTTTGTGACTCCTTCCTCAGTCGATTCCACAGACAAAATGAAATCTCATTTTCATGCGGGACGTTTGACGTTTTGTTTTACGTTTACTTCGCTCGATTTTCTTACATGTCAGCTCTGTTTGAGATTAGCTCTGTTTGTCTGTGACTGAGCTCAGGTTACAATATCTAAAGCTTCCATTTTCGACAAGCCTTTAAGAAACCTTTTAAGTTTTGATCCTTCTGCTGTGCATATTGATCTACAACTGTTGACCTGGCACTTTTTACTCCATAAGACTTTTTATCTACACTTATTTGGTAATCACCTATTAAGTCTGTCTGTGGCATATTCATATCAGATATTCTTGCCTGATAACCTAACCCATATTTAACAATAAGTCCATTTTTAACAACAGTTGTCTCTGAGCTAAACCCCGTGATGTACAATGGCATAATACTCATGATTCCATCTAAATTTAGTCTAGGGTTGTTAACATTGACCTTGTATTTAGATGCTACATTTTTGTATTACACTAATTACTACTTCCCATATTTAAGATAATTTAGCATAAACTGGGTAAAGTGGCCCTGTAGTTTCCACCAACCATTTGTACCATGTACACGATGTTTGGTAATAACAGTAGTCATCACAACTGTTGGCGCAAGTAGCCAACAGCCAGACTTTTGTTAATAAAAACTCAACGATTTGGTTGGAATTAGTTACAAAACCTTTATTGGATGAAAGTTATTTAATTATAATACAATAAATGATATGATAAGGATCTTACATGTCTGATTACTGGGGTTATTAACCAAGTTTTCAACACTAGTACTGAGTTCGCTTTGTAATGAATTCACTTTAATACTTTAATACTGAATTTACTTTACTTGAATTTTTAAGTGTTGCAAACGACTTGAGAAAAGCGCAAATGAAACGCAAAATGAAATGATGAATTTGCAATAATAAATTTACTTCAAGTGAAATTAATGCAACACGACTGGAGAAAAACGCAAATGAATGATGAATTTTTATGTAGTGAGGTTAAGTACCATCGCTGACGTGTACTTTTTTGCCTGTGAAGTTAGGTACAATTGGTGGCGTGTAACTTTTTGGCGTGTGAAGTTAGGTACGATTGCTGTCGTGGCAGTGGTGTAGTATGTGATGAAGTTAGATGTGGTGGATATGCGTGTATTTCTGCAGGACACAGGGGTGGCCTGCTAACAACAACCGATAGTATCACTATCACAACCATATCCGTTTACAGTTCCATTTATGTCATTCACTAATTCATGCAATGCAGTGCTAGCCATACATCCACCAACCCAACAGTCTCCAGCTCCCTTGCATCTAGAAACATACTTAGTTTTAACATCATAATCAGAAGTATAATATTGAAGGTAGTATCTACTTCTATAATATGACTCTGCCACTTTTACTTTCATTATCTCACCATCATAATCTTTGAAGCAAATAACAGATCCAGTCATAAGTGGTATATCATACATACCTAAGTCAACACACTTGCTTGAATCACACACTTTTCCATTTGAGTATATAAACGATGTGTTATCACAACAGTTACCAGGTTGTATTGTACTAGATACTAACAATGCACCAACTGCCAAACTAGTTAAACTTGGGTACTTATTAGCTGGCCTTGTAGTTTGTCCGTATACATTTTCATTCCTAGGTGGTACTTCAGGTGGTGATTGTGAACAAGATGGGGCAGTGGGTTCATCTATATCAATAGAACTTGAACCTACCCAATCAACAATTTTTGGTTAAAAAGCCGCTTAAAAACCTGATTATAACTGGGGTTTAGAAACCTAACAAGTTTGAAATTGGTTCAAAAGACGTCTTAAAGACCTTTCAGGAGCATCTTCATGACCGAAAATGGTCAGTTACTTTGTAACCCCAGTCAAATTGAAGTTAAAAAAAACCCTGTATTTATGACCCGTTCCAGGTTATTTTGCTACCAATTTTTTTAAGCTTTTCTAAAACCGTTTGTTGACTGTTTACGCAAACCTATTTTTGATGTTATTTCTCTACCTCTTGCTAACGTTTTTTGAACGTCGTTGAGACGTATTTTAGAGCCGTTCCAGTAAGATTACATCGCTACTAATTTTTTTTAGCTTTTTTATTACCGTTTGTTGACGGTTTATGGAGAACTATTTTGTGGGGGTTATTTGTTAACCTTTTGGAAACGTTTCAATACAACGTTTTGTGAACGTTTCAAAAAGTACAATGCCTTGTATATTCAACGCAAAAAAAAGTGTTAATGTTGCCGTTGTGAACAAAATCCTTCGAGTCCTTAAGCTGAAAAAGAAGTCTTTTTTCAAAATTAAACAGATAAGAAATTTCCTTTGGACATTTATTGATAAAATAATTAAATTATAATATCAATAATAATTAATTAATTAAAACAATATACAAAAGTAAACAAATAACAAAATAAAATACTTTTTTTTTCAGTGATGTTTTTATGGTGTATGTTCACTGGAATGTGGAAGTTGTTGTAGTTGTTCTTTCCCTGAAAATAAAATAAACAAAAGAACAAAAGAATAACCATTAGAAATTTATGAACATTTTAAGATGTATTAATTTTTACTTACATGCATATTCTGAGTCTGAAGCGTGCGCCCTTAAAAAGGCGGTTTAGTTATGGAGCGGTTTAATTAGGTTGTTGTACTTGTTGCACTTTCATCCCTGAAAATAAAATTTAAAAAAGGAATAAGATTTACTATAAAGAATTAAGAAGAAAGTAATTAATTAATTTAGGCTACTCATAATCATATTACATAAAACAATTTCGAGTCAGAATTACATACATGCAAAACATAATTAAGTATGTGTATCAGAATTTATAAGTAATCAGTACGTTGCTTGAAAAAATTTACGATTCAAGTTATTGTTTTTATTTTACTTACAAGCATTTTCCAAGTCTGAAACGGGCTTGCTTGAGATACGCCTTGAAAAAGGCGGTTGCATCTGCATCGCTGAAGGTTGGAAATCTTTCCCTTACGGCTTCCAGAATGACGTCGAATGTATATTTGTAGTGCTCGAAACTCTTCTTAGTCGCAGTTCCCAACCAAGAAAATTGCATCAGCAATTCGTCGCAAAACATAAATTTGGCTATGGTGCGAATATTTTTATTCGAGGTTAAACCTCCAAAAGAAACCAGCTTCCGCACCTTTTTGATTAAAAAAAATAAAAAACGGAACAATGGAGATACAATTTTAAGAAAATATAAAAAGCTGAATTACCAATAACCTCTTGAATGCTGCATCTGAGCTTATTTTTCCCTCCAGCTCATTCAGTTCCTCTATGTTCTTGGTTGGGAACACGTCTTTTGGAAAATTTTTCCAGGAGTCTTCTTTTTTCTCAGCGCTACTACACAATTTGTCAACGATGATCTGGAGCGTAACAATTTTTAATGCTTCTATTTCATTCAAAATAGAAGTCAAAGTCGCCTGTTGCTCAATGTGCGTTGACCGTATAAGTTCGAACATGTCCTGGTCCTGCTGGCTTGAAACGGTAGGTGTTGGTTCCTTAGTTGCAGAAGAATCACCGTCAATTATGGTGGACATCATCAGATTGAAATCGTCTATCTCTATAGGGTCCGGTAAATCAATTATTTTCTCGCTTTCATTTTCATCGGCTGACAAAATCTCAGCCACCTTTTCTTTTTGAATGGCTTCTTCCCAGGTTTCTGAAAAATATTTAAAATAAGACGTTAAGGTAAGTATCATTAAACATTAGGTATTATTTGATTTGAAAGTTATCTAAATAGAAGGAAATATTTACCAATATCATCGAAAATCAGTCTGCATTCAAGTTTCGACCAATCTGTTGACGCTGGTATGCAATTCTTGCGCCCGTTTAAACAGTCTTTCTTCGTTTTCGGCCAAAACAACTCGGAACCAACAACCTAATTTCGGGGCACAGCAGTTACAAATTTCTCCCCATCCTCAACCGTTTCCACTACACGGTACATTGCTTTCTGTTGTTGAATGGACTAAAGGAAAAAAAAAACAGTTGCAGTTGCTGTTGTTACTTTAAAAAATTTCGATTCGATGTCAATAATCTTATAAAATTGAGGCGTGTTAACTTCTTCTGTTGTTACGTAGATATTTAAAAATTTGGAGAGAAAAGGTTTGTTATAAAAATTTTGCTGCTGTTTGAAGCTGGAACCATACACAACTGGAACATTGTTTTTATATGTTGCAAATTGCATTTTTATAATTTTTTTGTCCTTTGATAAAAAATAGCAATCTGCTTCGGCAGTTTACAAAACAAAATGTTCAAATTTTATTGTTCTATAAATTTCTGTACAGCCTTCAATTTCACACAATCTTTTTTTGTCTGCGTTGCACAAAATTGGATAAATGGTTGAGTCAAAATTAAACACTGCATTGTGAAAATCCTCTTCGATTCTATTGGCGATTTGTTCAAGAGGCCTATTTCCAGCTCTTACTTTCCGTTTTAAATATTGCAATCGGTTTTCATATTTAAATGCGCTTATATCATCAAGAGAACCGTGAGATTCAACATCGTCTGCAATGTGGTACCGATTGTGGACGTTATAGCTGACATTTGCACGTCCATAGCGAAACCGTTAATAAATGATTGGAATAGTTTTCGTGCAGTTGTAATGAATTTGAATTTTCTTCTGTTATTACTTAAGCATATCGATACAGCACAATTTAATTGCATAAAATTCTCATAGACTTCTTCGTTGATTTCATTTTTTAAAACAACTGGGCCCAAGTACAATAAGAATGTTCGAAATTCTGTCGCCTTCCAAAAACTTACAACATCAAGGCTACGTGCAGTTCGCAGTTCTTGACCATATCGATAGAGAGGCATTCTAATGGAGACGATTGAATATGGTGATCTTCATGGGATTTTGACCGAAATGAAGCATCCGTCCTTTGTGATTTGGAAAGCGCCAAGAAACACATTTGATGCGTATCATAGTTGTAGTCACCTTCTACATTACACCTCTCGCATGCGAAGTAGCCGTTGTGGCCTTTTATACATTTGAGGTAAGATCTGGCAGGGGCATCACATATGAAGTTTCTTATTTTAAAACTTATTGCTTTTGAACCAATGTCTATTTTATTGATAGTTTTAGCCTCCTGAAGAAATGGATTTAGAAATTCTTCAACTTTTGAAGGTTTCGCCATACCAAAATATACACCAATCACAAGTGGTGGTAAACGAAAACCATTGGGGGAGCACAATATTGGCCAGAATTGTCCTTTAGAACTCTTACTTATGGGGATTCCATCGATGTTGATATCCAGAAATATCTCACTCGGACAATTCTCCACACTCTCAACAACTTTGCTAAGAGCTCGAACTAGGCCAAAATGCCAATACTTCCCTGGCGGAACATCGACAAATGTTGTTTCCATCGCGAGTGACGAAGTAGGTAGTGTTCTAGGATCCAAAGGCAGATATGGATGGGAGGAATGCAGTATTTTTAATAAATCTCGCACGCAAGTATGTGGTATGTTATGCTGGATTGCCCACAGTTTCAGGTCTTTAGAAATATTGTCCGGCTCTTTTTTTAATAAAGAAGAACAAATAGGTAATACGTCCTTTTCTGGACTATCATTTTCCTCGCAACTTTCGCTTTCATTTTCATTTTCAGTAGATATGCAACTAAACAAATTTGGATCGACGACATCCACAACGTTCAACGTTTCTTGTACTAAAACTTTTTTCTTTTTTTGTGACTTAGTTAAAACTTTTTTAATCTTTCTTTTGAAAGTTGTTCTACTGCATATTTTATTTTTTATTATTGAATCCATTATCATTCCTGAAGCAGCATGAAACAGAAGATTTCGGAATTAAATATGTAATGTAAAAAAAAAAAAAAAAAACAAACAACAAACAAACAAACAAAGAATATTTACCGATAAAAAGACCAGGAAAATGTAAGAGAAAATAAATGAAGGACGAAATCAACGGAATATTGTTTCACGCAATTCTGAAAAAGTTTAAAATTGACAATTTACGTTTTCGTTTTCATAAATTTGTTGACTTTAAAGGCACGAACAATAAGCAGACACACTTTACAAAATACGCTATGTATGTATGTATTTTAACCGTAAAAAAAAGTTATTTCACAACTAGTATGCCGTTCTCATTAACGCAGTCCTTTTTTGTTTTGTTTTTATAATTTTTGTGAACACATAATGCAATACATAGTTATTAGTTAGAATCAATTCAAACAATATTTTTCGAACCAACTCTAACAGCACATTACAATAATATTTTCTAGCTATGTACATACAAAACAAAACAAATTTCACTAGCCCGAATTGAATTAAACGATCACAATTGCATGCAATATAAACTTACCTTAAATTTCACTTAAGATTCTTTCACTTAGATTCACAAGCAAACTTTTATTTTTAATTTTTAAAACTTATAAATTTTTTTTTCTTTGCTGTGAGCAATTTTGCTAGGTATGTTCTTTCCACTTTGATACACAAGACAACAATGAAATTTTGATGTTTGAACAAAGGACTGATCCACGATTTCTAGTCTTTCACTCCGGGGGAAAGACTAGAAATCCCAAAAATAAAAGAAAGTTACTTGATTACCACTGGGGAGTTTCCCAATTCGGAAACCCTACCATACGCCGTCATGCTCATGGTTGAACCCGTATCTAAGAGTGCTTTATATCTTCTACTATCAATTGTTAAATTTAAAAAAATCTGGTTCCCGAGGTTCAATTGAGAAAAAACTCCACATTGTGAATTTCTTCATTGCTAGTTTCAACCTGATTTATTGACATTGGTGCTGGGTGTTGTATTGCGTTTCTTATTTGTCCTGACTGATTAAAAACAGGTTGGGGATTGTTATATCGGGATGTTTGCCCATTCCGATATTGCCCTGACGTCTTCCTAAAATGTTCTTGGGGGTTCCCCTTTTTGTTTGAAAATTATTTGTTTGCTTGAATGGGTTAAAATGTCCCGAATGATTGAAATTAGATTGGAAATTGTTATTTTGTCTCTGAGACTTATGATTGACATAATTGCTGTTTTGACCTGATGCGTTTTTATAACCATTCGATCTATCTTCTGGTCTGTATTGTCTGTTTGTTCTGAAATCTATTTGTATATTCCCTTCATCGTACCCTACAAATGAGTAGAGTATCTCTTTAATTTTGTGGATATCGTAGATATCCCTAATGTCCCTTGATAAATTCCCTATAGCTAGATGTTTAATTTTACTAACTATCAATACGTATAAATTTGATTTAACTTCCGGAGAATTACTTTCATGTGTAGCGAATGTGTTCGCTTCTCTAATTAAATATTCGATTTTATTATTTAAATCTAGTATAGAACTTACTTTCAGGTATGATATTTTGTTGGCAATTTCCTTGTAGTTAATTGTTGGTCGGAAATGTTGTTTCAATAGGTTTTTTGCTTCCTCCCACGTTGTTGTGGTATTGTGGATGAGCAGCTCCTTCGCTCTTCCCGTCACCTTGGAGTTGTATATTGCCCTCCATATCTCCTGCCTTTCTTCAGCTCTGGTGCCGTTGATGTGGTATTCAACCACACTGACGAACTGCGTCAATCTTTCATTTTGTCCTTCGAATTCCGGTATGTACGCTATTTCTTTTTATTATTTGGATTGTCCGACTTTGTTGTGGTTGCGGACGCACTGCTAGGGCTTGAATGGCCCCCACGAGACGGTCTAGTTGTTCTTGGTCCATGGTGTTGTTGATAACCGGCCAAAATTTCAGCGTTTTATCCTTTTTGTTAATCGTGGTTACTTTTATTTTTTTCACAACGTTCACTTGAACTTGAGCACCAAAAAAATTCTTATACCAAAACTTCACTTTTGGGTTAATTAGATTTTATTATTGGCGGTTAACAATGTTAGTTTGTGTTTTTCTTTTTAATCGTGATTGTTTACTTCTTCTTTTTTTTTTTTTTAGTTCCCTTGAATCGTCAATGCAATTCAAGAAAAAGAAAGAACAATCTTAAGTTGTTTTCGCGTAACTTCGTTCTCGTATGGATTTCTTCTGTTTGAAAAAATCCTACCGACTGCGCCAGAGAAGTAATTACATTCACGATTGAGGTTTTTTAAAAAGGACTTTATTCTGTGAGCTGTTGATTAAGACTGACTTCTTATTCATTCCTTAATTCTATCAATGCCTTATTCTTATTCAGTTTTTAATGTGTCAGCAGAATTGCACATTCGTTTTGGGTATCCGATTACGAGTGCCCAAAAAGAATGCGTGTGTTTACATTGCGATATGATAGTGAACTTAAATCTTAAATGAACTTGGTTTCCGTTGGAAATCAAGTTTGTGCAAAAATAGATGGGGCGGCATATGTAACCTATATAATTAAAGAACCTTAATATCTAATTAGTGAAAACTTAATGTGACAATAAATCATACATATTGATATAATTTGATCATTGTTAAATTGATGAATCAACCAGCTGTTTTGAATACAGTGGGATAGTCGAATTCACTGATTGTTTTCCCTCCAATTCTGAATGAATTGGTGTCACTGCTTGATCTATATCAGTCAGCTTTTCTAGTCCAAAGAATTTATTTAAGCAGTCCCTTACTGCATTATCCCAATTTATAGACAATTTTGCTATAAAATCATCGAATTCTTTCTTCTCTTCTCCGGATGCCACTGTGCCTTTGAATATCAAGAATGAATATTAAGTTGAATCATTGAATAACATATTAACAGTTTTCTTTGATCTTTCAGAAGGTTTCATTGTTTTATGGGACAAAATGGCTTGATGAATGCAATGGATGAAGAATGCACTATAGCAAGACTGTGTTCATATTCGATCACAAACATGGAATAAAATTGCACCCAATCATCTCTAAGCCCTGAAATCACATTCCAGCATCACTTACTAGTCTATTGAAAAGATACTTTTCAATGACTTGCTGTGAAAGCTTGGGCCCCGGATTTATTTTCTTCAGCCTATCGCTAATTTGTTTATTTAGCCACAGGTTAACTTTATAAGTTTCGTGTGTCGATTCACTTTTGACTGTTGGCATTGGATGCACGTCCGAGACTATTCCAATGAATCTTTCTTGATATTTGGCCAGATGTATTTCTGTCTGAGTAGGTGACTAGTCGATGTTCCGCTGGGATGAGACAGAAGTTTGCAGGATGGTCCTCCCCGCAGTTGACGCATTTGGCTGCGCTACCCTCATGTCTAAGAACGGTGCAGCAACCCGGCTCATGTGGATTCAAACATTTGACGCACTTGTTAAGCACAGTTTTTGGCCAGATGACCGAATTGCTGACTACGTCGACCCCTGGGTTTTTTCCCAATAGACAAGCGTGTTAAATAAGTATCTGATTTTTAATAGTTCATCGGGCCTAGTCCCCGGTTTAAGTTTAACTAAGAAGAGATTGTACCTTATTTTGGCAGCCTTAGAACGGATGGTTTCAAAGACTGTTACCTTGTTAACATTAGGGATTTTTGCTCTTAATTCCGTCAGGATATCCGCTTCTGAGAAGTCTAGGGTGAGTCCCCTCAGTACAATATTAGAAGTACGGTCCTCCTTCAGAGTGAAGGAGTGCGCCTCAACATCGTTGGTGCTCCTTAAAAGCTCCATAAGTTCAAGGTGAACTTGGCTATTGTCTACGTAGAGCCAACTAGTGTTGCCCCGGTTCACGATCTTATAACTGAATACTACTGATTTTTCGCGGAAGTCACTAATTATTTGTTTTAAATTTACATTTTTTAAAAAGATTGGAGGGCAGCACTTACCCCTCGAGTTCAAGGGCTCCAAAATTTGTTTGCTGCTGCTGGTAGTTGATGGTTTGATGTTTGGTCCATCGCTGTCGTCATGCTCATCTTCGTCGATCTCGATGTTGCTTTCACCGCTTGTGGTGCTTTGTTGGATTTGATGCGCCAAAGAATAGCTTAATTTGGTGTTCTGCGACACGTGTATTTTTAAGCCAGCGTGCAGTATAGAAAATTTGTTGGTTTCCGAAGGAATTGTCTTGGGTATCTTGCGCTGTGGATAATGCTCTAATTGAAAACAATTCAGGATACTTCAGTATAATGAAATTTGTTATTAAATCTATATGAGACATCTCCGTATACGCTAGATAACCCATAAGGACTTTGAAGGGTTCAGCATATGCTCCTGTTTCGTTTAGGGAAGTCGATATCACTGGTTTCGGTATCCGCAACATCATATTCCCATATTTCAAAAACATAAAGTAATCTATAACCTTTTTCAATTGCTTTTAAAACTTCATCAATTACCCACGTTCCTATAAGAGCTCTTTCCTTATCAGAATGTTTACAAAAATGTTCCTGATTTTTTTCACTACTGCTACTTTTACATAGAGAAAACATTAGTTTATTATTTTGTTTTATTGGAAGAACTGAATGAATAAGATGCTCTGGAGGTAGAATTTCACATTTGACTAAACCGTTTACGCCGGTGAGATTCATATTAGGTGAGAAGTGAACTTTAGGGTGTCCAATTGGGAATTTTCCGTTTTTACAAACCCATGGATAAAGAGAACAGACATCAATATATCGTATTTTTTCACCATAATTACATTTACAATAACTAAAAGAATTTCCAGTCCGCCCACCATAGAAAGCGTCTCGTGGATTTAACGGAGCATAGTTAATTAGTGTATGAGTATTTAAAAAATTTAAATCATCTTTACTCAAGGTCTTTAACAATCTCTGAAATTCACAAAACCACATTTCAATGACTTGGTAATTGAATTTTCTTAATCGCTCAATTTTATATTGTGTTCTTTCATATCGACGATTTAAAGTGTCGTTTGAATCTTCGTGTAAGGGTGCATCACGATTGTGTTTCAAACAGAGAGGGTGACCGTGATAGTAACACCCATGAAACTCGAAAATTAGATTTTTTTCTCTTTACAGAAACCATCAACTTATACCCCTATTATGGATGTCAACTCAACTGAAATTGGGTTGTCTTTTCACGGGCACACAACCCAATTTTCAGTTGCGTTGTCATCTGTAATAGGGGTGTTAATAATCTCTTCTCTTCCTTTAAATGCGTGCCATATTATATATATCAATTTTTCGTTGTTTTTCCTCCCATAGCATCCATTTAATAGCATCTTGTGATTGATTATCTACACATCTATACCCTCTTTTTGGAATTATTCCTATTGTGTTAGGTATAAGAAACCTACGTCTGAATAGAAGATTACATGCGGAGGCGATAGTAACAGCTTCCAAAAATGGTTCTACATTACATTGTTCGAGAAATAATTGTCTAAATTTCAAGCAAGCTTCAGTCAAAATTTTAACATCACTTATACAATATTCCTCAAATTCGCTCTGTAGATCAAAATGATCATTTTTATGTTCGTTATACTACATTTTAAAAATATGTCGCGGTTTTCAATCTTCATGGTATCTGGACTGTAGTATTCCACAGGAGGTAGTTCTCCAATATAGTTGGCATTTTCTTTAGTATTAAACAAATGGGTAAAATAACCCTTCTTCAAAACTGGAGACAGTTCGAATGCCTTTGGAAGTTTAGAAAGTGCTATAGGAAAGTAGTTTAAAGAGTCTATGAATTTAACATTTCCGATTTGCATCAATATTATTTTCGTTCCTCGTATGGTCAATTCAGGAAATAGACTTCTGTTTTCCATTATGTAGCTTAAAATGAATTGATGATCGTACGACTGTCCATTATGAGCAATCACAATAACTGTTTTGAACAATTTCCGAATGTCAAGTATTTGTTTCACAAAATTGGAAACAACATTTCCGTCTTTTTCCCTTTAACACATTTAGGGTTGTTTTACATTTTTGACAGCAATATAGAGTAGGTAGGTGTATACAACTATCACATTTATGTTGAAACACACACAAGTTTGGTTCATATATTTTAACCGGAGAAACTGTTGTTTCATCTTCAAATATTTTTTCTCCTACTACCTTCTCTTGTCGACTCTCCAAATCATAGGATATGTACAAAAAACTTTCGCAATTGGGTATTCTTTTATCAGGTTGAATGTAACATGAATGATTTTCTGGAACATTCTCCATGCAGATTTTACAGTAATAATTTCCACAGACATGATCTCGATCTCGTTTCGAATTAAATGTTTTCAGACAATTTTTACATATTTTTAGTATTTCACAAATAGAATTTCTACCGGATGGTCCAATTGTTTTGTGATTATTAAAACATTGATTTCCTCTAAAACTTCGATTGCAATCTTCACATAAAATTTGTTTTGGAGTATTACTACATTTCGGAGTTTGTTGACATTGAGGACATGACACCTCACATCTGTGTGATTATTTTTTGAATTGTATGGTATATGACAAATTTCACAAAAATATAAAACAAATAAACAGCAAAATGCCGCTGTTAGTGATGTGATAACGTTGTAATGCTGATTATTGTATAGTAAGTTTAAATTTTTCTTTTTTCCAGGTATGATACTAGCTCCTTCAAAAATAACTTTTCTTCCTTTTGTTCCGTGTTCATAGACAGTGATCTTATATTCCTGTAAGTGATTTTGCTCTAAAATTCCTGAGCCTTCAGGGGGAATAGATATTTTCGCATCATCTATGAGTTTTAAAGCTCTTTGAATTTGAACCTTAGAATTATTTCTTCTAATATGATTAAAATTAGCTTCTTTATCCGCAAAGGCTTTTGCTACAATTAAGGCACAAGGTAGGCATAAATTATCTTTGTTATTTATCGATATGATTACTTTCCGTTTAATGCATTCTTCTTTTTCCTTTTCCTGAAGGTACTTTTACAGATGTTACAGTTAAACAAAAATCATCTGTACTCAAACCTTGAGAACTGCTCTGGAATATTCTACAAATCATATTCCATACATCCTCTAGTTTTAATTTTGAGCAGTATTGGTATTTGATCCAGCCATTTCCTCGTTCGACATTAAAACTTTTACCGCAAAAAGTAACACCTACTTTGTCTGTAGGGTTAAGTCCGGTAACTGCATGTTTAATCATGTCTTCTATGACTTTTTTAATCCAGGTAGTCGGTTCAACATTATTTGGAACTGATCTTATTCTGAACTCGATTTTACGCCCAGTTAAATTAAATCTTTTGACTTTTACCAGCACATCGCTCCCAATACGAATTTTCTAAAAAGTTTTTGAAAAAATACCAAAATAAGTGTAAAGAACTACTCAATGATAAAATGAAGTATTTTTTGTTTTAATTTTTTTTATTTTTCATATCTTAATTTCTATAAAAAAATCGATTTTGGTTGGCACTCTTGAGTACATTTTTATGGCGACTTACTTCAGGCTCTGTTAGGATACCCTGTTGCAAATTAGCGTTTTTTTGTCGAAATTGTTGTTCTTCTTCTTCTTCAGGGTTTTCGTTTTCGTCATCAGTGTCCGGTTGTTTTTCGTGAAAGGCAATTGTTACGGGTATTATACTTCCGTGTACGTCAGGGGAGGGAGGAGAAGCAGAAAGTGTTAATGTAATAAAAACACTTTTATTTGATTTTATTTCCCCAACATTTCGTGAGTTTTCCTCACTTTTTACCGGGGATATGATCTTTTTTTTTTTACTTTATTTTACTTTTTAATTTTGTAACTACATTGTTTTCATTTTCTTCTTATTGAATTGATCACGCGACGTTACTGACATGCAGAGAAATGAAACAACAAATGCAAAAAAGTTACTTTTTGATAATTCGGATCCAAAGGTGATTGAATTTTAAACGTGGAACGATAATATGCTTCCTTCCACCATTCTGTTTTCGGCTTTTTGCAGATCTTGGAAAATCGTAGATATCTAGTTTCACGACCTGGAAACCACGTTTTCTTGGCGATATTAAAGTATAAGTACTTCCTGGAATCCTTCTGACAGCGTGAATTTCCGACTTGGAACAATTTGTCTAGCGAATCTTCCAGAGACGTACCCTTTGAAGCAATTTGTGAAGGCACATCTACACGTTTGAGTAGTTGCAATCGTGAATGACATGGATGTGGCTTCCGTGGTTCGCAATGATGAGGACGACCCCTGCAAATTTTCGACTTTGAAGGGTTCAGCATATGCTCCTGTATCTTCGGCTATATATGAGCGCTGCTGGCTGTGGTATGTATATTTTTGTGTATGTACTATGTACCTATCGATATGTGGTTGTTAATAAGCGAAGCGTTGGAATGTAGTTCCGCGCTTGAGTCTACCAATATAAATACATATATACCTAGTTATATGCCTACCTACCTAACGATGTGTGGTGGCTATGAATAGTGTGGAGTACAACTCAATGCCTTTTTCGCCAATCAAGTGGAGAAATGTTGCAATTTTCACATTGTAGGATTCATTGCTACGGCCAGATGCAAGCATAAAAATGTTGAATCTTTGTTTCCACAAAGGCCACTCTTTGTATTCTCGAAATTCATGGGCGGCGGCGGCGGCCCATGACATTGTATATTTTGTCTGGGTTGCTGGACTCAGTCCCTCTGGCGTTGTTTCGAGATACGCTGAAGCTTATCGCATTCTCCTTCTCTCCGTTTCACCCAGTTTACTGTTGAACTCCCTGCCTTTCTTGTTCCGGTAATAATCTATATTATCTCAGCCCATATTTAATGCAGTGTCGCAAGCTTTATCAAATGTTAGATCGCCTGTTTCTATTAACTTTCGTTGAATTTTCGTGTCTCTTAGTCCCATCAATATGCGGTCTTTCAAAGCTTCTGACAAGAATTCATCGTAGTTGCAATTATCTGCTAAGCTTTTGATTGCAACAATAAAGTCAGATATTGTCGCGTCGACTTTTGGTTTTTATCCTCGACCCACTGATCTCTCGCTCTTATCCAATCGTTATCATCCTTTTTTTTTGGATTATTGAGAGAGAGACAACTGATAGGCTTACGAAGTTGGTTGCCAAAGTAAAGACAGTGGGAGTGTCCAAAACGTTGACAGCGATAGCGTTGGGTAGTTGGCACTTATCATCATCAGATAATGAAAAACTCGATCAATGATTTGGGCAGTCTTTTCATTGATGTCCAAAGCATTTTTTCCCGATTGAGCTGATTGTATTTCTGCTTGAATGCGATCAACATCGGACTCTTTTATGGATGACATGGTTACTTTTCTTCGTTTTTGTATTTTCGAGGAGATGGTTCTCTCCGAGTCCCACTTAATTCTATGACTTATTATCGTTTTTAAAGCTTTAAGTTTAATAAGACATTGCCTTTCCTTCAAAACACATAGGAATAAATCAAGGCCATATGTTATTCTCTCTCGACCATTTAGTTTCGAAGCGCCTAACGTCTACCTCTAGTGAGGGTATTTTCGCAAGAATTGCCGACTTTATTTCTTCTGGCGTGAAATTACTCGAGATGCCCTCAAGTATAACATTACATTTTTTGTACTCCTTAGGCGTGAACGAGTGTCCATTGACATTGAGAAATGAAAACCATGTTTTAGTTTCTAAAAAAAACATTTCGGTTTCCCGATCCGTCTAAAGTCTACTTTCATCACTGATCCGTAAGGGCTCACGAGGACTTTCATCATGCACATATACATCTTCTAACCTGTAGGTGGGTCGAGGTTGTCTTCCATTTTCTTTAAGTTTATGTGCGCGGCGCACTAATATAAAATCAAGCATTCTGTCCCACCAGACAAAGATAAGATCGCTTAGTGGTCGATTTTCATATCTCAGTTTGAAAATATTAATTGATTATTCGTAAGCATATATAAACATACCGAAGACAAAGGAGCCGAAGCTCCCTAATTTTGAATAAAATTTTTCAAATATTCCCCCTACTTTGTTCTTGATAACAGCAAAATCTGTCGGCGTGAATGCGTTGGATACTATCTCACCTGGGCATGGCCATTCTCCCAAGATACCGCATCTTTTGCTAGAGATGAAATGATGGTTTTCCCCTCATCTGGCACCAAGAGAGATCTTTGGAATACCTGAAGTTCTTTCAATGTATAGATCCCGGTCGACACGAGATCTTCAATGACTAGGAACTCCCATTTTGAGTAAGCTAAGGGACTGATCTAAGCTGGCGTAACCGTCCTGTGGAGTGAGTGTGATAAAGTATACCATACGCCATAATGGGCAGCATAGGGTTGCATTCGACAGTAATGGCCACATCGACTAGTATCCTAGTTCTTGGATTAAATATCTCTGCATCCCATTGTAAGAGACTGTTAGTTCATGAGTACAAGTGTCATTACTCAATTGAGCAGACACAGAAACTGCTTTGCACTGGATAAGATGGACTACTTCACCTCTTTTGAGAGCAGTATAACCAGGACCCTTAAAATAATCATAAGCGAAATCTTCTGGGGACAGAAAAGCTATTGTGAGATGATTCCTTAATACTGTTTGCTCTACTTCACACCTTTCTTGTACGAGCGTTTTGTATAGATTGTCAACCTGATCTTTCGTGTGTTTCATAATGTACACCAACTTTGTTATTGGTGTATGTCATTATATCGATATTTGACCTTTTTAAAGGAACGTGTTTTAACTTAATATGTTCCCAAGACTTGTTATCGAGTATAAGTAATTTAGGATGTTCGGTCTGGAAAAGAGTAAGGTAATCACAGAATACTTCTTTATTTTTAATCGTCAATGCAAACTCCGAGTCTTGCTTGGAGAAAAGATAGGTCATAACCTCTGTAGAGCCACGGTTGTCGACGATCTTTGACGCTGGTCCTTCATACAACAAACTAAACGGCTTCTCATCTTCACACATGGTTCCTTCCAACAGCGTTGCCCAATAGTGCCATCCTGTTGTTGGTGAAAAACACTTCTTCATGAGGAAATTGCAAATTTTTCCATCAGAGAGCTTGAGGTCTGACTTATCTATATCAATCAGGCCGACATATTTGCTGATTAATATCTTTATTTCAGTTACTCGTACTGCTGATTCATATTTTTTGTCTTTCGTAGCTAGTGTTCCACCTGATGTGCAAGAACCCCCTTCAATCGATCCGAATGTAGTAAAGCTTTTACTAATTAATTGGTTTTGTGGAATTCCTTCTATATAACTAAATTTGCCAGTGTTTACTATGGAGAGACATTCTTCTTGGGACATGTCTAAAATTTCACTATAGAGTGCTGCGTCCTGTGGTCTGGATCCCCAAAAAGTGCACATCGACACCGTATGAGTAAACTCAATTAGACAACTAATAACCTGGACAGAGGAGTAATCTTGGACTTGAATAAGTTGTATCATCGATGGTACTGTTGTCACATTATAATCCGGTATTATGCACGGGCGCATTTTTTCAAAGAGATATTTATCACAAAAATTTACATTTTAATTATTTATTAGGTTTTTTTTATTTTTTTCAAATTTCGCCTGTCATAGCTGTTCCTTCTTTCTTGCCAATGTTTCTTATTAAATTCGTCATTTTTTTTTTCTTTTCCGCGGCATTTCCGTTTGTGTTTGTTTTCTTTTTTTTGGTTCCCTTCTTTTTGGGTTCTCCGGAGTTTTTTGGAACTTTCCTAGCCATGATTCAATTTATCTTTTTTATACTGAAAATTTAACAAAATAAAATGTAAATATTCCTAAGCTCGTTCCTCAGTTAGGGACAGCGTTGTTATATTCGCAGTTTTATCCGAGCAATCATATCCTACAAGTCCAACACAAACATGGATATGGAATAATAAAACATATAGAGTAAACATTTTTTACTTCTAGTAATAATAGTTTTTGATTAAATTTATTAAACTGATTGTCTTAACGTCCACTGGCCGTGGACGTGGAACCGGAGTTGCCTTTCAGATTAAAGCACAGATAGAGCTATTGAGCTATTTGAACTATTGAATTATTTGATGTATTTGATGGTTTATTCTCTGTAATTGAACAATATTTAAGATTTTTATAAGGATACAATGCTTTCTGACTTACTCTTTTTCGCAACTCCTTCCTCGACCGATTCCACAGACAAAATGGCAATTCTATTTGATAATTTTACTTTTTGGCGCTAAAGACGATTTTCACGCGGGACGTTTTACGTTTTATTTTGCGTTCACTTCGCACGGTTTTCTTACATATCAGTCTGACTGATAGCTCTGTTTGTCTGTGGAATCGGCTGAGTTCAGGTTACACTTTTATTTAATATATTTTACGACACTGATCTTCACTCGAAACACGTAAAAGACTACTGTATATTGTACAGTAACTTAATTCTAAGAAACCTCTTTTGTATCAAAAAAATATGCATAAGCTGCAACTCCTTAGAATGTTGAAGGTTTATCTGAGTTATTATCATTGATAAATACATACTAGTAATCCATCCATCATTTTCACCGATTGGAATTAAGTCGGAAATAAATCCTTCCAAGATGAAAATGCAGACAGGAATCGTACCTAGCCTTGATGATAGCCATAGAAGCTTGATCTACTCCCACAACAAGGTAAGAACCGTCTTCACCATCCCGATTTCTAGCCTTCTTGTGGTAGTGAACTTTCCACTTCGTAGTGTCAATACCATCATTCTGGGTAACGAGGCGTTGTAGCACATCTTCAGTTTTACTGAGTTGCCCCGGGATAAAGCAGTTGGCTTTTGTCAAAACTGGCACCCTGTAAATTTCAAAAGAGGAATTTAGGAGGGGTGGAATTTTGGGCACAGAGGCACGTAGCCAGTCAGCGGTCTGCTGATTAGAACACTCGACCAAAAAGGTTCCGTCCTCCAAACAACATCCCTCAGACTGGATCTGCGTACTCTCTTCACAGTGCTTGCGCTCTATGATGGTCATGCTGTTGTCATTGCCAGCCTTACATATACGCACTTTGAAAAGCGAGACAGCCGCTCTTTTATAGGGCAGCCGTCTTTATTTCGCTGTGCGACGGATTTTGCTCCTTTCGAGGCTTTATCCCGTCGCGTCGGTCAGTGTCCGTGGACCAGACTGACTAGCAGTCACGGTTTCATTCACAAACGTTTCGGTTGGACCTCCAGGAGTTTTGACCATGCCGGCTTCATCCCTTCCAGCCAGTGTCCGTGGACCGAATTCGCAAGCCTTGTTGTTCTCCAGAGGATGTCATCGTTGGAGTGGGATCCACTTGTTCAGCTTCACTTAGTCCGGTGATAGCACCGCTCTGGTCAACAGCTAAGCCCGGATGAGAGATTAGCTTTGGAGGTAATACCTCCGAGCTGCCTTCTTCATCTTTCCAGTTCAGACCACGAAGAGCTTCATGGAGAGAACTGCAGGAGTCATCGGTTACGGTACCTTCGACTCGCGTGTATCCACCAGTAAAGGTGTGCTTTTGTATGTCAGATGGGGCCTCCAGAATCCGTGCCCCTGCCGTAGTGAAGACTACGGGTGGATTTTCGCTTTTACGATTGCCACCTGGAGAATAAAAATCCTTTGGGTTATCTTCCATACTGTTTTTCGATCAATTCTTGGTTTTTTTGGATTTTGCAGCGCATGCTGTTCTGGTTCTTGAGAATCGGTGTGATGACCTGTGGGACTACAGGTTGACTTTGGGGCTCATGTTATTTGGCGTATGATGTGTTGACATACATATGGAACTGTTGCATAGATTCATATCGCCATCTTTGGTGACGATACAATTATGTTCTCTGTTTACCTAACATTTATTTTTATGACATCCCTTTGGTGTCGATTAATTTGGTTTAGAAATGCAATGGGCATTTCTTTGTCTCGGATTTTATGACATTTCCTTGCTTCGGATTTTATGACGATTTCTTTAATAGTTTAGAAAAGACACAAGATCAATATGTTGTTGTTGTTCTTTTGTTGCTTCTAACCTAAAGAAAGTCAAATTTTTTATTGATGCTTGATCTTTTTTAAAACACATTATTCCTCTTGGCTTTCTTTCTGTGTAACCACCGTTGTCAGAACGGTAGAAGGAAGTGAATCCAGTTATGCCAATTGCATCAGCTGATATGGTGTTAGTTTCGGAAAAAATCATTCTATCACACATAGAATACCATTTGTTTGTTTTTATTAAATTAAATCAATATGTTTGTTGTTCACAGAATATTCAGTTGAATTATAAATATCGCTATCAAGTTGTTTCTTGAAATGAATCGATTTTATTCTATGGAAAAAATACATTTGTTAGATATCTTAGAACTTTGATTAGGTTATTAACTTACACAGTTCTCTTACAACTAATCAGACTTCTATATTTTGTATGTTTGCCTTTGTGGATTGTGAGTGCTTTCGCCAACCCGAGAGGAAACTGCTTCCGAACAACTTGATAATGGTTAACGGTGTTGACGTTAATTGGATGGGCTTTTCTAGAAAAAGGAACAAATCTTTGGTCAATTTCGTTTATCTCCATAAATTTAGACAGCGCTAATTTGGCCTAAGTCCAACTGACTGCTCTCATGGGAATTCAATCCGTACTTTGTCGATTTTGTAACTGTCATTTTTCATTGTCACAAGCCTCAAAATTATTCATTAACAAGGCCATCTTCAACATCTCTATTGCTCGTGGTTATATATTTTAAGTTTATCTTAAATTTCACAATATTAGGGAGGCCTCCAAGATCTGAAAGTTTTTTAGTTAGCAATTTATCTAAAGCTCGTTGTTTTACCTCTTCGCTAACTTTTCCAAAAACAACGTCAGTGTCGTCGTTATACTCGTCTACCTCTTGCTTTGTCGGATACAATCGAATGGCGTCGCAGGGCACCGAAGAAGCGTTACATTCCCGTGAACTAATGAGCAATCTGGCTTCATTTGTGAATTTTCCTGTTGCCATATATTATTGAATGCCATAATAAAAGAAGCTTCCTTTTTTTGCCGCATAATCTGCTTCAATTCAAAAATTTTAAATGAACCAATTTTTAAATTTTGTTGCAAAAGGAAATTGTAACGGATTTTACTGGAAAGCAATGTAAAAAAAATTTTTAACGGGTATTTCGGGAAAACTTAGCTAGAGAAGGTTTTGCAAAAATTAAAAATTAAACAGGACAATTAATAAAAGATAAAAATGTACTACATTACAAAAAAAAAAAATATAGGAAAGCATAATAAAGTAAGCAAATATATAAAGAGAAAAACTATTCTAGTGTATTTCTTTCCACATCACCCAGGAGGTAAAATACAGGATGACGTTTTAGAATTTTTTTGTTGTCAGCAACTCCTTGTTTGTTTTTTTTTAATAGAGAACAACATTATACCTGTCAACAGATATCTGATAATTGTTGCTCTATGTTCTGGATCTGTGCATGGTGTTTTCAGCTCTTCGTCTTCAAATTTGAGGGCAGTTTTCATCCAAGTTTCCATGAGCTTTCTGATATGTTGGCGTTTTCGGAAGTGTGTTTCAAACTTGTTCTCGAATTTTGTTGAGGGTATAGTAAGTGACCCAAATTCCGTTGTCGCTGTTCTGCTTTCATATGCCCTGAGTTCAATAAGTAGCAGTTGTTCTCTTCTCTCAACTTCGCTACTTATCATAAACTCAGAGCAGGCTTCGCAATCTAGCTTCTTCTTGAGCTTTCCAGCTGCGAAACCCGAATAGTATAGTGCCGCCATTTTTTGCATTTCCTCACTTGGTTCTATTTCAACCGTTGGTGAGTCATTTTCTTTCTCCTTTTCCAAATCGCATTTTCATCGTTCCCAGCTTCCTCAACGACTGAATCTGTTGACCTTGTCAGGTAGTTTTGTAATCTCGCCGGTACCAATGTAATCTCTGACGTACAAACCTTTTGCGTATTGTGCCCTTCGATTACCTTCTGTCCTCCGTGTATTTTTCTCCGCCTTTATCTCATGGCAAGAGACTTGCGTGCATTTAATTTCAACAAACAAATTCAATTTTATTTTACTCTATACTTTATTCTAAATTACAGGTTGAAATTTACATTTAATTTGTATGAAACAATCTATATCTTATGATGGCACGTTTATTCATCGCCAGTGTTAGATTAAGAATGAACAATGGCCGTCTGTCTGGCAGAAGGCCGGAAAGAGTTTTTTGTGCACATCTCGCGCATGCGCGTTTCGGGTTATTTCGTTAGTTCAGGTGTAGTTGCGTTCAGGTGTTGTTGCATTCAGGTATGGTTGCGTTCAGCTAATTTTTCGTGTTCCATTTTTATATGTAGGTAACGTAGGTTCGCTACAGTTTTCAATTGTTTTTTCCACGTTTGACTTCTCACTGTCTTTCTTCTTTGTGGGTTTCTTTGAACTTTAACTTCTTTGCCAAGTCGTCAGTTCCAATTAGAGGTTCCGCTCCAGCATCTTCATATCCAGAATGCTCTGCTGAGCTGTAGTGTTGGAACATGATGAGCTTTAAATTACGAATAAATCTCCATACCGATGGCTCTTTGTCGTTCGTACCTCTGTTGTTTCGTACCATTGAGAAAAGGTTCTCTGCCACGTCGGTATTGAAGTGAGACAACAGGAAATAGTTCTGTTCATCGCTCTTAAGATGACGCCACATCTGAACTATTCCTCTCAGTGTTTGCTTTAATCCTTTAAAGCAATATGGAATTTTGTGTTTGCCTTCAGATCTCCAATCTGAAATCCAGTCAATGGTATTCTTCAGATATTCTAAAGTGTCGGTATCATCCGATAGCACTTTCTTATTTGGATTTTTCGAATAAAGCTGTCCGGTATTTAAAGTATCAAACTGTTGATTGGGCCCCTTTCTTTTCTTCCTCAGTCATTACACATTTGATGCCGCGCAAAATTCCTGTGTACACGTTAAAGCTGAAAACTTGAGTTGCCAATTTAACCGAAAACTTCTCAAACGGTTTCGGAGCTATGTGTTTTTCTTTCAGCTTGTAGCAGACTTGAAAGACCTCTTTCGAGTCTTCTTTATAAAGCTTGTCGATCACATCCCAGTCCTACAGAAAGTAGATTTTAAGGGATAGCGGACACCGACCCATCACTTGGCGGAGTCTTATATCGACTCGGCTTAACAATCTGTTTCCAACCATTGGAATCTCGTCTATTATTAATAATTTTATGTCAATCAATTTTTGTCTGATAGTGTTGGCAAGCTCACTCGACTGCTCTAGCATTTGTCTACCAAACTGCGAAACGGGCAAAGCAAATGCAGTATGCAGTAACTCCGTAAATCAAGAAAGCGGTTTTCCAGATGGTGCTGTCAATAAAACTTTTATTGAATCAGTTATAGATACATGCATGTTGTCAAACAAGTAGGTAATCACTATAAGCACATGAAAGACTGCATTAATCAAGGGGGATTTATTGACTCCTGCTGAGCCACTCAAGAAAATACTGAGTGGTATCTATTGCGACAAGTTGGTCGCGACCCTTTAGACAGACTCTTTTGTTAAAACCACGGACACACACACAGTAGTGTTTAAGATGGCGGAGTTACAAAACCTTTATTAGGATTAATAATAATTACAATACATGAATATAATAGTAATAGTTTACAATTACTTACTTAGTCTAGTATATGGAAATGAAACTTGAAAGGTAATGAAAAATATGCTAGTGGAATGGTGTTGTCTGGTAAATCTTGCGTCCTTCTTCTCGTCTGGTTTGGTGTCAAAAAGGCGGAAATATTCTAGATTCTAAGTGAAGTTGATGGCGGTGGCATAAGGGTGCGAAGTTGGCTGCGCTGTTGTGATTAGCTGGCCCCATCTATCGGCCGGTGGAGCTAGCTATCAGATGGGGTGCGTTCGTCGCCTCAACAGTATCATTAATTTCGTTTTGAAGCACTTATATATGTACATGTATCAAGAGCTGCCTACAGTTTGTCGAAGACCACAATTAAAAGACTTTTCTTTAATTATTTTATAATAATAACTTTTATTCTTTAATTTATTACTAATTGAAATATAGATTAAACTTTTGTTCGCCATGACACAAGAAACAAGGATGACAAATTTTTTACATTCCATTGGTTAGTACTACCCCTACGTTCCACTTTCTTTGAAGGTATTACTACTTCCTACGTTCCACTTTCTTTGAAGGTATTACTACTTCCTACGTTTTATTTTCTTTATAGTAGTACTTACATTCCACACGAAGGTAGTGGACTGTAGGCAGCACTTTATCTGTGGCTGTGTTCAGCCGCTACAAGTATATCTACTTAACGTCTGGCCTTTGTATACCTCCACTCCACCTTGTTCGAGTATGTCTATTTGTTGATCCTGAGAAACCAAATTTCTATATGAACTTTCTTCTTTTTGTTCAGAATCCTTTTCATTATTTATTTTTCTAACGCCTCCTGAAGCTCTTCGTCTCCAGCTATATCTGTGTTTCTTTTTTTTTCAACATATATGCATTCTACCTCTTTTGATTCATCATCTCTCCAAGGGACAAATGAAAGAACTTGTTCTCTATAATAATTTGAATCATCTTGAATAAGTTTGTATCTTCGGTACCGAATAATCTTGGGTTTCTGTCTTTTTTTGTAAACTTCAGAAGTCTCCGAAATCTTCCTTTTAGTAAGTCAAAAGCGTTTTCCACCACTATTCTTGTGTGATGCTTCTTTTGTTTCCAGCTGGGGTACAACTCAGCGGGTCCAAGGTGGTCCCCAAGAAAGCGATATCAAGACTTGGGTTGCGTATAGTCCAACTTCTTAACGAATAGCCGACTCGAGAAATGATTAAGGTTAACGTTATAATTTATTAATATGAGATCTTACAATAATACAAAATACTCCTATCGGAGGACAGTGTTGGGGTTTATAAGTTTTTCCCCTCGTCTTTCATACAACCGGAGTAATTGAGCTTCAATAGCGCCTGGGAATCAGTCCTCGGAATGGACTGGTGGCGTTCGGCTTCTGGATGACGTCAGGTAGGCGGTAGGCAGTAGTTGGATAGCGGCGCGGTACACTCTGGTAAAACTAACCTACTTGGTCAATGCCAGTATGATGGTTTAATGTCAACTGCCCATGCAAGCACGTCCGGAATGACACTAAACAATCTACGTTCGGCAGGCTGTCCAAATAATTGCTTGGCCCATACAAGACGTCCCGCACAATTATTCGCCCGGTGGCTACCTCCACAATTTTTCTAACTCAATTAATTACCTGCCGCTACCTCTGGTTTTGCTGCCTCTGGTTCGTTCTCTCAATATACTATTGGTTTTCACTTTACTATACTTTAACTGGAACACACTGTACTGAGAATTGATCACACTGGTATCGGAACTTCACACTGGTCTCGGAACTTCTCACAGGTATCGGAACTTGATTTTTTGGTGCTGCGATCACTTCCCCTTATAGCACCTTTGGCCACAAGAAAATGTGAAGTCTATAAAATGATCGTCACTAGATTCTGAAAATACATAAGATATGAAAAGGGGCGGTCCCTCTGCCATGCCATTGACATTATGAGAACCACAAGAAATAATTAAATTTATACAACCCATGATATGCCATGCAGTCATTGCATAGTCTCAGCGCACATTTGCCTAAACGAAATTCAACCTTCACTGCTGCTGTGGTACGTAGTCAGCTTGTGTGTGCAAACAACCAAGTAATTTGCCTTTGGTTCTTTGGTGAGCGCTGATTGGCTGACGTGTTTCGTTTGATAATTTGTAGGGGAGTCTGGGGGTATGTGCGGCAATTGATTCGGAGTTGTAAAAATATAGTACGGGAAAGTTGGTTGGTCGGTTTCAGTGAAAAGTTGTAACGCTTCGTTACATGAATGAATTTTGTTGAATCTGCGTTGAGCTTCCGTTAGGTTCCCTCGGAGACTCGGTTCACCACCTTGACGGTGGATAAGCCGAGTCTCCGAGAATAAAAGATCCATTTGGGAACATCTCTGAAAAATTTGACTGCACCCTTGCATAAAGGTTTGATCTTCGTAAAATCCTGAAATAATGAAGAGACCCAGGTTCTCCACAAGTGGCATCAATAAACCTTTTGTCCGCATCAACGACCGCTTGCAGGACAATACTGTAGGTCTGTTTTCGGTCGAAATAACATTCCTTATAAGTTTTAGGAGCCTTAATTGTGATGTGAGTGCAGTCTATTGCACCAATCACACCAGGTATTCTCTTCTTTTTGGTCAAACCTTGTTTGATTTTCTACTGCAGCTACTCCATGTGGCCATTTTGCATATTCATGTCCAATTTGGATTAAAAATGAATTAACTCTTCGCACAATAATCCAGGCCGAGGAGCTAGAAGCAACGAACAAGTTTCCTAGTTGCCTGAAAGCCACAGAGTTGCTTATGTACCAAGTACCATACGTACATGTAGACAGACTTTCTACGAATACATTGCTGTAAGAAATAATAAAATATACGTACATATCAGAAGCTCCATTGTAGTTATCTCCAAACGCATATGAGCCTCTAAATCCGCATTGTCAAATGCACCTATGGTGTCAACAAAATTTTTACATTTTGGATGCTGCTCCAAGTCTACCTCTTCTGATTCACTACTGCTTGAACTACTGAACACTGGAAAGAACAACAAGCAGACTTGTTGCACTTCCCATATCCCTACTGGAGCTGGGCTCTGGTTGATTCTATTGATTTATTGGTAATAGTCCCATGAACGTTTCCATTGGAATTCAAGAAGTCTCTGATGATTTTAATCAATTCAGTGTTATCACAATCACACTTTGGACAAGTTACATTACCAGCTTTATTAGTTATATGAAATCCTCCATGATTATTGAGAGATTGGAAAGTTCTTCCTTGGATGATATTTAAAATTTTAGATCCATCTCTTAAAGAAATATTGTTTTCAACAGGAAGTAACAAATTAGAAAACCATGATCCAGATAAGGATTAATGCATAATTTATAATTAATAACCACAACATCCTTTTGATATAATGTAGCAAATGCTTATAGATAAAGATTAGGATCATTTTAAACTAAATTATTATAGTTATACAAGAATAAAAGTAAATTCACCAATCTATTGAAGATTGGAATTAAGTTGAAATAGCTCTATTAATTAAATTGTTGATCGACGAATTCAAAGAATGTTGATTTGACGACTTCCAAATTATACAGCATAGACTTTAGAAAATTTGCTTTTATTTCGTATGTTCATATACAAGTTCACAAATTCTCAATTTTCAACGGCTTTAAATTTCTGAAAAGGATAGTTAAATAAGTATATAAATCCAATTTACAATTCAATGCAATTTACGTTTGGTCGCATCAACTTCTAAATTCGCAATGGCGGTTTTCTACTTTAATTTTCTTTTTTAACAATTCAGTTTACTCTTTCTATATATAATCTATTCTTCTCTTTCTATTGGAAATATTTCTTATGTCTAACTTGAAGCATTGCCAGGCGTGGCAACATAAATGATAGGAAAATTAAGAAAAGTTTGAGTCAAGTGTAATAGTAGAAGCAAGTTCTTTTATAGTATACTCTTCTTACACATATTAATGTAATAACTATCAATATCATAATTTTTTAGACTTACAGCTTGTTGGTATATTTCTATATAAGATTCTTGTGGTCCAAAGTGACTGATAAAAGTTGTCTTCATAGTCTGCCAGGTTGTAAGTGCTAGAAGCATGAGTTTGCTGTGCTCTTCCCATAATGAGTTCCTTTATTATATTTTGAACCGCAAACGCACATGTAGCTGGTGTAAGTATTGAATATTAACGTCCACGTCATTAATGAATGACGCGACATCTCTTGGTCCTTCGCCACTGAATGGTTTGATTTTGTGGATAATTTTTATGATTTTCATTTCTGGTACTTATTTCCATTTAGGAATGTACCTAAAAGTCTGAGATTTCTTTCTTCATTATTAAAGATATTTTCAAAATAAGTACTTGCTTCCGTATTGTTCCATACTAACGAATCTTGACTGCTTCCAGGATAACTTGCGTCAACGTAGGTAATCCATTGCTTATTATGATTTGATTACATAACTGAAAAGAATTTTGTGTAAAGTAAAATTTCAAACAAATTTTATCGCATTTACCAGCATTGTATTTAGGCTGTGGTACCCTTTTCGTTGTAGAACATACGTGGATTGTGATTTGGAGTCTTAATAGGAATGTGTGTTCCATCAACACACATAACCACGCCAGGGATACCACATTTTTGGTAGAACCAGAGTTTTGCTTCTGTTTTTTCTTCCGCAGTCATTTTTAGGGTAATCCATTGCGGACATAAATGAGCCTTGTAGAAAGCAATTCAATAAAGTAATTCAATTTTCAAGTCTCGTACTACGAGCATTTACATTCATATGCTGTGGTTGATTATTCTCCTCGTCTGTCGTTTTCTTCTCTCGGGTTGTTCAAGTCCGGTTGTCACTGTGTTTTGATGGGGAGGGGTGAGGGTGGGGGGTTGGTGGCTCCTAGCCACGGTGGTATGCTGACCCTGGGTCAGCATAGAAGTGGATGTTCACTTCATCACTTGTAGGGATAAGATCCTCATCCAGAAAGTCCATTGCTAGAAGGTACCGCGGGATGGGATGTCTTGGCTGGCTTATGATGCTCCATATTATTATTATTATTATTATTGTTATTATTATTATTCTTTATTGTCTACGATTTGTTATCTACAGACTTAACAATACAAATTAGTACAATATTATATACAATCATCCTTATTAGGGGATTCGGGTGGTCGGTCATGCTTCGCAGACATCTACGGCTGGAGTCGATGAGGTACCTGTCTAGTTGTACTATTTTCGCTCCATCGTAGAGTCTCCTGTTGCTGACGTGCTTCCTTCGTATCCTGTCATAATGTAGTCCAGTGCAGATCCGCAGGATCTTCCGCTCGAGAACTGCCAGCTTGTTCATGTGGGTTTTGGTTGCCTTCTGGCTTAGCCCGTTGTTCTTTCGCATTAGTGGATGGATGCGGTGAAAGGCGAAGTTGGCTTTCCTTAGTACAGCAGCTGCATGGGGGTTGAACCTGTGTAATTCGTTGAACTATACTCCCAGGTCCTTCACATTGTTTTTGACCGTTGGTTGCGTTCCATCGAGTAAGGAGATCTTGGTACTTCTACACTTGTTGGCTGAGCGTCCTCTTGCGTACCCGGATCTGGTGGATGGTCGTCTAAAGCAAATTAGCTCGGATTTGGCTGAGTTTACTTTAAAGCCACAGTGCTGGTAGTACTCGCAAAGCTGTCTAACGTGGGCTTCAACTCTTCTGGTGGCAAATACCGGGGACATGGACTTGGCGTATGTGAGGGAGTCATCGGCAAACAGGAGAGTTTGCGCGTCTTTTGCCTGTGGTTGGTCTGATGTGTAGATGTTGAACAAGAACGGTCCTAGCTTGGATCCCTGTGCAACTCCAGCGTTGATTTGAATTTGAACGAAGAATGACCTCTTTTTCTTGTCCAATTAGATGAATTCGTGGCGTCTCGATTTCATTTTGTGTTAAAATTGATGAGCCTCTTGCTCAGTAGAGAACAGTGGTAAGAAATTAGCTGCTCCAACTGCTTTCGTTGAACGCTTCGATGTGGTCGAACCTTTCTTAGCCTTTAAGGCTTTAACGGGGAAAAAATATGGCAGTGAACGGAACCCAAATATAGTACACAATTCTTTATTTCCCTTGTTCTCTTCAGAATAAAGCCACCACTTTTTCAACTCCGTATTTTCGCTCTTTGACGCAAGTTCTAATAAAATTTCCGCTAAAATGTCAAGGCGTTTTGATATTAAACTTATATTTAGATCAACTTTTGTTTGGTTTTTCCTTGGAAATGATTTCACGATCACTTTCATTTTTACACTGAATTGCAACTGTACCATCTTTTTTGTTTGTTATTTTATTGATTTTAACCGAAAAATCAGAAGGTTTAATATTTTCTTTCACATCTTTAATTGTCACTTCGTTTCCTTGTTGTTTCTTCGGTTTGACGAAAATAGGCGCTCTTAACATTGAAGAGTACGATAGCTTTTTCCCTTTCATGCCTTCTTCTTTTGCCTCACTTACTGCTTCTTTCACACACTTTTTTAAACTGTTTTTATTTACATGTTTATTTATGTCTAAAATTTCACTTACAGTCTCTTTAACTGTTTCTTTAACACTCTTTTCAATTTCTTGCACACTTCTTTCGAAAATATTCTTTATTAGATTTTCAGTCGCGTTTATTGACGATAAAATCTTTGTATAATTTTCTTTTAAAATGATGATAGAACCAATGCACTTATCACAAACGAATTTGACATTGACATTGCTCTGCATTCTTTCAATATCATGTTTAGTCAAACTACCGCACTTCTCATGTATCCCTTTACCACACAAACCAGCACATCTTACAAGACTCTCACTACGAGTTCCTTTATTGCATTTAATGCACGCCGAATCCATAATTCACTAATTCAGTTCACTAATTAAATTAATAAACTTATTGTTCTTAAAAATTGTTTCCTTTTTTGATTTATAATCTTTATTTTCACTATTTTTTTTCGGACACTGATTTAAGCACAACCGTTCTCTATGAGAAACTCAAACAGATTAATTTATTAATCTATTATTCTTACTTTCAACTTTTTACTTTAAATTTTTCTTTAGTTTATTAATATTCGTAATTTTAAACCGCGACACAAAACAGAAATGGAATTCATATTCAATGTCTTCTTCAACGTCTTCTGCTGCTCTGCACCCATGCTTTTAAACTCCCTGGCGTAGAGCTTTCTTCTCGTCTTTCTTTTGTGTTCGCCCTGGAATACTACAACGGTGCATATGGTAGATGTGTGGTGTGCACACTGCACAGAGTATAACTACTCGGTGTGTGTGTGTGTGGATGTGCTTTTGCGAAACACATTGGTGTGCTTTTGATCATTCTTATATCTAGTTGTGGTGTAGAAATGATTTTGACTGTAGGTTGTGGGAAAGTAAAGTAGTTGTTACAGCTTCTAATACGTCCAGTATCTCATGCAAGACTTTACTGCACTTAACTATTTTCGAAATATAAATCGGAAACACTACTTTTTATTGTTAAAAATAGTTAAATACGACTACTTTCATTGTAAATTTCAAAATTAACTATGAAATAGTACATTTTAGTACAGCTTAAAGTAATTAATGACTATTTTATAATAACTTTTTTTGTAAAAACAATTGAAACACTTTAACTTTGTTTCTTTTTCCTAACCACCAAACGCACAAATCGATTATACGATATGTAAAATATATGATATGGATATAGTTACGAATGAGATTCAATAAAATGAAATTCGAAATCAATGAAAAAAAAAAAAAATTAAAGTTCTTACCTTTATAATATTTTGCAATTTCTATTGTTTATTAATTTTTGCGTCAAGAAAGGATATGTAGGTATGTGTTGATTATGTCTACTGACGACGACGGCGCACGATTTATAAGTTTACACTTTGGGTTTGGGAGAAATATATGTTTATTATTCGCTTCCACTTAATGACTACTCACAAATGTTCTTTTTGGCTATATGGAAACTTTAGATTTTATTTCGATTGTTGCAAGTGATCAATATGCTTAAAGTGCATTCTAGGAATCACTTGCGCATTACAATTGGGATATTGGATTTTATTTCGATTGCTGCAAGTTCAGCGGAATTACCAAGCTCGTGGCCGGATGGTGTCGTCCAATCGTGTGTTGGTTTTGAGGTTGATTGAACCCTGGTTCTGCTGGTTCTGTAACTCACGCGACGGTGGCAGCGATGAATACTGATGACGACGACGGTGCGGTGGCGACAACACGGTTTCGACAAACGGTGGTGAAGTTGAAGTGCTTTTTTTTTCGTAGAACCGCTGTAGAATCGTCGTCTAATTGTGACGATGATGTGTCTTTCAATGATGACGACGATGAAATTGTCCAAGACGACGACGCTCAGGACGATGGACTGACTCCTTGTGGTCAGTAGCCACGATCCGGTTTGATGATGGATGATTTTTGGCGATCGTAGAACCGCTGTAAAATCGTCGTCTAATTTTGACGATGATGTGTGGCAATGACCATCATGAAATTGTCCAAGACGACGACGGTCAGGACGATGGACTGGCTCCATGTGTGATCCGGTTTGATGGACCAAATGTATATTGATGAACGAGATTTAATTTTTTACTTTAAATTCTTTTTTATTTAATAGCTTTTCTTTGTTTTTTCTTGTTTTGTTACAATTTCTATTTTAAAATACACAATTTCATCAAATAGATTTATATATATGTGGGGAAGCCACCAAAAATAGAAAAAAGCACGTCTGTGCTGGTCAAACGCCAAAGAAAGAAAAGTTTCAGTTTTAAATTCATTTTTATTATCTCAAAGAAAGAAAAGAAAGAGAACAGCATGTCATGGATGACATTTCCGGGCAGGCCGGCAGTACTCACACCATGGCGAAGTTGGGCGCGGTTGAGTATGTATAACTCACTCCAGCACCAGAGATGTGCAAGGAAATGTGATACATCTGATACATACTAATGACCCGTAGATGTCGTGAATATTTTCTATTCAATTCAACTAATCTGTAGTCGATGTTACTAATACAGTTTGAAACGCTTATAAGAAACGCTTAAATTGCACACAAATTGTTTCTTTTAAGCGAGCTTTTCTTATATCCTTAGAAAGGATATAAGAAACAAGTTTATTATACGGATATAAGAAACAAGTCTCTGGATATACCAAGGAAACATTTTTTTTGTATGAAAAATAAATTCACATTTTTTACAGAAAAAACATCTTTTTTCTAAAGTAATAAATTAAATTTATTTTATTTAACAAGAAAAAAAAACACGAAAACAAAAAAAAATTCACAGTGCATTAATGAAAGGTACTTTTTGAACTTCAGTGTTCATTGCAACAGATAAAAAAAAATAACCTTATAGCTCTTCAAAGTAATCATTGATTGTTGTTTGAATCAATTCTTCCTCACTATATCTTCGATGTTATGAATGTAATCATCATCACTATCGAAATAACTTTTCAAAACGAAAAAAGCACGCAGAGCCTCACTTCTAGTTGGTTTTGGCAATGGTATTTGACCATTTTCCTGTTTGGGTTCGATTTGCTGGTCAATTCTCTCGCCATCGGCATCTAGTATTTCGTTCAAGATTTCGGTATCGTCCAACTCTCCAAAACAATTTTCATTTTCTTCACTTTCAAATTCCTCTCCGGAATTAAATAAGTCTGGTTCTGGATCATTACATTCAATTAAATCTAAAACAGAAAAATCATAACCCAATTCAAATTTTGAGCTGTTCACCGATAAATTCAAGAGAACGTTGTCCATACCTTGGTCTTCTACGATTTTTTCAAAAATTCCAGCCTTTTTAAAGGAGTTTTGTATGCTTTGCGGGGTAACAAGCCACCAAGACCGTTTGACAATCTTCAGAGCATTTAGTAAATTAATTTCTCGTAAGAAAAAACGATTTAGATAGTTTACTTTGCAGTCATATTGACTTTCTAAATAATATTAGTGGTGACTTTTTTTTAAAAAAAAATGCGATGTATCAATTAATTATTCTTTATCCTGGTGGTTAGTCTGTAAGTATTTATCTAATTATAAAGCAAAGCATGCAGCTTCATCTTCTCAATTAGTCTATAAGAATATATATTAGTAACCTTTTATATAGTCTGCTTGATGAATAATAATAAATAAATAAAGAGTACTTGTCATCCAGCCCTTTCTGTTAAATTTGTAAGGGACTGGAATTGGTTGGTTTTTGAAACATCTGGGCTGCTTGTATTTTCCAATCGAAAGCACAAATTTATCTGTGCCGGTTGCATTACAAATGAAGAGCAATGTAATTCTATTTTTTGGTATTTTTTGAGCTTGTATTTCACGGCCATTTTCGACATGGGTCCCAGTAGGAAGAGCCTTTAAGAACAATCCGGTCTCATCCGCGTTGTAAATGTTTTCTAATTCATATTTTTCTAATAGCTCTGGCACCACGAGCTCTACAAAATTATTTGCGGCTTCAGCATTGGCTGTACCGCTCTCTCCATGAAGCCTCCTAAATGAAATGTTGGATCTGTTTTTTCCAGAGTTGTAGCCAACCACCATTGGCATTAAAGTCTGAAATATTCAGCTGAATCGCAAATTGCTGTGCCTTTTCCAATAAAATTGGACCTGTTATTTTTGCATTTCGATCGCTCATTTTTTCGAACCATTTGTTCATTGCCTTATCTTAAGCTTCGTATTTACCGTCTCTGTTTCTTTTTCTGTTTAGATTCTTGCACTTGTATTTTTCATTTTCCAACTGTTTTTAGTTTTTTACTATTTTTGAGAATGTGCTTTTAGTAATTTTATATTTTTCACAAATTTCTTTACGATTGCTTCCCGACTCTTTTAAAATAACTAATTTGGTTTTAAATGAAATATTATTTCGCGACATTTTCAGCGACAACAGTTAAAAGTATACCTAAACACATTAAATAACAAATTTTAGGTCAAAATGAACACTGAATCTTAGAGGAGTATTCATATGCACTGAGTTCAATTCAGTCCTCTCTGAATTCAATTTCAAATGTCATGATAAATGACATTTGCTTTGTTCGTTTTGAATTTTCTTTTAGGGTCTGTTCATATTCTGTGAGTTTCGTTAATTTTTTGCAAGTTTCTTAAATCAAACCATTTTACATGGAAAAAAGAAAGCTTGTGTTTGAAAAATGTTTCTTTTATCCGTATGTTTCTTATAACCGTGTTTCTTATAAATACACAATCCAACAGTATAATGTATGGGAAAGTACTCGGTGCTCTCGTTTGAGTTTCTTCTAAGCGAGGTTTTCTTATAAGCGTGTTGCTTATAAGCGATAAATACTGTAACATAGTTATTTTTTTAAATCTTTTATAGTCACTTGATGTTTTCCTTTTCAATCAGCTATACAATAGTCAATGTTACTAGAATCAAAGTTATTGTTGACTATTTCAAAAGTCAATCATTATTTTTCCCAGAATTAACTGAAAAATAGTCAATATGATTAATGAAAATAATTAAAAGTGCGGCTATTGAGATTGTCACATATTTTCTTTTCGAAATCATCTTCTGATAGCCACTTTTAGGTATACCTGTATAGTTCATATACATATATTCCTAAAATATACTTACTCATGGAAGCTTTGTAGTTTCTAGGGTTAACCTACTCCAGAAAAACATAACCTCAATTTTTTTTTAAAATTTCTTCAACAACAAAAAAATTATTGCTTTTTATCACTTTATTTGTCACTTTCTTTTTACATACATGTTTATAAAATTTATATTCTTCTAAGTTTTTAAGTACTTCTAGAAGAACTAGAACTGAAGTTTTCTTAGAATAGTTTTTGTTTTCAATTTTGAAAAAAGAATTCCTATGAAATGCCACACTAATTCGCATTCTAAGGAATATTTTAAGTTAAATTCAAAGCAGATCTTAAAACAAGAATCCAATTGTTCTGACTAGTGTAACACAGGTTAGCATCCCTGTTGACGTTTCGGACGATAGGCTGGGTTTTCCTATCTCACGAATCTTACCCCGGTTTTCTTTCTGCTCCTTAATCGCGAAATATTTTTTATTTTTAGTAAAAGTTCTTCGGTGTTCTGGCATGATGAAGCCGTCAACATGTTGATAAGACCTTCGTCTCTAAATCCCGAAATTATGTAATTCATCGTCATTGTGTCCAACATACGACGCGTTGGCAGAGGCCCAACATGTAAAAATAGTTTTCAACACTTTCGCTCTCCTGTTTTACTCTGGACATTATTTTTATCAAAAGAGCCGAATCATCTTCGACTACCGGGAAGGCCTTTACCAATGCCATTTAAAATTGGTCCCAGGGCGATATATTTGTTTTTTTTTTGTGATTGAAACCAAATTTTGCCGGCCTCTTCCAATCGGAGCGACCCATAAAAAATTGTGGTGAGATCGTCCCAGCTAAACATTTGTTTAAATGAATTGATAGCACTTACCCATGCGCTGGCAGTATTTTTTCGCATTCTGACGCACCGAAACGAAACACAAGAGCATCAGTCCGGAACAATGATGCTGAAGATTCCACATCTATACTTCCAGTCTCTATTCCACAGTGGAAAATGAAGAGAAATGCCAATGGTTCAGAGTGCCATGCAAGTGGAAATTCCACACAAGTTGCACTTATTTTGTCTCAAATATGTATGTATATCTTATAAGTTTCCTTATTTCTTTTTATAATTCCAATTCCTTCTGAATAAAGTGACTTCTGAGACGATTTTCTTATTTATATAGCACACTACAGTTGAGAATTGGGAAATGACCACGTCTTCTTTATCTGCCTACTGATATCTATATTTCGACTGTCTACTCCGCCGTGGATTTAGCCGGCTTCCTGGAATATCTATTGGAAGAGTAGATGACGGGGGGCTGGAATGACAGTTCGAAGGCGGGGATGTTATAACGTGTTACCAGGGTCGTTACAATCTCGAAAGTCGAAACACGATCCACTTCCAAAAAAAAGTGTTTTTTTTTTTGTACTAGTTAGACAGACGAGAGCACAATAACCGATACACATACAAGCAACTAAAGGGATGTTAAAGGAGAATCACTCAAAATAGTGATCAAACAAGTTTTACGATAGGCAAGATAAGGGCGAGAGTTGATAACTCTATGGATCTTTTTCAGTTAAAACACCGTTATCACAATTTTTGGTGAGCAACAAGAACAAGAACGTTCAGACACAAGGAGGTGATTAGACTATATAATGTGTTTTGGTTGTTTTTTCTTATTCGATTTCTCCTCGACAAAGCAAAAACATCACACTTCAACCTATGGACGCGAACACACAATCCTTTGCATACACATTGTAATAACTTGTATAATAATTGAAACAACAATATTATAAAAGCAATTTTATTAATGAATTTTTATTAGATCTTTAATCTCCGCGTGTCTTGTACTTGTCTATAGGTTAAGGCTCAACTGACACTTCTCATACAAATGTCATCTACAAGAACTGTCACAATAAAAGCTTAAGGTTGAAATACATTGTAAATGCTTAAGGTTGAAATACATTGTAAATGCTTAAGGTTGAAATACATTGTCATATTACACACATATGCTTCTCACTGAGGAGTGCGAAAGAAAACACAGAATAGCATCAAGAATGGTATTGCAAATAATTTTTGTTTAACGAAATTTGTTTTAATAAAACACGCAACTATTACTACACAGAGCTAATGGGCTTTAGATCCCACTTCTGAAAATGTAACACAGATTAGCTAACTCGGTACCGCGACCGCTTATATGGAATTGACCGAACGAACTGAACTCAAACGACAACCCAACACGACATATTGGGCCTCTATCTTAACGATAGTTTATTCCCCTAAGGATCTCCTATAAGAGACGGATTTTCTCTTATTCTACTTCCACTTCGAATGCGGATAACAGAGGGCACAATAATTACTCTTTGTAACCCTTTATGAAAATTCGTTTAACACTAGGTTTTATTTAGATCACAAAAAACTAGGGAAAAAAAGATTACTAAAAAAAAAGACACGTCCGCTTTTGTTCTTTAACAATCGGTTTATATTTACATTATTTACATGTATAAATTAATTAAATAAAGATTTGTGTTGAAGTTTAACTTCTGATTGTTGAAACAAAACTACAAGGTTTTGATACTCTAGCTAAGCATAAGCGAAGCTTTTATATCCTAGAAAGGAAATTTATTAGTTTCTAGTATAATTTTACATTTTATTCTTACGTTTTAGTTTCCTTGTAATGTCTTTAATGTTTCTTTCTTTAATTTACTACTTTACGTCTATTCTTTGGTTTTAACCAATTTTTATCTTTAGCTTTAAACTAATTTTAACTTTTCGCCGGCAATTTTGTCACAAGAAAATGAAATCTATCTAAAAGATGGCTGACTTATTGCAGAACGAGAAAAATATGGCGCAAACAAAAAAAAATATGGCTGACTCGGTTCGTCGGCTTGTGGCTTATTTTCCTCCCTATTGTATCGTATTCGGTGCTACCAAGTTCGTGTAACAATTTGTTTCTTTAAAAAAAATATATTTTTGGAGCTTAGAGCTCTTTATTCTGACAATTTCAAATTAAGACTAACCTACAATATTTCTTCTTAAAACTAAATAAACCTACGCTCCCATTGCGAATGCTACCTGCAGCGGATGTTCTCACAGGTGGTGTCGTATTCGCCTGCTTGCTACGTGCTGGAATGCATGTGGCTACTGGATGTTCGTTCTGCCCAGACGCAGCGTCAGCGAAATTAGTGTGAGAAAGAATTTGTGATTTCTCACTTACAATGATGAGCTTATGGTTTGGTGTTATTTGCGTTAACTCTTCCCCCTTTAGTTTCAAACGTCCTCGTTTGACCTTTTTTTGTGTTTTACCCCTTTTTTTTAGGAAAGAGGGATTCCGGTTATCCCGGTAGGCTTGGAGGTTTCTGCATGATCTTCTGCTCTCGGTTCCTCTGATAGCTCAACTTCCGGAGTTTTCAAGGAAGTCATTTCTACCATAGCTTTTTCAAAAACTGATCTTATGTTGACTTGGGATGTTGATTTTCTTCGGTAAAGTGCTATGGACATGGTAAGTAGAAACAGGACCGATGTTGACGCAAACAATACCCATAAGGTGATCGTGTAGGGCTTACTTTCTTGCTCCAAAAGCTTAATGTACTCGGTATTGTTGTTTCCAACATAAATGAAATAGGATCTAGAAATCTACCAAGGCATCACATGCCAAAATTAACTTCTCCAAACTCATTTTTATCGAACCAAATTGCAGTCACTTATAACTTTAAACCGTCAACTAAACGCTTACCACCCTATCGCCTGTTATCTTAATCTCAAAAAAAAACGTCTCAATTTGTACCGTTTCGATACTTAATATCGCAAAAAAAACGTCTCAATTTGTACCGTTTCGATAGATATGTATTGAAATATTGAACTTGACAACTAATATAACTAATCTACTCATTTATTTTAATGCAAATGGAAAATTTTTGTAAGTACCTGTACACTTCCAAGATTTACGATGCTGATTGCTGATTGATGATGTGGATGGCTTGACGCTGGCGCTGACTACTGGTGATGCTGATTGACGTGGATTGACGATGCTGATTGATGATGTGGATGTTGATGTGGATGGCTTGACTACTATGACGATGGTGACACACCGTGGCGCGTGGCGTAATGTATGACGTGACGCAATGCCTCGATTTGATGCGGCGTCGTGCTGATGCTGATGCTGTTGGCTCTGGTGCTGATGATGATGGTGTTGGCTCTGGTGCTGATGCTGATGGTGTTGTTGGCTATCTGGCGTTGTGCTGTCCCGGTGACGAACACTTCGTTTTGCCCCTTTTGCCTATGCTGTCCCTTTGACGAGCAATGGCTTGTTGTTTGCGTGTTGCGTCGTGCTATTCTTTGTACAGCACCCTTGGCGCGATCGTTTTAAAATGTGGCTTATTGTTGCCCAACAATTTAACACGAAAATTATTTTAATCTCGCCTTTGCGAAAAATCCACCCGCCACAAGAAAATTAGTACATCGATTTTTCCACTTGAATCGATGATGGTCGCACCTCGCTTGTCCACCACGACCACACCCTTTTTTAATTTTTTAATTTTAATTTTTTAATACATCCGGCTCGAAGGACCAAAATGTTGCGCTGGTCTTTAAATTCCTTCGTGAATTTGTGAAAAAACACACAATCTTAAAATTTTCAAATTTCCAAATTCCTTTTATTAGAAATACTTTCCAAAATTGACTTTTACAATTCTATTTGCTCTGTGGCAATTACTAATGGCGATGGCGAAGATGTCGGGTGGCTTTGGCGGCGTGTGTGGTGGATGGTGGTTGGCAACAGAATGAATAAATGAAAAGAATATGGCGGATTCTTTGGAGAAAAATTGGCTGGCCTGTCATGTCAAGTGGAACGGGAGGAAACAAAACAGGGGTGCGTTCGAGCATTCGACTTTTTAAGTTGCCTGCACATGGTTTTGTTTTCTCCCGTCACCCGGCCGCCGTGCATTATGACTTCAACAATTTGAACTTAACGATTTCTCGTTATCCACTACAATTGTTTCAGGGACACCGAAAGACAAAACAATTTCTCGTAGCGGTTGTTTAATATCTTCAATAGCTCTGGTCCTTAAGATTTTCGCTAAGGCATATTTCGAAAACTTGTCCACAGCGGTCAGAATTATTTTCCCATCGGTGAAATAGATATCTATATGCACGATCTGACCTTTGTGCTAATTTGGGTTCTACTACTGGTTCTTTACTTAAAGAACCAGGAACAAATGGAGGAGGTTTATTTAAGGTCTTAGGGACAGTGTCGCCTCTGGAAGAGAGTTGTATCTTTATCTCCTTCAGGTCTTTAACGATAGAGGATAATAAGTCTTGGGTTTCAGGAGGATTCTGCGACTTACTGGCTTTGATTTGATCCCGTTTTTCCATGGTTCTAACTATTTCTTGTACAAGAAAAGATGGCTTTTCATCTTCTTTTGTAGAAAAAGAAGCTCTTATTTCATCAAAATAAGGAATGATATAGCGAACATCGCAGAACTTCCAAGCAGCCTCAGGTTCCATGTCTTTGATCTCTAAGACATCTACTCCTATTAATTTAGAATTGATTACACTATACTAAAGATCGATTGAAAAGTTTTGAAAAGCAACTCTCTGGAATTGGAGTTGCTAAGAATTTAAAATTGTAGGTTTTTGCTTCATGAATAATTGGAGATTGACAACCTTGTTTTTTCTTTGGTGTTACAGAAAAAGGTCTAGCTTCAGCAACTCCCGGTTTAACAGTTCCATCTGGTTTATAAGCATCATAAGTAGGAGAATACACTCTCTGTTTTTTGGCTGATTCAATCGGAAGAGGAGCTAAAGGTTTATCGACAGAAATTAAAGATTTATTTATTTGTGAAATGTCATGAATAATACTATCTCGATAATTTAAAGGACCCTTGGGATCAGTGAGCCATTGTATTACTTCTTCAACATCTTCGTCTTGGCAATTTCCCACTCTTTTACAATCAAGGACCAACATTACTTCTAAAAATGATCTGGCATCAAACAATGCCTATTCTCCTAAGCACCATATTTCATTGCTAAAGTTTTTTATTACACAGAAAGCATAGATCTTGTAGAGTATCAACTCGTTATTGGCTTTATAAATCACAGAATTTGTCTCATAGAAATTCTCCCATTGACTGGCCATATCTTGAACTATACTCAATTCGCTTCCATAGGGACTTTCTGAAATTAGTTTTATAACCTCAGGAGAAGTTTCTAAAATGTCGGTTTTTACCATATTAATTTTTAGTTCTTTATACCAACTGATAACATAATCAGTACCATCCCTCAAAGATTTAATGGTATAAACAGCCAGACATTTTGATTTCAATTTTTCAATTTTTAAATTATTGAAGAATTCGGAAGATTGTACGTGATTTTTCCTGTAATTTTATTTCTAATAGTACTCAAGATTCCAAAATATTTTGGAGTTCCCCTAAATGATTCGTATAATTGTAAAACTCGGTCTACACTTTTTCCAAGAGCTAAATTCTCCTTTATCTCCTGAAAAACACCTACACCCAGAGAAAAGTCGGTGTAAATTAGCCTATTTCGGGGGCTGATTTCACCTTAGGCCTAAGGCCGTTTTGAGCTAGCTTAGGAATAGGCTACGATAGCCTACTTTCCTAAGGTGATTTGAAAATTTTCAACTTTACCTTATCCCTAACATAAACCTTACCTATTTTACCTATTCCCTGAGGTGATTTCCAAATTTCCCCTCCGAAGTTTTACTTAGCAAATAGGTAGATTTTACCTATTTCCTAACATGACTCACCTTATTTCTTGGGCAAATTTTACCTATTTGCTAAGGCAAATTTTACAAATTTCCTAAGGTAAATTTTACCTATTTCCTTAGGTAAATTTTACCTATTTCCTAAGGTAAATTTTACCTATTTCCTAAGGTAAATTTTACCTATTTCCTTAGGTAAATTTTACCTATTTTATAGGTCATTATAAAGCTGAAAAAAAAGTTATTTTTAAAGAAAAAAAAAATTTGTATTAATTTTATAATAGTATACATATTTATTTTTTTTTTTAAATATTTAAGTTAATACATTATATATATTTATGCAAATGTTACTAGTCCGTACGATTTATCAGCGGAGTAGTGTAGTGTAAATGTAAATGTAAATATTTATACATATATTTTATACTTTGAGTAAGTAATGCATTGAAATTGTTGATTAATGTTTAAATTAAAACTATTTTTACAACTTTAAGTAAGTAATGAATTGATATCGTTAATTAATGTTGAAACAGAAGGAATTTTTTTACCATCGTGAATATTAAAAAAAAAAAGATTCAATAAAAACCCATACTGAAGAACATTGAGTAGGGTATTCAATATTTAAAACGTATGCAAGCTTTAAATAAAAAATAATACAATGCAAATACGTATCCAATTCAAATTTAATGTTGTCCAAGGAAACGACAAAATTTTTATATTTAATTTTCTCACCAATAACAAATATAACGGGTTGAAGTTTCGTGCCGGATTTTGCACATTCTTCCTGTTTTTGTTTAAGGACCTGTTCAATATGGCTTGCATTTTCAACTTCAGTGGTGAATGATTGCCTGGAGTCCTCGATTGTAAATTTCTTGAACTTGCCTTTGAACTGCTGCGATGATGGAGGCAGCAATCCATGTAACAAAGTTGCATAAGCAATGTTAACATTATCTTATAAGGCTCTTTACAACATCTGGTATTTTGTCCATTTCAGACAAGTTATTACGATATATAGGATCGATACCTTGTTCCACGCCATGAAAGTTAGTGGCATTAGGATTTAATGCTTTCTGAACTAAATTGTGTCCATGTTGTTCAAATACACCATGAACAATAGACGAAATAAGTGCGTTAAGTTCGGGGGTTGATTGAGGCTTAGGCGGGTCCATACGGGAGTTAGAGGATTGGAAGGAAGAGTTCGCATTTTCATTTTGCAATTCTGATGTGAGATTCACTACAGGAATTGTGTTAGTATTTTGTTGATTTAAGTTGGAGACACCGGGACCATTATTATCGGTTGTCGTACCTGATCTTAAGTCTGGCATTTTTGATATTTGATTTTTTTTTCTTTTTCTTAAAAAAATTTATAATGTTTATTCTCATAATTTTTTCCTTATTTTTTTGTTTAAGAAAAACTTTGATAGTTGATAGACTTCTAGTTTATGATGTGTTTCACTTTTGTTTTCTTAACTTATTACTTTCCTATTTTACCACTTGTTTTGATTTTAAAAATAATAATATTGTATTATGTAATTAATATAGAATAATTTCTCTTGATATAACTTAAAACTAGTCTTACATAAAGACCAAGAATTGCATCGTTAGTTGATAATAGGCGCGTTCCTTTGGGACTTTTAAACTACTTTTTAGTACTTCGCAGTAGACGTTGAATGGAACGCGTTAATTTTTCAAAACACTGCTCTTGGTGATATCAAATCTATCGGAAATTTGACGATATGTTTCCGTATTTGCTAAATACCAAAGCACTATGTAAATTTCAAGGTTCGCAGCTATTTCCAATCGACCACCGTGAACGTCCTTAAGCTTAAAAGTATGGTATTTATCTGAGAGAAAAAAATATTTTATTTCTAGAAAGAAAAGTGTAATGCAAATGTTTCTTCCTACCAATTAAAGTTTGTGCTACTGGTCGAATAAGACGAAAATGTTGTTTAAATTGCAAGTCGGTATATCTTTCAATTAACTCCAAAAAGTTCTCAACTCTTGGTTTCTTTGGTGGACGTCCTTCGTCGGATTCAGAAGATGAGTCTGATGAAGAAGAAGATGTAAATAAAAAGTCCTCTTCACTGCTTGAATCAGATAATTCAGTCTTAAATAAACAAAAAAGAAGTTTAGTGATTCAAATAGATTTAATAAATTACAATTTTACAACTCACATTGAATAAATCCATTGCAAGAAATTTCACACCCGAAAACATTCGCAAAATTATTGTTTTTGAGAAACGTCAAATCAAACAACAACAATTTCTATTTCTTTTTACTGACGCCATCTGGCGTAGACTAGTATCGTAACTACTTCGAAGAACTACTTTGACCACAAGGGAAAAGTAGTTCAAAGCAGCCAGAAGTACTAAGCAGTAGATAAATGTTCCCAAAGGAACGCAGCTTATGATGATATTGGTGGAGCGGTTAGTCTGCTTCAGTCTTTTTCCTGGTTCAGCTCTTCAGGGGTCTGCTTTTCTCCGCCCTTCCTTGATTTGGCACTTGCACTTGTTTCTATTTAGAATTGTTCGTGTGGAACTTAGAGTCTTTCGTTTTTTTTCCGCACTTTTTAGTTTACAATTTTTTTTCCTTCGCGTTTTCACTTCGCGTCGACTACTGACCAAAACGATTCCGTACCTCTTGGGGACTTTTAAATCGATTTTCTCGTTACTAAACGACCGTTAAAAATTAACACTACGTGAGGGTTTTTTATTTTTATCACGACCGAAGTAACTTAGCCAGTAGTCCCTGCTCGGGCGCCAATTAATTAAAAAAAGATTTGTTTCTTTAAAAAAAATATATTTTTGGAGCTTAGAGCTCTTTATTCTGACAATTTCAAATTAAGACTAACTTACAATATTTCTTCTTAAAACTAAATTAACCTACGCTCCCATGGCGAATGCTACCTGCAGCGGATGTTCCCACAGGTGGTGTCGTATTCGCCTGCTTGTTACGTGCTGGAATGCATGTGGCTACTGGATGTTCGTTCTGCCCAGACGCAGCGTCAGCGAAATTAGTGTGAGAAAGAATTTGTGATTTCTCACTTACAATGATGAGCTTATGGTTTGGTGTTATTTGCGTTAACTTATACAATTAGAGGTCAAAGTGACAAATTCTATGATTTTGTTTACATTTGGTTTTGACATTTAATATTTGTGGACTGTATTTAAATTTAAAGCATAGTTCGATTTAATAATTGAAGTTTAACATTTCTCATAAAACCTTGTACACCAATGCTTTTAAGAAGCTATCAAATTTATAAATTATATTGTCCAAAATAACGAAGAACTCTTTTAGCTGACCAAGAGTTTATCCATGGTTTTTTTTTTGTCCTTTGAGTCTTGTTAAATTAATAGGATGTATGATGTAGTGAAGGAGCAGAATTTGTAACGTTTTTATCATCTCTGTTGCAGTCGGATAGGATGAAAGGAAAAAGACACCTTTTTCAGCTTAGGTACATTAACTTTTATTTAATACTTTTGTTAAGTTACACGCGCGCTTTTAAACAAAATGTCTTTACATATCTGATGCTCGCGACTGACTGACTACATTAGTATACAAAGCGATTATTTTACAGCGTTAAGTGAAAGGCAAATGTAGTAGTTAGTACATAATAAAAGGTAGTTGTTATATATAATACATAAAGCGATGATGGCGGTAACATTCTCCCCCTCGTAAAGAGCTATGGTATGCATAGAGATTTTACTTCATCTGGCTTTGCCGACGTCAAGCACAGCAATTTTATTAGCAGGCCTCTCCAGTATTCCGGTTCTAGTTCTAATGGTTGCTCTGCGAACCTGACCATCTTTTGAAGTGATTGTGCTCTCGATAATACCCTTAGGCCAGCAGTTTCGGGACAAGTTCTCGTCTACGATTACGACCACATCACCTGGAATAATTGGAGGTCGTGTTACGAACCACTTACCACGACGCGCCAGGATAGGGGCGTACTCCTTCAGCCATCTTTGCCAGAATCGATCTGCAAAAAGTCTAGTTTGATGTTATCGCTGTCGAAGATCAAGGAAAACCCGTGTTGTTTTGATCACTTTCGTTATAGTTAGTTTGGATTTTCTTCAATTGACTAGAAGTTGGGTCAACTTCCATAGGTTTATTTTGCGTACTAGGAGGTTTGTAATTTCGGTTATAATTGTTACTTTTCTAGTTTGGATTAGGGTTGATAGTGTTTTGGTGATTGAATGGAGGTCTTATATAAATTGGGTTTTTAAGTGTGAAGTTATTATTTTGATTTGGATATTTTTTATAATTATTTTGGGGGTTTTGTGTGATTGGAATTTTTGGTGCTTCTAGCAATTTCCTTGGGGTTTATTCAGATTTTTCATTTACAAAACCAGCTTGAGTCAACTCATGTAAGGCTGCTTGCAAATTAGGGGGTTTCAATGCAAATAATATTGTTCGCATGTGAACTGGTAAACGTTCTTTAAAAATGTTTAATGCTGTTTGTGTATTATGAGTAATTTCCTCATTCTTTCCTTCTTGTATTGTTTTCTGGTTTAATTCGCAAAGATTTTTTTGTATTTCGTTATAAAAGCTTACAATATTTCCTTTATAAGGAGTTTGTCTTAAATCGTCATACAGTTGGAATGAAGATTTAAAACCTCCGAAATTTTGGATAAGTGAGCGTGTATTTCAATACAACGTTTGGCTTTACCTATAAGTTTTGACTTTAGTATATTTATACACATTGTCTGTGACTGATTGTCATATTTGTTAAGTGTGGGAGTTATCCCATCAACGTTTGAGATAAAAGTATATAAGTCTTCTCTTCGCCATCGAAAGTATTTAAATTTTCAATGTACTTGAGTGGGTTTAATGTGAGTGTAAGTTCCATATTGGCTTTACAATTTAAGTTTTGTTCTAATATAATATTTTCAATATTTGGTAATTTAATTTTTTCTAATATAATATTTTCGGGCGGAAAATGCAATCTCTTAGCTGTTGGCACGGTAGGGGCGACAATTGCTCCGAGAACGGCCTCTGGCTTTCCTTCTGGATCGATGGAGGTCGGTGTAATCGTCTTGGGATGGTATGACCTTGTTTAGCTACTTAAGACTGGATCCGCTCCTGGAAATAAATAAATTTAAATATTAGGAACGCTGCCCAGATTATGGCGCACCGCTTTTTGAAATGGACAGGGGGACGGAGTGGCTATCATAAAAACCACAGCTGGTGAATTAGCCCAAAGAGACCCGAGTGGTCACCGTTTGAGAAATCCAAATTTGGCCAAGAGTTTACCAATGAGACCCGTATGTTGGTCACCGTTGACAAATTCAAAGTTGACGAGGAGAAAATATGGAATCTACCAATGAGACCGGTATGTTGGTCACCGTTGACAAATTCAAAGTTGACGAGGAGAAAATAGGGAATCTACCAATGAGACCGGTATGTTGGTCACCGTTGACAAATTCAAAGTTGACGATGAGAAAATATGGAATTTACCAATGAGACCGGTATGTTGGCCACCGTTGACAAATTCAAAGTACGCAGCAGGGATAGAGAAACGAAAACAATATTAAAGAGGTATTCCTCCAATTAATAATGGTAATTGCTTCTCTGAATTTTTCGACAAATTTCACTTGTACTTATAATATTTTGCCCCACTAGTGAGTGTGAGGTATAAGGAATAAACGAAATATTCACATTGTTTCACCCAACCACACGCTTACCTATCGTTGTTTACCTGCACATGAAAAAAATTAATTCCATCGCAGATGGCAGAGTGCTTGTCGCTGTTGGGTTGAATTAATTTTTGCATGGAGCCGCAGTCGTGATGTGCACCAACCGAATAATGTATATGCACACACAATGGGTTTTCGGTGTTTGTTGTGATGCGGTATATGATTTCATTTGGCTGCGTAATTTATTCCTATGTGCCCATGTCTTGCGTGTGGCCTTTGTGATTATCTGGTCGTAGGGTGAGGTTTCGGCAATTCGGCAGTTCGGCGGTGGCAAAAGAAAATATAAATGTGACGCATCGTCACAAAGTTAATTCTAAAGATTTCTTTTTCGTAGAATTTTAGATATTCACTTTTTATATGGGTATAAGTTATTAAAACAATTTTCTTTTTTTTTTGTAAAAAATTGAATTTAAATTTTCACTTTATACTACACTTGAACGATAGGTGAACGATGGGTTCTTATTTGCAAAGGATACACATTTTATATTTTGTGTATCCTACCGACTGCGCCAGTTTTAGTTTTGAATCAAACGAAACAATTTTTAAAAAAGAAATCTAGAGACGGAGCTCTAGATTGAGGTTATCTTTATTGTTTGGAAGTTTATTAAAGTCTGACCAGAATGTCGCAGACAACTGGTATTTATCTCTTACTTACTAAAGGCATACGTGACTTTTCATCATATACGACTTCTTTGGGGAGATCGAAATATGATGATTCGTATCTTTCTTTATTATTAATCTTTTGTTTATTTCAATATCTTAGAGTATTGCGTTCGAATGGATATGCATTCGTAAGCAAAAGTGTTTATCATTTCGTTTGGATTGAAATGTTATTTATCTTAGAAAATACTTGTATCATTATTCTTTGTTATAACATATATATATCATCATCTGCAACGTTAATATTTTTTTTCGTTCAGTTATCATTTTCCTTTTTTGCATGTTTTCTGGGGAGGTGAGTACAACTGTCTTTTGTTTTCTTTTAGAATTCATTAGCGGTATTTTTGGAACTGGACGTATTTCCGTTAGTATTTTTGAGGGAGTGATTCCTGATGGACCTGCTCGCGGCTGCACTTCAGTCAATATTTTTGATGGTGATATCTGAAGTCCAGATGGGCCCGGTTGTGACCCAGGTGCATTTTGAACAGACTCAACTACTCGATTAGTTTCTATCAAGTTCAGATCAGTTTCAGTTCTTCCAAGGTCAGATTCTAAGACTTCTTGATTAGTTTCAATTAAGTTCTGTTCATAGTGCATCTGACAATGAGAAAAAGTGATCTGGTATAGCACTTGCATCGTAAGGACAGATTCCTGTTGATTTAAGCGCATACCATTAGATAAGCTTGCCGACTTTCCCCAAACTTTCTCAATTAACTTAGATACATCGTAACGAGTAAGTATCTTATCTTTGTTGTTAATCATCCAGGTTTTTGCCTCGTGGAAAAAGTATGTTTTTAAAGGTTTGAAAAAACATCTGTCGAGTGGTTGTAGCGCGTGAGTCGTGTGACTAGGAAGGCACAGAAGTATAACATCATCATTTTTCTCAGCTATCTCTAGCAACTCAATGTTATTTGAATTGGAGCTGGGGCCATTTTTACGGTTTTAAATGTGTACATGTGCTCGCCTAATAGTACACTCTAACCAGAAACGATCCGACATGGAGTCGCTTCCTATCCACCCGAACTCGTTTTCACCTCTATGACGAATGCCCACAGAAATTCATTTGCCAGTCCAGGCGGAGGTTCGGGTGGTTGTCTGCTCCCTCACGATGTCTGTAGGTCTGCTAGTGATTGCACGTTCTCAGCTCGTCGGTGGGGGGGGGGGGGGGGGGGATCTTGACGTGCATCTGAACGTTTTGAAGATCGCCTATCGATCGATGCGATACAGTCCAGTCAGTGTAAAAACTGTCTTGAAATAAAAAGGACATGCTGTCCCCAGAAATAAAATTACTCTGTGTGTTAAGTTTATTTTATTATTATATTAAGATTTAATGCAAAAACAAAATTGATCAACGCAAATTTGGTTTTCTTTTAAAAAAAAAGTGAGTTTATCTGGTAAGCTTAGTTTTTATATCTGAAATCCATTCTAAGTGGTTACATCTGTTTATTCAGACCTGGTCCTAGATAGTAACGGACTTAATATTGGTTCACCAAGAAAAGAAGAGTCTACCTGGATATTTTCAGTCTATTAGACCATCCCCGTTTCAACTTGCTGAATCAGTTAATAAGATTCTGCATAACAGAAGCGTAATCAAGATTGATTTCACTCGTGGCTGCGAATCTGCTCCTATACGACTGGCATGCGCCAACTTCACAAAGGTCGCTGTTTTCACCCATTAGGTAAACAACACCCATGTAAGCCTCCGGATCCGACAAAGCGTCTGCAGTCCAGAAGTTGGAATGTTCTCCAGTAATAGGGTAGACTTTTCCAACTGGGAGCCAAGATGAACAGTTGATATTTCCATCACTCTTAGAGACTATTTGACTGATTGAACCTAAACCTTTCCAATCAATCCCTCCTGTAGATACGTATTTTGGATACTTCTTCCCGACTTTTTCAATAGCTGCGGAAATGACCATAACATCATCACGTACGGCAGTTAATCCATAAACCTGAGGCATGATAGCATCGGGGTTAACCAATGTTATCGCTGGTTGTGCTTCACCTCGAGCATTTCGATTGGCTTGCAATAACCACATAGCTCCTGGTATTGGACAATGGTCATAGAAATATCTAACGACGTCCTCTGGTTGAGCATTAGTAGACAGAGCTTCTACTAGAGATCTTAATCGGTCAATCCTGACGTGGAACGGACTTGCCACATGTGATTTTGGATGGCGTGGTAAGTAAACTTTTCCAGTTGTTCGAACGTACCCGATAGCGGAAATATAATTATTAATGGGTGAGAAACCTGCTCCCATAACATCTAATGCGCGTCTAATATCACCGGAAACATAAGTTTCTTCGAAAGATTGGCGTTCTAAATTTCGCGAATGCTGCAGAACCATCGCTTCTTCAATCTTATAATATATTTAATATAGACCTATTCGATACAGTGAGTTAACTAGAACATAGAGTTCATCGTGCGTCATGATGTTTAGTTGAGAGAATTTGGCGGCAAGGCTTCGAATTATAAATCCGATTGATCGGGTTGACATAGGTAGAATGATGGTACGTTTTTGTTGTTCTATTTGTAAATTTTTTAATGCTTCATTGACATTCCTATATCCAAAGAATAGCTTCTCGTAGAGTGCTTCCTTATTTTCATTCGTTGTCCGTTCACTTAATGATGATCGTTGATCTGTCATACGTCCGGCGTCTCTGGATGACTTCTTTTTTGAAGGAGATTTTCCCTTCTTAGGTTTTGGTTGTTCAGCTGAGCTGATAGCTGCAATGTTTGTAGACATTTTTAGCGGAAAGTTTTTAAAAAGAGTTTTGTTTTAGCGGTATCGGAAATCCAATGTGCTATAAAAACGCTAACAAATAAAAAACAAATAACTTCCAATACATCTGGTATACTGACGGTTCAAAAACAAACAGCAACGTTTTTCCTGGAGCTTTTTTACGAAGGAATATTTCTTGGAACCATTCCAAAAACAAATCGCTACTGACATAAGATGACTTTTTGTTCATATAAACGTCTGAACCAGGTGGTAGACCATCAAAAAACTGTGGCTTGGTGTAAGTGCCCTTGAAAATTAAAACAGGGGGTAAAAAGTTACCTTCACCGTTACAGATTCAGGCTATGACAGTAACGTTTTCTTCTTTTTCAGAACTTGTAAGAGTGTAAACATCCTTAGCTCCTTTTGATGCCAAAACCTTTCCTGGTTTATTGTTGACTTGAATTCCCGTCTCATCCATATTGTATATGCTTCCAGGGTTCTTAAGAAGATGCAAGCATGTCAGCAAGCATGTTGTAAGATTATTGTCAGCAGATCTAGAGAAATATGAACACTAGGTATATGTTCTAAACAATTGTGGAAATTTGGCTCCTGGTGTTCTAACCTTCCAATTCTTCAAAAATTCCTCACGATTGAAACCTTCATTGATGTTGTACGAAGATGGTCAAATTACTGAGGATGAAGAGGATGTGGAGGAGGAGGGACTGGCACTGGAAAGAATTTATAGAATGCGCTCACATATAATATCTCCTACGTTCTAATTGCTGCCTTTCTTACCTGTGTCCGATTGTCGTTATTCTCTGTATTCCTTTTTTTCCGGCTGCTTGTGCGAGAAAATACCACAATTGCAGCCGAAGAAAATTATATGCATTAACTGCGTGCTTCGGTCGCCTTTAGTTTTTTTATTTTTTATTTTTGGGGTGGGTTTCTCGTTTTACAGGACTTATATTATTTCTCACTTATTTTTTTAGGAGATGGTTGCCTGTTCGTGGCGGCGATTGAATGGAAAATACATTTTTAATCTGGGAAACACGCGGACGTCTGGCTACTTTATACTTTCCTTATATGAAACGAATGAGAATGGAATAATGCTGATGTCGAGGTTTCGGTACGGGACGAATTGACACACGTCGTATTTTCGGGGCACTTCATGCTAACTTAACCCTTGGGCTTGGGCTGCATGTGTGAATATGCAAACGCCTTCGGTTGCAGAGTTACTTTATATCTTTCTTTTTTTACTTTATATCTTTCTCGGACAAGCGTCCGAGGGCCTTGGTAGGTTAGAAACTCAAGCTATGGCCGGTCGGATCTACGGGTACTAGTCTCTGCCCCCTGTGGCACAATAAGGTATAAACAACAAGCGCCCGAAAGCCTTGGTCGGTTATAAACAACAAGCGTCCGAAGACCTTGGTAGGTTAGAAACTCAAGCTATGGCCGGTCGGATCTACGGGTACTATTCTTTGCCCCCTGTGGCAAAATTACCTTTTTACCTTTTCATCATTATTTGGGAGCGAGCTGTATACTTCGGCTGCTGCCGGCGGACTGATCTTGGTAGATCACCTTTCAGACCTCTTATGAACGTATCATGGGCTTTATTCCGATACATTTGTGTATGCACTTTCATAGCTTCTGGACCTATATCCATACTAGCGATAATGTTTAAAATCAACGAGAGCTGTGAATATACAGTATTATAAAATTCATTGATGTCTTTCCCACCCTGTACTAATTTCATCATCTGAAATTCTAAAGTTCCTAAATCACATTTATCTGTATAATGATTAGCTAGACACTGAGAAATGCTAACCCAATCTAAAGGTGTATTAAATGATTCTAGGGCTATATCTACCTTCCCAATTATTTTATTTCTAATAATATTAAGTATCCCAAAATATTTTGGGGTTCCCCTCAGATGATCGTAAACACCTAACACCCTATCAACGCTTGTTATCCCAAGAAATGACACAGCTTTATACAGTATACCAGCAAAAATATCCAAAATGATTTTATTTAATTGGTAGAAATAATAAAATAAGCATAAAAAGTAAATCCTTGGAGACAACGATGAATTTTTAAGTTAAAATCTTAATTTTATTTGCAGCAGACGTCTAACCTCAAATGTGGTTCTGTAGAAAATGGCGAATTCAGTTATTCACATGTTCAAATTCATTTCAAGATTGGGTTCTCTTTTCTTTAAGAAAGAGACAAAGGGATTATTTGCAAAAGGGAAATAATTACTTAAGTGATACCAAATGGCAATTAAATGTGTCTAACTTTTAAACAGATGACAATTGAGTACTAGATGGCGATAGTAAATTGCAACTAATTTTTTGACTCGATGACAATGCTTTTTTTCCAGGAGTTAAACTCGTTCGGATCACCAGAAAAATTTCTAATACTTTTTACTATCGGTGGGATAGTTTCTAACTCACGAAGCCTATCCCGAAATTCAGGAGAAAAGGTCTGGTCGTAAATTGGAGCAGAATCTGCATAAGAATTAATGTTGGAATGCATCGTTTTTTTGTATTTTAGATTCAACGACCCGCGAGACAATAGAAGTTATTAGTGCTTCCAGAGCCGGTGTTGCTTGGGGTATTGGTGTTGCTCGGGGTGTTTCTACCTCAGGCTGAGACGCACTGATCGATTGAAAAGAAGCATTATTATCACTAGACTGACCATTAGCAGTCAAATTAATAATCTGATCCACAACATTTTTTCCGCTTGATTCGGCCTGATTTTGTTGGCCCCTGGTCAAGACCATTTTAAAAAAAAATTATTAACTTTTTATGGGATTGGGAGAGAGCTGGGATGGATTCAGAAATTTAATTTTTACACCTTGTTTTCTTAGTTAACAACGAAACAGATTTTAGATCTATATTTTTTTCGCAATAATTGTATTAATAAAATTTTCACAACATATTTCTTACTTATTCTTACATAAAAGTGGTTAGGAACCACATCTTAAACGCTGGTGAAGGGGCTGTATCCTTTTTACCGAAGTTACTTGTGCACCTTTCTTCACTCTCCCTCGTTGCCAACTTAGATCTAGAGATGTAAGCTGGATTTTTCAGGTTCGTAGTTGACTCAGGCCTGTTTTTTAGTGGCTTTTTTAACGTATTTGTTTTCTAATTTGTTGCATTCTTCAGAGCTTTTTCTGTCTTTTGGCTGCCTTTGATTTTTGAATGTTTGCAAAGGTTATTCTATGATAACACTCAGCGAACGTTTTCCCTTCCAGGATATATCTCCAAGAGCCATCTATTCCTTTAGGGAATTTCAGACTTGAAGCAGGAACTATTTGGCTAAGTGTAAGAATGTCTCCATAAATTAACCTCTTATTGGAATCTAGTTCTCTAAAAGGAGGCAAAACTATGGCAGTGTTCCTAATGAAATGTTCATAGAAGGTCTTGGGAGTGAGCAATGGAGTTACTGCCATGACATCTATTTCTTCCCACCATTTATCTTGAAATAAACAAAACGGTGTGTAAGGGGTGAATTGAGTAAATATCACTGTTTTAATCATTGGCTTAATTTCATATTGATGAACTGCAATATCTCTCAGTATAGATTTTATATCTTCATCTCTCAATACTTAAATTATCGGAAGAACCTTTCGATTTATTCCCATGGCTGGACTTTCTTTAGACAAAAGACAATAGCCCAACGAATCTTCTAGGGTCTCATAATAACATATAAACCAGGTGTTCAACATCTCTATGAAAGAGTCGTGGTGTTCTGCCTTATAATGAAATATAAAATGCAATTGGATGTATTGACGGGTCATGGATCTCATAATTGATTCTGTTAGGAAGCTTGGCCTCCATCGTGAAGCTATTTTCGTTGAGAACTTCACAAATTGAAATTCTTTTTTCCACGACCTAATCAGATTATTTGGAAAATGGAGCTGGGTTTGATTATCTGATATCATTGATTTGACCCAAAGTTTGAATTGCTCTTTTTTTGCCTCAATCATTTCCGGAAAAGAAATAATTTCAGAATAATTTTGGTGGACACCACTTGCATCTTTGCTTAATATTTTTGTTACTTTATCAATTTTCCGTTTGAAAACCTCAAATGTGTCACTAGTATAAAAAGTGGAATCATATGATACCTCCTCTAAGAATCCTGTATCATATTGAACTATAGATGTATGAAACTTTATGGGATGGGCCTCACTTCTTTTTAAATATCCTACTATGAAGACTTCTGTATTGCCTGTATTTGAAAAATATGATCTTATTATCTTGGCGAATTTATATATTCCTAAGACCATCATATACTGTACATATATTATGTCCAAACGTGATAAAAATGACTTAACTATTAGAAGCTTGTTACTAGGTGAATTAATGGCTACATTTAACAATGTTTGTGTAATATTCAATTGTTTTGATGGGTAGTTGTGGTCCGTTTCAGCATCGCAGATGATTAGAATTGAATCTAGTTTCAAGTTATTAAAGTCTGATGAATAATTCAAGTCTAACAAGTCAGAGTTGATTTCTGTGGTGAAATCAAAGTTGGTGAGCCTCTGGAACACTGAGGGTAACAGACTGACCGATACCGGAATATAGTGGTTAATCCCATTAGATGGCATTAACTCAGCTGCATGAAATGTGATGAAGAACAGCTTAGCTGAGGGAAATACCCTTCCACACGACAATGTGTAACCTCCTAAACCATCCCCAAAGACTGATATCACCTTGTCAGTAGTTAGTAAGTTTTCCCGACTTATCCAATCATATATGTGTTGAAAAATAGAAGTGATTTTGTATGAAGCAGATGTAGTGGGGCTGAATCCTGTGATGCTTCTTTAGTTTCCAGCTGGGGTAGAACTCAGCGGGTCCAAGGTGTTCCCCAAGGAAGCGATATCAAGACTTGGGCTGCGTAGTATCCAACCTTTCAATGAACAGCCGACTCGGAGAAATGTTAATGTTAACGTTATAAATTTTATTTCGATAAGATTTTAATACAGAATAATATATTCTTTGCACGGTATATGTTGGAGTATATAAGTTTCCCCTCTTCCCTATACGAACGAAATGGGTGAGCTTCAATAGCTCCTGGAACTCTGGTCTCGGTTAACTGGTGGCGGTCGTCTGGTACGGCTTCTAAGTTGGTATCAGGTAGGCGGTAGGCAGCGGCTCAATATCGGCGTGGTACACCCTACTAAAAACTATCCTAATCGGCCAGTATAAATGCTTAATGTCAACTGCCCATGCGAACACGTCCGGTACAACATTAGGCACTCTACGTTCGGCAGGCTGTCCAAATAATTGCTTGGCCCATACGAAACGTCCCGCACAATTATTTGCCCGGCTGCTACCTAGGCTCTAATTCCCTATATAAAATTGCTTCGGCAGACTGTCCGAATAATTGCTTGGCCCATACGAAACGTCCCGCACAATTATTCGCCCGGTTTCTACCTACACAATTTTCCTATTAAATTCTCGATTTCACAATTACCTGCCGCTACCTTGCTTGCCACTTGTCTGCTTTGCACTTTACCACTTGTTTACAAATTTACTGGGATATAACTTCACTCTAATACTTCTGGAACACTACTGCGCTGGAACTGGAACACCACTGTGTCGGAACTTGATTTTTGGTGCTGCAATCACCTCCCCTTATAGCACCTTTGGCCACAAGAAAATGTGAACTCTATAAAATGATCGTCAATGATTTCTGAAAATACATAAAATATGAAAAGGGGCGGTCCCTATGCCATGCCATTGGCAATATGAGAACCACAAGAAATAATTAAATTTATACAACCCATGATATGCTATGCAGTCATTGCATTGTCTCAGCGCACGTTTGCTTAAACGAAATTCAACCTTGACTGTTGCTGGAGTACGTAGTCAGCTTGTGTGTGCAAACTACCAAGTATTTTGCCTTTGGTTCTTTGGCGAACGCTGATTGGCTGATGTGTTTCGTTTGATAATTTATAGGGGAGCCTGGGGGTATGTGCGGTCACTTGGTTCGGTCGAGTAAAAATCAGGCGCGAGAAAGTTAGTTAGTTGATTTTGGCGAAAAGGTTAAACGCTTCGTTACAATCCTTTATATAAATGATTAATCAATGACTTGCCTGTGAGTGTCAAAGAAGTAGGAGATAATTTAACCATGATACGGTTGTCTTTGAGAATTCTCAATGTCTGAAGTCTATGAGATATTAAATACTCAGAGGAGACAGGAAGAAGATTTAAATTAATTTGACCATTAGAATAAGTATCTACTTGATTATCCAAAGAGAGTACCTAATTCCCCAACCACAACACGTCTTGATATAGATTTTACAATAGCGTCGGGAATGACTTGCAAAAACCTGGGTTTAAATGAGGTTTGAATGAATTTAATAACAGATTTTAAGAGTATGAAATGAGTACGATCATTGACTCAATTCTAGCGAGTCTCTGTTCGAGATCGTTGCTAGCGTTGCGAGAACTCTCGCTTCGTTGTGCAGTGGAAACGCTGCAAATGGTCGCGGTTTGAGAAGCTTCGTATATTCTGTCCGCGAGCGTAGCCAGTTCCTCAAGAGTTTTCTGACCTACTGAAAGCAATGCGATATTGATTGGTTGCGGAAGCTTACGCATCCAAAACTTCTTTAAAATATCTTCATTGAAGGTACTTCCCGCAAGCGTTCTCATAGAAAGTAAGACTTCCGATGGTTTTCGATCACCAATGTCTGCTTTTTCTATGAGACTTTCTAAACGCTTGAGTTCGGAGACGGAATGTCGTTCTATTAGCGCAGATTTCAAGGCGGCATATTTGTCGGTGGCTGGTGGATTCGACAAAATGTCGATCACCGAATCGCAGGTATCTGGCTGAAGGGAGCTAACCGTGAGACAGTATTTTGTCTCAGAACTGGTGATTCTATGCACCGTAAACTGAGCTTCTGCCTGAATAAACCACGTCACCGGATTAGAGCTCCAAAATGCCGGAAGCTTTACTCTAATTGACTCTAAATGCACCTGAGCCGAGTCTGATCGGGGTGGCTGACTAACGAAAGAAGAAGTCGACTGGTTGTTGGTGGTGCTTGAACCACTTAAGCCCGCTTGGGCCTTGTTTTCATCCGTCATGTTGCGAACAAAAACGAATAAAAATTTTTTTTTTAAAATTTGTTTGAAAAACGCGTTGACCTATTCCGAAAAAGAACGATTCACGTGAATCTGTAAAAACCGAAAAAGCAATATGAAAAGTAACGCAGCAGCACCTGACGCGAGCTATTTAAAAACGCACTTGATTAAAAACCCTCGCGTATAAGGTAGTTGACGAAACAAATTTTGAAAATTGTGAAAATATATGCATAAATAATGTGTTGACGAAAAATTTTATCATAAAAAAAATTTATTTTAAATTATGTTAGAATATCTGATATGTTTATATAGTTATTATATATGCATGAAATATATTTATGTCATGAGCATTTGCAGAAAAAAATTTTTGTTTAAAATTCAATTGCATTTAAAAATTTAAAATTGAGACGTGCCAGAATTTTACAAAATAAATGAAAGTTACTCACAGATTATGTTTTAATCTTCCCTTGGTTGCTGTTGCTGTTGCGATGTTGTTGCTGCTGCTATGCTGCCGCTGTTGTTGCGCTGCCCAAATTTATGCAACACTTTTTGTTTTTCGTGTTGTTCGTCATGTGGTGCTCGTCTGCGCTAAAGCTTTTTTGTTGCGTGGTGACTTTGACCAGCGTGGAGATGGAGCTGGTATTGGTATTGCCTCTCAAAGTTTGTGCGCTATGGCAACGTGATGGCGGTGAGAGATTGCTGGCTGTGGCTGATGATGATTAATTCTGATGATGTTTGATTCTGAGTTTGACGAAATGCGGAGAAAATTCAATGGATTACGGTGGTGGCACGATTACGTTGCGGCCAGATGATTGCGTTGCCACAATGATGGTGGTGGCGCGCTTCGGGAACGATAGAAATGATGGTGATGGAACAAACGTGGCGGTGATGTCGGATGCGATGACGTGGGCTCAACGACGGTGGTGGCCAGAAAATGGTGGTGCCAAAATGTTGTTGGTGCCACGATTACGGTAGTGGCCAGGTAATAGCGGTGCAGGATGATGTGGTGGCGCACTGATGTTAGTGGCGCTCTTCCGGTGTTATAACTTGACGGAACGCCACTGCACGGATGTTATGGCGGTGCGTGTTGGTCGGGGTCACCAATATAACCTGTATTACAAACCTTATTGTGTGGTCGTCTTCGATGAGGTTACCTTCTTCGTTTTATTTCTTCCTGGTCTCGCCTTCCAATTAATTTCTTTTTCTTTGACTTTATTTTCATTTACTTTTATTTTACTTTTAATACTCTAAGTTAACTTTAAATCTTTAATACATTAGGGTTAAGTTACAAATATATCATCAAGTGTACTTGAGATGCAAAAAAGAATGCCGGCACGTCTGTCGTTCTTGATTGTCAGAAATAGAAGGAATGTGGGTTGCCGGAAAAGGCATGGCGACAACAAAATGCCCATGTATTTGTTTCGTCAACTACCTTGACGAAACATTTTTCGTGAGAGTGGAATGGACGCATTCACGTAAGATGCTGCTGCGTTTTACTTTTCATTTTTGCAGCGGCTTCTTTTCTCTCGTCATAATTTTATAGATCTTTTTGGAAATGATATAATTATTGTTTTATTTATGTGTAGATCCGCTACAAAAGGATGACTGAAGGCAAGTTCAGAGTGGGTGGCCATGATTAATGAGCGAGGATCAGTGTTATCGTTAAGACTGTAAGACCCTCTAGATTCACAGAAATGTTTTCTCATTAAAACTAAAACATTAATAGAATTCTTACAAATAGTCTCCTGACCTGAAGCAAAGACCTTATATGCCATAGCAGGGATTAACGGGCTGAAAATGAATTTTTTGGACAAGGGTAATGTGGAACTTACAGTAATGTCACACCAATTAAGATATCCGTTTAAGGGGATGTGTGATTTTAACATCATCTCAATGGTTTTCTTGAAGAAGGTCCACACTTCATAGTCAGAAGGGGGTGAGCCGAAAGGAAGTTGAAGAGTTGGTATCAATGAACGAACGTGATTCCAAGATGCCAGATTCAACAGTAGAGACATCATCCCTCTGTACCAAACAGGAGGGGTATTTTTGATCACTTGTTTTGCGTCGTGGAATAATTGCACGGGCGTCAAATGAACATGTTTTATAATATTGTGAGATTGATGGAACATGTATTCTGAAATTCTATAATAGATCATATACTGTAGAAATTGAAAAACATCAATATGTGCAATCAAATTCACTGGAACCACAGTGGAAGATGTGTGGACAACCGGCAAGAAGGATTGACCCACAGGAGGTATGGGAAACTCCGAAAAATGGAAATCACATAAAGAGCGAATGAATAGGTCATTTTTATTGGCAACTTGATCTAAAGAGGATAAAACGGGAAGTAATTAATCTGGGTTATTTTTCATTGTCATCAACAGTGACTCTAGTAATCCAACAATAGGGGTTTTGAGGTTGAGGTTTATAAATCTGTATTATCTCCTCACCGGGCTCATCTATTTCTAGCATACCTTCATATATAGGCATTACACAACTACAGGAGACATGTAAATGACTACATTTATTCCTGGAAACATTTTTTGATAAAGTTTGACAGGCAAATAAACAGGAAATCCAGGTGTATATAGTCTGAAACGATATGTTAAAGTTGTCTGAGTCTACATTTTCAATACCCTTTTGAGGTTTAAAGTTGTTGGGCATGATGTTTAGGTATGACGGAAGATGGTACAGAACTGATTTTGTAGATGAATGACTGGTTCGTTTATCTTGCCACCGGTGCTCTACTGTTCCTGATATAGTCGACGTGGCAGGAATGCATAAGCTAGCATCTAGATCTGTCATTGAACCAAAAATGGTTTGTATGAGGTCTGTAAAATTTGAGTGTCTATCTGTACCCCATCCTATGAGACATAACAGATCAAGGATTCCTTGAAGTAATGCCGGCGCAACGGCTTTCAGTTCCCCCCCCCCCCCTTCATATTTTATTTTGTTCTGGGTCGAGGTACCAAAGAATGGCGTAAATGGCCCTAAGGGGATATTTTGGGGTGACACTTCTAACCACCAAACGCACAAACAACTGTTTAATAGAATATGAGATAGGAATAAAATATATATGTATTTTTTTTTTCTAATGTATAAAATGGTTACAAATGAAATCAATGAAAAGAGATCAAAATTCTTACCCCAATACAAATTGTCGTTTTTTCTTGTTTATTATCTTTCTCTTTTCCAGAAAATCTATGTTGGTATGTGATGGTGATGTGCTGCTGGAACTGCTGTTGGTGTTGGTGTTGGAACTGTGAGTGCTGATGAATGTGTGTATGTTGATGACGACGGCGACGGTGCGGTGGCGATGGTTATATGTATTTTGATGATATGGTTGCTATGGAGCCCTGTTGCAGCAGTGAAACTTGCAGTTGTAGAACCGCTGTAAACTCGTCGTCTATGGGTTCAGATGACGACGCACGGTGACGACGACAAATGGTGTATGTATGTGACGAAGAATGTGGTTGCTATGTAGCCCTGGTGCAGCAGTGCAATTTGCAGTCGTAGAACCGCGGTATGTAAATACCAATTTCTGCAGTTGCAGTCGAAGAACTGCACTAAATCGACGGATTGCAATCGTAGAATTGCAAGCTGGCCGACGACGATGGCGGCGTTGCTCTAGCGATCGTAGAACCGCTGTAAACTCGTCGTCTATGGTGACGATGACGACGAAAAATGGTGGATGAATGTCCAATGACGCGGCTTGATGGAGACGAAATAATATTTTAATTGTCTCGATGTGGGCAACGCAATTGTGCACTATATGGCGTCAATGGGACGACGGACGGTGATGGCGAAGAATGTCCAATGAATCCGGCTCGAAGGACCAATGTATATTCTGGCGATATTTTCCACTATGCTTAATGATTGGCGAGACTTTCTTCGTATATTTTCTTTTCTTTTATTTTTCTTAAAATTCTATTGAACAATTTGGTAGGAATTTTATCCAATTTATATATGTGTTCTCACGGTGAAGCCGCCAATATAAAAAGAAGCAAATCTTTATAGTTTTTGTAGGAATTGTATCTAATATATATATACTTTACCTCACGGGGAAGCCGCCAATATAAAATGAAGCACGTCTTGTCAAGTCAAACGCCAGAGAATAAGAGGGCGAATCACATGTCATGGATGACGTTTTTTTTTGGCAGACCGGCAGTGTTCACACCATCGCGAAGTTAGGTGCGGTTGAGTATGTATCACTCACTCCAGCACCAGAGATGTGCAAGGAGGAGTGGTACATACTAGTGAACCGTAGATGGCGTGAACAGGTCTCTTTTGTTATAATAATCAATGGGTAGAGTTGACATCAACCTGAAATATCCCATTTCAGAGTTAGGATGGGTCTCAATTTCACATCCTCTACCAGTATAGTTGTGGAAACTCAACATTTCTTGAGGCACCGCCACGGTCACTCCGGTGATATTCAGTCGCCAAGATGAAACTCTCAAGTCTTGAGCATATCTGGTAGAGCAGTAGTCCATGTTCTTATAATACGGATCACTGTGCTGAAAGGCTTGATATTATGACTGATTTCAAGTAATTTTCTTCAAATTTGCCGAATTGTTGCTGGAAATTGAAGAATTTAGGTCGTCCGCCAGAGTCGAAATCATACTCTTCTTGTGAAGTATTATCCCATATTTTGTTCCAGCCCTCCCGATGTTTTTTCATCATCCCAATCAAGGTGTCTGTCTTGTTTACCTTGCTGACAAATGTCGCGGCGAGCTAAGCTTAAAGGTCAACTTATACGGCATTCAACTTTAACTTCCCGAAACGCAACGAGCTAAACCTTTAGGTCGACTTACACAGTTTTCGGAAACCACGCGAATGCACTTTTTAAAACTTTTGCAACCTGAGCCCCACGTTGGGCGCCAATTAAACTTTTCTTTATTACTTTTTCATAAAAAACACTTTATTCAATAATCAAACTATCAGAGCTTCCGCCTGCCTTACAATATCTAAAAAGAATGAACAATTAGAACTAATAAACATTTGCTTAAATACTACCTTACATCTAACCCAACGCCAACTCGTTTCCGTTCCCAAGGTGTGAGACTGTTTCCATTCCCACAGGTATGCTGTTTATTGGCATGCTCTGAGTTCTTGTTACAGCTTCTGTGTCGTTAACTTATGTAAAGGCTTGGGATAGTCATTTATTCTGTAATCTCTCCTTGTATGTTTGTTGGTTTGACGAAACCCTTGGTCTTCTTTAAAAAAAATTAAAGTAATATTCTGATAACTTCTCTAAAGATTGTGCACGCAGAATCGTTAAGTGTTTCTTGAATCTCTTACGATAGAGATTGTCAAGCTGTTTCCAACAAATTATAGTAACATCTCGTGAATCTAAAGTATGAAAATTATGCCTGAGTGATGAAGTGATGAAAACAGGTTCAATTTTACCTGATGGTAATGCTTTTTCATTAAGGCTAGGTGAACTTTTTTAGCGAACTCAGAACTCATGTAAAAGTGTTTGCCTGTATTAGTAAATCATTTTATTCTCTTAAAAGTAATCCCTCTTGCAATCGTCGCATGTGATTTCAAATTCTCTCTATTTTCTCTCTCTCTTTGGTCTCGGCAACAGCCAGAAACTAGAAAAGAATTACGCACTTGCATAAGCAGAACAAAGGGGTGACAATTATACGAGCATGCGCTGTGCAAGTAGGCATATAAAAAAAATCATAAGACACAATGACGAAGATATTTGTATGTAAGTTGAAACACTTAGAACACTTTTAGGTTAAAAAAAATATTTTATTGTATTTATTCAACTTTGTATGTTAGTAACGAGAGGTGCTTTTTACTTGAGAGCCGGTGAAAGACTGACTCTCAAATACAATTCTTATTTTCAGATGAGCTAGGGAAGCAACGCCTACGCGATATTGGTATTGCATTAATCATCATTCATTAATGCTTAAACGGATGTGGTATCTGGTTGCGTTTGCAACGAAGAAAGAATAAAAGTGTCCACGAAGTATTTATTCTTTTGTTCGCATAATGCTGAAATGCATTTTGCGTTGGGAATAGGTTGTTGCTTTTGCAACAAAGTATCTTGGAGATACAAAGAAAAGGAACTTATGTATTTGTTCCTTTGGGATTGATTACTGATTTAAATGTACAGTGGGTGGTATAACTTGTACACAATATGTCCGAATGAACATTTTTTTACGATTTCTTGTTTTTGGATGGGTTCCGCTTTCGGTGCACCTTGCAGCTTTGGTAACTTCACAAATTGGTCCAGCAGTTCCCGACATGTCTGGTATTTCTTGTTATAAAGCTGTTGCATCCTTTCCCATGCTTCGACGTAATTGCTATCTGTCAGCTGCCATTGTCCCATGGTTTGTGCTGCCTTTTCAACGAGTGATTTGGTTAAGTGTTGGAACTTAAACGCTGGCGTCCTATCTTCATTGCTGTGCACCGCTGCCACGAACCTGTCGTGGAACCCTTCCCACTTTCGCAAGGTGCCATCAAACTCACACCATGTATTTTTAAGCTCCTGTCCCGCTGACATTTTAACTTGTACTTCAATACTCTGGCTTGCCATCGCCACGGCTCCTGCCTCGCTTGCTGCTTCTAAGTTAAGCTTTTCAAGCTGTCTCCTTAGCTTGGCTTTGGTCATTAGATAGAGCCTTTCCGCTGTCGCCTGCTGCTCCTCCATGTCAGCCACTTTCTGCCCCTTTGCGGACATCCACTTTATATTCTTCTTTGACATCTGTTCCCAGATGTCCCCTAGATGCTCCATCATCACTTTGAGCAACTCCCTATCGTCGCTATCCAATGCCTCCTGACGGGCGTATGTCGCCACCCTTTCCATGGCCTTTAATTGGCTCTTGAAGATGGCCTCATGGGTCATTGTCTATCCTACAAACCATATAACAGAAATAATAAATTAGGATAAACGATTAAGAAATATGCCCTTGCGAGCAATACATATAAATATGTTGTAATTATTTACAAACAGCTTTCGTGCTTGCGAATAGTGAAATTGTATGTGATATGTCCCTATTGTAGGTCCCCTGGCCTTTACCTTATCACTAACACTTGCTTTGTAATTCTTACTTGACCTACACACTATCAGCCCTTTCGTATGCATGCAACTTTTCGATTCCCTTCTCCTGTCTTCAGGTCTTGCGATGACCCGGAATATAAATTCTGCGTAACCAACTTTTTTCACCCTGTCTCATTGTCTTTTGCTTATCGTTACACTATCACGGTTACGGACCTTTCGCACTTTCGATTAAATGTGCACATTCTTTTATCCCTACCTACAAATTCCTGCCTATCACTTGTGTCTCTGCATCGTATTTTTGGCTAATAATAAAAATATAAAAACGAAACCCTATGCCATCATAATATTTTACTGTGCAATTATCCACACTAAACTCTCAGTCAACTCAGTCAACACACTGTACGCAACTTTCTCACTATCAACACTTTTCCGGTCCGGTTGGTTCGCTGAAACGCACAAAATAAAATTAAAATACTACACTTGCCTGTCTCCTAACTTTCACTATCCGCACTTTTAGAATTAATGTTTTCATTTGCTCTTACCTTTTCGTCTTTTAATATTTGTAGTATTTAAATCTGAATAACTGCTTGAATTTGCCAAAAGTAAAAATTAATAATTGCCACTGCACTACTCAACACAACACTGTTAAATTATTATTCGCATATGTTAGAGTCATAGCCATGAATCAAACTCTTGGAATTTCGAACCATTCGTTGTAATATCGAATTTACGCTTTCAAAAATACCATTTTTGACCATGTTTTCAATTTTATCTGTGCCTTCAATTTCACTACCGGCACAAAAATATCGGGCGCAATTTTTATGGCGTCCAAATACATGAAATGGAACGTTTTCTCCTTTTGCAGGAATCTAATTTTTTGTGTAAACGGTAGATCACTTTGCCTTCTATATTTTGCTGCGCTTTTAATTCCTTTGATGATGTTGTCGATTCTCGAACCAGCGTCTTCCTATGATATTGTACTTTGTGTTTTTTGTCAGATCTAGTTTTTTTTCTCATATTTCTAAACAGATGATTGACGAACTTCATTTTTTCTAAAATATGATTGGGAAATGGATTGGCTTCAAGGAGCTTCTTATGAACATTGTTGTCACCATCAGCAATAAAATTTTTGAATACTAACCCATAGTTATTGAAGCAATATTTAAACCCTTCGACTAATACATCTGATTCCATTTTAGTAGAAGGTCCTCTGTGGTTTTTGTTACATGTGTGATATGGTATGGGACTACTATTTCCCTCATGTAAGCGCCATTTATGGCAGTACTTATTTTTTACTCCAAAGACGAGAACTTTCTTAGTCTTAAAACCAATTATGGTTGCTATTCCAGAGAGGTTGCTGACAGTTATCAAGACGTTACCATCTTTATCAACACTTCCATTTTCGATTGCGATTTTTTTTTTCTTCTTCAATTGCTTCCTTCATTTTGGCTTCCGCTGTTTCTATCCAAACATCTTTACTTTGGTTCTCTATTTTGCGATAAATTTTCGTATCCATAAATGGAATGTTAATGGATTCAAATACCCGCTGGCATTGCGTAAATCCGTTACCGGAAAGCATTGCTCCTGCTAAAACTTCCTTATTAATTAATGTTTCAACTACAGTTCTTTTAGAACCTTCTTCCTTGCATGTGAAAATGGTTTCCGAAAAATCGCACACTTGACATTTAAAAAAAAGTTTAGATTTCAAACCTAAAATTAAACAGTAGATTCAAGTTTTTCCTTACAAAGACAAAAAAATTGCATTTGCGTATGCTCGCGATGGTTGACTAATGCAGACTGAATAAAATTAAGTTGGTCCTTCGGATTTGTGTTTTCGTCGTCCGTAGAGTGTCTCTGTATTGTCGAAAGTTTTGATTCAGGATATCCAATCTTGTAAAATAGAATACAGCTGTCTATCGGTATTTGTCACTGAAGAAGCTGTTGACTGCAGGTCTGTTAATTGTTCTTTGTCTGCAACGAAGTCTAGAAACTGAAGTGAAACTGCTTCTTCACTTACGCTCAGTACTTCTAAGTCTAAATTTTCACTTATATAAATTAAACTTTATTATATTTTAAAATTATAAAAAATATTTTTATTGAGGATGAACCTCTTTATTACAAAACCCAATTATGACTGAATTACAATGTCTTTTCTATGACGGTTTCCATATCAAGGTTTGATTTGTTCATAGCATGCTTGAATGTATTATTCAAAACGTGAGCTAGACATCCTTTGTATACTCTGTGCAATTAAATTGTACCATCTACGTTACTACTTGGTTCACTGACCTCGGTCAACATATGACGTTATGTCGCCTTTCAATCTTTAAAGGAGAAATTTTCACTTAAGTATGTATCTAACCTTACTGTTTTTTCGAAATCACCCTAAGGTGAAGAGCTCGATTTGAATTTTGGTGTTTGTTAACAACTACTCTTTAGTGGCCTCTCTTTATTTCCATACCCATACATAGCACTCAATTATATAACAATATATTGAAACAGGAATTGAATTGACTCACCGAATAATCTCTCCTCCACGAAAGTTGTGCGCACGACTTTATAGTTGAGAAGGATCCGGAGCTTTTCAATTAAAAAAAAAAAATATAATTAAAGGCTATGTATGTATGTATATACGAACGGTCTTGGTTGAGATAAAAATTGAATATATGTACTTATCTTGAGTGAGTTCGTTACATTTTAAAGGGCGAAAATTTGACAGTAAAAGCCAAAAAAATTGATATATATGTATATAACGCAAAGGAGACTACGATGATCAGCTGTTAGATGCCTGTGGATGAATTTTGCATTTATGATGAGCGCGGAGCGCTGTCGCTGGAGGTTAGAATGGAATGGTGTGTGGAATTGTGGTTCATATATTGGGGTTGTGGATGAATTCGGTTGATGGTGAGTACAGTTAGGCCCGAGGAGGAGTTTTGCCTTCACTCTAACTGCGCGCCAGCCGTGCGACGCCACGCCGCGTAGTGCGAGGATATCGGCACCCTGGGTTTCAAGGTTGGTATAAAATTAGGTTTAAATTCTGAATAAATGGGTAAAACAGAGTAAAGATTTACATGGGGACTTTTTCCTCCCTTGATGTGGAAAAATCTATACCCTACCGGCTTCAATGTAGCAACAGAATGCGGTTGATAACGTTAGGATTGCTAGCCGTACATATGTACTCCGCTAAGCGAAGAAAGGAATTATATTCGTTTAGAATAACACTCTTACAGGAGTGTGGCGTTTGCGGGTTGTTTAGTAGATCTATGCTAGCACTTTGGCACCGCGGTGGGTTTTAATAATGTGGGTAGCGTGTGGTTATAATTTCCGCGTGGTCCTAGTTCAGGGCTAGCCACAGGAGAACGGAAATTTACGCACTCTAAAAAGAAGAACGAATTATCTAAATTCACTACACTTTTCTACGTGGAGAATTAGGTAATCCTAGTCTCCAATAAATTAATACCTGGATTCGTCTGTATAAAATAATGGCGTCGGGTTTACACTCCTCGGTAATTTCTTTCCGGTTCGTATGGATTGAAAGTTAAAAATGAAAGGAAAGCGCAAGGCACTTTTTGAGAACGAGTATATGCATAAATGTATGTTACTTTTGTAGTTGATCAAATTAACTTTCCAAATAAACTTTCCAAATAATAAGACTTTAAGCTTAAGCCAACGAGAAAGTCGAATTAAGAAAACCTGTTGGAGCTTGGAGAAAGAACAACAAGAATCTTCGTTTATTCAATTTAGGAAAACAAATTTTACAATAACGGTTATTTAGCAATACCGACTTTAAAAATTCAATTCCAAAAACTCTTCAAAGGGATGATCCATAGATCCTAAAGCTGAATTATAAAAACTGGGCCAAACGGTTCTGGTGCCGAAACCGATACACACAGATAAACGAACTCAGAAGGCAAGGCAGGCAAAAGCTGACGAAGAAAACTAGCATTATATTCCGATTCTGAACCAAAACTTAGTATACAACATACACAAAACCAAGAAATGAGTATTTTTTGTTTCAAGTCGATCTTTCGGATTACGAAAAAAAAAATATAAAAAAATTGAGCCTTTTAAAAAACTAAATTGAGGTCTACCAATTATAATGACCTGATTTCAAAATTGTTGAACCAAAAAAAATTTCTTGGCAAATATTTTGGTAGGAAATCAAAAAAAAAAAAGGTATGTACATCAGGAAAAAAATTAAGGCTAAGAGTTAATGAAAAAAATTTCTTACTTATATATTAACGACGTGAATTTTTTAATAAGGCCTTTTGTGAGTTCAACGTCGTAGCAATTAACATTGTTATAATTCAAATAATCTTTCGTTAACAAAATTCCTGTCAAGGTACCAGTTTCTAGTTTATTTCTGGTCTTGGTTTTGTTAAGATTTATTTGTGAAAAAGTTCTTTCTACATTAGCAGAGGAATGAGGAAGTGAAAGTAGGGAGGAAATAAATTTTGCCATTTGAGGAAAAGCTAAACTGTTGTCACATCTCTTTGTAAGACAAATAGTTTTCCAAAAATCCTGAACCGTTGTGTTTTTTAAAGAGGTTCCGAAAATATCTTGAAAGTTAAGTTGCCTTAACTCTCTGAATTCGGAATCGATCTCCTGAAGATTTTTTCGGTCAACTAAGTTCGGAAATTTGTAAAACAAGTCTAAAAGAGAATACTGACATTTATCTACAATATTTTGGGGGTCTATGTAGGAAAGTAACTTAATCCTCTCGTCTTGAAAATCGAATCGTTTGAATATTTGTTGTGAAAGCTCAACGAAAAAAGCCATGCAATTTTTTTTGAATATTTCAACTTCTAAAAGATCAATGTTTGGATTTTCTGATATATAAAGATCCACACCCACACCCAAATATACTGAAGTAATATCGAGCAAATTGCTTTCGTCGTTTAATTCAATATGTTCGATTGAAGTATTACTTAAATATTCAGGTTTGATGAAACACTGTAAAATTGAAAGGACAAGACTTTTGATTGCCGAATAAATTTTATGAACTTGGGTTCTTCGCTTTGAAAAATTCTGTTCAACTTATTTACTTCGGGCAATATAAATTTTAAAAATTCTAAATACAACCTGATCGAAGGATTTTTCAAATTATTTAAAACTAGCTGACCCGGCGAACTTCGTACCGCCTAACAGTCAATGAATGTCGTTTTACCTTTTAGCTGAACTAATTTAGGGTTTGATGAACGTAATGCAATGATACAAAATAATATTAATGTAGATAGAAACATAAAAATATTTTATTATGATGAATGATGATGAAAACATACAGAATGAGAGTAAAAATAAAAAAAAAATAAAAAAATAATTATTAAGTAATTCACACTCATGTCAGAAAAAAATGATTGAAAACTATGTTGTGCAGATTGTAATACACTCGGATTAATTCATTAATGAGATTTTCATTCAAGCACCTTGTGGTAAACGACATTCTTTGTTTTTTGGTCAGGTGCAAGAACAAATAAAGCGGATGGTTTGCCGACACGTGAGCATGCCACGTACAATTGACCATGAGAAAAACATGCATTTTCTAGATTGAGGCCACAAATAGTCAAGGAATGGCCTTGTGATTTGTTGATCGTCATGGCGAAGGCAAGACGAATCGGGAATTGAATTCGTTTAAACTCAAATGGCATATCCGTTGGGATCATCGGAATCCTTGGAATAAGAACTTCCTCATCTTTAAATTTCCCTTTAAGTATCGACGCGTGAATCACATTGCTCATCAGTTTTTTTTATCACCAAACGCGTTCCATTGCACAGTTTTGGTTGGTTTAAATTTCTAAGCATGATGACTACCGAACCAACCATAAGTTTTAAATTGTGCGGTGGTAAACCAGGCACATCCAAGGAGTTTAAAAATTCACTTGGATAATTAGTGGCTTCTTCTTCGTTTCTTACACAGTCGATAGATTTATATGAATACAGAGTACCTACGATTTGATTTTGAATTATAAAATTGAGGTCATCTACATCTTTGTTTTTAGCGGCTAAAATTGCTCGCTCACTTAACCATTTAGTATTTTTGTGGTTAGCAATGATATCCGGGAATACTTTGTTGATAAGCTCGTCTTTTGATGATACAAAATTGCAAAAGTTTGGAGGAAATGAAATCAAACCGCTCGATTTATCAACAGGAACACGGCCATTACCGATAGTCAGCAATTGCTTTGAGAAATCATCAGCAGATAGATCGTTCAACAATGCAACTCTCATATTTACAGACAGTTGAAGTTTCTTTACATATCGCCACAGATTTGATGCTTTGAGGCAAGCGTTTATTTCGTCGGCAGCAGTAGATCTTGGAATGACTGGTAGTGTTTGTCGGAAATCGCCAGATAATAAAATCATTGCACCACCAAAACATCTCGAGTCATTGCGCAGATCTTTTAATGTTCGGTCTAGTGCTTCCAATGCGCGTTTGTGCGCCATTGTGCATTCGTCCCATATGATGATTTTTGATGCTACTAAAACTTTTGCCATTGCGGAGTGTTTCGAAATGTTACATGTCGGTTGCTCAGTAGTTTGAAGGTTTAATGGCAATTTTAACGCTGAGTGAGCCGTACGGCATCCGTCTAACAATGTGGCCGCTATTCCAGAAGAAGCAATTGCTACCGCAATTTCGGATCTCGCACGTACAGTGGCCAAAATCAATGACATGAGGAATGTCTTCCCAGTTCCACCGGGGGCATCCAAAAAAAATAAGCCTCCATTTCCATCATCAATTGCATTAATCAGTGTATCATAGACTTCCCTCTGCTTAGGATTCAACAGAGGTACATTCGTTTGGACTGATTGGATTAGTTCATGTGGATCATATTCACGTTCACGTTCCAATTCTCTATTAAATGCGTCATTCATTCCGCGATCTGGCGCTGGCATTCCTAATCTAACTAACAAACTGCCGCACATGAGGTAACACATATCTTCGATCAAGAGCAAAGTCTGGTTATGCATCTCCTCATTCACCTCAAGATCGGAATTTCTTGAACTGACGCGAATTCGATGTAAAATATTATCTTCAGACATGTTATCTTTGTATTTGTTCCATAGGTCACGTGGGTTCGATGGGAAGCAAATAAATGAAATGATGATAGCAAATAATGTACGTATCTGACTTGGAGATGCAGAAATAATTGCTTCAGCGATTGTCGTGTCCCAATGATTATCGTTTTCAAGCAAATTCAGCTCCTGACATGCTGCACGAAATGTGGGGCACACTATACCATTAACAGTTCGTAGTGATTCAAATGATGTTGGCCCTCGAACATTTACCAGCAACAACCGCAAATAGAAACATTCATCATTCTTCGGATGAACCGTGTAAATACGACCAAGAGCATCAGTAAAACGCATATCTGGATAACCAGGAACTGCATCGCCTTGCTTCCGACGTTGAAATTTCTTCGATGTAGCGTTCCAAGTGTAATAACGTGGCATTTCTGAGTAAAGCAAAGTTCGTGCGAACGGATCGCTTTGACAAATCGCAAAGAAACTGGTCAGTGTTGTCGCTGGAGGTGTTTCGGCACGTTGAGCAGCATTCGACGCTGTGAAATATACTCTCTGACCGTTCTCTAGATGCACCCCCAAATGTACAACAGTGGGATGACGTTCGTGAATAGGAAATGAAAATATACGCCATATTGCTTCATTGCAGTTCACATATCTACCGACTTGATAGCGCGTGATTTCATCGTTGATATTGGATGTTTGGATACCAAAAACCGCCATGTCGCTCCCTTTCGTGACATATTTGCAAATGTATTTAATTGACTTGACCGAATTGCAATACTCAACATTACAATGTGCCTTGAATGTTTTGGAAAGAAGTGGCGAATATGGAACAATCCAACTGTTGTCAACTACGAAATCGTTTCCTTTCACTTTAGTTGTGATAGTTCTACCATTATCATCGGGCGATCGACGCCGATACAATGGATAACCATCGTTGCCTGTAATGGTCTCTGCCGTCAATTTTCGTGGATACCGTTTGGAACACTTGCCGTCGACCATGCACGGTGATTGGCGGTTGATAGTGCCACACGGTCCATGAATCATATTCGTGATTACAACATCATGTAGGTCTGGATCGGTTTCAGGAGCAGGAATCTCCGCACATATTATGTCATCTATTTGATCTGGCCGAATTCTTTCGACTAACCAAATTAGAATGTGAGCATGCGGTAGGCCTCGTTTTTGCCATTCGATTGAATACATCCAGCATCGAGTATTCCCAAATATGTGTTGCTTAACAATGTAATTCATTAGTGACCGAATTTTTTGCCTGAAAACACGTGCGGTGATGTCGTGTCGATCACTTGATGTTTGTCCGGGAAGAAGCAATTGAATAATTTCTATCCACTTCGGATTACATGTAAATGTAATGAATAGATCTGGCCGACCATATTGACGAACATATGTCATTGCATCTTGCGCATATTCATGCAAATGACGCGGGCTACCTGTGTATGTCGCCGGTAAAATAGTCAATCGACCAACATTTTCTGAATCTCCTTCTGTGCTAATTGCATCGCATAAATGAATATACTCTTCCGAACGCAATTTAGCTTTATTCAACCGAATGAAAGTCAGGCGCTCCGTTTCGATTTTAACGTACATGTCAACGCAATATTGTTGAAGCAGTCGACGAAATCGCAACAAATAATTGTCAGAATTTTTACGAATCATCAAACGATATGCGTAATAATTCATCGAACTAACCTTCTTGGTAGTTTCCTCACCTGAAACAAATGCAATAAAAATTGTATTTTAGAACCCCTAATAGGTTAACGACTCTTACAGCTACTCACTACTAAATTAGAAATTACAACTTTTTTTGGGTACTAAAAGCAAACAGAATAAAATGTAATACAATATTGATCTTACCATTCAATGGATTAATCATTTTGATATTAAACTGATATCCTTCGTCTCCTTGCCAAAACATCAGCGGGTATTGTAACGCGTCATATGAACGGTGTGTTTCATATATTCTTTGTAGTTGCCCAGTATTGCGTCGTGTTAGTACAATATCACGTGTTTCCAAGTTTTCACCAACAATCAGGATTGCCACTTCATCGATTGTTGGAGCATTAAATGTGCGTTCATGTGTTCCAGCTGGTCTTTTATCTGCTCTGATCACAATTTTATAGTCATCACTTGGCATGCGCTCTAAAGCAGTCTTGAACAGCCTGACCAATGCATGATGTTCATGAAGCATTTGCTGCAGATCTTGGAGAATTGCTCTTTTCGTAGCTGTGTTGATCCCTTGACGCCGGTCAAGTTGCTCTTCCATATTTCCCATGAAGTATATTTGCAAGAATTTATGCTGTGCATCTTCTATAGGTTGCAATGATCCAATGCGATGGCAAATCTGGCCTTGAATCTTTAAAGTCAAATCCATAGTTATAGTTTGATTTGCAAACACTTTTTTTACGAACACTTTTTCTATCAAAATAACATGCTATTTTTATTTCAGAGACAAATACAGAAATCTAACAAACTACATTCATAATTTTTTTTACAATCATAGAAAATATAGTTTTTAACGTAAATTACCTTAAATGTCGGATTATATCCGTGTTCTTCGATAATCTCCGCTCCAAATGAAGTCATTTGGAAACAGACATTGTATTTTTGAGTGTTCGCTAGAAAATGTCGAGATTCTAGTGTTTCGCCATAAAGCAGGGAGCACAATGGCTCTGGTGGCGGGACCAATGATTGCAATTTCACTTTACCACTAAGGCAGCACAAACCAGGCGTTTCACCAGCAAACCTCAATGCTCCACAATGCTGGCAAACAACGTCCATTGGACCAATGCAAACTAAACGATGCAAGCTGTAGTCGATGGTGCAATCATATAGAAACGCTGCTCGATTCAAATCAATACTTGATTCATTTCTTCTTGCACTTCGAAGATTATTCCTCTGTTCATCTGTACGATTAGCTCGACGATTTCTCGTTTCTAACCTAGCCGTTTCACGGGCTACCTCTCTTTGTTCTTGTGTTTGAGAAGCACGAATTAATGCCCTTCTTTGCTCCATACTAACGCGGCGCTCTTCTCGTGCTATTTCTCGTTCTTCATCAGATAATTGACTCGCGATATTCCGTTGCCTAGTTGCATTACGGCTCCGCTGTGAAAAATTATATCTTCTAGGACGCGGCATTGTTATTAATATAATTCTGAATGTGCACTCGCATAAAACCACAAAAAATCACAAAAAAACCACTTTCGAGATATAGACAATAGCTCAATGAGTATATAACCACAACATATGAATAGTTTATCAAGAAAAATTATAGACAACCTATAAAAATAAATAATTTACACAAATTAATGTCTAAAACAAACAAATGCAGGTACTGTTATTACCTGAACTTTCGAGATTTTTTACAAAAAATAAATTTCTGAACGCACACATGAATAGGTTACATCTTACATGTATTTCAAAATCGCATCGAACGACGTTATCGCGCTGGTTTGCAAACGGCTTTACAATATTTGACACGATTTGACAACAAATCTTTGACATGAAATAAACAAATCAGCATTTATTGAAATGATTAATTTTTTTTTTTTTTTCTAAAGTATTGTATTTTTGCATTTCATTGCACATATTGAGTTTTCATTGTTTTTAAGATGTATTATGCTATTCGGGGCGGAGACAAATCCAACGAATCAATAACCATGAATATTGGTTTAGCAGATCTCGAGTTATAAGTGTTGTAACAAACCCGACTTTGTTTTATATATTAAGATGTTTACAGCGCTATCAATGTGGTCTAAATTTGCGCACATTGCAAAATAAATTTTGAGCGGTTCATACAAATCTAAAACACGAATGACGACTCTTTCCAGTGACAGCCACCGTGTTTGTGATGGGTGCAACAACTTTTTCGGCTTTTCATCCAGTAAAACCATAATCTCTTCAAACTGGCCAATTCTTTTAGGGCTGTTTTGTACATAATTATATATATCCCTAAACATGGTTTCAACAGCTGATGGCAGTTTGAGACAAGCGCTTGAAGAACAAAGGGCAAATGAATGGCAAACGCATTTCAACACAAAAATGTTGGGGCAGTCTTTTTTCAATAGCGTTGCAACAGAATGACTTTTGCCAGTCATTACGTTGACTCGTCAACACAAATAGAAAATTTGTTGTTTTTCAATATTTCAACCAAATCCTCAAATTGCTGAAGTCCCAATACATTTTTAATAAGACCAACTGTTTTCTTCCGCCCACAAGTCACACTTTGGCATATTTTGGAATCTGGAAGCGTTTTTTTTGCATCTGAACAAGATGGTCCGATAACAAAAATGACAAATTATGTTCAGCCGTCATAGCAGCAATTTTGAGTTCGGCCAGCATCGTACTCTTATGCATATTGTTTGACGTTTGCAACGCTGTAGATACTGGTTTTTGAACCATGATGGACTTTACATTTTTTTTTGTGAGTAGCAGTTTCTGCGTGCTTCATTAAATCAGTTTTTCCTCCAGTTGCCTTCAGTTCTACTCCGCAGGCCGAACAAAAAGCCAAGTAATGCACGTCATCAGACTTTCGAAGCCATCCCTTAAACTGTGGCATTTGTTCCCACGCCGAATAATATTTTGTTTCATATCGGCTTCGTTTCCGCTAAATTAAAAATTGTATGTTTACCTATCTTATCATTCACTATATATACATATTTTTTCTTATTTCTAAGTCTAAAATTTATGGTTATGGCTTACGAATTACGGGACACAGTGACTATATTCAAGGTAGTTGAATTTAAAAAAAAAAATTATCTTAGAACAGAACAACACACTCATTTCAAAGTGAAATTTTGATTATATTGAATATTTTTGACAATAGTTATTGGTCTGAGATGATTTTTTTGGAAATTCTTGTTTTTGCTAATAACCATACATGCAATTACGTTGAGGATACTAATTGGAACTCAAAACCACTTAAGATATTCAAATAGAGTAAGTAGTGTTGATAGTAACCGCTCTTATGTCTTCCAGTTTCGATAGTTTCATATCATTTTTAATGAAAACTACTAAACTGGACAACATGTGCTCATAGAATTTCCAATCCGAATTTTCAGCAGCTGCACTGCCTGTGTTGCTGCCAGATCCAAAAGAATAATAACCGAACACTTTGCGTTTCAATAACGTAGGTTTTATTTCCTAATAAATTTCAGGTTATTTTTACATTTATTCTTTCAATTTTCAAAGTTTATCAGAAAACGATTCCTTAACTTTCAATCTCTATTTAAAAACATAGCTTAGGCAATTTTAAATATTTTAATAACTTTCTTGTTTGTAAAGATAAGTCATTTGGAGAAAGATAAAAACTTAGGTTTTGTTAACAGTATTTGAGAAAATGAAAAATAGCTTAAAACACTTAAGTCGATTTAAGGGCGTTTACCTTTTCAGCACAGTATTTATATCTCTTATACTTTAATTTTGACTTTAATCTCTACGTTAATTTCTAATCTGTTTCTCAACTCAAAAATCTAAGCTGCCGGCCACAGCGAAAAGTCAAAGCAAAAAACCTAAACTTTAAAAAAGAAATGCCGCTTTTTCTTCACTTAAAAAAATATGGCTTCTTTTTCTTTCTCCTTACCTCCAAACTTTTATTGCCGCCTCTTTATCTCTTTATATAGAAAAAGAGACGTAAGTCTGTACTAGATCAAATTTAGTAAGCAAAAGCACAAAGTTGCCACTTAGATATTCTTAAAGGGTTTAATTTTTAAATTTTTATTTATAGTTTTGTGAAAAGGGCTTGATGACAGCCTGATTTCGGTTTTTGATTCAGTTCCTTTAGGAACCTGTCCCGCAAAGACTTCCATTTAGTTTGGCAGACATACTCTGGAAAGAGATTATGATACAAGAGAAGTAATATCAAACGCGATTGAGGTTTTTAAAAAAGACTTTATTCTGTGAGCTGTTGATTAAGACTGACTTCTTACTCATTCCATAATTTTATCAATGCCTTTATTCTTATTCAGTTTTTAATGTGTCAGCAGAATTGCACATTCGTTTTGGGTATCCGATTACGAGTGCCCAAAAAGAATGCGTGTGTTTACATTGCGATATGATAGTGAACTTAAATCTTAAATGAACTTGGTTTCCGTTGGAAATCAAGTTTGTGCAAGCGTGTGTTTACATTGCAATATGATAATGAACTTAAATCTTAAATGAACTTGGTTTCCGTTGGAAATCAAGTTTGTGCAAAAATAGATGGGGCGGCATATGTAACCTCTCCCCCCTTTAGGTTAAAATTCTCCTGAATTTTGGGAGTTTCTTTACTGACATTTGATTTGATTGAAATTTTTACCTTTTTGTTTTTTTCTTAATATAAAAATTCTAAGAACAATCAAAGTTACAAAAAATATTGATATTACTGAATAGTGTACATTTTTATGAAATTTAAGTAAGTTTATACTTTCTAGGTTTACAAAGTTTTTCAGAGTAATTTCTTCAAATTTTAATACTTCCGTAAAATTGTACTTTATGTTTTCGTTATAAAAAAATCTATTTACATGTTGAATATTCATATTGCCAAATGTTTGGTTTAGTATTTCTATTGAGCAATTATTAAATACAATTAGGTAATTTCCATTTAGTTTTATTTTACGATCATCACACTTATTTATTATTTCAACATTATTCATATTTTTACAGAGAATAGTGTAATCGTCTAATGATTTTATTTCGATAAGGCTATTTTTTTTTAATTTACAGTTGTTATGCGATATGCAGTTGCTAAGTTTTATAAGTTCTTTTTCATATAAAATTTTTTCGTTATATTCATATCTTGTTTCATTCATTTCTATAAAAAATTGATCTTTGATTATTATTTCTTGATTATTTTCTGTAGGGATTGCTGTTATGAGTTTGAAATCTACTCGTTTGTAGGTACTCGGGATTTTCATTGCTATAATGATTCTATTTTTCTCGTATCTTAAAACTCCTACTCTAGCGTTTTTAAGTTTGTAAATGTCTAAACCTGTTTCTGTCATTTCTTCTGACGTCATTATGCTTGGGTGAATTATACCTAATCTTATTTGAGCTATGGTATCTACAATTTGATTCAATTTGTCTTCCAAAAAACGTAACTTTAATATTTGATTAATCTTTTTTTTTTTTTTTTTTTTTTTCATGAGTTAATCGAATCTGTCATCTAAGCCCAATATGAATTTAGTCCTCCATTTCCTGATCGTGGTCTGATAACGGGTTGGGGAATTTGTGAAATGTGAAGAGGGATATCCACCTGAGGTTCCTTTGTTGCCCTGGGAAAGTATTGACTGGGACCAAATGACCTCCATAAACATCCACAGAGGACGACTCCGAGAAAAATTAGCAGAATTCCGAAGACAAGGCTCGACCAAGATGGGGTCAACCAGTTGATAAATTTGCTGCCAAACGAGGAGGCGACAGAGGTCATCTCGAGTAGTGCTGATGCATTGTAGGGAGCCCGATAAGACGTCACATCAGTCAAATTCAATTTTACCGTCATGATTTCATGGACGGGATGATGATAGACCTCCAACAGGTGATCTGTATGTAGATTTTCGGCAAGGTTAGATAAATCTATCAACTCAGTGGGGAAAATTATAGTCTCGTTTGCCCTACTAATTCCATTCCAATGACAATCAACTCCATTTGACATCTCCCAGTCTTGAGCAATCACAGGTGTACGTCTGTCACCTAGTCCAATATACATATTTTTGGGTTGTCGATGAATTTGAGCCCATTGTGTCAACTCTACATATTCGTATATTCCGGTTGCTGAGTACAATGTGTTATTCCGAATCTTGTAAACTAATCCTATTCCGGGAGTATGCCGAGGTAAGAATGATAACTCATAGTTGGAAAGCGATTTCATCATTTTCCATTTGGAAATTATGTTTCGACATTGAATGTGGTATATCTGGGCTTGAACGGAACTCAGTGTTTGATCAGATGTCGAAAATTCACTGGGTAATCCTATCTCGACATCGGCTCCACAAACGGGGATATTCTGTAGCATAGCCTGCAGAGGGTATATGTTCGAAGATGTCAAATCTAACTTAACCCATTCTCCAGATGCAAATCGGACTCCTATGTGATTACAAAATTTTGCGATACATGAACCTATAAAGCTAACTGCAGATAAATGTGAGGACCAGATACGAGCATGAGGGATGAGACCATCTCCAGGACTGTAAGTCTCGTAATAAATAGTTCCTGGAGATACATCTAACAGGGAACAGACCTCATCCGGGAGATGAGTATCGGAAATCCAAACTACGGACTCGTGTATCGTCTCTGCCGCATCAGTCGAAGTGGATCCGTTGATAAAGAGTTTATCTAAAAGAACGCCCGAATAGGGGTCTTGAAGCACATTATGATTTTTGATATCAACTACAACATTAGAGACAACAGATGTAGTCCTCCAGTTGCAGACCTCAGGCTTATAGTCCATAGTCGATGATTGTCCCTTCTTATAATTCGAGACTTCTATCCGACATTCACCAATCGTGATCGGGAGATTTCTGATCTGATGAACAATTGTGTCGATGAAAAACGTATCTCTGGTACAAATGGTGTCTAAGGATATTTTGTGACAGGTATGACCCAGGATAACTAGAGAGTCGTGAGGCTTGAATTGTGTGATTTTAACATCTATTTGTTTCTCCGTTACGGCAGGCATTTTATGTAGGAGATCAGTTGGGCAGTTAATTGTCTGAGGAGGTACAATCGTCCAACTAGATGTCAATTTCGTAGGATATGCCAGATGATTGATGGAGGATGTGAGAATAATCTGAAGAAGAAATTCTATTATCGTGAAGGAGTACATGGCGGATATCATTTTGCGGTTTGCGGGTTGGTTGCGGTGTGGAGTGTTCTGATGATTGTTGATTGTCTTAAGTTGGTGTTCTATCATTCGTTTCTCATTTTCTGTTAATTCTTTGTATACCTGGGCTATCTGTTTGCTATCTGTTTCTATAATATTCTTTAGGTCAAAAATTGTGTCATTAAAATATGAATTTATTTTAATCTGATTGTTTAAATCAGTTCTCTTCTATTGTTTTCAAGTGTTCTATTATTTCTTGTCTGTCGATATCGTCCATTGTTCCGAAAATCCATTTTTGTGCTGTGCCTATAATATTTATAAGTCCTCTTCTTTGTCTTATTTTTACTATTCCTATTGCCTGAAGTTTTGCTTGTATGTTTTCTATCATTTTACTTATCGTCCAGTCGTTTCCTATTTGAAGATTTTCTACATTTCCTTTAATAGAATTAAAAGTTTGTTCTAGGTCGTCCGTGTTTATGATATGCAGTATTGTCCTTGTATTTTCTATCAGTTCGGTTTGTCCCATGTTAATAGTGGTTTATCCATTGTTAGTCGTTAACTTGTTGACTGTTAAGGTCGCTGCTACTGGTGTCATCCGTATGGTTAGTGCGTATACTAACATTGTCCTTTTCAGTTATGATATTTTGTTGGCAATTTCCTTGTAGTTAATTGTTGGTCGGAAATGTTGTTTCAATAGGTTTTTTGCTTCCTCCCACGTTGTTGTGGTATTGTGGATGAGCAGCTCCTTCGCTCTTCCCGTCACCTTGGAGTTGTATGTTGCCCTCCATATCTCCTGCCTTTCTTCAGCTCTGGTGCCGTTGATGTGGTTTTCAACCACACTGACGAACTGCGTCAATCTTTCATTTTGTCCTTCGAATTCCGGTATGTACGCTATTTCTTTTTATTATTTGGATTGTCCGACTTTGTTGTGGTTGCGGACGCACTGCTAGGGCTTGAATGGCCCCCACGAGACGGTCTAGTTGTTCTTGGTCCATGGTGTTGTTGATAACCGGCCAAAATTTCAGCGTTTTATCCTTTTTGTTAATCGTGGTTACTTTTATTTTTTTCACAACGTTCACTTGAACTTGAGCACCAAAAAAATTCTTATACCAAAACTTCACTTTAGGGTTAATTAGATTTTATTATTGGCGGTTAACAATGTTAGTTTGTGTTTTTCTTTTTAATCGTGATTGTTTACTTCTTCTTTTTTTTTTTTAGTTCCCTTGAATCGTCAATGCAATTCAAGAAAAAGAAAGAACAATCTTAAGTTGTTTTCGCGTAACTTCGTTCTCGTATGGATTTCTTCTGTTTGAAAAAATCCTAGCGACTGCGCCAGAGAAGTAATTACAATCACGATTGAGGTTTTTTAAAAAGGACTTTATTCTGTGAGCTGTTGATTAAGACTGACTTCTTATTCATTCCTTAATTCTATCAATGCCTTTATTCTTATTCAGTGTCAGCAGAATTGCACATTCGTTTTGGGTATCCGATTACGAGTGCCCAAAAAGAATGCGTGTGTTTACATTGCGATATGATAGTGAACTTAAATCTTAAATGAACTTGGTTTCCGTTGGAAATCAAGTTTGTGCAAAAATAGATGGGGCGGCATATGTAACCTACATATACATTTTTCAAAAACGTCGAATGCTATCGGAAGTTTTGATAATGCCATAGGAAAGTAATTTATCGAGTCAATGAATTTTACATTTGCAAGTTGCATTAGCAAAACTTTAGTGCCTCGCATCATTAACTCTGGACTAAGATGAGTTTCTTTCAAAATGTAACTTAAAATAAATTGATAGTCGTAGGCCTGCTCATTATGTGCTATCACAATTACTTTTTTGAATTGTTTTCTCACTTTTAACACATGTTCCATACATTTTTTTTGCTACGTTTTCTTCCTTTTTATAACGTTAATAGACAATTTACATTTTTGTAAAAATACAAGTCCTCTTGATCGAAAGTTGTTGAAACACACACAAATTTGGTTCATGTTGTCTCATTTCTGATTAAGTCTCTTCTTTATATCCAATAACTTCACACTCAAGATCGTAAAAAATGTAAAGATATTTTTAAGGTCGGGAACTTTCGTGTCGGGTAAAATATAACACATGTGGTTTTCAGGCACGTGCTCTTTACATTGTTTACAAAAATATTCGCCACAAGTATGATCTCGAACCCCTCGCAAATGGTTTGTGTTGTTGTGGAACTTGACATTTTATGGTTATCATAGCAAATAGTTCCTTTGAAATTTCGGTTACACTCTGAACATAAAATTTCTGTTTTTGTTTTGGCACATACTGGAGAATGCTGGCACTGAGAACTCTGTTTAATGCATTTGCGATGATCGCTTTTATTTTTGTATGGTGCATGGCATTCGTCGCAGAAGTAGCCACAGCAAAATGCAGCATTACTGTCGTCAGAAAATGCATCAAAAATAAGCTTTCTACCCTTTGTTCCGTATGTGCCCTCTCGTCCACTAGCAGTGGACGTGAAATCAGAGTCGCTTCAAATAAAACTCGTCGAACACTTATTAATGATACTGAGATATTGAGTTTATTCTTTGTAATAAAACGACAATAAGAATTTGTAACTCCTTTTTCGCAACTCCTTCCTCGACCGATTCCACAGACAAAATGGCAATTCTATTGGTAAATTTTCCTTTTTAGCGCTAAAGACGATTTTCACGCGGGACGTTTGACGTTTTATTTTGCGTTCACTTCGCACGGTCTCTTAAAAACGATAACTTTGAAAAGTACCACAAGGACGGTTCATAGATATCGTCCGCTCCAGCACCGGACTTTTGGCTGCTTATAGCACTTTCTTTAGTTCCTTTCGATAGTTAGTACGGTAAGTATTAATTTTTTTCACAGCAGTTTCTCGGTCGGCGTCCGGAAACTGTTCTTTCAATTTTTTCCACGAGACGTTCGTACGCCTGGTTTTTCTTTATGCGGTTGCTATAATCCGGACTACTTATTTTCCAAAGCGCTGGATTTTCCATATAAACATCGAGAAACCCACTCCAAAAGCTTTGTTCTTCAGACATAATTTATAAAAACTCCGCAAAATATCAATGTACACTGTGAAAAAACACTACAACTGAGCAGTTTGTACAGTTTTTGCCATTCACCGCACAAAATAACTGCACAAGTTTGCAGACTTGAGCAAAAATCAAAATAGTTTTGATTTTTACACAGTTAACTGCACAAACAGCAAAAAACAATCCCATTCACAACACAATACAACTGCGCAAACTCCAGTTTCAATCGACGCTCGGTCATAAACGTAGCCTTAGGCTAAGGCCACGCAGTCAGCGATAAGCGAGCGAGCGATTGAACGATCAGCGATTAAGCGACAAAATCGAGCGACGAGTGGCATTTTCGTGAGCGACATTTCTTCAGCGATTAGTTGTTAGTTGTTGTTGCACAGCAGAGATCAAAATTTCTATATTTACTTTAACCATCTGTTGCTCTTGCGCTAAGCGAAAAACTAAAAATTAGAACAAGTTTGGTGACAGAGCGACGTCTTTCAGTCGCTTAAAAAAATCGCTCATCCCTCGCTCAATGCATGGCCAGTTCAATGCGATTTCATTTGTTTTAATTTTTTCATGTCGTTCAGTCGCTCGCTCGCTCGCTTACTGCTTACTCGCTGACTGCGTGGCCTCGGCCTTACGATCACTGGACTCACTGGTAGTGGCGATAAGCGCCGTACCGGCCAGACTTGGGGCAGGGGCTACACGTCACTTGGCGTTCAACTGAGCCCGACTGGAGGCTGGTACGTCTGCCAAAAAAATGTTGGTTCTTCCTCAAGTCGAGATCTTTTTGGGTGCGATCGGCTGTTGTTTCCAGGGTTGAGCGGCGTCCGTAAGGTGTCTCTGTATTGTCGAAAGTCTTAATATCCAGATTGCAATCTTGTAAAACAGAATACAGCTGTCTATCGATATTTGTCACTAAAGAAGCTGTTGACTGCACGTCTGTTAATTGTTCTTTGTCTGCAACGAAGTCTAGAAACTGAAGTGAAACTGCTTCTTCACTTACGCTCAGTACTTCTAAGTCTAGATTTTCACTTATATAAATTAAACTTTATTATATTTCAAAGTTATAAAAAATATTTTTATTGAGGATGAACCTCTTTATTACAAAACCCAATTATGACTGAATTACAATGTCTTTTCTATGACGGTTTCCATATCAAGGTTTGATTTGTTCATAGCATGCTTGAATGTATTATTCAAAACGTGAGCTAGACATCCTGCTTTTATAATATTTTGATTTTTATCCTTTAGTAAGGTAAATGGCGATCTATTTCTTCCAAAATTAGCGTTAGTGTTATCTGCACTGAATCCCGAAACAAATGCTACATCTAAATCAAATTTTGAAAGCGTGTTTAAAATAGCATCGCTTATGACATCAGCGCTGTTTCAAATGGATTATCAAAAAAATCTAGTAATCGTGTTTGACACCCGTCTTCACGTAAAAAATGTTGAATGCAAATAGGATACATTTTACGGTTTCCTTCATTAGACGTATCCGTAGCAACACTGAAATAAACCTTACGAGATTCATCAGGACCACAAGTTTTGTGACTGTGACTGTGACTGCAATTTCTTCAGCTTTAGTACCGAGTTCTTCTTTAACTAAACTTTTAGATTTTGTCCGGCCACAAGAAATTTTTTTTGCGATAGCTGAATCGGGTAATATTTGAGGTAACAATTCCATACCGCAGTCTGTGAATGAATATGACAAATTGTGTTTAACACAGTGGAATGTTTGTGTTAATGCAGCAAGAGTTATTGTTGTCCCAGAAATGACACAGCTTTATACAGTATACTAGCATAAATATCCAAAATGATTTTATTTCTGAGGAAAGAACAAGTTACAATATTTCGTTATAATTTGTACTTACAATTGGTAGAAATAATAAAATAAGCATAAAAGTAAATCCTTGGAGACAACGATGAATTTTTAAGTTAAAATCTTAATTTTATTTGCAGCAGACGTCTAACCTCAAATGTGGTTCTGTAGAAAATGGCGAATTCAGTAATTCACATGTTCAAATTCATTTCAAGATTAGGTTCTCTTTTCTTTTAGAAAGAGACAAAGGGATCATTTGCAAAAGGAAATAATTACTTTAGTGATACCAAATGGCAATTAAATGTGTCTAACTTTTAAACAGATGACAATCGAGTACTAGATGGCGATAGTAAATTGACACTAATTTTTTAACTCGATGACAGTTATCATATTAATTTCTGCTGAATTAGTTTTTGGGACGAAAGCGGTCATTGAGTTTGATTTGGTAGTCGACAGTTGCTTCTTTTTATGTTCACTTCCATTTGCGTGATGTTTAATGTTGAAAAATCTTCATTACATATCTGGCATCGGGCATAAAAAACTGAATTAGCCTTTGATATCCATGAATTGGTTTTTAACCATTCATCACGAAATTTGCATAACTGCTTTGCTTTTTTTTTTTTTGGTGTATTACTACCAAATGCTACCAAATAAACCATACCAAAATCCAGCCAAACAAAGACTAACTACCTCTTCAAAATGTAAAATCAAAAATAATATTACACAATTGTTAAATTTGTATGTTAAAATTTAATGCTTTTGCAAATTTTGCAATCGTATACTTGGCTCTCACTTCCACAAGCGACGCCTTGAGGTTATCATCATTGGACGCGGCACACACGAAGTTATTGTACGCATCTTTCACGTCTGCCCATATTTCCTGGAGTTCGACTTTGTATGCTTTTAAAACCGATTGTGAAATCCCTTTAATGGACTTCTCCTTAAAATTCGCGTGAAAATCTACCAAGGCATCACATGCCAAAATTAACTTCTCCAAACTCTTTTTTATCGAACCAAATTGCAGTCACTTATAACTTTAAACCGTCAACTAAACGCTTACCACCCTACCGCGTGTTATCTTAATCCCAAAAAGAACGTCTCAATTTTTACCGTTCGATACGTAATATATCAAAAAAAAAAACGTCTCAATTTGTACCGTTTCGATAGATATGTATTGAAATATTGAACTTGATAACTAATATAACTAATCTACTCATTTATTTTAATGCAAATGGAAAATTTTTGTAAGTACCTGTACACTTCCAAGATTTACGATGCTGATTGCTGATTGATGATGCTGTTTGAAGAGGATGCTGATTGACGGTGTAATGAATGACGATGGCCACAATATGGCGATACAACTTGACTCAAATTTTGTTCGCTTATGGCGCAACGACTAAGCGCCACGACGAAGGCAATGGCCAATCGACGAACGATGATGCTTCTCCAGCAGCGACGATGACGATGTTTTATCAAACGTGGCTTTGGTCACAATATGGCGACACAACTTGACCAAATTTTGTTGGCTTATGGCGAAAAGACTAACACCACGACGAAAGCAATGGCCAATCTACGAACGACGATGCTGCTCCAGCAGCGTTGACGATGTTTTACCAAACGTGGCTTCTTGTTTGCCACCGAGTTTTGATTCACACGATAGGGCTATTCTAATGTATATTGTGTCTATATATGTATCTAATATCTATTGTCCAACCCGACCACACCTCAATTATAATAGTAAATTAATTTTAACGCGGTTTGAAGGACCAAATGTTTCGCTGGTCTCGTTTTCCTTTTTGAGAAAAACACACTCTTTATATTTAGCTCTTTACTTTATTCTAAATATACAAGATATAAAAACTTTCCATAAATTTAACTTATACAAATTTTTACTCTGTGGCAATGAAAATGGCGGGTGGTGGTGTCAACGTAGTAACGTGGTTGGTGGTTGGCAATAGAATGAAAAAATGAAAAGAATATGGCGGATTCTTTGGAGAAAAATTGGCTGACCTGTCAAGTGGAACGGGAGGAAACAAAACAGGGGTGCGTTCGAGCATTCGACTTTTTAAGTTGCCTGCACATGGTTTTGTTTTCTCTCATCACCCGGCCGCCGTGCATTATGACTTCAACACTCTGTATGGTATGTCTAATTCAAAATTATTTTTATTTGGAACGGGTTCCAGTAACATCTTATGATATGTCTTACTACAGAAGTTTGGTATCATTACTACAAAAATTATTCTTTCTTCATGAAAAATGGCTGAGCTTTTAATGAATATTAAATCTCTTAATGTTATTTTATATGTTTTGAAATCGTGTGAGGTCAAAATGTCTCTTCTTAACGTGCCTAACCTGCACATCATTAAATTTTCTTTAACTTTTCTAAATTGATCTCCAAGAAGTTGGATATTTTAGAATTCTTAGAATTCCAATATAGCCGATAGGTTCCAATCTCTTATAGAGGAGAGTTGGGGTTGAAGTCGTTGCTTTTGCCATAGAAGAGGTCTGGTCATGAAAGGTTAGGAATCTTCACAAGGATTTGAAGGTAAATGATCATGAGATGGATCAAAGATTAAGATCAAGCTCATCTATAAAAAAGAACGTCCAAAGGACAAATCGTAGATGGTTAGCTAAAAAGGCGTTTTAGGATCAGCGGTTGGCGCGCCATACATACAATCCACTGGACTCAGCAGTTTCTGGAGAATCATCGTCAGATAATCTAGAATAAAAGAAATTATGCGCAATAGCTTTTTCATAATTATAGATTGATTGTTTCATTGAAGAGAAAGACAGCAGCACCATATTTTTGATGTCTGCCCCTCTTGCCGTCTCAAACAAATATACGATTTTAACCATGAATTTTGATTGAACTCTAGAACTTTGTGTACTTTTTTCAATACTGTACTGAACCGTGTGATACACATTGTTTAAGGTTTTGGTAGTGAATAACATATCGTGTTTTATTAAATTGATTTACAAATAATTTTTAATTTTTAGAACTTTTATATGGAGGTTTCATGTTTTCAGAGCAAAATGGTAGCTCATTATGATGTAAATCATGTAATCAAGATAATCTAAATCTACACACAAAATATAACCTTTATTTGAATCATCAGGTATTGATTCTATATTTAAACTTTTAAATTAATCTTCATTTAACCATCGAAACTTGTTGATGGGAAGATATTGACTCATTGCCCATCCATATAAATTATTTGCATCGAAATACCCTCAAAAAAGATGATTTTTTAGTCTCATCAAAGTTTGCCATATATTTATTATTAGCCTTAGCATATCTTCCACTGCATTGGCTTAAACCACCTCTATTCCTTTTTGTATGAAATGGGTCATATCAATATCAGTAAAAAGTTCTAATTCCACTTTTATACTCTTCAGCATTGCATCCCAGCTTAGACCTGGTGCTGTATAATACTGACAGGGATCAAGAACATATGTTTTAATACAAACATTCCGGAAATTTCCAAAAACATCTGCTAGAAGCATAACATCAGTTTTTAAATAAACATCACTGTATTCTCTTAATGTCTTTATATTAAAGGTATTCCATAATGTTTGAGCATGTCAATCATTAGTTACAACATGTTCGCGAACATTAGTTGAGGCAATTGTTTCCGCGTTTATGTTACGTATGGGGTAGGCTTCTGGCCACCTGGAGAATCGGCCTGTTATCGTTAAGATGTACCTGTGATCGTTTGACGGAGGAAGTGGTCTAACTATATCTTTATAACGAATTGAAACAAAAAGCTACTTTAATTTTGTAGTTTTTTTTAGTAAAAACGCAACATCTTTGCCTGAAAAGTATCATCCGTCAAAGCCTGCTCGAACGAAATCAATTCTTCGGGTGTTTTCATATGCGTCATTGATTCGATTGAACTAAAATCTTCCGAAATTTGACACAGATCCTCCAAAATGTAAACAATAAAAAAGTTATCACTTAGAAATAAGGAAAAATCTTCATACAAAATTCCGCGATTTCTTAATTCACAATTGTTACGATGTGAGCGAAAAGGAAAAAACAAAAGATGACGATTAGTTATTTATTACAAAAAGAAAGTTTTGGAATTTATAATTGAAATTTAGATGAGGAAAACCACACCCGCGCTTTCTGCTAGGTTTGACAAAAGGTAATCGATAAAAAAGATAAAAGGAAGCGAAGTTAGCTCTGGTTTACGAAGTAGTTTTCTTATCGTCCAGGTTGATTTGATGTTAAGGTATTAAGTTGGACACACAACAGTATTAAGTTGCACACTCAACAACAATCGTGATCGAATTTTTATTGTATGGAAATTTTTCTCAATTCATTATACAAATCACCTTTCTGGTTATCTTGAGCATCAGCAAGTTGTTCTTTCAAAATTTTCTCCAAATTGTCCATTCATTTATGGATTGCGTTACCCAAAACAACTTGCTCTCGTTTAAAACATCCATCTTACTCTCAAAGTTTCCAATACGTTCGAATACCATTGCTTGAAACGTATTTTCGCTAAAACTTGTGATTTTATCATTCTCGTGGCAGAAAAGAGTTTGTGGACATTGGACATAGTATTTTCTTGACTCAAGTACACTAAGGTATGAAATCATCCAATTGAATGGTGTCAACTTGAGGTAGTTCAGATAGAAAGCTTCTATCCATGAGAGGGATCTTCAATATAAAAATTCCGTTCCTTTTATCTTCTTTGTTGAACTTTAATTTTATTTTCTAAAGGAAAAATGACAATTGTGTTATAAATGACTTTTCAATATAATTGGGTTACCTACAATTAGTAATCCCTGATTAATCAACGATATGATAATATCAATTGAGAATATCAAAAACAATTCTCATCAAACTACGTTACTTGATTTTATAATGAAATTGAGAATATCAAAAAAAATAAATTCTCATTAAAATACTAAAATTCTTTGCTCGACTTGTTCTTTCCCAATGCACGCTTTCTTGATTTGTGGTTAAAACTGCCCATTCAAATTCAATACTTATTTTTCAATTCAACTCTTCTTTTAGAAGGAGACAAAGATATATACTAATATATTTGTAAGAGGCTAGAAAGTAGAGACTAGGAGGCGGTCAGAAATTTTAAGATAAAGGCAAGTGGTAAGAAATTAGACTTTAAGGGCTAGCGGACAACTTCCATTCAGAGAATGTCCGATACCTTCTATTGTAATGTTATCTTGCAAATGATTAGGAAAAATAACTCCTGGTTCGATCATCTCTGTAGGAAAAAATGCATTAAAATTTAAGCTTTGTTTAAATTCAACTTTATTGCCACTTGTGGGGCTTAAATTTTGTATAAAAACTATATTCTTTGTAAAGAAGGAAAAAAAATACTGCTGCCTCATGTCGTGTCGTGTCGTGCTCGTGTCAGATTTCAGAAAAATTGACGAGATAGCGAAAAACGGAAACGCTACCTTTTCAATATGGCTGCCCCCTTTTAGGTGTGTAAATATGGTGATTTTCAATATGGCTGCCCCCTTTTAGGTATGCAAAAAATGGCGATCTGTCAAATACCTGCAGTGTTCAGGCACAGGAACTATTTCTATTTCTACTTTAGGTTTTGTTACAATCTCAATGCTTGGAATATGTTGGGAATTTGGTCTATTGCTTGCAGGAGGTTCTGATTCTGATAAATTGACCCTTTGTGACCGGACTGACATGTCTACTGACATTGGTGTAGGCCTTGGTTGTGATTTCGGATCGGGAATAAATCTATTTACTGGAGTTGATGTATTTGGGGGATGAACTTGGCGGCGTGCTGGAAGCGGAGGAAATTGTGAAATTGAACAGTAGATTTCCTCAAAATATTTTGAGTACTAAAAGCATAGTTCATTCTGAAACTAACATTGTCTTATTTCAAGCACAGGTGTAGTTTGAGTAGTTGCAATCGTGAATGACATGGATGTGGCTTCCGTGGTTCGCAATGATGAGGACGACCCCTGAAAATTTTCGACATACGTATTCGTTATCCAATTTGAAGTTTTCATTCTCAAATTGGGTTCCAAATAAGTCGTGCACCACTAGAGAATACGTTCCTAATTCTCGTTTCTGGAGAGTCAGCGTCTTTTAATGGATTTCCTTCTTCGCTTCGTACTGCTTCTCCTTCAAGGAAAGACACGTCAAAATCTCTAAGGTACTCGTAATCTCGAGCAGAAATTCTTTGGTCCACAGAATCATCAACAAAGAGAAGCGAAATATGAGTTAAATTCTCCTGAATTTGCGTTGCCAACTTCATTTCCTCCTCTACATCGATTTTCTTCTTCTTCTTCAGAATATGACTGATTTCTAAAAATTATAAAATTAGCACAATTTTTGTAATTTTTATAAACACTTACCTTCACTCTTCCTTTTCTTCTTCTTTTCCTTCGATATTACTTCCTCCACAACTTGTGTGTTCGGAATCACTTGACTCTCCTCGGAATCGTTTAAAGTAAAAGGCTGCCGATTCGGAATCTCTACTTCTTCGTCTTCGCTTTCCGATATTATATTTTCTTCCAAATCCATTGGATCTCGAATCTGTACTTTTTTCGAGGCCATCACTATCACTATTTACAGAATACTCGTAATTGTAGGAACAAACACTTGAATTACTTGTACTATCACTATCACTATCACTGATAGAAATCATTTATTCTTTCTAAGCACATTTTTCTCTTTATATACCATTGAATATGAATGAATTATGCACGGTCAAAATGGCTGCTTCTCGTTTGGGTTGTGACTCGTGGCGAAAAGCAGGAGCTGACCTGGGGCAAGTTGGCGAGCAGGGATGACATTACAATGACATCCCAATAATCGACGGGCATCTTTAAGACCGGGAGTGCACGGTAAGCTTCCTGGATCCGGGTGTCCACAAGCCTGTTTCCATATTCACCTGGTGTTTGAGTTCCTCCCACAGCTGCTCTTAGTAACCTTCGTAAGTGCCACCAATCAATCCGACGTCCTTGTCGTTTATGGTACTTTTGGAGTTTCTGCTGCTTGCATGGTTCCGGGAGATCCGCCAAGTGGTTCAAACTCGTGGCTCGGAACGGCATCTTCACGGAGTCAAGCTTCATGTCTATTTTGCGTCCTAGTGAGCTCTGATGTGGCCCTCGATTGTTATAGTTTTTTGAACTATTTACTTTTTATATTTTCCTTTTAATTTGGAAAAAATAAAAGTTTTGCAATTTTTTTTTTGTTTAAGTTAAAGTCGTTTTCTTGTAATCTTTGGAAGCACTTCGTGACCCTCCATCTGGACTTTGACTCCATTGATTTTGACTATGCTGAACACTGACTGCTTTTGCTGCTCTTCTTGGACGCTGTGTATGACTTTAATTGACTTGTTGTTTCGGCAGACGACTGATGTATGGCCCATTTTCCCACATGAGAAACATTCCCACTGCTTTGCTGGACAATTTATAACCTCCTAACTATACAAACCCTCTGTGCGGCATCACGAGGAGGTTACATTTTGCAGCGGCTTCTTCTTTTCACCATAATTTTATGGATAAAGATTTTTATAATTGTTATTATTATTATTAATATGTAGATCCGCTACAAATTCGACTCTTCTCGACCACATCTGTGGCATCGCTTTTTGTCTCTTACATGACTTTGGACAAAATTTGTAGACTGCTTCTTCCATTTAGAGTTAGGCACGTGATTTTTTTGACATGCTTGTTGATTTGTAACGTTGCTGTGCTTCCTGAGATACCGGTTTGCGACGTGGCTTGATTGAATTTTATGAAATGCACGTGGTTGCATATTTTTTGACGCTTTTTCTGAGGCTTCCATGTTCAAGGCCTTTAGACAACACTTTTCAAAATTATAGATATCGTCATTAAGAAGACACTGCTGGACTTTTTCGTTTCGTAAACCGATGATAAAACGGTCGGTTAAAACATCATCCAAAATGCACGACTTATATCTTCCTAGGTTACTAATCACTGTGGCGTTAGTTGTAGTTGCGGTTTTATCGTCTCGTTCTTTGTCCAGAAATTTTCCAAACCTACATGATTGCACTAGCGACTTCAGACGGACTATATATTCTCCAATAGGTTCTCCTTCTTCTTGGCACGATTTGTAGAATTTTTACGTTTCCGCTCGTTTATTTTCTGCCGGAGCAAAATGTGTACGAAGACGTTTGATAAGGGTTTCGAAATCTTTGGAACTTGGGAGATCTGGAACTGTCAGGGACATGAGAATCTCATATATCTCCGCACCAATTACAGTGATGAGCAATGGCGTCTGACCTTCTTCTTGAATATCATTAATTTTAAAAAATTGACGAAGCCTGTCCTCGTATGCTCTAAAATAGCCTCCAGGTAAAAATGGTTAAATACTCCCGACTAATGGAGCCATTTTGTATTAAATTTACTCCACCCGTGACTTAACTTTTGCAACGATTTTACAAAAAAAAACTTGTGCTTCCTTTGACGGTTTTTTAACCAAATTTTACACAGGACTTAAAGAGTTTTCCTCGTCGCCAATTGTTGTGTATTGATATTTTATTAATATCGTTAAGCTATTACAATTTAATGTACTTAAGAAATATCTTACTTGCCAGGCAAACACGTCTTTATTCGTTGGAGGCTGGAGCAAAAAGAGAGTGAACCAAATACGTAAAGTCATATGACGTAAGCTAGTAAGTGCTCAAAAAGTAGATACATTAAGGTGATAGCACATTGCATTACGTAATCGAAATATATAACAATAATATAAGTAAATAATTGGAACACTTTATTGTTAAAAAAAAATATTTTTTCATAAGGCAGATTGCCTGAACCTTTATTAGTAACAACTGAATAGCAACTCAACCTTAAGTTTAACTTCACATGTATTTATAATTGGATAGACAAAGAATAAGAATGGTGACATAATTTGGTTTATTTCTTATGAAAACTGCAGCTGGCGACTGCGACATGAAGTAATTGATTTCTGGAAATTCGGTGATGCGATTGCACTATTGCATCATGTTGTATAAAGAGTCATTTAGTGAGTGTGAAGAAAACCTCACGACGCCGACGTGCTTCCAAAGATTACAAGAAACGACTTTAACCCAACAATTATTATGTCATCGAAATATGAAATAACCCCGTTGAGGCCAGTAAGAACTTGATCAAGAATTCTATGAAACTCACTTGGGGCAAATTTAATTCCAAAACATAGACGATTCATTTTGAACGTACATTTTGTGAGCTGAAATTGTCGGGATAATCGCACTGGCTTCGTCAACTTATCTGTGAGATGTCGATGCTATGATGTGAGATGTCGGTGCTAGAATTTGATATGTCGATGCTGGAATTTGAGATGTCGGTGCTGGAATTTGAAATGTCGATTCTATAATGTGAGATGTCGATGCTGACCTACCAGCTGGTTTATTGGAGGCGCGATGTAAATCTGAAACGTTTTTACGATGTCTTTTTAAGTTGAGTCTTCAATCGACTTCAGTGTAAGTAAGCATTTACCCTTATCATATAGGCTAGGGCCATTTTTTTTTTTCATTTTTTTAATTATTTAAGAACGTCCTCTTGCGAAGGGACTCCTCGGTGATGCTTTTTAATAGACATTAATTTTCGAATCTTTCGATGTACTGCTGAAATTTTTCTAACTCCGCGTTGAAAACTTCGAAGTTTGTCGTACTAATAATTCCCTCATCGTAATTCGAAGCGCGTAGGCGTCTGAAGACCCTAGCAGGTAGAAACACGAGCGTCCGAAGACCCCGGTAGGTAGAAACACGAGCGTCCTAAGACCTCGGTAGGTAGAAACACGAGTGTCCTAAGACCCCGGTAGGTAGAAACACGAGCGTCAGGTTGTTGTCTCGGGTGAGTAAGCTTTCCTCCTTACCATTATATGGTAGATAGCGCTAGCTGTTCATTGGGGGCGGCAAAGGTGAAGCATGTAACGAGGTTTTTTTTAAAGAACATAAAGACGATACACCGAATTTTACATTAAATTATTCTTTTTATTATGCGATCGTTCTTACAAAACACACATTACATGAAAAGTGAGGAGGACCTCCTTGTCGGATCCTTATCTTCCTGGTAAAACAAAAATATCTTGCCACTCGCTTCTCCCCCATGTCTTCCATGTAAAAACCGACTTCTTTTAGAGCCTCTTTGGCAAAAAAAAAAAAACAACAATAATAAGTAAACAAAAATTAATTCATGGTTTGAATTCTATACGTTTAGTTTGCCCTGTGTGCAAGTGGGTGAGAATGGCTTCTCCCCGTCTCACCACCCGGCATAGTATTGTTCCTGCTCGTCGTTTAAAAAATCAAACGCTGGCGTCTGGATGGATGGTACTGGTCATGTTGATGGATATCAAATCCCAAGAACGGGTCCATCTTACCTTTTTCCTGTGACTTGTGGCCATGTTGATATTCTCGTGTGGCTGCTAGCGTCGATTCCGGCGTCTTATTGCGCATAACTGCGGGTGGCAATTGGAGTGTAGCGATCACCCTTAGTCTCTCGGTGCTCAGTCCGGCTCCTCGGGGTAAATTGGCTGCGGAGCTCGGTCCGGCTACTCCTGGGTTAGTCCTGGTAAATTTGTACCTACCCAAACTTTGGAGGTCGAACACGGGGCCTCTAGTTATCGGGTCCTTGCTGACTGGTGCAGGGGGGTTACCCCGGTCGATGGTCTTTCCGGCGGTTGCTGAGGGGGCATTCCCTTTAGCTGTCGAGGCGATGGACACCCGGCTGGGTCCTTTAGTGCGTGACCTGATCGGCACGGTGGTCGGTTTGAGACGGCCGGACCCAATCTCATGGGGACGGTATCGGCTTCCTCCTTCCTCTTCGTCAGCTGGCTGGTACTGGCGGTGGGGCCGGTAAGTTTTGGCATGTCACCGGGGGTATGGGCCATTCGCCTCTTCGTTCCTCCTTCGCGAGCTGGAGTGGTGCTTGTGCTTGAATGCCCTGGGTTCGTGGGCAATTCCGGCAACAAGATGACGGTGCGTAGCGGAGCAGTTACTTTACGCGGCCTTGTTACTGGCCTTTTCCACGGTTCAGCGGGGTCCATCTCTTCTTCTGTGGTGCACTCGATGACCAATTCGGCTGGCATCTGATCGGGATGACGGTTCACTACTGACTGACTCAAATTTGCAAGACCGTCCACTTTTATATTGTTTGCGTCTGGTGAGGAGAAACCTCGCAAATCCTTTACATGGGAGCGAATGAGATTCCCTTTCCCTTTTCCGCCTTTCAGTACAACAATGACGGGAGAATACAGTATGGAATACACCACAATAGTATATGCAGCCCTATATTCGAATACCAAGTTTATCATCACTCCAATCTGTTCCTTCTCCATTAGTGACTCAAAATGATTAATAACTACTTGCTACCTTTTTTTAACGTTAAGCTATTTATGTATAGCTTCAACGAATAGAGCGCCTCAATTTTACTGTTTCGAGATATAGTATTTAGTGTTGGCTCTGTTGCCCAGTAGTTCGACCGTTCTCCGCTTACAATAAAACATGTGTATTGCGTACGTAGATTGGGGTCCATCAACCACTTCTTCTATCAGGTATTAAAGATCTCATTTGAAATTGAAGTTTTCTCAGACTATTGAGAAGAATTGGAGTTATCTTTTTTTCTTTAAATCTAGATTCAAAACTATCTATAGATGTTTTAACGATTTCTAACATATAGTCATGTTGTTTTTAATCGATGTAATGTAAAATTTTATTTGTTTTGTCAATCGGTTCGTCTCTTAGTTTAAGAGACCCGTGTTCTTCCACGGTTTTGTCTCTAATATACCCCGAAATAATTGCCATAGAACTGTCTTTGAAAGTTGACAATATAGGTTCCAATGAATCAATTCTGTCTAAAAAATGAACCAAACAACTTGAATTTCCACTGAATTCAGGAATTTAACTTATCACATCTAAAACTACCTTGAATTTGTCAGCATGGTTTAGAGTTTCCATGATGATGATTTGATTGGTGATGTTACTCATTGTTATTATTATTATTATTATTATTATTATTATTATTATTATTATTATTATTATTATTATTATTATTATTATTATTATTATTATTATTATTATTATTTAATTCATCAAAAGTAAGTTTAGTATCAAGGATGACACCAAGGTCCTTCTTAAGTTCGACACGACCAAGAATGATATTGCTGATTACGTAACTAAAATCAATCGACGAATTATGTCTGAAACATGACATTATTTGACATTTAGAGACATTCAAACTTAGAAAATTAGTAATACACCATTTTGCCAATCTATTTAAGTCATCTTGAAGAAGACGACAATCAGATAAATCATCTATCGTATGGTATAGTTTGAGATCATCTGCAAACAACAAACAGGTTGCAGATTCGAATGAATGAATTGAGGGAATGTCATTAATAAGTAAAATAAACAGCAATGGACCCAAATGGCTGCCCTGTGGCACACCTGATGGGACTTTGATGCAGAAATACAGCTATCAATCTTTACTTTTTGAACCCTATCTGTAAGGTAAGATTTTATCCTATCCAGAAGTTCAGAGTGAAAACTGTTACGTTCTGCCGTGCTTCAAAAGGAAGATCAGGTGACGGAGAGTCGAAACAAAAGATAATACTTTGTTTAAATTCTTTTTATTTGAATATATTTGAATGTAGTAGAAGGCCCGCTGTCTCAATGCTTTTGGCTGCAACCTTTACTATATAAACTCAAATTTCAACTCTGCCCTTCTTCCCATTCGCTTCTCTATTTATTGGTTTTTATTCATTACTATTACTTAGCTAGCCGTTTACCATCGTCAGAACCATGTTACCTCATTTAGTTCATCCGAACTAGGCCACACACCATGGTCACAATTCTTCATTGGTCATTACATAGAACACGCTTAAACCTATATGCCGATCGTATGATGACCCACTCAAGTACTTCTGGGTGTGTCTTCATCGATCGCAGTTTGTAGGTCTCGTATTGCACATTGCACTTGACATACTCTATTGCATAGCAGTTGTCTACTCATCTGTTTTCGTTGCTATAGAGGCGCGCATATGGCTTGAGTCATAGTGACGTGCATACGTTGTTCTACATGACGAAAATGAAAACTATGCCCTGTGGTTGGTGTTTTTCTGAATGAGTTGGTTCTGAATGAATGTTGGAGGTTGGGACTAGTTGTGGTTCTCGAATCACAACAAAACCTAAGGATGACAATTTGTGCAAAAATGTGTGCAAATACTTTAGCGAAATCTGTAAAGATAATATCCGCTTGGATATGATTTTAAAAATTATTTATTATAAAGTTTGTCATCAAAGCCAAATTAGTCGTTGTAGACTGTTCCCACAAATGCACGCTAACATGGTCGGATGCAAAACATTACGTTCCTTCTAAGAAGCAATTGCTTTTGCATTTAAGGAAATTTATAAGGTGGGAAGGAGCTTCCTGTTACTCAGGGGCTCTCCTCGCTCTTTTGCGCCACCCTATTTATTTATGTCTTGACTCACCAAAAACTTTCCAATTTTACCGTTTCGATATGTAATTCTATATCTTTAAACGTCACGATTATACCGCTTACATATATATATATAATTTATATTTTAGGTGAGTTTTTTAAAAAAGAATATAATCTTTATTAAGCCACAAGTTGTTGCGGTTTCACGTATTAAAACTGATTTCTTACTCAATTTTATTTCATATTGGATTTTAGCTATGTCTTTTTCATAATCGTAAGTTCCTATAAAATTATTTATTTTCTTCATTAATTCTTTAGTCTCATTGTTAATTTAAAGCTTAAACAATGGTTAAGTATAAAGGCGGTGCTGGTTCGTATGGAGGAATGTCATACATTCCTACATCAGCCAACTGCCCCAAGAACAAAGGAGGGACATAATTATCGATAGCTACTGAACGAGAGTCTCGGTTCCTGAGGATTGGCTTTTGGTTGAGGTAGCAAGTTGTGGTTCTCATATACAAGATGATGATACTGTAACCGGAAACAAATGACATGGCGTACTGCTTCGAAATTTTTCACCCTGCGAGGTTATGAAGCAGTCAATCAGCCTATTTTGTCTCACTTTTAAGCTTAAGGTCACATTGAGTTTAGGAATAACTTTATTCTCCTTCGTTTCTAATAGATCATCTTGCGAAGATGATTCTGTAACCGGAAACAAATTACATGGCGTACTGCTTCGAAATTTTTCACCCTGCGAGGTTATGAAGCAGTCAATCAGCCTATTTTGTCTCACTTTTAAGCTTAAGTTCACATTGAGCTTAGGAATAACTTTATTCTCAATCGGGTCTAATAGATCGTCTTGCGTAGATGATTCTGCTACCGAAACCAAATTACATGGCGTTATGCTTAGAGATTCTTCACCCGGCGACGTTGTGAGGCCGTCAATCAGCTTATTTTGTCTCTCCTCCGGTTTGGTGATAGAACCGTCATCGTGCGAAGAAGGCTTACTGGTCAAGTCTTCGATTCTATTAACTGAAGGACCATCCTGAAAAGGATGCTGTGAAGACTTTTGAATAGGCAACTGATTTTTTCTATTAGGTTCGTGAAGAAATGTTAAAAGTTTATTCGGACCTTCAATGTTTGTATATTTAAACAAAATATCCTGACCAAGTATACCATCACAATCAAAATTGAAAATTTTTTCTGTGACGTAAAACTTACATTTAATCGGAGGTTCTAAAAGTAACTTGGCTTCAATAGAGCCAAGTGTAGTGCCCTTAGCATATATTCCATTTATGTCTATGGCATCGTTCTGATTAAATATAACATCTGGGTGTAGTGAATCTTCATTAATTAAACTAATGTCAGATCCCGTATCCGCTAAAAATTTTAATTTTTTTCTTAAACCTATATCAATTGGAATTTCAACTATACCGTTCTTGTTAAATTCCTTGTGTTCTTTAGATGCGTAGTCGAATGATTGAACGGTATTGCTTATCACCCGACAGTCATCTAGTTTTTTAGGTTCGAAATATTATTTTTCTCATCCCAACGCTTTTTAGTAAAACAATTCGATATTGAATGGCCTACCCTTAAACAGAAATCACACTTTGTTTCTCTTGTTTGTTTTCGCGTTGAATTTGTTGGCATAACCGAGGGCCTAAAGTTGGTATTTTCATACCTCTGCTTTGGTTTATTTTGGTTTTTACTACAATTAGTATTATCATGTCCGTATGCCCGACAAATTGAACAAAACGGTGTATTTTTTCTTATTCTGCACTCTTGATATGTGTGATTATACTTATTGCAGAAATTACACTTGACTTGAACATTGTTAGGAGGATTTGGAATAAAATTTTGGTTGGAATGCATATTGTTTTGCATGAACGGTTGATCAAACGATTGAGTCATGCCGGTTTGAGGCCACATTCCATAATTGTTTGAATTTTGAAAAGGCAAACCTATGGGATACTGAACCAAACTGTTCGTTTCCAATTCTATTCTTATAAGTGTCTCACAAAGTTTATTTACCGACGTTTCTTTAGACATTATAACGAATTGCTTTATTATGGGATTACATACCCCCGATTTAATTGCATATAATGCTGCTAGCTCCGAATCAGTTATTAATGCCTTAGCATCCGCAGGAAATTGTTCTTGTGCGGCACTCTTGCACTCCGCAACCAAATTCTTAACTCTTAAAAGAAATGAATTAAGAGTTTCCGTTGGATACTGCCGAGTTTGTCGAAGATCATTCGAAACCTGGATATAGGTTTTCCTAGGAAGAAAATGACCTCGGAGTAACTTTTCAAACTCGTCATAGCAGGCAAAAGTGCAATTTTGCATAGCTAAGTATGCATTGCCTCTTAATTTTGTCAGAATTAACTGACAGAAAGTTATTTCTTGGTCTAGCCCAAGACATGATTTTACTTGTCTGCAGCAATTCAAAAAATGCCTGTAGATCGGAAACTAAATTCGGTGTGGAGTCACCGTTGAAAATTGGTATCAAATTTGATATCAATTGTATCATCGAACTATGTTGCGAGCTAGCTACAAAAGAGTCATCGTGACTGTAATGTTTACTTGGCTCTCCATTGCCTTGTGGCTGTGACACTTGTCCAAATTCGGTCATATTGATTCGAGTTTATTTAAACTACGCGGACCAGACTCTTTAAAATTTTTCAAATTTGATCGGAACAATTCAGTTTTACTTGCCAAATTCGAACTTGTCGACGGACAGTTTTGGTTTTCGAATTTATCTAATAAATTTACTAGTTTCTTATCTAATATCTTATTATCTATTATTAAATTCTTAAGCTTACTGTTTTCCTTTGCTGATCTTGTTTGAAAAGGAACATCTTTTTTGATCCATTCTTTCAGATACGTTTGTATCACAGTGTGAGTCTCTTTAGCATAACAATCTGTCTCTTTAATTAGCTTCTCAATGGGTACTGTTGTAATTTCATTATCTTGCCAGATTTTACTAAGTTGGTTATGGAGTAGTCGTGGAGTTCTGATATCAGACCAGTCTTTCCTTATTTTAGTCAACCATGTCTTATTTAGTTCCCAATCTCTTGTCTGGAACAATTGATTAACCTCTCCTCCTCGAAGATAGTGAATAAATTTTTCTTGGGCATCCGATATGAGGGGAGAGTTTAAACTTTCGTCGGCAAGAATTTTCAGGTGGGGTCCGGATACTGTGAGAAAATTTTAACGAGGTCCAGAAAAAAACAACATATAATAATGAATTATTAGCTTTATTTAAAATCTAATTATGAATTATAAAGCACACCAGCAGCACTGCAGTTGCAGACTTAAAATTAATGAGAAAAACTACATTGACGATCTTGAGCCAGTTTCTTAAAGTTGGGTGCTCGAGATGAACAGGTAATTCGAAGTGTGTCTTTTAGGTGGGCGTCCGTTAATCTTGACCGGTATTTGTTTTTTAAAAAATTCATCTTTGAGAAAGATGTTTCACACACATACGTAGAGCCAAACATAGTGGCCAAATTAATGGCGATTTTTTTGCAATTTTCATATTTTTCTGGGACATGTATGGCCCAAAACTCTTCAGTGGGTACTGTTTTATACATTTGTAAAGATACATCTTCTTGCAAATCAATTATTTCCATTTGAAGTGACGGTTTTGATAGATTGAACAACTTGGCAGCCACATCTGTCCATTCTGCCGCGGCATCAACTTCAAATGGCGATTTAAGGAACAGAGATAGCTTGCCCACTTCTGCAAAGTCTTGGAATCTTGTAGCAAATTCGTTCCTAAGATCGGCCATAAATTTTATTAACACTGCAATGTCCTGTTCAGAGATCTCGTTTTTATATTCAAGCATTGTAGGAAAATGAATGAATTCTTGTCTTGCAATATCTTTTTCAAATATATCCAGCTTGCGACGAAATGCAGGCACGCTTTGTATCAGATCACATATTAATTTTCCATTTCCTTGTAACTCTGTGTTAAGCGCATTTAAATATTTCAAAATATCTTTTAGAAAAGCCACAAGCAGCATATTACGCTTGTTTTTTATGAACTCAACGTGCTTCCTCGCTCCTTGTGTATCTAAGTTTTGCAAGAAAGAGATAACTTGTTCTTTAATTAGCCAGAAACGTTCAATAACTTGACCTTTACTTAGCCAACGAACATTGTTATGTTGCAATAAGTCAGAATATTCTGAATCACATTGAGAAAGAAACTCTTTGAAATGTCGGTGCTGAAGAGCAGAATGAGATCTCATAAAATTTATCAACTTGACCAAGCTATCCATCACTTCTTTCAGTGTAGCACTAAGTTTTCCACAAAGGGCAGCTTGGTGAATTATGCACTGATACGAAATTAAACTTGAATTTTTATCCCTGATTCTCTTTACTACACCTTTTTCTTTGCCAACCATTGCTGGGGCCCCGTCAGTTGAAAGTGACACCATTTTGTCATAACTAATGTTAGATTGAGTAAAAAATTCATCAATGACCTTGAATAAATCTTCTCCTCTAGTGTTACCTTTCAAAGTCAATATTGCTAGCAACTCTTCCCTAAAACTTTGACACTCGATGTCAAGAAATCTTACGTAAATAGACATTTGCTCATTATCAACAATGTCCGAGGTTCGACCTTTCCGCTTTTTTTCGACCGCTTGCGGACCGCGGTCCGCCTGTTGCCGACCGTTGGTTTAAAGTATAGTCTGCTGTATTTATGTAAGATGGAATTTTAGTGGATTCTGGAGCCGCGTTTACTCGTCCAATTCATAGTCCTCAATGTCTGATCGGAGGTTGGAATAATATGATCCCGTCTCATCTATATCCACTTCGTATAATAAGGAATGCAAATTTTCTATATGATACATATTGACGGAGATTATTAGAAATACGATTTAAATGTCTGGTTTTTATTTTTATTTTTATACTGAATAAAACTGTCTTATTAACTAATAAACAAGATGCTTAATATAATCTTAACCTAATTAAAAGAATTTTAACCATGAGGATATCAATATTAAAACATAAACTACAATCTTATTAAAATTAAATATCAAAGGAGTTAATAAAATCACTATATCTAACAACAAGAAAATATAATTAATTCCAAGGAAGAATTAAAAACTAGGAAAACTAAATATAGATAAAAAATCTTTAATTAGTACGATGTCGGTTTTTGTGTTATTTGATTATATCTATTTGATCTCTTCTAACGTGTGGGCAACAGGCATGGTCATTAATCCTTTCAGGTCTATCTTTTGTTTGAGGCTCATAGCAAGTGCATGTTGGTAGTCCATGATGTCCGAGTTATGGTAAGAAATTCTTCCCTTATAGAGAAACATTCCATTGCGCCCATCTATGACGTGATGCGTGTCATCGGAAATCCAGTAGTTATAGCGAATCAGATCTCCTTTGCTGTTCTTTACCACAATTGGATTATTACCTAAAGGTTCCATTACCGTGGATAATCGATATTCGCTAATTCCTGTTTCTAGAGAATCATTAATTAGTCTATACACCCTATGCCTTCCAGGTGTTCTAGGGGCTAATGATTGAAGTTGAATCCTAGATATCGGGTTTCCTAGGATTAATGATTCTTTGGTCTTTAAGCACTCAATCTCCATGAACTTGTCTATGATACTCTGTTCCGCTATGTGCACAGAGTATTCTTTCTCTAAAAGATTCAAATGAACCGTTTCATTACATTTGTCGATTGTTTTAAAGTCGTATCCAGACTGAGTCATTTGGGCAAATGGCGCGGCAGATAATCCAATCCAGGTACCATCCTGAAATAAGAGTCCAGTGGTGTTGCAGAAGTTCAAGAGACAAAGCTTGTGCCCGGATGGTATATTGACATCTGGACTCCAAAAATCGATATGACCGGGGGTTGAACTCTTTACGTAAAAGAAGATTTCATCTAAGTGACGAGCTATACAAGGTGGTTTGTGATGATTGTCAGGAATCCAGAATAGTCCCCGGTGAATAGTCTGGCAGAAAGTCTTGTCACATGTTCCTCTCAAGAATACCTCAGACACAGTGTTGTTCTTATAAGGATCGTATAACATACTTTTCCTAGTGATTTTAATGAACTCATTAGTAGCTGAGTCAGTACGTAGCCAGGTACAATATGGTGTGGGATACGAGATTTGTTTCAGTTCATCATTTATCAACGTTTTAATATGATCCAAGCAGGCACGTTCTTCTGGCACAAAATGTTCCTCTAGATGCTCGATGGTATTAGATCCTAACCACCCCGTACTGCACTTGGTTTTGAGCCTTCGACCCAGACAAAAATATCCATTTATTAAATATTCTTCTTTCAGGATTGGTGTATAACCCTGCACTTTTGTGGCATTCTCCAGAGAAGGAACAGCACTTGGATAATCACATTCTATCATATCTGGATTCAAGGGGGTCCAGAGTATAGTACCACTGATGGGGAACAAAACCTCCAATGACTGTGCTGACCCTACGATCATAAAGAGAAAAGTCAATTCATATAAAAACATGATTGTCAAGTGTTGAAAAGAAGATAAAAAGATTTGAAAAGAATTTTCTTCACGATAGTGTGATGCGGCCAGGATAACAAATCCTAGTCATCATAAGAATATCGAGTCCCAATAATACAGAATGCCAGAAGCTTCAGAGATCGGGTTAGCTATAACATAACATATTAAGCTAAAGAATATGATGCTAGCTACTTTAGTCATAATAATCAAATTTATTAATCTCTAATTGACTTATCAGACTTATCTCACGGTTTTTATTAAAATCTAAATAGATAAGTCATAGTAATACGTAGCCACTGTAGTAGCGGATTCTTAATGATCACAAACGTTTCAGAGGTGGTTTCCGTTTTAGCACAGGAGCTTGGACTGTTTGTGTAGCAATAGGGGTACTAATTGGAGGAGGGGGAATGAGTGGGCGTGTGTCAGTAGATTCTTCTCCTTTTTTTGTTAAGCTCAGCTAGACAACAAGTCATTTTATTTACCAACTGACCAAGTTGAAATGTAGTAGCATGAAGGGAGGACATAGTACTTCCTTCTAGGGACAGTGAATTTATTCTTTCTTGAACTGATGACATTAGCTCTTGTGAAAACTTGTGTACCTCTGGTGTTTCGTCGGCTTCAAGATGTGGGAATCGCCGCTTAGCATGTGGTATTAGGAGGTTAAACTCTAGGAAGGTCCAAGCTTTAACTGGATCTGTTATTAGCCAATTCTTATATTCGATGATTTGGCCAGGGGGTAAGGTTTGTATTAACTCTATTATAACTTGACTCCTATAACAATGCCCAAATGTCCCTAGTTGAGGCTCAACTGAAGGAAGTTGATATTCCTGATAGATTTCCTTCTTTGAAGTTGGGGATTTACATGGAACTTCTATTGGGTCATAGGTTGGTGCCCTTGGTGTCATTGGCCGGAAGTCACTGTGGTAAGCGTTGGTGATAGATTCCCAATCGTCGTTCTGATCGGCTGGTTCAATGTTCTTTATTTTGTCGACTACGAGTCCTACAAATGCATTCAACCAGTCTTTGTTATGAAGTACATATGTCCTCTTCATACTCTCGTACAATTTCATTATTCATGTTGGCCAACGGAAGTGGTGTGATTTCTCGAACTATAATATCGGCACTAAAGAATGACACTAAGATCTTCAAACTACGGAGAGTCGGTGGAGGAAATCCCAGTCGCCTTCTGCAATGCTGGTAAGCATTTGTCATTCGTTTAGGGAAGTCGATATCACTGGTTTCGGTATCCGGGTTATATTGAACTACATCATATTCCCATATTTCAAAAACATAAAGGAATTTATAACCTTTTTCAATTGCTTTTAAAACTTCATCAATTACCCACGTTCCTATAAGAGCTCTTTCCTTATCAGAATGTTTACAAAAATGTTCCTGATTTTTTTCACTACTGCTACTTTTACACAGAGTGTTGCCGCAACTAAGGCAACTAGTGAAAATTAACAACGCTTTACACTAAAATTCAAAGTACTATTTATTGTTTTTCTAAGTTAAAGATTTTATAAATTCAAAGGTAAGTTCATTAATAGATGTATGATGCGCGCTTTAATTTTATGTCTTTTTATGCTTCTTATGGGACGTCTGCGTAGTGTGGCTGCCAAATGAAAAAGAAAGAAAATCCATCGTGGCCGGAAGGTTGAAGATTTTCTCCAAAGTGCATTTTAATTGCCGGAGTGTTCGTGCGGGGGCGTTGGAACGTTTAGAGGAAAGTCAGGGTTGTAACACAGAGAAAACATTATTTTATTATTTTGTTTTATTGGAAGAACTGGATGAATAAGATGCTCTGGAGGTAGAATTTCACATTTGACTAAACCGTTTACGCCGGTGAGATTCATATTAGGTGAGATGTGAACTTTAGGGTGTCCAGTTGGGAATTTTCCGTTTTTACAAACCCATGGATAAAAAGAACAGACATCAATATATCGTATTTTTTTCACCATCATTACATTTACAATAACTAAAAGAATTTCCAGTCCGTCCACCATAGAAAGCGTCTCGTGGATTTAACGGAGCATAGTTAATTAGTGTATGAGTATTTAAAAAATTTAAATCATCTTTACTCAAGGTCTTTAACAATCTCTGAAATTCACAAAACCACATTTCAATGACTTGGTAATTGAATTTTCTTAATCGCTCAATTTTATATTGTGTTCTTTCATATCGACGATTTAAAGTGTCGTTTGAATCTTCGTGTAAGGGTGCATCACGATTGTGTTTCAAGCAGAGAGGGTGACCGTGATAGTAACACCCATGAAACTCGAAAATTAGATTTTTTTCTTTACAGAAATCATCAACTTATACCCCTATTATGGATGTTAACTCAACTGAAATTGGGTTGTCTTCTCACGGGCACACAACCCAATTTCCAGTTGGGTTGTCATCTGTAATAGGGGTGTAATAATCGCTTCTCTTCCTTTAAATGCGTGCCATATTATATATCAATTTTTCGTTGTTTTTCCTCCCATAGCATCCATTTGATAGCATCTTGTGATTGATTATTATCTACACATCTATACCCTCTTTTTGGAATTATTCCTATTGTGTTAGGTATAAGAAACCTACGTCTGAATAGAAGATTGCATGCAGAGGCGATGGTAACTGCTTCCAAAAATGGTTCTACATTACATTGTTCGAGAAATAAGTGTCTAAATTTCAAGCAAGCTTCAGTCAAAATTTTAACATCACTTATACAATATTCCTCAAGTTCGCTCTGTAGGTAAATGATCATTTTTATGTTCGTTATACCATTTTAAAAATATGTCGCGGTTTTCAATCTTCATGGTATCTGAACTGTAGAATTCCACAGGAGGTAGTTCTCCAATATAGTTGGCATTTTCTTTAGTATTAAACAAATGGGGAAAATAACCCTTCTTCAAAACTGGAGACAGTTCGAATGCTTTTGGAAGTTTTGATAAAGCCATAGGAAAGTAATTCAAAGAGTCTATAAATTTAACATTTCCGATTTGCATCAATATTATTTTCTTTCCTCGTATGGTCAATTCAGGAAATAGACCTGTTTTTTCCATTACGTAGCTTAAAATGAATTGATGATCGTACGACTGTCCATTATGAGCAATCACAATAACTGTTTTGAACAATTTCCGAATGTCAAGTACCTATATGCTTCACAAAATTGGAAACAACATTTCCGTCTTTTTCCCTTTAACACATTTAGGGTTGTTTTACATTTTTGACAGCAATATAGAGTAGGTAGGTGTATACAACTATCACATTTATGTTGAAACACACACAAGTTTGGTTCATATATTTTAACCGGAGAAACTGTTGTTTCATCTTCAAATATTTTTTCTCCTACTACCTTCTCTTGTCGACTCTCCAAATCATAGGATATGTACAAAAAACTTTCGCAATTGGGTATTCTTTTATCAGGTTGAATGTAACATAAATGATTTTCTGGAACATTCTCCATGCAGATTTTACAGTAATAATTTCCACAGACATGATCTCGATCTCGTTTCGAATTAAATGTTTTCAAACAACTTTTACATATTTTTAGTATTTCACAAATAGAATTTCTACCGGATGGTCCAATTGTTTTGTGATTATTAAAACATTGATTTCCTCTAAAACTTCGATTGCAATCTTCACATAAAATTTGTTTTGGAGTATTACTACATTTCGGAGTTTGTTGACATTGAGGACATGACACCTCACATCTGTGTGATTATTTTTTGACTTGTATGGTATATGACAAATTTCACAAAAATATGAACAGCAAAATGCCGCAGTTAGTGATTTGATAACGTTGTAATGCTGATTATTGTATAGTAAGTTTAAATTTTTCTTTTTTCCAGGTATGATACTAGCTCCTTCAAAGATAACTTTTCTTCCTTTTGTTCCGTATTCATAGACAGTGATCTTATATTCCTGTAAGTGATTTTGGAATGCCGTCAACTCTAAAATTCCTGAGCCTTCAGGGGGAATAGATATTTTCACATCATCTATGAGTTTTAAAGCTCTTTGAATTTCAACCTTAGGATTATTTCTTCTAATATGATTAAAATTATCTTCTTTATCCGCAAAGGCTTTTCTACAATTAAGGCACGAGGTAGGCATAAACTATCTTTTTTATTTATCGATATGATTCCTTTCCGTTTAATGAATTCTTCTTCAAAAGTGTTAAACATAAATGAGGGATGTCTTGTTTTTCCTTTTCCTGAAGGTACTTTTCCTTTTCCTGAAGGTACTTTTACAGATGTTACAGTTAAACAGAAGTCATCTGTACTCAAACCTTGAGAATTGCTCTGGAATATTCTGCAAATCATATTCCATACATCCTCTAGTTTTAATTTTGAGCAGTCTTGGTAATTGATCCAGCTATTTCCTCGTTCGACATTAAAACTTTTACCGCAAAAAGTAACACCTACTTTGTCTGTAGTGTTAAGTCCGGTAACTGCATGTTTAATCATGTCTTCTATGGCTTTTTTAATCCAGGTAGTCGGTTCAACATTATTTGGAACTGATCTTATTCTGAACTCGATTTTACGCCCAGTTAAATTAAATCTTTTGACTTTTACCAGCACATCGCTCCCAATACGAATTTTCTAAAAAGTTTTTGAAAAAATACCAAAATAAGTGTAAAGAACTACTCAATGATAAAATGAAGTATTTTTTGTTTAAATTTTTTTTATTTTTCATATCTTAATTTCTTTAAAAAAATTGATTTTGGTTGGCACTCTTGAGTACATTTTTATGGCGATTTACCTCAGGCTCTGTTAGGATACCCTGTTGCAAATTAGCGTTTTGTAGTCGAAAGTGTTTTTCTTCAGGGTTTTCGTTTTCGTCATCAGTGTCCGGTTGTTTTTCGTGAAAGGCAATATTGAATGTCTGGTTAAAAGGCTCGACTACCTCCAAACTATAACCATACAGCTTCTTGAAGTGTTCGTCGGTTAACTGCTTGGCACAACGCTTAGGGAGATACACTGAGTTATGTTTTAACTCTAGAAAGATCTGTTCTCCATAAACAGTATTTACTCGTTGAGCACTAATAATGTTGTATTTAGCTTTTAGCTTCACAAATTTGTGCACAACATCTTCATCTTTTTCGTATTTTTTCCTTATTACATTCATGGTTACTTCACACTGTCGACAGAAATACGTACTGGGTAATTGTATACATTTATCACATTTATGTTGATACACACACAAGTTTGGTTCATGTATTTTAAACAGGATAAAGTTCTGTTTCATTCTCAAATATTTTTTCTCCTATTATCTTCTCTTGACGACTCTCCAAATCATAGAATATGTACAAATAACTTTCACATCTTGGTATTCTTTTATCAGGTTGAATGTAAAGCAAAATGCTGCAGTTAACGAAGTTATAACGTTGTAATGATGGTTATTGTACAGTAAGTTTATATTTTTTTGTTCGACTGTATCGGTAGATCCTTCAAAAATAACATTTCTTCCTTTTGTACCGTATTCATAGACATTGATTTTATATTCACATAAATGATTTTGGAATGCTCTCAACTCTAAAATTCCGGAACCTTCAAGGGGGATAGATATTTTCGCATCTTCTATGAGTTTTAAAGCTCTTTGAATCTGTATCTCGGAATCACCTTTTTTAATTCGATCAAAATTCATTTCTTTGTCTGCAAATGCTTTAGCTACAATCAACGCACGAGGAAGACATAAGTTATCTCTGTTTTCTATTGATATAATCCCTCTTTGCTTAATACATTCTTCTTCAAATGAATTATACATAAATGAGGGATTTCTTTTTCCTTTCCCTAACCCTAAAGGTACTTTCACTGATGTCACCGATAAGCCTAAAATTATCTGTACTCATTCCTTGAGAGTTACTTTGAAATATTTTACAAATCAATTCCCAAACATCCGCGAATTTTAAGTTTGCACAATCTTGATATTTTATCCAGCCACTTCCTCGCTCGGTATTAAAACTTTTACCACAAAAATTAATACCTACTTTATCTGTAGGGTTAAGTTCAGCAACTGCATATTCAAGCATGTCTTCTACAGCTTTTTTTATCCAGTTAGTTGGTTCAATATTACTGGGTACGGTGATTATATTGGAACTCGATTTTACGGCCTGTCAAGTTGAATCTTTTAACTTTTACTTGCACATCGCTCCCTATACGTATATTCTAAAAAGTTTCGAAAAAGCCAAAATGAGAGAAATTCCCTTATTCAATAATAAAACGAGAGATTTTTTAAATTTTTAAATTTTTTTATTTTTTATTTTTTATTTTTTATTTTTATTTTTTATATCTCAATTTCTATAAAAAGATCTGTTTTGGTTTTCGAATACATTTTTCTGTAAGCGATTTACCTCAGGCTCTGTAAGTACACCTCGTTGTAGCTTTGCGCTCGGAAGTGTTCTTTCGTCATCAGTCTCCGGTTGCTTTTCATGGAACGCTATTTCGAAAGTTTGGTATACAGGTTTCACTATCTTCATACTACAATCTTCCATTTTCTTCAGATGTTCATCGGTAAACAGTTTTACAAAACGCTTCGGCAGATAAACTTTAGCATATTTAAGCTCCACCAAAATCTGTTCTCCAAACATGGTTTTTACTCTGCGCGCTTCAATAATGTTATTGTTGCTTTGCCAGAAAATAACTTCCAAATAAAGATCCAAATGTGATAATGATTTTATTTTCTTGAAGAGAATTACAATAATTTAATGAAGTTATGAAATGCTAATACAAATATACAAAACTTACATGGTTTATCTTCTTAACCTCTCGGCAACGCAACGTCATGGGATCTCGCTTTACATCTGCCACAAGAAAGGAAATGCTCGTCTCGAGCTTTCTAACTTAACGAAGGCAAACACATGCCATGGAATTTTATAGAACTTTTTGACATTTGTAAAATGAGAATATCGCATGACGTTGCCAGCCTGAACTGAATTTTAAAGGTAATTTATTTCAAAGAATTCTTAAGGCTCGACCACAGTTATATTTCACCTTCAATTGAAGGTCTTTCAGGCTTTTTACAGGCTTAGTTAAGTTAGTTTTCGCTATACTGTTCAAATCGATAAAAGACATTATGACGGTGTATTTCAAAAATTTTAAGAAAAGAAAAATTACACTTTAGATGTTACTATACGCGTCTAAGTATCAAGAACTTAACACTGATCACGAAAACCAAAACACACTCAGTTTTTATACCCTCTAAGCGCTGTTGAAAACCTATAATCTATTCCTTTTTATCTACTAAATTCTGCATGTTCAATCATGTCCATTAAGCGGTTACTTTTTCTCTATACTTAAAATAATGATAATACAAATTTGGTATTCTTATCATTTGCGGTGTGAAGGCACTTGCTTCACAAAAACGCCTTTTATTTTTTAGAGTTAGTGGCTACTTTTTCACCCATAGCTAAAATATTGTCAAAATAAGTTTTGGTATACTTATCATATGTGGTGTGGAGACACATGTTTAACAAAAGACGCCTTTTAATTTTTTCTAATCTAGTGGTTACTTATTGTCCGTACCTAAACTATCTCAAAAACAATTTCGGTGCGCTAATCATATGTGGTGAGAAGACACATGTTTTACAAAAGACTCCTCTAATTTTATCAAATAGGTTAGTGGTTACTTGTTGTCCATATCTAAATACATTCTTAGACATATGGGTAGTGTTGGTGAACTCTGCTGGGCTGGACCGCCGATGATTAATAACACGCAATTTAATATTGAAGTGTGTTTTAATAATTCTATTTTAATATAAAGTAATATAGTTAATATAATAATTCAATGTTTAATATATATATCTACTTACTCTAGTGGTCCCTTTTCCCAACCAATCACCCATAAAAAGCTGCTTATGATCTGACTCTGGCTCTGGCTGTCAATGAAATGAACGCAATGGAATGGGTGTAGACATCTTAACTACAGACATACAGCGGTTGATTTATACTTGTCAGTACAGCGGTTGATGGATGGTTGGTTGGCAAATGAAACCATTCAGTTTACAATGAGTCATTTAGGTCTTGGTAACACTTTTAATAAATTGAATTGAAATATTAATAAATTGACTGCAAATGAAAACAGGTAGTGAAATCGTATAAATACCAACTGTTGGTTTCTTTGATGATGTCATGATCCTTATTACTATAAATACTGATCTCTGATTTAAGTGACTTAATCTTGAATGATCTTAAGAGTATCAGTAAGTATTTTGATTTGCTTATTAAATTTTTCATTTATTATTATTTGTTTGTTTAGGTTTTCAATTTCATTATGACTGTTTGCTTCGATTATTTTTAAATGTTCTTCAATATCTTGACGATCGTTATCGTCCATGGTTCCGTATACTAATTTCATACCTGTTCCTATAATATTAATTAAACCTCTTTGATCAGCAATGCACAATTCCCAAAGAACAGGCAAAGTAAAATACCAACTTGCAAAACGTTATAAGTACTGTATTTAATTTCGATCAAGACAATTTGATTATAATAAGTGTGGACTGTAGATCTTTACTCGATGGTGGTCGCTAACAGAAGAGATCGAATTTAAATTGTCACCATCGTACAATACAAAGTATTACCAAAATTGGCATCATCATATGCAAAAGGATTAGAATTAACAGATAAGCAAAATGCGCAAAAAAGATAAGAAAACATTGGGTATTATACGACAATGTTTGGCATTACAACAAAAAATATTAGCGAGTAATTAATCTTGTAGTGGTTATCACATCCGCCTGACACGCGGAAGGCCCCCTGTCATAAAATTTAGCTGCTCGTCTGTTGCTTCTTCTGCAGACGTGACATATTTTTCTAAATCTTCGTCCTCCGTTTCGATGTTATACAAGCGTTGTTGCTTGTTTGGATAGTTGTCGGACATTGCCCTTCGCTTAAATGGATTTCCATTTCTAGGTCTATTAATATAACTTACTTGCTTACTGTTAATGGACCGATCAACATCCATTTTTTCAATTGGCTTTGGCCCAGTCTTCGGTGGGGCAACACCTTCTTGACGAGAACCTGGCATAAACCGATTATTTCTCCCCGTAAAGTTTTCTTGGGGCCTCCTCGGAGGTAAATGGGGTTTATGATCCAGGCTCCTGAAACTCTGATTTATTGGAGCTGTAATCGTATTGGAAAAAGATGTAGAATGAATGAAGTTATTCCTGTAGTTGAGGTTTTGAATCTCTAAACAGGCGGAATAGGCCTCTGGTAGCGTTCGGGGTCTCTGGATCATGAGCATTTTCGATATATCGCCGTTAAGGCCTCTCACGAAAACATCCAGAGCCCTGTTCCTGTACGTTTCCATAAGTGCCCTGATCGTTTCTTCGCTATAGCTTTCCGTTTTTATCTTGTTAACCATCAACGAGAGTTGGTGGTTAACAGCCGCATAAAACTCGTCCAGCTTGGTTCCCTTTTGAGCCAACTGGTTCAACTGGTGCTCGAGAGTTCTCAAATCTCGTTTGTCTGCATAATGCAGCGACAAACAAGATTTTATCTCGAGCCAGTCGCTATCAAAAATATTGTAGCTTATCAAAGCAGCATCGGCGGAACCTCTAATTTTTCCCCGTATATGTTGTAGTATAGCCCTGTAAAGGGGCTTTGTTTTAACAATTTCGTAATCCTTAAGGATACCTTCCACAGCGTGGATCCACGAGATATATTGCGTGGGGTTTCCATTAAAGACCTGAAGCTCCTTGACGCAGTCAGGAAGCTTACTAATATCTTTCAGCTCAGCTTCCGTTTGGGGAAGGCTGAGTTGGAAACTCGGATTGGTACTTAAAGCACCCACCGAAGGACCAGTCACAATGGTTTTTTCTTCTACAATTTGTATTCTTTTTTCGAGCCCTTTAATTTGGCCTATAAGGTTACTAACCGCACCGGTCAACTCGACAATATTTTGTGAGATTTGATCCATGTTTGCAGAGAAATAAAAAATAATGTAAAAAGGCTTACCTAATTATCCAGACACAGGCTTTTTTATTAAAAATGTAAGGCTTTTTATGGCACACAATTTACTCACAATTACGTGTAATTTTTATGGCACACAATTTACTCACTATTGCGTGTAATTTTTCTCTTTTTTCTTTTCTTCTTTTTGTTGCATACACACACCCTTTTTACAAATGCCTTGCACAATTTCACTTGAGCACAGTTTCAATTTTTCAGAAGGAAATACACATCAATATAAATTTTCTAATCTTATTGACTTTTCTCTTTTTTCTTTTTTCACTCACACTATCAGCATATTTTTTATAACAGTTAGTTTTTATATTTGTTGGTCTTTGGGGATTTCTGAAAGAGAAAAAAAAATTTTTTATATTTCTTCGCGTCGGATATCGCGCACGCGTCGCGGGGAATTAGAGAAAAAGGGGATCTGCCATGGAAGTGTCGTGTTATCCCGTTTGGACTTTTAAAGAGTCCTACTAGTGGCACGAACAACTTCACACCACATCCTTTAGCCATTTGGAATATCCGCATGTTCCCATGGTTATGCGAAAGGTTATGCCCAAGCCAAGAATAGCGAACTATGTTCCCATGGTTATAGTTGCGTTCACTTCAAGGAAGCGTTCTTAGCTTGGCACTGATTCCTAGGCGAAAAGGATGCAGTTTGTCAGTCCCTGTTCGGGCGCCAATAAACGGACCCCGGTTCCGTTACATTAAAAAAAACGCGAACGCCAACCCCCGAGGGGTCGGCCCAACAGTTCGACTTACTATACAAAAGACTTGGTTTACGGTTTCAATCGTTTATTATAACTGAATCGCTACGATATCCAAACTGAACTAACTCACTTAAACCTAATTCCCTCACATTACACCTAACGGCGTGCATTGCTCTTCGATGGTGATTCGCCTAGTCAGCGACCTTGATGGTGTCGGTGCATTTACGTCCATGCGCCGTTATATGATATATCCAATAATCATGGGAACAATAATCATGGAAATTCATAATGCTGATTTGGCAAATCATGGTCGCGCATGTTGGTGCAAGGTGTTAACTCAATTAAATACAAATAATAAAAAACACAATAGCTGTTCGGGAATAACGCAACTTCCGAAGTCGAAACGAGAGGGGGAGAATGGAGAAAAGTGTCTTCCCAAATCGAACCAAATGCAAAGAAAAGTGTCTTCCCAAATTGAACAAAATGTAAAGGGCACACTGCCAACTTTGTTATAGTTACTTTTATTATACTTTAAATACACAAGTTACTTATTTTTATACTATAATAATAATGATATAATGAACAAACATAGCCAAGCTATGACCAAGATTATTGCAAAGAGTTTATACCACGTATACCAAGTAGACGACCACGTCGCGATGAAGATTCGAGTAAGACCATAGACGACCACGTCGGTTGAGGATAGAGGTTGAACTATATAAAAATAACCACCAGCCACCAACCGCCATCCTTCAGTCCACTGCGTCCAAACTGCTGACTTACCAAAACTCCCACACGTTTAGGGAGTCCAGTAACTGATACCAGTAGTAGATACCCTCAGACGAACGATCGTATCTGGGCCAAGTCGTTGGCAGATACATTTCTCTGTACTTGAGTGGGTGTTTCTATGGTTGATAGCTGGGTCGTCAAATGTGGATATTTGACGGGTCGTCAAATGTGGATATTTGAGGCGACCGATTATCCATGATATGAGGCTGGCGGTGGTGACTGTTAGCTTTGATTGAAAAGTGGAATGCATCGTCAGCATTTCGTTGGAAAATTAATTCGGTCATCGGGTGACTGACCGAACAATAGCTTTAAGATGCGTTCCTGAACACTCTTTTCTGTCTATTTGTTTTAGGATGGGGTAAAAGGACTTCAAATTCTTTACATTTTTTCCATTTTCCTAACTAAACTATCGTTTTCTTCAGGAATTCTCTTAACATTACTTTCCATAATTACTATGTTCTTTTCATACTCAGTTAGATTAATTATATGAAGAATTGTATCATAACTTTTTATTAATGGGTATTAATCTAGTTGAATGATAGTAAAACCATTACCTTTATTTAAATCAAGTTCTTCTAACTCCGCTTGGTTGAGGGTTGTCATAATCAGCAGGATTATCATTGTTTTCTGCACTATTGCGATATTTGATGAGATATCTTTATTGGATCTTCTCCGGCTGCTTGTGCTGCTAGATCTTGCTCTACTGGTGGATCCATGTAGTCTTCTAAGTCGGTATCCTCTTCTGTTTTAAAATATATGGTTGATACCTTTTGGGTTGTTCTTCTTAATGTTCTCAGGGTTGTTTTTATTTTCTTCATCAATTTATCGATCACGTTGGGGCTCTCGCTTGGCCTTTTTTTTCTATCTGGTTTGTCTCTTTCTTTTAACTTCAATTTAACTTTCAATTTAACCTTTACCAATGTAAAAGCAAGTGGTGTTGAAGTTAAGAATGCTCAGTGGGCGCCAAAGTGAGAATGATGATGAAACCTTTCTCAGGTTCGCAGCTCCTCAGTCCTCCGATGAAAAGATACCCCAGAGCCCTTGTGGAATTAAACCAGCCAGTAATCGCAGCTTTGTGTTGCTCTCTGCCGCTGATTGTGCTATCCGAAGACTACAGCAATCGCTGAACAGGCAGCAAAACAAATGACAGGAATTGGAGTTAACTTTTAACAAAACTGTCTTTATTTAAAACAATAAAAATTTTAAGAAAAATACAAAATCAATTGTCAATTTATTAATTTTTCTCACGTGGCAACGCTTTCAAAGTGTAAGACTTTACTGACGATGGAAGGTACCCGATCGTCGAACAAAATCCCAAACTTTGTCTTAACGCGACAATAAAGTTAACGCGGATCTCAAGCACTAGATGTGATGTTTGTGTGCTAAGGCTGTGGAAAGGTACCCGACTACCGTAAGCGAAACACCAAATCTAATTGAATCTCAAGCACTAGATGTGATTTTTTCTTAGACTATGGAAATGACCCGACTATCCTAAGAAAAACACCAAATCTATTTGAAGTTACTGCGGTCGAAGCTCTGCTTTTACACTCTTATTTTTATTATTATTTTCCTCTTCGGATTTCGTAACATTGACCATATACACTGGTATTGGTTACTAAATAATTTCCTTTTTATAATTAAACGATTTGCACTCGAAAAATTATATTAATTAAGTCCAAGTGAACTTTCCCGATTTCAATTCGAAAAAAATACACTTTTTCATTTAATGTTTTTTGCACTGAATTTTGAATTTATTTAGATTGATGATTTGCGTTCATCAAAAAATAAATACAATCAATGTTTTTAACGCTATTGCAGTTTTCGCGTTTTTTCGTATTACGGATTGACTTTTTACTTTAATAGATTTTCGTTCTATTAGTTTTGTTTATACGCAAATGGGATTGCAACTTACGTATATTGTGGGGCGTTCTTCAGGTGGGCAGCGGCCACGCGGTTTGTAGAGTGGTCGTCGTCTCTTCGGTGGTGGTGTCTTAAATGCGTTTTGTTGACGCCCAACTTCAATTTCCTTTTTTTTTGTTGATAAAAAAAAACTCCGTTCTCTTCTTTTGTTTTGAGGTACAATTAGCAAATTTTATTTTTGGTTCTTTTTAAGTTTTCCGATGGATATGTACAATTGAGTTTTTTAACTTTTATAGTGGAGGCGAACTTGTGCTGTTGAATGCAAAATGAATAATGAATTCGAAAAATGACATCATCCTCGTGCTGTATCGATGAAACCGGCTCTCAAAAAAACTCAACGAAAAGTTTATGGCAGTGATGCCAATAAACCTCGGTTGATTTTTTGGCGGCGGCTCGGTTCATCGATACAGCCTTTTTGAATGCAGATTTTTCTTGGTGCAGAGATGCACAATTGCATGAACAAGTTTATTGTCAATCCTACCGACTGCGCCATTTATAGGTATTTTTGGTGAGTTGAAACACGTTTTTAAAAAAAGAATATGATCTTTATTAAGCCACAAGTTGTTGCGCTTTCACGTATTTTACAAAACTGATTTCTTATTATACATGAAATGTATCACTAAATCTACTCCGCTATTTTAACACAAATGGAAAAATATAGCAAATAGTTACCTGTACAGTTCCAATTTTTATGATGCTGGCAATGCCGATGATGAACTTGACGAAGATTCTGCTGAAGATGGACGGCTATGATTATGATGATGCTGAATTGCAATGAGCTTGTTATGCCTCGTAGAGTAACACGATATTTTTAACAAGGAAATGTAAAAGTCTTCTTCTGGCCAGATGTTTATTGGAAGTTTTGTGTCCAAATCTGGTATTACCTACCGTCCTGTAGAGGGCTATTTAATAAAACTATTAAATTTCTCAATTCTCGTACTACGAGCATTTACATACATATAATTTATTTATTCGCTTGCTTAGACATTAACATACACAATACAAAATGCAAAAATTCTCTTTCAGTGACCTTGCGGGTATCTTGCGGGTTGGTACATCGAGTAAGATGTATGGTAAGTGCTAAGAACATCAGTTGGGTTAGCAGGACTGGCTATTTCATAGTTGTTGCATCCTTTGTTACCCAGTATAATATATGGTCCATCGCGTCTTGGTGCTAGTTTGCTTGTGAAGCGGTTGCTTGCTTTACTATGTACCTTGGTATCCACCCAGACGTAGTCTCCTGGACAAAAAGTTGGATTAGACGTCGCTTTGCATTCGCGTAGGTCTTTTGACGATCTTGTTCTCGTTCGTTCACTTCAGGTTCATTCTTGAGCGTTTCAGCCATTTTGCTGAGATATGGAGTAATGCCAGGGATGAACTTCTCAGTTAGAATGATTGTACGCAAATCACGCTGTACATCATCGGGAGCGCGTAACTCTCTTCCGAAATTTAAGAATTATGCACTATATCCGGTTGTTTGACACTTCACCGTATTCATAGCAAATCGAATAAAGGGCAATTTTTCGGGCCAATTGTGATGTTCGTTTCGAATTAAGATTGCAAGTTGAGTTTTAAGGTCACGGTTCTTACACTCCACGGGATTTGCTTGAGGGTAATATATAGGAATGAAAAATTGTGTGATTCCGAGGCAATGGGTGATATGTTGCATAATTGCACTTATGAACTGCGTTCCGTCGTCACTTAGTAGTCTTCGGGGTAGACCAAATCGCAGGAATACTTCAGTGATAAGGGTCTTTCCACAGGCGGTCGCTAGTGCAAATAGTTCTACCCAGCGAGTTGTAACGTCTTCTACGATGAAAATATATTTCAAGTGATCATTGGACGGTGGAAGTGGTCAAAAAAGATCAATTGCAATCACTTCAAAACGTTGATTTTGCACAGGAGTTTGCAAGAGTCCAGCTGGTTTTAAATTCCTGATTTTGTACCGTTGACACTCGGCACAATCCTTGACGAGTTTGGTGATATCTCGTCGCATACATGGCCAAAAATATCTGATGGAAATCCGCTGAAGAGTTCGTTTAGATCCGTAATGTCCAGCTGTTGGTTCATTGTGGTATGACTTCATGATTTGCTCGCGTTCTTTTTTTGGGAGTACAAGTTGAGCTTCTTCATTGGCGATGTCTTCATTGTAAGGATATAATACTCCATCATGAAGCATATATCCACGTGAAGTTCAGCAAGTGAATCGTTCTGACACTTGATACGCTTTGGCTGCTGTTGTTTCAGTTCTTCTACTTTTTTGGGCTTGTCTTGCTTTCTTTCTTTTAGGTTTTCCTTCGATCTTTCTTGCACAGGAGAGGAGTTCTTCGAAAGTTTTCACTTTATCTCTCTCAATTCTGGTTCGAATATTTTTATTGTTTTATCATTTTGCCTTTCCTCAAAAATGTCTAAATAAACCTGGTAGGCTGGTCTCGGTGTAGCGAAAGCACTTCTTAATAACGTTATAGCCTCTTCCCATGTCTTTGGCTGGGATTTTACTCCTTGCCACCAAGTTGCTGCTATATCTTCGAGAAGCAGTATGAATCCGATGAGCGCATTTTCTTCTGTCATGCTCGTTACATTTTTGTAAATCGTGACGCTATCAATAAATGTTTCGACCTTCATTTTACAACGTTCTCCGTTGTAGCTTTTTGTGCACTTCGCGAAATTCCCATTTTGAACTGCCGGTGCCGGTGCTCTATTTATTGCGATGCTGGAAATCAACGTCTGCAGCTGTTCTTCAGTCATAACTACGGTCATTGTGTTTCCTAGCCGTGAACTTCGTCTGACTGGCGTACAAAATTTGCGGTGTTCCCGTTGCGTTAATTTCGGCGCTTTAATAGAGCCTGGACCAGTCGAGGTGCGCAAGTTTTTCGTGTTATTAATTTTGACCGTTTAGGTGCAAAAGCACTTTTTTGACGTTTCTTCAACTTGGAAAGTTCTGTTCGACGAGCAGATACGTGACAGCGTAAAAGTTCTGTTCGACGAGTAGATACCATTGCCGACCGCTAAGGTGTGACTATACTTAATAAATTCAATAATCTGTTTGTCGTAAAACTAGAGAACCCTTAATGAGTGTTCTCGGTATTTTTGGTGGCGTGGGATTTACATGTGTTAATTGGTGTTTTCGGGATTTTGGTGGCGTGGGATCGCCATGTGTTAACTTGATATAACTACCCTGAATTATATTGGGACTCCTAGTAACTGTGCAACGCCAAATGCCCTTAGGCGAATTGAAAGCCGATCCACGTTTGTTTATCCAACAAGATTCAACAATAATTTACCATCCCAGTGTGTGACGTACTTATCATGTGGTTTAAAATCATTTTTCAGCTATTTCTTTTCGTCTCACCAAGCGAGCTTGTTGAATTGTTCTATTACTCAGAGTTGTATCGTCTACAGTCTACACAAAGAGCATAATCCTCATATTTTTATTGCTTCTTACGGACTTATCTAGAAATATTGAAGAACTAATGTTTATAGAAATTAAATGCTGGCCAAGGTATGTGAAATAAACACTCGAAAATTCACAAAGGTCAGAAACTCTCTTTTAATAAGAACTTATCTTAAAAGATTTATTATAATTAACAATGAATGGTTTTAGGTATAAATGATATAACAGCTTTTTTTCATGTACTGGTACTTCCAATGTATCGGGAAAACGTTATGTAATGTTGGGTGCTGTACGGGACTTCCTGCAGGGCAGATGAGTATTTGGACTAGTGCGCCAGTACTCTAGCGGTCTCGCCACCTAGGAAAAGAAAAAGATGGTTGCGTTCGGTCTGGTTATTTATTCGGCCACCAGTGGCACGACAATCGTGGCAATTCACCCTGTAGGTAACCGCGTCCTAAGGCCTTGGCAGGTTAGAAACACAGGCGCCCGAAGACCCTGGTAGGTGGAAACGGCAGGCGTCCGAAGACCTTGGTAGGTTACAAACAGAAAGCGCCCGAAGGCCTTGGTAGGTTAGAAACAGCCAGCGCCCGAAGACCTTGGTAGGTTACAAACAGCAAGCGCCCAAAGGCCTTGGTAGGTTAGAAACACAAGCTATGGCCGGTCGTATCAACGGGGTACTAGTCTTTGCCCCCTCCGGCACGATATTTAATAAACAATATATTTTTCAAATATGACCTTTACCAAACTTACTACAATTATCGTACCCTTTGTTTACGGCGGACTGGTTCTTCTTACTTATGACTCTTTACTTTATAGAGAGAACTGCACTCTTGGGCCGGTGCCGGCAGACTGACCATTTTCCTTTTATTATGTTATATTATAAATTTGCGTAACTTAGTGTTCAATGTTTTTTATTTTGTTTTTATTAAAATAAAGACATAATACATTTCAATAAATATATTTATATATCTCTTTTATTCTATTTTACTTTTACGTTGATTCTGGTGAACTAGTCTCTGTCTTCTGCTGTCTGCCTTTTCTCTTGGTTAAATGACATGACATTTGCAAAGCCAAAAGATGGCCAAAAATTAAAAGATGGCAGATCTTAAAAAGATGGCGACTTAATAAAAAGGGAAATTTTTCAACGACGTTGCCAGGTTCGCTAACACCTATTGTAGGTCAACTACGCGCTTTTAGATTTCTTCGAGCTGCAAGTTCTCTTATATGCTTTGTAACAAAATCTACCCATGCCCCTTTCTCTTCTAGTAGACCACCCTTACAACCACATGGCTACAGGCACATGTGGCTGATCCGGGCAGCAGAAGAGAAAGGGGTGTCCAGACTACGGCCCCCTTTTTGGCATGCTTGCTGATGGAAAAGCTTAGCTCGTCGGCGGGGTGAGTTCTTGGAACCGTAGTTCTGGACCGGTGTTACGAATTGATCATACCAATAATTCGAGAGAAAAAAAATGGGGCGTCCGATGTCAAGCTGTGGGGAGCTATTTGAGTTTCCAGTAGGGGGGAGGGTCCAGATGACGTCGACCCTCGGAGGATTTCCCCAACCATGTGTCTATAGAGACACCACCATGACTACCGATACCTCCTAGTATGTTCGGTAGCCCCAAACCTGAAAATTTCCATTGCTATGTTCTCGACTCCCTACGTTACCTTACCTCTATCGTCAACTTTAGACCACAGCCATTCCGACGCAGCTATTCAATTTGAATCCTCCCAAAGTGTCAAGTTAATTTACTGTTCTTTAGGATTAATGGAGGTGGTAACCCTGTTCCAAGGAAAATTTAGCTTTAGTCTGTATCGAATGCTCACATGTCATTATATACCTACCTGTTAAAAAAAGGTGATTTTGAAAAAAAAACGAATTCAATAAAGTTTCCTAGGAAAGCGCCAAAAGAGTTTTACTCACTTTGAAATCAATTTGCTGGCGTAATCCGGTCCCGCGCAGTGAACTACCTGGAACTTATTTTACTTATTTTTCTTTCGTTTTCTTTCTTTAACAAACAAGATCACATGGATTAATTTGCCCTTTCTTAATGTTTATGATGTTGTACAATGTAAATTACTCCTTTTTAACCTTCCGCTGCACCTTCTGTTTCACCTTCTCCTCATTCCTTTCATTACTGTTTTAGTTTATTTTATGTTAATGATAGGGGCATTATGTACTTTTTTTTAATTATAAAGTATGACACTTTATGATGTGCTTTAGTTTCCCAGCCGGGGTAAAAACTCACGGCTTTCCAGGGTCCGCGAATAAAACACCATAATTCGCAACAAGGTCAGAAACTATTTATTTTAGCGAACTTTTCTATTTAATAAATGGCAAATCAGTTTTTACAACGTTTATATGCTGGTAATTCTGGTACGGTATGCGGTAGTGGGTACGTCTGTTGATATCTGGTACGGTAGCCGGTAGCGGGTACGTCTGTTGGTATCTCTAGCAAGAGCGGCGGTATTCGCTTCTTCGTCCGTTCCCTTTCAGGTCGCATTACCTGGTAAGAGTACCTGTGAGGAATAGAAGAAAGGTTAGCTGTGACAGGAATTGTTAAACGCCTCTGAGGGGCAGGGACACGGCAAGGGCTTTTCAGACCCAAGGTGAGATTTAAAGTTGGCAGAAATTATTAAATGCCTCTGAGGGGCAGGGACACGGCAAGGGCTTTCTCAGCCCCAGGGTGAGTTCAAGCAGTTATACCCTTGGTGGGTGTTCTAAGATATTACTAAATGCCTCTGTGAGCTAGGACACAGCAGGAGACTCACTGGTCCCTGGTTTGCTGGTTCTCTGGTTCATGGTGCGACGGGTGCTCTGGGTCATAATCCTCTCTATGGGTTGAACTCAACTCGTTTTTTCGCACCAGTCACTTCATGCGATAGGAGGGCCAGACCCCTCGCGACTATACGGCAGGCCACCTTTCCGTGACGTGTTGTAAATGTGAACTTCTGCCGTCCAAACTTCGGGTTGTACATACTGTGGCCAGTAATGTTGATTCCCGCGAAGGGGTCCTGTTCGGCTAACGGGGGTACCCTATGCAGTTGAAGCGGCTTGGGTAAGATGGTGGTTTAGCGTCCGGTTGCGGGCGGTGCGGTGCAATGGTGTTGGGTTGGACTACCTTAGGGGCTGTTGTGGTCGGTACAACTATTGGCGAAGTCTTTTGCAGCAATCGTTCTCTTAGCTGCAGGGCTTTCCTTATTTTTCTTCCTGCAGATTCGGCGTCGGTAGCCCTGGGTTGTCTTGTCCTACTCGAGTAGGGTTGCACTCTCGGTGAAGTGGTTACGTTTAGTATCGGCAGTGCTGGGGGTATTAGCTTCGGAGTATGCGCTATCCTTTTTTTTTTTGGTTGTAAATACTGGTACGTGGCCGGTATCGATTCAATCGGTCGTGCGGAGCGTCGGCCTTGGCAGTTCTGCCAAGAAGATGGTGCTGCGTGGTCCGGTTTGCAGCTTCATCGGTATAGTATGCAGCCGCTTCCACGGTTGCGCTTCCTGATCCTGATCTTCTATGGTCTCGTTGTCTGGGCGGTTGTTCATCCTGCGGCGGTCGATGACTAAATGATTAAATTCAGGTGTGGCGACTGCTTTTATATTGGCTGCTATGGAATTACTCAATGATGTATAACCCTTTAGGTCTTTTATATGGACGCGAATAAAAAGCGAATTGTCTATTTCTATTCATAATTGACTTGCTGGGTTTTGTAATAACTGGGCACTAACAACATCTTCGGCGAAATGCTCAACAAAAAACCTGGATTTGTTTCTTTTTTGTTTGAAACACGTTGATTTGTTAAATATTCGATTTTTTTTCTTTGTATTTAAACTATTTTTCAATAAAACACGAATTATTCCTTTGCCGTGTCGTAATTTGTGGTTAAGTCATAAAAAAATTTTTAGATGAAAGTCCAAACTGATACAGATTCCACTGGGTACTCAATATTAAATAGTTGATATATCTTGAAACATATATCTAAGGCAGAAACGACGGTATTGATTTTATACCTTATTCCGTCGAAATAAACCAAAATTTCAAATGGCTGGATCTTCGAATTTGTTTCCATCTTCTCCTTCAAGTACGTTTCGCAGTCCGCTACAGTTTTGCCATCCAAAATAAAACTTAGTTGGGAGTCTCGTATTGAAAACTTTGAATGTTGTTTCTTGTCCGAAGTTGGGGTAGTCTTTTTCAAGACTTTTGCTGAAGGAATCAAGATGGAGTGAAGGAGATAGAAGACTCCACAGCAACGCCCATATGCTAAAGAAAATTACGAGTTGAATTTAGCATTCTTTAAATTTAAGAAGAGTAATATCATGATATTGTAAAAGAGTGATATATTTATTCATTAATAACAGTTCAAAGTGCCATAAAGCCATCAGCGAATGAGCATATAGAAATTGAACTTACTTTCGGTCAAATGCTGCATTTCGTTCATTTTGGAGAACAATGATTTCGAGTTGGGGTCCTTTATTTTCTCCGAAAAAATTGGCATAATTTTATTTGAAAAAGCATCAAATTTTAGAACCAAACTACTGGTATTCGAAAAGAGCTATTTAAAATTAATATCAATCTGAGAAATAAATCAAACAGAAAACGATCGATTCATTAATAAATAATTATTAGAGTTACATTATTAAATTACTATTTCTGTTTTGTAATTTTACGAGTATCTATTCAATTCAATTTGAATTTATTACTAATTACATATGTTTATTAAGACCTAGTCTTTTATAGTAATTAACAGTTGGATAAATTCTAGTTCACTTACCAATTTGTATCCCAATGGTTTTTATATTGGTGCCATTTTCTTAGAATTTCCTCTGTAGATCCAGCTTTGACCACCTCCGCAAGTCTTGCATTTCTTGTCGCAGCCCAAAGATGTTCAGTTTCTGCCAAAGAACAATTGTCTTTTATTAGGAGTTCCATACACTCACTTGAGTTCGGTTCTGGTGTACCTAAATTAGGAAAAGAAAAAAAAAAATTAAAAGACATTTCAATAAAACTTAACTACTATAGATAACGGTGTGCATACAATCAATTTTGTCCGATATAGACATAGCAAAACAACAAACTTATTGTTCAATTTTAAATCGATTGTATAGGTACTAACCGTGTACCTAGTTAGAAAGTATCCTTATCCTTACCCAATTCAAATGATCTATCGTGAATATTGGATGAAGGTTGAGGTGAATACGGCCGCTTTGTCAGGATGCCGCTATTTTTGAGTTGTCTTAAGGCATTGTAATATTTATCATACAGCTTTCCTTGGGGTTTTTTGCCTGACGTTTTGCAGTAGTAATATCCCTACAAAAAATTCATTTTATTTTGCTATACTTCAAACACTAGGCAATACTTACCAAAAACTCAGTAGGAAACAGGCTAACAATATTATCTCCGATCTCATTTGCCAATTTCAAAGTCATCCGAATATCGTTTTGGATCATGTGGTCAATCAGCAACTCAACCATTACTGACCTCAAACCATCACTCAAAGAATTCATGCCTTTGTATGTTTCTAAAATATGCTTTACTTGGGACGTCTGGCTTAAGATTTTACTTAAGTTGAGTGAAATAATGTCAGTCTGATTTTTCGGGATATCTGTATGGAAGTTTTCGGGTTGCTCTTCCCACGGCTGGTTTACTTTTATTACATTCTTTTCCGACAACTGCCACGCTTTTAAACTGTGCCGAAAATCAATCTCTGTACCCAATGGAAGGTTATATTTGTTTTTTAGGTATTTAACATCATTTTCGTTCATATGTTGTAACGTATTTACGCTTATACATTCATCTGAAAAAAAAAAAAATTATTTCTTGGTTCGAAAGTTTTTTTTTTAACATATACTCGTATTACCAATAAATATTGGGATTAAGGCACTGAATTTCCATCCGTGTAGAAGGTTTTTGATGGCATTCGTTAATATTTTTGCAAGAACTTGTTGATGGGAAAGAAAGTGACTCGTGATCTTTCTCAATCATCGAAATATCTTGCAGTATTTGGTATTGTTCCAGTTCTTCAGACTCTTGTTGAGTCAGTATCTCGGATTCTGTATTTAATATAATGAGGTCTAGAATTTCATCATCCATATTTAATTCCATTTTACTTTTATTAAGCTTCTTAAAGTTATTGATTGATAATCGTCTGTTAATGTTATTTTACTTATTTTCTAGTTTAAAATTTGGTAAGATAGATGATCGCGAAAGATATTAGCATTAGACATACAATACGGTTTAAGTTAGTTCAGTTAATAATTATTTTAGCTAAATTTATAATCAAAACTGTTCTTTCAATCAAATCATTAACTTTCCTTTTATAGTACGACTAGCGAAACCCTCGCCAGCTTCGCAGGGCGAATACACAAAAGAAACTTGCGAAATTTTCGACAAATAATTTTACTTTATTTACTCAAAACTATTCTATTCAAACAATAATTTCTTTCCAACTCAAACTCTAAATTAATTTTACAAACAAAAGCTTATTCCTCGAATACATCCGATCGCTTTCCAAATCAAAGAGATAATAATCATCCTGCTGTTTGTAAATGGCAAATGTACAACGTCTCCCTCTCCCGTTTATCTTCCCTTCCCTTTCTAACTCGTTATACTCGTTATAGATTCGGCCGTCCTGACTTCATCGACGTCCTCGTCGAGTTCGGTTTCTAATTGGATCCATTTTCATTCCGTTTTACTGTCGCGATATTTGTCTTCTCCAGTAGTCGTCCAAGATCTTTTCCGAGGCTGAATGCATTCTCTTGCAAAGTGGCCAGGTTGTTGGCAATTGTAGCAAATGATTTTTCTTCCCGTAGATCTAGCTACATTCCCTGGCGAGAAATATCGGTTGTTTTGTTCAAGGCTATGGTCATTTGAAAAATCTTGTTTTAAATTAGATCGAATACTGTCGAACCACTTGATTTTCTCTACAAGATCTGCGATATTTTTAATCGTTCCACCGGCCAAACTCGAACTCATTACAGGGTCGTTAAGTCCAGTTAAAATGTATTGAATTATAGCTTTATCATTGAGTTGGATTTTCTTCCCCAACATGTTCATCTCAAAGCAATAGGTTTCAATTGCCTCATTCGGTTTTCGTATTTTCTTCGATAGTTGTTGGTGAACCTCTACTTCACTTTGTTGATACGGAAAATTGGATATTACCCCGTTAGCCAGGTCTCTCCAAGATGAAAAGGCACCATCCATCGTTTCACACCAGAAGCGCGCTGGTCCTTGCATTTTCGATGCAGCAGCCATCAGCAGTGCTCTTTCGTCCCATTGGTAGATTTTACTCAGTGTTTCTATTTTGTGTACCCATGTTTCGGCGGACATAGATAAAATGTTACCAGGGTAGAATATGGGCAAAGTGTCTGCAATTTCTCTTATGCTGCAGTTGACTGATGCTCTTGTTTCCGATGGTTTATTTTTTTCGAGAAGTTTAAGTTTTACATGGAGCTCTTTTTCCTTTCTCATGAAGGCTCTTTCTTGTTCTATTAAAATCTTCTCCCTCCTTATTATATCCCATTCACGAGATAGCGCTTCCTCGTCGTTCATTAGGTTTTCTGAAGAGACAGATGCACTAATTGTCAAGTCCTGTGTAATGACGGGTGAATTCCGTGGCTCCACGGTTCTTCTGGGACTCGATGAAGGAAGTTCCTGCTGCTCAACTAACTGATGATCCTTCGATTCTTTTAGGCGCATGACAAGAATTCTTTTCGTTCCAACTGTTGACAGTTGCCTTGCTCTAAGCTCATCACGCAGTTGCTTTACCGTCATAGTTTCCATTTTCTCTACCCAAAAGAAAATAAACCATTCAATAATTAGTTTTCTTTTACAATTAGATTAAAGCAATCGTAACTGCCTCATATTTGAAATATAATCGTTCTCACTCATCCATTAACTAAAGAAGAAAAGAGCGAGAAATGTAAAATCAAGACATTTCTTTTTTTTTTTTTTACTAAAATACATTTTGTCCTTTTCTTCTGTAATTCTACTTTACTTTGCGAACCCTTTGCTACTCTTTGCAATGTCTGTCCGAACCCTGCGAACTCATATGCACATCTTAACGCATATATATAGTTCCACTGCTCTAATGCCTTCATTCAACCCATCTTTCGTAGACCGAAAACTAGATTGAACAAATATGTATTCCTCTCGTTATCATAAAACATCTTTTTATGTCTCTTTCTTTTACTCAAGACAATATGACTCTATCTTGACTGTACTTATACTCAATTAGCACATCAATCCTTCCGCTCATTTTCTTCTCGAAAGAGCATACAACAAATGTTACAAAAAAAAATTTATCTTATGTATTTGTATGAGTCGTTATTTTTTCAAAGACTGGCGTCGTTCGAAATATTCTTGGAAATGCAATGCAGAACCACTGGACGCAGATATTATTCTGTAAACCAAAATCACATGTGCGCCCAGCTTACTTGCTCACAGTCCCATCACATGCCTCGAAATCAATCATGGCCAGAACTCTTTATTCACACACAAACTACAAACATAACACACGCAAGATCAAATCCAACAATATGCAGTTTCACAAACCAAAATCGCGCTTCATAACAATTCTAAACACGTTTTTTTTTTTAAAAAACTTCTCTTTTCTTCTTTTCTTAGTAAACACACAAAAGCAACGAGAGAAAAAAAATTATTTTTCATCACCTGAGTTGGCTAGGTCAATCCCACTTCTGAACTGTAAAAGCGCAATCTTCGACAAATAATTTTACTTTATTTACTCAAAACTATTCTATTCAAACAATAATTTCTTTCCAACTCAAACTCTAAATTAATTTTACAAACAAAAGCTTATTCCTCGAATACATCCGATCGCTTTCCAAATCAAAGAGATAATAATCATCCTGCTGTTTGTAAATGGCAAATGTACATCGTCTCCCTCTCCCGTTTATCTTCCCTTCCCTTTCTAACTCGTTATACTCGTTATACATGTATCAATTTTCAGTAAAACTCATCCACAATCAATTTCTTACAATAATTTATTTTCAAATAAAAAGGTCGAAAATGAAAATACTTTAAAAATTAACTTAATGCTCTTTGATAAACAACGTTTTTAGTTTTTCCATCTTTTGTGTTTATAAATAATGCAGAGGGTTTACCACAACGTGAACAACCAACATACAATTGTCCATGCGAGAAAACAGGTTGCTCCAAATCTAAGCCACAAATATTCAAAGTCTGACCTTGAGCTTTATTAATGGTTATAGCGAAGGCAAGACGGAAAGGAAATTGAAGCCATTTAAATTCAAATGGCATATCTGATGGAATCATTGGAATTCGGGGGATTAGAACGTTTTCGCCTCTATATTTACCACTCAGAATAGTTGCTTCAATTAAATTGGCCATCAGTTTTTTCACGGAAAGTCTGGTGCCATTACAAAGCCGTGGTTGATTTATATTTCGGAGCATTATTATCGGTGCTCCCTCTTTCAATGCCAAATAATGCGGTGGCAAGCCTGGCAAATCAAGTGAGTTCAAAAATTCAGTAGGATAGTTCACTACCTCATCTTCATTTATTATCGTATCCACTGATTTGTATGCAAAAAATTGGCCATCTATTTCTTGCAAAATACTTGCATTTAAATCGCTCACGTCTTTATTTTTTCCTGCCAATATTGCGCGTTCGCTCAACCAATCATGATTCCTGTACTTCTGCAATATATTTGCAAACACACGTTGAACCAGCTCCTTTTTCGATTGAGTGATATTACAAAAATTGCTTGGTAATGTTATTAATCCGGTTGATTTATCGACTGCAACTTTACCATTCCCAATTTCCAAAAGTTGTTTTGAAAATTCAGCTGCAGAAGGATCATTTTGCAATTGTACACGTACATTTTGATTAAGACGCAATGTTTTAACATATTTCCACAAAACTGAAGACTTCAAACATGCGTTTAGCTCATCAGCAGCAGTAGATCGTGGAATGACAGGTAAAGTTTGCCTAAAATCACCTGATAACAATATAAAGGCGCCACCAAAAAGTCTTTCATTTCCTCGAAGATCTTGCATGGTTCGATTTAATGCTTCTAATGATCTTTTGTGAGCCATTGTACATCCGTCCCATACGATTATCTTAGACTGCTGCAAAACTTTTGCCATTGCCGACGTTTTGGAAATGTTGCACGTAGGAGATTCAATCGTTGTTATATTCAAAGGCAATTTAAGTGCAGAATGCGCAGTTCGACCACCGTCTAATAAGGTAGCAGCAATTCCAGATGAAGCAACTGCAAAAGCAATTTTATTATCCCATCGTATGGTTGCCAGAATCAATGACAGCAAAAATGTTTTTCCAGTGCCTCCTGGTGCATCAATAAAGTAAAATCCACCTTCTTCATTGTTCACACCTTCCATGATTTTGTCATAAGCATATTTCTGTTGACTATTCAATTGTGGAACTTTTAACTGCACAAATGTTCTCAATTGATTACGATCATATTGTTGTTCACGATGCATTTCTTGATTAATAACATCATGAACTACACGATTAGGCGCTATCATTCCTAACTGCACTAATATTCTGTTTGCAATCATTATACACATGTCTTCAATCAAAATCAAAGCTTCGTTATGCATTTCCGGTGTGATTTCTAATTCAGGATTTGAAACTGAACGTCGCACTCGAAGTAAAATGTCTTCCGTCATGTCATCACGAAATTTATGCCATATTTCAAGTGGATTTGATGGACTGCATGTAGATATTATAATTGCAAATAATGTTCGTATTTGATGTGGAGATGATGAAATTACGGAATCAGCAAGTGTAGCTTCTCAATGCATATCATCTTCAAGTAGATTCAAACGCTGGCATGCTTGCCGATAAGTCGCACACAATTCACCATGGACTGTTCTTAAATCTTCAAATGACGTAGGACCACGAACTTTAATCAATAATAAACGCAAATAAAAACATTCATTCTGATTTGGATGAACGGTATACACACGACCCAATGCTTCTGTAGAAAATACATTTGGATGGCCTCGTACTGGTTGCCCTTGTTTCCGTCTTTGAAAAACTTTCGCAGATTCATTCCATGTGAAATATCGTGGCACTTCAGAATACAATAACGTTTTAGCAAATTCGTCATTTCTGCACAGATCAAAAAATGAAGTCAACGTTGTTTTCGGTGGCTGTTCTGCTCGTTGCGCCGCATTCTCAGGGGTGAAGTACACACGTTGACCATTCTGAAGATGAACTGCCAAGTGCAGTACAGTTGGATACCTTTGGTGTATTGCAAATGAAAAAATTCGCCATATTGCTTCATTTGTACTAATATAACGGCCTAATTGATATGAAGTGATTTCATCACTTTTATCCCCAGCAATTCCAAAATAGGCCAAATCACTTCCTTTGTTAACATATTTGCATATGTACTTGATGGATTTTACTGAGTTACAATACTCAACATTTATATGAGCACCAAAAGTTTTGGACAATAGCGGCGAATATGGAACGATCCAACGATTGTCAATTTTAATGTCTTGATTTTTGCATTTCACCATAACTGTTTCGCCATCATCTTTAGGTGAACGCCTACGATATAACGGATAACCATCATTACCAGAAATTGTTTCCGCTATTAATGCTCTTGGGTACCGTTTTGTGCATTTTCCTTCAGCCATGCACGGTGAGTTGACATTTAATGCCCCACATGGTCCATGAATCATGTGCTTCGTAACTGATTCAAACAGTCCTGGATCAATGATTGGATTAGGAATTTCGGCTGATATTACGCTATCAATTTCATTTGGCGTAATTTTATCAACTAACCAAACCAAAATATGTGCATGCGGAAGTCCTCTTTTCTGCCATTCCACAGAATACATCCAACATTGAACTTTTCCAAACACTTGTTGTTTGACAATAAAATCCATAAGCGTTTTCAATTTTTGCTTGAACACACGCGCAACAATATCGTGGCGATCAGAAGCACTTTGACCATGAAACATATATTGCTTTATTTCATTCCATTGAGGATTACAGGTGAAAGTAATAAATAAATCGGGTCGATGATAATGCCGAACGTACGTCATTGCGTCTTGCGCGTACTCGTGCATGTGTCGTGGACTTCCAGTATATGTTGCTGGTAATATTGTCATTTGGCCAATATCGTTGATATTCCCATCATTCTGAATTGCATCGCGCAAATGAATATATTGTTCGGATTTTAACTTTTTCTGATTAAATCGAATAAAATTCAATCGTTCAGACTCAATTTTAGCGTAAACATCAACTATAAATTGGTTGCAAAGCCTTCTACAATTCAATATATGATTAATTTCGTTCAGCCGAACCATTAATCTGTACGAATAATAGTTCATCGCACTAACTTTTTTTTGCTGTTTCCAAGCCTGAAATAAATGCGAATATTAAGTATCAATAATTCACAAAATGTGTGATGCATTTTATTGTAACTAACCAGTTAAACGATGTTTCATCTTAATATTGAAATGGTAACCATCCTCGCCTTGCCAAAACAAAATTGGGTACTGCAACGCATCATAACAACGATGAGTTTCCGAAACATGCACAACACTTTGATCTCGACGATGAAGTACAATATCTCGACTGCTCGCACCTTCATCCACAATTAATACGGCAACTTCATCAATTGTTGGTGCGTTTAACCTTCCAGCATGAATTCCACCAGGTGCTTTATCGGCCCGAATACCAATTCTATGAGAATCCGAAGGCATTTGATCAAGGGCAGTTTGAAATAATTTGATCAAACAATTTTCATCGTGAAAAAACTGCTGCAATCTTTCAATTATTCCTCTTCTCACTGCATTACCATCATTTGGATTTTGTGACACCACACAACGCCGTTCAATTTCAACATCTGAATTTCCCATGAAATATATTTGCAAAAAGGAATGATTGGAATCCAAACATGGTAATAACGATCCAATTCGATGATAGATTTGACCTTGAATCTGCATACATGAAACATTTGATTCAATCTCACGATAGAACTCATTGTTAGTGTCGTGTTCAGTAATTACCTTAAAAGTCATGAATCCATCTCTGATTATATTTGAGGCGCCGAAAGACGTCATTTGGAAACATGAATTGTACTGCTGTATTTTAGACAAAAAATGATTCGATTTTGGAGTCAAACCAGAAACTAATGACCTCAAAGGCTCAGGAGGAGGATTCAAAACAGACAATTTTACTTGTCCATTTGCACAACACATTCCAGGAGTTTCCGATGGAAATTTCAATGCATTGCACTGTTCGCAGACATTAGTCATAGTTCCGATTGAAAGGCATGGAAGAGAACAATAGTCAACTTCACTATCATAATTGAAAGCAGCACGCATTACTCGCTGATTAATATTGTCATTGGCACGACTTCTAACAGCGCGATTGCGACTCATTCTCGCTCGATCCGAAGAATTACTCGCGACTCGTTCTTCGTTTGTTTGAGCAGAACGCGATCTCGATTGACGCTCTCTTTGCTGTTCAAGTCTCACTTCACGTTCCGCTTCAGATTCACCTGCTATAGCAGATGCAACTCGTCTTGTATTATGAGTACGACGACCAATATTGGTGCCACGTCTCGGTCGCGGCATAATTATAATTATACACAAAAATAAAACACATCAACTCACAGTCGAAACTAAATTTTAATTCCTATTTATTCAATTACCAAAATCCAAGAAAAAATATGTTTATTGACGATGAAAAATAGCAGATATATGAGATAACACTTGCACGCTCACTCAAATTCCCATTGGAATGCCCAATCGGTGCAGAACATTGATACGCTTAATTTGCCGGTACGCACACAACAACACAAACGAAGTTAACATGGTCCAGTATTAGTGCAAGACCAACGGTACTCGCAAAAATACATAGACACGTTTGCTGTAATTCTCAGTTCTACATTATTTGCCAATACACAACAAATGCTGCTCGTATCACAACATAGAAACGTGATTTGAAAACATTGTTGGTTGTACACAAATACTGGTATACCTTGCCATCGGTTGTGCTGATCTGCTGTGTATAAACACGAAAGAGAAACAGAGAACAAATTAAACACAACAAACGCGTCTATGTATTTTTGCGAGCACATTTTGGTTGAGCAAAAATACTGATATGCGTTGCTTTCGGTTATACTATTCAGCTGTAAATTAACAAAAGAATCAGAGAAACACATGATAATTGTTTACAGTTACGGCAAAAACATCAATCATTTGGCGCCAACAATTTTGCTTCACATAAAATCAACACACTTCACGAAATAACATTTAGAACACACAATATTTGATTGTTGCTTTATTTGAAATCAATATTCATAAATCATTTTAATAAAATACAAATATAACTGTATTTCAATTCTAAATTAAATTAGAGAGACATCGTTTTGTCCATCGTTTTGGTTCATTAATTTGGTTCCGTCAAGGAATTTGGTTTAACAAAGAATGATTTAAAAGCAAAAAAATTGAATAACTAAATGCAGCTTACAAAAATTGCAGCGCACAATAAATTGTTAATTTTTGACACCAACTTTGTTAACCTTTGACAATGGTCTACGTTGTAACCATTCAGGCAGTATTAATTTCTGATCGATGATGACCACTTGCCCAGTAATGACAAAGCACATCAAAACATCAAGATCCATTCGGTCTTCATACAGTGCTTGGTATACACCTAAAGAACGAAACTTTCAAAACATGTTCAAATTACTTGCAAATAAATTATACTTACGCTTGGCTTTAAAAAAAGAAACGCCTTCGTTCTTGAAGAATCCAATCATATTCTTTATGCGCAATCCATTTTCCTTCCGTATTTTCGCCTGCATTTTATTAGAATTCACACTTGAATCGCTGGCATTCGAAGCACTTGATAAATTAACATTTTGCGATGAGGACAATTCCACCATTGATAAGTTCAAATTTCGCAAAGAATCTGTCTTTGACGAATTAACATTTTGCGATGATGGTAACTCCACCAATGATGAGCTCAATTTTTGCGAAGAGATTAAATCATCTACAGACAAACAAAAAAAAACCGAATAATTTTGAATAAAAATATGAACTTCAGATAGGTTTTACCAACTAAATCTTCGTTAAAATCCAATGGTTCACTATTCCAATCTGAAATAAATTCACTTTTTAATTAAAACAAAAAGAACAAACCATAAAGAATTTTATTACCGAATTCTAATGCCATTCCAACTTTTTGCGGCGTCGAAGTTCCGTGTGCACTTCCAATATTCATCTCATCATTTGCCTGATTTTCTTCATTTTTGGCTGAATCGTTCGCGTCATCACCCAAACCAACGATTTTATAGACTTCTGTGATAGTAACTTGTTCGTCTTTTTCTTGATTCGCTTCGGTTTGCTGCTCATCACTTTTAAACGCTTCCATATTTTCTGTCATACGTAACACTGTTTTGGACTTGACACACGCCAGCAGAAAATCTAATTATTCGGCGTCTACTCTAAGAAATGATTGTGCACAACCAACGATGTTCACAAAAATACACAGACGCGATTGCTGTGTTTTCACTGCTACTCTGTTTCTCATTCGTGCTAATACACAGCACAATGCCACAATCGAAAGCAACGCACACCAGTATTAGTGCACAGCCAACGATTTTTTTACTGTTACTCTGCTGTTTTTCATTCGTGCTAATAGACAACACAATGCAACGCTTGCAAAATCGAAACGCGTTTACTTTGATTCCTCTGTTTTCCGTTATGCAAAAATAATGCCCAAAAATAATTTTTTTTAAATTAAATTTTTTTAAATTATTATTTCACACAAACCTTCTACAGGCAAATAATGAAAACATACCAAAAAATCAAGCAAATCGGACTTCACGTTCGCATGTTATGAACGTACATACAAACGAACAATTCATTTTTATATATATAGATGAATATTAATAGGTTTTACTTGAAATTTTCATGTTTCATTTCATTTTTTTTTTTTTCGTATGCATCGTAATGTAATGAGTAAGAATCTACTAGAAGCTCATTTAACAGCAATATTATTTCTGTACAATTTTCTAACACAAATATTTCTTGTATTTCATAAACACTCAAGGTAACGTCAAAGTTGGTCAAAATATACCCTTTTTTATAGCTAGTACTTTTATATTCTATTTGGGATAATGCTGTTAGATTTTGCGGACCAATTAACAACTTTGAAAAAACCAAATGTGCGTTGGTTGAAACTATAACATGATTTGGTTCGAAAGAAAAAATTTTGTCCTGTTTCGCCATTAAAAAATATGAAAATTTTAGCTGAGATTTCTTAGCTAACGTGGGCAATATGTTTTTTCTTGAAGTTGTGACATTAGCATATGCTTTCAACTCCTTGTGCTTAGCTTCGAATCTAAAACACCAAAAATGTTTTGGAGGACCAGAATATTCAATTATAGTCGGATAATGTATCAGGAGATGATGCTTTAGCTTCAGAGTATCACAAAAATATTGAACGTATTGTTGGTTATGTTGAGAAATTAGCTGCCTTAGAAACTGAATGTCACTTTCATTTAAAAAATTTCTCAAAAGTAATTCAATTATTATCAAAATCAAGAGGAAGAAATGCCAAACGTGGTCATCTTCTGGTATCAGATCTCCTACAATTAAAGAAAAAAAACGAATGAATGATTTCATTTTGTTTTGACTAAAAAAATGATCATCAATATGATGTATAAGTTTCAGCTGAAAATGTCTTCAATTTTGTAAATGAATAAAACTTGGGATGTATCCACGTGGAGTTTTGGTAGTATAATGATTTATTGCAGAAAAAGCAAATTTCTAATGACAATCGACAGTAGTGTGACCAATGAAATATTAGAAATCATGCTAGATCCAGCAATTTAGCACTTTTTTTTTTTTTAAATATGCCAAAAATAATGCTAAATATTTTTTCTAGAAAAAAAAAATGCTAAAAATAATGCCAACAACCTCAAACTAATAAAACATTATTTTTTTTTCAGAAAAATAACAGATATTTATTTTTTAAGAATAAACAAAAAACATAGTCACTTCGTGACAAAAAATGTACTATAAAAAACATAAAAATCAGTCAGTGTTAAGAAAATACATTAAAAATGTTGAGCATCGTTTAAGGCGTCCTCAAAAACATCAGTCAAATCTCGCTCCTCATCAGATGTGAAATAGAATTTTGCTGATCCCACTTCTTTTATGATATGGTCTGGAATTGTGAAGCTGTCACAACAATTCTCTGACAAAGTGTCTCTGATAAGAAGAATACTATTGAGCATGTTTATTTTCATTCTGTTTCTCCGTTGATCTTTTACTAGGTTCATGAAGCTGAAAACTCTTTCCACAGCAGCATTAGATATCGGCAAAACCAAATAAGACAAAGCAAGGTTTGATAGCTCTTCATATGGATTTTCATTGGAAGCATCTGTAAATCTATTAACCTCACACCAGAAATCAACAGTATTATCTATGTTTTCCCAAACATTAAGGTGCAAATTCTTCCACTGTGTTTCGATTTTAGTGGCAAATTCAGAATTCATTTTTCGGTTTTTGATAAAATCTGTCAGTGGCTGCTTATGAATGAAAAAGCAAACACTTTTTAACAGAAAAAAAGTTGATTTGCTTCAAAATTTTTTGATTTTCTGGTGTCCTTGTTTGCAACTCTTTAATTAGCTTTAAAATGAAATTTTTGCAATTTTTCCTGAATTCGTTTTCATCTTCCAAAGATAGTAAATGCTGCGATCTTAAGCCCAGTAATTTTTCCTCACATTCAAAGCCAAAATACGGATTTGGCAATAATTTATCGACTACCATGTCTGCGCTAAGTTCACTCTCGGCTTCAGGAAACACTGCGATTTTTTTTATTAAAGATAATATGAGGCAAGATAAATCATTGAAAACTTTGACGAAATCCGCATTATTGCTTTCAAAAACTTTGTTGACCATTTGAACTTCTTTCAAAATAGGTCTTAAAAAGAGAAGGTAGACGAAATTCAATTTATTTTCATACAAATCGCGAAGTATTTGTGCTTTATAACATTTTTTTCCGCTTGCAGCAAGTTTGAAATGAGTTTCCAGTTCTAGATATTGCGTACAAATTCTTGAAACTGCAACCTCAATGGAAAGCCAACGAGTATCGCTTTTTTGAATTATTTTTAGGGGACATTGGTCATCATTTATAAGACTGTAAAGCTTTCGATATTCCGATTGTCTCTGTGAGGATAACGCGAACCAATTGTATGTTTCATTTACCAGAAATTCGATACTTTCTGGAATACTCCCTTTTGTAGCTGCAGATATTGCTAACTGCAATGAATGGCAAACACATGGAATCAAAATTATTTTAGGATTGATTTCTTGTAGTCTTTTAATCACACCGCTTCGAGCACCTGTCATCACGTTAGCATTATCGGTCCCAATACCACAAAGATTCGCAATATCTAATTTAAATTCATCTAAAACAGAACTAATTCCTAGCACAATACCAGCTGCATCAGATTGCTCAATAGGTTGTAGTTTCAAAAATTTTGTTTCACACTTTGACTTACGCTTATTGAAATATCTTATTACGAGTCCTATGTATTTAATGACACTTCGGTCTGTGGATTCATCGATTAGTAAGCTGTACGGTCCGTCACCCACATTCTCCCTCAATTCTTTTTTAAAAAATGGACTCCAGATGTTTTCAATTATTTTCGAGCACTTCGTCCTCGAAAGATTTAAGTTAGAAGAAATCGAACTGTCATGAAAATTTATTGACTTTTGTTAAATGATCTATGGATCTTATGGAAGCGTGTTTTGCAATAAATAGTGCCAAACGAGCTTCTGCTTCTTGCACTTTGGTTTTTATTTGGGATTGCACCAATATAATTTTTTTTTGTCTTGCACAAGAAAAAGGCGCTGCCGCTGTCTTATGTTTTTGTGACAAACTATGCTGTCTGATCACAGATAGTTTAGGCTTTAGCAGACAATTGCAAAATTTGCAATTCACTACCGACTCGTCCTTGCTGTTAATTACTAACCAATTCTTGAAAGCAGGGTTAGTTGTCCAAGCTACCCTTGCCTTTTGGTTGTAATTGCGTTTCATTTCAATTGACGTGCTACTGGAGCTGGAAGGGTTGGCAATATTACGATCGGAATTCTCATTGGTTTGATTGTGCGATTGTTCTTCCGATCTGGGTGAAACTACTGAAAAATACCTGTAGTGAATTAAGTTGAAAAAAGTTTAGCACTTTATAAAAACTAACAATTGAAAACTTCATAATTACTTTTTCATTTTTATTATTCTTTAGTAGAAAGTAGCAGCAGCCGCCATGACACTCTAAATGTAATGAAAATGAATGAGAGATAGCAATATAGCATTGTGCATTCTATCTAAAACAAACACCAAAAACGGTCTCTGAAAGCCATCTATGTATCCGCTGGCGCTCTAAAAATTACAGGGGAAAATTAGTACGCCGGCGGATACACAGATGGCTTTCAGAGACCGTTTTCGTTTTCGATAGTACTATAGTCTATAGATTCCATATACAATGGAGTATGGAGAGCAGAGGAGATATACATGAAAATGTATACGACAGCCTGTCGTCGACAGGCCGACAGTTGAAATTTGAAATATGGAAAGTGTGCGCGTACGAAAGAGAAAGAATTATTGTGTTTGAAAGGTTGATTGTAAGCTTGCTGAATTCGTTGAGTGGCTATGTTCAAAGCCAATTTTGTTGAAAGTTGTGTTTAAGGGTGGTTCACACCTACCTTCGTTTGTTTTGATTTTATTGAACTATCTTTCAATTAAACTTGTATTATTACCGAATTAATGCCAGGTCATGAAAAAGTGCTAAAAATAATGCTAGCATTATTTCATCAAAAAAGAATGCTAAAAGCAAATAAATAATGCCAAATTTAGCATTAAAAATGCTAAATTGGCCACACTGATCGACAGTGACAAAAAACAGTGAAGTTTTTACATAGTTAAACTTGAGAAGTTGTTGCAAATATTCAATTGAGCCGCTGTATGGTTACATCAGTTGTGGTGTGGTTATATCTGCTGTGCTTAAGGTTCTGTTCACAACACATTTCACTTGCAGTCATTTTCAATCGATTTTGACTCAAATGTATTTCTAGAATAGGTTTTGAAAAATTTCCTATTTCCAATGAACCGTAATTAAAGTTTTGTTTACGCAGAGAAAATACCTCCATGCGTAAATAGTATTTTATTATATGGCAAAGGTCGTAATGACAAATTCCTTCGAATATATCATGCATCATGTCTACAAAGTAGTTGTTCACTACATGAAAAGACTTAATTTCATTTAATGGGGAGTATTGGCTAATGCCAGATTCCGAAAAAGACTGCTCATTCACATCGATTAAGTAATTTTCAACATTACGCAATAGTTGTCCATCTTCAAAACTCATTTGTTGAGTTATATTTTTTTTTAGCTTTACAAAACCGACAAAAAAAGTTGCTTGAAAATGATTTACTGAAATCCAATATAGAATTTACGCCTAAGTTATCTCCTAACACCAATCCCAAAATAAATTTTACTTTAACATTGCCGAGAGAAGGGGAGTGTATAGTAATTCCTTCATTCTCTAAATCATTTATTTCACTATTTAGGTATTTAAGTGCACAATCATTTCCAAACTCCTTCAAATCCTTGGAAATAATAAAACCAGCTACAAAAACATGATCAAGCTTTGAATTGCGGTGGTCAGTAACTGCAAAACTGTAATAGATACCACATTGATTGTTGGCAATCCTAAGGGATTGTTTATTTCAAAGTCGTCAAAATATATGAAAAAAGGAGTGCACATCGTATCTGTACTATATGCCACAGTTTTTTGCCGCCATAATCTGCCATTTATAAAACTGGAATAACCATTTTGTATTGAGCTAAATTGTTCAATTTTTTGCAATGCTATTCTAGATTATTGTCCTTTTCGAAATATTTTTTGAATTGAAATTTTATAGAAAGGTGAAACTTTTTAGTTGTTTCTTTGTCATAGACTACTTCTCCATTACGCATAACAGCACCAATAGTTTCATTCATGGAAAATTGAATTAATTCTTCTAAATATCCATTGGCTTTTAACCATGAGTTCAATAAATAGTCAGTTTTGCAATATGAAAATGGATTTGATAAACACTTCATCAATTCTTCAAAGCGGTACTTAGCTTCTTGGCTTAAAGTTTCTTGTTCATAAATTGACTTCAAATGAGCTATGACTGGTGACAAAAATGAATCAGTGAAAAGTTTTTGTATGTCGTCAACATTTTTTCGAGTGAAATTATTATTGTTATAGGCAATACTAAACTTTATAGCAGATGTATACAACGATTGTATAGAAAATATTTCGCTGGGAATTGAACTTCCTAAGTTGGCCAGTGAGCTAGTACTTGATTCACTTATTACGCTTTGAGGTACATTTGCTTTAAAAATAGCCAAATTTTTGCTTTCACTTTTAAATGTTGTTGCTTCTAAGATACTCAATATTAACATGAAATTTAGAGAAATGTCGCTTAAATTTAGTAATGTTACCAAAAGAACGCAAACAAGATTTCTCAACAATGAAATGTACCTACTGAGGAAAGTGAAGATATATTTTGAAATGAGCTACTTATGCTTTTAGGGAAGCTAAATTTCGTTTAATAAATAATATTAATTAATAATATTAATTTTATTTTATTTAAATTCTGGGAATGAAATGAAGATAAACAAAAAAGCTATAATTGAATAAGCAAAACAATGAAACAATTGGTTGCTGCTCATAATTATAATTCGCTATTTAATAATAATTATAGTTCGCTATAATTACGCTATGCAAATATTGAAATGAATACATATAGCTGTCAATGGACATTAAAAAAATATATAAAATATTACGTTGCTTGATTCAAATTGACATTAATATTATTAAGTACCAAATTTAGAATTTTGTTACCAGCCAATAGTCTTATACCTTCAAACAACAACAAAACAGTTTGAAGGTGCTGGTTATTATATGTAGAAAATAAAACTTAAAAACTCACCAAAAAACTGCAAATCAGCACCTTTTATTTACTCTTTTATCTTTAAGTAAAATAATTAAAGGTACAGGTAGGTAGGTATTGAGTCTTTAAGTAGTTTGCAATAGTTGCAAATAAAGTCTTGATTTTGAGCTTCATTGAAGGTCATTCTACAAAGCTCGGTACAAGCTAAATGGTACCACTTGTTACAGGTATCACAGCCTATATTTTTCAAGCCATCTTCTTCCGCATCTGTGTCAAGTTCATCCTCACATAATCCACAAGATTGCTTACGGCTGGCTTTTTTGGAAGTAAGTTTAGAGCATCTTGCTATATTTTATTTCTTTTCTGTAATTTTCAGATTTTTTCGTTCGACTCTTAGTTTTTTTCTGGCATCAATATCACTTTTTTTCTTTTGTCTTATGGTCTCTTGATTTTTATAAAACTCCGACCATTTAGCTGATGAAATCGACATGAGTGATCTTTTTGCCGGTAACAATTTTCTTCCTTTTTTGTTTTTATGGGTTCTGGGTACTTCAGATATTTGTCAAAACTGGAACTTGGCGAGTCTGTATGTGTAAAAGCGGTATTTGCTTTACTTGAACCTGGAGAACCAATCAAATTATTTGAAAGGCCGCCTACGTTCTCAACAGCTGAATTTAGAGACGAAACATGTGGTTTCAAGGGATTTTCATTTTTAAATATAAGTAAGCATTATTAAATATAAGTAAGATTCAACTACCTGTGCAAAAATAATATGTAAGTTCGTATACGAACCATCTTCGACTAAAATTTTGTTCATAACACCTTGAAGCTCGTCTAAATCTACACTTGATTCATGTAAAAGAGCGTAGAGATTTCTGGATTTTGAAATGGTTCTAGTAGCAGATTTTCTCAAAATAGATAACTGAGACCTTTGAAATAATTTATTAACGTCTATTACAAATCTTTTTTTCATAAAAGAAAACTTACCTGCTCCTGTTCCATCGCCTTACTTGTAGAAGGTAAGGGACAATACCCTCGTTTATTGTTCCTTTTTCCGAAAATGTATGTTTTTACTAGTGTCATTTCTCTTGACATTTTCTCCTTCTTTGTTTTTAGTATTATGATAAAAAGACTTTTTCTTACTATCATTTTCCTGACTATTTTTGTTTTCGATATCCGATCGATTAGGGATTTGTTTTCGGGGAGCTCTACAATTTTTACTTATATGCCCCAATTTATTACAATTAAAGCATTTAATCGCATTATGATTAATCTTTATTAGGTTTTTTGACGTGTAGTCTCTAGTAAAGTTTAGAGAAACTCTTCCTCACAATCTTGTCTCTTCTTGAATAGCTAAAGAAGATGCTTCGGCTAATGTTGAAGGTCTTTGACTATTTACAAAAGTACCAACTTCCTCTTTAAGCCTGTTAATAACAGCATTGAGAATATCCTTTTCAATCATGAATAATTGTCCTTCAAACAATCTATCTCTTAAATTATTCTTATATATCTTGAATTCTACGTCTTAGTAGAGTTTCAACCATTTGGATATACTGCAAAACAGTTTCTGCTTTGTCTTGCTGTAAACGAGTCATCTCCATTTGTAATTGCATAGGAGAATACGTTTCTTTGAACATCTTATTGAGTTAAATTTTTAAATCCGGCCAATTTTCAATTTTCTTATTCATAAATATAATTTCCGCCTTTCCGGTTATCTTGCTTTTGATTAAAGGAAATAGGTAGGACTGCTGTTCAGCACTAGCTAGCGACATAGCACTCTGTACATTACTTAGAAAATGATGGATCTTTTGAGGGTCACTATCAAACGGTGTGATTAGCTTACTAAGCAAATCGAGACTCATTCGAGTAGACTCAGTAGACACTGGATTATTAGGGATTAAAGACGAATTGTTGAATCTATTGAGACTCTCCAAAGTTATTGGGTTATTTTCATGTCTTACATTATTGGGGTTTTGTTTGGGTATTGCTCCTTTACTAATCTGGTAATCCCTAATTTTTTGAATTGCGTCCTCTACTAAAGGTAGTGTTTCTTCCCTTTTAAAATCTCCTTCCTCCTCTAAAATATGAAGAAACAATAGCCTTCTATAAATCCTATCCCTGTAGAATACCACATAATCCTCTTCGAAACTATTTTGACTTATTCTATTATTGTCCAAAATTTGAGTTAAGGTCCAAGGAACTTTGTTTCCTCTCTCTTTAGTGATACAAGTGAATTCCCTACTTAACAAATCTTCGCTAAATTCAAATTCACTTTGTGAATTAGCCATTTTTCTAATTTATTTGTGTATTTATTTACAACAAAATTAAATAGATAATTGCTTTTAATTTTTTTTTTCCTGCAAACAAAATTGATTTAATTTTGATAGCTTTATTAACCAAATCTTTGTGATTCTTGAGCAAGGATTTTTCTTTTTGTACAATTTTTTTGATTTTCTTTGGATTTGTATTCTTTCGTTAGGCAATCTAATTCTGTTTCTGACATTTTCCAATTGTAAATTCCCGAAGTAGGCACAAACGATAATACTTATAAACCAATGTTTCATTATTTTAAATACAATCTCACTGATTGGTCTTTTCCTTAAATTCACAAATGTAGTTTTCTTTGTATATCTAATTCTTATCGATCAATTCCAAGATTACGGCAAAAACAATAAAAATAAACTTACATTATAATTTTCATCATTTCGCTGCTGGAACTGCTAACGGCTTTTTGCTTGTTTGTATATTAATATGTATATTTATATATTAAATATATTTGAATCTTCGTCTCTCGCCAAAACTGCACACACAAAAAAAAACAATCTATTTGCGATACCCCCAAAGATTCTAGGGTTGTATCTCGATTTTTCTCACTATGTATTTTATTTATTGGGTTGCACTAAGTAAGTTCTTTTTTTTGTGGAAATTCGAAATGTACTATTTACCGAATTTTATTGATACAATCAAAGAAATTTAGAGGGTATTGAGTTACAAGAACAATCAAACCGATGCTAGGCTTGGATAAAGGAATTTGACACATAGGGAATGTGCAGGCGAATAAAGAAAAGAATCATGATCATTATTATGGTTATGCATAACAGCCAACTCAAACCCTACAATCAATGTTCAGATCTTTTGAGTGAGTTTGAGGTTCGAAGCTTACGTCAGGAATCTCAATGACTGCCATGAAACTTGAACTGAAAAATTTAGTAATATTTGACAAATTTTCCCAAGTGGCACAGATTCGAGTTTTGTTATGAAAGTGTAACTGAATTGGTAACAAAGAGGTAACACTACGGTTTTTTAAAACCAACTTAGTAGCATATAGGTAACTCAATGGTTTTTGAAAACCATTTTGGAAAACTGAAAAAAATATGAGTAACATAGAAGTATACTGACCAAAGTTCTGATACTAAAAAATGTTAGTGTAACAAAGAAGTAACACACGAGTTTCACTGTTACTGATTTTGGCATGTATTTAACAAACAACTGAATTGAAACTACTTTGTTACTTTCATTTTTGACGTATAAGGAAGGTTGCATATCAGTAGCAAATCAGTCACAAATTCTTTTCTTTTTTAACCTAGACTTTGAGTAACAAGGAAGTAACACACAGGTTTCATTTTTATCAATTTTGACATCTTCTTTTCGATAGTGAATTAAAATTAATTTAATATTGAGTAAAACGTCGGTGCATTTACGCATCGCATTACCCAAAACAACTTGCTGTTGTTTTAAAGCATTGAATTGCGTATCCACCTTGCTCTCCAGATTTCCAATGCGTCCCAATATCATCGCTTGAAAAGTATTTTCTTTTTCGTGGGAGAAAATAGTTTGTGGCTCATTCGAGCTATTATGTTCTTCGCTCAAATAAACTACACCAGGTAGAAAGTCATCCAATTGAATGGTGTCCACTTGAGGTGATTCACTTGGGGATGGGGATGGTTGCGAATAGATAACTGAGACCTTTGAAATAATTTACTAACATCTATTACAAATCTTTTTTTCATAAAGGGAAACTTACCTGCTCCTGTTCCATCGCCTTACTTGTAGAAGGTAAGGGATTTAGATGGAAAGTCGATCTGGCAAACTTTGTTTTCTTCCCTCGAGTTTTTCTTGTGGAAATTGCAACATCGTTTTCTGAATCCGTAATAAATCGCTGAGTTTCCGCAACTTTTTCTGCCTCGTCAAAAGTCATGTTCTCCGAAATGACTTTACAAAGGATTGGGCTCCATGTATTTTCATCTACAATGGAGTCTGGATCCTTTGAGAACGTCACCCAGCGAGTAGGAGGCCAAAAGACGTACGAGCCCATCATCCGCTTACTCGGGACGACTTCAATTAAAGGGATTCGTTTTGATGATTTTCTAATTTGAACCACGCTAAATGACATTTTCTTGTGTCCTCAGAAGCTATAAAAAGGAAAAAAATGTTGATAGTATATGTGGGGAAGGCAAAAAGGGGAGCACTAATGAAAACACTTTAGATCAAGTTTAAGTTTTAATTCACGGTATATAATGTAATTTAAAGTATTTAATTTGGTACAAAAAAGGTATATCAAATAAAGGGAAATACGTAGTTCAATAATAATTCAATTGTAATTAAATGTAACAGTCTTAAGTTGGATTAAGTCGTCGCGTAGCGTTTCCTCGTCACTCGTAGCGGGTTGAATTTTGTGTGTCCCTCTTTTCATTTTGTGTTGCGCTTTTATCTCCTTCACTATCCAATTGCTGCGGTTCTTATGCCGTTGCAGAAGACAGACCTAGGGGTAGGTTCGATATCCCACATATATTTTGAAATTTGAGAGATTATCTATTTATTAAAATAAAGGTGATTTTTCTTACTATTTTCAAGGGCCAACAAGTTTTGGATGCACTTGTCCTTGACTGATCGCTTCTTGGCTATTTGATACAGCTTAGTTTTTGTATTTGGGAACGTTTCCATAAGTCCATTATAGCTATCCGGATAGAGGAACTGGAAGTCCTTTTGAATATGGAAAAATTTAAGAAGAAAAAATTACATAAGTGTTGCAACGTTGGGTACAATATATTAAACAAATTTTACATAATATACAAAGTAGTAATTGGGAAATTAACTAACCAAAATATACCCAGTCGGTTTTTGAAAACTCTTTGATATAGTTTTCAATTGATGTGTTTTTCAACAGCTGAAGACGAGAGCCCGAGTGGTTTGCTCCTATGGGTGGCTAGAATTCCTGAGCCATTCAATGGTGTCTTCGCAGTTGCTAAAGTTTTGTATTTCCACTTCGTCAAGGAAATCAAACCTGGATGAAGTTGACGGTGCTGGTGAAGAAGGTCTAGGTGAAGGCGTTCGCGGCAATCGTTTTCTTTTCTCAATTTTAATAAAAATAGCGGGGAACTCTAAAAGTGGACATTCTACTACTTCATATACAATGTTATTCTTAACCAGGATTGCAACTCCTTGATTACTGTCGTTTCTTAAAATATTCAATTGTTCTATGAAGACTTTATGTTTGTTGTTTAAATGCGTTTCTTGAATAAACACTATTGAACATTTGCTAGCCAGAAGAATTTTATTAAGTTCTATTCTTCTGGCATGGTTTACTAGGGACGAAATGTTGAATTGTAGTATTTTCAGATTCATGGCTGGGAGTTTATTAAGAGCTGGTTTACCAAGTCTAGGTAAGCCAGCCTTTTTTGCAGGATTGAGTCCATTCTCTCCATGTTTTTCATGAAGTTATCAATTTTTTTAATTAATGAGTTCATGTCCAGACCAAATAAGTCCTTAGAGAGGTCAATGAATTGGTTAATGGGGTTACCTGAGTCTACTGGGAATGCCGGGTTACGCCCTGCATTTGTTCTGAGTGGATCAGGGCCGTCTGTGTACTGGTTATTTCTACTGTTATTAAAATGACTAGCAAAAGTAACACCAGGTGAGACAAAGTTTCCGTTTGAAATGACATTGGAGAGAACTCTCGCGTTATTTCTTCTTTCTTTAACCTCCTTTAGGCTTTGCTTTCTTTTGCTCTCGAATGCTTTGAAGATTTTGCAGCTTTTAAAATTGGCTGGATGGTTTTCACCGCAGTTTATACATACGGCCCTGCTCCCCTCTTCCCTTAATACCGGACTCATGGGAGTTTGTGCACTTAACGCATTTGTATGCGTTCGCACAATTTTTTGCCAGGTGTCCAAAGTCTTGGCAACGTCTTCACTGAAGTGCACCTTTATTTCCCCTGGGTTTTTCCCAGTAAACCCTAGTATTAAACAAATATTTAATCTTAATAATTTCGTTATGGCTAGTACCAGGTTGGAGTCGGACCATATGATGAATCGACCACACTAATGAGCAAATGTTCATCAAACCACACTTACGTTCTGTCGAGCTCCTGACGTTGTCGCCAACTTATAGGCACTTCAAAATCCTGGTACACGCCGTCAAACTTCTCCACCAGCCACAAAATATAATGCTTGATATGTCTTTTGGTTTTCTTTTATTTGTAATTTTGCACGTAGGATTTTTTGTTGTGTATAAATTTTAGTTTTGTTTGAAATTTTATGTTTAGTTACTATTTAAGGCCATAAGGGTTGAAATTTTTATAATTTTGAAAAGAAGTAAAAGTGATTTTCACACAACCAAAAATAGCGGATGGCCCAAGATTTTATTTGCAAAAAAAAAGGATGATTGCTCGTTGTTGGTTGAAATGAGAATGACAAGACGTCGCTATGCGACGAACTACTTTTGAAGCAAACAGTACTAGATTTGTACATATAATAATAAAGTTAAGAGGGTGAACCATGTGTGGTACCAAACCCTAGATTTTTGATTACGCTGGGGAGTGGCACTGTTCACACTAGATTCGTGTGCACACCATAAATAGATTATACTTGATTTTTGCCTGCTTGGACCTAATAGTTTCGAATAGGCTAACTTTGTCGACATTATTAACTCTAAGCTTGAGCTCCTCAAGAATCTTCCCTTCCGGATAATCGGACGTTAACCCCCTAAGAATGAAGTTCGTTGTTTTGTCTTCCTTCATTGTGAAGGAGTATGCCTGGATATCTTTAGTACTTCTCAATAGGTCCATATGTTGCCTATGGACACTACTATTATTTACATATAATCGGCTTTTACTGCCACGATGCACTATTTTATACGTAAAATCTACCGTTGTTTTTTTTAAATCTGCTACAAGTTTTCTTATGTCTACGTTATACATAATAATGGGAGGACAGTACTTACTTCCGTGGATCTTGTCATCAATTTCAGTTTTTCTATTGTTGTTAGTATTGTTGTTTGTTCCCTCGCTGCTGTCACTTGTTGCTGGTTGTTGATTGCTGCATTCCGGTTGATCGCTTACTGTTGGTTGGACTGGCTCTTTTCGTTCCTTTTCGCGAGTGATTATTTTTAGGTTCAGGATGTTGAACCTGTTCTCGTCCGTGATATCCGTCATTTCATCCTTCTTTTGATGGATATTAAATGCGGTGTGCTTCTTTAATTGTTGAAGCCATTCATCTGGGCTCTTGTTGCACTCGCTTCCGTTACTTTGGTGGGCAGCCGTAATTAGTCTATCACTATTGAAGTTCTTTTTTAGGGATAGTAGTGCCTGGGCAGCGGCAATGCTATTTTTCCCCTGTACGTCTTTAGAAATTTTGTACTTGTTTTTATCTTTATCCTTATCGTGTCTCATTTTGGATGCGTGTCGTGGACGCCGAGTAGGGTTATCCCCTGTGGCGTGGTTTTATTTTACATCAATTTCCTCGATTTCCTTAGTTCTTGGATAGTTTTCCTGTGATTTTTGTGTCTCTAACACGCTGGTGTCTTACAAAATTGACAAGAAACTTCCCTAGAACTTTCAGAAGCGGTGGCTACCACTTTCTTCTTTTCATTTGGTTTTACCGCCTCCAGAGCTTGAAATCAGCATTGCACAAACTCAAGTAGCTGCGTTACAGTTGGATGGGTTCTTGATGATTGAATTCTTTCGTTTAACAGATCGATTCCGATTTTTCACTTCTATAAAAAAATTATAATTCACAATCACCGGTTACGAGTTGCTTCTTATGTTTCTCGTCTAAACTTTTGGGGTTGATAATAAAAGTTAAACTTCACAATCACGAGTTACGAGTTGCTTGCTTTTTTATTATAATCAATACACTGCCAACCACTAGGATGAGGCCACAAATTTTGCGATCGATTTTCGCTTTTTATACCTGGTGGAAGTTTTGTACCCGGAAAAGTTTATTATCAGTTAATAGGTACGTATTTTCCCATTACAAATTCATAAATTTGAAGGGTTTATTCGAAACGACTGCTGGAATTTCCCAAGATCAATTAATGAGGTACTGAAAATAGGTATAAAAAGGTGCTCCACTAGGATGAGGCCACTACGAATATTTCCGTGCAGAAGTGCGCAAGTGCGAATTTTTGTATGAAATATCTAATAGAGTGTTAAAAATAACCGTTTTAATTAGTTTGAAGCACACATGGGTTCCGGAAAAACTTTGACAGCGACAGAAAGAGCAAAAATAGACGCTTTCAAGGAAACAGGACTTTCAGGCCGTGAAAAAGCAAGGAGAATTAACAGGAGCAAGACAGTCATAAACAATTATCTTGCTGATCCCCTTAACTATGGGGAAAATCAAAAAGGATGCACGGGAAAAGCCACAACACCAAGAGAAAATTGGTCGATTCTACGACTTGCCTCAAATTCTACTCCACCAGCGACTATGATACGGGCCAAAAGCGGAGTTTCAGCCAGCATAACAACGGTTCGAAGAATATTACAAAAAAGTAATACTATTCAAAGGAGGCAATTAAAAAAGAAACCAGTTTTGAAGCCAGTACACAAGGAGCATCGCATGAACTGTCTGTGACAATCATTGATTGTCCCGCTGAAGTTTGGAACCTTCTATAGAACTCGGAAGGTTTACTTACTGTCCCCCATCTCCTTCCCTGACAACAGTTCTTCTAGGCGTTTGTCCTCACTCATAGAGTGTCGGTCAACCATGTTACGTGTTTTACTAGAGGAATCGAACCAAAAAAAAAATTGTTATGTTCCGAGGGACGTGGCCTGCTTGAGGGGCTCAGCTAAGCAAGCCGGAATGGGGGGGGGGGGGATCTAGCCCCGGAACACACCCTCAACCACAATCAATAAACATATATCAGGCCGGTTATAATTAGGCTACACTAAAGTTGGACCACAGACGGACTATCGCCACTTCCGGGTACTGCAGTTGTTGAGGCAGTATGCCCTATCCCACCCTACCTTGGGAATCCGCGTGCTCGATTTGGATTCCCCTTAAATATTTGTTTTACCTGCTTTTGGTCTACATCATGTCTCTTCGCCGCCGCTACTCACCCCGCCCCTGTTTATCCTCCTCAGCCTGTCATGCCCCTCTCTGGAGGACTCACTAAGAAAAAAAAAACACTTCAGATTCTCATACGCTTCACTATTCGTAACTAAACATTTATTGTCTTATACAGGCTCTTATATGTTCTTATTCGATATACTCTCTGGTAGAGTTTTATAAATTTGTTTATAAATTCATATAAACTCTCTTGTAAAGTTTCATAAATTCTTTTATAAATTCTTATAAATTCTCTTCGAAATATCCTTACACCAAAACAAGAATATAATTACTCAATTATTAAACGACGTGAGCAAAAGTATTTCCCCCAAGGGCTATCATTAAACCCGACCAAATCTACACGGTAACTAACCCCTACCTACCTCCTAAGAGCTCTTTGAAAGTGGACTGGGCAACGCGACCTGATCCTAACTCGGAATAGTTAACCCTAACGATAGACCCCGTTGAACCACCCTGCTCACTTACACTCGAATCCAATAAATGAATGTTATGATTTATATATAAATATGTATATAAAAAGCGAAAAATAATGTCTATAACTATTTTTACAAATTGTTACTCTATAAAGACTTCCATACTAGGATATTACCCATTTATGGTAGCCTTAAGGAGTACTTCTTAGTAACTAATTTTACTCTAACTAGATAAAATAACTTTGAAAGATTTCTTTAAGAATGGACTAACCCAATCCAGAAGCTTATCAAGCTTTACAGTAAAACAGGTGTCTTAATTCTCTTTTGTTTCGTTTTCTCTTTTTCTTTTTTTTTTCTTGTTTTTTTTTCTTTTTTTTATATATATAGCACTGGCTGCGAAGTCAAATGTGACTTGAATCCAGAAAAAAATTATGGTTATGATACATAGATCTTAATAACCCACAACAATTATCGTTGGGGTGTGGCCTCCCCTAAAGGAATTCGTTAACTAGCTTAAACTCTTATTTTTGCGGTCTCGTATGGTGGGCCTCCACTGTACCCTTTTTCACTTATTAAAAATTTTTTTTTTCTTTAGCCATGCTTTAGAGTAATCGTTGTTTTATTCATTTCAACAAAAAAAAATCATAAACTATGCATAACTTAATTTGTTTTTCTATTTTTCTAGCAATACTTCAAACCTGATGCACCCATTTCACGGGTGTTAGGGATGGGGAGAACCGGTCTTTCCTTATGGGTGGTTGAGGACAATTACTGCCGCCTCCTACTCTGTCGGACTTGTTCTACTGGTTGTGGGTTAATTTCGGCGAGTACGATTCCCTTGTATCGGTGTTGGGTGGCCAGCGACCCAAAATTGGTGTGAGGCGGCCCAGCGGTCCCCTGCCGCAAGAAGGCAAGCTGGCACCGCTTAATCCACCGCTGATGAGGCGTCGGAAAGTTGGCCTTAATTAACCTACGTCAATTATTTTTATTCCTACAATATTTCACAATAAATTCCCTTACCGGCATAGTTGTAAGCTGACACCACAAAAAAATATGGGCGCCTCGTGGGCGACGGGCTGTAATGTCGCTTGTACTTCAGCACCAATCGCTTAGCATTCACTGCTATCGCTCGAACCTCTTTCGCACTAATGCAAAGTTGAGGGTGGTACCGAAGACGACTAAAGAAGAAGACAAGTCACGCTTATATTTTTAGGCTAATTGCCATATATCGAATAATAAGAATGGATTACTCTTCCGATCGACTCCACGATCACAATTGAATTTATTTCCAAATTTATGTTCTATTTATACAAAGCTACTATGTTCGAGTTCTGGTTATCGAACAATCGACCACACTTCGATATCCGATTAAAACGCTTCATCATCACATTCTTTTGGGTGAGCGCCAATGACCTATATTATAAACAAATGCTCATACCCAAATACTATTGCTGTGACATAAACAGCGCGCATGCAGTCAAAGCAATATGATCCCTTATTACTTCTGTCAGCTGGCAGTGGCCTGCCGTTGGGAATCATATTGTTTTGAGTACAATGCACTCTATGGATACACAAGCAAGTCAAGTGTTATGCATTTCTATGCAATGCAACTGAATGTGAGAGGATCGGATATCGAGGCACAGTCGAAGGTTGACAACCCGTTAATAGTTGTAGAGCAATTAATTAAGAGGTCGTTGGCTGTGACTCCTTCACAGGGCTCCTAGCACGTTTCCTCTCCTTTTTTTTTGTTTTAGGTCTCGACCCGCACTTTTAGGTTGTCTACTTATATTTCCCCCGATTTTCTTTTACTTTGTGTTTTTATTTATTTTTCGCGTGCACTTTTACTTTGCGACGAGAATTCTACACTTTTTTGGCACTACCAGCCACTAATTTTTTCTTAAATTTCCGTGTTCTTATTCTTTTAACTTTTTATTATAGTTATTCGGCCGCTCGTGTTCGTTTTTGGATGGTTAATGACTCGTGTTCTATACGATTTAACTCTAGGCATTTTATCCATATTTTTTTCTACTGGGGCACACCTCGATTAATACTTTTTCTCCCGAACATCCTTTTTTTTAGCTCATTCTCCACAATTCGGAAAGAGGGAACACCTCGTTTCGGCCACGTAATCCATTCTTTTCGAACTCCACTATCTGTCCACTTCCCAACAGATGGCATGAGAGACCAAAAAGAAATTATCCTCAGATTACATCTGCGAATTATTTGTTAAAATTTTTCTTTCCATTTTCAATACCCCAACCTAGTGGGCCACAAGTCCGCAACAACCAAGGCTTTCTTGAGATTGGTATATGGCGTGATTGATTCTTGCACGAGAATATCATAAACACTTGTGGAAGTGCTTGAACTACGTAATGAAATTTCGTTTGTTCCGCGTGAATATTTCGAGTTGAAAATTGCGATTCAATTTGAATAAACCATATTGCAGGCATTTTTTTCCAGAATTCTGGTAATTTTACCGCGATCGCGTTAACAATCCTGGGAGAGGAGGCAGGTGGTGGTGGAATTCCACCAGCTGCGTTCTGTTCATCAAACATTTTGAGATTTTTTTTTTTAATTTATCGAAAATCACGCGTTATCGACTCGTGGTCGATTTCCTACCTCGATACTAAAAGAGAACCTCGTTTACAAAATTCACCAGTAATAAAAACAAGTTATCAAAAACTCGAAAATTTGCTGTAAATTCACCCGCGGTTGAAATCTTAATAATTAAGCAAATAATTTGTAGTATATGTTTATAGAATATATTTGAGAACATAGTATATATATTGTAGAACCGAATGTTGGCAGACGAATTCAAAGAATGTTGGCAGACGATTTCCAAATTATACAGCATAGACTTCAGAATATTTGTTTTTATTTCGTATGTTCATATACAAGTTCACAAATGCTTCTATTTTCAAAGGCTTTAAATTTCTGAAAAAGACAGTTAAATAAGTATATAAATCCAATTTTCAATTCAATGCAATTTACGTTTGGTCTTTTCGCATCAACTTCTAAATTCGCAATGGCGGTTTTTTACTTTAAGTTTCTTTTTTAATGTTTCAGTTTACTCTTTCTATATATAATCTATTCTTCTCTTTCTATTGGAAATATTTCTTATGTCTAACTTGAAGCATTGCCAGGCGTGGCAACACCGAATATAAAAAAACACACTCCAGTTCTATGCAATTACTTATATATTATATTTGACAAAAATATGATGCACATTAACAAAATCAATTGCACCATTTTATGACTATACCACTTTCAGACCGTCGCCGTCGTCGTACCGCCGCGCCGTCCGTAGTCGTTAAAGTTCCACAATCGAATGCCTTGTTGTCAGGCATTGAATGAAAATGAAATGGTTGACTGGTTTATAAAATTAGATGACGAATAAAATATTTGACGATGGCTGTAACAAGCCGGCAATAATGTTGGCGACGAATAAAAAAATTATAGCTGTAACAAGCCGGCACTAATGGCGGTGACGATAAAAAATGTGACTGTGGCTGAACACGCCGGCAATGGCTGACCACAAAAGATGACGATGGCGATAAAATAGGGCGATGCCGATAAAGATGGCGATGAAACAATGGCTATGGCTTTAACAAGCCGGTAAAAATATTGACGATAACGATGCAACGATGGCTGTAACAAGCCGGCAATGATGGTGATGACGACGAAAAAATGTGACGATGGCTGTAACAAGCCGGCAATAATGTTAACGATAGCGTAAATTATGACGATGGCTATATTTACAAGCCGGCAATAATGTTGTCGACGAATAAAAAATTATAGCTGTAACAAGCCGGCACTAATGGCGGTGACGATAAAAAATGTGACTGTGGCTGAACACGCCGGCAATGGCTGACCACAAAAGATGACGATGGCGATAAAATAGGGCGATGCCGATAAAGATGGCGATGAAACAATGGCTATGGCTTTAACAAGCCGGTAAAAATATTGACGATAACGATGCAACGATGGCTGTAACAAGCCGGCAATGATGGTGATGACGACGAAAAAATGTGACGATGGCTGTAACAAGCCGGCAATAATGTTAACGATAGCGTAAATTATGACGATGGCTATATTTACAAGCCGGCAATAATGTTGTCGACGAATAAAAAATTATAGCTGTAACAGTCCGGCACTAATGGCGGTGACGATAAAAAATGTGACTGTGGCTGAACACGCCGGCAATGGCTGACCACAAAAGATGGCGATGGCGATAAAATATGGCGATGCCGATAAAGATGGCGATGAAACAATGGCTATGGCTTTAATAAGCCGGTAATAATATTGACGATAACGATGAAACGATGGCTGTAACAAGCCGGCAATGATGGTGATGACGACGAAAAAATGTGACGATGGCTGTAACAAGCCGGCAATAATGTTGACGATAACGTAAATTATGACGATGGCTATATTTACAATCCGGCAATAATATTGTCGACGAATAAAAAATTATAGCTGTAACAAGCCGGCACTAATGGCGGTGACGATGAAATTCCGATGGAACAATGGCGATGGCTATGGCTTTACAAGCCGGCAATAATAGCGATCATGAAGAAAAATTTTACGATGGTAGCTGGAAAATTCCTAGTCGATGATTATGTTCCTTTTATTTTATTTGTGTGTTACTTACACTTTGGCTGCAGCTATTTTAAAAAATTTTCTTGGCACAAATCGTCCGACATTTTTTCACGCAGCCATTGCAGTTCGAGGCACTTTATTTTAAAGAATTTTTAATTTCGCGGTGACTGGCTGGCGTGCTTTAGTCGGCGTCGCTTGGCTAGCGGGATTTTGCTGGCGTGTTTGGTTTATTGTTCTGTTCGAAAAGCCGTTGTTGAGCGAAAATTGCTTTGTGGGTTCGCTTTGTGTAACGAGAGAGCACTGGGGCTCTTGCGGCGTCGTTGGTGCAGTGTTGGTCGTTGGTTGCGGTCTGGCACAGACGTCGGGGTCACCAATGTGGGTTTTTCGTCGCTCAGACGAAACCACTTTATATTTATTTGTATGCGCCGAGGATTTAATGAAACACGAACCAATCAGTAATTTAAATGCAAAGTAACTTTATTGTATTTTACTTTAATACTTTTATACTTTCACTATTCAATTTCTTTAGATTTTGAGTAGGAACAAAATATTAGGTGTAACTCGATGTGACTTGGTTGAATTTGGCGTCAGTAATTTATTCTAGAACATTTTGACATTTATTTTTATACACCGTGGGTGACAAATCAAAATTCTAAACATTCGAAACAATATGACTGTGACTGCGTTCCTGGTTGCTACGAATTTGTTCTCTTTTAGCATCTAGGCGATAGATGGCGTTTCTTTAAGTGATTGTGTGGTTGATTGGTATCTTTAACCACACAAATGAAAGATAAAAAAAAGTTAATTTGAGTTTATATTTTTGTTTGGAAAAAATAACAATTAGTTTGGTTGTTATGATAATAAAATTAGGTAATTTGAATTTATGTTTTTGTGTAGTGTTTATGGTTGCCACAATTTTTTTTTTTTTTTTTTTTGAGTGGTTATTGTTTTGTTGACCGCTACAATCCACAAGATTGGTTTGATTGTTTGACGTCTTCAACAAAACTGATTTCTAAATTTTGTTGTTGGTTTCTTCAATTGAAATCCCAGTTTTGATTTCTTTTGCAATAAAATCCATTTTGTTCTTGTTGCGGCACTTTGTTGGCTCAACAAATGGTGCGAGCAATTCGATTAAGACGACGACCTTTCTCAAACATGCACTACGGCAAGCTGAAATGATTCCAGGCAGTACACAGGACCATATCTTCCACGGAATCTGGCTTATCGCAGCGGCAGCAGTGATATTCTTATGTTTGTCCACATCTAGCACTATTCTTTGACCTCTTAGGTGGCATCTTGTGCTAAGATTTCGGTGGATATTTCGAGTAAGTTTTAAAAGATGTTGCGGCACTTTGTTGGCTCGACAAATGGTGCGAGCAATCTGATTAAGACGACGACTTTTCTCAAACATGCACTTCGGCAAGTTTTGAAAACTTTTATTTAAAGAATTCATTAACAACAAATAGATAAATATTCTTTCATAATTACTTACTTAGTCTTGCTTATGATAATAATTCAAAGTTTAAGCCGCAACTCGTGCGTTTACAATTCTAGGTTATAAATTATCTCAATAAGGCTAGCCGGAAATGTCAGTTGACATTTCACTGTCGTTACCGCCCCCCTACATTACCGGGTGCGTTCTTGGTTTCAACAGCTCTATTTGTTTATTACAAATAATACAATGCTTGGCACTGATTTCCGAAGTACCATCGATCGTCGTATGATCGTCGATGGAAACCATATGTTCTTATGCTTATGTCGTCTTAATAGATGTAGCAAATTTTCCCTACGAAATCTTCTGAAACCTCATTCATGTGGAATAATCGTTCGTTAATCAAACAAATATTTCTTTTATTACTTATTTTATTAAACTTTAAATCACAATATTTTACTACTGAGGACAACTCATCGGTTTGACTACCTAAAATGATTAATCACGTACTTTCGTATGCAGACATGAATGGGGATTGAGTTTGATGTGCCTGGTTAGGTTTCAAACGATTTATCTATTTCAAGGAACTTTGAAAGTAGACTTTAAGGGCTAGCGGACAGTTTGAAATGGTATAAATAAATCATCCAAACTTACTTTATCTATAGCTCCTGTACGCAAAGTTTTCTTTCACTAGGGCCGATGAAGTGATTATGAAAAAAAAAATTTAGGTTTTAGTATTGTGGTGACTATGCGCTAACAATGTGGAAAATTCGAAGAAAGTTAACCAAACACAACTAAAACACAAACTATTGTGAACTTACCGGAAAAAGTAACAAATTGACAGAATAGGCTGTCAAAACAATCTTACTTTTGATATTTTTGAGTCCTTGAATTATACTTTCTATAGCCGCCGGATTGACAAACTCCTCTCTGCAGGCCTATGATGAAGGAACATTTTGGGAGAATTGGCAAATGGTATCATTTCTAGCCTAGCGACTTAATGTTAGTGGTGATAAAGTTTACGTTCATATTTATGGAGTAAGGGAGGCAATAAAGCCTAAGTAATCCATTGGCTTATCATCTTTATGTAGCTTCTTATAAGCTGTCTAGAATTCGACTCGAATTATTCGACTCCTTTATGAAATCAGCGAAGTCGTTCGTATAATTTTCCGAATCAATTTTAGAACACTCAGGATGACTGAATGTTTGTCTGGTGAGTGGCACATTACGGCTGTCATTCCTCGCCGTATCAGCATATGACCATCCGTTTATTGAAAACTCGTTGGGAAGTGTATTTGAGATTACGCCTCTCGAAAAAATTTTCGAGCACCCTGAAAAATTTGCTGGGTGGCCGACTTCCCCACAGTTTACGCATTCTGTTGTCTCTCTACCCATTTCAGGAATGACTTAACATTGACCTTCCAAATGTTTTTCCCTACACTTCACACATCTTACCTCAAAGGCGCAATATTGACTTGAATGTCCAAAACGTTAGCATATAAAACATTGCAGTGGGCCTTGTCTATCAAATTTTTCCCATCTTATTTTTTGAAAAAGGAGGAACTTGATTTTTAACATTTTCAATAAACTTTCTTTATTTTTAACTACGCACGTATACGTGTCTAAACCTATTTCATTTTTCCTTTACCAGCTTGTAGAAAATTCCTTGATTTCAACTACTTCTTTAAGTAATAAAGAGTGTTTTAAAAGAAATTAGAAGTGTCCGACCGAAGCTTCGGCTTCGGCTCTGATCGCACATGGAATTATAACGATGTCGGAAATATTAAAACAAAAAGTTAATGTCATTTGAGTAGTTTTTTTTTTGTATATTTTAAATGTTTTTCTGTTCTATTCTGCTCGATGTAATATGCCCATGCATGCACGCCCTGTATTACATCAAACAATCTATTTTGTTGGTCGTTTCTCGAAAGTGCCAAAAATAGAACAGACTTTCTGTACAAAGTTGGTTATTTCTATAAATTCAAAATATAAAAAAATTAACAATGATAATTAAGGTTGTTATAAACTTACTACGTTGTTTTCTCTTCGAGCTAGTTTGAACATCAAGATAACGCGCTAAAATTTTTAGGTTACATGTGTTCGATGTTGACATTTTAGGCTGCCTTCAGTTCTTAACACGGACAATTACGTTTAGTAAAGTCTTTGCTTTCTTCGCTGCTGTTACTCACGTGGACGTCTTTTCTCCTTGTACTTTTCTCCCGAAGAGATCGCCTTAGTGCATTGAGAAAACGTCGCGTCACTGTCAGATAGATTAGTAAAACCAATATGTTTGCCTTTGCCCGTGATGCCACTTTGTCCGAACTTTGCTGTGCTGCGTGGTGCTGTAACAGGTTGGTTAGGCCAACTGGTGTTTCCGTCCGAGAGTAATTATCAGAACAATGAACAAGTTCCAAGATGAACCATAGCAAATACAAAAATTTGGTTAAATTATATAAATTTTTTTTTTACTTCTTTTCCGACAAAAATTTTTGAACAATGTTTAACATTTTTTATTCATCTTCTGAAGAGGAACAACAATCAGATTTTCTACATTAATATCTGGGTAATCTTTTGCAACTATCTGCACAGAAACGGCAATGAGTGCACCCATTTGTTTCGACAGCTTTTTGTCACTGTTAATGCAATGTTTTTCGTATGCACTTAACTTTGGTGTTGCAATGGAAGCTGATGTTGATGGACGTGAGGTTGACGCAACGGGCGATGTTGGCGAATCAATCTCATCGAAAGTAAACTCCAGAGAGGAAGATAATGTCGGCGATGACATCAGCTCCGAACCAATATCTCCAGTTGGTGGCGGAGGTTCCATTGAAACTACTACCGATGAACTTTTTATCAGGAAAGGTGGGTGGTAGTTGTGCTTTTTGGAAGCATGTTGTTGTTGTGAAATAATTGGAAATAGGGCCAGGATTCTATTTCCCTATTTGTTGCTGCATCATGACCGGCACCATCACCAGTATGCTGCTGTGTGTGTAAGGTATGGCAAAACATTCACAACATTTTTTCTAGGTCTGCCCACCCGTAAATATCCTTTGACCTGTCCATGCTTTCGAGCCATTGTGTTGGTGTAATAGACGCTTCTCTTGGATCATATATTTACAAATTTGTCGTAACTAGATTGTTTTTTTTTTCAGCAGATGGAATCCTGGTTTCCGCACCAATTTTTTTGGAATTTATTTATTAGATTCTTAATTGAGACCTTCGTGTAGTCTTCTTTCTTACGATTACATACCAATGGGCTATCACCTACATGCACTACACCACTATGCTTGGCTATATGACATAGTCATGCCATCCATGCAAGCTACATTTGTTCTACTACAAATTGGGTTCTTAAAAAAAACTTCTTTATTTAGCACTTCCAATCTACATACATTGATTGCTACTTCAAGACTGACTGACTTAAAATTATCTTATTAATAATACCGCCGTCGGTGAATCATCCTCGGTGACATGTTCATTCCTGTTGTGCTGTGATGATGGGATGAACGGATGTTTTTGTTTATAGTTCGTAGTCTGTTAGGTTGATATATTTGCTTGGCTGCTGTATCATCACTTTTTGGATTATACCGTTTATACCGTTGGGACGTTATTGTGCTTAACTTGCATTTCACCATTAAGCTCTACCGACGGGCATGTCTCGCTCTGCTTGTGCATGTGGAGTTTGGCATTCAGTGGTGTGTAATGTATCTCGATATCTATCATCATTGGGTTTGGTGTGGGCTTTCTACACACATGGTGGGATACGGTCTCCGTGCTAGATGGTGGCATATGTTTTTCCCCTCACCACTAGCTACGGTGCCCTAGCTACATGATTAATTTTTGGATGGTGTATCGGATAAGTGTGTGTTTTCCTACCTTTATCAGCTAGATGGCGGCGTCTGTGTGTTGGGGAGAAGAACACAAAGCATGTAACGAACTTTTACGAATGTTTCGTTGCATGTTTCTTCGTAACAACCACCCCAGGTTGGTCAAATAATGTCCGGCCAATAATTATCGAGGTATCTTGGGCGTCGTCATCTACAATAATTACATTTGTTCTCTTGCATTACAGTCCCTACCTTGACCTTAAGTGTCATTTCTCCTGTTGCTCTACATTCTTCAACTCCAAACCCCTGTAGAACCATATCAGTAATTAAAAAAAAATTTAAATTTGCCTAATTTAGGTATATGTACGTGTGTATAAATATATATTTCCTAATATAAAAAATACACTTATAAAAATGTTACTTGTTTTACTTCGTTGCTCCTTGTTCCTCGTTAACTTTCTGCTGACACTTGTTGATAGCACTCATTTGCAGTCGATCTATCGGTTATTTGCTTCATTGCACCTTTCTTTGCACCGTTTAAAACTCATGCGTTTGGGCATTGATATGATAAATGGCCCGGTTTTCGGCATTGATAACACACTGCTGGCAATCGACTCGATTCCCAAGAAGACACTGTTCCAGTATTCTCGATCTTCCGATTGACCCGACGCTCTTGGGAAAATGGGTTGGTTCGTAAATTTCCTCGTTCAACACTGTCTCCTCGATGTCTTTGTTTCGAAACATTCTGTTTTCTTGACTGGAAATCTCGTCAAGTTCAAGTTCAGAATTTTTATCTCGTACAGAAGATTATTGAGAGTTTTTAGCTGCCTGGCGTCGAGTACGGCAATCAGAGAACTATCCCTTAACGCAGATACAATGTATTGAATTGTCTCTGGTTCGCTTATACCAGCTCTCTGAGCCATCGAAGTCATGTTATAAAAATACTCTTCAACCGTTTCCGAGTACTTATTTTAATCAAGAGTTTGTGGTTATCCGATGATATCGGGAAACCTCTAATGAATTCCCATTTGAATACCTCTGTTCAGCGCCAGCCAAATGTTTAGCGCCAACCAAAGAACCACAATTACGTCAAACGTTGATCGCCAGCAAAGATTACCACTCTTAAATTCTCCTTGTGGCAGCAACTCGCTTCCCAGCTCCAACAGTAATCCACAAACACAAAAGGAACGCCTGGTCTGTTGGTTTTCTTTTCCTTTTATTTTGATAAGCACGTAGGTTTTTTTTTATAATATAAAAGTTTCAGTTTTTGTTTATTTAATTTTGTAATCTAGGCCAGAAGGGCAAAATTCTTGAATTTGGAAATACAGCCAAACCAAGAAATAAAATGGCAGATGGCCCAAGAGCAAATTTACTTTAATGTTGTATAGTTGGCTGTTGTATGACGATTGGATGGTCGTCGCTATGCGACGAACCACTTTTCAAGCAAAAAGTACTAGATTTGTACATTGACTATTTAATTTAAGAGGGCGAACCATCAATTGGTACCAAACCCTACTTTTTTGAGAGTGGTACTGTTCACACTGGAGTCGTGTGAACAACCTCCCTAGAAGTGATAGCAACCCGTTGGCTCTCTTGCCATCTCTTTGCTAATCCTTTCAATAGCGCAGTTGCATAAAATAGGCATTCTAGGTCTGTCCACCCATGGAACTGCATTCTGTATCATACACTGCTGACATCTTTTGATAACATTCTTCACAGTAACTCGTATTTTTGGTATCCATTACCTTTTTCGGAGTTCGTTTATGACAGTCTCATTATTCAAGTGGTGGAGGTGTTCATGAAAGTCTTCAATAATCAGCTCAGTGATATGATGTTCACTAGGAAGCAGGATGAGTCGCTTTACTTCGGATGACACATTCATCGCTGCATCAATTCGTCCAAACATTCGAAGAACATTTTTTTCATCAAGGTAGGGTGTAAGCTTGAATGGTTTGCTTTTTACTTTAAGCTTATTTTGCATAAGCATCAGACTGCGGATATTCATCCTTTGATATATACCTACACCTTTCTTTTTTCAATCCGCTTTACTTCGCTCTTGAATTGAATATAAATAAAAGATAGATAAAGGTGTGTCCACCATTATCACATAGGTTCCTGTGACAGAATCTGAATGGCTTAAAATTGCAGATGGTTTTGATAAAGGATGGCAATTTAAAGAATGTGTTGTGTTTTAGCGTTGTGATTTTGGCCGTAGTAGACTTATCATTTTCTTTTATATTCGTTGATGTTGGCTGTATATGGACGGCCCTAAATAACGAAACACTGAATTTGTCAAAATATGTATCAAAAGAGGAAATGAAGCTTTGCAAATCCGAGGTATCAATGTTTACCACCTTAACTGGTTGCTACGGTTGCTCTTCGCTTTCTTCCATTTCAGCTTCTATATTGTGCTTTCAAACTCTCCTGGCACCTTTCAACTTCCTTAATCGCCCCTCTACCATCTCACCAAAAATTTTATATGTATTTGTGTATTTTCAGTGAATTGAGGATTTTGTCTAAACTGATGGGGGTTTTGTCTGAATTGGGTGTTTTGTCTTATTTGGTAGTTTGGATGAGGGTTTTGTTGGCCCATTCTTGGAGATGTATTAATATATTTAGGGGTTGTGATGCTTCTTTTGCTAGGCTGGGGTATGACTCAGGGTGTCCAGGGTCTACCCAAGGAAGCGTCGTAAGACTTGGGTTTCGGCGGTCCAACTTCTCAAAATGAAGACGCGGAGACGGTCGGTTTTAAATTATTACTCTGAATTTATTACTAAAAGTCTCTTCAGGATAAAGTTTACAATGTTTTTACAATTTTTACAAGATTTGATAAGGCCAATAATTCTCGAACGAAGCATAATTTTGCTGTATCCAGGGGCGGCTGGTATAGACCCTCACTCAAGTAAAAGCGCTAACTTCTCTCTGATACGGCGGTGTCCTACGACCGTACTAACCAAACAAATTCAATTCATGCTGCTTCTTCTTACGTCCCTGGGTGGGACCTTATTCCTCCAACCTCATTGGAATCACCTTTCCTTTTCCCTGGAACGACAGCAGAACCTCGGTCCCAGCGTCGTTGGGGGTTGCCTCTATGATTTCGCATCCCCTGCGGATAGTGAAGGGCTTTGTGTCCTTCCGGAACATGGGCTTGATACCCCGAAAAGGGGCTACATTAGGGTTTTGTTGGCGGTTGGCTCGCCTCTTTTGCGCTCGGGTGGGTGGAGGCTGATCGTGGACTTTCCCTGGCAAATCCAACGCAAGCATGCGGGTGCCACTGGTGCTCACCATATCTTCTTGGCAGTCCGGAGAGCTAGGGCTCTGGGTTGGTTCGTCCGACGGGGGGAACAACCGTGGGTCCTTACGGTTTAGACGGGAGGCTGTTGGGTCCGTTAGTAGGTTGCGTACAATCGATGGTTGCCGGCTTCGGCTTAGGGTTCTGAGGAACCGCCCGTTGCAGCTCGTTAAGCTGGCGCTCATTTCATAGTGAGCTCGCCTTGTCCCTGACTGACTTGACCTGCGTCATCTGCTCTTCAGGGCCTGGCGGTGGTCGGATCAGTATGGCCGGTGGGTGGATTGGTTTGCAGTTCACTCGTCGGGTGGTGGTGACTTTGACAACTGGCTCGGCTCGTACTAGCTGCAGTACGACTGGACGGTCTCCGGGGTGGGGTCGACGGGGGTGAGTCGTCTGCCTTTTGCAAGGGTTGTCGGGAAAGACGGGTCGCAGTCTCTTAGACGATGGTCCTGGCTTTTCACCTCTTTCCATTTCTCTTATAACTTCTGGTTTGAGTTAATTTTTTCCCTTTCACAACTAGGTCTTTGCTTGACGGTGGTCGGTGACTGAATGGCATTCGCCTGCGCAATACCAGCTGCGCATTTGTTGGTGTCGACAAGGCAGGATTTTGCCGTCGCTGCGGCTTCTTTCATATCTCGTATATGTGCTCGGGTCTTGGTAGCTGTTGGCATAGCTAGTCTGCGGCCTCCTAGCTCTAGCGTGCATCCTGCCTCTCCTAAAAGGTCCATACCTAATATGGCGTCTTCTGCCATGGTGGGTAGGAAAATAGTTTCTCCTTGCACTATTTTACCATTTAAATTCAGAGACAGGACATAATGCTCGGACGGTACGGCTGTTCGGCCGTCAGCAAATGCTACGGTATGCGGCTGGTCTCGTCTAGCTACTCCGAGTTGGCGGCATTTTTTTCGTAAGCCAGGGCCGATAAAAGATCGCGAAGAACCGGTGTCAACTAAGGCATAATAAACTCGATCGCCAGCCTCAATAGGCAAGCGACGTTTGGCCTTGGAATGTGGCCTCGTTAGTAAAATGAATGTGTGCATCGTTTTAGTGTGGCCTTATGGGTGGGAAAAAAAGAAATTGTGACGCTTCGGCACAGGGTTGAATATTTTTTTTTGTTGACTAAAAAATATTCGCTCATGTCTTATGTACGAATTGTTTTGTTCATTTGTGCAATAAACAAAAGATTCCGCGAAACTGATTGGTTTCATGACTCTTACCAAGCCAAGTGGTTCTCTGAGCCCGGTTAGGAAGGTGTTAAAACACTTTTCTTTATAAAGATTGTTTTTGCGGTTATTACACTAGCTTCTTTTTCGTGAATTTGCACATGATTGATCATGGGTGCCTGAATTTCTATTATCTCGCTGTAAAATTTCTCCATTGTTTTATTGTTTGGTTTAAGGAAATGAAGGTCACGTTCAAGTGAAGTCTCATTTCGCTAGAATTTAGCCAACACCGCATTTATTTCAAAGCCATTGCTGTTACCCACTCCGGCACTTATACCCCTTTATCTTCACGTACCCCTTTGCTGGCACCACTTATGATAATTGATAAAAGTGTGTGTTGGAAAGAGTGTGCTCTTTTCGAAAAATAGTAGTGAATATTTGCAGCCATAATGAAAAATAATATTTTTGAAAATGCATGTTTCTTAAAAAAAAAAATTTATATTTCAAACAGGGAAACGGGAACGTAATCAAAAAGTTAGATTTTGTATTGAATAGGCTTTGAAACGACTGAACAAAATTAAATAATATTCATATTGTAACGTGCGCTTAGTTCGCATTAATAAAACTTTACCTTTCAATTTATTTCTACCACTTTTATTCGATATCTACTTTATTGAATTCAACTCTACTGTTGAAGACTATGCTGTTTTGCATACACTTTTAGATGAAATAATAGAGTAAACGATTTAGATACATTAGTATTGGATTGTTTATTTTGTGCAAGTAAAACTTAGAGTAGAGAACAATGTTATGTATGGTTTGGAGGTCCGACGGCAACTGAACTAAAGCAAATTCCAAATCCCAAGAGAATTAATTATGTTGTACCAAGACATGGCTTTTACTACGAATTTCATGGCGACACCGACGCCAAGAATTCCTATCAACAACAATATTATAGTTTTTAATTCCATTCTGAGAACTGATAACTTGGAATGGAAAATTTCTCATTTTTATAGCAAACAAAGGAAAATACTTTTGAATTGAAATATATTTTCTGCGGGGTTAGATCAAGTGACTTGGAATTTGCTTAGAGGAAAAAATGCAGGGTATTAAACCATCAAACAAAAATGTGTCAACATGAGTAACAAACAATAGAATTAAGTTTCAACATGAATTGAACAGTTACTTTACCTCTATCTCAACTTATGGTATCTTTATACCTCAGCCATTCCGCCACTATTCAATTCAAAGAAGAAAAAATCTTCCCAAGGGAATGAGAAAAAAAGAACTGGTTTCATTTCAAATCCATTAGCAAGGGCTTACAATTTATTTAAATAATAAAAGTGAAAAGTTTTATATAATTAAAAATTTAAAACAACAAAATTCTATAAAGTTTCTACGGAAACCTTGGTAAGTATATAAATAAAGCATTTAAGTACTTTTCTACCTTAAATAATTACAAAAACTTTTCTTTTACCGGTGGCCACTTAAAATTTTACTTTTTTTTCTTTTATTCAAAATTTAATTTTTTCTTTAAATATGTCAATTGACTGTTCTTTAGAATTAATGGAGTTGGCAACCCTGGTTCCAAAGAAAATTTAGCTTTAATCTGTATCTAATGCCACATGTCATTATGTACCCATAAACAAGGTGATTTTGGAAAAAAAAAACGAATTCAATAAGTTTCCTAGGAAAAGCGTCAAAAAAGAGGTTTTACTCACTTTGAAGTCAATTTTCTGGCGTACTCCGGTCCCGCGTAGTGCACTACCTGGAACTGGATGAATCGCTGCAAAAAAAAAATTTAAGACAGTCGCGAAAATTCGTTTTCTTTTTTTTTTCTTTCGTTTGTTGGGCGGGTACTTCTATTTTCTTTAATTTACTTCCTTTTTTTTTCTTTACAAAATTTTACTATAGTAGAGGGTTGGCAACCCTATTTATTTCAGGATTTTATCTTGGATTTTTTATTTAATTAATATAATTATTATCTGATACCAAAAAAATATGAACCCGCGGGTTGCCATCCGGGGGTGTCCATCGTCCGTAATTTATTTTGCGGACTCCGACTCTGCCAGCGCAGGAGAGACAGTATCGTCCTTCTCTGGTGTCTTCACCGGCTCGGTCAACTTGGGCTGGGCTATATCCGGCTTCCTTTCTTCTGAAACCGGCATCTGGTATAAGGCCTCCAGAACGGCTGGTGCCAAATAGTTTCTTGCGTTTGCGTAGAGCTCGGTCCAATCCGGTGGGTCGGGATGTTGTATTGAGCTTACGTATGGCTGTTCCTCTTGCCACTGAGCCTTGTGTAACGGTGCGTCGTACACGTAGAGGGTTCTATCCTTAACCGATACTGCATTGCTTACTCTTATCGCTTCGGTGTTGGTCGTGGTTGCAGTGTACTTTTGGTACTGGATTTGTTTCGTTGTTACGACCTGGGATAGATGAGACACTTGCTCTATCCACGCGCTGTATGTTGCAGGTGTTGGCACGTCCGATTGGGTGCGGTCGACAAGTATAGGTATGGACTTGGCGGTGTCAAAAGATGTCAGGTAGTAAAGCAGCTCCTGTCTGTTTGCCTTGTTGAGAGGGTGCATGAAATACGTGTGTTTTTTGACCGCCACGTTTTCGAAGTTATCTGTAGCTTGCGCGCGCTGCAGGATGTTGAGTTTCTGGGTCCACCGCAAAGTCAGGTGTGATGGGACAGGGCTATGGAACAACCAAGTGCGGGAATTGTGAAGAAGATAAGAATAATCAAATCACAGACAATACTCATCTCTATGATCACTAAAAAATTTTACTAGAACCGATTTTATTTCATCTATTGTCGAAACAATACTAATATTTACGAGTTCTTATGCAGAACCTTTCAATTTATTTAAAACCGTTCTATAAATCATTACATTTTGATAATTAGTATTGTCTTTTGAATCGTAAAAATATTTTACAATCGAGTCTACAGATTCTATAAATAAATGTAATTCGTTTGGGTCACCATTAAGATCCGGAATTGTTTCCGCATGTACTTTTAAGAACTGTTGACCATTTGCCATTTTTTTTATTTTCAACAGACAGATTTGATAGAGAAGCCAGAAGAGAATTTACGTCACTGGGAGAGGAAGTGGAGGGATTGGTTAGTTCAGTCATTTATTACTCACAAAATTAAAGCCATTTGAATTCACTTTTTTTTTTTTATACTTTTGTTCACTTGTTCGTTAGTTCCGACTGCGGCAGTTATGAAGAAGAAAAATGAAACTCTTTGATTGATGGTTTTTGGCACTTCCTTCTTCGGGGGGTATTAATTATATTATATGTTTTTATCAAATAAACTAACTTTAGGTTGATAACGAAACTTAAATACCGCGTACTATCAAAACAAATTAAATTAATCTAAAATTAAGCACAGCCGGCTGGCGTGCGAAAAGAATGCAAAATGGTGTATGGTAGAATGACAGTTGGAAATGCCGGCAGGAAATCAAGAGTGCATCCAGCAACAAGTATATGCTGCCACCGCGACTAGCTCAGCTGGGTGTGTTCGATAGGTTGATCGAGTGGAAATTTTTTAAATCGAAGGTTAATAAATTCTTAATAAAATTGGTAAGATTTTTGCCCCAATAAGACTCTAAGAATGTTCGAAAAATCCTTGAAAATTAAGGATTTTTCGAAGTGAAAAATAAGTACTGAAATAAAAAAAAAAAATTAAATACTTAGCTCTCTTCTACGACAAAACTCCTGGACTTCTCAAGAAAATATCTTCTCCGCACTACTCTCAATTTGTTTCCTATAAACTCCCAACTGGAATTTTCCGCAAGGTCGGTTTCATAATTTATCTCCAAAAATCCAATTAAAAAAAATATGAAAAAAAATCTCGAATCTCCAAATAAAATCGCTATAATCTCTAGGACGCTTTCTTCTAGATCTTTCTTCTTTTGCTGCCAAGAATCAAGAGGCCATCAAGATGGCGGGTTTTTCTCATCCATGCGGCATCGGCTATCCGGCCATCCTCGTCAGACCTTTAAGCGTGGTGCGGGCACATGAATACATTTCACTAAAACAGCTTTTAATGAGTTTTGACGTACAATCGTTTGATCTAAATGAGTGATTGTGTTGAACAGAGTGATAAGCCCAAGTGCCTTCGTTGATGGCATTTTTCTTTGAAGCTTCAGACGTTATTTGACCACAAAAGCTGTTCAATTTTTTACTGGAGGCGGCAGCAACATCACAGCTTTAATGTTTTTTTGTTTCTATATGCTGTTGTGTGTCGAACCTTCCTCCAATGGCAATAGAAAACGTCGATACACACGTGCAACATTTCACTACGTCTGGTTTTTCCGATGAAAGAGTATTCTTTTTGCAGATCTTGATTGAAAGCACATTTTCTTTTTGGTGGCATTACGGTTTTCTCGAATGTATTCTAATTGATTGTACAGAATGTAGGGTTTTAACTTTCTTTTTCAATGTTCACGAAAATATTTACCTTTTTCAATGATACTTGATAGACATGTACATAATATGTTTGTGTTTTCATGAATTCAAACAAAGTTATTATGAAAACTGTCAAGATGGACTTTGGAAATCTGAATGAGTGCGTTCAGAGCGCTTACAAAGCATTTCCTACCATTTGACAGAAAAAAAAAGTCGAGACAGATTGCAAAAATACGGGACTGTTCCGGGAAAACTGGGAAGGATGGTCACTGTGCAGATTCCCCAATGGAATCCAGAGAAAAAATAAGAACACGATGATGGCACGTGAAAATTTCTCAATTTTGATTAAAAAGATGTTCACGTTGATTTTTTGATGATTTCTTTATTTTCTTTTGTCTGCTTTACACTTGATGTTTCGTTTTCTTTTACTTTTTTGATAAGTTACTACGTTAAAAAGATTTTACTTGTTTTGGGTTTGCGATAAATTTTAATTCTCCAAGAAAAAGCTACTTGATTGATTGATGGCTGCCAAACGATTAAAAGAATAAAATGAAGTAGTCACAGCGATGCAATGCGATGACGGAATGACGGCGAAAAAAAAGCAGGATGCCAACGTAACAAAAAATTATTAATTCTTCATGTACCATGAAAGTACTACACCTAAGGGCCTGTTATAAGTTATTGTAAATATTTTCAAATTATTTCTGATTTGAACAGTCACCGTATTTATACACAACTGAACTTTTATTTCTATCTTAAAGTAAGTTCCGCTTTTGCATATTTCTATATCCGATTGAGATATCATGTGGATAATGGAATCGTGGGAACAGACACTACGTCAGCATAATTCTGTCGTACGCATGTTCCCATTGCCAATGCTTATGATACTACGATCGGATATGAAGTGTCATATTATTATCGATTGTATAATGTACATATATTATACATAACTAGCAGGCAGGTGTGGGTACGCCTGGCTTCTCCTTCTTGGAATATAACATATACTGCGATATCACTATGTCTTTTTTCTTTTTCTTTATTTTACGATCTACTACAATATATAAAAGGGCGATCAAATCATATTTCTTCAATATATAAACCTATTGAACAATCTCAAATTGATTTTCTTTTTTACCGTATTCCTTGATCTGTACTCCGTGGTGTGAGAAACTTGAAAGAGATCGATTGCGATTAATTTGATATACTCGATCAATAATCACATTAATTCACTCTTAACACTATCATTTTATAATCAAAACTGACCGACTGATTTACTTAATTACATATGATAGTTAACTATACGTTACTTAACACATACTGGTAATTTTTGCTGTGTTGGCACATAAGAGGCCTAACGATATGCATTGTCAGATATTTGAATTATGAATTAAATTTAAGATTAATGATTAATATACAAGAGAGTAAATTGCTAGTATTTTATAACTGTAGGAGTGTTCAGTTCCTGTTGTCCATGGAGTTAGTTGTATTTTGGGGCTGATGAAGGTCGGAGGTGTAGGAAGAGGAGTTGTTGAATCTTGATTCACCTTTTTAATAAAAAGAATTAATATTTTAATTGTTATAATTTTTACTTTCTTTATTTTTCAATTTCAGTTTACTATTTTAACTTCTACTCTTAATTTTCGGTCTTTGCAAATAAATTACTTTCATCTCTGATTCTATGACTAAAAAAATTGTCTTGTGCTGTCAGTTGCTCGTTTTCATCTCTTTTATAATTTCGAAAATGACGACGTTGACAAAACTGCGTGCTGTTTTTTGACAATTCGTGTCAACGTGGAGGTTTCGAAGTCGTTTGTTGCAGCATTGCCAGGTTTGGCAACAGGAGTTATACTGTCTTTCGCTTAGAAAAATGCTGCCACATTCATTTTCACCTGCTACCGATCAGGAAGATTCACCGTGAATTACTTTCTCTTGCTATATTGAATTCTTTCGAAATCAATTCGGCACAACGTCTCTCGATTTATGTAAATATCCTCTCCTCCTCTAGTGGTGAAACGTCGAATGTCGTTATAGAGTCGCATTCTTATCTCTTCAACCGTACTTGATGGTCTCAACGGTTCTGCCGTTGATTGTTACGCAAATCGGTTATCCTTCTGACACGATTCGATCTTCCTTTGCCTTCCTTATGGCTTCCAACTTAGGGTTAGATTCTATGAGGGTTTGTAACCCTGGGCTGTGGCCGGTTGAGAGAATCGGATGTCTTCCAGAATTGTGATATAGTCGTCCATTATTGCTGCCTGCAAGTATAAATTTAATGGGTGTGATGCTTAATTTCAACAAACAACATATACAGAACTACGACGAACAACACATAGACAAATGTTATTACAAATTGGTTTCATGTTGTCGTTTTTGTTTCTGCTGTGTCTATGATTCAATTGATAAAACAGCCAAAGCTGAAAGTCTTTCTTGGCTCATTGTGTTTCTCAAATAATTTTTTATTAATTTTAATTTTGAAAAACTTCTTTCAGCAGAGGCTGTACTTACCGGAATTGTTAATAAAATTCGGATGACAATGTAAATATTTGGGTAAATTTCTTTCAAGCTATTTTCTGTTATGTATGACAGCAGCTGTTTCACGTCTTTAATGAAGTTGGGTAAATTCGGGATCATTGTATTTAATTCTTCATATAATTCAAATGGTTGGAAGTCACTGCTCTCACCCACACGCAGGACGTTATGTAAATCGTTACAGTGTTTTAATATTTGCTCCTGTGGCATATTTTTTAGCGTGCTTAAATCATAGAGAAAACCAAAGTCTTCAAAATGTTGATTTAAAGACGTAAATCTTAATTCCATATTGTTTATTATAGAATCAATCATGGTGTAAAAAAAATCTGTTTGATACCGGATTTTGGGAGACTGTATAGGTTCATCGCTTTTTTCATAATCGAACATCCTTTTCTTTTTGGCTACTCTTTTATTCTTAAACTCTTTTGGCAGGTCATAACAGCTTTTCTCAGTAAATTTCCGAACATCAGACAGGGATTTCTCCAATCCAGTTTCCCGATACTCTTTTATCCATTCACAAAATGTGTGTAAATGTTCAAGAGCAATGCTTAAATGAATTTGTACTGATTGCATAATTTACTTATTATAACACGCAATAATATCTCATACCACACATGTAAAGATACGATACATTCTAAACTTAACATTTCATTTAGTATTGAATCGCAATCACTGAGAGTGTCTGATTCCTCCGTTTGATTTTTTAAGTTTTTTATGCATTCAATCACTTCATCAAATTGCAATAATACGGCCTTTACTGCTTCGACTCTACTTTCCCATCTTGTGTCTGATAAAGGTTTTATAGGTAGTAAGTTTTAATTTTCCTTTTATAAAATCCCAGCGCTTGCTTGATCTTGAAAATAGCAAATAAATTTTTTGTATGAATCGATCCTTGCCAGACAGATTAAAACGAGACTCGTCAGTGAATAAAACTTTTGTCCATTGCCTCAAGTTCCAATTTCGATGATCCTTAGCATACGCTAAACGAGCTCGACGATGTCTCGCTGTCAACAGGGGTACACGATTAGGGTGTCGTGCGTGTAACCCAGTTTCGCGAAGACGGTTGATGACTGTTCGAGAGCTAATGTTTCGTACTTGATGCCGTCGTCTATAAATTTAACATTTCTGATTTACATCAATATTATTTTCGTTCCTCGTATGGTCAATTCAGGAAATAGACTTCTGTTTTCCATTATGTAGATTAAAATGAATTGATGATCGTACGACTGTCCATAATGAGCAATCACAATAACTGTTTTGAACAATTTCCGAATGTGTTTCACAAAATTGGAAACAACATTTCCGTCTTTTTCAGTTTAACACATTTAGGGTTGTTTTACATTTTTGACAGCAATGTAGAGTAGGTAGGTGTATACAACTATCACATTTATGTTGAAACACACACAAGTTTGGTTCATGTATTTTAACCGGATAAACTGTTGTTTCATCTTCAAATATTTTTTCTCCTACTACCTTCTCTTGTCGACTCTCCAAATCATAGAATATGTACAAAAAACTTTCGCAATTGGGTATTCTTTTATCAGGTTGAATGTAACATAAATGATTTTCTGGAACATTCTCCATGCAGATTTTACAGTAATAATTTCCACAGACATGATCTCGATCTCGTTTCGAATTAAATGTTTTCAAACAACTTTTACATATTTTTAGTATTTCACAAATAGAATTTCTACCGGATGGTCCAATTGTTTTGTGATTATTAAAACATTGATTTCCTCTAAAACTTCGATTGCAATCTTCACATAAAATTTGTTTTGGACTTTGGAGTATTACTACATTTCGGAGTTTGTTGACATTGAGGACATGACACCTCACATCTGTGTGATTATTTTTTGAATTGTATGGTATATGACAAATTTCACAAAAACATGAACAGCAAAATGCCGCTGTTAGTGATGTGATAACGTTGTAATGCTGATTATTGTATAGTAAGTTAAAATTTTTCTTTTTTCCAGGTATGATGCTAGCTCCTTCAAAAATAACTTTTGTTCCTTTTGTTCCGTGTTCATAGACAGTGATCTTATATTCCTGTAAGTGATTTTGGAATGCCGTCAACTCTAAAATTCCTGAGCCTTCAGGGGGAATAGATATTTTCACATCATCTATGAGTTTTAAAGCTCTTTGAATTTCAACCTTAGGATTATTTCTTCTAATATGATTAAAATTAGCTTCTTTATCCGCAAAGGCTTTTGCTACAATTAAGGCACGAGGTAGGCTTAAATTATCTTTGTTATTTATCGATATGATTCCTTTCCGTTTAATGCATTCTTCTTTTTCCTTTTCCTGAAGAAACTTTTACAGATGTTACAGTTAAACAAAAATCATCTGTACTCAAACCTTGAGAATTGCTCTGGAATATTCTGCAAATCATATTCCATACATCCTCTAGTTTTAATTTTGAGCAGTCTTGGTATTGGTAATTGATCCAGCCATTTCCTCGTTCGACATTAAAACTTTTACCGCAAAAAGTAACACCTACTTTGTCTGTAGGGTTAAGTCCGGTAACTGCATGTTTAATCATGTCTTCTATGACTTTTTTAATCTAGGTAGTCGGTTCAACATTATTTGGAACTGATCTTATTCTGAACTCGATTTTACGCCCAGTTAAATTAAATCTTTTGACTTTTACCAGCACATCGCTCCCAATACGAATTTTCTAAAAAGTTTTTGAAAAAATACCAAAAATAAGTGGAAAGAACTACTCAATGATAAAATGAAGTATTTTTTGTTTTAATTTTTTTATTTTTCATATTAGTTTCTATAAAAAAAATCGATTTTAGTTTTTGAAAAAATACCAAAATAAGTGGAAAGAACTACTCAATGATAAAACGAAGTATTTTTGTTTTTTAAATTTTTTTATTTTTCATATTTTTTTTATTTTTAATATTAGTCTCTATAATAAAATCGACTTTCATTGACACTCTTGAGCACATTTTTATGGCGAATTACCTCTGGCTCTGTAAGGATTCCCTGTTGCAAATTGGCGTTTTGTAGGCGGAATTGTTCTTCTTCATCAGGGTTTTCGTTTTCGTCATCAGTGTCCGGTTGTTTTTCGTGAAAGGCTATGTTGAAAGTTTGATTATAAGGCTCGACTACTTCTAAGCTGTATCCATCCAGTTTCCTTAAGTGTTCGTCGGTTAGCTGCTTGGCACAACGCTTCGGCAGATAAACTGAGTTATGTTTTAACTCTAGAAATATCTGCTCTCCATACACGGTATTAACGCGTTTTGCACTTATTATGTTATATTTAGCTTTTAATTTCAGATCCTTCAAGCTTTTTAGCGGTTTGTTGTTTGAGGGTTTGATAGCATTATTAATTTCGTTTAAGAAAGACATTATTATTATATGTTATTTTAATAAAAATTTTAGAAACTCAAATCAAACAAACCAAAGTAATTGTTTACTAACGTAAAAGTATCAAAACTGAACTGATCATGAAAACCAATCACTTCGAGCTTTTATACTCTCTACCTCATGAGTATAAACATAAGCAAAACTATAAAATTATGCTTATCTAAACAAGAAACTCGCTTTTCTTTTCAATGATTCATTTTGTGTCATTAACTTAACATTAAAAAAAAATAAATAAATCATTCTAACTGTATGTTGAGGATATGATAAACTCGAGTCATAAAATTTTTCACCGGATATTCGCTGAGGATATCACGTTTTTCTTTCAATCAAAAATAGGGTCTCTTTGATCGCCAGAATTTCCGCTTTAGAACACACTATACATTGGCTCAAAACCCGAAAGAAAAATATCCGCTCAAAATAACTTTTTAAATAAATAAAAAGAGTTTAAAAAATCCAAAAAATCTTTATTCAGAGAATTAATTAACAGTAAAGAAACGAACAGACGAAAATCGACCGTACGTTGTGAAATTGAAATTGAAAGTCCTGGTCGCTGCAACTTCGACTTCTCTAATGATGCTGTCCGATCATTGGCCCCGATTGCGGTTGTCGATTGACTAATCGATACTCGACTTTTGTCGTTTTCGATCGACATTCTTCGACCAGAAAATTATGAACGAAAGCTGTCGACCGTCAAATCGAAGAATGTCGATCGACAAAAGTCGAGTATCGATTAGTCAACCGACAACCGCAATCGGGGCCATTGTTTTCTGTATCGAAGATCGTCTTATGTTTATCTTATCGGTTGTTTATGGCATTGGAGATTTTCCAATGTTTATTCTGGTGGTGGTTGTTTATGGCTTTTCAGACTGTCCGATGTTTATATTAGAAAATTCCATTTGGACCCTAATTATGATATACCATTAAAATGTGAGTGCCGTCGTTGCTGCGGTCTCAAGTGGCTTGGGAATTGTGCTAGGGGTTTGAGATGTAGATGTGTACGTAACTCGCGCGTGAAAAATTTGCCTCCCTCAAAGCCGCATTTGAGAGCTGGCGAATTAGTTTTTTGTCAATTTATTTGCTTCAGATTGAAATGAGCATGATTGCATTGAACAATTTCTCGCGTTATTCTCGAATTTTTTATGAAACCAGCAAATTGATTTATTTTCGTTTCGAGACCTACTCTGCGAACGGGGTCTATCTCCATACCTATCCCTTGAAAAAATTTTGGACGCTCTACTAAAATTGTTGGGTTTTGAAAATTTAGTTTCAAGTTGTTCGATTTTAAAAATTAGTTTTTGTAAAAGTTCGGAGTCAGAACCAGAAACTGGAGGTGAATTAACTTGGGTGATATGCGGAGCTGGTGAGGATTGATGGAGTCTATCGGCTAAAACGAAGAGCTCACTTTGAGTTTGAGAGTTCTCAACTGCCATGAGGCAAACACGAATAGTTGATGGAAGTCGATTTAACCATAACTTCATAACTAATGGTGGGTTGACGAGATTATTCCCACTTGCCAGACTTTCCATACTCCTATAAAGCTCAGATGGTTTCATATCTCCGAGTTCAACTTTGTTGTCTCTATTAGAGAGTCCAAACGCTTTTCTTCACTATCCCGATTTCGTTCCAGCAAAATTTTTTTAAGGTTTTCGTACTTTTCTTGCACGGGAGGGGAAAATAAAACGTCGGCGATCGATTCCATTGTTTGATTATTCAGTGACGCCACTAAATAATCGTATTTTGTATTGCTTGTACTAATATTTTTTAGTCGGAACTGCGTTTCGATTTGAAGAAACCATAAATCGGGACGATTATTCCAAAATGGTGGAATTTTAATAGATATTAGTGAAGCTTGTTGAATGGAAACGGTAGCGGCTGGTGTTAAAACCTCGTTGCTTCCCCCTGCGCCTCCAGTAGTCTTACTCGGCCCTAGCGAGGTATCCGTTCGGAGAGGAAAATCCTCCGATTTTGTACGATTTGGAGAACTTTCGGTTCGAGGTATTCTTCCGAACAGCTTTTCGGAATGTTTCTCCGACACTATTTTAACACACCCGGCGAACTGCGTTGAAGTGCGATTAAGCGCTTTATTTGTGAAATTTTTGACAGCTGAATGCAATTCTTTTTCCGGTTTCGTCCGAAGCAAATTCTTCGCGGAACAAATTGCATTTTAGAAAACTAAGCTAAAAAATGTAAGAAACTTAAAGAAAACTATTTTACTACATTGCTTACAGTTGAATTTGTGTTTACAGGACAAGTGCAAACGAAAAAACAAGTACTCAACAATTCGAGCGTTTGGTGAGGACGACGCTCTGGAATTAAAGAGAGTCGTGATTTGCCCCTCGATAGTTGGCATTAACTGCTCTTATCTTCATTTTATAATCACAAATCTTAAACAAAACAAATTGAAGTTTATAAGGAAGTTACATCTTATTGCTAAATAAGATTATTACAATCATCACGTTAAGACTCAAATGTCCCTTGCGATTAAGAAATAGGTGCTTGTTATCTGAGGGTGCAACTATTTGAACATGCGTGCCATCGACACAACCAATCACTCCAGGGAAGCCAGTTTTTTCAAAAAAAAAGGCTTTGACTGTTGAATGTTTTCTGTCATCTTTAAAGATATCCATTTATTGCAAATAGTCTGTTCCATTATATCAAGTGTTTCCTTGAGAATACTTGAAAAAGTAGTTTGGCCAATAACACATTGGTAATCTTTTCCTATTCCGTGCTGGTAGCTACCCTCAGCAAAAAATCTGAGACACGCCGCTAGTTTATACTCTGGTGTAACGGCATCAGAGCGACGATCGTCCTTGTATTTACCTTTTATTTGCTGAAAGACGTATTCCATTGCCGGTTTATTAAGACGAAAGTTCTTTTTAAATCTGTAAATGAATTGGTTAATAAAGGTTTTCCAAATCAGAACTAAGATAACTAACGCTGTATCAGACAAATCGTTCAATTTGCTTTCACTTCTCAGAATCCTTATTTCTTTGTTTCGTGTCCTTATTTCTCTGGACTCAGCTTCTAAAAATAACGCGACACTATTCATCTTTAATGTCTAGTTATTCTAAATGAATAACTTTTTATCGTTTATCTTATTTGTTGACTTTTGTATTTTTGTTTACCTGTCATCTGTAACGGATATATCAATGGATTCTCTTCAATCCTTTTACTTTTCTCATTCTCATTCAAATAGCTTGATTCTTACTATCCTCACTCGAATTCGAATTGAAACTTCTTCCTTCTATAGTTCATAGAAATAAAATTTAACCATGAATTCCATCCTTCACAGAAATGGAAGCAGAATGTCGTGGAGGGTTCCTCACCTCGCTACCACGGAAACTGACCTCCATCTTTAAATTATACGCTTCGATGTCCTGCATACTATTCCATCAACACCATTACCTACCGACTTAGCAGTCGAGCTATCTTCTGCACGGTAAACTCTCCACAAGTCATAATAACTGACATTTTCCGCGGCTCCTCTAGTCCGTAGCTAAATTTTTCTTATTATTATAACTCACTGAACACATCGATCGCATCCTTCATTTAACTCATAGGTAGGTCGCGAGAGACACAAAAAAAACTAGGGTGAGATCAATCACCTTTGGTATCAGAAAAGCTACCATTCTTCTCCTCCCCGACTACCTATCTTAATCAAAGAAGTTTCTACCTCGTCTTACACGTTAAGCGGGGTTCAGACTGTCCAATTTGTTTGTCAAGCATCGAGTTTGTCAAACAAATTTGATAATGTGGCCGCTCATCAACAGGCTTGTCAAATTTGCTGGATGGTTTTCAAATTTTTTTGATATTTTTACAAGTTGGACAACAAGTTGGATGAATGTGAACGCAAGGGGGCGACTTTAGTCAAGGACATAACGAGTTGGGGCTTAAGCAAAATTTTAGAAGGTAGAGAGGCATTTCAATAGAATAAATTTCAAAACGGAAAGTGCGAGAGACCCCTCTAAATTGTTTAAAAACACTTTTAACTCTAATTTACTTTTTATTCTAATTTAACCTCACTCCGGTTTTTTTTTTCTTTCAGAACACGAAAAGTTGAATGAAAACATAAAGTGCAGAATAAAACAATTTATATGTATATATTTCACTGTTTTATTACCAACAAAAGCCTTTTTTTACATTTTTAATAATTTATGATATGTTGTATTTATCAACAAAACAGCTGATCCGTCTACTTTGACATTTCTTGAAAAAGTGCTGCCAAATAAATATATTCTGGTGTGGGATATTTTTAATTTGAAATTGTGCAAGTAAGTTTTTTGTGGTTTAAAAAAAAAAACTTTTATGAATTCTAACCACAAAAGTAACAATCGCGCGAATTTCTAACTTTTTAACCTCAAAAAAGTTTGAATTTCTAAAAATTCATAAAAATTTACACTTTCTAACCTCAAAAAAGTTTCAATCTCTAACCACAAAAGTAATAATAGCTTAAAATTCGCGAAGTAAAAAAATTTGAGATTTCAAGTTGGAAATAAAAAGCGTCAGTTTAAAGTGTTGCATCATTTTATTGGCTAAAATCACCATAAACAAGTTTTACTGCTTTTATAAGTTGTGTAAAAGGGTCTTGCATTTTCGCTCCACATTTCTTCGCCACTGGTATTCCACTATCCAGTTTGTGAAGTTGTTAGAGTAGTTGTCATTATAAAAACGTCTTTTCACCACTCTCCACTGCGACTCAATTCTTTAGGTGTGAGTCCCATCTTCTGCCACAAACGGGTTGTCTGGGTCACTATGGTTTACTTTCTTATGGATATACCCATGCTAAACAATCATACGCTCTCCAATAATCAGTATGTATAGTTGTGCCCAAAGCAACATGCTTTTTTATGATTGGTATCAGCACCTTGAATAAAAATTATATTAATACAATAAAACATTGTTAATTTAAAAGATAGATACCTCGGCACTCCTAATATTATCTGGGCATACTTCCAACCGCCGCACAGTGTGCAATTTAAGCATTCTAGGTGGGCAAAATTAATGCGCCTGCAATATGATAAAATATGCTTCGTTCTTGGCTAAAAATAAGAGTAAATACAATAGAAACAACTTTTTATACTTCATTGCTAACTTTATTCACTATCAACATTATCTGAGGAAGACAGATGTGACGAAAAGTTTTCTTGACTTTCTACATTGGTTATGCTATTGTGTTGGCCAGTAGTCTCTTCCAAAAGCTCCAAGACTTCGGAAGTTATTTTGCTTTTCTTTGTCCTTGGAGGAGCGCGAAGGCTTGTTATGAGTGGATCGGATGTAAACAAAAGCCTATGAAGCAAATCAGTATTTGTGTCGATTCGTGATGTTTTCCTCGTAAATAGTTCTCTATATTGTCTGTTGTGTTTGTTCCTAGCTTCTTGTGCTTCTTCGGATAGTTGGCCAATGGGAACAATCGATGATGCTATTATATCCTTTCCATGAAAAAGTATTTTGTGCACGCTGACAGGCATTGAATACCAAGAATATTCTCTAAGATATAAAGCACAGGTTTGTTTCGAGTATTCATCGAACTTATCAACATTTATTTGAAAGCCACAGTTCAAGCACTCTAAGATTATATGAAATCGTTTGATAAGCTCCAAATTTACACCAGTTATTTCAGAAGACAATTCGGCATTCCTAAAAAATTTACGAGCAGTATTTCCATCGTTGGTATTGCCTGTTTGCTGTTTGGGCATATCGATGAGCAAACCTAATTCCCTTTTAAAACTTTCCTGGACAAGCTTCTTTTTTTCTGATAGTTTTTGTTTGTTTTCTGGGCCACGAACTTGCCATGTTTTAATTTCCAATCTATATGAAATGTGCAGCAAGCATTCAAAAAATCTGATCCACGAATGAAGCGGAGACAATCCAAAAGAAAAGAAGTTGGTGTTTACAGGCTTTGAAGAAATGCAACTTGGATTATTCATTTCACTCGGCTTTGCTCCACACAAATAACATCTTTGTGTAGAAGCGCAAGATGAAACAGCATTACATACTTTACCGTCTATCATACATAATATCATTCTAGATTCAACAAAAAATTCTATGTTGTTCAACTCTACTTTCGTTTTCGAAAGTCCAGAAATTTGATTTTCAATGTGCCTTACTTCAGAAGTTATAACATCGGGCGATTCTTTGACAAACTTAAATTTTATAGGACGACAATGTCTAGTCGATGATGGTGACGGGTTTTGCCAAACTATTTTCTTGCAGTCGTCAGCGCCAGAGAACATTTGTAATGGAACCATAGAAATGCTAAATAGACTCTCATCCGTCTGTTGCTCTTCAGAAAACTTTTGTCTATATCTTGATTGTTCAGCTCCATCACATCCCCACTTTATAATTAATTGAAAATTGCTTTCCGTCAAATTCAAGTCATGAAAAACTTCCTTTTGAACTTCACAAAGGCGTTTGACAGTATGATCGATAAGTGATTGGAGACCTATTTCGGCTGAAATTTCCGTTACGATTATATCAGAAGGATAACATAACTTCTTAGCATCTTGAACATTATTATACGATGGATAAAAATTCAAACTTTGTGCTTTGGCTTGTTGACGAACGATTTTGTACTGATGCGTTGAGAGATTGGCATCAGCTATAAGGGCAAGTGCTTGATTCGCAGTTAATTTAGCGGACTTCTGGCAAAAAGTTTCGTGAGCTTTCTTAAACCTTGTACCTCTATTGGGAGAAGCCTCTGACAACTGCCTCACAATCGCAGCTGAATCTTTCTTGCCCTCACTTCTAAGTCTCATTTCGGTGGCAAAGGACAACTCCTCTCGACTTCTGTTTTGAAGAAGGTCTTTAACTTTTCGCCTCTTAGACCAATAACTGCATGTACTAAAGTCTTTTTCTGGTCTTCCTGGTCTATATTGAGAGGAACTAGGAATTGCATCTGTCACTACATTTGAAAATTGAATTTTGTTCAGAAGCCATGTACTATTATAGCGCAAAAACCGTTCGCGGTGTCTTCCAACTTTAGCCCATTTCGATTCAATTTTTTGACACAACCCTCGTACTTTCACCTTTATTTCTTGCAATGCTGTATCGGGTAGAGTTACATTATCAAAAACTTCTAAAATGTAAGCAACGATGTCATCAAATTTGTTAGATCCTGAGCTCGTGCTCCAAACATCAAAAATGGAACGATGAGAAATTTCTGGAGCCATATCACTACAGAACTTGTTGGTTCGCAAACTTTCGCAGAGTATTTCTTTCCTTAACTGTATTTTGAACTTTTGCCTACACAATGACGAAAAGCTGACATCGATATTCTGCGATATAACCAACAAAAACTCTATTTTAGAACACGAACTTCTATTTTTTTGTATAAATGACTCACCTGTTTAATAAGATAGTGAAAGTTAACCAAATGTTATTTCTTAGAGAAATGTATTCCGTTATGCAAAGATTACTAAGTAATTTAAACAAGGAAAAAAAATTAATGCTCTGCGAACCACAGATTAGTTGCACTGATCACGAGAAAAGACACAACTGATTTTTATTTTTCGCTTGCATTTCTACAAAGAAGTTAACGGAAAATTTTAATTGAAATACCGTTAACTTACACATGATATTTTTTGCATTATATGTTGGATTATTAAAGGTGAAGTATTTGTGTCATAGAATATCAACTAACCTTAAACATTGAAAACATTTCGAAAATTCAATTTTGCACACCTAGAATGCTTAAATTATACACTGTGCGCCGGTTCGTCAATTCGAATCGGTTCTTTATTTATTATTATTTATTCTGGCCACTTGGGGCGCTGGGGCGGAGCAGGGATGTAGCGAGTAGGCTTAAGTGTTGTATATACTTTTTAACTTCGCTACATAGTGAGTTCGAGATGGCGTTGGCAGTAGCTTCTTTGTTAAGCTCATCTTTTCAGTTCGTTTAATTTAATGGCTACGCGTTCAATATACACTACATAGATATAGCTTTTAACTTGGGGCTTGATTCCACGTTGTTGTTGATCATTTTAATATCGATGCACTTAATACCAGATGATAGTAATTCTTTTTATATCATACGAAATATTCGTATTTCCCAATCTGCCACTTACCCTGATTAAACCATCTTGATCCAAAAAGGGGCTTAAAGTGATTACTAGACTTTTTCCCTGCAAAGGTTGGTTTGCTTTAAATTATGTTCTTAAATTAGACATTAAACTGTTTAGTGTACGAATTGTTAGTATAAATGTTGAAACCATATTGTTGCAGGCATTTCCAGACAGAGCTACATTCCTTTTGGTATTTTAAATTAAAAACCCAATGAATTTTAAATGCACATGAAACGGCTTTTACAAAGCAATCAAAACTAAATACCATGTTATCATAAACAACACTAATTTGTTCTGCATTCGAGAATTCGTCATTTTTAACTATTAAAATATATGGTTGGACTTTTAAATTGTATTTACCTAAAATGTTTTTTCTGGTTTGAATGGTTTCAGCAAACAAATTGGCAGCTTCAATTCTGGTAACAAACGCTTTTTGGCTGTCAGCAATGCTAAATTTCCAAACTCTTTTTGAAGTTGGATCCTGTACACGCCCTCCAGGCGACAAAAGTGGAAGCAAAAGGAGTGCAAAATGAATATGTTTTTGCATTTCTGGTTTGAATGGTTTCAGGGAACAAATTGGCAGCTTTAATTCTAGTAAAAAACGCTTTTTGGCTGTCAGCAATGCTAAATTTCCAAACTCTTTTTGAAGTTGGATCCTGTACACGCCCTCCAGGCGACAAAAGTGGAAGCAAAAGGAGTGCAAAATGAATATGTTTTTGCAATCCATCAGTGTAGTCCTCCAGTCATTTTAGCTGTGCCACACTCAGTTTATCCTTTATCTTTGTTTTCATCAATGGAACGACGTTTCCCATGAGCTCATCCCACTGTTCAATCAGCATGAGGTCTTTTCCCGCATGAGGTCTTTTCCCTATAAAAAAACCGAAATTAAAAAAATATTTGTATTAAGACAAATTATTTGTGTAAAGATAAAATAATTAAAAAATAGAAAGTTTTAGTCTTATCAATCGAGGTCCTTCTGGAATTCTATAAGCCGACCATTCATCAATTATGTACGATATGTCTTTCGTTTTTAAAGCAATTTGCTCAGTACGCTCCTTAACTGAAGCTTTCCTCTTGTTTTCCAAGGTCGCAAAGCGGGTAGTGTGCGTTTTCAACCACTTTTTATACTCAGAGAGGGGGAAGGTCTATAACTGAAAACAAATATTCAATATTAAGAAAAAAAAGGCTAAGAATGTGTAGTTAACACAAAACGAAACACTAGCTCGCTCTTGTTTCCCGTTGTTTTCTTGTTTAGCTGATGTAGCCACATTTTCAACTGCGCAGCAGTGTATAATTAAAGCATTTAAGTCTGTATCCATCGTGCTATGTGTTGTAAGTTCAGGGGCAGTTAAACAACCGTTTCTGTCTGCGCGTCGCGTCGTTTCGTCGTTTTGAAATGTTTTGTTTTTCATCCTTTTTTTCAGACACACGAATACTATTTTTCTTTTTCTATGCTCGATTAACTGAACACGATGAAACTTGAAACTTTCATTTGAACACACTCTGGGCTCTGGGGCAAGAATTTCTTTTAGTTGGCGATCTCTCTTTTTTTTTAATGAAAACTATTTAAGTATTTATTTCGTTTTATCACGATGGGTGGATTTCTTATCCCACTTCTAAAATTTTAGCTTTAAATTTTCTCACATAAGTACTTATAGAAAATAGGTTAAAAGTACATACTTAGATTTAATGAATTCTAATTTACTTACAAAGAAAATGGTTGTAAAAATGTTGAATTTCCCAGAGGCAAAGGATTTCACACGCTTCCTTCGAGTTGTTCCTATCATAATCATCGCGACGATTGAAATCTGGCTGCCCATCGAATCTTGGCTGCCCCTTTATTGCTTGATGTCAGTTATAAAAACTATATTTCAAAGAGATATATATCACAATAAATTACATTTCTGATGAAAAAAAAATGTTTTTTCTTGTCAAAACACAAAACATACAAATACAGTCCTTTTTAGGGCTAAAATCTATATTTCGAAGAGATATATTTAACAAGGTTAGTGACCAAAATTTTCACTACCAATTTATTACTTTCACTCACTCAAAACAACCTTTAGTGGTTACCTTCTTTTGACCTATTCCCGAGAGACTTCTTTTTACAGGGCTTAGTTCGATATCCCTTAACAAAAGTAAATTGTCGAACCTTATTAAATTGAGATCGCTGCCGGTATCGAATAACGCCGATATTTGTTGTTGATTGACTTCAACATCTTTAAATATTCGGTTTTTATAGTTGAGTGTTAGTGACGCTCGGCTTTCGGGAAGTTCACCTTCTTTTCTCTTTTCGTACTCTTTTACCCTTCTTGGTACCTCTGCTTGCAGTCTCTTGACATGTGGCCAGCCTGTCCACAACTGTAGCACTTCATGTCGTTTCTTCTTTGACAATCTCTGGCTAAATGAGATGTTTCTCCACATCGGAAACATTTCCTTACATTTTCTTGCTTGACGGCATTACTCTTTGATGTTTCGCCTCTGTTGCTGTTTACCGATGACGGATATGGACTTTTGATCTTCTCGTAGATCGCCATTTTGACTTTCTTTCTTTCTTCTTCAGTTTTTCAGTCTTCTTTTATATTTGTTGGCGCTCCGGCCAACAGTCGAAAACTTGTCATTAACAATAAAAAGCCTTTTTTGTAGCTTTCATTAGCTACAACCTTTATTAAAATAATACTAAGTCTATGTATTGTACATATTATTCATGTACTAAGTACTTACATTAGTTTTCTCTTGATATTCTTACTTTTATACTTCTCATTTTATAATTTCACATTGCGAGTTGACTGATTGTTGCCGTTCACGAGTCCTGTCTGTCTCTCTATTCGTCTGCCGGAAATTCGTTGGTTTATCATGGCCATCTCGCCTTCTACTACTTTAGACGAACCTACTTAGTAGTAGATTATCTTGGGGCGTTGCCAACAATATTATTTAACCTCAAAACAAATATTTTGATTACTTTCACTCATAAAATTTTTCTTTTCGCCAATTTATCTCACTGCCAAAGTTGGTATCCCAGGTCATTTGAACGGGTGCGAACTTCAACCGCTGTTCTTTTCTTATGACGTTTAGTGGAGTCTTTTTTTAGTTTTTTTTTAATTGAAGATGGTTTCCACTTGAAATAGCTCGATGAACCGTTTATGTGCTGACTAGAGAGCTGAAATTGACGCAGTTCTTAAAATTTTTCTATTATCCTTTCTTATCTCTTATCCTTCCTTTGTAGTTTTTACAATATGAATCGCTGTTTTTAACAAAATTCCTCACGACTTGGTATACTTCTGCCATTTTTTCTGGCAATTTTTCTCATTGAAAACCTTTCGGATTGCAGAACGTTTAATTTTCTTTTTCCAATTGATAGATTTTCTCACAATAATATTTTATATCACTAACACTCCTTTCCATTGAAGTATAAAACATTTCCTGTCTTTTGGTTTCTTCATCCAAAAGTTGTAATCGGTGTGCGTCGTTCTTTTCGCGCAAAGTTTTTCAATTAGCTCTTTCTGAAATCGCAGATTGAGGTATTTGGGAACTTTCAGCATCCACTTCGGTGGTCATTGTTTCATCTAAGCCAAATTCGGCACCAGGCGGATCGATTGTGGAGTCCATGTGCATCAAAGCACTTATTGCTTCCTCCGTGTCCGTGAGTCGGTGTATTATGTTCGGACCACCACCCGTCGCCACAATTTCAATTTTATTTTGGGTTTTCTTCGTTTTTGTTTTGCATTTAAGATCCGCCCATATATGCATATGAACATAATGTGTTACTAAAAATTTTTAATTAATGAAAAAGTAAACCTGTACCTACCCTTTGCCACTTTATGGTATCGCGTTGTGGTGGTCCCAAACTGTTCAATTCCAATGTAATGGATTTATAAGAGGCTTTGGCCAAATTCCCTTAGCAAAGTCAGGGTTTCCTTCCATTACCTATACCAGTCTACAGAGCTGGTTTTTGCTACTTACAATTTTACTCCTAGGAAAAGAAAAAGTCGAGAACAATAACAAAAGTTTAGTTAACAAAATACTTGCATTAAATTCGATTCCCAAAAGCATGCGTCTGTAACAAAATCTGGCGGCAAGTGATGAGAAATGAGATGAAGTGAAATGTCAAACGAATTGCGTACTATTCACAATAGTTTTTGTTTAATATTCACAATGAGTCAAAAATTTGTCAATCATGGTTCATAATACCGAAAAACCAATTGATTGACAAATTTAATCAATTGTCAAATAACACTGGTCAACAAAATTCAAACTTTTTCGTGCCACACGGACTTTTTTGATATTTTTTACTTTAGTTGGTGATTGTAAGAAAAAATAAACAGTTAAAAAAAATTTGCTAGCCAAGGATTTTATTCTATTGAGTAATTAAAAATATTAAGAAAAAATACAGATCTCGTAAATCAAACTTTTTTTTTATATAAATTACTTAATAATTTAAGATTTTCTTGAATGTTTAGCTTCTGGTTGGTCCCTTTTAACTGTCCAGCAGTAATCCGCTAACATATTTGGGCTCCATTTTCCCTGGTACCGCTTTTCCATACTAGAAATGTCCTGGTCGAACCTCTCGCCGTGCTCGTCACTGACAGCCCCTAAATTGTCAGGAAAAAAATCCAGGTGCGAGTCTAAAAAATGGATCTTGAGTGACATGTTGCAACCCAATGCTTGATATGACAATAAGAGCTCGCTAACCAACTCTCTGTACCTTTCACTCTTGTGGTTGCCCAAAAAATTTGCAACAACATTTTTAAATGCGTTCCATGCACATTTTTCTAAACCGCTTAATTTTTCTTCAAATGTTGAATCTTTTATTAACTCCCTGATTTGAGGGCCAACAAAAATACCCTCTTTTATTTTTGCATCACTTATTTTAGGGAATTTTTCTTTTAGGTACAAAAATCCACTCCCACTGCGATCCATTCCCTTCACAAAATTTTTTATTAATCCTAATTTGATATGCAATGGTGGTAAAAGCACATTATTTGGCTCTACAAGGGGTAAATACTTTACATTTTTTTGGCCAGGAACTAACGATGCACGCATAGGCCATGTTTTTTTTTTATATAGTGATTAGTTCTGTCTCGGCTATCCCATTCACATAAAAAGCAGCAAAATTTTGTATAACCCAGCTGAAGTCCAAGTAATAATGCAACAACTTTAAGATCACCGCAGATTTTGAAGGAATATGTACTGTAATTTATTTTTTCAAGTAAAACTTTCATATTTTCATAGGTTTCTTTCATATTTGAAGCATGGGCCACAGGAACAGACGGAAGCATATTTCCATTATGCAATAAAACTGCTTTTAGACTTGCCTTCGAAGAATCAATAAATAAACGCCACAGAGAGATTTCAAAATCTATGTCCAACATTTTCATGATCTCATTTATGTTATTGCAAAACACCAAATCTCCATCCTGAGAAAAATACGTTCTGAAGTGTTCATCACGGTTTCGAAAATAGCTAACTTTTGTATTATGATGTAGCAAATTCCATTCTTTTAGACGAGATCCTAATAGTTCCGACTGCTTTTTTGACAAATTTAAATCCCTAACCAAATCATTTAGGTCTCCTTGAGTTATCAAATGTGGCTCCTTTTCAATTCCTTCAAACTCAAAGTCATCATCCTCGTCAACACACCGACTTGAAGTAGACGGTTGTGAATGGTCGTTATCAACAGACGTTGTTGCAACTGGTATTAGTTCTGGCATTTTTTTACAATGAGAGACTGGTCTTATAGCAGAAGATACGTTAGGGTAGATAACTGTGTTTTTTTTCTTGCAATTTATACCTTTTAAGTCAGTGAGACAAAAATAGCAATCCGAAACGTGATCTCGCTGTTCAGTCCATATCATGGGTACAGCAAAAGGCATAGCTCGTGCACCTTTCTTCCAGTCGGTTAAATTTTTCACACACGTTATGCAACAGACATGAGGGGCCCAGAATTTGTCTTGATGGGCGACAGAAAAACCAAAACATTGGTGATAACACTCCAGCACAAGATTCGTAAAATTTCGTCGTTGTTTTTTGAATGTAAGTTCTCCGCAGATATAACAAAAAGAGTTAGGGTTATTTTTACACTTCCTCGACATGTTCACAGGATTAATAAATCACAAAAAATATTCAAATTCAACTACAAATACTTTTATGACGATTTACTTGTGAGCGTTTCTGTTAATTTACCGCCGTAGGTAGTACTAGTTATGAGTATTACCGTATCACAACAAATATGAGGCTAACAGACAAATGAAAACTGTGATTTAATGATGAGGGTAGATTGATAAAACAAAATTAGCTATCAAAGTTCGTGTGGCAAAATCAGTGTTGACCAGTGTAATTGATCTTTGACAATCGTAATAAGGGTGTTAAAGTCGCCTACTGCGACTGTTCACAAAAGTTTAAGTCGCATTTAACACATGTGCCTTCCAGGGTTGATCTAGATCTAGAGTAATTGTGCTGCATTATTCTTGCTAAAGATATTTTTTATATGTTATGATGAGTGCTGACTTTGAATTTTATGTTAGATATTATGTAGTGGCTTGGAGAACATTTGTTTATAATATGGGTTTTAGTGTTTTCGAATATTTATGTATGTTGTTTCAGCTGATTAGTTCGGTTGGTATCTTTAAAAATGGCCCAACAAACATTTAAGACACAGCGACTGTTGTATTTAAAGGTAATTTAAAAGAATGTAAAAGAAAAATTGGGTGACTGTTTAAAATTTGAACTAAACGCTTATTGAAAAATATGGCAAGTTTTTTTTTTTATTGTTTTTGCAGGTCCACTTACAGATTTCAAACAACAACTGTATTATAATAAAATATAATTGTTACTCTAGTTTTTTATTGTATCAAACAGATTTTTAAAATAATTTTATTTTTAATAATTTTTTTAGTCTAATTTTTGTTTTTTACTTTTGAAATACTTTCTTTTATAATTCTTGTTTTAGTTTTTTTCATATTGTTCGTAACTTCTTTTAAATTTTTATTTTATTTTCAGCAGAAGCATTTTATAAATAATATTTATTTATTAATTTTTATTTTATGTACTCAGAAACCAAAATGTTTATTTAATAACAAAAATCATTCATTTAAGACAATAATGTTTAATGTTTAAGTAAAGATTTAAGAAAAATCAAATTGATAACGGAAATGAAGTTGATGGCTTATTTATGATATTGTCAAACTATGTAAAGATGGTTTTTTTGAAATTAATGAAATAAAAAATGAAAAATTTCATGAATTTTACTGGTGTGTTTCTTATTTTTCAGATGATGATTGATATATGGTATAGTATACGCCTACTTTACTAAAGGTGTTTTTTTTTAGACTTACCGCTATAAAAGAAGCTCGCAAAAACATTCGCTTCCAATCGAACGTTCGATTCGCTACTCATAATAGGGACCTTAAAATTGGAATCAGAAAAGATGAAGTTTGGCCCAAACTTCGAGCAGCCAACGAACGTGAGCCTTAATTTTTTATTTTTTTATACGATGAAGGGAATCATGAGTGTTGTGTACTAGCATTCGAGTCTCACAAACTTGCATATAGCAGGCGGAGTCGTTTAAAAAATTTTAGCAAATATATTTTTTTTTTAAACTCTCTTTGGAAATAAATTTTCAATATTTGTCGTCGTTGTTCAAACTTAGAACGCCTCATTTCGTTCTACGGAGGTAAAATTAACACAAATTTTCTTTCAAGATTTCGAGCCAAGGCCTAGCTCGTTTCTCACAACCATGCCTTGTGAAGAAGTGGAGGGGAACTACAATTTTCTGCCAATTCTGAACGGCGAATCGAGAAAGCGCTTTTTATGGCAATGAATTTACTATCGTAGGACTTACTAACTCCTTTAGAAAAGCGATACCCTGAGAAAAAATATTTTTTACTATCTGTTGGGATTCGAACCTCGAACTCCCGCGTAATATGCAGTCATGCTTGCCATCCTTGTGGGAATAATACTTATAATATAAATCGTGAACGCCAACCAAGGGGTTGTCCCAACAGTTCGATTAACATACTTATGTCGCTTTCCATTGGCCAAAAAGAACCGTCAAGGAACGTTTAGGAGCATTCTTAAACCAATCAAAAAGTACTAATACATAAATGTAACTGAAATGTTAAACCAGAAGATTTTTAGCCGTAAGTGTTCCACTCCCACAAAGCCCACTTTTCAAACTGAACAGAAATAATTTTAGTTGTTTCCATTTGTTTTTGAAATGAATGCTCCCCCAGTGAAACCAATGGAAAGCGACATTAAATGAAAGACTCAAATACCACGTTATAAGATTTTGAGTTATGGAGTTTACCATTGTTATGAATGATTTGCTTAATTTAATCCGAGTTTGAAAATTGTGATTAAACTTTAAAGAAGTCTGAATCAAAACATGAATGCAGGGCCATATTTTGAATTGCGAAACGAGAGGCAAAAAAACGGAGAACCGAAAGACCGATCATGAGTTACAAGAATGGATCCAATAAAATGTCAGGTCGACATTAAATCGATCACCAAAAGTAGTCGTAAATGACAGCAAGCATCGCGAAACGTAACGATGGAAATATCGTTAATTGTAGTGTGGGTCCAGTGTTGGATGAATTACTGATCCCGTATTATGGATTACGCAAGGCAAAAATAAAAAACAAGACCCAAAAGAACATAAGCCGCAACATATAACAACTTTGAATTACGACCCATACCGTGAAAATGTCAGAACGATTACAAAACGATCGCCAAAAGCAGTGGCAAATAACACCGATTATTATGGTAAAGCGTAATCGCAGCGTAATGATAATAAGCGTTTCTGCGAGCATTGTTAATTATAATACGAACCTTGGAAATTTCATGCTCAACTTCCTGTTAAAAGTGTATCATGTGAGATAGAAATTTTGACAGCAAAATCGAAACTACTTTCACCGTGTGGAAAAAAACGCCAAATCAATGGCAAAACGCAACCAAATCGTAATCGTGTTTTCTTGTAAACTAAAAATCAATTCTTTTATGGAAATGCTCAATTCCCAATGGAAAATATAATCACGTAACCAAAATTTCAAAGAAATCGCTGATTAAATTTTTTAACAATTTTTATTGTGTGTTTTCAATATACATATACAATGGCCACACTCCTTCGAAGTCAAAACATTACATACAGCTGCACCATATTCTACTCACACACAAGACACAACCTACTTCTAACTAATTCTATGAGAAAAGGTAGGCTGGCACACAAGCGATTGATATGTGGATGTGTGTTCATAAAGCTAGCCATAAACGACGAACATGCTCGCCGAACATGCTCGTGCTCACCGTATTTTCATCGTGTAGGGGTTGCCGAGCCGCTCGCTGTTGGCGAAAAATTTCGATTTTGTCATGTTCGTTGGCTTCGTTGTTCGCCATATAGGGCTATGCTCGCGAGCAAACCGGTTTTTTACTATGAAACAAACTTCATTTCTGCAGTGAACGTCGTCGTGTGCTTATCGCGGATAAAGTAAAATAGCAACAGACAGCCACTATTTAGGTACCTATTCAGCCTTATTATCGTAACAGATCGGAACGAAATTCATTCCGATTTGTACGAAATGTAAGATATTTGTATTATGGTAACGTTTCCGATTGCTTAATCGGACATATGTCGGACAATGTCAAAATCACCGCAACGCGTCTAGAATTCATGCGATTGATCGCGATTAAATGTGAAAATGGTGGTAACTCATTCAAAATTCATGCGATGCATGCCGATTTCTTGGTTTTCTGTTCTATCCGAAATCCGATGTCTCCGACAGCAAAGTAGTCGCGGAAGGGTTGTTTTATGTCACCTACATGCGTCAGTGTTTCCTTTACGAAATGGATACCATAAACAAAATAAATGTTACGATTGGAACTTCTCTACGATCGTATGTTTCTCCGATCTGTTACGATGATAGGGCTGATTATGAGTAGCAAATCGAACGTTCGAATGGAAGCGATTGTTTTTGCGAGCTTCTTTTATAGCGGTATATTATAGGTTGTAGAAACAAAAACTTTGTTGAAAACTTTTTTTTTGCGTTTAAGGTACGTCAGATAAGAGAATGGACGAAGTTTAATAATAATCCAATAAATGAGTTTCTCTAAAACATTCGCTTCCAGTCGAACGTTCGATTCGCTACTCATAATTCGGACCTTAACTAGAAGATATTCACATGTTTACGCTAAGGAGAATCAACACGAAATGAATGTTCGGCAAATGTGTTCGTCGTCTATGGAATAATGCAAACGAGCATGCTTAGCGAGCATGATTGTCGTCTAGGGCTTGCTTAATGTACATTCTTTTAGGGTGACAGTGACGATCATACTGAGCTGATGTACCAGCTTTCAGCTACCAGGAGCTGATAATTTTCAGCAGGCATCAAATTGGTGTTTTTCACTTAAGTATGTTAACAACACGTGAAAGTAACTTGCTGCAGTATGAAAAAATATTCACGCACACTCATTGCTTTCTCTCAATGAAAACGTTGACATTGCGTTGATTTCTTTTAATAAGCAACATATTTACATACATCTTGTGTTACATATTTTCTTGCGAGATTCATTTGTATTCTTAAAAAGAAAAGCAAAAAAAGCTAATTAGCCATTGGATACAGCCGGCCATCATTCAAAATGACAGTGAAGTAATTCGTTGGTGTTGCCTTGTACTAAACGGTTCATTGAAAACGTTTACTAATTGGACAAACTTAACCCGATTTTGTGAAAATACAAATCGATAAAAAGTTGGCCTTGCCAAAATCAAAAGTTGGTCACACTAGCCAATACTTACTTGCGTACATTTTCTGCAAAATGTTGTGACTGTGCAATTGAATTGGGTACCTTCACCAACTGGTCTATGTCGACGAGCTTACAATCACAATTCACCACACAGAAAAGCCAAACAAAAATCAAAACTGCTGGCGCTTGCTGATACCTGCTGGGAATTTATGTGCGCCTGGTGCTTTAGATGAAATTTGTATGGAAAACCAACCGTGTCAGAGAGCTCGATTTTTGTTTCTTTTTTCTTCAATAGCAAGTAATTCGAGAAGTGTATTTTGTGGGAGTGATTTCCTTATATCTGTTGAAATCTGCTTTTGATCGGCCTCAGACATGAAACCATCTGAAACTGGGAGGTTTGCCGATGCAGTAGGTGAGGTCAACAGAGCGTAGGTATCCGCCTTCGAGATCGCAATGGTTAAAACGAAGAACGAGAATTTTCTTATTTGCAGATTTGAGGAAGAAAAGTAGGAGGCGCCTATTAAATAGATAAAACGTTTTCATATTTGAATGCATAGCATGAACTACTTCAAAAACGGTACGAAAACGGTTTTTTTTTTAATAGATTTTCACTTGAATCAAAATAAGAGAATCCCTGGATATTTTGTTTATTTTTTTTTTTTTTGCTGCACGGACGTGTATCTATTTCCAAGCTCAAGCAAAACTAAGCGGCCCTATCGTGGTAACCGTCGGAGCGGAATCCTCTCCGATCGGAGACATTTTGCTTCGTGGTAGTTCTCCGATCGGACGTTCCGACGTTCTTCGATAAGTTTTTGTTGCGGAGATTCTAGTTTTGGGAATGCAATGCGTTGCCGCATTTGTAAAAAAATTCTTACGACAACTACTTCGAAGCAAAATTGCGTTGATGCGTTGCGGAGAAATCGACGGTTACCATCGAAGATCTCAAAAAATTTTCTGCTTTTCGCGATCGCGAAAGCATTTCGCAGATTATTAAAGTTTGTGGTATTGCCTCTTCTTTCGTTTAACCATTTTACCTACATCTACTCAGCTTTATGGATTTATATATATATTATGGTCCATAATTAATCAGCCCTATCACAGATTCCATCGCAGAATACTTCCACACAGAAACCTAAGTTACGAACTACCAAAACCAGAATGGAATCGAAGGAAGCATTTCCAGTTGCAACACTAAATACCGCCATGCTGGTTTTCGAAATCAGCTGTTTTACGCCAAATGTGCAAGATCATTCACATTTTTCTGCAGAACAAAACTTTTATATATTAAAGCGGGGAATACACGATACAATTATCGTATGCGACTTGGATCGCATACGATCGAGTTTGGTTTTGAGTTCAAGGCATTCTACACTGCGACATCGGTACAGCGGTTAACTTCATGCACACACACGATGCAATCTACCATGCGATGTGCGATTATCGGTACGATAATTGTATCGTGTATTTCCCGCTTAAGACGAAGAATTTATATTCCACTCGGATTTTGCGCTTGATATTTTTGTAAGGCATTTGATAGAGTTTGGCATTAGGCTCTCTTATCGAAAATGCGTGCTTTTGGTATCGATGAGTCTCTTCTTCATTGGATTAGAAATTACCTTTCTGACCATTTAATACAAGTTGTGTTGGATGGTTTTAAGTCTGAGTTCTGACGAGTGACGACTAAGCACTCAGCTTCATATTCGTTTCCAAATTCACGTCCTTGCTCTTCGGATGTGGAACTGGAACGGTTGCGTATGATTAGCTCATTGAATTCTGTCCTTATCAGCATTATTACATGGTGTAAAAACAACCAAGTGGAATTTAATGCTTGAAAAACTCAATGCTGTCATTTGTAGTTAAATCTAAGCATCCCCAATTGCCAGTATCTATGAACGGTACCTGCATCAAAGAAACTGAAAAGCTTTCAGTACTTGGTATGAGTTTAAACGACTATTTTCGTTGGAACAATTGGCCACAGAGAACTTGTGATTAAACACTTTGTCTTGTTTCTTTAGTTTAGAGCTTTATATGAAAGATTAGGTTTATGCCAAGGACCCACAATAGCACCAAGATCTCAAAGGTGGAATTTTTGAAGTTAGCGAAGACATACAGCCTAAACTGTGCAATGAAGGGTATTAGTGGTGCGACCATGGAGTTCGTGGCGTTAACCTCAGAAAGCGTCAGCAAAGCTCTCGGTTTTGGATTGTTCCTTATTGTTCTTTGCAATTGCCTCTACTAATATGAACACTATTCAAAAAATCATAAAACAGAAACTGATGATTGTTCCAGAGTATACAAAATCCGCACTGATGTTGTTTTCCGTGTCTATATCTGATCCTAGGTAGACGAAGTCCTATACTACCTCGAAGTTATGTCTGTCTATTGTGACGTTTTGTCGGATTCGTCGATGTTCGGTGTCCTTGTTTGATGACAACATATAGTTCGTTTTGCCCTCATTAACCATCAAACCCATTTTTGCCGCTTCTGTTTCAATACTCGCAAAAGCACCTATGACATCACGCTTTTTTCTTCCCATTACGTCAATATCGTCTGCATATGCGAGCAATTGCACAGATTTTTGAAAGATTGTTCCTCTGTTGTTGACGTTTGAGTTTCTTACAATCTGTTCAAGTATGATGTTGAAGAAATCGCATGACACTTTGTCGCCTTGCCTAAAGCCTTTTTTGACATCAAAGGTCTCGGTGAGTTCTTTTCCGATCTTGACGGAGCAGCGTGAATTCTCCAAAGTCATCCTGCAAAGTCGTACGAGTTTTGCAGGGATGCCGAAACTATACATGGCTCTGTACAGCTCGTCTCTGTAAACACTGTCAAACGCGGCCTTGAAATCGATAAAAAGATGGTGTATATCGATATTATATTCTCGGGTTTTTTCCAAGATCTGCCGCAATGTGAAAACTTGGTCAATTGGGAAGAAGGGTACCCGTCTGATTTTCGTTTGTGGTTGATTTCGATTAAACAGCGTTGGTAAAGGATGTTGAAAAGCTCACAAAAGTGTAAATAAGAACCAAGGTAAGCTGAATAGCCAGGTCGAGTGCGAAGGAAGATTGTTCACAATTTGTTCCTTTTATTTCTAAGAGTACGGAGCCTGTGGTTATACCAAGGTGGGGAAATAGAAGAAGTTTTTAGTCTAGAAACGCGAACGAAGAGCGATATAGCAATATGTATTTCTCTGTAGAACGCGGATGTGGCATCTTCTACAGTTAGATTTTATCAAAATTAAAATGAGTTCTATTGAGATATTCATTAATTTTGCGGAAGTTTGCTTTGTGGAAATCGTATGAAGCTGGAGCTACGGACGGAGTTTTGAAGACTGGAGAAAAAAATAAGAAGGAGAGGAGGGTGGAGGTTATCTATGGTTGAAAGAAGCAGGGGTGAAAGTGAGATTGAGAAATTAATGGGATCTGTTGTAAATACAAGGTTAAAAATAGGCCCATGTAAAAGCAAGAGGCTGCAAGGCGATCAACGAAGGGACTTTCTTTGACAGAGGTAAGGTTAGGAGCAATGTAGAACGATTGGTCGTCTGACACTGTCCATTTTAGATATGGCAGGTTGAAATCACCGAGAAAATAAGGATCTCATCATGGAGTTCGCATAAATCTGAAATGTCTTCAAAGCATGGTTGTGAAAAAGGCGCTAGGGCTGAAGCTCCTCGCTCTGTTTATTTATTTATTTTATAGTTTCAGTGATATTTCCCACCTTCAAACTGAGGTTCGTGAATGAGTTTTTTGCTTACCAACAGGTACAATACGGTTTTCTATATGTTGCCAATCAATTTTTATTTTTTCGTGGCATGGATCCAACTTGTGAAAGTCGAGTTTCATCAGATGTCGAGTTTCTAGGTCCTAAGAAGCTACCTGTGTATTTTCAACCGACTAAAAATTCAGAAACATCCCATTGTTTTTATAATTCACAACTTTGAGCCAACCAGATTCAATTACACTGCCATGACATACACTTTTTCAGGAAGTCGTTCGAATTGACGTAAAATTGTAGGCCTTTTCCATTACTCATAAGTTATGAGTATGATTGAACGTGTTGTACTTGCCTGACGCTTAACTTACTTCTCTTTTGCTTTTTTTATCATCAGAGCCCCAAAGAAGTGATGTACATTACTTACTTTTTATAGATCTTCCATCTGAAAGAAATTCCTTTAAAAAAATACATAAGGCACTTTTTAATAAAAACAGTATTTATTGTACACATATTTGCTTTTGCCAAAGATCACCTAACATAGGTGGAATGTCTTTTAAACTAGAAACTATTTTTAAAGTAAATTTTTGTCAAAAAAGAAAGGTTTTACAATTTTAGCCGTTACAAAACTTACTAGTTATCTGTTTCGATATTAAAAAAAATAATATACATGCATTCTTTTGAAAACCATTTGATTTTAAAAACAATGAAACAGTTTCGAAAACTGAAAAGCTAAATTAATTAAAACTAAAATATAAAAATAAGTGGAATTTGAAATATTAGATGCTTGCCGAAGTTTAAAAATAAAGGCTAACGTTCAAATATAAGAAATTTATTAATTATAAAATAAATATAGGTGAACTCTACAAAACAAAGTTCATTAAAATTGTCGATCAGAAGTTTTTTATGAGGCTCAGCAAAATTCCTTGATTCTTTATTGTAATTTTCTTACCATTTTATAAGATTGTTATTGGAATACTTCATAAGCTTTTGAAGCCGACTCAAACAAAAAAAAACTTTTCATCAAAAACAGTAATTTTGATAACAAACTACTACAGATTCTATTCCATGAAAACAGAGAGGTCATAAATGGTAATTGAGGTAGAATGAGGGCTAAAGAACACAATTTTTTTTTAGTGTTAAAATTTATTTTGAAAGTAAAAGAGGGCAGCACTGATTACTATTTTGTGTTGTGTGTTAACAATGATGCAACTAAAGTAGGCATCGCATTGCGCTTCTTCGTCTTGTGTTTGTCAAAACGTCATGAAGAGATTGAGACACGACTGAGACTTTTTTTTGCTGAATTTCATTTACATTTCATTTTTTTGTTTTACATGCATACAGTAATTCGACGAAAGAAAAAAAAGAATTAAAAATAAAGTAGATAAACTCCAGGATATTTACTCATCTGGACCAAACTAAGCTCCGACTATTGTCTTAAAAAACTGTTCGAGCATTTTAATCCAACCTCTTGCAGTACTTTTCATGCTATCACTTGTGTTCCCAACGTCCTGGAAAACGTCATACATATATTGTCCCTATCCATAAAAAAAACACAAAAATGATATCCCATAGCCAAACTTTCCTGTATAGCAAAGCTGTTCGAAAGCATTATTTATGATACACTCTCTTTCCACTGTAAATCTGTTTTGGTTCCTGAAAAACATGGTTTCCTAGCATGTATGTAAGTCAACTACGACTGGATTTTGTATCCTACACCTTAGATAAAGGAAATGAAGTTGTTATTGCTACTGATTTTAGTATAGCATTCGACAAAATGTCACATAAAATCATCCTTTTCAAACTAAAAATCTTAGGCTTTCCCCATTTTTTATTTCTTGGATTAATACCTATTTGACTATTGAAGAAAATATGTAGTCTGTTTCAGATCACCTTTCTCCGATCCCTTCATAATACCTTGTGGTGTCCCTCAAGGTAGCTATCTTGGTCTACTATTATTTATTTTGGCGATTAACTATGTTGTCAAGACCCTTAGTTGTAAGGCGGATGATAGGAAAATATTAAGAAGCATTCTATTTCCCGTTAATTCATGTATCTTACAAGATAATCAGATAGACAGTTTGTCAGTTTGGTGGCACAAAAATAATTTACAACTCAACGTTAATAAATTCCACGCTATAACTTTTTCCCGCAAACGTTTACCCCCTCGCTGTTATTATCTACAATGTGAACCTTCATAGACCTCTTTAATTATAAAACTCCATTCTTTTAGTATTTTTACTTCGCCCATTTTTATTTATGTAATTCCGCCACTGCGATAGTTTTATTATTAAAAGACTTGGGGTTGATAGGCATGCAATCCAACGCAATGGCATTGGTGACCATAAAATAGTTCGGGAGTTGTTAACAAAGACAAACACGGAATTTTTAAGCCTCACTCCCAAAGAGGAGAAACCCAAAACAATGTTATTAAAAAGGGGTAGAGCCTACTTCTAAGCATGAAGAGCTCTGAACTGAACTCCGCAGGTTATCGGGCGACGATCTCGAGTTCATCATACTCAAGTCGTTCACCACAGCCAAGGCAAGACGGGAGAGGAGGCTATTGCCGATGTTCCTCGTCATCTTGTCACCCAGTAGCCGTCTGGAACTGAGGCTTTTCTCAGTCCTGAACTACTAGATGGTAAAATGGGAAAAATTAAACAGGCAAGTGAATATTTTACAATGTCTTCGTTGCCAACGGTTGGGTCACGCCGTAACTGCCAAATGCAGTCGAGGTACGTAGAAAGTGGAGAGAACCACAACGACAAAGAGTGTAAGCTCGGTGAGGCAAGGGTTGGAGATAAGACCCTACTGAAATGTGTTCTCTGTGGTGGAGAAGGATACCCTGCTAACTACTACCTTGATACCAGGTAATTAAAAAATCAAAAAAAGCTTCTCCTACATTAACTAAGGGTGAGGGAAGGCATGCAGCCAGACCGACTACAAGGGCCGTCGCGAAGTTTCTTACGCCCAAATGACCGGTGGAGCTGGGAGAACGATACAACCTCCCAGAAGGCAATAATTATTGAAAACTTTTTTTAGTAAAATAATTTTGCAACACATAAATGCATTGATAGTTCCAAGTGGTGCCTGCATTCTTTTTCTTCAGGGTCAGTTTTTCCGAACAAGAGGGAAAATCGTATTTCATCGTGGTTGGTCGCATCAAAAGATCTTTTGTGGCTAATTTTTTGGAATTTAAACAAAAATTCAAAGTGAATAATAAAAATGAAAAGTTAAAAACTCAGTTCAGATCATTACCTGATCTAAAAATTAAAGTAAATAATATTAATCGATCCAAGAGCAAACTTTATGTGGATGAAGTTGGGGCACACTCCAAATTAATGGATATACTGAGGGAGCCTAAAGATGTTGAAGCTCATTCTTTCACTCCCAAAGAATTAAAAAGAGTAAATTTAATTTTGAGAAGGTTAAATTTTCAATATAATTTAGATGAAATAAAAGCTGAAATTGAAAGCCAGGTCCCAAATGTGGTGGAAAGTGTCGTAAAATTTGAAACCATTCGTTCCAAAGAGGAACAAATTGATTATAATCTGCTTTTAGTCAAACTGCTGCCGAATAAAGAGGCTAAAGAGAGGTAATGGGTATAAAATATATCTGCTATTCCAAAATTACTTGGGAAAGGCCAAGAGGAAATCGTGGGGTAATGCAATGCAGGAGGTGCCAGGCGTATGGCTACCTTGCATTACAACGTATTGCCACACTACAAATGCGTTAAATGTGAGGGAAATCATAAACCTGGCGAATGTAAACTGGAAAGAACGGAGGAATCCGTTCCATATTGCGTAAACTGTAAGAAATACGACCATCCTGCTAACTATAAAGGATGTACCTATTATCAAGGTTATATGAGCAAACGGAGGGCTCTAGTCAAGAGTGCGACTGAAAAAAATGGGAAAAATAGGAATTTTGTCCAACACGCAGTTAATAACTTTGTTGATACAACAACTTCATTTGCAGATCTTTTTAAAACTAACTCTCCGGTTGCTCATTCCCAAACGTTAAATCCTCCAGTTGTAGGTGGTCAAAATATAATTAATGAATTTTTTGAACTCTCAAAAGAGTTATTTGTAACAAATGTATCAGATCTCATAGCGAAGATCAGAAATTTTATGGTGAATATAAAAAAATTTGGCTCAATCGAAGAAAAAAGATTGGCCTAGGACTTCTTAATGAAGTTCTAATCTCCAGTTCGAAATAATGGCCATGCTAATTCTGAATCATAACGTTGGGTCCTTAATTGAACACAGTAGAAGAATTGAATGTCTTTCAATTCTTTTAAAAAACAATTTAGGGGTAGCTTTTTTACAAGAAACCCATCTAAACAAGAGGCATAAAGTTTTTCTTGACAATCCCCCTCTATCCCATACGTACCAAGCTTAGCGGGATGGCCCGAATTTGAAGCAAGATTATATCCTCTCATATCAGTAAACGAATGCATATCGGATATCACTCATCCTGACTTTTCTTTATCGATTCAGAAATATGGAGGATCCTCGTTTCAGATGATCATGTGTGACGCCGAAAGTCCTGACTACTTAAAGGGAGAATTTCCAATATTATTAGCAAGTAGCCTATCCAATTTGGCTCGAGACGTTAAAGCTCAAATCTTATTTATGAAGACCTACGCTTTAATCCCGGAGATTCTGAAACAACAAGTGTCCATTTTGTTGCAAGGATTCTCAGAAGTAGATGTTATTAGAAGTCATTTTTCAAACCTAGGGAGTAGTGAAGTTTATCTAAGAGCAAGATATTCTAAGAAGTTTATTAAAATAAAGATATCTGAATACAGGATCGAAGGTCTTCACATAACTGGTGACTTTTGTAGGAAGCTTCGGCATGCTTTTCTTCCATCCTTAAGCGGAAGGACGGACGTTCCCGGTTCCACTATTCTCGAGTATACTCAAGCCATTGATGCAGGATGGGAAAATAAAATGGTCAGTCAGTTACTACAGCTCATGCCCTTCTTATTTGACAAGCCAATTCTAGTTTATCCTCATTCGGTCACTGCGCGGATAGGATCATCCGCAATGAAGCGACCTAAGATGGCTCATCTGAGCAAGAAATCTCTAGAAACGACACAGTTTAAGACAAGCTACCTGATTCAATGGGCTGTCGCCTATTTAGGAGTATGGACAAGCATCACAGACACAAATTTAGCTTGGATGGATGAGCACTGGTCAGAAATTCATCTAGTTTGGTTCAAATTGAACAATAATTCTTGGAATTTCTCTCTGTATCATGGGATCCCGGATCCAGCTCTTAATGACCGTTTTGTAAAGTGGTGGGATGTCTCCAAACTTTTAGGGTCCAAGCGGCAAAAATGGATATCGAGGATCTCAGGGATCTTAAGAATGTTCAATCATCCGATTCAGGATCTAAGTGGGAGATTGGAAGTTGGAGATAGAGACGCATACGGAGGTCTGAACCGATATGATTTTCAAGCGATGAGTCCATGGGCGAGGCAGCATCTTCAAACACAGGGAGTTCAGCCCGATCAACCACCCCCACTAGGCTCTGGAACACAATTTGAGATTTACACTAGATTGCTAAAAACATATAGACCCTTGGTCTAACATTAGGGAATTGAAAATGATTAGAATCAAAACCTTACTATCACTTGAAAATGGTTAGTACACGAAAGATCTTCATTTTTCTAATCTATACAAAATATATACACATATTTGTTTGTTGAAGACATAATGCACGGCGGCCGGGTGACGGGAGAAAACAAAACCATGTGCAGGCAACTTAAAAAGTCTAATGCTCGAACCCACCCCTGTTTTGTTTCCTCCCGTTCCACTTGACAGGCCAGCCAATTTTTCTCCAAAGAATCCGCCATATTCTTTTCATTTTTTCTTTCTGTTGCCAAACACCAACCACTACACACGTTGCCCAGCCACCCGCCATCTTCATTGTTCATTGCCACAGTGCAAATCAATTTTTTGTATTAAGTTAAATTTCTTGAAACGCTAATAAAGCACTTAAAATTACACAAAAAGGAATTGTGCATATTATTTTAAAGAATTTGAGAAGAAAAACAAGATCAGCGCATCATTGTTTTTTATGTAGATATATGATTAATTAAAACGAATTATGTTTTTTGTTTTTAGTTTCCGAGGAAGTAGAGAATTTAGCAGCTTTCTTGCTGATTCCCTCACTTCTTTTAGTATAAGACTGAAAGGCTGCAGCAGAAAAATCTGGAGGCCCTCTAAAGCGGAAGTAAGGGATGGTTTCATCCTACATGTCAGAAGTGACGCTGACATCGAATCAAATATTACCTTAAGAAAAAATAAACTAGCTGCATCCAACTTGACCCTCCAGCCATTTCTAGTCGCAGTCGGTGAGTCACTTGATGATGTAAAAAATTACATCATAGTTGTACCTTTTTAACACGCGAGTTTATTGGGAGAAGTCCAGGGGCAATGTCGACGAAAAAAACAATTCTAATAAATAAAAAGAATCTTTTTTTCAAGTCGTGAGAGAGCAGACCACAAAAACGAAGAAGAAATGCTTTCGCTGATTCAAATTACCGAAATGTTGACGCACCATCCGAACTACCAGATAAAACAGATCAAGAAATGGAGTTAGAGAAACAGAAGAACAAAAACCAATCCACGAAAACTTTGATCAAAGAAGAAAAATCGAACAAGAAAAAAGAGATCAATCACTTAGTGAGAAATGGATAGAAACAAGGCGTGAAATTGTTACTGCTTCCAATTTCGGTAAAATATGAAAACCGAAAGTACGTTCAGCTACCATAATATTATCAACACAACCTTGTCCAGTTAATTTTCTACTTCCAATATGTTATGTGGTCTCCAAACCGAAAAAATGCTATCCAAAAACTGGAGGAAATTGCAAGCCTCAAAGTAATCACACCAAAATATTGGCGCAACTCCAAACGGTTTGATCGGTAAAACCGCAATATGTGTAAAAAAAAAGACGAAGCTGCTAGTCAAAAGAAATTGCTTTATGTTGAAAAACAAGAAAAACAACACATGGGCGCTTCAGGAAACCATGACTATTTCTATCAAGTTCAAGGACAACTTCACATAGCTAATAGACAAATTTGCTATTTTGGTGGACTTCTTGCGAATTCAGTTTTTTTCCTCGGGGAAATATTCGGGGAAATATGAGTATTATCTACAGTTATCCATTTTTTCATAAATTTTACCGAGTAAACTAACCTACATTTACATCTGACCTCACACAAATATCAGGTTTTCCTTAACGCGCAGCTCTAGTATATAAAAAAACAGATAAGGCACACTAATGAAGACGTACATAATATGTCTAAATGAACATATTTTTACTGGGTAATTTTTTGTGAGTTTGCTGAGATAAGATACGCAAGCTTAGTTGTCACCTTTTTGTTCTGCTTATGCAAGTGTGTGATTCTTTTCTAGTCTCTGGCTGCTGCCGGGATTAGGGAAAGAAATCGCACGCTACGATTGCAAAATGGATTACTTTTAAGAGAATAAAATAGTTTAATAATACAATCAAAAACTTTAACATTAGTTCTGACTTCGCTAAAAAAGGACACATAACCTTTAATGGTAAATATCGCGAATGTGTTGGAGTTGAGGAGTTACGACCCAGCATGCCCCAAGTTAACGACTACAATAGTCCTTTAGGCCCTTACAAACCTTTCTTTGGATCGACAACGAGTGTTAAAGTAAATTATGAAGGAGGGAAGTTGATTCCAACAAGCCCACCTTTATTAAGATTAGCGATTGACAACCTGAAATTAATTGGCTGGGGGGCAGAGAAAGACTCTTTTTTTTTTATATTGCCGACCTTACATCCATTGTTTGGACAGTACATTCCAAACTGAGGCAGGATTCCAATGGCACAGGATCTTTGAGAACAAAAATCAATGATGAGTTCGAATTTAAACAAAAAGAGTCCACCTTGAAAAATGAAAACTCTGGCTTCACTTTATGGGTTCAACTACGGCACCACAAACGAGGAAAAATCCAAGACTGGTACTTTGGGATCAATTTTGAGTACTTTGGTATCGTTTAGACCACGATGTAACGAGGTTCGTACTGGAACCAATAAAATAACTTTAAACAAGTCCAATGGGGTGGTAAACGATATCCCTATAGAGAAATTTGGCCTTTGTGCAAGACATGCCAACCTTATGTCTGGATGTACTACGTTCAGCCCTACTCTTCAGTCAAGCATGAAGCAATCGCTCGGCCCGATGACTATAGCAATAAATCTTGCTATGCAAACTGACAGAACTAATCAGAGGGCCTGGAAGCAAACGTTTGTGAGTGTATTTAAGCTCATTCCTGGAGTGAACGACATAGCAGAAGTTCTTGCTGGATCCAAAAGAAAAAATGATTCCCTGCTAAACATCTTAGGTGATATTGCTCTATGGGGGACTACTCGGTCGTCAAACAAAGCAGCTTTTCCAGTTGCCCTTCTTCTCACGGTCCAGCAGAAAAATACCACTTACGCCAAATTCTTCGAAAGGGATTGTCCGAACACACCAATTCTGGAAATCATGTTACGGGACAGTGTGAAGAACATAGATTTCTCTGGCGTAGGGGCATTCCAATTCTGGAACGATGCTACAGGAAGCCAATTTAGCATGAGAAGAGGGGAAGGAATGACAAATTCCATGGTGTCACAGGTTTGCTTCCATGCAGTATGGGGAACCCATAAAGAGGATCTTGGTCTATTAATGGATGACGGGCACCGAATTCAAGACTAGACGTGAAATTGGAACCCATTTCCAGGGAAGAGGGGGCTCAGCCGGTCTAGGACTTTTCAATCTTGTGAGATTCAAGAGGATATGTAAATTATCTAATGCGTCTCAAACAGACTTTCTAACCGGGGGAAAAGGGCAAATATCGAGAATCCCAATCTTTTCTGGCAAATGCACACAACGAGTCGACCTGGAGGGAGAACTGTTCAAAACCCTTCTAGAGTCACGAGAGGAAGTCGCGGCAGGGATTGCTGATAAAGGAAAGATTCTGTCCAGACTTGTTCGAGTAAAGGAGAACATTGCAAACAGGGTAAGGAAGGACTCTGTAATCATGTTTGGAACAACCAATTTTTACGAAAATGGTGACCTCACTGAGGGGTATGGAGACAAAGTCCAAGAAGTTCCGATGGTAACAGGAAAGTTTTTCTACGGACAGGAGGAGATCAAATTTTTCTTCATAATTTTCATTTTTAATTTTCAATTTTGTATTTCTTCTTTTCATATGTTTTATTAAATTAAATTAAATTGTTTATATTAAGACTCATCACTTTCAAGCCAGATCAAGATGATCTTCTCTTCGTTGACAGATCTAGACCCTTCCTACAAAATACAAATCTGTATTGGTAATATATCAATAATATAGATTTGTGTGGCATAAAATTCCAAACTTTATTGGATGTATACCAATGTGCATTGTTTGTTTCTTTTTTCCTACGCAAAGATTTTTGAAAAATTGCAAGTAAATCTCAGCTTTTTCGTTTTACGAGAGTTATTTAAGCATTAGGTACCGTCCTCCAACAACAACCCAATTTTTGTCTGCTTTGGCCTATGTTCAGACGACTCCGAATGGGAGTGCCAGTGAGCAGTGCCACTCCCTATCTAAATCTAAAATAAAGTACATTTTCATTTTACCTTTCAAATTTTCAGAGTCTATCGTCTTATTGCGACGACTCAATATTTTACCTTTCAAATCAGAGTCGATCGTCTTATTGCGACGACTCATGGTTTTAATTTTTAAAATCAGAGTCGATTGTGTATAGCGAAGACTCAATCGTAAACCAACCACCAACCAACAAGCATCATCTCTTAATATTTTCTCTTGGGCCTTCCGCCATTGCTTGATTGGTTTTAATTTTCATTTTTTCAAAATTATACATTTCACCCTTCCGGCTAAATTCTTTTATAACTAAACTGTAAATTAACAAGTTATCTTATCTTAAAATATAATACTACGTGCAAATTAAAATAAATCAAAGTGTTTCTTTGGAAGTGAAGCAGCACTTGTGGTGGTCGATTCTTTTAATATAGCACTTGCTAATGTCAACTAAATCTCTAGCGCCCAGTACTAAGTAGATATATCTACCTCTACTGACGACTTAGACTTTCAATTTCCTTCTACTTTCTACAAATCTTTAAAATCTAGTAAGGGTTTGAAAAGAAAACAGAACAGCGTTTAAAAATAAGCAGTAATCAGTTATAAAAAAATCGTTAAAGGATTTTTCAATCCTTATTATTCGTTAAAAGAATCTATACATCTATACTTCACATTACAGTGTCTTCGTTGCTAAGTAACTAAGGATGAGGGAAGGCAATCAGCCAGACCGTTTCCACAGGCCTTAGTTCCGAAGGGAGAAGTGGCTGTTGCCAATGTTCCTCGTCACCTTTTCACCCAGTAGCCGTTGGGAAAGTCTCAGAAGTATCTCCGTCCTGGACTTTTAGATGGTAAAATGGGAAAAATTAAGCAGGCACGGACACACTGCAGTGTCTTCGTTGCCAAAGGTTCGGCCACGCCACGCTGCATTCAACTGCCAAATACAGTTGAGGTGCGTTAAGTAAGTTGCGAAGATAAGACCCTGCTCAAATGTGTACTCTGTGGTAGAGATGGACACCCTGCTAATTATCGGGGTTGTCCTCGATACCAAATTATTAAAAAATCAAAAAAAGCTGCTCCAACAGAACTGTCGTTCGTGTGTATATGACCAATCATAAACATGAGTGAGGTCGAGATGATGTGAAAATGGATCAAGGATGCACTAGACAAAACGTCAGAATTGCTGTAAATGTAATAGGAACAATGTCCCTTCATATGATGAAACTGATGGCAAGAGAGCCTGAGTTCGTCAACAGATCCTTTGCGAATAACTTTAATCGTCATATCAAGGCAATTTATGCCAACAAGTTGTTCGGAAAGTATGTCTGTCCGCCACATGCAAAAGCTGTGAAGAGTGTTCATACTGCCATCTTCATTAGAAGCACTCGATGTTCTATCTCTTCTAATAGGTCGTTTGATAATAGAAAAATTTAGTCCTACTCCTAAGGAGACCATAAAAGGTCTTCTTATGGGGTCATGTCTCATGCACACTTCACTATCTGGCTTTGCCGCAATAAAACATTTCGAACAAGCAACGGTGGCAATGGGAATGACTGCCAAGTCATTCAGTGAGCCACCAGAACTATAGATGCAATACACAATATAATACAGATGTATAAAATGGGACAAATATCCCCAGGAGCCACAATCATAAAGGGCAACACATACAACTTGAACAGTCAGATTTCATGGAGATGGTCTAGACTGTATTACAATGATCACTTTTCGCGTTTTCTAACCAATCAAGTATTTGACAGTCAGATGTGCTGCATATCTGAAAATGACTACTCAAAACAGCGATGTTGAAAACATGAATTTATTAAGCACAGTAGAAATGAAAGGACTTTTTAAAATTGAATGTGACAAATGCAAGGCGATTCTAGAAGAAAGAAACATGCATTCGGAGGAGGGACTGAGACAGCCGAGTCCAAGAAATACTGTATCGAACGACGAGAGCTGGCAACTCTCGTGTTCGATGATTGGAAAGAACGATAATTATTCCTATCGAAACTTTTTCTTTGCTATGGAGCAAAGGAAAGACATAGTTTTATTAAAGGAAAGACAAACCATTATAAATAGGGAAAGTTGATTCATTGTAGTCAAATAAAATTGAATAGAAGTGGTTTTTGTTTAATATTTTCCACTATAAAAATTAGTTTGTTTTATTTTTAATTTGCTCAGAAACATTGGTCCATAACGAAGCCGGATAGATCTAGTGCATACATAAGGAAAGAAGTTAAAATACAAGTAAGCGCAAAATCGGAAAGTTTCAGAGAACATGTAAGTACAAAATGAAATAATAAAATATAAAAGCGATAGAAGGAAAGAAAGTACAGTCCGCTACTCAGAAAAAAAAACAATGCTACATAAGGCACGTACGCCACGATGCTACATAAGGCAGGTACGTACACGGTACACACGGTCTGAATGTACGCAACAAAAATAACAAACGAAAGACACACAGAAAGACATAAAAAAGTTTAACACAGCGTAGCTGTTGTCGCGACGAAAGAATTTTCATTTCAGCATTTTTTACAACTAACAGAGTGCACACACACATTACATATGGATACACAAGACGAAAGACGATTTAGGAGAGACCAAAATGAACATTTATCATTTGCGTGGCAACGAAACAAGAAAATAGCAACACACTCATCCTCAGGTAACGTTTCTTTTTTGTTCGATTCTTTTCTTTTGCTTACTTCTCTGCAATATTTTAATGAATAAAAAAAAAGGGAGCAAGCAAATATGCGATTACATAGGTTTATACATGCGAAAAGGGGTGCAAAAGAAATATGCATGCCATTGCTTGTTGCTTCTGTTGGTTGTTGCTGCTGTGAGCGGCATTCTTTAGTTTGTCGTGTGCCAGTAAGCATCAGTAAGAGCAAAAGAGTTTTTTCAAGTTAAAGATTTATAAAATAAATTTGTAGTTTGAATTTTGAAAACAAGTTAGTAGAGATAAAATTATTAGCGATCGCTAGTAGTGTAGAAGTAGTGTGAATATAAAACAAAGTATAAAGATTTGGAAAGATAGTTTGGTGAGAAAGCCAGCGGAAAGAAAATATAAATTGGAAAAACGTAAATTTGGTAAGAGAATTTGATAATTGATTTTTTATTGAGATTTTTTTTTCATAGGTACGATTTTTACGTGAGTAAGAAAAAGGAAAGAAAACATTCATTAAATTTGGAAAGAAAATGGAAAATCACGAATATACATTCAAGGCAGGATGCAATGCCATGTTCCGCATGGTGGCATTCGTAGAGTCAGACATGTTCGCCGCCAGCACCTTGGAAGCAATCAAGGTGAGGATAGAAGGGCTTGAGGACGCATGGCGGCAGGTGAAGTTGGGCGAAAAGGAGATCGCCAAGACGGAGGAAGTGCTCCGATTGGCGGAGATCGAGATGAAGGCTGCCGAGGCGGAGGAAAAATATTTTGCGGCCTCGGCCGCGCTTAAGGAAAGACGGACAGAGTTGGAAAGACGGAAAGACGCGCCGCCTATTTCGGTGCAGGTGAACCTGCCATTCTCCCAGCAGGATGTGAACAATACATTGGGGCAATTCGACGGAGAGATTACGAAATGGCAAGGGTTTCGCGACAGGTAAAAACAACAGAACTGTCGTTCGTATGTATATGGAAAAACTTACGCATCGAATTGATATAGAGTTTAAACATATAATTGATCACAGGTCATTTTAAATTTGACAATAAACCGAATCCAAAAACTGTACGACGACTTTGAAAATTTTTTGTATGTGCGGTGTTGCTGTGTATAAAAAATTAAAAGAAGGAAGAGAAGCTACTAATCTTGTCTACAGAACAAAGGAAACCAAAACAACAAGAAGCAACCACTAAACACGTCTACAAAGCTCCCCGATTTCAACGGAGACTTTAGGGACCAACAAAACATCATAGATCTAGTAGATAAAATGCATTCGATCTTAAATATGACAAACTTCTCAAAACATTTTCTTGGATTATTTATAGTTCAATAAGATAGGGAAGTCATCAAAATTAACGAAAATTTTACTTCAGGGACCGACATAAAAGCGGCTCTTATTTATAACTTTGGATATAGGTTCATTCTCGAAGAACTATTTGATGAGTTGAGAGCAGTTAAATTAAAAACTAACAGAATAGATTTTTGTAAAAACAAAACCAGTCTCCGAAAATTCAGAAAATACTTCAAGTTTAATTAATGCTTATGTATAATGTTCATGCAATTGTGCATCTCTGCACTATAAACAAAAAATTTGCATTCAAAAAGGCTGTATCAATGAACCGAGCCGCCGCCAAAAGATAAACCGAGGTTCATTGGCATCACTGCCATAAACCTTTCGTTGGGTTTTTTTGACAGCCGGTTTCATCGATACAGCATGAGGATGATGTCATCTTTCGTTTTATCATTATTCAGCTATCAACCACCGGCACAAGTTCGCCTTTTTTACTCATTATTAAACTTATTGTAAAATTATAAGAACGCAAAGAATAAAAATTGTCCATTCATTTAAATAAGAATACTTTATTAACACATTAAAAGAATTAAAACCAATAAAAGAAGTCTTTTATCAATAAAAATCCAAACAAAATCCACAAAGAACAGAAGACGACGTCAAGAGAAGAAGAAAAAAAAGTGCTTGGCCGCCGCTCACATAAGAACACCCCAAAGAAAAGACGACGATCACATATCGGAGACTCCAGCCGCCAATCAGCGAGAACCAAAAGTAAGTTGGCAATCCCATTTCTACGGAAACATTTGGTCCAAACGAGCCAGGATAGTGCTCCATAAAAAAAACCCAATTTTACGGGTGCGGTCAACCTCGACATATATATATCTCAATACATCAAATACGTTCTCGACCACACGTTTTCAAATCGCAACGACGCTAAAGGCAAAACAAAAAAAAAACGTTCCTTTAAGAATTTGGAGGAAGATACACCATTGCTTCGATTGGTGTCAGGAGGAAGAAGAACAAATAGCAGCCAGAGAAGTCACAAGTCAAATTATCAGTATCAGCAAGCAGCAGAAGACCAGGAAATTCATATAAGCTGTAATTTTGAGTACAGTTACCATTACGCTATGGTATAGTTTTATAACGCAAAGGCAGTTTTTTTTTTTTGTGAAGCGTTACACTTCCATTTCGTCAGTTAGCAACGGTGCTGGTCCTCAGGTTCTATTGGTATACATAATTTTTAAACTCATTTTTTTGAAAAGTTCTCCTCATTGAACTTGTGCATTCTCTTGAACTCTTCAAAAATATTATTACTTTTTTCAATTTTTTTTTTTGAAAGCTCATCATTTACAGCCAGTTGCTTCGCGTTCTAGACACCTCTTTAAGATTCGTTTGCAATCGATCCTCATTATAGGATAAGTCTTCTTATAGACACTTCTCTCACTTAGTTTTGATACGGTTTTAGAATTCAATTGAATTTAAATTAATTTTTTGAAAAGTTCTCATTGAACTCTTCAAAAATATTATTACTTTTTTCAAATTCTTTTTGAAAGCTCATCAATTACAACCACCGGCACAAGTTCGCCTCTAATTAATTGTCCTCAAAAATAACTTCAAGTCCACATTTTCACAATAAAAATAAAATTTATAATTTACAAAGAAAAGAAAGAAAAAGAATCTTTTATTAAATCCACGGAAACCACAAGGAATAATCGACGACGTCAAAAGAAAAAAAGGGGAAAAAATACTTGGCCGCCGCGCCGCACCAAAGAAAGCCAGCAAAGTAAGTTTTTACAGTTCCATTTGCAAAGGAACAGTCCTGATGAATTGATTTCTGATATGAAAAATATTCAGACGAAAATGTGTGTGGTGCTGAGTGAAAGTGATATAGATGAAAAGCTTCATCAATTTATTGATGAAATAAAAGTCAAATTAGAAGAATTTCAGGAAAAAGACAGCGGATGGGCTTTGCCATCATTTGTGAGAATTGAGATTAACATCAATAAATTCAAACCTTTTGGAGGATCATCATATTAAGAACCAAAAATTCATGCATAAACGTTCAAAACAATGATGAGTACTGTTTCAAATGGTCTATAATATCTGCTCTCGCGATAAAAATATCAAATCCTCAATGGACTAATTCATACCCATGTAAAAAAAACATTGCTGACGAAACAATAGAATCATTTAATAAACTCATAAGCTTTAAAGACTTGCAGTTCCCTCTGGCTAAATGCTGTGAACTTTCGCTATTTGTTACACCCACTTGTTGTAGCACAAGGCAGCAAAATGCTCGAGTATGATTTGCAATATACATATGTAGGTATCAGTGATCTCTAACAAAAATCCCCACTCGAAAATAATCAGCAATCCCCACTCGAAAATCGATCGTGACAAATTCTCTACTCATACAATTGGCTATAGAATTCTCCGACTAAAGAATAGTTTGCCAAAAGAGATTTTTTGAAGCAATATTTAGTTTTGTTTAAACCTCCAGCTCAATCAGTTCTTAGTTCAGCTCTCATTTTAAATTCTCAAATTTATATAAAGTGTTTTTGTTTTTTGATAGTCCCAAATTAAAAAAAAAATGTTATCTAATATATGGAATATTAATTGTGAAAGGTATCATCCATACATTTACCGGTCATCGATGGCAATTAACTTGACATCAAGAAATGTTGACCAACCTCTTGATCTGACAACAAGAGATGATGGCATTTACCGGTCATCGATGCCAATTGACTTGACAACTACACAACCTCTTGATCTGACCGTCAACAGGTAAAAAAAACATTGCTGACGAAACAATAGAATCATTTAATCAACTCATAAGCTTTAAAGACTTGCAGTTCCCTCTGGCTAAATGCTGTGTGTATTTGTTACACCCACTTGTTGTAGCACAAGGCAGCAAAATGCTCGAGTATGATTTGCAATATACATATGTAGGTATCAGTGATCTCTAACAAAAATCCCCACTCGAAAATAATCAGCAATCCCCACTCGAAAATCGATCGTGACCAATTCTCTACTCATACAATTGGCTATAGAATTCTCCGACTAAAGAATAGTTTGCCAAAAGAGATTTTTTGAAGCAATATTTAGTTTTGTTTAAACCTCCAGCTCAATCAGTTCTTAGTTCAGCTCTCATTTTAAATTCTCAAATTTATATAAAGTGTTTTTGTTTTTTGATAGTCCCAAATTAAAAAAAAAATGTTATCTAATATATGGAATATTAATTGTGAGAGGTATCATCCATACATTTACCGGTCATCGATGGCAAATTAACTTGACACCAAGAAATGTTGACCAACCTCTTGATCTGACAACAAGAGATGATGGCATTTACCGGTCATCGATGCCAATTGACTTGACAACTACACAACCTCTTGATCTGACCGTCAACAGGTAAAAAAAACATTGCTGACGAAACAATAGAATCATTTAATCAACTCATAAGCTTTAAAGACTTGCAGTTCCCTCTGGCTAAATGCTGTGTGTATTTGTTACACCCACTTGTTGTAGCACAAGGCAGCAAAATGCTCGAGTATGATTTGCAATATACATATGTAGGTATCAGTGATCTCTAACAAAAATCCCCACTCGAAAATAATCAGCAATCCCCACTCGAAAATCGATCGTGACAAATTCTCTACTCATACAATTGGCTATAGAATTCTCCGACTAAAGAATAGTTTGCCAAAAGAGATTTTTTGAAGCAATATTTAGTTTTGTTTAAACCTCCAGCTCAATCAGTTCTTAGTTCAGCTCTCATTTTAAATTCTCAAATTTATATAAAGTGTTTTTGTTTTTTGATAGTCCCAAATTAAAAAAAAAATGTTATCTAATATATGGAATATTAATTGTGAAAGGTATCATCCATACATTTACCGGTCATCGATGGCAATTAACTTGACATCAAGAAATGTTGACCAACCTCTTGATCTGACAACAAGAGATGATGGCATTTACCGGTCATCGATGCCAATTGACTTGACAACTACACAACCTCTTGATCTGACCGTCAACAGGTAAAAAAAACATTGCTGACGAAACAATAGAATCATTTAATCAACTCATAAGCTTTAAAGACTTGCAGTTCCCTCTGGCTAAATGCTGTGTGTATTTGTTACACCCACTTGTTGTAGCACAAGGCAGCAAAATGCTCGAGTATGATTTGCAATATACATATGTAGGTATCAGTGATCTCTAACAAAAATCCCCACTCGAAAATAATCAGCAATCCCCACTCGAAAATCGATCGTGACCAATTCTCTACTCATACAATTGGCTATAGAATTCTCCGACTAAAGAATAGTTTGCCAAAAGAGATTTTTTGAAGCAATATTTAGTTTTGTTTAAACCTCCAGCTCAATCAGTTCTTAGTTCAGCTCTCATTTTAAATTCTCAAATTTATATAAAGTGTTTTTGTTTTTTGATAGTCCCAAATTAAAAAAAAATGTTATCTAATATATGGAATATTAATTGTGAAAGGTATCATCCATACATTTACCGGTCATCGATGGCAAATTAACTTGACACCAAGAAATGTTGACCAACCTCTTGATCTGACAACAAGAGATGATGGCATTTACCGGTCATCGATGCCAATTGACTTGACAACTACACAACCTCTTGATCTGACCGTCAACAGGTAAAAAAAACATTGCTGACGAAACAATAGAATCATTTAATCAACTCATAAGCTTTAAAGACTTGCAGTTCCCTCTGGCTAAATGCTGTGTGTATTTGTTACACCCACTTGTTGTAGCACAAGGCAGCAAAATGCTCGAGTATGATTTGCAATATACATATGTAGGTATCAGTGATCTCTAACAAAAATCCCCACTCGAAAATAATCAGCAATCCCCACTCGAAAATCGATCGTGACCAATTCTCTACTCATACAATTGGCTATAGAATTCTCCGACTAAAGAATAGTTTGCCAAAAGAGATTTTTTGAAGCAATATTTAGTTTTGTTTAAACCTCCAGCTCAATCAGTTCTTAGTTCAGCTCTCATTTTAAATTCTCAAATTTATATAAAGTGTTTTTGTTTTTTGATAGTCCCAAATTAAAAAAAAATGTTATCTAATATATGGAATATTAATTGTGAAAGGTATCATCCATACATTTACCGGTCATCGATGGCAAATTAACTTGACACCAAGAAATGTTGACCAACCTCTTGATCTGACAACAAGAGATGATGGCATTTACCGGTCATCGATGCCAATTGACTTGACAACTACACAACCTCTTGATCTGACCGTCAACAGGTAAAAAAAACATTGCTGACGAAACAATAGAATCATTTAATCAACTCATAAGCTTTAAAGACTTGCAGTTCCCTCTGGCTAAATGCTGTGAACTTTCGCTATTTGTTACACCCACTTGTTGTAGCACAAAAGAGATTTTTTAAAGAAATTTTTATTTTTTTTTAAACCTCCAGCTCAATCAGTTCTTAGTTCAGCTCTCATTTTAAATTCTCAAATTTATATAAAGTGTTTTTGTTTTTTGATAGTCCCAAATTAAAAAAAAATGTTATCTAATATATGGAATATTAATTGTGAAAGGTATCATCCATACATTTACCGGTCATCGATGGCAAATTAACTTGACACCAAGAAATGTTGACCAACCTCTTGATCTGACAACAAGAGATGATGGCATTTACCGGTCATCGATGCCAATTGACTTGACAACTACACAACCTCTTGATCTGACCGTCAACAGGTAAAAAAAACATTGCTGACGAAACAATAGAATCATTTAATCAACTCATAAGCTTTAAAGACTTGCAGTTCCCTCTGGCTAAATGCTGTGTGTATTTGTTACACCCACTTGTTGTAGCACAAGGCAGCAAAATGCTCGAGTATGATTTGCAATATACATATGTAGGTATCAGTGATCTCTAACAAAAATCCCCACTCGAAAATAATCAGCAATCCCCACTCGAAAATCGATCGTGACCAATTCTCTACTCATACAATTGGCTATAGAATTCTCCGACTAAAGAATAGTTTGCCAAAAGAGATTTTTTGAAGCAATATTTAGTTTTGTTTAAACCTCCAGCTCAATCAGTTCTTAGTTCAGCTCTCATTTTAAATTCTCAAATTTATATAAAGTGTTTTTGTTTTTTGTTGTCCCAAATTTTAAAAAATGTTATCTAATATGTGGAATACTAATTGTGAAAGGTATCATCCATACAATTACCGGTCAGCGAATATAGGATTTCACTTGCCAACAAGAGATGATGACATTTTCCGGTCATTGAATATGGGATTTCACTTGCCAACAAGAGGAGATGATGACATTTTCCGGTCATCGAATATGGGATTTCACTTGCCAACAAGAGATGATGACATTTACCGGTCATCGAATATGGGATTTCACTTGTCAACAAGAGATGATGACCAACCTCTTGATTTGACAACAAGAAATGTTGACCAACCTCTTGATCTGACAACAAGAGATGATGGCATTTACCGGTCATCGATGCCAATTGACTTGACAACTACACAACCTCTTGATCTGACCGTCAACAGGTAAAAAAAACATTGCTGACGAAACAATAGAATCATTTAATCAACTCATAAGCTTTAAAGACTTGCAGTTCCCTCTGGCTATAAAAGATGTTAGAATATGAGGAGAACAACCCTGAGATAAGTGTGAAACTAAAGATATACAAATAAAATCGGTCCATTCTATCATACACAAAAGGAAAAGAGTAAGCATATAAATTAACTCTTTTGTGAGAATGAAGATTGTCATCGAGTCAAAAATTAGTTGCAATTTTACCATCGCCAATTTGGTAACACTTGAGTAATTATTTCCCTTTTTTGTAATGATCCCTTTATCACTTTCTAAAGAAAAGAGAATCTAATCTTTGAAATGAATTCAACATGTGAATTCGCCATTTTCTACCGAACTATATTTGACGTTGTTGAAAGTAAAAACTAAAATTTAACATTAAAATTCATCGGTTGTCTCCAAGTTACTTTTTTTATAGGCTACTTTTTTACCAATTGTAAGTACATATTATAACTTTAATATTGTAACTAAAGCATTGTTCTTTTCTCAGAAATAAAATCATTGGATACTGTTTCTGGTATACAGCTTTGTCATTTTCTTGGGACAACAAAGATGGTGTAACTCATTGTTTTTATTAAAAACATGTCACGATTAATCAGTACACAATTTAAAAAAACATGGAAAGAAAAAACATTTTTGTAATGGTTGTCTACAAGCTTTTGCTAATGAAGATTCATTAAAAAAACACAAAAGCGAATGTTGGATCGTTACAATAATGCCAGAGGGAGATAAGTCCTCATTAAAGTTTGAGAAACATGGAAAGAAGTTGGAAGTTCCATTTATAGTTTACGCTTACTTCGAGTCTATTTTACAGTCGATAAACCATCAACAGCCCAACCCGGATTTTTCTTCAACAACTGATGTACAACAGCATGTACCTTACGCCTTTTCCTATTTTATCAAATGTACATTTGATGGAAAGTTCAACACACAGAAAACATTGTTTGGTAAGAACTTAAATATGAATATAATAATATTTCCCAATACATATACATAAGTTATATCAGATCAAAGTTGTACGTCTCCACTCTCCACCCTAATAAAAAACGCAATTATAAAATAACCCAAAGTCGCTTTACGACAAGTAATACAATCCATATTTAATTACCATGAAAGAAGTATCCATCGCCGATCATGCGACGATCGACGGTACTAAGGAAATCAATGCTGAGCATTGTATTCTTTGTAATAAAAAATGGAGCAATTATAAGTTGGATTTTATTGCTTAAGAAATCAAAGCTAACCATTGTATTCTTTGCTTTCAGCAAAAAATAACAAACAGAATAATAAAAATAGAAACAATAAGTTGGATTTTAATTAAAGAAACCAACACTTAAACAAATAACAAAATGTGAACTCAGATTAGATTCTGAGTTAGAATAAGAATTCAGTTTCTTTGAAGACGTCAAACAACCACACCCTCTTGTGGATTTAATAAAGTGCAAACATTTTTTAAAAACGTTTTTGAATTACTCACAAATATAAATGATATTTATAATTTTCCATTTTTTTTATTTCAGGTGAGAATTTGTCAGACAAATTTGTAGAAATGTTGGTGGAAGATTGGACGAATTTATACCAGCAAGTCATCAATGTAAGAGTCAAAATGAAAGTAAATTCCACTTTTGAAAAATAGATAAATATGATTTGTTGCGGTGGTACTGGCAACATCTTTTCCGCATGTTGTTGAGTTGTCAGGACAAAATGATCGGTATAGTCTCTATCTCTGACTCTCTTTAGTAGCGATCATACATGATCAGTATTTCGAATAGTGTCATTGAGGATAGACCTTTTTAGTTTCAGTGTGTGTTACTTTATTTTGTTTCAAATAGATATAATATTTACCAGGTGAAAGAAGGTGAGTTTTTTTCACTAAACCTTTTGTGTAGTGCATGTTTTACGTTGATATTGTGTTGTTTTGATTGTCAAATACTTTTATTGTAATAAGTAGTAGATAATGTACGGTTTCTCTCCCTATTCCCACTAATGTATGGCTGGTGGTTGATACTGTCTAGTTCCTCAATTTGTAGAGTGTGAGACAGATCATGGTTCCGCTATACATTAGTTTGTGTGTGTTGAGGGGTTTGAAAGAGAGCCGGCAATGAATGTACTCGTTGGTTGCTTGTTCGGTCAAAACTGCATGTGTACCCCTGAACTAAGTGCGACGGTGTGTATGCTGTAGTTTTGCCGTTTTCTCATTGCCTTTCTTTTAGTTTAAATAAAGCAAAGTACATACATACATGTATTCTTGGGATACACATTTGGCTTACGGGTTTCTTTTTCTATTAATTTCAGATGCGGTTTCGCCGGTGAACACTTTTGGCAGATGTACATATATATTTCGTTCATGCTATTTTTTTTTTGTTTTGAATAAATTGATTTTTGTTTTGTTAATTGGAAAATTGGCTTTATGTTATTTTTATAGTCTTTACATCAAGAATCCAAAACCGATGCCCATGTTGACCATAGCCGAGGGTTTCAGACAAAGACATTCGCCAACATGTCATATATGTAAGAATAGTTTTAAGAATTCATGGTAAGGGATCATTATCACTTCACCGGGTTGTATAGAGGGGGACCCGCCCACGATAATTGTAATTTAAATTTTCAAATAATAAAATTTTTTCCCGTCTTCTTTCATAATTTTTCAACAACCAGATAATTAAAATTCCACGACCGTCGACCTCAGTCGCAGCTGTAAGAGTCAGTTTCTCACCAACCACCGGACATGCAGCCGCATCAATTGGAAAGGAACATTATAGTCCAGTAGACTCTGACACAAAACCCGAATGTAAGAAGTCAGAGAGTCCTGTACCAGAATTCCCACAATATACAGTCGAGGGTGTTGACCGAAAGACAGGAATGATTCGTCAGGGTCTTCTTCCTAAGATGGATTATGCTTCAATTATGTCAAGAGACCTCCCGGATTCAGATAAAATTATGTTAATGTTAAATCGCAGCAAACTCTTGCCTAAGTATAGGATTATTTTTGAGTTAAATACACTGAAATTTTCCAAAAAAAACTTAACACAAAAAATTCATAATTTTTCGGGGTATGATTTTCATCTCTTTATAAAAAGTGTTTCTAAGCTCAACGGATAAATTTCAATAATTCCATTGAACAAAGAAAATTATATTTCTCTTTCTAAACGAATTTATTTAAATGCAAATCACAGTTTTGAGATAAGATTTTTAGATTCAAATAGGTTTCTTCAGTCAAGCATCGCATCTTTAGCAAAGAATTTATCGCCTAATGATTTGAAAAATACTAAAAGTGTTTTCCAAGACAAAGTGTCATTTAATTTAATGCAAAGAAAAGGTGTATTTCCTTATGATCATTTAGATTCTTGGGAACGATTTGAAGAAACCTCTTTACCCTTTAAATCAAAATTTTATAACAAAATGATTGATGAAGAATGTTTAGTAGAGGACTATAAACATGCTCTTAATGTACGGGATCACTTCAAGTGTAAACAACTTGAAGATTATATGGTTCTCTATCTTAAGAATGATGTGCTTTTATTAGCAGATATATTTGAAAGTTTTAGGAAACTTTGTATTTCAATTTATGAGCTTGATCCTTGTCATTGTTTTACAGCTCCTGGGTTATCATGGGACGCTATGCTCAAAACAACTAATATCAAGTTAGAGCTTTTAACTGATGTCGATATGTAAAATTTTTTTAAAACTGGAATTAGGCGTGGTTTGTGTCAATGTAGTCACAGAAATGCTGTAGCTAATAATAAATACATGTCTAGCTATAATCCAAACCTAGCATCGGAATACTTAATGTATCTTGATGCTAATAACTTATACGGATGGGTGATTATGTTGGATATGTATTGGAAGTAGATTTAGATTATCCATCGAGTATTCATGACTCACATAACGATCTCCCATTTTGTCCTGAAAATATAGCCACCCCAGGTTGTAAAATTCCTAAGTTAGTTGCGCACTTGAATTCAATTAAAAATTTCAAAATTCACTTAAGAAATTTACAGCAATGTATTTCCTAGGGATTAGTTTTAAAAGAAGTACATAGAGTCATGAAGTTTAGTCAGTCGAACTGGCTCCAAAAATATATTTCACTGAACACCAAAAAAAAGAAAGGTTGCCAGGAATAAGTTTGAGAAAGACTTTTTCAAATTAATGAACAATAGCGTCTATGGTAAAACCATGGAAAATGTTGAAAAGCGTAGAAATGTGAAGATTGTTACAGAATAAAGTGCACATTGAAACCAATTTTCAGCAAGAAAGCTGATTGCGCATCCCAATTTTCATAGTAGTAGCATATTTACACCGAATATGTGAAACACATGGAAATAGTAAGCATTTTTTATTATTGCGTACCTATAAGTAGGTACCTACTCCACACACGAAAATACCACCCGATAAACATGAGCCGCAGATATATGACGAGATCAGCTTAGCCATCACAGGCGAGCCCGAGCATTCGACAGTCAGTGTGTGATTCTTGCCGCGGTCCGGTCGCGGTCGGTGTGATAAAAGCAGATATTTTGACGTGAGATTCATAGTTACAAAGTGAAAAACTTGGTATAATTCATCATTTGATAAATTGGCAATATTTTAAATGAGTTGCTTTTTGATAGTAAAAGTGAGTGAAGAGGTGAAGACTGGTGTTCTAAAAACAGGCTTAGTTTGACCGCTTACAACTTTCAAGGCGGACTAAAGAAGCAGGTACTCAATTAGTTTAATGAAGCTGGTTTTATTCCGATGTTCTGAAAAATAAGTGGTAGGTACCTATGTAGAGAGAATAACATTGACTTTTGCCAAAAATGTTTGTGACCATTTTTTTTGTTTTGTTTTAAACTTTATTTGTTTTTTTACTTTTTAATAACTAAATATATGATTTAAATGTACTTAAAGTATGAATTTATTTTTAAAAAGTTTGAACTGTGTTATGTTTACTATTTTTTGTGACTCAAGTCTGTTTTTGTTATTTCAACATACAGTATCATTCCTTATCCAATTAAATACATTAGATACGTTGTGCATTTCGTGTACATTATTGCACTTGTAGATAGATTGCCTTTTACAGCATGTGATTTAAATAAATATTTTCGAAGATATTACAGATTTAAAAATTGCGAAGTAAAAGTGTAAAAAGTATACCTCCTTACCGGACAAACAACAAAGCTGAAGGGGCGACCAAGGGAAATTGAGAGGCTTAGGAGATATTGGAGATCTGTGCCCAAATGGTGGCCTGTATCTCTCGGGAGGTGCACCATCTGTGACCATACTCGGGAAGAAACGCCGATCCAAGTGGGCCTGGGCGTTCGGGAATGTTTTCACCAAGGAAAAAGAGATAATACCCCTTGAGAAAGTGGACAAAGTTGGCAGATGAAACGTCGGGCAACACCGCAAAAGTGGCACTGAAGGAGGAAGCGCAAAAGACGAGAGAGATAATCACGAACCCATTGAATAGCTACCTTAGGCAATGTTATCTATTGTACAGAAGGACAAAAATACCGATAGCCTCGCCCATATCATCCCCAAACTGGCTACCCAAGTTTGAGGCGATCAATTATAAATGGTATGGGTGTATCGATGGAGATAGGTTTGACCATACCGTACCAAAAGATGCCATACAGTATATAATAACTAAACTCGGTAAAGTAGACGATGAGATCTAATAGGCTTAGAAACCTTGGATATCGATGATCAGAATCTAAAAACTTTGCCATGCAGCATGGAATCACTGAAAATAACTTTCCATCTTATCCGGCTAATTCAGCTGTTCATATACAGCCGTTTTTCACACGACTCTGAATGGGAGTGCCAGTGGGCAGTGCCACTCCCCAACTAAATCTAAAATCAAGTACATTTTCATTTTACCTTTCAAATTTTCAGAGTCGATCGTCTTATTGCGACGACTCAATGTTTTTACTTTTAAAATCAGAGTCGATCTTCGTATAGCGACGACTCAATCGTACACCAACCACCAACCAACAAGCATCATCTATTAATATTTTCTCTTGGGCCTTCCGCCATTGCTTGATTGGCTTTAATTTTCATTTCTTCAAAATTAAAAAGTTTGACCCTTCTGGCTAAATTCTTTTATAACTTAATTGTAAATTAACAAGTAATCTTATCTTCAAATACAATACTACGTGCAAACTAAAATAAATCAAAGTGTTTCTTTCGAAGTGAAGCAAAGCAGCATTTGTGTTGGTCGACTTTAACAGCCGTATTAATAAACGTGGAGAAGCGAAACGACGGCCTAAGCCTTATTCCATGGACTAAGTGGAAATTGCTATTAATAAAGCGAAATTCTTATTAATTGACGTCTATTAAGTTATTCCACCGATGAGGATGGTTTAGCGAAAGAATAAACTTGAAATGTGGGAAGAACAAATTTATGAGACACAATAAGTGTTAAAGTATTGAAAAAGTTGCTCTTAAAAAAAAAAAGGCAAATAATTTTATTCAATTTTTAAATCGCTTGGAAGTAAATAACAACCAGCCATCAGCTATAACAAGAAAAAGAAAGATCTACAAAACACGATACGATCCATTGAATGTGTTATGCGAGGAGGAGTTTAGCAAAAAGTATAGGTTTTCCAAGGACAATATGAAAAAAGTGATAGAAATTGTTGAATACGAGTTGATTAGGGATAAACAAGGTGGACATATTCCTGCAAGCCTATCAGTTATGGCTGAATCTGAATCTGAAACAAATTTTGAATTACATAAATACATTTAAAACATAGGTTCAAGACGATTGCAGTGATATGCACGGTTTTAGTCAGCCCGCCATGAGTAATATATCTGCCCGATTTGCAGAACCAAACAAAACAAATGAATCAAAGCCAAGTTGCTTGTTTGTATAGAGGTGCCGCATCTTTCATTAGAAACCAAACAGGATTAAATAACTGGGAGTCATTGAGGAACGCTCTCGTTAAGGAATTTGGCGTAAAGATCTCCTCAGCTGAAGTCCACCGGAAACTGAGAACGCGTACGAAAAAATCAACGGAATCTCTGTTGGAATTTTTGTACAGTCTCCTTGAGATCGGCTAGGCAGTGAAGCTTGACGACGAAAGCCTGATTCAATATTTCGCAGATGGGATTCCCGACATCAAGCAAAACAAGATCATGCTGTATCAAGCAACAACAGTAGAAGAATTAAGGCATATGAAAAAACAAGAGGACCCCAATCCCAGTCCTCATATGCGAGAGGGTATCTTTTTGGTTCAAGAGTTCCTGCTAGAGTACCAATAAAAGAAGAAAAACAAAACAAGTCTTGCTACCGTTGCGGAGACAAAGGCCACATAGCCAGAGAGTGCCAAATTAATAGAGAAATGAAATGTTTCAAATATACAATCAAGCCGGACATAAGGCGAGAGATTGCAAAGGAAACATACCATCGACGCAAAGGGGTGACCACCGAAACGGACAACCTGCTTCATCGGGTAACCGAAATTCGTGGCCTGAAGCTAGAATGAATTTGGCGATTGGCACAAATAGAGTCTTCAAGGACATCTCTGTCGGCGGCATCATTGTTAATGCATTATTGGAACTCGGAACAGAGAAGCGGAATCTGTTAGGTATTGGACAGAGTAAGGTAACGACAATGGGGAGTGTAAATTAAATTAAAAGTGGTTTATCAAATTAATGAACAATAGCGTCTATGGTAAAACCATGGAAAATGTTGAAAAGCGTAGAAATGTGAAGATTGTTACAGAATGGGATGCGCGTAGAAACCAATTTTCAGCAAGAAAGCTGATTGCGCATCCCAATTTTCATAGTAGTAGCATATTTACACCGAATATGTGTGCTATTGAGATGAAGAAAGGAAGTGTTAAACTAGAATAAACCAATTTATTTAGGTTTTGTCGTTTTAGAACTCTCAAAGTGGTTAATGTATGATTTTCATTATGATTACATGAAGCCAAAATTTAGCACTAAAATTCGTTTGAACTATGTGGATACAGACTCTTTTATCTATTCCATATTTACAGACGACTTTTATGCTAAAATCTATGATGATGTTATTAATCCTGAGGGATCTAGGTTTGACACTTCTGAGTATCCGGTGAATAACATTCACAATTTCCCTTTAAATAATGGCAAGGTGATAGGACTTTTCAAAGATGAAAATAATTCGAGGATTATGACTGATTTCGTAGGACTAAGGGCTAAATTATATTGTTTTGGGATTGATACCGGTGAAGTGACAAAAAAAGCAAAAGGAATCAAAAAATACATAACAAATAATTTAGAATTAAGAGACTATCGAAATTGTTTAATTAAGAAACGTGATATTTATAGAAATATGTATATATTTAGAAGTAAGCAACATTTGATGTATACTCAAATGATAAATAAAAAAACCTTGAGTTGTAATGATACAAAAAGGTTTGTATGTGAAGATGGTAAAAGCACCTATGCTTGGGGCCATAAAAATATACCACATATTTAAAAGTTAAATTCATTACAACAAGGTAATAAAAAAAATATAACAATGAATTGGCATTTTTTTTTGTATCTTCAAAAATAAGAAATCTATGACAACGTTAAAGTAGCATAAAAAAAAGGAGTCTCTACAGTGTTCCTATCTCATATTAAAAAAGAAAACAGGTACCAAAGCATCCTTTTGAATTTCTTAGCGATTGATACTCAACATACACACACAATATTAAAAAAGAAAACATGACCAAAGCATCCTTTGGAATTTCTTAGCGATTGATTCTCAACATACACACACACACACACACACACACACACACACACACACACACACACACACACACACACACCCACACACACACACACACACACACACACACACACACACACACACACACACACACACACACACACACACACACACACATGGAAGAGATAAAAATATATCTCTTTTTTGAATTGTTAAAGGATCTTTTGAAAGTATTTTTAACTACCGATCTTATTAAATTCTATCACACATAGTAAAATCTTTTTCATGTATATTGGTGTGACACTTTAAAGGATATTTTTCGTGGGCGTTATCTAATATTTTTCTTTCATATTCTATTCGAACCAATGAGAACGAGATTTGATTTTTACAGTGTTTTTGTGAAAGTCTATTTTAGTAGTAGTAGTAGTAGTATTCAATTATTTTTTTCCTGTATAAAAGATGATGAGATGACCATTATTAGAATAAGAAACAATTATACTTCTGAATAGTGAATACCTCTAAATAAATAAATACAAAACATCTTAAATGGAGATTTTAAACGAACAAAATATTGAAGCATTTCTGTTAGAAATGCTTGCCGAGGAGATGGAGGCCGAGAAGAGGAGGAGGCCTATCCAAATAGTCAAACCGACAAGAAGGATGCCATGGATCCCCATCCGAGATAACGAGGGACCACCAACACCACTAGCAACCCCTTGCCATCTACCACCATGGATGATGTCGATGAAACCGGTTCAAAGAGTTGAACCAATGACTAGAATTGAACGAAACGAATTGGAAGAGATGGAGGAAGAAGAGATGGAGGAAGATAATTACGACGCAGACGATGAAGTGGAAAGCGAAGATGAGGAAGATGATGACGACGAACTGGAGTTAATGGAGCAGGATCTAGATCAATTCCCGATGCCGATGATGGAAATTTTACCGGAGGTGGAAGATGAGGAAGATGATGACGACGAACTGGAGTTAATGGAGCAGGATCTAGATCAATTCCCGATGCCGATGATGGAAATTTTACCGGAGGTGGAAGATGAGGAAGATGATGACGACGAACTGGAGTTAATGGAGCAGGATCTAGATCAATTCCCGATGTCGATGATGGAAATTTTACCGGAGGTGGAAGATGAGGAAGATGATGACGACGAACTGGAGTTAATGGAGCAGGATCTAGATCAATTCCCGATGCCGATGATGGAAATTTTACCGGAGGTGGAAGATGAGGAAGATGTTGACGACGAACTGGAGTTAATGGAGCAGGATCTAGATCAATTCCCAATGCCGATGATAGAAATTTTACCGGAGGTGGAAAGCGAAGATGAGGAAGATGTTGACGACGAACTGGAGTTAATGGAGCAGGATCTAGATCAATTCCCAATGCCGATGATGGAAATTTTACCGGAGGTGGAAAGCGAAGATGAGGAAGATGTTGACGACGAACTGGAGTTAATGGAGCAGGATCTAGATCAATTCCCAATGCCGATGATAGAAATTTTACCGGAGGTGGAAGATGAGGAAGATGATGACGACGAACTGGAGTTAATGGAGCAGGATCTAGATCAATTCCCGATGTCGATGATGGAAATTTTACCGGAGGTGGAAGATGAGGAAGATGATGACGACGAACTGGAGTTAATGGAGCAGGATCTAGATCAATTCCCGATGCCGATGATAGAAATTTTACCGGAGGTGGAAAGCGAAGATGAGGAAGATGTTGACGACGAACTGGAGTTAATGGAGCAGGATCTAGATCAATTCCCAATGCCGATGATGGAAATTTTACCGGAGGTGGAAGATGAGGAAGATGATGACGACGAACTGGAGTTAATGGAGCAGGATCTAGATCAATTCCCGATGCCGATGATGGAAATTTTACCGGAGGTGGAAGATGAGGAAGATGATGACGACGAACTGGAGTTAATGGAGCAGGATCTAGATCAATTCCCGATGCCGATGATGGAAATTTTACCGGAGGTGGAAGATGAGGAAGATGATGACGACGAACTGGAGTTAATGGAGCAGGATCTAGATCAATTCCCGATGCCGATGATGGAAATTTTACCGGAGGTGGAAGATGAGGAAGATGATGACGACGAACTGGAGTTAATGGAGCAGGATCTAGATCAATTCCCGATGCCGATGATGGAAATTTTACCGGAGGTGGAAGATGAGGAAGATGATGACGACGAACTGGAGTTAATGGAGCAGGATCTAGATCAATTCCCAATGCCGATGATAGAAATTTTACCGGAGGTGGAAAGCGAAGATGAGGAAGATGATGACGACGAACTGGAGTTAATGGAGCAGGATCTAGATCAATTCCCGATGCCGATGATGGAAATTTTACCGGAGGTGGAAGATGAGGAAGATGATGACGACGAACTGGAGTTAATGGAGCAGGATCGAGATCAATTCCCGATGCCGATGATGGAAATTTTACCGGAGGTGGAAGATGAGGAAGATGATGACGACGAACTGGAGTTAATGGAGCAGGATCTAGATCAATTCCCGATGCCGATGATGGAAATTTTACCGGAGGTGGAAAGCGAAGATGAGGAAGTACCACCAGCCCCAAGGTGGCTATATATTTTTTGAAAAAAAAAAAAACAAATTTTTTATGTTAACAAAATTTTATTTATATGTTTATTGGATAATAAAAAATAATTGTATATTTTAAAAGAAAAAACCTACTTTTTTTTTTTTTTCTTTCGAATTCTCTCTTGGTCGTAAATTTTTTCTTATTTCTAATTTAACAGATCATTTTACTAGAGGTGGAAAGTGAAGATGACGAAGATGATGATGAACTCGAGTTAATGGCTCAGGATGTGGAACAATTCCTAATGCCGATATTGGAAATTTTACCAGAGGTGGAAAGCGAAGATGAGGAAGATGATGATGAACTCGAGTTAATGGACCAGGATGTGGATCAATTCCCAATGCCGATGTTGGAATTTGAAGAGATGGAGGAAGACGAGGAAGTACCACCAGCCCCAAGGTGGCATTATATATTGTGAAAAAAAAGGGATAATCCTCAGACTTACACATCTGAATACATCCCCAACATTAAAGGTGATAATGTTGGATATGTATTGGAAGTAGATTTAGATTATCCATCGAGTATTCATCACATAACGATCTCCCATTTTGTCCTGAAAATATTGTTCAAACATTGAACACTAGAGATAAGATAAGTGATATGCATTATGTTTGCTTTGGATATCTTTTCTAGCAAACATGAGCGCACATACAAATTGAGAAAACAAGCAACTGATTACTTGCGCTTGGGTCCAGAATTTGTGTGTGTGTTTTTGTAATCTCTTATCGATATCACGAAAACAGTATATATAAGCGTAAGTTAAGACTTTATATTTTAGTTTTGAATAAAACAGCATACCGACATTACAACTCGGTGTTTTCTTTTAACTCGCGGTTCTGAAATTTCCCCCCACCAGAGGTAAGGAATTTATGAACAAATATAACCACCCCAGGTTGTAAAATTCCTAAGTTAGTTGCTCACTTGAATTCAAGGAAAAATTTCAAAATTCATTTAAGAAATTTACAGCAATGTATTTCACATGGATTAATTTTAAAAAAAGTAATGCGAATGTCAAAGTGAAGAAATTCAAGTAAGCGCGGGTAAACGGCGGGAGTAACTATGACTCTCTTAATTTGAACTTTTATTTGAACGCTATACGGCTCCTTCTGTTAGTTTGAACAAGGCTAACAGCTAGGAGCCTTTTCACTCTAAGAAGTTTTTGTTACATCCTAACGGCCTCCTCGTGGCTCCTGCTGGATAGCTGCTCGTAAGAAGCATCGGGTTGATTTATTTATAGTGGAAATACCTATTGTTCTTCTTCAATGCAGTGAACTAACAGTTAGGAAAAGCGGACCCCTGAGGTTAGCAGCCTCTTCGGTCTTTAATTGATTGCTACAACTAATGAAATACCAAGCTTCGGATACTTCCCATCGCCCTCTGGCGATGGACTCAATCAAAATTCCACTTCTGTCCGACTTCCGCCCACATCCTTTACGTGTCAATTCTGCCCAAGGAGCTTCACTACTTCAACTGGACTCGGTGTTCACAAAAGAAGAGCACACCCAGATGAGATGGATGAAGCAAGGCTAAGGGTTGATGTCAAATCAAGATGGTCTCTAGAAGAAACCAAATTAATGGCAAAAAAAGAGGCCGAACTAAGGAAGCTTGGAGTCAAATTTTTGAATAAAGAATTGCATGTCCACTTTCCAAATAGGACGGTGGAAGCAATCAAGAAAGAAGGACAAAAATCAGACTATAAAGATCTAGTCTTAAACTACTCGAATGCTCAGATATCGAGTACCAATGCTTCATTAAGGACTAGTTCGGTTCCTCAAAGAATAATAATGGAGAGTTTGCTGCGCTCGTCCATAAGAGAAAATGCCAAGTACAAAAGTGCAAAGCTAAATGACATCATCCACCAAGCTTCGCAATTTGGGACAGAGGAGACTATACTCAATCTATCAGAATACCTGGGAAATTTTTCCAGTTAGGAGTAGACAGATTGAACGACAGAGACATCAACAAACGAACGACCAACGACTTAGCCGAAGAAAACTTAGGAGGATAGAATACAACCAAACTCAAACTAATTGGACAAAACATCAGCAACGATGTGTCCACACGATCCTTAACGGATCAGACAATAGCATAGAACCACCGCAGGAAATTTTAGAGCCCTTCTGGCGAACAATTTTCGAACAGGAATGTTCAACTTTCCCCGTCAATATTAGGCAGGAAGAGATTTCGGGAACCCTTTGGGATCCTATCACTTCCGAAGAAATAGTTAGTCAGAAGCCATCTCTCAAAACATCTCCAGGACCTGATGGTTTAACGCCAAGGGAACTGCGAAATGTACCAAATGATATTCTATCGGGAATTATGAACTTAATTCTTTCGTGTGGGAGGCTTCCATCACATTTGTACGCACATTCATTCAAAATCATAACTCTAGATCCACGACAGCAAGCATTTATTGAGGCTGATGGTTGTGCTACCAATATAACGCTTCTTGACATGCTGTTAAGAAGCCACCAAGTTTTTCAAGTTGGTACCTTGCATCTCTGGATGTTGCCAAAGCGTTTGATTCAGTCTCGCATTCGACTAATTTGAAGCGCTCTGATGAATTTCGATATCTTGGTGTTGACTTTTCGCCGGAAGGCAGGGTAAAGGTTGAGCCTAAGAAGGATGTAGTTCCCAAATTGAACATGATCACGAAAGCTCCCTTGAAACCACAGCAAAGACTTCACTTCTTGAGAAACTATATGATTCCACAAACTTATCATAAACTGACTCTAGGCAATGTCAACATAGGCTGTCTCAATAAAGTCGATAGAATAATAAGGAATGAAGTAAGGAAATAGCTTAACTTGCCAAACCACATCTCAAACGCCTACTTCCATGCGCCAGGTAACCAAGGTGGGCTAGGCATAAGCGCCCTACGGTGGACAGCGCCCTTAATTCGACTAAAGAGACTTGCCAACATCAGGATGCCTAACCTAGAAGCGTCAGTTCAGGCAGATGTTTTCATGGCTGAAGAGATCAGTAAAACAGAAAGGCGACTTAGGGTAGACGACCGTCAACTACAAACAACTAGTGACATAAATGACTACTGGACGAAGAGACTAGGGCCATCTGTAGATGGTAATGGACTTCGTGAGGCTGGTGATCACGGGCAGATGGGTTATGGAACCAACGAGACTCCTGACGGGCAAAGATTTCATCCATTGTTTAAAAACAAGGATAAATGCCCTTCCTACAAGACCAAGAACTTCAAGGGGTCGTCCCCAAATAGATCGTCAATGTAGGGCTGGATGTCCAAGACCAGAGATCACAGAAGCAGCCGCATTGATCGTCACAACTCGATCACCAAATTCATCACACGGAGTTCACGTACCAAAGGGCTTCAGACGATAGTTGAACCAATTCTCAGAACAAGCCAAGGAGTTAGGAAGCCTGATTTAGTCATTGTTAAAGGCCGAACAGCATTATTATTGACGCGCAAGTTGTCACAGATGGATGTGTTCTGAACACTGCTCATCTAAGGAAGAAAGAAAAGTACGATAGGCATGAGATCCGAGAGGAAATCAAATCGCGCCTCCAGGTAGAAGGAGTATGTGTTACAACAGCTACTTTGAACTGGAGAGGAATATGGTAAAAAAATAGCGTAGAGGATCTCATTAGACTAGGTATCCTAAGAAAGAGCGATAGCACGCTACTATCCACCAGGGTTTTAGTAGGGACATACCGATGTTTCAGGCAGTTTAGTGAGGTTACTTAGCGGACTGACTTAGATCCAGGATGAAACCCCTTCCTCTTTTCCTTATAACCATCTTTTTTCCTTTTTTTGGGTTTCCCATGAAAATGGCGAAATTTTTTTCATTCCCAGTGCTGCCTGCAACGGCCACTTGATGGATCCCTGGAGGATCCCAACGTCGTGCAATCAAAATAACCAAATGCCTCGTCATCTGACGTCAGTGACGCGCATGAATGGATTAAAAGGGGGTTTATCAAATTAATGAACAATATCGTCTATGGTAAAACCATGGAAAATGTTGAAAAGCGTAGAAATGTGAAGATTGTTACAGAATGGGATGCGCATAGAAACCAATTTTCAGCAAGAAAGCTGATTGCGCATCCCAATTTTCATAGTAGTAGCATATTTACACCGAATATGTGTGCTATTGAGATGAAGAAAGGAAGTGTTAAACTAGAATAAACCAATTTATTTAGGTTTTGTCGTTTTAGAACTCTCAAAGTGGTTAATGTATGATTTTCATTATGATTACATGAAGCCAAAATTTAGCACTAAAATTCGTTTGAACTATGTGGATACAGACTCTTTTATCTATTCCATATTTACAGACGACTTTTATGCTAAAATCTATGATGATGTTATTAATCCTGAGGGATCTAGGTTTGACACTTCTGAGTATCCGGTGAATAACATTCACAATTTCCCTTTAAATAATGGCAAGGTGATAGGACTTTTCAAAGATGAAAATAATTCGAGGATTATGACTGATTTCGTAGGACTAAGGGCTAAATTATATTGTTTTGGGATTGATACCGGTGAAGTGACAAAAAAAGCAAAAAGAATCAAAAAATACATAACAAATAATTTAGAATTAAGAGACTATAGAAATTGTTTAATTAAGAAACGATATATTGATAGAAATTATATATATATGTTTAGAAGTAAGCAGCATTTGATGTATACTCAAATGATAAATAAAAAAACCTTGAGATGTAATGATACAAAAAGGTTTATACTCAAGGTAATAAAAAAAAAACAATGAATTGTTTTTTTTTTTTCAAATCGCAATAAGAATAGTATTCGTATCTTCAAAAATAAAAATCCATGACAACGTTAAAGTATCATAAAAAAAAGGAGTCTCTATATTGTTTCTATCTCATATTAAAATAGAAAACAGGTACCAAAGCATCCTTTTAAATTTCTTAGCGATTGATCCTCAACACTTCTCACTTCTTGTATAAAAGATGACATGATCATTATTATACTTCAAAAACTATCATGGGCATTTTCAACGAGGAGGAAACGTACACGCTAGAAGTACTTCTAGTTGAAATAAAAGCCGAGGAGAGCAAAGTAAGAGCTATCCAAAGGGTTGAGCCAACGCGTCGGATGGCATGGACCCCGATAAGAGATGGAGAAGGAGGACCACCACCACCACCAACCCCAAGACTACACGAAGTACCACCATTTCCAAGGCCGCTTGTAGGAAACGGCCCGACAATCTCTATCTATCATAAGATATTCAAAAAACACTAAACGATTCTGCATGCAGAATATTACCTTATGTTGTTCAAGAAGAACAAGGGATTTTGCTTCTAAATAACCCTAGTAACGTATTTCGTCAAACCGACAAGCACACAAGGGGAGATTTCAAAATAAAGGACTATCTCCAAGCCTTTAAGAAAAAAAAAAATATATAAAATGCGCTTTGCATATTTGCACATGCATACTAAGCATTGTGTTTACGGTATAAAATAGCACGAAGTGCTCCGAAAAACGAAGTGTGTCAATTCGTCCCGTACCGAATAGACAACATCCGCATTACTTCATTTTCATCCGTTCCATGTATAAAAATCAAAAAAGCAACTAGCCGTCCGCGTGTTTGCATCAGAAAAAAGTCTTTTCCACTCAATCGCCGCCATGCACAGTCAACCTCTTTAATAAATATAAGTGCCAAAGTAAAATCAAAGTGTTTTAAAACGAGAAACCCACCCCAAGAAGACGATTGAATTGGGCTCTAAAAGTAGGTATCTATTTATAAAAAAAAAAAAAAACGATCGGAAAATTTAGAAAACACAGAACTATCGGCGAATCCTTACTGCTTAAAGGCAAGGGAAAGCATCTGTATACATGTACATATAGAAATGTTGCCAGGGGTGGAGGAAAATGAAGACAATGATGTGGAAATTCTAGAAGAGGTTGACGAAGAATTCCCAATGCCAATGATGGAATTTGAAGAGATGGAGGAAGAGGAAGAAGTACCACCAACTCAATGGTGGATATATGATGCACCACCACATTTATATCTATGTAGATGAAAAAATTAAATTAAAAAAAAAATATTTTTGTATTAAAAAACTCATTTTATTTAAAATCATCTCAATACAATGTCAACAAGCGCATTCTTTTTGGGCACTCGTAATTGGACACAAAAAACGAGTGTGCAATTTTGCTGACACTAATGAATGGAATTAAAACTGAACAGGAATAAGGCTTTGATAGGATTATGGAATGAGTAAGAAGTCAGTCCTAATCAACCGTTCAAACAATAAAGCTTTTTTTAAAAAACCTCTATCGCGATTGTAATTACTTTTCTTGCATAAAGACAAAAAAAAAAATGATTTTTTAAATAAATAAAAAATTTGTATTTACTAATACAGTTCATTTTAGCTACAAAACTTTCAGGAAAACTAAATAATAAGATACAATCTGAAAACACACCTAGAAATCTTGAAGACCTGAAGAGAGTATTAAAAAGCTCATACAATTCAAATAAAACTGCATCAAGATTACATAGTGATATTGCAAATTACTATCAGTGAAACCAGACAGTCTTGGCCTTCGCTTCACGCATAGAAGCATTACTAGCTTCTCTAAATGAATCGCAAATCTCGGAACACGGAGACGAACACAGAGAAGTAATAGTAAGACTTAACGATCAGATAGGAATGACAGTTTTTAAAAATGGTTTAGCTGAACCATATGTTCAATATTCCAAGAAGGAGGAGCCATACGCACACATGTCTGCGTATGCCTACTGGGCTGTTGTATCTTCCAACAGGGATGAGAAGATCGTCTACCGATCTGCGATGTTATACTGGCAGAGCATAATAGTCTTTCGAATAAATAGGACATGCTGTCCGCATAGAACAAAATGTGTCTTGTATTTTCTTAGTGCTTGCGCTTGGTATATATATAAATATATTCTTACTTGAAACTTAGATCTACAGTCCGCTATTATTAAACACCATACAAATCACTAGTAGTAGCCACGAGACCAGCTAAGCTTTCAGAAGCAATCCAAATCGCATTAGAGATAGAACCTAACCGATCTGTAAATGTACAAGTGTAACAAAACATCTGGTTGTGAAAATCGTTTCGACCGACCGAAACAGGTGGAACTCGATCTAGGCTTGCTTGGCTGTGCAACCTACATACTCAGTAATCTATCGAAGACAAGGTGGTGGGGAAGAACCCACCGTTTTTAAAGAAACAACGGAGGAGCTTTCCAAAGCAGCTTTGTTTAAGGTTCCTCAACAAAATCAAACGTTTTTCTTTATAAATGCGCGACAATCTGCAATAAGCATACCAACAAGTTTGTCTGCTGTTCGGTATTTTGAAACAGGAAGTTATCAAAGAGCGGTCGGGCAGGATTTTATGGCCTGTAAGTCACAAACATTCAGGAAGTGGGAGACATACTCAATGAAATTGCAGATGAGTATGTATCGTTTCCAACAGATCAAGAAGAAATGCAGATCAAATCTGTTCTTTCTGCATCTTTCCTATTAACGCTTGCATAGTTTTACATAACATTCTTACGAAAGCGAATGTTCTTATTGAAATAGATGAAACTAATCTACCAAGAGCTGGAAACGATAGTCTACCTGAAAGTAGTATTGGATCTACCTGCAATTATTATACCTTGCAACAATATATATATCAAAAAAACGATTACGACATTATCGAAGGTTTCAAGTTCATCCTATTTATCGAGTTCGTAAACAACAAGGAGAATTCTCTTCGCTGATAAGTTTACTTGAAAAATACCCAATAAAGTTTTTTGAGTACTTTAGAATGAGTCAGGAGCAGTTTGATTATACATATTTTAAAGCTTGTACGCGAAGATCTCAAACCCAAATAAAAGCAATCAACAAACACCTCAAAAACTTGGTGATACCAACCCCCAAGGGCACAGAAGATTGGGAAAAGATTGCAGTGAGTTATCTCGTAATACGAACACATAATACTTGCTTGTTTTCTTACTAAATTAATTCATAATCACATAATACTTTACTTGGGGTTTTGCTTGTTATCAAACTAAATTCGGACCCTTTAAACAAATAATCAATTGCCCCTGAAGTTCAAACTGCTAAAATATACTCCCTTTCTTGACAATAATGGTCTCCTTAGAGTTGGAGGAAGGATTAAAAATGCTAATATATCATATAACATTAAACATCCTTATATTTTTACAGATAATAACTTCTCCTCTCTTATAGCAGAAGAAATTAACAAGGCCAATCTACATTCCGAAGCCTCCGCAACGTTCGCCATCGTAAGACAACATTCTGGATTCTGGATAAAGGGCGCTCGAAATTTAATCAGACAGATTTTTTCAAATGCAAAATATGCTTTAAGTTACGAAAACAAACCACCTCGCAACTAATGGGAGACTTACCAGCACAACGAATTTCACAAAGCCGTCCGTTTTCGCATGCTGGGGTAAAGTCCGCCAAGTTTCACTTGCGACGAGTAATTGGAGCATCTTACATTTGAGGAAATGTACACGGTCTTAACTCAGATCGAAGCCGTTTTAAATTCTCGTCCACTTTGTGTGATTTCTGATTCTCATGTAAACCCATTAACACCTGCACATTTTGTTATAGGTGAACCGCTTACCGCTGTACCAGAACCAACAACACTGTCTACACCGATAAATTGTTTGACGCATTGGAACCATGTCCAGAATATGGTCCAAGGTTTCTGGAAACGGTGGCATGTGGAATACTTAACCACACTCCAGGAACGGCCGAAATGGAGATCTGCCAATCCTAACCTTGACCAAGGACCTTGTTGTTATAAAGAAGCCAAATCTTCCGCCAACAAGGTGACTTCTTGGCAAGATTGAGTCTACAATAACGACCGAACATTTTGGTGCATCCTGTGAGGTACAATGTGAGTTACAATGTGCAGGAGACTACCACATCGTTCGGAATCCAGCCCGCGCGCAAGCGGCAAAAGAGACTATCGAGAAGGCCTTTTACGTGGACGACCTTCTCACCAGCTGTAACAGCGTCAAAGAAACCGTGGCCTTGGCGAAAGACGTGGACCAGGTCTCAAGAGGGGGCATTTTACACTGCGCAAATGGAACTCTAATCGCGCAGAGTTAACAAATTTACTAACTAACAATGTTTCTCCTTCTTCTCTTTCCACAGAGCTCGTTATAGAATGCCTGTTGCAACGCAACATGCAAAAAAGACAATGGATTTGGACAGCTCCACATCCATAAAATACAAGTGCCGACGGCACTTGCAATGCCCATCGCAAAAAACAACCGACGGCAAAACAACTGCACTATATTACCACAATTGGTAACATCTCTCTCAAAACAAAGAGAAAATGGGAGGAGACTTTGGGAGGTCCCAAAACATCGCTTTGACACCTCCTACATGCGATGTTTTCTTTACTTTCTTTTTGATGAGGAAAGTGATGCTTGGAGAGCAAAAAGGAAAGAAAGAAGGAGGCAGTGAGGGGGAAGCTGTTGGTCGCCGACGAAAATCCTCTACAAGTCAACGTCCTATAGAGGTACGAACGGATGAACAGCTGTAAGCGGATACCGAGGTGTTATGTAGATGTGGATTGGAAATGTAGACTCACTTGCGCATTGATAATCAAGATCATAAGATCATAACAATAAAGAACGTGAATTAAGTTGAAACGTTTTGTCTATTTTTTTCTATTCGATTTATTATTGAAGATCTTATGTCGCTTTAGTTCATTTTTCTTGCGAGAAGTAAAAGAAAGAAACAAAAGGAAAATAAAGATAAAGTTAAATGCTCTGCAAGAGTTAAGATAATTGTTCTTTTTTGTTCATATGAAATATTGCATTGATCAAAGATCCCGCCGGTAAACGACAGGTGGATAAACGCGACGCGCCAACCAAGCGGCGGGTTCTCAGTGAAGTCGCTCAGCTGTTCGACCCGACCGGTCTTTTGGTCCCAGTAGTTATTGTGGGGAAGATGTTCATTCAGACGCTTTGGATGGCGCGGCGGGTATCACTTGTGATACCCCACTGCCAGACTCCCTCCAGGCAACGTGGACCATCTATCGGAATGAAGTCCAGATACTCAACCGAGTGCGTATACCCCGGTGGTTGGGCATGCGCACCCATGCGAATGAAATGAAAAAATGAAATGAAATGAAGACGAAGAACTGCAAGCGCAGCTTTTGGGTCTCTATTCGATCCGAAAAAACAAATTTTCAAAGACCTACAAAAAACACTGAGCTTAATACTTTGCTTTTCCCATATTATAAAGCGGAAGATGGATTGAGAAACAAAAACTATAAAAAACAGCTTCATGACATATCCCATCTCGATGAAAGTAAGTATACAATCTTTAAAACATCTTGTATGTATTTAAATACAATTTTGATTATTTCCTTCATCTCTTGAAAGACTGCCGAACTTATCGGTTGTTTTATTTTCTGAGCACCATTCTGACACCAACCGAAATCATCAAATGCCCTGGAAAAACGGCTTGGAAGGTGAGCATCAAGGATAGTGAAAATTAATTTCTGCTGCATCGTCCTATACAAAATGATATACTAAGGCAAATTGAAATTCAAAAAAAGATGTTTGCAATATAAAATAACATTTAGCCTTCTATTATTACTGTTGGAGAAAACATTTTAACAATTGAGGACTTTTATATATATTTTGACGGTACGCTTTTAAAGTTCAATAACTTTATTTCATGCTTGGATGCAAGTTATACCACCCTCTGTACATTTAAATCAGTAATCAATCCCAAAGGAACAAATACATAAGTTCCTTTTTCTTTGTATCTCCAAGATACTTTGTTGCAAAAGCAACAACCTATTCCCAACGCGAAATGCATTTCAGCATTATGCGAACAAAAGAATAAATACTTCGTGGACACTTTTATTCTTTCTTCGTTGCAAACGCAACCAGATACCACATCCGTTAAAGCATTAAAGAATGATGATTAATGCAATACCAATATCGCGTAGGCGTTGCTTCCCTAGCTCATCTGAAAATAAAAATTGTATTTGAGAGTCAGTCTTCCACCGGCTCCTCAACTGAGGAAAGCACCTCTCGTTACTGTAACACACCAAAGTGAATTAAATGAAATAAAAATATTTTTTTAAACAAAAAAACACGTATAAAGAATTTAACTGGCGCCCAATGTGCTTGTAACCTAAATATAATATCTATAAAAGAGTTTCAAAAGTCATAATAATTAAATATAAAATATGACATTCAAATCGGTACTCAAGTGAAGTCACCCGAATGAAACTCTAAAAAATATATAACGATCAATCGCCGTATGTAGTGAAAAAAAGGAATGTTCACAAATGATCATTCCATGTGTAATTGTTAAAACAACGATCACTAAAGTGAAATATTTAAAAGCCATTAAAATATGACATTTAAATAATAAATAGTATTGTTCGGTCAACGACCGAATACTCATCGAATACATAATGCTGACGACGCAACATATAGTCGTCAGCCACCCAAGCCAACCAACTACACCAGCCACCCTCACCGCCTACATATCGATCTACTTACTTGCCAGCCACCTCAGATGACAACACACGACGACTGATCGTGAATAGTCCCCTAGCCGCAGCATAATGTGTATATGGACGCACAGAGAAAAGTATCTGCCAATGCTGTGGTACGATACTTGTGCTTGAGACGATTGACCCACATCGCCACTACTTGGCTAGGGGTATCGTATACACATTTGGGTTCCCATATGCCATAGGATGGCAGTGTTTATTCTGTATAAATACTGTGGCATCGATGGCAATGGGAAAAAGTATAACCAAAAGACGAGAATCAAACAATGTCGCCACTTAGGATCGGTGCCATTATCGCTGGAGTCGGCACATTCTATTTCATGTGCCGGTGGATTACTAAGGCATGGAGCTGGTATCAGCTCTTGGACTCCCTGCATGTGTGGGAGTTATGGTGACGCTGCGCATTCTTCATGGACGAATGGCTGGAGGATCGAGTATCGGGGTGGTTTTGGTTTGACGGCTTGGCTTCGCCTTTTCTTCAGTTCAATCTTGGCATTCAACGGTTACAGTCTTACTCTATTCTTCTGCGCGACGTGGTCGTCTGGTCTTTCGTGGTATATCTTGGTTATCCGTTTTCTTATAATACACAGTGAATTGGTAGCTATCTTGAACAAAATAAAGACAGTGTAATCAGACAAATAAAGAATATTTAAAACATAGAACTTGGTGTTCGGCATAGTGCCCTTTTGTGGAAATCGTCTTATTCACTTTCAGCTCTTTTCCTCCCTCCCCTGACGCGCTTGGAAGATTAAGTATATTCCCGAACATTTTTGGTGCCTCCTGTGAGGACCGAGTGAAAGTGAACTAAAGATACAGAACAAACCCTTTGCGGAAATTGTGGATGTGCCTGGCCGCATATTGTGCGGTGTTGAGTGCGATCGTAGCACTAGTGACATTAATTCGTGCGGTAATTGTGATCTGGGTATCCGAGTGAACCCAATCTGTGAACAGTGTGCAGAACAGTTGTGTGAAAAGTTAAAGTGAGAACGACATTTACCTAACTATGTCCAGAGGAGCTGCCAACAAGAGACAGGCGGCATGTATGCACATCAAGCGCCTGCACGACAAGGTTCACGAGCCCGAGGCTGAAGCGTGAGACGACATCCAGCTCCATGCGCATCAACGCTCGCTAAATGAGATGTTCTCCCGCTTCGTGGACGCGCACGAAGATCTTCTGGATGAGGCTGAAGATGAGGAGGATATGAAGGCTCACAACGAGCTGTGGGCTGCAATCGAAGCCCAGGAGATCGAGGCCCAGGTGACGATCGAGAGGCGGTTGGCGCGCCTCAACATAATTACTCCTCGAGGAAGTGTAGATGGACACGGACACTTCCTCCCACAGCACAGCCGGCTCGACATGAAGCTCGACCCGGTGAAGATCCCTAGCTTCGATGGGAAGCTCGAAAACTGGCTGGCATTCTGAGATGCCTTTGAGTCTCTGGTACACACGGCCAGTGTACCAGAGGCGTATAAGCTACAGAAGCTAAGGGCGGCGATCGACTGCCAGACTGTGGGCTTGGTGGGGAATGTGTACGGTGGCGGATACAATCAGCTCTGGAGCGAGCTGAAGACCCGCTTTGACAACCCCAGGAAGCTGTCTAGGGCCCACATCAACCGCATCATCCACCTGCGACCCGAGCCGGTTGAAACGGAAGCGGCCTTACTAAGAATCGTGGACACTGTGCGAGGCACTTATAGGTCTCTCAGGGTAATGCAAATCAATGTCGACAACTTGGATGTCGTGATAACGGCACTAGTCGAGCCAAAGCTGCCTAAGGTCACGGCAGAACATTGGTCCTATAATAGCGACCCCAAGGACCTGCCTACGGTAGAGGCACTGCTCCAGCACTTGGAACACCGAGCAGCCAGCCTGACTGGACAGGCCCCAGCAGCCCCAACCACTACAACAACAACCAGTAAGAAGCGAGATTGGCCTGTACAGGCTACAACACGTCAGGCCTCGGTGGTCCGCACCCACGCCGCCGTAACAGCAAGTGACCGAGGGGGTTGCTCCTGCTGCAAGGGCCCCCACACCATCACGCACTGCCGCCACTTTGGAGCCATGACAATCATGGAACGGCTCAACGAAACCCGGGACAAGCGAGGCTGCTTCAACTGCCTCCGCCCCGGTCACAACGCTCCCGACTGCCCATCAAAGACTTCCTGCCGGAACTGCAACGGGAGACACCACACGATGTTGTGCAGAAAGGAATCCTCCGCCGGACCTAGCAACGCGAGGAATACATCCGTGAACACCGCTGTAAAATAATAACACTGTTAAAGGGCAGTATATTAAATAAAACAAAAAGCCCCAACGAACTAGGCAAAGGGCAGAACAAAACAAATCGAAAGCCCCAACGTGTTCGAAAACAGACGACATATACTACATACAGCAAAACGAATATAATACTGGACAAAGGGCAGAACACCAGTCGAAAGCCCCAACGAGTTCCAAAACCGACGCTAACAACAAAACGAGTTTGAAAACTACAGCAACAACAAGATGTTATTAAAAATATTACTACACGTCATTCTTGTACAATGGTTTAGTACATCGGCAGAAATAATAAGAGTACACCCATGATGACTACGTACTTATAAAAAATGACAATGCCCTTGTTTACAAAGACTTCGGCGAAATTTTTCTTGTTTTCAACATTTCATACTATGAAAAATTTCTCTCAAATAAAAAGAAAGTTTATTACACTCATGAGGAACATCTCGAGCTCGAATCAGAGCTCTCATTAATTGAATCAGTAATGCTTCAATTAAAAATAAATAAAGTAAAAAGAGGCATAAACAAGTTGGGAACGCTATGATAGACAACTCATCAAATGAAACAGATTTGTTTTTACAACTCTTTTACCATGCACCAGCAAGTTATGAATTTCTTGTAAAAAAATTCGTCATGCCTGCTGTAAGCGCAATTTACCGTTGGCATTGGGAAAATCGGCTGCCTAGTGGATTCAGCGATAAGATCAAGGACATGCTAACTTTCAGAGCAAAGGAGATGACGGAAATGGAAAAGAAATGTGTCCTACTCTTCGATGAAATGTCAATCAAAAGACAATTGGAATACAATTCAAGAGACGATAAAATGTATGGAGTAACGGACTTTGGAGAGTTTGGAAAGAAGAACACGATTGCCTCCAGAATAATGGTTTTCACTCTTCGAGGGTTGAATCATAATTGGAAGCAAACAATCGCCTACCACGCAGGATCACCGAATGGCGAAGTTCTTTCCAATATGTTGAAAGGAATGCTTAACAATGTTCAAATGTGGACTTAATGTTGTCGCCGTAAGTTGCGATCAGGGTTCAAACAACGTCTCAGCTTAAACAAGAAAGTGGTTTCAAACGTCACCGATACTCTTGACCGCCTTGAATCTGCAAAAAAATGGATATCCAAATGGAAATCAACGAGCAGGTGGGTAATACCACCTTGCTTCAAAGGGTTACAGTAAAATCTAGTGGCCATATCCCAGATGTGGGACCATCTGCAAAGTAAAGAGCAAAGCTTCCTTCTTATCGGTCATTTAAACACTGACGTAGCCGAGAACTTATTTTCAATGTTGAGAAGAAATAAAGGCTCATATGAAATGAATCCATCTGTATGGAGAGCCGTGCGCAACTTGAAAGTTGTCATGTTTCAACACCTGAGCTCAGCAAAGTATATAACGCTATATACTACTAACGCTATAACGATGCTGAAGCCAAACCTCTGCTGAAAGACATTGACTTTAAGAAGCAAGTGAAGGAAAAAAAGGACTCAGACTTTGATCTTGTTAAGAAAATGGAAATCGAAGACGATCTGATAAACGCTAATGAAGTGATGGCCGATGATGATATGGACGAAGATATGGACGAAGATATGGATGAGATTTCGCAATCGAGACACGTTCAAAGAATCAATGACGAACACAACTACGCTGCAAGATACACAACAGCAGAGAAACTTCAAAAAGCAGCCGCTTTATACTATGCAGGCTTTGCGGCGTTCAAGCTCGAAGAAAAACTTAATTGTAAGGAATGCAATGAGTTCATGATAGATAAAACAGGTGGTGAGCAAAGGAAAGATTTATTCCTCATAGAATTGAGAGCTTACAAGTGCTTTGAGCCCAATTCAGTCGTCGTTTAGAATCAAGAGAAGAAAGTTGTTTTAATTAAAAGTATAACAAATCTTTGAATGGTTTAACCAGTGAAACTTATCGTAAGAGAGCTCAGATGATGTTAAAACATTTTAATGTTTTAAAATCAATCCAAAATATTGATGAGGTATCATGCGAAGCTCAAGTTGCAAGTTTTGCTGGTAAACTTTTTAAAGATACCCTAAGCTTCGAAGAAACTTTGACCTGTTCAAAGGAATGTATGTCTCAGCTAATTCGCCACCTCTCTCAACACCTTTTGAGTCCTATAATATAAGCAACACGGACAGAACATTAATCCGAGCATTAAAAGCGATGAGGTTTTCGAAGGCGACTCCTCTGAAACGACGAACGGTTGTATAAAACATGGATTCTAATAAATTCGCCACACTAGCCAACATGAAGATTCATGACCAACAAACCTAAAAAGAGGTCCAGCACCTTGGCCAAACAACTGGCACAAAACTCCATAAGCAAAAACGATGACCACCCTGCCGACGAGGGAGCCTCACCGAACAGAACATCAAGCAACACCAATCCTAAATCAACAAGCGATGAAGAAATCTTGTGCTCAGGTAAGTACTGTCCTCCCATAATACTAAAAAATATTGACGTTAGAAAACTTATAAAAGATTTTAAAGAAAACTCGGTAGAATTCGCATACAAAATAGTTAACAGGGGTAGTGTTAGTAGATTATATATTAATAATAGTGACGCTCATAGGGAGTTGATGAATATGCTTCGAAACACTGATGATGCCCAGGCATATTCTTCTACTCTTCGCGAAGATAAAACAACTAACGTTATCCTCAGAGGTCTTACGTCATCGTGGCATCGTGTTAGTAGACTATATATTAATAATAGTGACGCTCATAGGGAGTTGATGAATATGCTTCGAAACACTGATGATGCCCAGGCATATTCTTCTACTCTTCGCGAAGATAAAACAACTAACGTTATCCTCAGAGGTCTTACGTCATCGTGGCTGACGTTTCTTGGCCTATCACTAGAGCAGACTTGAGGCACTTCAACCGTCAAATTATTGACTCTGTGACATCGATCAGCTCCAAAAGAGCTATCCTCAAAATTCCTGACTGCACATCAATCTCGCAATCCTTACTGATAATTTGTAATGCATAACATATGTATTTCCGAAAGAAGATTGAAACGCTTCGAGTGTAATTGCTTTACATTTGATCGATCTATTTGCCAGTAACGACCAACAAGATCACTTGCATTCCGCACCATTTGAGTTGATTTGTCTTGATCAATATATTAGAACACGGCTTGAGAAATTATATAATTGAATATTATAACATTGTTGAAAGTTGTAGCGGATCTACAATTTAGAAAAATAATTAAATTAAATTAATTAGCCTTAAATTATGGCAAGCCAAAAAAGCCGCTGCAAAATAAAAAGTGAAACGCAGCAACATTTTATGTGAATGCGTCCATCCACTCTCGCGACAAAAGTTTCGTCAAGGTAGTTGACGAAACAAATACACATTTAATTTTTGTCGCCATGCCTTTTATCGCATCTTCGCATTCTTCTTAATCTGACACTTGAGGCGTATAGACGTGCCGGCGTTGTTAAAAAGTAAAATCAAGAATTGAAAAAATAAAAATAATAAAATCAAATATTGTAATTAACAAAATCGTGGCATTCATATGTCAACCACCAACCAACACGCATCAATAATTAAATTTCTCTTGAGCCATCTGTCATTTTTTTTTTTTTCTGTGGTTGAGTATCTTTTTTTTTTCAAAATTAAAACGTTTATACTTAAAGTAAAAGTAATTGAACAAATAAATTCTACGTGTCTAGTTAAAATATAAACACTAGCGTTTTTCTTGGGAAGGAGCACCAGCAACACCAATTGTGGTCGATATAATTAGTTGTGGAAGCCCTGACGTGTAAGTTACCAGGGAATAAAGGCGTAAGTGTGGTCTAAAGCAACAGTATCGATTGCGCTATGTGTAGTTTTTCCCCTTTTTAAAGTAGAAAAAGGTTCAAATCGAAGTGGAAGCCCCACAATCACAGCTACAAGTGAATAAAAAGTAAATCCTCGGAGAGGTACAGCGAATTATAATATATACCTACGTGTTTTAAAGATTTAATTTGAAGGCATTCATTTAGTTATTTGTATCAATAACGTTAAATCAGATTCTTGCGAAAATGTCAAGATCAAATAAAAATTTTGGTAGAAACAACCAAAATGGTAACTGGCGTCAGCCAGCTCAGTTTCAAAATCAACAACAACAACAGTTTGGATATTATCAACAACAACCCATCCAACTACCCATGGAAAATCCATCGCCACAACGTCGAGTTTTCCAACATCCACGAAGAGGCGGAATCTCTAGAACTAAAGAAAATGTTCGAGCCCCCATCGTTGCTGTCGCTTCTTTACCCGGAGGTCAGCATTTGTCAAAAACAAATTCTGAATTAAAGAACGACCCGTTGTATTTAGAGGCATTCTTCCCTACGCCGTCTGAAGAATTAAGACCCATTGCCGAAGAACTAAACCATTATACGGGGTTTGGTGGTTTCCCGGCTATAGTTAAAGAAAGTTATGAGAACTTCTGTGCGCATAACTTAAATTTTAAGCGTTCTATAAATTTATCTTGTTATAATTATTATTTGACCGTCCTTGCTTGGGCGCGTGTTTTATATATTAAGAAAATGAATAAATATCATCTAACTACTTCAGAGTTAGAATTCGTATCAATGATTTATGAACAAGGAAATTTCGTATTGCCAAAGAGCGTCGGCTTATATTTTTCGGGTTTTGGAAATTTTACTATTCCTTCAGGGCCTGAAAGCAAATTTAATACGAAACCATATACCTATGATGATTCTGGGTATTTTGAATTAATGGCTACACGGTATTATTTAACTGCCGATTATCCAAATATATCAATAGCAGCACAAAGGATCATGCAAGATTTAATGTTTACCGATGATCCCGAGAATCCGGAGTGGAATCCCAATGATATAGAAGCTGAATGGACAAATAGATGTATAGGTTATGAATCCTCCCAGCATGTTGAAAACATGCAATTAGCAGTCATCCATCGTGCCGGAATAACTGCTCAAAATTTTCCGAGTGATGTAACTCAGTTTCTAGTTAATGTACGACTAATGGGATCCGTACAAAAGTACATGTTAGAAGTGCCAAGCTTGGAATCGAGTCCAATTCCAACTAACTTAACTGGATCACAAGGACAATTTGTAATTCAGAATACTACTGATTCTCATACTCAGTTAAATGCATGCGAAGATATTGGATCAGTTAACTTTATCTCAGAGTCTCCCTTAGTGTGTCCAGGCTCTTTAGCTTATTTAGGAGGAAGTTTCCTCTATAGAATTAAGAAACATTTACCGTGTGCTAGAAGTGTGTTTTTCTTTCCTTATCACATTGAACAACCCACGATTGACCAAATTGCTATGTTAGATACTTTGAATACAGGTTGGTCACCTATATTTAATAACATAGAGCATTATACTAATGTAACATTTAAGCCAGGTTTAAGAATGAAGAAAGTGTGTTCCATCGATGTTAAGTTGACATCTGTTTAAGTAGTTCAAGTAAGCATGGCATATATAACTGTACTAATTTTTTGTCTCCCACAGGTCCGGAACGAGGAAAAGCTGTGTAAAAGCTGATGCTATGCAAGAATTGCCTAAAGAAAGGAGATTCCGCCCAATCATGCCAGTCCCGAGGATGCCAGTAGTATATTTTGCCGATTCCGTAATGGTGTACAGGCCTACCATGGTGTACAGGCCCAACTCTGGTATAAGAGTACACAGCAGTGAAAAAAGTAAGTATTTCATGGATGAGGTGGATTTTTAAACTATGTTGTGTCGTAGTCGTATCGTACAACCACATAAAAACCCATCCAGAATGGCAACTCAAACCATTCGTGTTTTAAAAATGCCTAAAATTATGCAGTAATTATTAAAGTCTCTCTTTGAGTTATATACTTTAGAATAAGAGACAAAGGTAGTCTTGTTCTGTCCATCAGACCGACAAGTCGTGCATATAACATATGCAAGACAAGACAAATAACTACCACCAACTAAACGAAAGACGGACAGACGACACAAAGCGAAACACACGCAACACATTCTTTTTCATTTCTCATAAGCATTCAGTTGTAGTCGAAACGTGGTGCAACACAATAATTAAAATCATTTCCCTCTTGGTGTTTTTTGAAATTATAAAGAGAATTACTTTTTTGTTCTATTCAAATAAAATACAATTTGTCGACAAGCAAATTAATAAATAAACTTAAATAAACAATCCTACAAATTGGGGGCTCGACCGGGATTTGTGATTAGATTGAGATTTGCTTTAATAAGAAACAATTGATTATATTACAAATGACTGATGCGCTTGATTTAAATGACAACGACCTGCCGAACTCTCCCATCCAACATTTAGGTCGTAGAAAAGAGAAGGCCACAAAGATTCCTGCAGCACAATCGATTGCTGCTGTCAAACGCCCACGCAGTCCAGTGAGAAGACCAGCTAGGTCCATAATTACTGACATCTTGACCTTAGTATCGCCTCAGAGGAATCCGTCACCTGTTAGAGTGGAAATGTCTTACCAAAAATTGGGGAATGGTCCAGGAGTTATTGAGTGGATCTGAATGGGTGCAGATTCTTTATTTGCGCGAGTGGGTGGCCACAGCTAATGCTCTCAAGTATCACTTGAAAAATTCAAGGGATCAACTGCGAGTAGACTACTCACGGATACCAAAGAATACCGCATTATTTAGTCAAACTTCGCGGTTTCCAGAAGGTATTTACGTGCACTTAGCAGGGACTCCGATAGGCTCTCAGGTTAGAGCCCTATTGGCGGCCTGTGATGTACCCGACAGAGCCATCAATAAGGACCACCTAAATGTAGATCTTTCCGATCCTCACAAGTTATATGTGGCGACATTGGAAGTGCTCCAGACCATGCTTGGAGTGAAGACTGTAGGGGCCATGACTACAAATGGAATCTATATGAGGGAGAACTTCGAGCGTGAAGCTACTCTTGTTTGGACAGAACGAAATTAATCGTGCTGTTTAAATCAAGTTTTACCGCTTGACTAAATAAAATATTTAAATTTAAAAGAAAAAATAAATCGGTGAAAAAAAAACGAGAAGCAATTTTAGCCACTAAGCTAAATTGCCATCGGCGAGTGCACACATTATTTGTGTAGACAGTGGTTGTGTGAAGACGACGAAAAAAAAGAAGAAAAGGTGAAAAAGGCTTCTACCTTAAGCGGTGTGGATGTGCAAAAAATAAAAAGTACATAAAGACCACCGTGGTTGAATGCTCCAACATTAACCAACGGAAAAATCAAACGGCAAGTAAGGAGAAGTAGCGTGGCTTGCCCAACGTGATCGAAAAAACGGAAAATTCAAACGGCAAGTAAGGAGAAGTAGGGTGGCTTGCCCAACGTGATCGAAAACGGGAAATCCAAACGGCAAGGAAGGAGAAGTAGCTTGTGCGAAAGCGAACGGGAAACGAAAGCAAATACAAAGAGGAAAAATAGCGGAGTCAGCTGAAAATTTTAAAGAAGGTAAGCGAAGCGACCGTTTTCTTTTGATTTTGTTTTACATAAATTTAATTGCATTGGCACTGGTCGAGAATTTAACACAATAATTAAAATCATTTCCCTCTTGGTGCTTTTTGAAATTATAAAGAGAATTACTTTTTTGTTCTATTCAAATAAAATACAATTTGTCGATAAGCAAATTAATAAATAAACTTAAATAAACAATCCTACATAAATGTGGGTTTTTATCTACATTTTTCCCACAATAAAAGTCGTACCGTGTGTTGTTTTAATGGAAAAGTTAAATACATTATGGTCCTTTGAGTCGATAGTTAAAAAAAAAAAATCGGAGTGCAAATAATAATGGAAACAGCTCCAGGAGGTACAAGAATATGCCTGGAGATATGGTCACCTTATTCTCAAGGAACTGACCAAAGTGTCAGAGGACTCTTGCAATACCCAAGCTACTAAGAAGATTGTCCTAGCATTGCAAAATCAAACATCCCCTTCTGGTGAAGAATCGTCTGAGTTTATAACTGTTAATCGTAGCACGCTTGGCAAAAATATGTGAAACGGAAAGAACAATCTAAGGTCCTGATTCAGACACAATTTAGGCTGAGGGGAGGTGTTGTACCCCAACTCCTTTCTTCTCAAGAAAGGAGATACTTCGGTTTACATATTAGGCCAGTTGGAACTAATAAGGCAAGTCGTGACTTAGCTCCCTTTATGGAGAGCCTAAGCCCTTAAAACCGCAGCAAAGGCTCAAAATATTGAGGAGCTTTCTGATACCAAGACTTTATCATCACCTAGTCTTGTCAACAACAACTATAGATAGATTAAAGGTTATGGACAAACAAATAAGAACGGGTATAAGGGGGTGGTTGCGGCTGCCTCCAGACACGCCCACAGGCTTCTTGGGAGTTCCAGCTTTGGTGACGACGGTTCCTGAGCTAGTTTTATGTAGATTCAGGAATCTTTCTAACTCAACGTCACCCGCAGTAAGGGCCGTTGCGAACGAACATTGGGTTAGTCAGGAGATCGAGTGGAGTCGAAAAGTGCTGACAAAAAAGGTATCTCTTCTTGAAACGAAGGAACACAGACAAAAATGGTGGGCTAAACGCCTGCATGATTCCAATGATGGTTTGGAACAAAGGGAAGCGAGCAGAAAAAATCTATCCACTATGTGGGTAGAAAGAGGTAGTTTTGCCATTCCGGGTAAAGACTTTATTCAAAATGTCCATGTGAGGATCAATTGTGTACCCACCCGCATCCGGACATCAGAAGAGCAGCAGCAAACATCCAATGTCGCGGAGGTTGCAATGTGACGAAAACAGCAGCACATGTCATACAAATCTGCCACCGTACACATGGAGGAAGAATCTTGCGACATAATGCGGTCTCCAAAGCCTTGACAACTTGGGCTTCAGAGTCTTTGAAGAACCTAAAATAAGAACGTCAGAAGGTTTAAGGAAGCCGGACATAATTGCAGTTAAGGGAGGTAGAGTCATTGTCATCGACTCTCAGGTTGTAAGTGGCGCAACCTCGCTCAATGAAGCGCATGAACGTAAGAAAGGTTATTATTCCAACAATGCCGATGTAGTAAGCAGTTTGGCGTCAACCCACAATGTCAATCTATCAGACATTCGTTTCTCCTCCTGTACCATCTCATGGAGGGGATAGTGGCTAGTTCGTCTGCCATACAGGTATGTCCCTGTGCCCTGGCACCCATGATGCGTAAAAGTCTGGCTTTTACATTTTGGCCATTCAAGTCTAGCTTCAAACTTTGCCACCCCACCACATTAAGCACTTAATTTGTAAAGAAAAACTTAACTTAAATGTTCAATAATTGCATTATAGTTAAAAGACATTTATTTTCTTCGAGGTCAGCCGAAATTTTTTACAAGGACTTGGCCTTCTAAGAAACTGCTGGCTGGCATAACGACGAGGGTGATTCAGGGAAGCTCTACGAATTGGAATAGATGGAATAGAATGACTGGAATGGTAAAAAGAGGAATTAGTTAAGATAAAAAAAGATCCGGATTTTGAATTATCTAGTGATTTTTTTGTTCTTTGAGGTACTCTCCGTTGTCAGTAGACTTCGATTTTGTCGTTCAGTTTGCGAATTGCAATTTTTGTTTCTTTTTCTTTTTTTCACTGTAAACGTGAATCATTTATCTGTTTTACTTTTGCGTATTAACGCGCTGAAAAAAATAAAAATATTTGTGAATACCGATACGCAAACGTAATAAATATATTCAGAATGAGTTCGCCATGGTCCCAAGGTGATGAAGTTGTTCAGGTCGAAGATACTAATATCGTTGCATCCAATTTAAATGCAGACGCTATCAAAAATGAAGTTGATATGCAATTAGTAAAGGTTAAACATGAAGTTTTGAATGGACCATCAACTAGCGCTAGCGCTAAATTAGCTGCCATGGTAAGGCAGCCGAATACTAAGCCAATCACTAATGCTGATTATAAGCAGGTCGCTCGAAAAACCACTGTAGCAGATATGTTAAGAGACCATAATTTTGGCCCAGCGAACGGAGTCATGTTTACTCCTAAATATAATTTTTTCTCCTGCCCTTTATCTGCTGGGAAAGGCGCTATTGCTAACATTACTTGCTATGCCGAATCAGAGCGTATACGCTGGTTTTAATATGTTGAACGATGTTAATCATCGATTTACTTTTGATGCGATACTGTGCTTTTTAAGATCTTTTGTAACTTTGAAATCGCACACATGTCCCGCTAGTTTAGGACCTAACACCGATGAAATAAAATTTTGTTTGGATTGCTTCCCCTATAAATTGAAAGAGTATGCTGTTAAGCATTCTTTGTTTAACGCTAAACATAACAAATCTGTTACTTTCGACAATAAAGGGCCTATATTGGGTGGGCTTTTTTGCTATCTTAAATCTATGGACCGCAAGCCAGTTGAATTAACCGTAAATATGGGCGCATCATACATTCCAAAAGGGATTGCATCTCATGTTATTGCCCACGCCGTCGGACAGAGCAGTGGACTAATGATAGATTATAGAAACACCATAACATTTAAGTCGGGTTACGTTGTAGAACCGATATTATATGCTTATAGAGTGGCGTTGGCGCATTTATCAGCTTATGGCCGAATTATTTCCACCATGTCAGTCAGAATATAAATGAGTGTCGACGATACAAGATCGAAAGTGTTAACATATTGTAACCTAAGTAGGTGGAAATAGTTGTGTGTCAACTAAATAAATATAAAGTAAAAGAAAGAGCATTTGTTGTAATGAAGCCACGAAAAACGAAAGAACTCAATTAGCACAAAAGGCATTAAGGAAGTCATACTCATTTATATACCCCCAACTGGCAAGGTAATGTAATGAGAATTCTGATGATGTTGAGGAATCTGCAATGGAAACTGATTTTTAAACTGATCTTGAAAAAGATGAAGAGGAAAAAGAAGAAGTTCAACGGGCATCAAAGCCAGAAAATCAAGAGAAAGATCAAGAAGTTCAACGGGCACCAGGATCGGAAAATGACCCAACAATTATAATAATTAGTGACGAGGAAGATGAGAAGTCCAATGACACGGACGGTCAGGAAAAGGAAGCACGTGATGAACCTGGATACGAAGAAAGATTTAAGGCACAAAATGAAAGACGTCCTGTTGAAGGTGCAAGGAATAACGAATCCGGGATAAATGCCGAGGATTATTCACAATCAATAGATATTATTGAAATCAGTGACGATGAACAACAGAGAGAGGGGCAAGGAATGGAAATAAGTAATGAAGTTTCATACAGAGAAAGATTTGGGCCACAAAGCCAGTGGTATTCCCACATTCCAATCCCACGGGCAACTAAGCTCTTCGATTGACACCACGCACGTTCTGCTAAGTCAGTCCACGAGCAGCTTATTTGCCCGTCATTCGAAACCACATTCAATGAGTGTGGGAATATTCAATGTGTAGTCATAAGCTAGTAATAAAATATTATTAAGATATTTTTCAGTAATAATAAAGCATTCAAACATCAAACATTGTGCGTTTACATATCGTGGCGATCTTGCCAGGAGCCGAACCTGGAATCTTCTGATAGAACATCGAGCAGATTTCACTATACATTTCGCAACAATAAAATCAAAACTTGAATCATTATTTGATTTACTTCAAATTCCCCAAGAGGTCCCAAAAGACTTCAAGAAATTTCTTAATATAGACTTCGAAATCTTTTTTGATCCCGATCCCGATACAGAAATAAACAATATAGAGATAACTTTAGACCAGAAAAAAGCAAGTACCAGTAAAAGTAATCTAATTTCAAGCAAAATGCCACAAACGGCTTTAGAATTTTTAAGCATTGCATCGAAAATCCTTCCGGATTTCTCTGGTAATGCAGACGACCTGTAAATCTTCTTAGCTGCGTTAGAGTTTGTTCACACGACTCTAGTGTGAACAGTGCCACTCTCAAAAATCTAGGGTTTGGTACCAAATATGGTTCGCCCTCTTAAATTAATTAGTCTATGTACAAATCTAGTACTGTTTGCTTCAAAAGTAGTTCGTCGCATAGCGACGTCTTGTCATTATCGTTTGAGCAGCCAACCAGTCAGCATCATTTCTTTTTTAATAAAATTTCATCTTGGGCCTTCCGCCATTTCCTTTTTTTTGGCTTGTTCTTTATTAAAAATTATATTTTTGCCCTTCTGGCGTAACAAACGAAAATTGTAAAAAACTAAAAGAAATCATAATAAATCCTACGTGCAATCCAACAAAAAATAAATAAAAGAGTGCGTGTTTTCTTGAAAGAAGGAAGGTTTTCATAGGGAATTGTGGCCACATAGTCATTTGGTCTTCGTGCAGCAAATTGACAAATTAAGCAAAGTGGTTTGCATTGGGAGTTGCATAATCCTGTGGTCGCATTATAGAAGTGTGGTCAGTTGTTCAGAGTTAATAAACGAGGGCAATAACACCGTGTCTATTAATCTTATTAAGACTAAGCTAAAAAGAACCGCAATAAATCTAATTTCTGGCACAGAGAAAACTGTTGCTGAGGTAAATAGTCAATTAAAAGTTTCAGTAAAAGGCGAATCTGTAGACGTAATCACTGCAAAGTTGATGAACGTCCGCCAAAATTCCAAACCGGCAAATGCATACGCAAAAGAGGTCGAAGACCTCACAAAAAAACTTCAAAGTGCTTACATTTCCGACGGGCTAATGCCTCAATTAGCTGAAACATATTCCACCAAGGCCGCCATTAAAGCCATGATCAAGAACTCCCACAACGATAAGGTTAAACTTATTATGGAGTCCGGTCAATTCAACAACATGAATGAAGCAGTGGCTAAATTCGTAAACTGTTGCACTGAAGCTTATGGCCAGCCAAATGCAATATTGCACGTCAAAAACAATCGATAGAAAAAACTATTATAACAGTAATAATAGTCAAAATAATTACTTCCGTGGAAGCGTACGAGGTCGCGGAATGAGACGCGGAAACTATAATAACCGTTATAATAGCAATAATTATAACCGATTTAGAAATAACAATAACATTGCAAACAACAGCAATAGAAACGTTAGAATAACACAACATATTGCACAAAACGAACCAACCCCAAGTACTCATTAGAAAACACGAAAAGATGCAGTAAAATTTATAATATTAGATTAAGGACTTCAGCAAATAATGATATAACATCATTTTTGATGTTTTTGATTTTGGAGTGCACCGATATGGGGACAAGCTGTGGTGGAGCTAGAGACAGAGAAAGATTAATGGCGCAAAGCGAAAGAGTTCTCACTCTTGAAAGTGGCAAAGTTCAAGAAAATGACGAATCCGATGATGATGCACAATCACAAGAAATCAATAATCAACAGGATTGTAACTATTCGATCCAAGATATGGATATAAGTGAAGTTGAAGAAAAATCGAGAAAACTGTGAAACTGAAGAAAATGACGAACACGAGATGAATACTGAGGAGTATTCACAATCAGAAGGGGATTCTGAAGTAGCAAGAATAAACCCAAATTCTATGCTGTGTATCGAGAAGTTTCAATTTTCGGTTTTTTGACTGATGTCCTCTTAGGAAATGCTTTACTCAGTTCAATTTTCCCCACATTACTTTGCACAAAAAACTTAAAAATAATATGCTCACTCAAGGTAACTTGTTTTCTGAAACCGAGGGTTTTGTGTAAGCGATTAATAATAGGTGAAGCGGTTGAAGATAAATGCAGGCGATGCATGCTTAAACGGTACACGCCATAATACAAATACCATCCTCTACCAGTTTTGGAAGATTCAAACTTTAAAATGTACTGGGACAGAACAATAACCACACCGATCAACACATCAATGCAAACAAACCAGATATGATTATGTTCGAAAAAGCTAAGAGGACAATTGATATCTTTGACGTAGCAGTTACGAAGATCTCAAAATATGTTTCCCTTGCAATAGAACTGAAGTCGATGTATGGTGCCGAATGCGTGCAGGTCGTTCCATTCGTAATCTCCGCCACAGGCCTGGTAACATTACATGTTGCACTCTCATTGGCACAAGTTCGCCAAAGTGAAAAGTAAAAATTAAAATTAAAAGTGAAACGAAACTCAGAATACTTAGATAAACTTAAAGTAATAAAAAGTAAAGAACGTAAAAAGTTTTACAAACAAAAATTGAAGAAACCAAGACAAAAACAAAAAGACACCTAACAACAGCGGCGCGACAAGCAGCTGCCACCACCAACGAGAACATACCGGCTCAAAAAAATTCAAGCAATGGTACTGAGCTAGTAATGAACCAGCAAACAGTTTATGTGATTGATGAAACTGGAAGTAAAAATCAAGTCGGTATGAATCTACAAAACATTCAAGAAACAAACGATGGTATTTTTGTAATATCAGAAGACAAGCAGGATGATGAGCTAGCTAGTCTCTTAAAATCTTTTAATTTATATGACGAGCTTTATATTTTTTTAAAAGACAAGCACATAAATATAGAAGGCTTAAAATACATTCTGAGCCATTAGACATTTAGTTCATCACTTCTTTATGAATAATGAAATCCCTACACTTGACAAAATATTGGCGGAGGTGCGATTGAGTCCAAACATATCCACAATAAGCAGGTCAACCCTCCACACGATTTTAAAGAAGGATCTTGGATTCAAATTTGTCAAACGTCAGCGGAAAAGTATTCTGTTGGAGAGAAGTGACATTGTTTCGTGGAGACGGAAATACCTGCGACAAATAAAAAAATATAGAGAAGAAGAAAAGAAAATATATTTCACTGACGAAACTTGGATTAATGAAGGGCATACTCGTCAACATGTTTGGATTGACCCGAATATAAAAACACCACGCCAGGCATTTGTTGAAGGCCTATCAACGGGATTAAAAGCACCATCGGGAAAAGGAAAAAGATTGATCATAAGCCACATTGGAAGTTCTACTGGCTTCCTCAGAGATGGGCTTTTAAGTTTTGTTTCAAATAAGAGCGGTGACTACCACGAGGATATGAACTCAGAAGTCTACGAAAAATGGTTTAAGAGTATTTTGCCAGGATTGGAACCCAACTCCGTCATCGTATTGGACAATGCTTCATACCATTCCAGAAAACAAAATAAGGCGCCTTCAACCTCAACGAAAAAAGAAGACATAAGAAATTGGTTGAGAAGCAATGCCATAAGTTTCGAAGACGATATGGTGAAAGCAGAGTTGTTGGAAATCGTCAAACGAAGAAAATCCAATTATGAAAGGTATGTTGTTGACGAATTGGCTCAAGCCGCGGGACATAAAGTGCTTCGTTTACCGCCTTATCACTGTGAACTCAACCCAATAGAATTGGTTTGGGCTCAGGTGAAAGGATGTGTAGCAAGCCGAAACAAAACATTTAAAATGTCCGAAATCAAGGAGTTATTAACAATAGCACTTGATAATGTTGACAACGTCAAGTGGGATAACTGTGTGCAACACGTTGAGCCGAAAATGTGGGCGATGGATGTTTTCACCGAAGAAGCCACAGAAAGGCTAGTTATAAATCTGAACGAAGATAGTAGCACTAGCAACTACTCGTCAGATTGTAATTAAGATCTTTTTCTATATTGAATAGATGTAAGTATCCAATTATTTAAATTAAAATTATTTTATGATGTTTTTGTTATGAAATGTATATTTTTATATTGTTAAATAGATTATTTTTAAATAAATGAAGTTATATTTATTTTCTGTTATTTATGTTGTTTTTGTTAAAAAAAGATTAGGCCTACTGGGGATACCTTTAAAAAAAAAAACGCACCTATTATCTTACCTCATGGTGGTGTGGAAAAAGATGATCAAATTTTTGTTTAAATCGTTATTGTGAAATTAAAAAGCAAAAGTGGTAGCGCTGGTACTTTTCTCTCTCATTTTGAAGCGATTTAGTATGATTTTTTATACATGCTATGGGAACGCTGAAAGAGCTTACACGTGTGATAGACTTATGCAATATGTTGCAGCCAAAGTGAGATGCCAACGTCCTATCTTCCCTGTACTGACAATCTTTGTTGGACAGAGTAAAGAAACATTTAAGGGAATTCAAACTAGATTCCAACCGGGTAGTATTAGAGCCTTAACCCTGGTTGTATACTCCCCATGTTACAGCCCCTCACTTACAAAAGGACGTGATAGAGGCCATTTTTAGATCCGCTGGACTGTTAGCATTATCTTATGTAGGATTAGGATGCTTTGGCTGGTTGCACAGAGCTTATGAGACCCATAAAGTACAGATGAGCTCGTTGCTTAGTTACATGGCTATAACTAGGCACGAAAATATGATCCTGTCAATCATCAGCTGCGATAGAATTGGGGTGAATCCATCTGAGCGCATATGGCCATGGGCACGACTTTTCACTGACGGGGCTTTCCAAGAGTTGGCAGTGAAGTCGGATTGTGTCTTTGCCATGATAATGATGGTGGTTGCTACTGGGGCAGAGATGTCTGATCCCATGTGGGACATAGACCAGTTCCGAAAATATTCTGTAATTACGGAAAAGAAAGAGTTTGCCTGGAGATATGGTCACCTTATTCTCAAAGAATTGACCAAGGTGTCTGAGGACTCCTGCAATACCGAAGCTGCTAAGAAGATTGTCTCAGCATTGCAAAGTCAAACATCCCCTTCTGGTGAAGAATCATCTGAGTTTATCACTGTTGATCGTAGCACGCTTGCTAAAAATAAGTGAATAAACTCTTATCCCTTGATATGACTTTCTTGATTTAAATTGTATTCTTTACGTCTTAGATTTAGCAAAAAAAAAAAAAAAACATAAAAACTAACTAAAAATATTGTTGATGTAAAGAGATCGTCAGATTTCATTCAAATTTAGTTCCTAAGACAGTTCTTTAAGCTTCGTATGAGACTAAGGTTCTCCCCACCAGTGGTAAAGAATCTGTTGAGAACTGGATGGAATTAGTAAAAACAATGCTCAAGATGCAATCCACAACATGGAAATGTCATAACAAAAACATAGAATGTTTACGAAAATTAATGAAGTTAATACACAAAAGGTCATATGACTAAAAGTTCGAGAATTAAAATGCAAGCAATTTGAAGGTGAAAAAGTGAAGTTGTGTGTATAATTTGAAATAGCCTTTTTTCCTAGTTTTTTCGAATTTAGAAATAAACCTATACGGAACATTTGGTCCTTCGAGCAGCACCTTCAAACTTCTCTTCCCACAACTGCTGCAAATTACAGGGTAACTTATTGTACACGATGTGCACCAATATGACATCCCATTTATCCACAGGTAGATCCAGGTTCCTGAGTGCATGGATACACTCTTGCGAGGTGAATATCACCTCCTTCAGCCCATCAACAGACTCCTTCACAAGGCACTTTTGGCTAAAAAGTAATTTTAGTTGCGCGTTTAATCAAACACGCTTGTTATTATATCGCGCAGTTAATAATTCCCATGCCTTGTCGAAATTACTCGTGACACAAGGTAAATATTCAAAAGCATGAACATAAAATCTACAGGCAGCCAAATGTGCGCGGTAATTAGTGTTATCTCAGATAACCTAATCACGCACAGACGGCTGCCTAAAGATAACAAAAAAATATATAGAATTAGTGCAGACCGTCATAAACACACGGACGGCTGCTTTATTGCAGACCGTCATAAATGTGCACTGACGGCTGTGTTTATGGAAGAAATAGGAATAGATGTAAGGAAATGTTAAACTAGTATTTAAGGCAGTGAATATGTAAAAATAAAATTATTATCATTCGAACATACACAGCGAGTGGTTTTCATTCGGTTTGTAGTTATGCGAATTTACGCGCGTACGACTACTAAACAGTAAATGCTGGAGCAAACGATCCGCCTCGCCTTCTAAACTCGGCTTCAGGAAGTGCATCTTGTCGATGTCCGTTAAATTATTGTTAGAACAGTCCAGGGAATCGAACCTGTCGTGAAACGATCGCCATTTTGTATATTCCCCATTAAACTTAGGGAGATCCATTTTGGGCAATCTCAACTCGGTACGAACCATACCTGACTGGCCTAAACTCTGACCAGCCCGACCTGCTGCCAGCGCCGACGTTATAGGAACCGATGACAAGCTCTCCAACAACTCGGTTAAATCGGACCTATAATCCAGGTAAGTGTCGTTAATTTTGTAAAAGACTTCAAAATAATCCTCTTTTTCATCATATCGCGCAGTTAACAATTCCCATGCCTTGTCGAAATTACCCGCGACACAAGGTAAATGCTGGAGCAAACGATCCGCCTCGCCTTCTAAACTCGGCTTCAGGAAGTGCATCTTGTCGATGTCCGTTAAATTATTGTTAGAACAGTCCAGGGAATCAAACCTGTCGTGAAACGACCGCCATTTTGTATATTCCCCATTAAACTTAGGGAGATCCATTTTGGGCAATCTCAACTCGGTACGAACCATACCTGATTGGCCTAAACTCCGACCAGTCTGACCTGCTGCTAGCGCTGACGTTACAGGAACCGATGACAGATTAGGGAATCAAATCTATCGTGAAACGACCGCCATTTTGTATATTCCCCATTAAACTTAGGGAGATCAATTTTGGGCAATCTCAACTCGGTACGAACCATACCTGACTGGCCTAAACTCTGACCAGTCTGACCTGCTGCTAGCGCTGACGTTACAGGAACCGATGACAGATTAGGGAATCAAATCTATCGTGAAACGACCGCCATTTTGTATATTCTCCATTAAACTTAGGGAGACCAATTTTGGGCAATCTCAATTCGGTACGAACCATACCATACGTAACAAATTCCATGCCTCGTCGAAATTACCCGCGACAAAAGGTAAATGCTGGAGCAAACGATCTGCCTCGCCTTCTAAACTCGACTTCAAGAAGTGCATCTTGTCGATGTCCGTTAAATTATTGTTAGAACAGTCCAGGGAATCAAACCTGTCGTGAAACGACCGCCATTTTGTATATTCCCCATTAAACTTAGGGAGATCCATTTTGGGCAATCTCAACTCGGTACGAACCATACCTGATTGGCCTAAACTCTGACCAGTCTGACCTGCTGCTAGCGCTGACGTTACAGGAACCGATGACAGATTAGGGAATCAAATCTATCGTGAAACGACCGCCATTTTGTATATTCCCCATTAAACTTAGGGAGATCCATTTTGGGCAATCTCAACTCGGTACGAACCATACCTGATTGGCCTAAACTCTGACCAGTCTGACCTGCTGCTAGCGCTGACGTTACAGGAACCGATGACAGATTAGGGAATCAAATCTATCGTGAAACGACCGCCATTTTATATATTCCCCATTAAACTTAGGAAGATCAATTTTGGGCAATCTCAACTCGGTACGAACCATACCATACCATACAAAACTTTTGTAAGTTTTGTTTTATGGCTTCCTTCTATAAAAAACTACAAGGAAAAAATTCAAGAAATGGATAAGTAGATAAGTATTATAGTGCAGGGTTGACTATTCAACCTTTTATTATAGATAGGTATAGATGGATAGATGATTTTTTTATTTGCATAATTTAGGCTTTAGTTAACGAATTAAATAATTTCAATATATTATAGCACTTTTTTAAAAACAAATTAAATATGTAGTTTTTATTAAACAAATTTGTTTTGTTAACTTCAATTTACTAATTGAAAGCATACTTGAAAAAAAAAAAACAGAATTCAGAAGTGGCCAACTATTTTCTTTGGCATTATAGATAATGGGTCCACTAGTGACTAGTGTACTTCATGTTACTACCATTGTTGACCAGCGCAACTCTCAAAATAAGCCAAATAGACCAAAATCCGAGAATCTACTTCAGGGAGATGAGTAAGGTCGAACTCTTTACAATACAATGGAAGCTTATAGCATATTATGACTTAACATTGTTCAATGGAGCTCTAAGAATAGTGGAATTTTACGTTAAGGAGATAAACAGTTTGTGTGGACAATTAAGAGTTAAACTTAATTTCTACCTTTTAGCGCGGTAGCGAAAGTATCACACCTAATGAATGATATAAAACTAAAATTTAGCTTAATACAATCCAAACCTAAACGTACGAACAAAAGAGCATTAGTGAATGTTATGGAAACAATTAGAAAATCTTTGTTCGGAACAATGGATCAAGACGATGATAAATTCTATGACAAACGGATAGAAAAACCAAAGTATAATTACCTTGTAGAACTTGTGAAGAACCAAACGTTTATAATAGAAACAATGACCAACATCAGAAATTACTATTGAATCCCACCAATGTTGCGTTCCTGCGTGCTTCTTTTTTGTTAGAAGGGAAGAGCAGATGACGGAGTGTCAAAATAAGAAGATATTAGTTCTCTTTAATTCTTTATTAGTCCTACAGAAAAAGGTATGCTATCGCAATGCATAGGCTCCGACCTTTACTGTTAAAAAAAAGGTATTTGGCATGACTTCGTCATGCAAGGTTGACCAACATGAAGAAAAAGTTAACGAAACACTTTCGTCTTCAGGTTAACCAATTAGAAAAGAGAAAAAATGGATAAATGCCGCCATGACTTTGAGCAGCAACCAACGAGCAACACGAAAATAGAGGACAAAGACAAAAAAAAACTATAAATTTTAAACATCCTAGAGAATATAATAAAAAATAAATAATAAAATAAAAACATGTTGGCACTATCAAAATAGTTTGATCTTTTATTTACTAAAAAAAAAAGACAATCGTATGATCATTAATTCATATTAAATTATATACTGAAAGAAGCAACTTTAAGTCCAGAATCGATCATGCGAGACAGTAAGATAATATCAATATCAGTCAAATACTTCCTATATGGCGCAACCAAACAACCAATATCGTGGAAAACCCAATAACACAAACCAAAACCGACGTCCTAGAGCCTAGATCAAGAGATGTCGAGCGGATGAATAGCTTCAATGAGGGCAAGATCAACCAGCTCAATGAAGATGGAGGCGGCTAGAGCAGCAGAGTCCAGAACGAGGAATCATATCAAGCGAGGACCACCCCCCGTCCCAGCAGGTAGAAGATCACCTCAGGGGAGAAAACCCCCAATCCGGAGGAAAGCCCCATAAAATTATGGCGGAACAAAGAAGCCGCTGCAAAATGAAAAGTAAAACGCAGCAGCATCTTATGTGAATGCAGGGCCGGACTAACCATATGTGCAGGATGTGCAAATGCACAGGGCGCAGAATTCTGGAGGCGGCATCGCAGCTGCGCAATGTTCTTGCACACCTATTCATATAATTTCCATTATTCTAATCGGAAATATTCCACCCCATCGTACTACCTACAGCAGAAAAAAAACCATAACAAATCTCAACACAGAAAACATCCACTCCACCTCAACTCAATACCTCATCAGTGCGAATTTCTCATCTTACACATTCCATGAAAAAAACTCCCATTCTAAAAACAACAACAAAAGAAAAAAACAAATCTGAATAGGTACAGAAAGCATACACGATACACACCCCCTCGACCTCATCGGTGCGAACTTTTAATCTTGCACGCTGGGTCCCAAATTTCACATTCTAAAAACAACAACAAAAAAATCTGAATACAAAAAGCATACACACTCCCTAGACCTCATCGGTGCGAGTTTTAAATCTTGCACGCTGGGTCCCAAATTTCACATTCTAAAAACAACAACAAAAAAATCTGAATACAAAAAGCATACACACTCCCTAGACCTCATCGGTGCGAGTTTTAAATCTTGCACGCTGGGTCCCAAATAAACTATGAACTGCGTGACCATTACATGGGAAAAATATGTCAAAAAAAAAAAACCTATACACTTGAAATCATTATGGGTGGGTAAGAGCGTGTGGGCCTTTTACAATACACTGTCTTGTCTAGTGTATGAGTATGCACAATCTTCTAAGGAATGACGGTTATAATGCGGCATATACACTGTTCAAATGCTTGAACAGCATGTGAGAGTGTATTAGTAAATTCTATTTTACTTTGGATATACACACTTCAAGCTTGAGTCTTCAATCATTGTTGGTGTTGTTGTTGTTTTCCCCATTAAACTTCGCGCTCTGTGACGACAAATGTTCGCTTTGCGGTGTCTTTACGAAGTGTATGCTTATTTTCACTAATACACTCTTACATGCTGGTCAAGCATTTGAACAGTGTATATGCCGCATAACGACTATTTTTGGTATTATTGAATTTGTCACTTTTTGATAGACTCTGGTCTGATGCAAATTGTTTTAATTCATAAATCAATTGATCATTTAAAAGAAGTCTGAAGTGACGTGTTTGTGGCAGTGTTAAAGAGTGTTAATTCATAATAATAATTAGATATTAAATTTGATAATATTTTATAATTTGAGCTGTGTTTTTTTATATTTGTGCGTTCAATATGGACAGAAAAAAGCCTTCGGGGGCAGAATTTAGGAAAAAAAGAAAGCTTGTTGAGGCTGAAAACAAAAAACAAAGCATACATTTCGCGAAATTTTTAAAACGCAGCGAAGAACATGGAGATGTAAGTAATATTTTAAATATCGATGATGTACATGTAGGAAATAGTGTCTCTGAGGTACATGCAGGAAATAGTGTCGATGAGGTGCAGGTGCAGGTAGGAAGTACAGTGGGACCAGGGGATGAGGTTTCTGTTACAGTATTGCAGGAGGATTCTGATGACCCTAATTATTGGACAATGCTAACAGATGAATTGGTTAAAAAAATAGTTCTTAGGGGACCAAAGCAAGTTAGCGATCATCCGTTTCCAAAGAAAAATAATAGAAAATTTTCAGTGGCAAGCTTTCTACGCACATTGGCCAATGGCAAGGTAGTTCCGAGGACTTGGCTGATTTATTCAAAATCAAAGGACTCTGTGTTTTGTTTCTGCTGCTTTTTATTTGCAAAAAATAAAACTTTTCATGCTTTATCAAGCACAGGTAGTTCCGATTGGCCACATTTAAGTACAATTTTAAAAAGTCATGAGACTAGTTTTTTCCACTCAGAAAATTTTAAATCATGGAAATTTTTAGAAAATGGTTTGAAGTCAGGCACGTCAATTGACACATTATTTGAAAGTTCGGTAGAAGCAGAAAAAAAGCATTGGAGGGCGGTATTACAAAGACTTTTCGGTGTTGTAAAATTTCTAGGTTCGCAGTCATTAGCTTTTCGGGGTTCTTCGGATAAATTATATGATTTCAATAATGGGAATTTTTTAAAACTTGTAGAGGAAATAGCTTCATTTGACTTAGTATTAGGAGAGCATTTAAGGAGGATAACAAGTCAAGAAACCCAAAATAGGTATTTAAGTAAAAATATTCAGAATGAAATAATTTTTATTTTTGCAAGAACTATTTGCAACAAAATTGTTTCAATGCTTAAAGAAGCAAAATATTTTTCAATTATTGTAGACTCCACAACCGATAAAAGTCGAGTAGAACAAGTTACTGTGGTCGTTAGGTTTGTTAGTAGAAATCAGAAAACTTTTGCAGTACAAGAGCATTTCTTAGGGTTTTTGAAAGCGGAAGACAAGACAGGAGAGGGAATGACCAAATTAATTTTAGATAAACTTGAACTGCATGGAATTTGTATTAATAATTGTCGTGGTCAAAGCTATGACAATGGTTCAAACATGAAAGGTAAAGAAGCAGGTGTTCAGAATCGAATTCGAACCCTAGAACCAAGAGCATTTTTTGTGCCATGTTGCTCCCATTCTTTAAATTTAGTAGTTAATGATGCTGCTCGGTGTTCATTATATGCTGTTAAATTTTTTGATACTGTTCAATGTTTGTACAATTTTTTTTCAAGCTCCACAACGCGGTGGGATATTTATAAATCAAGAATAACAACTCTTACTTTGAAACCCCTTTCTGATACTAGATGGGAAAGCAGGTTAGATGCCTTGAGGCCCTTAAAAACAAATAATTTTCCGGAAGCTTCATCATTGCGATCTCGACGGAAAAAAAGACTTTATGTTGATGAGTGTCCTGAAACAATATTAGAGCCAAAACAAAAATTCAAAGTAGATTTTTTTTTCAAAATACTTGATCAAGCCATTCATTCAATTTCAGAAAGGTTTGATCAGCTTGAATCATATAATATCAATTTTTCATTTTTAAATAATATAGGCGAGTGTTTAAAAAATAATAATTTGCGTGCTTCATGCCTTAATTTGCAGAATGTATTAACATTTGGTAGTTTTAAGGATTTAGATGGATTAGAATTGTTTCAAGAATTAGCAGTCATCTCCCCACTTGTTGTAGCACAATGCTCAAGCTTAGATGTGTTAAATTTTATTTTTAGTTCTAGCCTTGAAGACCTTGCTCCTAATTTAGTTATTGCTCTCCAAATTCTCAATACAATTCCGGTAACAGTAGCTTCAGGAGAACGTAGTTTTTCTAAACTTAAAATTATTAAAAACTACCTCAGGACAACAATGACTCAAGAGAGATTGGTAGGCTTGTCCATTATGTCAATAGAAAAGGAATTATTAAATTCCTTAGACAACGATGATCTCATTTCTGAATTTGCGAATGCGAAAGCCAGAAAAGTTAGATTTATAGGTTAAATGTTACATCTGCCGATTTCTTCGCTGCGTTTTATTAAATGGTTTTACTTTTTTTTCCTTAAAAAAATTAACTCAAGTTCCTTTATGAAGTCCCGTAGTATTTTTATTTTGTGTATATACATATTATTTATAATTTTATTTATTTATTTATTTTATTTATTTATTTATTTTATTTATTTATTTAATTTTATTTATTTATTAATTTATTTTTGTAAATACATTAAATTACATGCAAAACACATACTCATACATATAATCGTATATGTAAAAGTATTTGTTTGTTAGTGAGGATTAGGCCTACTGGGGATACCTCAATAAAAAAAACGCATTGAAAGTCTACCCCCTGGGTAATGTGGAAAGGGCTTATTATGTGTGTTTCAGTGTGTGTTTGTATGTATGTATGTATTTGCGTATATATAATGTATAAAGGGCGCTTTTTTAAAATCTTGCACAAGGCGCAATTTTGGCTTGGGCCGGCCCTGTGTGAATGCGTTCATTCCACTCTCACGAGAAATGTTTCGTCAAGGTAGTTGACGAAACAAACACATATGCATTTTGTGGTCGCCATGCCTTTTCCGGCATCTACATTCTAGATTCGTCCATTACTTTTTTGACACACGAACCGAGTAGACGTGCCGGCATTAAATAAGAATTCTGCCATGGTGTATTTTCAACTTAAAGATATTGTATACTTTCAACTTAAAGAAAATGTGTATTAAACTAGAGTAAAATTAAATATATATATATTCTAAGAGAACTAAAGTAATAAAAGGATATACAAATAAAGAAAACACGAGACTAGAAAATCTTAGTTGGAAAGAAAGTTGGAACTGGAACGTGAACAGGTAACCTGGACGACATTACGGGCACATACATCGGTGCCCCCCATCGTTGGTTATATTGGTTATAAACATTCCAATTATCGTCTGAATTGAAAAAAGGTTATTTTCCTTATTTGTTTAATACAAAAGAAAGTAAAAACTATATCGGGAAGTTACCGGCCTTATAATTCTACAGTCCAAATACTATGAAATTAGAAGAACGTGAGGTTTTTCTAAAATGGTATAAAGAACATCAAAACGATGATTTTGACCTCCAACGTGAACTGCTGGAGTATTGCATCAGCGATGTCGAAATTCTGACTGAGACTTGTCTGAAGTTTAGAAATTTCTTTATTATTGAAAGTAATATTGAGCCGTTCTTAGAAGCTACGACCATAGCATCTACATGCAATCTGGTATACCGAAAAAATTTTCTACAGTCTAACACTGTTCATGCCCCCCTTTTTTCGCACTTCTTTGTTTTTCGCACTTGTTCTCATTCACTCTCAAGTGAACTGAACCCAAGCGTGTAAACAGAGAAAAAAAAACCACAAGAAAATACTTGCATACTGTGATGTGTTTTTGGTTTCCCAGCCGAGGTATCACTCACGGCTGTCCAGGGTCGGCGAATAAAAACACGAAAACTTCGCATAGAAGGTCAGAAACTCTTTTATTCTTGCAAACTTTTCTTCATATAACTTACAATTAAATATAATTTACAATTTTTTATCTTTTACGGTTCCTATCCGCCTTCTTCCAAGCGTGGCGGTAGGTCAGCGTCAATGCCAGGAACGCCCGTTGGCTTCTCTGGTAGATCGGTATTGGTAATGCGGCTTTCGGTAAAACGGTAGTTCAGCTGTCGGTAATTCGGTATCGGTAAACCTGTAGGAGAGAGCGGATTAGCGTTCGAGTATTATTAAATGCCCTCCGGCAACGATCACAGGCGCTTTACTGTCCCTGCTCGGGCGCCAAATTGTGATGTGTTTTTGGTTTCCCAGCCGAGGTATCACTCACGGCTGTCCAGGGTCGGCGAATAAAAACACGAAAACTTCGCATAGAAGGTCAGAAACTCTTTTATTCTCGCAAACTTTCTTTTATATATCTTACAATTAAATATAATTCACAATTATTTATCTTTTACGGTTCCTATACGCCTTCTTCCAGGCGTGGCGGTAGGTCAGCGTCAATACCAGGAACGCCCGTTGGCTTCTCTGGTTAGGCTGTCGGTAAATCGGTATCGGTAATTCGGCTATCGGTAATTCGGCAATTCAGCTGTCGGTAATTCGGTATCGGTAAACCTGTAGGAGAGAGCGGATTAGCGTTCGAGTATTATTAAATGCCCTCCGGCAACGATCACAGGCGCTTTACTGTCCCTGTGCGGTAAGATCACGACTTCCCCTCAGCGGGTCAGCGGTTGAGTGTTTTATCTGCCCTCCGGCAACGATCACAAGAACCCTTCGGCTCTGTGGAGATCACAGCTTCCTCTCACGAGTTAGCGGTTGAGTATTATTATATGCCCTCCGGCAACGATCACAGGCGCTTTACTGTCCCTGTGCGGTAAGATCTCAACTTTCCCTCAGCGGGTCAGCGGTAGAGTATTGTTAACTGCCCTCCGGCAACGATCACAAGAACCCTTAGGCTCTGTGGGGATCCCAACTTCCTCTCGCGAGTTAGCGGGTGAGTATTATTAAATGCCCTCCGGCAACGATCACAGGCGCTTTACTGTCCCTGTGCGGTAAGATCTCGACTTTCCCTCAGCGGGTCAGCGGTTGAGTATTTTATCTGCCCTCCGGCAACGATCACAAGAACCCTAGGGCCCTGTGTGGATTCAACGGTCGGTTTGCTTCTGTCGATTCGGCGGTGGGGGTTGCAAATGATGCTGGCTTCTGGTACTCGGGAACGGTGGCGGGGTTCTCCGAGCGGTATTGCTCTGGTTGCTACGGCGTCGGAATTCTGTGGAATAGACTTGTTTTAATATGATAAACACAAGCTAAAGAATATGCTCTGGGCAACGAGCAGCCAGCTGAAAAGAACGTTTCTTTTATTAGTGACAGGTATTATTTAATGCCCCTGCCAGCAACGAAGGCCAAGACTTTTGGTCTGACTGATCACAAGTATTTGGTACGGCCCTGTGTGGCACGAAATATTATTTGCAACCAAAAATATATTTATAATTATACTCACTCTACCAGGAGATGGATGTGCACCGTTCCGCCGGTGCCGGCTGACTGCATTTTCTTTGGCACAGCTCGCCCTATTTATACCTCTCCGGCGTACACTTTTCCATATATTTTGTTGTTGCCTCTTATTATTTATATTGCATTGCCTGAGTCTCCATCGCTGCTGTGCTTATCCATAGTACACCCAATGTACTCTGTTGCTGAAGTCTACACTAAACACACGGTGGTCGTGTGCTGCTGTGCATTGGCCAGTGGGCCGTGTAGGTTGTATTCTACACTGCTGGAGAAACATATGTTCCATATTCTCCACGGTTGCGCCTGGGCCTATGCTATTCATTTAGTGTAGCATATCTGAGGCATTTAGTGTAGCATACCCTGAGGGTGGGTATGCGGTTTGTGCCTCGGGTATTCTTTGTCGTATGGTTCCTGGTCTCGGCTTGTGCCTCAGATATAGGTGTTTCGTAGTTCTTGCTACTGGATGGCGTGTGGTCATCGAGTTCCTAGCTCAAAGGCATTATAGAGCGGTGGTGGCGTAAGCATGTAGCGATGTGTAAAATGCATCGTTACATACCACCCCCCTTTTGGAGGCGAGAACCTTCTCGTCTTAACCTCCTTAAATATATATATTTTTTTTTTTTTTTTTTTTTTTTTTTTTTTTCTTTTTTTTTTATTTTTTTTTTTTTTTTTTTTTTTTTTCTTTTATTATTTTTTTTGTATATTTTTTTTCTTTTATTATTTTTTTTGTATTTTTTTTTCTTTTATATGTTTTTTTTGTATATTTTTTTAATAACAAAATAAATAACAATTCCTTGCAAAAAACCTAACGTGCTCCTTGCACAAAAAAAACTGTGACGTGCTTCATGCACTAAACAAAAACTATACGGTGCTCCTTGCACCAAAATGGGCTTCTACGGCGGTTTTACGGGTCGAACGCAACCTCCTTCTTCCTTCCCGTAGGTTCGTGGGTTAGTACGGCGAACCCACGTCGAACGATATTCACCACGATTTTTCCGTTGCTCTGTCTGAAGAAGAATCGTTGTCGTCGGCGGTGCGGATTATATAACGCGTGCTTGGTTACCTCGACCCCCTTAAAATGATCCGGTTTATTGGGAGTCGGCCGTCTCTGGGTTGACGGGCGTGTGGTAGGCACGGAGGGTTTCGGCGCGTTGTGCGACAGTGTGACCATAGCCGCGTTGCGAACTGATGGAAGCATGCTAGTGCTTGGTTGATTAAGGCCACGCACGGATTTTAGCAGCCTTGTCCGTAACTCCACAGCTCGGGTTGCTTTTATCTGTGCCGCTTTTGGGTCCGGTGCAGTGCCCTTCCTTCCACGGCTGGTTGATGGCCTTACTGCGGCTGCCTTAGTCAGTTGCCTGACCTCTGGCTCCTTTGGGGTGCGCGCAATGCGCTTCTTCAGGGTTGCGGTGCCTGCTGTTGTCTTGTCGCGGGGTTCGGGATGCGGTAATTTAGGTAGACTAATCGGTTGTCGTTGGCCGGGTTTTAAACGAGAGGGCATCGTCCCTTGCCCTTTCCCGGGCTGCGCTTTTTCTTTTTCCTCTTCGCAGGAATTCATGTTGGTCCTTTGGCGGTCGTTGGCTGAATGGCAAATATCCACCTCAGCCCTTGCTTTTATACTGCATTCTGATGATGAGAACCTTTTGAGATCCTTTATGTTAGATCTTATAGTATTATTTTCTTGTTGAGCGGTATCCTGAGATTTCGTTTGTCCTAACTGGTACAACGTTTTTAATCTTTCACTCCGGACGGCAGGCGTTGCGGTTACTCTATGCGTATCGCATGACAGCGCCAACACATTGTTTCCACCAAACAGTCGGTCTCTTGGTTCTTCAGAGCTAATGTCAGACCAAGGGATTTCATGACCTCGCAAAGTCATACGGAAATCAGCCTTGCGTAATAAATCTACGCCGATGACCATGTCATACGCTAGATGGTGCATATACGTCACTTTTCCATGAATGTCTTGGTCGGCGATAGCCATCGTGAGTAAATAGTGCTCTCGGCTGACAACCACGTCTCCGTTGGCGAGGTAAGTGAGATGACGATAGTAGTGGGCGGGTATCTTCGCTCGGCGTAACAACCGACGCGTATTTTCATTAATAAATGACATGGTGGCTCCTGTATCTATCAAAGCCCTTACTGGTTGACCATGGACCTGTACCGTCACAAAACAACGTGAGTCAAACTCAGTTGATTTCGTTTCTGGCGGTGGCTGGTATTTCCTACAGCTGTCCTGCTGTTTCTGGTGTGTTCGGGTAAGCCGTCTATTCGGTCTTACTTGAGTCAGCGGGGTCGGCTTAGTTGTGGTTGTGTTCAAGGCGCTTGAATTAAGTGCTCTTGAATTTCCTGGTTTTCGGTACCAGATTTTTCGGGTTGAACAGCGGTTAACTTGACTGCTCATAACTGCGGCCCTGTGCGGATGACATCTACAGTCCTCGGTTAGTATCCCGTCCTCTCCGCAGTAGGAACAAAAGAGTCGGAAAGGCCTCGGGCAGTTGCTTTTGCTGTGTCCACGCTGCTTACAATTCCAGCAGTGCGTGGACCGGTCGTACTGGTTAGCGGGGAGTATCTGTCTAAAGGGATTGGGGCGCTTGAGATCAGGGCGTTGAACTGGGAACCCCGGGCGGTTGTCAGGTAGCGGGCGGTACGGCGGTGCATTTCGGTTCAGAGCGGGCAAAGGGCGATTTAATGCGTGGCGCGAGCTACGATCCTCCCCTTGGATATACTCGTACTCCTCGGCCAACGTCATAAGCTCCTCGAGCGTTTTAAAATCGCGCCTCTTTATATACAAGTGGTACTCTGCCCGCAAGCTGTCATAGATGCGATCAATGTTGTCCATCAGGCTTATGCGAGGATGGCGGTGAATCAGATATTGCGTGCCCCGGATAAAATCTTTTGCCTTCTCACGGGGGCCTTGCTTCCTCCGCATGATTTCGTCCTCTAACTTGCATAAGTAACGGGCGGGTAAAAAGTGTTCGAGGAAGGCGCTCCGAAATTCGCTCCAGACTTTGACGCGGTCGCGGTTAATGCGATACCACTCTAGTGCAGTGCCACGTAAGAGTTCTGGCAACGCTTTAACTACGTCGTCTGGGTGCAGGTCGTAACATGTAGTCAATTCCTCGAGACGGTCTAAGAATTCTGGGGCGTTACCGGACGAATCAAATTTCAGTCCCCATTTGCGCACCGTGTTCATAACTTCAGCTTCGTAGCTGAGCACAACTCTACCGGTGGTTCTCACCGTAGTTCGGTTGGCGGAGGGGGTAAGCCCACGTGTCGTACTTGCTTGGTCTGGTAAGTTCTCTGCGGATATGCCGCCTCTGGTTGCCTCGGTAATGCTGTTAGGCGTGTGAACGAGCGGCGGTGGCCTATACGACGGTACTTCAAACCGTAGTTCCGCATAGCCGGGCGCTCTCGTTGCTGGTTCGGTTCCGGTGTCTGTAGCTGGTGCGTTGTCGTACTCTCTGGTGGTAACGACCTTCTCCAAGTCTTCGCAGAGATTTTGCATCGACTTCCTCATTCTAGCCTCTTTAATATAAGCGCTGAATCTCGTTCTAAGAACGGCTATCGATCCCTCAGTATCGAGTCCTTGTTGACTCATTCGTGCTTTAAGCTCGTCCTTGCTGAGCAGGTAAATTGCTCCGATGCTCGCGTAAACATCGAAGCTTTCTTCGGAGTCTGACATGGTTGGCTTGTTTCGTTTTCGGTTTATAGTTTGCTAAGAGAGTTTCTGTTCCTCGTGGAATGGACCTATAGTCCCTGCTCGGGCGCCAAATTGTGATGTGTTTTTGGTTTCCCAGCCGAGGTATCACTCACGGCGGTCCAGGGTCGGCGAATAAAAACACGAAAACTTCGCATAGAAGGTCAGAAACTCTTTTATTCTCGCAAACTTTCTTTTATATATCTTACAATTAAATATAATTCACAATTATTTATCTTTTACGGTTCCTATACGCCTTCTTCCAGGCGTGGCGGTAGGTCAGCGTCAATACCAGGAACGCCCGTTGGCTTCTCTGGTTAGGCTGTCGGTAAATCGGTATCGGTAATTCGGCTATCGGTAATTCGGCAATTCAGCTGTCGGTAATTCGGTATCGGTAAACCTGTAGGAGAGAGCGGATTAGCGTTCGAGTATTATTAAATGCCCTCCGGCAACGATCACAGGCGCTTTACTGTCCCTGTGCGGTAAGATCACGACTTCCCCTCAGCGGGTCAGCGGTTGAGTGTTTTATCTGCCCTCCGGCAACGATCACAAGAACCCTTCGGCTCTGTGGAGATCACAGCTTCCTCTCACGAGTTAGCGGTTGAGTATTATTATATGCCCTCCGGCAACGATCACAGGCGCTTTACTGTCCCTGTGCGGTAAGATCTCAACTTTCCCTCAGCGGGTCAGCGGTAGAGTATTGTTAACTGCCCTCCGGCAACGATCACAAGAACCCTTAGGCTCTGTGGGGATCCCAACTTCCTCTCGCGAGTTAGCGGGTGAGTATTATTAAATGCCCTCCGGCAACGATCACAGGCGCTTTACTGTCCCTGTGCGGTAAGATCTCGACTTTCCCTCAGCGGGTCAGCGGTTGAGTATTTTATCTGCCCTCCGGCAACGATCACAAGAACCCTAGGGCCCTGTGTGGATTCAACGGTCGGTTTGCTTCTGTCGATTCGGCGGTGGGGGTTGCAAATGATGCTGGCTTCTGGTACTCGGGAACGGTGGCGGGGTTCTCCGAGCGGTATTGCTCTGGTTGCTACGGCGTCGGAATTCTGTGGAATAGACTTGTTTTAATATGATAAACACAAGCTAAAGAATATGCTCTGGGCAACGAGCAGCCAGCTGAAAAGAACGTTTCTTTTATTAGTGACAGGTATTATTTAATGCCCCTGCCAGCAACGAAGGCCAAGACTTTTGGTCTGACTGATCACAAGTATTTGGTACGGCCCTGTGTGGCACGAAATATTATTTGCAACCAAAAATATATTTATAATTATACTCACTCTACCAGGAGATGGATGTGCACCGTTCCGCCGGTGCCGGCTGACTGCATTTTCTTTGGCACAGCTCGCCCTATTTATACCTCTCCGGCGTACACTTTTCCATATATTTTGTTGTTGCCTCTTATTATTTATATTGCATTGCCTGAGTCTCCATCGCTGCTGTGCTTATCCATAGTACACCCAATGTACTCTGTTGCTGAAGTCTACACTAAACACACGGTGGTCGTGTGCTGCTGTGCATTGGCCAGTGGGCCGTGTAGGTTGTATTCTACACTGCTGGAGAAACATATGTTCCATATTCTCCACGGTTGCGCCTGGGCCTATGCTATTCATTTAGTGTAGCATATCTGAGGCATTTAGTGTAGCATACCCTGAGGGTGGGTATGCGGTTTGTGCCTCGGGTATTCTTTGTCGTATGGTTCCTGGTCTCGGCTTGTGCCTCAGATATAGGTGTTTCGTAGTTCTTGCTACTGGATGGCGTGTGGTCATCGAGTTCCTAGCTCAAAGGCATTATAGAGCGGTGGTGGCGTAAGCATGTAGCGATGTGTAAAATGCATCGTTACAATACTTTTGTGAACACCGCTATTTTTGACATTTCCCAGTTGATTGAAAAATTGATTGGTAAACAACAAAAAATGGCTCAAGAAAGAAAGAGGTAAGAAAAGATATTTATTTATATTAATGTGTTCTAATGCATTATTACAGCGAATAAGTAGGACCAAAGAGCAAACTGAAGGGTTCCTGGATTGTTATGCTGCGCGGGCTGACGAGTTCCAGCACAGCCGTAGAAAGAAGTATGCTTATGAGCATATACTCGAAGATATGCTTTCGGCTGGCCTTGTGGTAAGTACATAAGTTTGATAATTGTAATATTTTTGAACAAAAATGTTTAATTTTTCAGGACTCGTCAGTTACAACTCTGCATCTGGAAAACAAGATGCACACGTTGATACGCGCATACAAAACCGCAGTCGACAACAACGACAGGACGGGTGCTGCACCTTCCATTATTCCGTTCAAGGAGAAAATAGATGACATTTTTGGAAATAAACCCATAATGTCGAACACAGTGGAGATTGGGGTACATGCTGTACTGGAAGGCGAGGAGGCGTGGAGTGAGTTAATTCAATCAACTATGCAGTTGTTATTTATGTCTCTCTTTGAATTATATCTTTTAGAATAAGAGACAAGGGTAGTTCTATTAGTCTTGTTTTGTCCAGCAGATAGGCAAGTCTTGTATTTCTTTCTCTCAAACCGGAGAAAATAAATTGTGTGTTTTTTTATGTATATTTTTCACACAACAAAAACCGTACCGCGTTTTGTTTTGAATGGAAGTAATATACATTATGGTCCTTCGAGCCGGATGTGTTAAAAAAAAAACAAATCGGAGTGAAAATTGTAATTAATAATAATAGAACCAGCGCCAGGAGGTACCTTAAAGAAAGAAGTTCTACAAAGGAATCTACATCTACGCTGGAGCAAAACAAATGGAATCACGCAGACTGATAGTTTGTAAGTAGTGAAAAACTGTAACAATAATATTCATTTAATTCTAAATTGGAATTGAAAATGAAACATTAACCATTAATAACATCAATCTTTGAATATTCATTTGATAAAATAGATAAACTTTTCGGTGATTTGCAACCACCACATCTCGCTAGGTAGTTGTCTATATATGTATTGGTATTCATTTCTGTATTCATAAACACAGCGTCTCAATAGGCATTTTTTTTTATGTACTCAGCGGAGCTACATTGTGAACAAAATGTTGTTCAACAGGAAAAAAAGGGGAAAATTATATGTTTTTTTATATATATTTTTCACACAACAAAAATCGTACCGTGTTTTGTTTTTAATGAGAGTAATATACATTATGGTCCTTTGAGTCGGTAGTGTTAAAAAAAAAAAAAAACGAGTGAAAAGTGTAAACAATAATAAAACCAGCGCCAGGAGGTACAAGGAACAAATTCTGCAAAAGAATTTACGCAGCAGCGCAACAAATGGAAGCACACAAACAGATGGTTTGTAAGTGGTGAGTAACACTGCATTTAGGGATATTTGCAGCTAACAAGCAGCATCTATTTATTTGGAACAATAATAATATTCATTTACAAAAATAAATAAACTTTTCGGTGCATCATAACCACCATTTCCAGCATTTTTCGGTGATTAACAACCACCACATATCATTAGTGTAAGAGTCAAAATAAAAGTAAGTACCACTTTTTAAAAATAAATAAATATGAATTGTTTGTGGTCCTGGCAACATCTTTTCCGTATGTTGTTGAGTTGTCAGGACAAAATGATCGGTATAGTCTCTACCTCTCTTTAGTAGCGATCATGATCAGTTGATCAGTATGTGGTATAGAGTCATAGAGAGTAGAAGTGGGTTTTTTTAAATTACAGTGAGTTAGAACTTAGAAGTAGTTTATTTGTTTTGTGCTTATATTTAATAGTGATAGAATAAAAGAAGGTGAGTTCTTTCACTAAACCTTTTTGTGTATTGCATGTCAAAAAGTTATTTTGTGTTGTTTTGTTTTTGGTAATCTTTATTGTAATAAGTGAAAGTACAAGGGGACGCCGAGTAGAGTGTATATGTGCGGTTTCTCTCCCTATTCCCACTAATGCATGGCTGGTGTTTGATACTGTCTAGTTCCTCAATGTAGAGTGTGAGACAGATCATGGTTCCGCTATGCATTAGCTTGTGTGCGTTGAGGGGTTTCAAAGAGAGCCAGCAATGAAATAAGTATACTCTAAGGAGACGGCATGTAGTTGTTGTTTGTAGTGCGCAGTGCATATGCATGGTTTCTCTCCCTAGTCCTGCTAATGTATGGCTGGTGGTTGATACTGACTGGTTCCTCAATGTAGAGTGTGAGTCAGATCATGGTTCCGCTATACATTGGTTTGTGTGTTTAAGGGATTTGAAAGAGAGCCGGCAATGAGTGTACTCGTTGGTTGCTTGTGCGGTATATCCCATTGCCTTTCTTTTAGTTAGAATAAAGCATAGTACATACATGTATTCTTGGGATACACAATAGGCTTACGAGTTGTTTTTTTTAATTAATTTCAGATGCGGTTGCGCCGGTGAACACTTTTGGCATATCTACACATATATTTCATTCACGCTATTTTTTCTTGTTTTGAATAAATTAATTTTTGTGTTGTTGATTGGAAAATTGGCTTTGTTATTTTTATAGTCTTTACATTAGTAGCTAGGTACATAACTATGTATGTATTTATATTGGTACACACAAGCGTAGAACTAACAACGTTTCGCTTGTAACGAAGCGTTACACCTATTAAAGCTATTAAAGCTCAACTACACCGGTTGTATGAAAGACGAGGGGCAAAACTCATAAACCCTAACACCGTCCTCCGCTAGGAGTATTTTGTATTGTTGTAAGATCCTGTATAAATAAATTATAACGTTAACCTTAACCATTTTCCGAGTTGGCTATTCCTTTGAGAAGTTGGACAATACGCAACCTAAGTCTTAATATCGCTTCCTTGGGGAACACCTTGGACCCGCTGAGTTATACCCCAGCTGGAAACAAAAGAAGCATCACACGCTTATTCAACCACCACATATCGCTAGGTAGGTAGGCATATTAGTATGTATTTATTTTGGTAGACTCAAGCGCGGAATTAGGTACGCGTATTAACAACCACCACATAGTGCTATGTACATACACAAAAAAATACCACAGCCAGCAGCGCAACCAAACAAAATTGTATGAGAGAAACGCAACACATCCCGTCCACATTATGAATATGAATTGGAAGTGCGAAAATAATTTTCTCTCCACTCCACACACAAGAAGAAAAAAAACTGTACTCTCAGCTCAGCCTCTAGTGCAGCTGCGGACAACACAGAGATTAGATTAGATTAGATTAGATTGACGGGTAGAGCTTGCTCAGCTCCGGGCACTGCGGTGTCTGAATGAAACCTATTGTGCCAGCCCATTTGAGGTTTCAGAGCAGTTCTCCTGCTCCTGAATTGAACCAGAAGTTAGTAATCTTCTGTGGGTGAATGAGTTTGAGTTTATCTAAGGGGATGATCTCATAGTCAAGTATTTGCTTTCTAAGGCGGAAAAGTGCTGGACATTCTGTAATAATGTGCAGAGATGTTTCTTCATTTTCGAGGCATAGTCTACAGATGGGATCCGCTACCAGCCTCATTTGGTGAAGATGTTTGTTTAAAGAACAGTGACCGGTTAGAAGTCCAGTGCAAGTTTTTAGGGTTTTCCTATTGAGGTTCAGTAGGAATTTTGATGTTTTTTCATTATTTTATGGCAAAAAGAGTTTTGAGCAGATTTGACCAGATGAGTTACTCCAAGCTTTATTTGATTCCTCTAGTAGGATGTTCTTGGCAGTATGTTTGAAGGTGCTTTTATTTACACCGCAGAAGGGTTCAGGACCGACGAATGGACAGCACAGAACACATTTCTCTAAACAAAGCACACAGCAAAAGCAAAAGCAAAACCATATGCAAAACGACAGCGACGGTACATTGCTATGTTCAACAGTGTGCAAAATACAGCCACCAATACATATACACATGAAATTGGTTGCCGGCGAGATAACGTTGTTGATCTCCACCGGTATAATTTTGGTTCTGTTGGGGTCATTTGTCATTTCATTCTTCATTGCAAGTAAAAGTATCAAGCTGTGAAGTTATACATACCTACAAGCAAATAGTGAAGAAAAAGAAAAAATTAAATTTTTTGGAATACTTATTACTTACATCTAATATATCTTGAAATTAAAATAATAATGTCTACGAGAGGTAAGAAATTATTTTAAGAAAAAAAAAAATTCAATGTGCAGTGAGTGGGTGAAGGAGTAAAAGCGGGTCAATAAGATGTTGTAGTTTAAAGTGAACGCATAATTCATGTGTTAATTGAATAGCATCTGATTGTAGGGTAGGAAGCGAATCACATTAGGAAGTGGTTGAATATAATGTCTTATGGAAAACAATTCATTGGGAAAATATGATGTTCAGGGAGAGCACGGTGACGCGTCGGTCACATAAAAGCAATAATATTCTAGGAAGAATTAAAAAATATTCTGTAACGACCCTGACTCTACCCAATAACAACACCGTACTCAAACTGTCATTCCGGTCGTCTGTCAACTACCATTCCAAATAAAGATTCCAGGAAGCTGGCTAAATTCACGGAATAGCATCAGACAGTAGACAGAGTTGGATATATATAGTGCGAAGTCAAGTTAGATTGCTAATTATTATTAATATTGTGGGAACTAATAAATCGATATATAAATACGAATTTGTGAATCTTTTGCTTGAGAGAACGGAGATTGAGAACTTACTGAAATGTATAATTCTAGGAAGAATTTAGGAGAATTCTAAAGGATTAGAAAGGAAATTTCTAGCGCTAGAAAATGAAAGGAAGTGCTACGTGCGAGCATTTACAAATAGTGCCATGACCGCTAGCACAAAGCAAAATATAATTTCTTGGGGACAATTCAAAACATTTCTAGGAAGAAATAAGCAAATATTTTGATCAAAATTACCGAGGACGGGAGGAGAAAGGAAAAATTTCAAAAGAAGTTGAAAAATTATTTAGTATGGATATGTAGGTAGGAAGGAAAAGGAAAAGTGTTCAGGTCGAACCCTATAGTTACCATAACAACTCATTCAGTTGTATGTTCTGGGAAGAATTGAAAATTTGGTTGAACGAAAATAGTGTAACTCAAGTTTCCGGCGATCAAGTAAAAATCGCAAAGATAAAAGATTTCCTTTATCTTCTTTCTCTTGAGGACAAGAGAATAGGGAATGTATTAAGTTTGAAAATTTTTTTTTCTCTCCTCTTTCACACACGCTCACATTGCACACAAGTTAAAAAGTAGAAGGTTAAAAAATTTAGGTAGGAAACTAAAATAAAATGTCAATTAAACAATATATTCATTTAATCCAATAAAGGGAAGAAAAATCAAGAGCAGGCAGCTCAGGTTAGCGAAGCTGTAAAGTCAGGAGACAAGATGTTCGGCACGATGTTGAGAGCTATCCACCGAACTTTGATGTATACCAAGTCCGAAGAATTTAGAGACATCCCACTGCTTATCAGAGCCGACCGCTTGGCCCAATAATGGGAGAAATGTAACCAATGGTTTCAGGAGTTAGTGGAAGTAGCTGACATGGACGGACTTACCATACTGGAGGATCAAATGCCGCGAATGGAAGAACAATGCTTTTAAGCAGCGGATGCGACCCAAGATCTTCAATCAAGAAATTTCCCTCAAGAATTAGCAAATGCTTTAAGAAAAGGAAAAATACTTAAGTGAAACTTCAAGATTCAAGATAAAATTAAAAGTGTAAAAACGAAGGGTGGTTGATAATTTAAAATGGACGCTAATACAATAAAGTCGATGACCGTAGAGGCGTTGAAGAAGGGATTGAAAGATGTAGGGCTTATAATGACGAGGAACAAAAAATATTTAATAGAAAGATTGTTAGGCCATTATGGACTCAGTCCGACAATGGACGATGACATTTTTTGTGACGCTGAAGGCGTCGGCAGGGGTACGTGTCGGCAGGATGAGGTTTCAGGGCAGAGTGCGATGACTGGAACTGGATATTTGCCATTAAGCAATTTTAGATTCTGAGACATCGAGGATGCCATCTCACCATTTTCTGGCGAAAGTACACAAAGTATCGAAGATTGGATAACGCAGTTTGAAGAAACCTGTTCAATTCGTTTTCGCATTCGTTTTCGCAAAAAGACTTTTGATAGGTTCAGCCAAACTCTTCGTAAGAAGTGAACGCGATATTAGAGAATGGATGTCGTTAAGAGAAGCGCTGAAAAAAGAATTTTCAATTCAACTTAGTTCTGCAGAAGTTCACAGACAGCTAAGAAGTCGTCGGAAACAAGCAAATGAGACGTATAAAGAATACGTTTATAAATTATTGGAAAAAGCAAAGCCTATACAAATTGACGATGCCTCCGTCATAGACTATTTCATTGCCGATTGCAAGATTGTTTTATACGAAGCAACCACAATTGAAGAGCTGAAGAGTAAGCTAAAGATATTTGCCCGTATTAAACAGCAGTCAGTTTGTGACACATGTCAACGATTTTCGATGTGTGGAACTTAAATAAGCGTATACATACAATTCGCTATGGAAGAACCATACTTTTAAGCAGCGGATGCGACCCAAGATCTTCAATCAAGAAATTTATCTCAAGAATTAGCAAATGCTTGTAGGAAATTCTTAGACCAACATTATTGGAAATCATACTCGTTTTTTACGATTACGAATATTTACGAAATTCACTCATAAGTATTGATGTCCACACACACAAGATAAATCTATCTTAATTAAATGCGTGAAATAATGATTCGTGGCTAAAGATTGGTTTTCAACTTAATAACAAAATCTAGTCTAATTGGAGCCTTAACAATTCGACACAAAAATTCCAATTTGTGGAACGGACCTAAGTTGTAGCACTCGTATAAGTAACTCTGTGGAGATACGATTTTTTATTGTGAATAGGTCAATCTCCTTCTAAATTCCGATTCCATGCTATACCAAGTAGCCGACATGAAATGGACTTGCGAAACGATCGTCCATATTTATTTTATTATTCATTCTACAATTGGCGAGGCAAGAACGTTCATAATAAAGTGAAAATTGTTCTTGAGGTATAAGGGAAGGATCCCTCACATAAGGGTGAGTTAAAATAATTAAATTTATGTCAGTAACATTAGAGCCTAATGTCAAAAAAAAAAATATTATAGGTTCCAAGGAGATATGTATTCAGGTAGATTCGATTGAATGAAAAAAAGTAAATGGTGCAATGGTTGCATTTTTTTTCTTTGCAAAGGCAGCATGGATTTACCTGTATGTCGACGTCGATGAGAATTTAGTTTTGGTTTTAATGCAGGGAAGACTTTCCAGCAAAAGTAGGCGTTTTACAATTACATACAATCAGGTAAATGAATAAATAATTTTGTTTTGGTGTGTGAAAGAAATAAAAAGGGCAAATAACCCCAGTGAGAAAAATTTACCGAGGTGCACACGCGGTACTATAAAGTAGAGGCCATGTTAAAAATGGACATATCTTTTGAAATTTTAACAGGCAGACAGCGTTCATGGTGAGATCTGTGTGCCGATAGGAAGAACAACGAAACTACATTTTTCATGTCTTTTGAGGTCGGAAGATGACTCGAAGAAAGTTTTAACATCTTTATACTTTTAAAGGATATATATATTTTGCGATACACGAGGCCTTTTACATATGTCAGGGCCGGATCACGTCTATATTGTAACGAAGCGTTACACCTTTTTTACCAAGACCGACCGACCACCTTTCCCGCATCATATTTTTTCCTCGACCGAACCAAGTGGCCGCACCTACCCCCAGTCTCCCCTACAATTTATCAAAACAAAGCACGTCAGCCAATCAGCGTTCACCAAAGAACCAAAGGCAAAATTACTTGGTTGTTGGTACACACAAGCTGGCTACGTACCACAGCAGCAGTCAATGTTGAATTTCGTGTGCGCTGAGAGATGCTATGGTTGCATGGCAGACGTTGGGTTGTACAAATTTGATTATTTTTTGTGTGGTTCTCATATTGCCAATGGCATGGCATAGGGACCGCCCCTTTTCATGTTTCATATATTTTCAGAGATCAGTGTCGCTCGTATAATAGACGTCACATTTACATTTTTCCGAATGGTCTATATGGGGAAGTGACTGCAACACCGAAAAACATGTTCCGATGTACCGAGACCAGTGCCATCGGTTTTAAAATAAATAAAGTGCAGTACCAGTATAAGTGTGCTAAGTAGCAACAACAAACGTGATCCAGTGAAGCAGCAATAAGTCAAGGAAGGTATCATCAAAGGTAGCGACAAGGTAATTGTTCAGTTTAGGAAAAATTGTGGAGGTAGCCACCGGGCAAATAATTGTGCGGGACGTCTCGTATGGGCCGTGCAATTGTTTGGACAGTCTGCCAAAACAATTTAATAGTAGGAAGTAGTGCCTAGGTAGCCACCGGGCAAATAATTGTGCGGGACGTCTCGTATGGGCCGTGCAATTGTTTGGACAGTCTGCCGAAGTAACTACAGAGAGGGAAATAGCGCCTAGGTAGCCGCCGGGCGAATAATTGTGTGGGACGTTTTGCATGGGCCACATAATTGTTTGGACAGCCTGCCGAACATAGGTTGTTTATTGTCACACTGGACGTGCGTGCATGGGCGGTTGACATTAAACCATCATATTGGCATTAAACCGAGTAGGTTAGTTAGTTTTACCAGTGTACCGTGCCGCTATCCGATTACCTATCGCCTACTTGACTTCGTCGAGAATCCGAACGCAGCTATACAACTCCGAGACCTGTTTCCAGGAGCTGTTAGAGCTCAACCGCACTTGTCGTCCGAAAGCCGAGGGGAGAACCTCATAAACCCCGACACCGTCCTCCGATAGGAGCATCTTGTATTATCGTAAGATTGTATCCAAATAAATTATAACGTTAACTATTTTCCGAGTTGGCTATTCGTTAAGAAGTTGGACTAGACGCAACCCAAGTCTTGATATAGCTTCCTTGGGGACTACCTTGGACCCGCTGAGTTCTACCCCAGCTGGAAACTAAAGAAGCATCACAAATTGGCGCCCGAGCAGGGACAAGCTGAAAGTTCAATCACCGACCGCCCTATTACCAGGAACTGAAGCTTCGTCCACCGACCATATCCGACCGACCGCCGCCCGACATGGCCAATATAGAAAACGAAGTTATACTATCCGACCGGCCCTCCGTTCAACCCGTATACCGGACCAGTTTACAAGTGCTTTTACAGCCACAAGACCACCTGAGTTCTCCTCCGTCCACGTCTCAACTAGCCTATAGTAATCACACTGCTACGCTGGATTCGGGCGCAAGTCCAAGCACGGACGAGCAACGATTACAGACATTTTTAAATAGTGAGCTCCCGCAATTCGAAGAAATCAAAGGTATTTCCACGGTTACTCCCCACGTCATACGTCTTAAGACGTCGGAACCTTTTAAACAACGTTACTTTCCTCGTAATCCGGCCATGCAACAAATAATAGACGATGAAGTAGATGACCTGCTGGCTACTGGGAAGATTAGACCGTCTAAAAGCCCCTACAGCTCTCCAGTAGTGCTGGTCCGAAAAAAAGAGGGTTCTTGGAGAGTGTGCGTGGATTTCCGCCAGTTAAACGATATCTCTTTTAAGGATGCCTACCCTCTGCCCTATACCTCGTCTATTTTGGACAAACTACGGGGAGCACGATTTATGTCTACAATCGATCTCAAGCAAGGGTACTGGCAAATCGCTCTGAAACCTGAGTGTCGACCGTACACCGCATTTACCGTCCCAGGCCGAGGGTTATTCGAATGGAACGTCATGCCATGTGGACTGCATTCGGCAGGAGCCACATTCCAAAGGGCTATGGACGAGATTTTCGGTCATGATTTAGAGGACCACGTCCTGGTATATCTAGATGACATAATCGTCATTAGTAAAACCTTCGAGGATCATTTAAAACACTTAGCCGAAGTATTCAGACGACTCCGCGCCGCAAACCTGCGAATAAACGTGGACAAATGCCATTTTTGCAGACCTAGTCTCAAATATTTAGGGCATGTCATTAGTAAGGAAGGGATCCACACCGACCCCGACAAAATAGCCGCCGTCCGAGACCTGAAGGCCCCCACTACCCTTAAAGCATTAAGACGCATTATTGGAATATGTTCTTGGTACCGTCGCTTCATCAAAGATTTCTCTACTATAGCCGCACCTCTTACTAAGCTATTAAAAAAGACCGTGAAATGGGAATGGAATGTCGAGCAACAAAACGCCTTCGACACATTGAAGAAAAACTTGACCGAGTCACCAGTACTAGCTTGCCCCGACTTCAGCCAACCGTTTACTCTTCAAACCGACGCGAGCCTTGATGGTTTGGGGATCGTGTTAACGCAAAAACTAGACGGGCAAGAAAAGGTAATTGCCTATGCCAGCCGGACCCTTACCGAATTAGAACGAAAATACGCCGACACAGAGAAGGAATGCCTCGCCATTTTATGGGGAATACGAAAAATGCGACCCTATTTGGAGGGGTATCATTTCCAAGTGATCACCGATCACCATTCGCTTAAATGGTTACATTCCCTCGAAAACCCATCGGGACGCTTAGCGCGTTGGGCGCTAGAACTCCAACAATACGACTTTGATATTCATTACCGCAAAGGGGCTCTGAACGTCGTAGCCGACGCGTTGTCAAGGGACCCACTACCGATTACAGAGACCGACCGACTCGCTACCATCAAAGACGCTGGCCCAGATTGGGTGCAGAAACGCACCAAGCTAGTAGAGCTCACGCCGGAAAAATTTCCGGAATATAAAGTCGAAGAAAAACGCTTGTACCGTCGATTCCACCCCCACAATCCAGTAGCAGACCCGAACGCCCAACAATGGAAATTATGTGTTAATACCTGGGATCGGAACCGAGTCATATTCGAAAACCATGACGAAGTCACAGCCGGGCACTTGGGAATTGCGAAAACCATCGCCCGGATCATGCAGAAATATTACTGGCCCGGGATGTTTCGGGATGTAGCTAAATACGTGCGAAACTGTAGGACCTGCAATCAATTTAAACCGTCGCAACAAAAACCGAGCGGACTTATGTATACAACACAGACCGAAGGGCCGTGGGACGTAGTATGCGGCGACTTCATGGGGCCGTTCCCTCGTTCGATTAAGGGGAACACCATGCTACTCGTCCTAGTGGACAAATATACTAAATGGGTTGAAGCAATCCCCCTATCCGCCGCTACGTCTCCCAGTTTAATAAAAGCTCTAAGAGAAAGAGTAATTACACGATTCGGGACCCCGCGCATATTTTTGTCCGACAATGGGAGCCAGTTCACCAGTCACCAGTTCAAGGACTTCCTTTCCGACATGGGGATATCACAGCGACTTACCGCCCCTTATACGCCGCAGGAAAATACGACCGAAAGAGTTAATAAAGTGCTCAAAACTATGATCGCCCAATACATCGATGGAGATCATAGACGGTGGGATGAGCATATTCCAGAATTAACTTTCGCCATAAACTCTAGCCGACACGAGTCGACGGGGTATTCACCGGCATTTTTAAATTTCGGTCGAGAGTTGCGAGCACCAGGGAAAACGGCAGAGGGTTCAGATACAGATAACCCTCTAGAAGATATCAACACGCGTACAGAACGAATGCGATCATTGTTCGAGCTAGTGAATCTAAATATGCAACGAGCTACCCAAGCACAAGCGAGACAATATAATCTTCGTCACCGCCCGTGGAAACCTAACCTTGGAGACCGGGTATACCGAAAAGTTCGTGTGCTTTCATCAGGAGTAAATTATTTTGCTGAAAAATTAGCTCCTAAATTCGACGGACCTTACGAGGTAATAAAAATTGTCTCTCCCGTCATTGTCGCTCTGCGAAAGAGAGAGCCAAATAGGAAAAACACCGTAACAATCAAAGCACATGTACGAGATCTGAAGCTGTGTAATGCAGATAATATTTTTCCTCCAGACGAGTTGGCGAAAATAAACTTTGCCAGAAATTCCAGACAGTATATCGCCAGCTTCCCGACCGACCAGTCGCAGTTCCAGAAAGTTAAGAGAAATAAAAGAAATAATAATAAAAGGGCACCGACAAGTATGGCCCCCCGAAAGCCGACTAAAGTACCGGACCAAGACCCTTGTGTACGAATGCCCACTCGTCCGATGAAAATACGACCGCCCCCTGATCCCAAGCCCGTAGTGTTGCAGTTGGAGAGACCAAGGCAAGCGGCAACCAACCGGAGGGTATCGCTCAAGCTAGCAGAAGCTGTTATAATCCGAGCACCACCCCCACCTGAAGTAGCGATGACATCCGCGAGAGCAGCACGAAATCGAGCCGACGAACTGTGGTTAAACCGCACTACCGCTATGGAGTCTCCTCAGTCACCACCCAGTATCGATCCACCTTGGCGATTGACGGAAATCTTGATGGTTCCTTCGGCGATCACCCGACAAGCAGTGATCGAAACCGTGCGCCCACAGATGGGTTACGACCGACGCAGCGTGGACCCTCGCTTTTCCGACGGCAATAGCCGACCCGGACCCGTTCCAGCAGAAGAACTCCGACAGACGCCCTTGGTAGTAAGAGAGTTGCCAGCGGCCGCCGCCTCCCCGGCACCAGCATCATTTATCGCCAGTACTGAGGTTGCCGTGTTGAAAGGACCAGGCTCAGGTTCCGCCGCACGCCGCCGAGAACGCCGAAAGAGAAAGGCCGCAGAACGAAGAGCCGCCGCACCGATATAATGCAGACACCTCTGCGCCTTTGAATTGTTTTTTTGATTTCTTTTGCTTGTTGTTTTTTTTTACTTGTATTTACCTTATAAGAATGAATTTTTTTTTTAGTTAAACAAAAAGAAAAAAAAAGATTATGAATTATTTAATAAACATAATTATTCCCCAGGTTTTTCTCCCCGACCCACCGGGCCAGACGAGAGGGTTCTCGTCTCATTAAGAAAGGGGGGTTTGTAACGAAGCGTTACACCTTTTTTACCAAGACCGACCGACCACCTTTCCCGCATCATATTTTTTCCTCGACCGAACCAAGTGGCCGCACCTACCCCCAGTCTCCCCTACAATTTATCAAAACAAAGCACGTCAGCCAATCAGCGTTCACCAAAGAACCAAAGGCAAAATTACTTGGTTGTTGGTACACACAAGCTGGCTACGTACCACAGCAGCAGTCAATGTTGAATTTCGTGTGCGCTGAGAGATGCTATGGTTGCATGGCAGACGTTGGGTTGTATAAATTTGATTATTTTTTGTGTGGTTCTCATATTGCCAATGGCATGGCATAGGGACCGCCCCTTTTCATGTTTCATATATTTTCAGAGATCAGTGTCGCTCGTATAATAGACGTCACATTTACATTTTTCCGAATGGTCTATATGGGGAAGTGACTGCAACACCGAAAAACATGTTCCGATGTACCGAGACCAGTGCCATCGGTTTTAAAATAAATAAAGTGCAGTACCAGTATAAGTGTGCTAAGTAGCAACAACAAACGTGATCCAGTGAAGCAGCAATAAGTCAAGGAAGGTATCATCAAAGGTAGCGACAAGGTAATTGTTCAGTTTAGGAAAAATTGTGGAGGTAGCCACCGGGCAAATAATTGTGCGGGACGTCTCGTATGGGCCGTGCAATTGTTTGGACAGTCTGCCAAAACAATTTAATAGTAGGAAGTAGTGCCTAGGTAGCCACCGGGCAAATAATTGTGCGGGACGTCTCGTATGGGCCGTGCAATTGTTTGGACAGTCTGCCGAAGTAACTACAGAGAGGGAAATAGCGCCTAGGTAGCCGCCGGGCGAATAATTGTGTGGGACGTTTTGCATGGGCCACATAATTGTTTGGACAGCCTGCCGAACATAGGTTGTTTATTGTCACACTGGACGTGCGTGCATGGGCGGTTGACATTAAACCATCATATTGGCATTAAACCGAGTAGGTTAGTTAGTTTTACCAGTGTACCGTGCCGCTATCCGATTACCTATCGCCTACTTGACTTCGTCGAGAATCCGAACGCAGCTATACAACTCCGAGACCTGTTTCCAGGAGCTGTTAGAGCTCAACCGCACTTGTCGTCCGAAAGCCGAGGGGAGAACCTCATAAACCCCGACACCGTCCTCCGATAGGAGCATCTTGTATTATCGTAAGATTGTATCCAAATAAATTATAACGTTAACTATTTTCCGAGTTGGCTATTCGTTAAGAAGTTGGACTAGACGCAACCCAAGTCTTGATATAGCTTCCTTGGGGACTACCTTGGACCCGCTGAGTTCTACCCCAGCTGGAAACTAAAGAAGCATCACAATATCTGTATGCAGTAAAAATGGCGTTGTAGAAAGGTTTACGCAAAAATTCTAGGCAGTACTAGCCCAAAAGAACCCAAACCCATTTGCCAAGGTGAAAACATCGAACGGGGAAGAAAATAAAGAAAAATTCTTGAGAACGTCCTGTTTTGCAGACAGGTACGCTAGGCGTAAGCCTAGAGAAGCACTAACGCTTGCTACAGTAGCAGTTTTGGTCGATGGAATATCGAAAGGAGGAAACCAGGGATCACCCAGCCTATCACATGATAATTAAATAAGTTGTGAAGGAGTCACAGCCAACGACCTCTTAATTAATTGCTCTACAACTATTAACAGGTTGTCAACCTTCGACTGTGCCTCGATATCCGATCCTCTCACATTCAGTTGCATTGCATAGAAATACATAACACTTGACTTGCTTGTGTATCCATGGAGTGCATTGTAGTCAAAACAATATGATTCCCAACGGCAGGCCACTGCCAGCCGACAGAATAAGGGATCATATTGCTTTGACTGCATGCGCGCTGTTTATGTCACAGCAATAGTCTTTGGGTATGAGCATTTGTTTATGATATAGGTCATTGGCGCTCACCCAAAAGAATGTGATGATGAAGCGTTTTAATCGGATATCGAAGTGTGGTCGATTGTTCGATAACCAGAAATGGAGCTTAATAAATATTTGTATAAATGTGAAGGGGAAAATCTAACGACTAGATTGATGACCGTCATAACAGTTAGCAATCGGAAGTACCGTAAGAATAAGAATATATTTTTATACCGTAAACGAGAATCAAGAAGGGAATTTAGTTAGCTTAGGGTAGATGAAGATAGATTTTTTTTTGTAAATTCTTCCACTCTACAGAAGCTTAAAAATTTATTTTGATTACAGCTTATAAAACAAACGCGGATAAGAAAGCAAGAATGTGATAACACATATTAAGAAAACATCTTTTGAATAACCATTTTTGACAGCTATATTGAATGAAAGAAGAAAACATGCGTCTACCGAAGTTAAAAGTGCACTTTCAACAAGGAGATGATTGGGTGAGTGTTAATTTTTATATTATTTTTGGTAAATTTTATACTTTGTTTTGGACAATAGTAAACTTATGAATTCATATGATTCCTGAAAATATAACGTAGAATCTTGTTGGTGACATCCACATTTACGGAGGTTGCATACGTAAAACTTTTTTGAGACAAACTTTTTGAATTTTAAAAAAGCGACTCGCTTGTGTTTCGCAATAACATTATTTAATTTTAAAATACGTGCAGGTCGTACCTGAACAAAAGGCATACGTTAAGATAATTTTTGAAAGCTTGCAACACAATATAAACGAAAAGAAAGAGAAACCGATGAGTAAACTATCGCAAATGTAATAATTTAGAATATTGTAAAATTTAACGTAAATTCAGAAAACTTTATAGGGACTTTGATTGTGTGGAGTGGAGACCCTCAATACGTCCTTAAACAAACAGTTGAGTAAACTATCGAGGAGGACCCATCAAGCGGCATAAAAGTGAAGGTAACTCTACCCATGCAACAACATGACATCAAAAACACCTAGAGGAAGTTCGATGGATCACTTCTGAAGTGCATGGGTTTTAGGGACCGATTCCAGGCAGCAATCCACAACAACAACAAGGATGTTTCAAACGCATATAAATATTCGTATTTGAAGAAATCGTTGGTGGGCAATGCGGCAAAGGCTTTAGGAGAAAGCCATTTAACTGAGGACAGTTCAGGAGGCATGGGACAGACTTGTCCGATTGTACGAAAAACCCTACCCTACATTACCAGGGAATATATGGCCCAGTTCCATAGACTGCCAACGCTTCAGGAGAAGCCAACAGCGAGTGAGTTGTTCCGGATGACAAACGTAACCTATGAGACAGTACGTCAACTACGGGCGGTACAAGTACCAGTTGAGCATTGGGACTTAGTGTTAATTTTTGAGATACATGAACGGCTGGATACGGAAACTAAGAAGCAGTGGGAATTCACAAGAACTTCCGAAGCACCAAAACTTTCAGAACTGTTGGTATTTTTGGATAAACAGGTAGGAGCTATGGAATCTACCAGGACGGTACACCGGAACCAGCCTAGTACGTCCGTCAACGGGAATTAAGACATCTCACACTGCAATGGTATTATTCAAATGTTGAGGAGTACACACAAGATTTTTTTGGGTTCTCCCAAAACAAAGCAATTGGGAACCAAGTGTCTCAGCGGTAGAGTTGAATTCCAGTTTGATTCAAAACCCTACAAGCATTCCATGGGCGGACCCAGAATATTGAAAACCTGGTCCAATCCACATACTTTTCGGAGTAGGATTTTTTGCAAAGGTTGTTTTGTCAGTCATAGTAAGGAACATGGGAGGTATTACGCTTATGGAGACTCAGCGTGTGGAACACAAACGGAAACGGTGGACGACTTGACAGGACAGTCAAAATCATGTATTCAATACAAGGAAAAAGAACAGCTGGATAAACTGTTGGAAAGACTTTGGCAGCAAGATCAAATAGCATATGCACTAATGAGCTTAACTTTTTCTTTAGATCATCAAATTTTAAAGAAATTTCAGTTTATAATTTAAAAATAATATTACAATTTTTATAGAACTGCGACCGTCGGAGTAACCGTTTTGCTGTGATCACATCATCAAAGAGGCTGCGTAAGTTCGGGTGAGTCTTTTGAAGATGTTCGCCTTTTTGTTATTTTTATCCACATATTGATTTTTAAATTCGTTGAATATTGAATTGAAAAGGTAAAGGTTTTTTTTATTGAAGGGATGTTAATAGTAATATTTTGTGATGTATGCATTTGGCAGCACATACACTTTCCACAATACACTTTCCAAAATAATTACTTCCCACAATTTGACGTTTGGATAACCGCATGTAGATGACTTTGCACTTCTTATCCAAACGTCAAGTCGAGTAGCTCTTTTCTGAAAATCAATAATTATTAAAAGCATTAGTATTGTTAAAATAAGTATTGTATAAAATAAATCTGTATGCATTTTAAGCATTGCTTTTTATTGGGTCTTGCGACATAATAAGAGAAGAAGAAGGAAAGTCCCAAGTAATTTTGTAATCAATCCCACACCTTTTATATAACCTACAACTCCTATTACCACCCAACTTCCCCAGCAGGGCAGCGTGAGGCCAGACGAAATGCTGGTTCAAACTTCATAAGCTGGTTATGCCACCGTTAGAACACGCGCGGCGGGCTCATATCCAGCTCGCCGCAAGCCGCATGTCCCCAATGCAAGTCCCCGGACTGCCAGATATGCCCCCGGCTATGTCCCCAGGGTCCGTGATATGCCATCATTAGGGGAACCATCTATGAACACCACCGAACCACCAGCAAGAAAAAATAAGCCATTTTTTTTGCTGGAAGAAAAAGCGGCATTTCTCTTTTGTAAAGTTAAGGTTTTGCATTGTCTTTTCGCTGTGGCTAATGTCAGCATAAGAAGCTGCATACCATGTCTTATCGTTGCCATTGTCAAAGGGCAGTATAGGATCCGTTTACATTAACACGAGTCCAAGCAATTAGAGAGTAATGTTGCTTAACCTTCCGATGACAACAGGGGTGCTATAGTACCCCAGGCCTTCTTATTTTAACTGTAATTTTGTTTTCGCTTCACTTCTCTTTCTATCATTCTATGTATTTTTCATTTAATACCTCAGGTCTTAGTTACTGATGAGCAGTCCCCGCTATAGGCTGTAGTTTTTGATAAAGAGCGGTTTCCGTATGCACTGGGGTTGTATAGAACCCCATGTTGTTATTCGCGTATGCGAAAATTTGTAGGACATTTTTTTTTTCTTCATTGAGTAGATTAATAAAATGGCATCCACTGGTCGGGAAACTATTGAAAATTATATAAAAAATGTTTTGGAATGAGAGGATGGTGGAATGTAGTCAGGTTCAGACGATGATTGCCCAGATATAACAGATCATCATTCAATACAATCTGAAATGGATGATGACCACTTATAGGTCAATCATCGGATGAAAAAGAGCCGCTTGCAGAAGCATCGAAAAAGCTTTTGAAAGGCAAAAATGTTCATTTGTAGAGTAAACTAAAGGAATTAGGTTTACAACTGACCAAACCTCATATGGAGCGACGTTTAGATCAACATTTTCTCAAAAAATTTCCTGAAGGAATAAAAGGGGTTCTAAGCCCCCCTATGAAGTCCTATGAAGGTGAGCCCCTCTTAAACTTCAGAGGCAATCACGGTGTGCATTTTGCCCACGAAAACAAGACCTCAAGAGAAAGCTTTCGTGTTATGAATGTCAGTGTTCTGTATGGCCTGAGCACAGAAAAGAAATTCGCAATAATCGCATTTGACTTATTTTTTTTATATGAATATACATATATATTTTTTATGAATCTCTTTTTTCTGTTTTTGATAAAGCTTATGAGATGTTTTGTTTCAAAAAAAATTTTAAGTTATCTGTAAATTTTTTTTTTTTTTAATTTAATCCTGGCTGGGGTGTTATACCACCCCTGTTGTTATCTACGTATATTTTAAATGTGTTGTTATCGGAAGGTTAAGGGAAACGCTCAACTGAAAGCACTTCAAGCTGAATCTCATGAAATTTTCATGGACGACATATTTTTAAAATGCAGTCAAAGATCAGAAGAACTGGAAAACGTTTGTTTAGCTAGCTTCGCCGCAAATTTTGAAAAATCTAAAAAAAAAAAAACGAGGAAATTAACGATGATGAGGAAATATTTGAATACAAAAAAAGACAGGGACCCAAGATTATTCGGTACCGAAGAACAGGCCCGCCGTAAGCGGGCGTGCAAGGCGTGCAAAACACGCGGGCGGCGCATCCAGGGGGGCGGCAAATCAAGCAATCAACGACGGAGAGCCATTCCAGATCTGGAATCCAGATTTTCAGAAATTCAATGATGTGTTGCATAAAGTTTAAATAAATTTATCTGAAAATCAAATTACCTTATCGTTAGCACAAAATCTGCCTATCTAAATGTTCACTTACTCTGAATTCCATTTTCTTCTATACATTCTACGTTCTGCTTCTAGCATACACTAATGCTCCAAAGTGAACGTCAGTACATTCTCATTATTGTTGTCTTGTTCTTAAACGTTTTTAAGTTTCCTTAGGGTGGTATTCACCAAACAATCTTAAGAGCGCTCTTAAGGCTAAGAGGCTCTTAGTTTTAAATTTGGATGTGCTATTCACCAAGCAATAATAGGGTCTAGTCTAAGCTAATTCGAATATTCGAAAAATAAGGGTGTTGAGCCTCTGAACGCAAACTTTTCGAACTACTTCGAGAATTTCAGTGTCAATTGTCAAAATCAGCTGTTAAGCAAACCAAAAACAGAAAAATTTTTCGGAAATTTAAGAAAAGGTAGAACGTAAAATTAATTCATTTTAATTAATAAATAATTAATAATTAATAAATTCATAGTTTTGCTTCCTAGTGCCTCGCTCCATTTTGATTTTTGAATAACAACCACAAATGACGCTGTCAGTAAATTTCGAAAGTTGATTCCAAACCGTCCTCACCATTTCCAAAACAGACATGTTTCTTCTAAATGTCAGCAAAGGGTCACTTCTAGTTTAACTCCCACAGCTCACTGTGTCTCTTTACCCTCTAATCGATCCCTCTCAAGGAGAGGGTCCTATGTATAAATCACCCTTCCCATCCTTCGATCTAACTTCAGGAGCAAAATATCTCGTTGAATTTGTCTCATTTTCAATCTCAGCCTTGGAAAACGGAAAGGAAGTCGATGTAATTTCAACTGACTTTAGTAAAGCTTTCGATAAAATCTCCCAAAAACTTTTTCTTTTTAAACTTTCCACCCTCGGCTTTGAACCCATTCTGTTGAGATATCTTCTTTTTTAGGAAACCACTTTTACAGCGTTAGGTTCAGGATCGTCTTATCAAGCCGTTTTTTAGCTATATTCGGTGTTCCTCAAGGCAGCCATTTAGGCCCTCTGCTCTTCAATCTCAGTATTAACGACATTGAAATAATCATCAAACACTCCTCTATCTCTCTCTATGCGGACGATACTATGTTTTACCGGATCATTTCTTCTTCTGAAGACTCTTTCTACCTCCAACAGGATCTCGACAATTTTTCAATATAGTGCTAGAAAAATAGCCTGGATCTAAATGTTTCCAAGTCCCAATCAATAACCTTCTCACGTAAAGGCATCAAATCTCTTCCCTGTCTCTATCTTCTAAACGGTCAAATCATTTCCACCGTTGAGGTTATCCGGGACCTTGGGATTATTTGCGACCGTGAGGTGAATTTCCTCAAGCATATCGACGATATAATCCTTAATAAAATTGAGGAATTTGTTACGCGACCTTTTGAATGTTATAAAGTTGACCTTGAGCCTGCTCAAAGACAACTTTATATAATCCTTAAGGCAAATTCAGAACTTGGCTTCATGAAACGATGGTAAAAAGAATTTGCTGACCCCTACGTAACCCGATCCCTTTTCATTTCATTTGTCCGTCCGCTTCTTGAATACGCTGGTCAAGTCTGGTCGCCTTTCCAACAAGTGCACATTGCCAGAATTGAGAGCATTTAACGCCGTTTCCTCCGATTTGCTCTTCGAGGTCTTAATTGGAATAATCCCCTGATATTACCCCCTTATCAAGACCGAATCAAACTCCTCAACCTCAATACGCTGAAAGATCGAAGAGAAATATTTGACGTTCTCTTCATTCACCGAATCTTTACAGGTACCATTGACTGCCCAGCCCGTATCGAATCCATTTTTTTAAATACTAACGTCTCCCGAATGCTGAGGAATGTCAGCTCCCACTCCTCTTGTTTCGACTTCAATATGAGTACTCCCTGCCTAGAGGAAGGAGTATCACTGTGAAGTGATATAATGTCGGAAAGCTACAGTCACTTTTGCCTTCTACAATCGAGTGTCCCTTCAACTATCCTTGAATTCTATGCCGCCAGCATCAAGCATTGAAGACCAATGGCAGAAATGCCAATAAGCCATTGAAGATACAAATTCAGCTGTCTTTCCTTTCTTGCTCCTTCTTGTTTCTTGTTTCTTGTTTCTTGTTTCTTGTTTCTTGTTTCTTGTTTCTTGTTTCTTATTTGTTGTTTCTTGTTTCTTGTTTCTTGTTTCTTGTTTCTTATTTCTTGTTTCTTGTTTCTTGTTTCTTGTTTCTTGTTTCTTCTTGTCTCTATGGTCAGTCACATTGATAAATGCAATCGTCTCCATCTTCTCCATCGCCTCCAGCATCCCCACCGTCTCCATCGTTTCAATCGTCTCCATCATCTCCATTGTCCCCCTCATCCTCATTCCTCACCTCCGTGATGCTTACTGTCTGCTTTTTTCCCATTGTTCTCATCTTTTCCATAATCCCAAGTTCACTGGTCACTCAGCGCTTGACGCATACAAGAACTCTCTGTTTTCGCCCATTGTCAACTTTGGCTCAATAGAAGAACTCACATCATCTGTTCTTTTCCAACTGCAATGGCGTCATTGTTTGAACAGGAGTCAAAACATAGTGAATTACTCAGAAAGCAATTGCACTTCTTATGATCCCCTCAGCCACTCTTAGGGTGGTATTCACCAAACAATCTTAAGAGCGCTCTTAAAGCTAAGAGGCTCTTAGTTTTAAATTTGGATGTGCTATTCACCAAGCAATAATAGGGTCTAGTCTAAGCTAATTCGAATATTCGAAAAATAAGGTTTTAGAGTCTCTGAACGCACACTTTTCGAACTACTTCGAAAATTTCATTGTCAATTGTCAAAATCAGTCAAAAACATAAAAAATTATCGGAAATTTAGGAAATGGTAGAGCGTAAAATTAATTCATTCTCTGTATTGCAAACCATAATTCGAATTTCTTATTTTTTTCAACAGTTATTTATCATTTTTGAGTATCAACCACAAATGACGCTGTCAGTAAATTTCGAATTTTCGAAGTTATTTAAAACAACAACCGCTCATAACTTAAGAGTGGTAGCGACCACTCTTAAGTGTTATGAGCGCTCATAAATCTGCACTAATAGTGGTCGGTGAATAGGTTTATGAGGCACTTAGTTTAAGATTTCTTGGTGAATACCACCCTTAGAATCTTACTTTTTGTATGGTCTGTTGAAAAGAGTAAGAAAATCTTTTTGGATGTTCATCTCGTTCGCACTAGGTAGATATTTAAACTTTTAAAAGGTAAAATCAGACAAGACGAGAAAAATAAAAGTAAAACAAAAACATCGAAATTTACTGTTCTTTTTTTTTCAAACCAAACAAACCGCGAACCGCCGTGATTAAAAGAGTTCAAAGTTGGCTTCTTTTGAAAAGAAATCGAGAGACGAGAGTTCTAGTAGTTGATTTGTTCAGATTTCAAAAGTGTTTTAGTTTTAGAGTAAAAAAAATATCAAAAAAAAAAAAGATTCGGCTGAAGCTTCAGCTACAATGAATCCAAATGTGGATTCTTCAAACCAAGCCCCGGTGCAGGATTTGTACCCAGGTCCAGCTCAACCTGCTAAAAATTTTGAAGCTGTGGTTGTTGGAGTTGCAGACGTAATGCTCATGATGACGACCTGCCTTCAACAAGTTCAAGTTCCCAAAGTTGTCAACAAACAAAATCAGGAGAACCAAATGTACATAAGTGTATTTTATTTCATACTTTTACAGTTGATAGTTTTGGTACTATTCGTTTAAAATCCACACATAGTTCCTAACAAAATCAAGAATTTCAAAAAAAAATCATCTCAGACCAATAGCTACTTTCAAAAATATTTAATATAATCAAGATATTTAATATAATTAAGATTTATTTTCGCAATTAAACCCGGATATTAGGAACTAAGTGGTCAAGGTTATGACAATGGTTCTAATAAGCGTGGAAAACACAACGGATTGCAAAAAAAAAATATTGGAAATTAATAATCGCGCATTTTACGTTCCATGCTCTGCGCATAGTCTCAATTTGGTCGTTAACGATGCGGCAAATATTACGCACGACACCGTCAATTTTTTCAATATAATTCAAGAAATTTACGTTTTCTTTTCGTCATCTACAAAAAGGTGGTCAATAATTTGCAAATATTTACCAGATTTAAAATTAAAAGCATTAAGTGCCACGCTATGGTCTAGCACAGTGATGGGCAAAGTACGGCCCGCGGGCCAACTCCGGCCCGCGAAAGCATTTAGTCCGGCCCTCCGACGATCCTTCGACATGAACAGTATATGGCCCGCGATAAAAAACGACGGGGCAGATCACTTATAACGAATTTTCTGAAGGTCTTCAAAATTTAAATGCTCCTATTTCAAAACTATGCAATATAACTACAGATGGAGCCCCAAATATGCTTGTAAGAAACACGGAATTTTTAGGTATTTTTCGAAACCAGAATCCTAATCACAATTTTGTATTTTTACATTGTATAATTCACCAGGACGTGCTTTGTAAGGCTGCAATAGATATTACCCATGTACTTAATGTTGTTATAAAACTAATTAATACTATTCGGTTCCGGGGCTTGGTACACCGCCAATTCCAAGAATTTCTGATTGAAGTCGACGCAGATTATTCGGACCTTCTTTACCACACGAAAGTAAAATAGTTTAGTTGTGGGTATGTATTTGAACGGGTCTGGAATTCAAAAGAGGAAATACAAGATGTCTTAATGAAACAGACAGACAAATGGTCTTCGAAGACAAAGACTGGCGTATCGAATTTGCCTTTTTTACCGATTTACTCGAACACTATAACAAATTAAAAAAAAATGCAAGGAAAGAACCAATTCATAGATGAGACTTGCGATTTACTCGAACACTACAAGAAATTAAATAAAAAATTGCAAGGAAAGAACCAATTCATAGATGAGACTTGCGGGTGTTTACAATCATTTAAAACCCAGCTTTTCTGTTTTACAAGTGCATGACTAAGAACGATTTAGCTCACTTTCCGCATTCAAGATCCGTGTCACCATTGAGTGAGAACAGACTGAAAGAATCCTGTCAGGCGTTGAAAAAACTTAACACAGAATTCGAAACTAGGTTTCAAGATTTTAAGAATATTCAGTCGTCGCTGGATGTTTTCTCGATGCCGTTTAATGTAGATCCAGAAAATGTCTCTGCAGAATTGTAGTTGGAAATTATTGAAATGTAGTGCAGCACCCATTTGAAACAACTGTTCCTAAATTCCACAAAATTAGAATTATAAAGAACACTACCGAAAGCTGAATTCTCGAAGATACTTTCTCACGCCCAGAAAATTATGGCGATGTTTGCTTCGTCGTACTTGTGCGAACAGACTTTTTCGACCATGAAATTGTGGAAAAACTCAATCAGAAACCGACTTATTGATGTACACGTTTTCGCGCTGCTGATAGTTACTTCGTCACAGCTTGAACCTTCATTCGAAAATATTATGGAAAATCAAAAGCAATTTCATACATCTCACACGCCTTCCATGGCAGGGCCTTCAAATAATAATTAAATTGTCGTTTTGAACATTTGTGCAGGTGTGTAATGGTGTAATGTTTTTTTTATATGATTAAAAGTTTCAACACAAAATGTATTTTTCAAATAATTTTGGCCCTCCTCTGCAGTTCCTAGAAATTTCTGGCCCCCCATTATGAAAGTTTGCCCACCACTGGTCTAGCAGAATCGATGTAGTCAAACCTTTACGGTATCACCTCGAAAAAATATTTGACGCTTTGCTAGAAATATCAGATAACAATTCGTCGGAATGGCATTGTACAACATCTCACAAAGTTCATTCGCTTGCTTTAAACATTCAAAATTATAGATTTATTTGTTCGGTTGTAATTTGGTTCGATATTTTAAATGAAATTAATGCTCTCAGCAAAATGATGCAAAACCCAACAATAAATACTCAAATCTGCATAAATTTGTTAAATAAATTGATTGATAAATTCACCGAATATCGCACGGATGAGCACTTCAAAAGGGTGTTAGAAGAAGCTACCAATGTGGCTCAGGACCTTAATGTAGAAACAGATTTTCCGCCTATAAACACAGTTCGTCCACGAAGAAAACCAACTCAATTTCCATATGAACAGAGTGACGAAGTTTTACTTGACCCCAAAACCAAATACAAAGCAGAGTTTTTTTTTAGAATCCTAGATCAAACGTTAACTTCTTTAAAGGATAGATTCGAGGAGTTGGAAACTTTTACCGACGTATTTGGCTTTTTCACCAATAATAACTTATTTAGTTACTCTAAAGATGATTTAATGAAATATTGCAAGGATTTGAATTTGAAGCTAAAAGACAGTTCAAATAGTGACACAGATATTGACGGTATAGATTTGTTTAATGAAATCAATGCTTTAAAGTTGCATTTTACTGAACACCAGTCCAATGATCCACAAACCCTATTGCAATATATTTTTGCAAATGATTTAATGTCAACATTTCCGAATGGAGCAATAGCACTAAGAATATTACTTACGTTGCCGGTTTTAGTTGCATCTGGTGAAAGGTCCTTTTCAAAGTTAAAAATTATAAAAAACTATTTGAGATCAACAATGCACCAGCAAAGACTAAGTAATTTAGCCATAGTTTCAATTGAACATGAGATATTAGAAAGCTTAGACACAAAAAAATTGATAACAGATTTCGCCAACATAAAGACAAGAAAGGCAAAATTACTGTAAATTAAATAAATGAATAGTTTTTCGTTGTAAAGTATTTCTTATTTTTTTCACATGGTTAACCTAGTTTTTTTAACCTAGATCGTAGAAGGTAGACATAGTTAAACGGGGGCGGCATAATCGGAATTGCACACGGGCGTTCAAACCCCTAGCGGCGGGCCTGCCGAAGAAACAAACTTATTCAAGATGATTCAAATTATTATAGAGAACAAATGGGGTGCAAATGTCCATCACCTACAATGGGGTAGTACAAATATAAATGAAGGAGGAAAAAAATTATTTGAATTTGTTATGTTCTCGTTACAAATTGAGATATAGAATGTATTTTCATAACAGCATGTAAGAAAGTACTAGACGTCACACTTCTCACAAGCATCAGCGCCTTTTTAACCAGCAACCAGGGTCTCAATAAATCAACCCCGCCGCCAGATAAAGGATAAGCGGCTGGGACTTATGGGTGTATTGCAAATGTCCATCACCTACAATGGGGTAGTACAAACACTTTCCACCATACACTTTCCACAATACACTTTCCAAAATAATTACTTCCCACAATTTGACGTTTGGATAACCGCAGTAGATGACTTTTCACTTCTTATACAAACGTCAAGTCGAGTAGCTCTTTTCTGAAATAAATTACTATAAAAGTATTAGTATTGTTAAAATAAGCACTTTATTGTATAAAATAAATCTATAAGCATTTTAAGAATTGCTTTTCATTTACTCTGGAAACATAACACTCAACAATGGCGGCAGAAGATCTTCAAAAGCTAATGCAAAGGAGAGCCTCAATAAAAGGATTGATTACAAAAATCTGCAATTACTTTACAATTCAAAATAGAACTCTCCAGGCCAGGACCAAATTAAAATCGCTCGATAATCTTTTTACCCGAATTCAACAAAATTCAAGATCAAATTGATGCAAAACAAATTGAGCTCAGTCGTTTGTCGTTTGTTATTATCGAAAATTCATAAATAGCAACTTAGTGTAAAGTTAATGTAAATTATTTAAATAAACAAAAATCAAAAATGCGTATAGGTTATTTTTTTTTTGCTGCGTCTGGAGCTGATGGTAGGCCGACCAGTAAGGGCGGATTCGTAATAAAAAGTGATTGTATACCGGAGTTTAGTCCAGGCAATCCCAATTTGAGTGCCGAACAATGGGTAAGGAAAATAGATCAACTCGCGGTGATCAATAACTGGAGTGAAAAAATGATAATTTACCAGATGCAAAGTAGGCTCATTGGCCTTGCAAAAGACTTGTTCACACGACACCAGTGTGAACAGTACCACTACCTAGCTAAATCAAAAATCTAGAGTTTTGTACCAATTCATGGTTCGCCCTCTTATTAAATAATCCAAAACAAAATTTTTTAAAAATCTAGTAGTTTTTCTTGCAAAGCGACGACCATGCATTGTAATTTCGACAGCCAACCAGCAAGCAGCTTTCTTTTGCAAATTAAAAACTAACTTGGGCCATTTGCCATTTTTTCTCTGGTTGGCTTCTCTTTTAATTTTATCTTTCCAAATTACTCATTTAACCCTTCAGGCACAGTATATACATTCATTTGTAAATCAATCCATAAAAATTATCAAATTAAAATCCTACGTGAATTAAATTATAAAAAAGGCAAAAGAAGGAATGTGTTTTTTCTTTTGGAACGCTGCAGTGTGGTCTCATAATCATTTGGAGACGGAGCAACAAGGCACGAGGCGAGTTTTAATAACCACAAGTGTGGTCAGCATTTACATTTGGTCCATTCGGGCGGATATTTAGACGCCACCACACGCTACCAACACCACACGCTGCCCACACCGAAAAAACCCGGCACGCTGTTAACACCACACGCTGCCCACGCCGAAAAACCCAGCACGTGGCCAACACCACACGCTGCCCACGCCGAAAAAACCCGGCACGCTGCCAACAACACACGCTGCCCACGCTGAAAAAACCCGGCACGCTACAAACATCACACGCTGCCCACGCTGCCCACGACAAAAACTCGGCACGCTGCCCACGCTGCCAAAAAGGCACCACGTCCGGTCAACACGCTGCCCAAAAAAAAGGGCCACAATCCATTGCCACGCGGCGCACGCTGGCAAAAGGCGGTGGAATTGCCTGGCTACGCGGCTAGTACGCTGCTCCGCCATTTTTTATTTTGCTGGCGTCGATTGTGCCGCACGGGACCTGTTCAGGAAGGAAGAAGAAAGTGCCCCCATCGTCATTGTGGGACCAGCCTTCCTTCTGGGTTGCATTCGGGCCGACAAACGCGTCATTTTTTTTTGATACGAAAGATCGATTTTTGGTTTTTTTTTGTTTGTGGTTGAGGCAGTTCCTGGACAGTCGCTTTCTATCGCGGTAGTGATAGGGTCTTCAGTGAAACTAATATTCGTTATTCGCGGGTTGTTTTGTTCCCCAGCCTATTTTTTGGTTTTTATTTGAAATTTAATAGACTGCCTTCTTCTTTGAAGGAGTCTTTGTATAGCGTTTTTAACATTTTCTAGTTCGTGCCGCACACACACCGTTCGTAACGGTGTATCCAGGCCGGGGTGGTTGGCCCCCAGTAGAATCTATCAAGCCTTTTGAAGATTCTAGAGCTTCTAAATTTTGATTTTTTTTTTTTTTTTTAATTTTTAGAATCCTTCAAGCCATTTAAAGATTCTTGTTCTTTAAAATTTTGACTTTTTTTGAAATTCTTTTTCTCTCTTTATCTAAGCCGGGGTGGTTGGCCCCCAGTAGAATCCTTCAACCCTTTTGAAGATTCTTGCGCTTTAAATTTTGACTTTTTTTGAAATTCTTTTTCTCTCGTTCGTGCCGCACACACCGTTCGTAACGGTGTATCCAAGCCGGGGTGGTTGGCCCCCAGTAGAATCCTTCAAGCCTTTTGAAGATTCTTGCGCTTTAAAATTTTAACTTTTTTTGAAACTTGTAGAATCTTTCAAGCCTTTTGAAGATTCTTGCGCTTTAAATTTTGTACAACAATTTAGCTTTGTATGATATGACGTGGTGTGAATGGAAAACCTCTTGCTAAAATCCTTTCCGTATACGCAAGATTTCGCGTCAAATTTGCAGAAACTGGTAAAGAGTTACGCCCAAATAAAGAGGGTATATAGCACAGTAAAAGAGCTAACGAGACTCCTGGCAGAGGAAAATAAAACCAAGGCCAGTGACGAAATTTACAACGCGGTGAAACAATATAATAGTACGATCCACAGTGTCACCGGGAAAAGACCTAACGAATTGTTCTTCGAAAGGCATACTCATAGTGAAACGAAAGAATTACTTAAAAACTATCAGGACAAAGTGCTTGAATACCACAATAAAAATAGAGTGAATAAAGTAGTCGAAAAGGGTGACAAAGTGTATGTGAAAACAAAAAACAGGAACAAAAGTAAACCTGTCTACAGAGAGGTGATTGTGGAGGAAAATAAAGAAAATGTTACTGTAACAAAAAACAATAAAACATATCATAAAGATGACATCCGCCAACGAATTATTAAAAATAATAATGTGGTTAGTAAAGGTAATATACCTAATAAACCGCATACAGTGCCAAGTGGTTCAAAATAATAAAACCGTAGAAATCCTTCCTTTTAAAGAAAGTAAGTTTGTACTTTTAGAAACTGCTCCGGTCTATTTATCTAATTCAACAAAGTTCTTATACCATTTAACAAACATAAGTAAGTTGTAAGGACCAGTCCCCGATCATGTCGAAGTAGTTAAGCTTAATGAGGAGGAAAAATATTTAATAAACAAAATAGAACATAATATTGAACAGTTAGAAACACATCACAAAACAAAAAGAAGTTTATATTTCATTGGAACTGCAGGAAAATTCATGACTGGAAATCCAGACGCTTACGATTTAAAAGAAATCAGAACAACACTAAATAACATCATAGAAAATAATAATAAACAAGTAATGGTTAACGAACACTTTGAGGAATTCTTCAAAAATATCCGTACTTATGAAAATCATAGAGTTCTTATAATAAGAGAAACATTAGAACAAATTAATAACTTATTAGAAACAATTAACTTTGCAAAAAAAGGAACATTTCTTTCTTTTTGTAACTAATCAATCATTGTTAACGATAAATTTCTTTTTTAGAGAAATAAACCACCACATTCTCTATCGAAAAACCATATTCTTTATTCGAGCCACCATATTCTTTGAAGAAACATTATCGCCATAGTTGTATTCATTTCGTTTGAAGAATTGAAGTTCATTTCAATAGCATAAGCATAAGAAGCATAAGCCGAACCCCCATATGTCAGCAAACAAAGATAACACAGCAACCCAAGCAACTCACAAGATACCATACGCTGTCCAGATGGAAGTAATAAAATGGAAAATTACCAAAGAATCGCTTGGCTTCACCATCATACACAACACATATGTATAAATATAGGTTCAGGACAAAACGAAATTGTCCTTAGTACAGTAACATTATCGAATACAGTAAGAGTGTAGCTCAGAACCAGACTTACATGATTGATAAGTGCTAAGTAAACCCTGTAACTTTGTCTAAGAAATTTAATAAAAATAAAAAAGAAGAAAAAATATTTTTTTAAATTCTTTCGCGAATGCTACAGCTTAACTTGCATGCATCAGCTGATATGATATGTTTATTCTCAAAGGCATTGCTAACTTCGTTTGCTTTATTAAATATTTTAAAAATCTTGTTTAATAATTTACCCTGAAGAAGCCAACAACCCTTGCCGAAACGTCGGGAAAAAGCGAAAGATCTATCTTGTTTCTTCGCTAAACTTAAAGTGACCAAAAAAAGCCAAAATACATTTTCCACCAACAATATACTAACTTTGTTCCGCATAGATCAAAGAGCATCATCCCCAAAGAAAATTCGTGGTTCGATCTGTAAAGAGATGATTAGCGGAAGAGAAAATATTTTCGGATTTTTAAAAATGACCCAACCGAAGAAAACAGAAATGAGTTTAAGTGCGTCAGGAACATCTGCAATACTCACATACAGAAGACCATGTTTTTATAAGGCAAAAAACACTATTGTGTCCAAAAGGAAGTAAGAAACTGGTCTTTTGTTAAGTTAAGAATATTAAGAGCTCGACCAAATCATCGGTATCTACCCTTGTCTTCAGTGACTATTTCATTTTATATTGTATTTTTTTTTTTTTTTTTTTATTTTAGTAGGTACTTGTTTTTTTTTACTTCGGAAAATCCTCCTTTTTTTCGAGGATTTTTCTAGTAGTTTAAAATAAATTGCAGCATACAAAATCAGTACGAGGAAGTTTGACGACGAAGAAAATAGTGCAACAAATTGGCGCCCAACGTGGGGCTGGTGGAGTTTTTTTGCAATCTGTGTCAAAGTGTATCGTTCTGTGAATTGTTTTGTGATATTTGTTCTTTTTTCTTAAATTTTTTGTACTGCGGGATTTTTTTATCCCTATTTAGGTCCCTGCATCTACATCGAATGCTTACCAATAATCATCATCAATCAAACAAGTGGTTTTTTCTTCCGGAAAGTGCGTAAAAGTATACATACATTCTGTTGTATACTCACAAGTAAGGTTTCTTTTGCGGTTCATATTCTATTATATATTTTTATTAAGGTTTTATTCACTATTATTCACATTCATTTTTGCCGAAACTCATTTCATTTTTGTGTGAAACCCAGTGTTTCTTAAACTTTTAGTTTATAGTGAAATTCTGCAGTTTGTGTCTCGGAGAGATAATAACCAAGTCTAGCTGAGACACACTTTTGTGCCAAAGGTTGACTTTTATTTTGGGATTAAGCGAAGACAAGCTTAATAGATATCGTTACACTTTTTTCAAATATAATATAAAATAAATTGTATTTAGGGAGTAAATTTCGGTAGTCTTAGACAACTGTTTTATTTTTGGGAGGTTTTAAGAGAAAAGGAAATACTTTTTGAAAGGAGTTAAGATTCTTGAAAATAAAACATTAACACATTGAACGTTTTGCAGTGAGTTGAGTGTGAACAAGGTTTTGGTTTCAATTGTTTTTTTTTTTTTTTCAGAATTAAGTTGAATAATTTGAACGTTGAGCAGTGGTTTGATTGAGAACAAGGTTTTGTTTTCAGTTGTTTTTCGGAGTTGAGTCGAATAATTTGAACGTTTTGCGGTGACTTGAGTGAGAACAAGTTTTTGTTTTCAGTCGGTGTTTTTCAGTATTAAGTTGAATCATTTGGACGTTTTGCAGTGACTTGAGTAAGAATAAGGTGTTGTTTTCAATCGTTGGTTTTCGATTTAGTTTGGTTAGGTTGAGTGTTTTACACAGCGTTGTTGTCGGCTGGAGTGAGAATAAGGTTTTATTTCCATCGTGGTGTTTTGAATTAGGTTGAACAGTTTGAAATGAATATCGGACGTTTATCAGCAGACGAACTTGCATATGAGATGCAGATTCGTGGTCTGAAGATGGGTACAGTGGAAGTGATGAGGAAAGCCCTCAGATCTTCAAGAGTTTTAGAGTCTTGGGGTACATTGGAAAACTCAAGTTATCCGTTTAGTTGAGGACGATAGAGATGCGGTGAAAGCAAAGACGGAAGAGATTAGGGTTCTTTTGGAAGATCCTTCGAAAGATCCGAAATCTTCAGAATGCTTGAAGATCATTACAAAGATTGAGTGGGCGTTAGGCCGTATTGGTAGGGCAGTTTGTGAAGATGAGAAGGATGAAGAGGAACAGAGCGAACTGAAGAAAATAGTGCAACAGACTCTCCTTATGTCAACTTCATCGACAAAGCAAATTTGCTAGCAACACAGTTGCTGCCAACTCTACACTACCATACAGGACTCTATATCTACCCTCTGGATCCACCTAAGCTTGTGAGTATGAACATAAATATAATATACATACATAAATCCGCTGCGGGTGCGGACCTGCCGGCTGCTGCTTATTCAGTCATTTATCGTTTGCAGTTCGGAGAGTTAAGTCGTGTAGTGAAGAAAAATTTAATAAAATTGTGAGTTCTGTGCGTCGAAGTTTAAAACAATAAAAACAAGTTCCCAAGTTGTATTTACAATCAAAGTCAAAAACAATTTGTTGAGTTCCGTGAGTCGAGCTTTAAAAACAATTTGCCTAATTGCGTTGCAATCAAAGTCAAAAACAATAAAACAATTTGGTGAGTTCCGTGCGTCGATATCAAAGAGTTGTGGGTTTTTTTCATAAACCAAATTGAAGTTATTTCATTACTCGTTGACACGAAGAAGATAAGTGAGTATTTTTTTTTCTTGTTTTGAATAATCATATTGGAAAATATATTTGAAATTTTGATCGCGACAGATAAAATTGGCCTTCAGTTGCATAACCGCCATATTATTGACTTTTCTAAAACTACTTTGGAGTTAAAACTAGTTCTTTAAAATTTGTAAATTTTTTATGTTGGTAAAATAAATCAATATTTATTTTGGCTTTTCCACAATTTGGTGAATGAAGTCAATTATGGCATTCTTGTTCCGACTTTTAATCGGTACTTCCCAACTACTTCAATTCCATGGAACTAGTTTTGACTCAAAACCAGTTTTATAAAAAGTCAATTATGTGGCAGTAAGTAATTTTTAAATTTTTGTTTCATAAATCGTTAGTCATAATGAATCAAGATAAACAAGTTTTCGATATTGACGAAATATTGACAAATGGGATCAATATAATGGATTCCCAAGCCGTAGAATATATTTATTCAGAAAGTATACCGGAAGAGGTGACTGACGATGAAATTAAATTAAAAACATTACTGCGTCATTTTGAGTTAAAAGAGCTGTTCTTCGAAAGGCATACTCATAGTGAAACGAAAGAATTACTTAAAAACTATCAGGACAAAGTGCTTGAATACCACAATAAAAATAGAGTGAATAAAGTAGTTGAAAACGGTGACAAAGTGTATGTCAAAACAAAAAACAGGAAGAAAAATAAACCTGTCTACAGAGAGGTGATTGTGGAAGAAAATAGAGAAAACGTCAATTTAACAAAAAACAATGAAACATATCATAAAGATGACATCCGCCAACGAATTATTAAAAATATAAATAATATACCTAATAAACCGCATACCAAGTGGTTCAAAATAATAATACCGTAGAAATCCTTCCTCTTAAAGAAAGTAAGTTCTTCGTACTTTTAGAAACTGATCCGGTCTATTTATCTAATTCAACAAAGTTCTTATACCATTTAACAAACATAAGTAAGTTGTTAGGACCAGTCCCCGATCATGTCGAAGTAGTTAAGCTTAATGAGGAGGAAAAATATTTAATAAACAAAATAGAACATAATATTGAACAGCTAGAAACACATCACAAAACAAAAAGAATTAGATTTAGATTTCATTGGAACTGCAGTAAAATTCATGACTGGAAATCCAGACGCTTACGATTTAAAAGAAATCAGAACAACACTAAACAACAGTACCTAACAAATCAAATCCAGAATGGCAAAAAGTAATCAGAAGAAATCAATCTATGATGCTCATCTAAAAAGGGAAATCAACATTCCAAATATTACAAAAAAAAAGAATGTAGAGTATCCGAACAAATGGTTTGGTAATGAAAAGAATAAAAAACCTTTAGTACTTCTAGAACTCCATGTAGATAGCACCCTTAAAACATGTAGACAATGGGTGTACCATCTCTTACGCGGTGATGCTGTGCCTGCGACAACTGTAGTTGAATATCTATATCATCTTTTTGGGACAATGAAGGAAACCCTCAGCACCGAGTGGAAGTCTTATACTGTGTCTATACAACCGGGTGTAATCACCCCATTGGATCTCATAGATTGCAAGACGACACAGGGAGATAGAACAGTCACGTTAAAGGAACCCAAGAATGTAGAAGGCCCAATACCCGATTTGTATCTTGCAATATTGATTTTCGGCTTGTATCGTTTTCGTAAATGTCATAAATCTTTACAGACAAAATTATCTTTAAAAATATGTTCGACTAGTGCTCCATACGGCCCAAGTGAATTAACCCCATTCTCTCTTGATTCATCCCACGGAAATGGGCTGTACTTGGAAGACAATGTAGAGTTCCTAAAGACGGCTTGTGCATTTGACATGTTTTTGGAGAAATTTCCATTCAACCAATACACTAAGGCCAGAATCGGAACAGTAATCTTTAGAAGCTTAGGATGTTCAGCTCTTAACGAAATGGAGCATTTCAGGCAATTAATGGGAGCAAAAGATATTGTTGATACGGCTCAGTGGATTTTCGTCAATAACTGTCAGGATGAGATTGAACAGATGTTCGCCACGGAATTTGATAATGAGGAGATTACTGAACAACACTCTTACTTGCCATACATGATTGGGTTTTTCATTTCGTCCAAAAGTCCATACTCAGCGGCAAGTAATCCTTGTCTCCACACCATGGTCCACATCTATGGCACCCTGATGGGATCGACAAGGTCAAAGAATGCCGCGATGATTAATCCAGACTCCCTTGTAAGCTTGGCCATAAATGCAGCTATAATTTACATCACAAATAAAACCCGGCCATCCATGAGAGTGCGTTTCGGAGAAAAGGAAGTAATTGATGCATATCTGAGGCAAGAACAGAAAAGATTGGGGCATGAAAAATCACAAGACGAAGACGACGACTCTGATGTAGATGAATTACCACCCCATTTGATATTCGGGCATTATCAAGATCGAGGATGGAGATTTACCGAAACTGAAATAGAATCTTTAAGAGTTGCAACAAAAACAATTGGAGAAGTTAGAGAGGATACAGTGGACATCAGAAAACTTTTTAAAGTTTATTTCTCCATATACAAAATAATGACTATATACAGTTTTACATTCTTTTTTTAATTTTTGTTTTTATTCATTTTATGTTTATCTGTTTTTTGTTAATTATTTTACTAGAGGTACTTCTAAATATACATAAAACATATTTAACCAGAACATATACATACATATATATACTTTTGTATGAAACCATCCTTTATTTTACAAAACAATACTAGACATGTATACATACATATATACAAGATCTATAAACTCAATAATACATGAATTCTATCTCTTCGTTTCATAATTCCCTTCTTAATACACAAACTATTACTTGATATTTTTTTTAGTTACATTTTTAGTTACTAAATAACATCATAGAAAATAATAATAAGCAAGTAATCGTACAACTAATGTGTTAGAAAATGAAGAATCCAATTAGAATCCAATAGAAGAAGTCGTTTGTTATTATCGAAGTAAATGTAAATTATGTAAATAAACAAAAATCAAAAATGGTAGACCGACTAGTAAGGGCGGATTCGTAATAAAAAGTGATTGTATACCGCAGGTTAGTCCAGGCAATCCCAATTTGAGTGCCGAACAATGGGTAAGGAAATTAGATCAACTCGCGTTGATTAATAATTGGAATGAAAGAATGGTTATTTACCAGATGCAAAGTAGGCTCATTAGCCTTGCAAAAGGACTGGTATAATAATTTAGCTTCATATGATATGACGTGGTGCGAGTGGAAAACCCTCTTGGTAAAATCCTTTCCGTATACGCAAGATTTCGCGTCAAATTTACGGAAATTGGTAAACCGGGTTAAGTCTCTATCGGAGAGCATCACCGAATATTATTTCGCGAAAATGAAGTATATACGGGCGTGCAAAAAAATACCGGCAAGGACGCGGTGTCGACGGTCTCGGTAGTGCGACACATAAAAATAATGCCAAGGCGGGTAGATACAACGAACCAGAGGAACTCTACAGTGAATTCCTAGCGACAATAGTAGATGAGCGATGCGAACGTCGGGAGGTGACAACGAGTCGGGAAGAACGAAAACGTCCAGTTAGGGAATATGAACGCGGTCGAAAAGAAAAATCTAGTTTATCATGCTTCAACTGTGGACAACGTGGCAACATCTCGACCAAGTGTCCAAAGCCGCGTGTAGAGTGTAAAAAGTGTAACCGCCTTGGGCATGATACCGAGAAGTGTCTCCGCAATAGCGCGAAAAATTCCTTGAGTGTAACGACAAAAGATAAACCCAACGAATGCTATTTTGTTGATTTTCTTGTAAACGGTGTGGTGCTTCGGGGATATATTGATACCGGTTGTTGTGCGGTGACAATAAGGGAAACAGACGCAAATCTGTTAGTATTTATAACTAAATTGGAATATACATATCTATCTTTTGATTTTCTTTCAGAAACAAGAATACGAATTCTTCTGAATCAATCACAAAAGCCATCACAAAAATCAATCATGTCTAGGTACTATACAAAAACGAGTCCTCAAAGCTTCCGGTATCAAAACCATCAAATTTATAGTCAAAAGAATTGAATAGTTAAATTAATATCTGAAAATTCCTGTCTTTTACCAAGCCGCACTATCGGTTGTGGCGGACAGTTCTGGCAACACTGCACACAAACTATCGATTTCCATTCGAGAGTTGATAGATGCCGCCAGCAACTGACCAATCAACGAGACGGCAACGACCGACAATTAAAAATCAAATGAGGAGAGTTCAGTCGAGGAGGCCGAGCGATCAACAACCAAATCACTTACACTAAAACCATCATCTTTTTTACTAAAAATTATTATTTATCTAAAAGCGTCTTTGTTTTTATATCCAGAAAAAAATAAGTAGTTTAGAGGCTAAAGGCTACTGCAAGGTGTTCAAATCAGAAATAATTTGAAAATATTTACAATAACTTATAAGTCACTTGAGCAAAAGATAGATTCGCTGATGGCGAATCCTCTTGATGTGAGAGATGAACTAAACCAGATGAATAAAACGGTTTCTCTCTTGATGAACATGGTAAAGAGTACTCAGGTCTAGTACTTTCATGGTACATGAAGAATTAACTATTTTTTGTTACGTTGGAATCCTGCTTTTCATTTTTCGCCGTCATTCCGTCATCGCATTGCATCGCTGTGGCTACTTCATTTATTCTTTTGGCAGCCATCATCATATCAAGTCGCCTGTTGCATTTTATGAAAAACTTAAAATTATCTTAAAGGAAAGTAACTTAAAAAAACAAGGAAAATATATCAACTTATTAAACAAACAAAAAGTCAACGAAAAAGAAACAACAGGTGTAACCAAACCGAAAAATAAAAAAAGTATCAGCAAAAATCAACGTGACATCATCTCATCTTTTATTTTCTCTGAATTCCATTGGAGAATCTACACACATGGTTTTCGATTAGTACAGGTATCCATTTCTGCAACGAATAGGATTTTTGGACGACACACACACAAGAAAAAACAAGTACTCATTTTGAGTCATAGGCTGCGCTGTCATCAGAAGAAGGAAAATTCGAATTCAACCGATGAAAAATCACATAACCTTCTCTACTTTCATCTGTCATACGCCACAATCGCAACCAACTTCATACCAATAGAACACTGGTAACTACACGCAAACGATTAAATTTCTTTTATTTATTTATTTTGTCTAGCTATTACAGTTACTGTCTTAAATTAATTCCAAAGTCGCTTAAAATAATACAGGAAAAAAATAAAAAAATTGGAACCATTTTAAAAATTATTCCATCGGCATTCGAGTCTGTTGGCTTCCTCCGGCCAATTGGAGTTCCAAGAAATTAAATTTGATTTTGGGAAACCCATTTGCAAAACCTGACAAATCCAATTGTATAGACAGTCCTTGCTGGGTTAAAAAGAGCGAAGTTCTGATTCTCGCTCTTGCGGAAGAGCTGGAAGAATATTTATTAAATAAAGAAGTAACCGAAATAGATGAAGCCGATGATGACTCAGACACTTCACTTAACAAACCGGCAAGCAGACGGAGTGCACAGATTTCCAGATCGCGGCAAGCTGATTTTAATATCCTGATAGACGGATGTTTAATAGCAGCAGCCTTTTCTACGGAAGAATTTGCAGGAGACAACAACCTTCATTCGGTGAAAGTGTTTTTAGAAGAACCCCCGTCAAGTTTCTTACTAAAGATCCATCAACAACAAACGAAAAAACACTTCTTGAAAATCAAGAAAAATTTTTGCTCAAATTAAAAGCCATTCAGGAGAATGGTCAAATTACTGACACAAATAGACGATTTATCCCAACCTAAAAATCAACTACTAGTGGAAGAAAACATGAAGATACTTAACCAGATAGCGGAGAACTTTGTTAAGATTTTGGTAGAAGTCCAGGCCAAGGAATTTGAAGACAACCTTCGAGTCCCAGAGTTCGAGTAGGAAATGGTGAGATTTCTTCTTAATGGTTATTTAAGGTTATTTTAATGTAAAAACATAATTCAATAGATTTGAAAAATGTCCTTTCTCATCCTTAAAAAGGGAAGACGGATCGGCCAAGGTTGGACGTGCTGCTATGAGCTGGTGGACGTTATTTTCTGTAGGCATTTTTTAACGACGTGCTCCTGGACAGGAGCCCCAAAAAGTGTTGATGAGGGAAAAATACCATTTTTCAAGTACAAAAATATCTTGCAACTGTTCGCAAAAGTTATATCAGAAGCCGACACTGAATTCTCAATTGAAAAAAAAAAAACAAAAGTGTTTTTAAAAAAGCCATCCATTGATGATGGAACAAGTTTATATGGTTGTTCCCAACAACGACCAATTCGTCGCAACAGGGATGAAACATTTCCCTTCAACCCAGATGATCAAAACAAAATTTTACGACCTGCTCAGAACATATAAAAGGGTAAAAACAAAAGAAAGAACAGATCTGGCGAATCACCGACTTCTTGGTCATATTTTGAATCGTTTACTGATACTTATCATTGTCGCCATTCGATTCGCCAGATAAATAACTGTACTCAACGTTTTGTACTGAAGAAGAAAAAGTCGCCAATGGCTTATAGGGGCAAAACAAGGCGAACGTCGCATATAATCATCCAAAACGAAGAAGACAACAATTTGACGAAATGGTTATAAGAAACAGGACGAAGAAGATAAGCGGCGTCACCAAGAGTATTTATCCCTTGGGCAATGAAGACTTGTGGTTGAGGTGAGCAAGTTGGAACGTATCAATAATATTGAAGGTTTGCTTCCTGAAAGACATTACTAGGATTAAAAACATTGTACTGATAAATTAACAAAACAGCCACCAAAAAAGGACATTCCAACAGGTAGTCACCTGCAGGTACCTGAGCTCGAAGAAGGACCGGACTGGTAAAAGGGTTTATCCCATCATTATTGTAATTCTTCGGAATTATAATAAAACTAATCCTCTAATATTTTGTTTTTTCCAGGAAAGAACTAAATTTTTCTAGAAAATATAATCTCTTTTGCAGGATTAATACCTAATCACGCTGCTGGCTGGCATAACAACAAGAGTGATACAAGGAAGTTCTACGAACTGGAATCGGTGGAACAGAATGACTGGAGTGGTAAGGAGAGGAATTGGCTAGATGAACTACAGACTCTGGGGAAATCGCCCCCTAACAACAAAATCCGCAGCGATTAATACGGCGGCTCACGATGTAACATCCCGTGTGAACGTGTGTGGTTTGGTTGGTGAGAGTCCAACACTACTAGCTGACCGAATATTCAGCAATGAACATTAGTTTCCCATGCGAAAAAAAAAAAAAATTGAGTCGATAGAAGCGCCTACTCTCCACCTCCACGTGGTTTCCGCCGGAAACGTACTCGTTGCGGCTAAGTGAGAGAGGCTATCAAGAGGTTATTTGTAAGGTTGTCGTAACTTCACATCTAAGAGTGGCATTTAACCAAAAAAAATTGAAGGAGGTTGGGCTCTTGCCCTGTAATTCTAAATACTGTTGGCCCATCAAAAGCGTAAGAGGACTTGGAGTCCATGTTAGATTAGCTCACCCAGACCAAAGAAATGAAGAGATCTCAGTTGATCGAAAGAAAAAGCAATGGTCAGACGAAGAGCTGAGATTGATGGCGAAAATAGAAGCGGAGGGTATGAGAAACAATGAACGTTTCTTGAACCAGTTCCTGCATGGAAAAATTCCGAAGCGCTCACTTGAAGCAATAAAAGGAGCTAGAAGGAAACCCGCTTACAAGCAGCTTGTCGAAGCAGCACTCAATGATCAAGAGGATCACTTCGGATTTCAGCCAGGACCCAGTGATATGAGTAATGGCATAACGCCACTTACTATTGTTGTTATGAGTTGTTAGCTAAGACAACCACCGAATATTATAGTTATACTCTCAAAGAGGAGAAGCCTAAATGCATGTTTTTAAAGGGGTAGAGCCTACCTCTGATCCAGAGGAGCTCTTAGCGGAACTCCGCAGGTTGCCAGCCCTGTAATTCTAAATACTGTTGGCCCAAAAAATGAGAAAACAAAGAAGTTATCTCGGTATAGGCCTCGGAACACCGAGTCAACAGAGAGTGTGGTTAGAACAATTCCAAATTCCCCACTTGGTGTTCTTGCACCGATTCCGGAGGCAAGCCCACAGCCAACTGACTCTGAAGAAGAGTCGATTCGTTCGAAAAGATGAAGGTATAGTAGTTCGGGAGTTGTTAGCTAAGACAACCACCGAATGTTATAGTTATACTCTCAAAGAGGAGAAACCTAAATGCATGCTTTTAAAGGGGTAGAGCCTACCTCTGACCCAGAGGAGCTCTTAGCGGAACTCCGCAGGTTGCTAGCCCTGTAATTCTAAATACTGTTGACCCAAAAAATGAGAAAACAAAGAAGTTATCTCGGTATAGGCCTCGGAACACCGAGTCAACAGAGAGTGTGGTTAGAGCTATTCCAAATTCCCCACTTGGTGTTCTTGCACCGATTCCGGAGACAAGCCCACAGCCAACTGACTCTGAAGAGGAGTCGATTCGTTCGAAAAGATGAAGGTATAGTAGTTCGGGAGTTGTTAGCTAAGACAACCACCGAATATTATAGTTATACTCTCAAAGAGGAGAAACCTAAATGCATGCTTTTAAAGGGGTAGAGCCTACCTCTGACCCAGAGGAGCTCTTAGTGGAACTCCGCGGGTTGGCGAGCGACGATCTCGAGATTATCGGGGTCAAGTCGTTCACCACGGCCAAGGCAAGACGGGAGAAGCGGCTATTGCCGATGTTCCTCGTCACCTTGTCACCCAGTATCCGTGTGGAAAGTCCCAGAAGTATCTCCGTCCTAAACTACCAGATGGTAAAATGGGTGAAAATAAACAGGCACGGGACATTTTACAATGTCTTCGTTGCCAACGGTTCGGTCAAGCCGCATTCAACTGCTAAATGCAGTTGAGGTGCATAAAGTGAGGAGAGAACCACAACGACAAAGAGTGTAAGCTCGGCGAGGAAAGGGTCGAAGATAAGACCCTACTGAAATGTGTTCTCTGAGGTGGAGATGGACACCCTGTAAACTTGAGGGGTTGTCCTCGATACCAGGTAATAAAAAAATCAATAAAAGCTGCTCCAACAGTAACTACGGATAATATGTACATTGTACACTTGTGCTATAAAATAAATTGTTAATAAGTAAACCGATGAAGATCTGATTTTTTATTAAAGCGACTACAATACATCAGTGCGTTAGCTTCAGTAGTGCATTAGTTTTTCAAAAAAGTTAAAGTAAAAAAGTACTATGGCGAGTGGTCGAAAAAGTTCAGAAAAAAATTTACTATCGCAGACCATATTGCTAAGAAAAGAAAACGATCATTTGCGTCGTGAAAAGAAACTTATCCAAAGTGAAAGTGCTTTAATCGAAAGCTCATCCGAGATTAATCAATCTGTGTCGCCGTCTTCTTTGAAATCGATAAGATTGTCGGCAGATGAAGTGACAAAGCTGATTCCTGTCTTGATTCCATCCAAGCGCGAATCCGGTCTTAGTGTGCGTGAGTGGATCTCAGCTGTTGAGAATATTGAATGTTTATATAACTGGGATGATCGGAGTACGCTTTTTTATGCATCCCTTCGGTTGGAAGAACGTCAATTCTCAGACGAGCATGACGAAGCGAAGCATTACCGCTCTTTGATCCGTCAACATCTTATGGATTTGGGTCTAACCTCCACCATGCTTCTGCAAATGAAGCAACACATAAGTTAAAAAAGAGGGGCATATTGAACGTGTCGGAGAGCTCACCAATACTTCATAGACAGAATGCCGAGATTCTCCGGAAGTACAGAGAGACTGCAAACGATGTTAGGAACACCTCAGGGCACTTGATGAATGTATTGGTTGCGAGCCTGGCTCTTACTACCTCCGCTCATTGCTCAAAGGGTAAGAACTTCCGAAACTCTTTTACTCTCTTGCGAATGTAATTCAGTAAGTTGCAAGCAGTCATCACGATCAGATGCTGCAAAACTTAATCATCGAATCAGCGACGGAAGAAGAATGTATTCCGCTCAGCCGTGGAAGATGCAAGTCACGATGCTTCGCAAAGTAACCGCTCCCACACGCAACATTACTTTGCTGCCAGAACTGCCCGCCACTCCAGTGAATTCAAGCATCATCTCAGGAGGAACACGGAAGCGATAGGCACATGCCCCCGGGACCAAGCCGAAAACTACCGGCCCCATCGCCAGTACCAGCCAGCCGACGAAGAGGAAGGAGGGCGGCGACGCAATCCCCATGGAGTTTGGACCGGCCACCAGTCACAAGGATAGCTGGACCGAGCTCCGCTGCCAACTTTTCCCGAAGAGCTAGACCAAGCACCAAGGGACCAATCGTGACAGCTGTACTCGAGTTGCCGCCTGCAATCATTTTTTTTTTTTAAATAGAAGGTGGACAAAAAAATAATGAAATAAGCCAAGCTCTGTTGTGCATGATATGCAAGGACAATATGCCTCTGTCTTGTGTAGAAAAAACTGGACTAGGAAAATTCGTGACTTTGACTTGTCCACGATATATATAAAATTCCATCACGAGCTACGGTAAGGAAAGTTTTTTATAGAATAATATTTAGCGGATTTTTAACAATTTTTTTTTTATACAATTTGATGCTTTATCTCTCATTTCAGATAACTGGCTTAATGGAACAAAGATATACAACTACGAAGGTCATATTAAAAAAAAAAAGCTAAAGGAAACGAAAAACATTGCCCTAACAAGTGACATATTGACTCTGACTAATTCCACCAGAAGTTTCGTAGTGATGACAGCACATTTCATCAATACTATGGATGAAAGTATTCCTGAGCATGAAATGGTGACATTGACTGCACGCAGAATGTATCAGGTAATTATTTCAATATTATTTAGGTGCATACAATTTTGACTGAATATTTAAACTAATATATTTGCATTTATTTTATTTTCCATTTCCAGGGACATACTGCTGAATACATTAAAGAACTGTTTCGCCAGTATCGTTGAAGAATTCGCAATACGCAAGGATTGAATTTTAGCGATTACAACTGATGGTGATGCAAACATGATAGCTGCAGTGATCCAATTTCTGGGAGATGGGAAAAGAATTCCTTGCATGGCGCATTTGCTAATGCGAGCTCCGTTGCCAACTTACCCCGAAGAGCTGGACCGAGCACCAAGGCACCAATCGTGACCGCTGAACTCGTGTTGCCGCCTGCAATTATACGTAATCAGATTCCGGAATCGACCCTAGCAGCCACACGGGACGATCAACGCTCAACGCATGGATCAAAGCTGCAGACAAGAGTTAAGATGGACTAATCACCATTACGATGAAAGAGAGAGACTATATAAAGTTTACTTTCTCATCATGAAACAACTGCTGAGAAGCGCCCCGAAATCCTTCATTAGAAGCCAAACTGGAATAAGTAACTGGGTCACGTACATATATGGTAACTTAGTTTGTTCGACTTATTTTCGATATTTCAAGCAACAAAGTTAAACCCGAAAGTATTTTGTTTGCACTCTACGTGCACCATGGATATTGTATTTCTCCTTCAATTTTAAATCTTTCATTTTAATGAGAGACGTTTGTTTTATAATTTTATTGGCGTTAGCCTTAATTTTTTTTTTTAGGATTGAAGACATTACACTTTATATTGCCATTGCCGGACCTAATACCTGTAAACGATACCGAGATCTACCCGCCTCGGCGTTTCGATAGGCTTACCCTCCAGAAGTTGGAACTGCATCGCAGAACAGCTCCTTATGCACAACCTTACTCACCACCTTCTTCAAAATAACACAAATTTTTTAATAAAAAAGTTTTATTGAACTAAACAATTACATGTATTCTTTTATTTTTTTAAGTTCAATTTTACATCCACAGGTACTGTTTTAATCGTTTTTCCTTAAGCTATAAAATTGTTTGCATTTTCGATCTCATGTCATATGTTTAGTAATGCCCTACAAGGTCAGTTCAGAATGCAAATAGTAACAGTAAATAACGGCTCAATACAGTTGGAGGTTCGGTATTTTCTTCAATAGAATATATTAAGAAACATTTAACTGAAATGCGTCTGGAACTCGTTCAATTTTCGATATTTCTCTATGATTATCTTTTTTCTTCTTTAGTTTTTGTGGTGCATTAAGTATGTCAGCCTCGCCAAATGGACAATGAGAGGGGTATCCGTTATCTTGTCTCTTTAAAACCTTCGAATGAGGTGTGATCTCCCTCCTATAATATAATTTTAAATTTTATTTACATTATCTGACTTTTCAAAAAAAGCATACTTTCACCTAAAAGCTTAAATCGCACATGTTGCATGAACTGAAACTGCAATCTAAGACCAAGAACCAGGGATATGTTCTCGCCATTTCTAATGTGAAACAAAACGCATTCTCTTCCGTGTTCTGGTTGTACCAATAGTTTTAGTGTTTCATGCTTCGCAGCAATATCCAGCTATATACAATCCAAATGTTCGTCTTTTTTCTCAATGCATCAACAAATACCACACCATAATTTGTATGGTTTTTTCACAACCAGCAACAACTCAGCAAACATTCCAAAAGATTCTATAAATAACTTTTTTTTGTACGCATAAGTAGACTTTTTATACATCAACCTACAACTCCCGAAATTTGTACCTGTGAATAATGTGTTTGGCATGGAGATAATCCATTCCCTGGGCTACTTGACGGCCGATCAGCGTGTTCAACCTGAATTTTGTCTCGTTTACATGTACATGCTTATAGAGGCTACTGCCTTCGCACCATTGTGTTACGATTGCCAGTGAAGGTTTTAGAGAGTTGTCACCTCTTCATAAAACAAGAGCAAAAGCAGAAGGAGCGACAATAGATAAACGCAAAGTACTTACTTGCTGCAAGAAGTAAAAAGACGGAGATGTTATAACTGAATTCAAATGTTTGTTTTACATAGCCCAAAACTCTTTGCTTATATTTACAGTGGATACGCTGCCAATATTTTTAAAATCCATTTCTGATAAGCCCCACGTGCAGTTATTAAAGTGTGCACGATCAAAGGCACAGTCCTCAATAAAACAAATAGTCGCACTGTTCAAGAATGAACATAAAATCTGCAGGCAGCCAAATGTGCGCGGTAATTAGTGTTATCTCAGATAACCTAATCACGCACAGACGGCTGCCTAAAGATAACAAACAAATATATAGAATTGGTGCAGACCGTCATAAACACACGGACGGCTGCTTCTTCGCAGACCGTCATGAATGTGCACTGACGGCTGTGTTAAAGGTAGAAATAGGAATAGATATATAAGGAAATGTTAAACTAGTTTTTAAGGCAGTGAATATGTAAAAATAAAATTATAATCATTCGAACGTACACAGCGAGTGGTTTTCATTCTGTTTGTAGTTATACGAATTTACACGCGTACGACTTCTAAACATTTGGTCCTTCGAGCCGGAAGTTCTGGAAGAATCGTGTACAATTTCACGCAAACTTGTTTAATAGTATTAGTTAGATTTCAAAGTTAGACTAAAATAGTTGATTTGACTTATATAAGACTAAAGCGGTCAAATGCTGAAAGTATTTTTAATGAAACTGTAAATTTTCTTAAGCTTAACCAGATTCCTTTCGACAGCCAGAGATAATGCAGCTGTGATGAGCGGAGATCTCACAGGGGTTAAAACTAGACTTCAAGCAATAAATAAAGATACATTTTATCCTTATTTACTTTTTTTAATCCACGATAAAAAAAAAGTAGAACATCAGATTGAAACATTCATACAAGACATTTACTTTTACTTCGCTCACAGCTCTAAGAGACAGATGGAGTTTTCTGAATTTCAACTACAAAAATTTTTATCGAAAGAAGGTAGAGACAGAATGGTCTCAGGAAAATATCCTAAAATTGATTCATGAGATTGAGATGAGGCGGAATTTGTGGAATGTTGGGTGTTCCGATTATAAATTGACCAAAGAATTGCTTTGGCAGGAGGTCGCCGACGCGACGCCGCAAATATGACGGCAAACAACTGCAAGGGAAAGTGGGCTAACCTTCGGATAACCTTGTAGCGGATCTACATATTAATAAAATAACAATTATATTATTTTCTAAATATAATCGTTTTATCCATAAAATTATGGCGAGACCAAAAGAAGCCGCTGCAAAATGAAAAGTGAAATGCAGCAGCATCTTATGTGAATGCGTCCATTCCACTCTCACGAGAAATGTTTCGTCAAGGTAGTTGACGAAACAAACACATATGCATTTTGTTGTCGCCATGCCTTTTCCGGCATCGACTTCTTCTTCTCAATAAAACACTGAAACATAATAGACGTGCCCGGATTGCAGTTTAAAAAAAGTAAAGTAAAATAAAAAAGAATTAAGTTTAACTTTAAGATAATTAAGAAAATAAAGGTATACAAAAATAAACACGCTGAGAAGAAATTCACTTGGAAAACAACGGAGGACCCCCAGAAAATAACCAAGGTTATACAGGTAACCAACAGGTGAAGAACACACAGGTTATAACCTTCAACGCAAATCTTGACAAACAGCGGAAATATAAGTCAGGTCAAGACACAGGTAAAACAACTCCTATCCCTTGGAATTATTTCCGACCTATGTTGTTTTTGGAGTTCAAATAAGTTATGCGATCAACTAAGTCAATATCGTCATTGCAACTTGTAAGGAATCCCCAAGTTCATATTTAAAATTGTTATATAAATGCAAACTTTTCTTTTTTAGAACTCTGCCACAGACAATGAATCCTTTTTGATGACCATCGAGGAGGAACTGCCTATTTTAACAGATACGCCTTTTGATAGTGTCACCAGCCAAAGCCGGGGGTCAAACATAAAGGAAATGGCGGTGGAGGCATTACACAGTATGCGTTCAACGTCTAACAACCCGAAGAGCCCATCTGTTCTCCTTTGTGATTATATGGCCTCCGAGTTGGACACTTTAACACACCCACAGGCTACATTGGTGCGATTAAAACTAAGGCGAGTATTCAATGACATTCTGGGAGAAGTTCTTATGGTAAGTGTATTTTCCTAATACACTTCAGATTTCATCAGCCAACCAACCAGCATATTGAATTGTATTTTTTGCGCTTGGGTCTTCAGCCATTTTTTTGAGTTGGCTTCAATTTTAATTTCTAAATTATAAAATTTCACCTCTTGATGTAACTTCCCAGTATAACTAAAACAAAACCTTAAATTCACTACAAGAAGAACAAAACTACGTGCAAATAAAGTAAAAGTTAAAGGAAAAGAAAAGGACATTTTTTTTCTATTCTGGTTGGAAAATCTTGAAGGTGCAGCGATTGTGGAAATGCTTGTTGGTGCAGCATTTGTGATCTGCGTCATCGTGGTCGATCTGAATCAAGTTTGTTCCAAGGAAATTGCCTAAGTGTGGTCTATCCTTACATTTGGTCCTTCGAGCCGGTACACTCTCTGCATTTTAGACCTATTCATCTCAAAAGGAGCAAGCTAGTTTCTATGCGAATCAAATTGTTTATGTTGCACGAGATCCGGTAGACACTCGAGAGTCATTTTATGAAAATGAATCACATGAAGACTTTTCATTTGGCGCAACGAAGTGAAAACTTTATTATGCATACGTCTATACATATGTATGTCTAATTTATGCATTTACATACATTCCTGATAAAAAACATTGTTGAAAATCAATATGTACTTTATGTATGTATGTTCGTATATGTGAGATTTAATATGTACTGTTCATACGACTTCAGTGTAAACAGTGCCTAACTCCAAAATCTAGGCAACTGATAGTTCGCCCTCTAAAATAATTTAGTCTAAGGTAAAATTCTACTACATTGTGCTGAAAAGTGTTTCGTCGCATAGCGACGGCACGGCATTATACTGTCAACCACCATCCGTAAAGCATCTTAAAATTTTTACTCTGGGCCATCTGCCAATTTCCTTTTATTTTTCTAAATTTCATCTTTGCATTTCGTCAGTAAAATTACAAGTCATATTATAATATCTATATATATTTGTCAAGGAATAAAATCAAAAAGATACAAACGCTACGTGAAAATAAAATAAAATAAAACCAGCAAAACATTAAAAAGAGTGTGTTCTTGAAAGAAAATAAAAGCGTTTAGTGGCAATTTTGGAAGTTGCTTGTGATTGATTCCTGCAGTGTGGTCTACATCATCATGTACCCTATGTATGTATGTTCGTATGTGTAGGTATATACATACTTTATACCACAGGCTGTCAAAAGTAATATTTAGTTGCGCAATTGTTTTTGAAGAAGACGGACGTGGTCCCTTTCTATTCGCAATTTAAATAAAAGACAATCATTTCAACTAAAAGAGATCGAACTTTTTTTTATTCTTTTCCTATCATGGTTGCCCGGTTTTTTAATAAACATTTTTGAAAGAAGACTTCTTAAATTTATTTACTTTTCAAAAAATTTAATATGAAGTCGTTAAATTTGTTATTCGAAATAAATCATCGAAACGAAAAGAAGCATAATTGATAACAGTAATTGTTGAAAATTAAATATGTACTCTATGTGTTCACTCCTCAGTATAGGTATATGGTATATAAATCTATATACCATTTGTTTACGCTGTCAATGTGATTATCAGTTGCGACATTGTTTTAAAGGAAGAAAGACCTGGGGCCTGTTTCATAGATAATACATTACATGCATCGCTCACATACATTACATACATTTTTCTGTTTCATAGATTCCATTGGAAAGAATGTATGATAGAATACTTGTGTCATTCTATATGTCTGTCTCCCTCTCCGATTTTAAAAAGAAAAAGATACTTGTAGAAGATAAAGAAGTCAGTTGGTGATATGAATTACAATAAAGCAGATCAGTTATTAAGCTAAAGCGTGCGTTAGTTATTATTAAGCCATCGTGACACTTGAATGTATGTAGTGTATTATTTTGACGTTTCGCAGTTGTTCACAGTTCGGTGTTGTTTTGATTTTAATTGAATGCAATTATTTGCAATCGGATTTTTTCTGAAAAAGTAAAGAAATATTAGCTATGGATGTAATTTTTGTCGATCGAGATTTAATATTTGATGGTGATGATTTATTAGAAGTGAGTGAAGGATCTGTAAGGCGCCAAAGAACTTTTTTAGCCAGAGTGAATTTCAACTTAGAAGATCCTTACTTTGTGGAGAAATTTCGGATGTCCACTATATGCGTGGAATACGTATTGCAGCGTTTGGGAAGATTCTTATACATCCAACCAATTGCAATGAAGCTTTAACGCCATTGCAACAGATATTATTAACACGGCATTGGTTAGGCAATGGAAGCCAATATCATGGTGTAGGAAATATGCACGGAGTTTCGAATAAAGTTTGTACACTCATTTCGAACCATTTATTAGGTAAGTGTTTTATGTCATTAAACAAAAGAATACTAGTCTAAAATTTTTTATGCTTAGAAGGGGAAGAAGTGGTATGGCCTCAAAACGCAAATGTTGTGGCTCAAGAATTTCATCGTATAGCGGGAATGCCACGGATTGCTGGGGCTATCGACGGGAGTTTAATACCAATTGAAGCGCCCTCAGTTAATGAGCAAGCTTTGGTTGATAGAAAAGGCTACCACTCAATCAACGTAATGCTAGTTGCAGGTGCTGATAATCGCTTTTATGCTATCAACAGCAACTTTCCGGGATCAGTACATGATAGCCGTGTGCTACACTGCAGTAGGTTTTATGAAAAATGGAACGATGAACATTGGCGTCCATTCCCTGGTGCTATTGTTATTGGTGACTCAGCCTATCCGTAGAGGAAGTGGCTTTTTACTCCAAATGTTCCAGTGGTCATTGAAGAAGGAAGAGCAAGAGATGAATGCTTTAAGTGCTGTAGCCTCACACATCTATCCAAAGATTGTGAGGTAAGAACATTTAAGTGCTTCAAATGCGGGTAGTCAGGTCATAAAGCATTTGAGTGTAAGTCAGGCCATAAAACATTTGAGGGTAAGCCAGGTCCATCCGGTGTGAAACCTGAATCGAGAGGGGTGCACATGATGAGATAAGATGTTAAATTCGACGACGCGAGAGAAACCAGGGTGTGTTTGGCAACCGGCACTAACCGTGTTTTCAAGACCATCCAACTTGGGGATCTGTGTAATTGTGCGTTGGTCGACACAGGCAGCGATGTGAGTTTGGTGAGGTACGATTCCTTGTTGATGATGATGGGATATAAGGAGTTGAACCTGACCAAAATAAGACTAGAAGGATTGGGCCATAAAGAAGTTACGACTCTAGGAAGTTTTTCCATGAAAGTAGATGTGGATGAGTGCCAGCTGGAAACGACTTTCCACGTACTCAGGGAGGCAGATATGCCGTATGAAGCCGTAATAGGCAATGATGTTTTAAAAGAAGTCAATATGATAATCGAAGATGAGGAGGTTCGTTTCGAACGGAAGAAGGGCTCTTTAAAGCCCGAAGTAGAAAGCCAGTGTGTCGACAGGATTGGGGAAAGGAAGAGGCGATAGCCTGAAGCAGAGGGAAGAGAAAGGCACATTTGAGTTGAATGTTTTTGAAAGCATTTGTATGTCGGCTCAGGAGGGAGAATTCCAGAATGATCTAGTAGTTGACTTGGATCATCTGAGGGTTGAGGAGCAAGAGACTATTAGGGGGATTATTAGGAATTATTCTCCGAGTAGAGGCGAACCAGCTCCTGTAGAGATGAAGATAGTGGTTAAGGACGATATTCCTATCTGGCAAGCTCCGAGGCGTATGCCAAGACCAGATCAGGAGGTGGTATTCATATACGATGATCTTCTGATCGCCAGCAAAAGCGAAGAAGAGCACAAAGAGCATCTCAAGGTTCTCTTCAAGAGACTAGAGGACTATGGAGTCAATATAAACCTATCAAAATGCATTTTTGGCGTTTCCACTTTGGAATTTTTAAGCCACACAATAAATGCAGAGGGCATTTTTCCATCGCAAGATCGCATCACAGCGATCACCAACTTTCCAAAGCCCACGTCAATAAAACACATACAGCGCTTCATAGAGATGATAAATTATTATCATCGGTTTATCCCGAAACTCGCTGAACTCCTTGCTCCTCTCCACGCTCATCTCGCTACGCTCACAGCACAGCCAAAATCAAAAAAAGTTTTTTCCTGGCCAGAAGATTTCGATTCAGTTTTCGAAAACACGAAGGAAGCTCTCTCAAGAATAACGTTACTAGCGCACCCAGTACAAAACGGCATATTCAGCATCACAACAGATGCCTCTGACACAGCCGTGGGCGCAGTTCTACAACAACACGTTTCAAAAACTTGGCAACCTCTTGCATTCTTTTCAAAAAAACTCAAAGACTCAGAAGCAAAGTACTCAGCATTCGATCGCGAATTGCTAGCAATATACTTGGCTATCAAGCATTTTCGTTTCTTCGTCGAAGGGCGAGAATTCACAGTCTTTACAGACCACAAGCCACTCACATATGCTCTGACAAGCAAAACTGACAGAAGTCCGCGTCAAACACGCCATCTCGACTTCATTTCACAGTTCACGTCAGACATACAACACGTGAAAGGCAAAGACGATGTGGTCGCAGACGCCCTTTCTCGCATTGACGAAGTAAACACGAACAGCAATTTCAAGCTTGATTTAGAAACAATCGCCAAGCTTCAGTCTATTGACAAAGAATTGCAAGAGTACATTTCGCCAAAACACAAATCAGAGAAAACTTCCAAATTCGTACTACAGCTATTTAGTTTTCCAACCGTAAAAGTATACTGCGAAACTTCAACCGGCAAGAACAGACCTTTCGTTTCAAACGCGTTACGGTCAAATGTCTTCACGACACTTCATGGCATTTCCCATCCGAGCATTCGTTCGACCAGAAAACTTATCTCAGAGCGATACTTCTGGCCAAACATGAATAAAGATATAAACAATTGGACACCGATCATCCTTCTCGGAATTCGCTGCGCCGTAAAAGAAGATTTAAATTCATCGGCAGCAGAGATGGTGTACGGTCAAAATCTGAGACTCCCCGGTGAGATTTTCATTAGCAACGAAAATCAAAACACATCTCCAGACGCTTTGATAGAAAAACTTCGTGACACCATGAGAAACCTGATTCCAACAAAAACACGACAAACCAAACAAGAAATCTTCATCCCCAAACTTTTGGATGAATGCAAACATGTTTTCGTGAGAATAGACAAAGTCAAAACCGGCCTAATGCCATCATACAAAGGTCCGTATGAAGTACTTCGCAGACTTCGAAAACAAAAGCGTATCGATATCAATTGACCGCCTAAAGCCTGCACACGGCATACGGTAAGCGGCTTTCAGGAAGGGGTGCTCGATTGGAGTTGAGTGATGTAGCGAACCTACGTTACCTACATATAAAAATGGAACACGAAAAATTAGCTGAACGCAACCATACCTGAATGCAACAACACCTGAACGCAACTACACCTGAACTAACGAAATGACTCGAAATGCGCATGCGCGAGATGTGCTCAAAAAACTCTTTCCGGCCTTCTGCCAGACAGACGGCCATTGTTCCTTTTTTAATCAAACACTCAAGTAGAGCAGAAGTGCCGGCATTAAAAAAAGAAACTTAGCTCTTTTGTATTTTCAACTTAAAATTAATGTATTTACAACTTAATTATATTAGATTAAAGTAAAATAAAAAGGAAATAAAAATCAAAGCAAGGCAGTTATAATTGGAAAGTAAATTGGAGTGGAGTTGGAACATAAAGGGCAATCGAGGAGGACACAATAAACCAGCAACACACCACAAGGGTTTGCACACTGTTATAAAATAACAGGTTAGTGAATGGCTTAAGGAAGTAATCATACGACCGAGCACGTCTCCATACGCGTCTCCGACCGTCCTGGTCCCCAAAAAAGATGGCTCCAAAAGACTCTGATGTGATTACCGCTGAATGAGAAGATTATTAGAGATAATTTTCCCATGATTACGATCGAAGAGGTTGTTAAACGTCTCCAGGGTGCAAAATTATGTACGACGCTAGATTTAAGGAATGGGTTCTTCCATGTTCCCATGCACCCAGATTCTCGGAAATATACTGCGTTCGTCACCCAAGACTACCAGTATGAATTCATGTTTGTCCCATCTGGAATTTCTAATTCCCCAGCAGTTTTATGCAGGTTTGTATCAGCCGTGTTTCGGACGTTAATCCAAGCCGGTACAGTGATACTGTATATGGACTACATGATTATTATTTCGAGGGATGAGAAAAAAGCGCACGGACGGTACGAAGTCCAGAAAGTCGGAGAAAATGAAGGTCCGAAAAGAACCTCGACTGTCGCTGAGTATATGAAGCCCCGGTCTATTTCATCCGGGTCGAATGATCCGTCAGGATAGCCGATTGTGGAATAAGTAGCAGACAGAACGTACGACCAACACAGAACATCTTAGACAAGAGCAGCAGCACACGAACAAACACTTGCATACCGACGGCGAGTACGAAAGTACATAACTAACATATGACGAACGAGTTAACGGGACAACAGAACGAACAACGAACAAAAGAACAAATTATAGTCTCTCTTTTCTTTTCCTTTTCTTTTCAAAATCCAGAAAACAAAGATCAGTGTTAAATCGTAGTTTGAGTTGGCCGGTCTTTGCGCATAAATTATAACAAAAGAATATTTGAAATATTTAACCAATAGTGTTTTTTCTTGTAGAAAAGTCTTTTCCTACAAAAGGAATTCTTTCATTGGTCTCAAAAAAGCGATGGCGGCAGTAGGTTAGTTTTTTGAATTTTATGTAGTTAAAAGATGTCTTTAATCCTAGACTTAGCTGAAAACGCTTTAACACAACTTTTTTTTTTAAGAACGGGAATCAGGCTCAACAGATTCTTAAAAAAAAAAAGAACAACAGCAGCAGCCAGAACGACCACCGCGGCAACAACAGCAGCCAGAACGATCACCACGGCAACAACATCAAGCAAAGGAACAACAAAAATCTAAATATTCAAAAGAAGATTTTATGGAAATGTCAAGATGTTCGTCTCTAAATTTCGACCAAAATGAATTTGAATTGAAGTACTTGAAGAAAAGCTAATGCAAGAAACAAGCAACAAATTAGAGCACGATTCGGATTCGGATTCGTTCAAAGAATTTTTAACCCCATAATTCAATTCGTGCTCTAATTTGTTGCTTATTGTTTCTACCATTGGGTTTCCTTCAGACGCTTCCTAGAAATCTTTAAAATTCATTTTGATGTTATTGCAATAAAACAATTGTACACAAAACAGAAGTTAATAAGAAGTAAAGATAAAAAAAAATAAAAATTGGATTTTTCTTCTTTGGATACTTCCAGCTTTGTAGGTAAGAAGCCTTGGCAAAAAGGAACCCGGGCAACACCGGGTATTTTTGGCTAGTATCTGTAATGGACACCTGTGACGATGAGGACAAGTTAGCGGCAATGGACAGTTTGAAAATAAAATACTTACTAAAATAGATGACGCATGACTATTATCCGATTCCAAATCAATCCCGTGTGGTGATTTGATTTCAATGAACCTGTGTTCACTGTGCTTCTCCACGAAGAGTGTCTGAGGAGAGTTAGTCCAGGAATCCACCCTTCTCTGTCCGAATCTTGAAGGCTTTTGGTAGAAACAGTAGTGGAATCGTAGATAGGTCAACCTTTTTGTGATAAATCCACAGCCAGGAAAGTGATTTACCTTCTTGTATGGCTGGAGATTCTTTGGGGATAGTCCTGCGCCTACAGCAGAACCCAATCACCTTCGATCGTAATTCGATCGTAGCCAAGTCTCTGCTGCACTGCAATCACACGATAGATGTGCTCTTCGGTTCTACTGAGGCGATATATAGCGTATTTGGGTCGAGTCAGCAGCTGGTTGGACGTGTCATTCTTCGTTTCAAAAAAAGACTGTGGGTCGTATTTGCGAAAACTTCAAGAACGATTGCACATCACACAGTTTCAGCTAGGAAGATAAGGACACTTTTAATTGGCATATTGAATCCCTCTGGTTGAAGGTTCTTCTGGAATTGGACCTGATTCATTCTTTTTCATTTTTATTTTGTTTATATTTTTGCTGTCATCAGCATTTGACACTTTGAGGCAGTTCGATTATTTTTTTTTTTTGACATTTAGGGTCGAGTTCGAATTTCGAATGTCGAATTCTCGCACTGACTCTCGTCGGGGGTCGTAGTGGTCGGTATAGAGAAACCGATGTCGAGTGAGTGCGTCCAAGAATAGAGAAGGATGGAAAATTTGAAAGTATAATCGACGTGGACGTTTTTGATTGGCGTTAGCGCGGTCGAACGAGGTGCGCTAACGGCGATAAAAAAAACGGAACCCATCCGGTGATTGTTGACGTAGCAAGTAGCAACACACTTGACATCGACACAGTCGGAATACAAACGCCATCGGATACAGACGAAACTTCTTATTCTATGTTGCAGAGTGCAATACTTAAAAAAAATTGTTTTTTCTTGCATAAGCGGCTCCATTAACCTAAAACACAGTCTTTCGGACCTAAAAATAAGTGTAAACGAGTTTTCTTTTTTTTGTTGCGAAATCAAAAAAAAAAGGGGGTTAAATCGCAGCCATATAATATATATGTGAAAAATTTATTGCATTTTACAATTATACAATTCCGGTATATTTAATTTGTGCAAGTGTTCGACGCAACAAAAAAAAAAACATTAACTCTAGAAGTGGTCTCCAAAAGCCCAAAGTGAGGATTAAGCCACCGAAAAAGTGCAATTCAGATAGGCAATCATTAAGTAAGATTGTTAAATAGAGTCGGTGAGTGTCTTCTCGTTATATATGTGTAGTTTTTGTACATCCTATAGTTTTGTCAAGTTCCTTTATGTTTTCCTTTTTTCTATTTTTTTGCACTATAGAAACCTCGACATCGGCGGTCACAGACAGTCCTCTGGAAGTCGTGATCGCCTCTCTAGTTTAATTGAATCCCGAGAACTTCTATTAAAAAATCAAGAAAGAAGAAAATTTTTGTTCACGAACTTCAATCAAGAAATCTCCAATCAAGTTTTTTTTTTGACATCAACCTAGACGTGATAATTGTTTGGATTTAAATGCAGATACATTTATAGATTTGTTACCTGCTTGAATTTGAATAATTAAGATAATTATAAAGAGTAATATGCTTGTTTCAAACTAAATTTAAACTAAAATCAATTGTAAAAATTCGCAGTAATTGGTCGAATCGGAATATAGATAGAGGCGTAAGTATCTGGTTTCTCCCTGATTGTTCTTAAGCTGAAATAACAAGAGCGTTTTTGCGCGTGTCTGTAGCCCCCCATTGAGCTCAATTCAGGTAGGATAGAATTGGACATTGATAATTTCGAGACACTAAGAGTGTATGGTGAAACGGCAGAAGCTGGGTAAGGCCCAAGCATTAAATCCTTGTCCCAATTACTTGAATTTATTCTACTCTTTTTTTTTTACATTCTATAAAGTGTACTACTTGTTGAAAACTAAAGCATAATACTTAACATATAGTATGCTTCTTATTTAAAACTAAATAAAAAAACTTTCCTAAGCTATTTGTTTGATGTGAATCTACGAAATATATATATGTAATAAAGAGTAACATGTTTGTATGCCGTCATGGTTGAATTTATGTTTTTTTCTCAAGCGTATAGCTTGAATATGTGCTAAATTTTCTATTTCAGGGGATGTGAAAGGTGACGTTTTCGGTGATGATATGATGAACTGAGCAATTGCAGAGGTAACCAAGGGTAAAAGGGAGGTTAAAAAATCTGCCGGCACCTCTCAAGGTAGGGTGGGATTTAGGCACCATCGAATAACACCTCGACGCCCTCTGGTGGTAACGTCTGTCCGATTTAATCAAATTGTTATTTTTTTTTTAGTGTTCGCATTCAGTGTTGGATCATTTAAAGGCATGATTTTTGTTAATAGGTTGATTCCCTAGTGGTTGTGAACAAGATCCCACGCCATCCGGCGAGCTCGAGCCGAGCACCAGCAAGCATGCCAGTTCACAACCGCGGGAAGCAAAAGTTTTTTTTTGATCAACTCAACCTCGGCCTATTACATATCTTATAAAATTAAATTGGGGAATTTCATTCATGGCGGGAAATTTACATTTCGTTCCTTTTTATATCAATTTTCAATCCGGTGGTAAAAGGCGCATTGTTTTGTCTATACAATGAGCTTATTAGACGTTTTAATTTTCGCGTCCGATCAGTTGGTCGAGTTTCATGCGGCCTTTAGGGCTAAACCAGGGGCCACTCATACGATTTCCTTGTTGGAATCATATCGAACGAAGTTGTTAGATTTCTGAATTGAAATTAACCTACTCTCAGTGTATGAAATCTGATGATGAGTTTTTAAGAGATTCCATCAGTGAGATTAAATCGAAATATCAAAGTTCTTCTTCCACTTTCTTCGAATGCCTGAGTTCCATTTTTGACTTTTTAAAGTCTTTAGCTCCTCAAGTTTTAGATCCTAATGCAATAAAAAACCAAGAAGACATAAACGTAAAGATTTCACAAAATGAACAAAGTTAGCAGGAACTCAGGAATTCCATTGCAATTATTTAGAGTGGCCATCCTTTAGAGATATGTTCACAGCGGTGTACATTAATCATTCCAAGTTAAGTGATGCGCAGAAATTATTTCATTTACGTGCCAAAACGAAGGATCAAGCTTTTGCTATCGTAAATAAGTTATAAGGTTAACAGATCAGAATTTTAGTCTTGCGTGGAATGCGTTGAAAGATCAATACGAAAACAAAAGTACTTTGGTTAATAACCAAATCCAATATTGAGTATGCTTTAATTGAACTTAAATCGTATGATATCAATGTCGAATCCTGGAAGACGTTTGCAGATCTGACAACGATTATCAGATCTACCAATCGTGATCTTAATAATATAAAAGTAAATGACAATGAAGATATTGTTGACTTTTGGTCGAGTTTGTGCTCCCAGAAGAAGATATGCAATGTCATCCCTAATTGAAGCGTATTTCAAAACACACAACAGACCGCAACAATCTTATCGGTGGAATTTCAAGCAGCAGAGAATAGATAACTCCCAGAAAAAACGAAGAGGCGATGTCAGCAGTACATATGCAGAGGCAGATGAAGCCATGTGCAGAGTGTGCACTACAACATTCTCTCAACTGTCTATTGCTTAATTGTGTTCATAAACAGAATTGCGAAATTGCGTTGGGATCGTGCAGTCTGTTGGTTCCTACTGTAGACATTCTCGGGAGCTATTACCGGCTGGAAATCAAAAAACCCTGCTGGCAATATGTGAAACACGGTGGCATTACAAGCATGAAGCCGTTATGAGATTTAAGGAAATGTTATACAGCTAATGTCAATGCGCTCGAAGAACTGCAAACTAACCACAATAAAGAAACATTGCAGCAAGTTGTTCAAATGCTTGACACGCTTTGATCTTCGAATTTTGTTATGAGCCTAGTGATTCTTCAAAAAGTGAGCTTTACATTGTCGCTATCAAAACAACTGCAAACAGTTAACACCGATCTCATACCAGCATTCAGTCAAATGGATAATGTCATTAATGCTTTGCAACTTTTGAGAAATAAAGTTGACAAAGAGTACGGCCATCTTTATGGAGAAAAGGTGATGCTCGAAGAAAATGGTGGTATACTGCAAATGCCACGTATCGTTGGAGGGCAACCTAATGGCTCTAACACTCCTGCGTCGGATATATACACGTATTACAAAATAAATTTATTCATCACATTTCTAGAGCACACAATTCACCAATTAACCGAGAGGTTTGCGAAACACAGTAAAGTAGTATTCGCATTATCTGCTGTGCTACCTTCAAATTTCGCAGTCAGTTCTGCAATTGAAGACGCAATTTTTGTGTATTCGGCAGTGCTACCCGAAAGAAGTACATCCGTCGTAAGCCGTTAAATTTGTTATTCGAAAAAAATCATCGAAACGAAGAGAAGTATACATAATTGATGACAGTAATTGTTGAAAATTAGTGACTAGCCGGTTTGACTGGCCATATTTGGTGTTTTTTGGCTGCAAGTGGAGTGCCTTTTGGGGAACTGGCGGAGCGTTTTTGATGGCTGCCAGCGAAGCGCTGTTATCTGGCTCGTTATAAATTATTTTTGGTTGCACCAAAAAAAAAAGAAGGAATTCTTATTCAATCGCTGGAAGTCGCCACCACAATAACTTTATTGGTTAGTTTAAGATTTTCTATTCCATTGAGAATTCCAGTACAAACCAAACCTGGCGTTTTTTTTTTAAAGATCTCGTGCTGGATTATAACAAACTCCAATTACTAAACAACGATGACCTAAAGGCAATTGTGGGAAGCGAAAGAAAGTCCTACGGAGTATACGTTGATCTAAGGGAGCATTTGATGCAGTGGAAAAAGTCACAGGTAGATTATTCAAAACAATTCATTATCTGTTTCGTAGAGTAATAGATATGCATTATTTATAGGGATTCATAGCGCATTAACATGTTGTAGTTTGTCAGGTGTGGATAGAAACATAAATCTGTATTCTGATTCTAAAGAAAGGTTCGTTAATAAAAGACAACAGCACGAGCAGTATTACGTCTTTAATGCAAGTACTAAGTGAATCTTGTATTTTTTTAAAAATAACCTCGATATAAAACAAATAGACCCTTAAAGAAATAATTAACTGTCCAATTGGCAAGAGTATTAAAAATTATTTTGAAGTGCATAAGTCTTTAAATGACTCTAATAGGAACGTTTTAGTTAACCTGGTTTTAGACACAGTTTTTTCAAAAGACTTTTGTTAGCGAACCTGGCAACGCCGAGGAACAAATTTCCTTTTATGGCCGTCCATCTTTAATATAATTTTTCCTTTTACGGCCGTCCATCTTTTTTTATAAATTTCCCTTTTATGGTCGTCCATCTTTAATACAATTTTCCCTTATGGTCGTCCATATTTTATAATCGTGCAATCTTTTTAAAGGAACAATAAGAAGAAGAAAGGTGGACGCGTCAACTTAAAGAAAGAAAGAAATGTATTAAATAAAATAAGAAGAAAAGAAGAAAAAGAAAAAACTTAACGTAAGTTAGAACAAAATTAAGTAAAATGACATTGTAAACTAATGTACATATATTCTTAGGAAATAAAAGTCAGAGAAATCAGAGATTAAAAAAAAAAAAAATTGTTCTGGCTACTTTCAATGTGAACATTCTTCAATATTCTTCAACAACTTTCTTTTAAAATTAAGCGAAATAGAAAATTTGTCAGCTCAGGTAGTAAAACAATTTCCGACTGAAAATAATAACGGCAAAAACGTTTTTGAAGTAAAATCAGGCTGACTGGACTACGTGTCTTTTGAAGTGGGAGCAACTGTTTCAATACAGAAGCACAACAACTGACGCTGATTTGAAATCAATTTTGGAGCATTGGCACTCATTGGGATAAAGTTTGGTAAGTTTTATTAAATTACAGGTTTAAATCTTTCAAAGTGGAAATTTTTTTCTAATTGATCTTCCTTGTTATATTTTACAGATAAATAAAGATTTTACCCTTGCCTTCGGCGAAGAAAATTCTTGGGGCCTTTTTACAAAATGGCCCGAATTCTTTTTGAAATTACCCGCCTTTTGCATCAAGTCAAAGACGCTGCCAACAAACAGCTGTATGATGGTATTGATGAAAACACACCATCAGGTAAATTGATTGTTTTATTTATTTTGATTGAGATACTTATATTTTTTTTTTTTTTCTTTATTCAGATTCGAGGGATGTAACATTAGTATTGTTACTACACTATGTGTTACATCCAGCTGTTATGATAAAACTTTAAGGACAAAAGAAAGCATGCCGTCCAAGTTGATTGGCTTCTCAAGAAAGCTTTCTTGTCCACATTTCATCCGCAGCAGAAGTTGTATCCACTATGGAAGGGCGGTCGAAATGGGCCTTACCTGTCAACCATACTTAATAGTCGTTGGGAAATCTCTTGGTGAGTTGACCGAGTTTTATGCGATTTTAGATAACATTATCTATAAATTTGACAACTTTTTGAAAGCACTGGATTCTTGCTTCAAAATTTATTTTGTATTAAATTTAGAATACGCTTTGGAAAGCCAATTAGTTTGGAATTTCCTTGAACAATTTTTTTTTTAAATTGAAAAAACTAAAGTAAGAAAAACATAATTACTGCGAATTTAGGAAACATTGAAGAGTTAAATAATATAAAGTTAAATTTTTTTTATATTTTTAATAAATTATATTAAATATAGTAAGAAGTGGTGGTAAAAATATAATGAATTCTCGCTTTTAATTCAATTTGAGGCTATGGGTGACCCCGCTAGCAGGGAGGTTTTCCATTCATACCTTATGAGGATTTCGGTGTTCATAGGGTCGGATGAGTTTGCAAATACACCCCTAGAGAGCAAAACTAACGGCAGCTCACAGTGCTTAGGAAAAGCTCATGGAAGAGACAATCCTCTGGCAACAGGAGCATCCCCATCCAAGCTACCATCAAAGACGAAGAAGGGTCAGCAATAAACAAAGAGCAAAAGCCAGCAACAAGTACGATCATCGAGGGAGACACGTGCAGCACTTCAACTAACAGATATAACCTAGAAGAACTGGACAAAAAACTATTCAATATTATTTTTATTTATAACAGATATATTCATTTTATTTATAACAGATTATAGTTTGGACAGTCTGAAAGTGCGGAAGCAAATTAACATTTCATACGCAGTGTGCTATCGAAAGTCTAAAACAAAAGTAAAGAACAAAAGAAACCCCGTAAAGAAAAGAATAAAGTTAGAAGTGCGAGTGCGGTGTTGTGACGAAAGAAACAAAAGAGCATTATTTCGTGTGGTGTGGGAAAATTATTTAAATCCCAAAAATATAACATTCCACAAAAATGCTCAGTTAATTTTCATAGTCGAGGTTCGAAACCAAAGATTGTGTGTTCGCGCATTTCGCCGTAGTGGTTGATATAATTTTGAAAAAAAGAAAGAAAGAAAAAAATTCCACATAGGAAGATAGTATAATATGTCCAACGTCATGTTGTAGCAATAGAGATAATGTGCTGAAAAAAAAAATAGACAAAAGAAGAGGCTAAGTACTAACTAGAACTTGTCACAAATTGGCGCCCAACGTGGAGCAGAGTCTTCAAATTACGATGCCAAGAACAAATAAATTAAAGTTTGCAGCTCCTGATGATGAGAATCAAGAGGAAGTGCTACAAATATCGCAACATCAACTAAAACATCTGATACGGCGGAACACGGGTTGTTCAGAAATTTGTAGAAATTTGTTGAAGAGAGCCTTCAGTGTCTCAAGAACGCCAGCAGTCCTTGGGCAACTGTTGAAGAGAAGTGGATGGAGACGACTCGTATTCGTCTGCTCCAACTAAACTGAATAACCATTGATGGTTATTTTAAAGAGTTCCCTGCTCTACAAAAACCTACGGGCTATCTTTTGGTAAACATATTTTTTAATTACGTAAAATATATATATTTTTTTTCAGTTACGAAGATTTTGAATTTTTGTACCTCAACAACTTTAACGGGTTAGTGGAATATTTCCCAAATAGTAAAAGCCTGTTGTTCAAAACAGCTGCCCAGCCGTCAGGGAGATCGCCTTCCTTGGATGATATACCCACAGCTGGCGGACTTATCACTACAAAAAAACGACACCTAAAACTTTGCAACCATATAGCTGTAAGTAACCAAACTAAAATATCGTAAAATTTAACTAATGTAGAATTTTGTTATTATTTTCAGGGCTCCTTCTTCGGGATTATACGACCGTTGACACTCAACCCTATACAAAAACCCACGGATAAAATTTTGAACATGTAGACATGTAGATATGATTAACAAAAATAAAGTTTTCTAAAATTTACTAACCCAATTGTTATTATGTGTATTGTTGTTGTTATTTTTTTGTTTCTTAAAAAATGCTGGGGTGTTTGAAGGGGTGTGCTTCGGTGCATGTGGATTTTTTTTTTCTCATTGTTGAGGTATGGTTGACAGTTTCGGTTTTCTTGACAAATCAATCCAAAACTTGTCCCTGAAAAGTTGAATGATGAATAGCTTTTGATTTAGATAGATATAAGTAATATAATGACCATTTATGTCGTTATTTTTATAAATTTTTAGTTATTTTTCCTTTATTATCATTATTAGGTTCTGAGGATACAAGCAATCTTGCTGCATTGCTCCTAATACCCTCCTTACTATCAGTAACAGCAATTCGGTTAAAGGGAAGGTCTGGAGGCCTTCAAAAGCTGAGGTGAGAGAGGCATTAATAACTCACGTAACAACTGACGCTGGAGTTAACGAGGCCATCATTTTACGAAAACAAAAACTAAATGATTTTAATCTTACTCTTCAGCCTTTTGTCATCGCTGTTGGGGTGAGTCATTAAGATCTATCCAAACTTATTTTGTAATTGTTAATGATACTAAATACATGTTACCCACAATAATAGAAGCTGTGGATACCTGCTTGAAATAATTTTTACTTTAAGTGCAACGAGTTTTTGCACTTGGATGTTTATACAGCACGGGTTTGATAAAATTAAAACCCGGTTTGACAAAACCTCCACAGCTGCAAATACTCTCCTTTCAGAGTTAGGGTTGACAGAATAATTGTTTCTCTAATTTAATTATTTTTATTAAATTAATTATTAAATTTATTATTCGATCCTTAATCCTATGATTTCCATAATTATGGTTTCTTGCTTTTTATGTCAAACTATCCTCAAAGACTTTAAAATTCTAAGACAACATATATCATTCGTTCATAGTGACCGAAAAATAATTCAATACGATTGCAATGAAGATATTTGTAACCGATCATTTCAAATTTTCAGTTTCTTTCAAAGGCATTTTAAAAACCACCATAGCCTTAGGAAAACTCATGATCCTCTCATTTTGCCCCATCAAATATTGTAGTTAAGCCTAAACGATTAAATTTTACTTCTGATGAGGAAGTATCCTCGAAAACGTGTCTCGGATACGACCTGTCCGTTTAATTGGAACCCACATTAAAAAAAAAAAAAACAATGCCGAGAGAAATATAACGGCCAACATTTACACATATTGGACGAATGTCAAACTATTTACAGAGGAAAAGAGGGCAGTGTACTTACATACCAAACTGGTGGAATCGGGTCGTGGTATTGCAACCCGCTTAGTTGAAAAGCTACCGGACCAAATCCATAACTTAAAAAGGAAGTACCTGTTGGTGTTTATACATAACATGTACAACACATACCTATACATGTTCATATAAACAACTATATAAAGCAAAACTGAGATGTCAGAAGTCAGTTCAGGTCTTAGAATAAAGCAGCCCTGTCTGCATTGAATTTATATCGGTCGTTTTTTTGATATAAAGGTCCAACAAAGGTTATGGGCCCGGCAGTTATAGCATCAACTATAACCCCTCACGTAAATACCATTTGAATATTTACCTAATTACAAAATATGCACTCTGTAGCGGTTCTACATATTAATAAAATAACAATTATATTATTTTCTTAATATAATTGTTTGATCCATAAAATTATGGCGGAACAAAAAAACCGCTGCAAAATAAAAAAGTTAAACGCAGCGGCACCTTATGTGAATGCGTCCATCTACTCTCGCGAGAAATGTTTCGTCAAGGTAGTTATCGAAACAAATACATATGCATTTTGTTGTCGCCATGCCTTTTCCGGCATCTACCTTTTTCTTCTTGATCAAACACTCAACCTTGTTAGACGTGCCGGCATTATTTTCTCCTTTGCGTTTTTGCAATAAAAACTTATGTATTTTTCAATTAAAAATTAATAGAATAAAAACTGGTCAATTTAGATTGTATTTAAAGTAAAATAAAATCGATGTTATAAAATAAAACAAGAAAAGATTCAAACTCATTTTTTGGAGACAAAACGAGGACCTGTAGCGGATCTACATATTAATAATAATAATAACAATTATATTATCGTTTAATAATAAAATTATGGCAAGACAAAAGAAGCCGCTGCAAAATGAAAAGTAAAAGTAAAACTCTCACGAAAAATGTTTCGTCAAGGTAGTTGACGAAACAAATACATGGGCATTTTCGTTGTCGCCATGCCTTTTCCGGCAACCCACACTTCTTCTTAATCTGACACTAGCAATGAACAGACGTGCCACCGTTAAACATTTTGCCTTGTACAAACTAATTGTAATTTTTAATAATTAAAATCCAAAGTAAAGAGTAAAAATAAAATTGATTTCGGTTGTTAAAAATTAAATGCACAAAGTTCTTTTAGGCAATAAGACACCACAGAGAAGACAACACAGAGGGGAGAAGGTAACCAAGGGCATAGTGCGCAGAAAAAGGTTTGTACGTCAGATTATATTGGTGACCCCGAATATTGGCCACGCACCGCCATCACGAAGCCCGTATATTGGCACAACCATTATCGTGCCACCATCGTCATTTTGCCACCGCCCTCATTGTGACACCGCCATCGTCTGGCCACCGACATCACAGCGTCACCGCCATCATTGTGACGCCTCCATCGTCTGGCCGACGCCATCACAGTACCACCGCCATCACGGTACCACCGCCATCATTTTACCACCGTCATTGTGCCGCCAGCATCATTTTGGCACCGCCATCATTGCATAAAATCCACCATTTGCTACCGCAAACAATTAGCCACCGCCATCACGCTCCATCGTCATCACGTTTCCTCATTTCCACCGCCATCGAGTTTCCACCGCCATCGCCAGCAAATTGCCACATCATCACGTTGCCATAGCGCACAAAACTTTGAGAGACAATACCAACACCAGCTCCATCTCCACGCTGGTCCAAGTCACCACGCAACAAAAAGCTTTAGCGCAGACGAGCACCACATGACGAACAACACGAAAAACAAAAAGTGTTGCATAAATTTGGGCAGCGCAACAACAGCGGCAGCATAGCAGCAGCAACAACATCGCAACAGCAACAGCAACCAAGGGAAGATTAAAACATAATCTATCCGATACATCATCCGTGGTACAGCGGCAGCATAGCAGCAGCAACAGCATCCAAGGGTAGATTAAAACATAATCTGTGAGTAACTTTCATTAATTTTGTAAAATTCTGGCACGTCTCAATTTTAAATTTTTACATGCAAATGAAATTTAAATAAAATTTTTTTCTACAAATGCTTATGACATAAATATGTATATTTCATGAATATATAATATTTTTGATAGTGATTTGTTTCGTCAACTACCTTAACGTAAACCATCAAAATCAAGTGCGCGTTTTAAATAGCTCGCGTCAGGTGCTGCTGCGTTACTTTCATATTGCTTTTTCGGTTTTTACAGATTCACGTGAATCGTTCTTTTTCGGAATAGGTCAACAAACAGATTTTTAAAAATTTTTTATTCGTTTTTATTCGCAACATGACGGATGAAAACAAGGCCCAAGCGGGCTTAAGTGGTTCAAGCACCACCAACTACCAGTCGACTTTTTCTTTCGTTAGTCAGCCGCCCCGATCAGACTCGGCTCAGGTGCATTTAGAGTCAATTAGAGTAAAGCTTCCGGCATTTTGGAGCTCTAATCCGGTGACGTGGTTTATTCAGGCAGAAGCTCAGTTTACGGTGCATAGAATCACCAGTTCTGAGACAAAATACTGTCTCACGGTTAGCTCCCTTCAACCAGATACCTGCGATTCGGTGATCGACATTTTGTCGAATCCACCAGCCACCGACAAATATGCCGCCTTGAAATCCGCGCTAATAGAACGACATTCCGTGTCCGAACTCAAGCGTTTAGAAAGTCTCATAGACAAAGCAGACATTGGTGATCGAAAACCATCAGAAGTCTTACTATCTATGAGAACGCTTGCGGGAAGTACCTTCAATGAAGATATTTTAAAGAAGTTTTGGATGCGTAAGCTTCCGCAACCAATCAATATCGCATTGCTTTCAGTAGGTCAGAAAACTCTTGAGGAACTGGCTACGCAGATAACCAGCGCACCACACGAAAAGGTTTGTACACCAGGTACATAGTACTCTGGTCATACAGAGCACACACTGGTTATATTGGTGACTTTTTTAAACCCAAAGAAAAATGTAAATGTGAAAAATGTATGTTCTTAAGTGTAAAATAAATCTGTATTTTGTAATGATAAAGTAACGCGAATGTTTTATTCAGCATTAAAACTAATCAAAGACAAATTTCGCCAGTCGTCCTTTACATTTTTTAAAATTTGTTGTGTGTTCGAAAATTAATAAGACCGACCATATAAAAATCAAGTACATGCCGCCATTGCCATAACTCTACCAGGACGACCACGAGGATGCCAGCCTCCCGCCACATTCAACATCGCAAGAATTCTACCAGGACGACCACGAGGATGCCAGCTTCTTGCCACAACAACAACGCTAAGTTTCTTTATGCCATTGAAAAATATATAAACCATATTCAACCAGTCAAATAAATTTATATTGTAGTTTGTATTGCTTAAAATCAAAGATAATATAAGACATATTCATAGAACATGTAAGTCATGTCGTCATTTGAACTTTGCACAGAAGAAAATAAAATTTATAGTCATTAGCCATGTGCACAAAATAAAGTGAATTTCGTCGTCATTGTCCTGTGCACATAATAAGTTAATTTGTAGTCATTTGCCCTATGTACATAAATTTTTGTCGCCTTTTGCCCTGTGCACATAAAAAAGGAAATTTTGTAGCCATTTGCCCAATGCACATAAAAAAGTAAAATTTTGTCGTCATTTGCCCTGTGCACATAACAAAGTAAATTCTTGCCGCCATTTGCATTTATCCTGGGCACATAACAAAAAGCAATCGTATTATGTTAGTCTTTAACGAGGGTAATCAAACTAAAGTATTATCATTTTTTATTGTAAGATCAAATGAATCGCCTCTGCCCTTTTCCTTTTTTATAATAACAGTGACCCCGACGCGACGGCCAGGCACCGCCATCATATTTTCGTGCAACACAAAAGCAGGCAATATGCAAAGACACAAACAGGAACACACAATTCCCGACGGCCACGCACCGCCATAACATCCATTGTGGTTCCACCACCATCATTGTTGTTTGGATCCTGAAGAGCCCCACCGACATCAGTGCGCCATCACCATCAACCATCATTTTGGCACAAACATTACCTGGCCAACACCGTAATCGTGCCACCACCAACATTTTGGCACCGCCATCATCTGGCCAAAACCGCAATCGTGCCACCACCATCATCTAACACCGTCATTGTGTCACCGACATATCTTGACACATCCACAATTGAATTTCTCAGAGACGACAACTCCATCTCCACGCGGGTCAAATCCAAAAATTTTTTTCATCGTGGACTAGCAAAACATGGACAACAGCCAAAAAAAAAGTGTTGCTAATCTGGGCAGCAAAACAAGAGAACACAACAGCGACAGTGCAGCAGCAGCAGCATCGCAACAGCAGCAACGCAACAAATTTAAGCTGAAGCAACAACATCGCCAGCAGAAAAAATTTTACATTACATGTGAGCTTTGAGTTTGTATACATAGAGGAACCATGCTAGCTTACGTTAAGAAGTCGATAGATGTCACCAAGTAAATAAATCGACATTTGAAATTTCAAAGCAACAGTTTTCTTGTGCATTTCTCCATTCCCATGACGTTTTCCCTGTTTCCCTTTTCTGCTGCCTTTTTTTTAGTCAAATTTCTGTGGAGAGCATTCCCCCAAAAATTTCAAATGCCGATTTTATTCACTTGGTGACATCTACCGACGTCTTAACGCAAGCTAGCGTGGTTCCTCTATGTGTACAAACTCAATGATGTGAGTAAAAGGTTTCTTTTATTATTGTAAAATACTGGCACGTTTATATCTTATATTCAAACCAAATTTAATTAAAATTTTTGTAGAAAAAATTTTCAATTAACTTTCTTTTATAGTGAGCCACCCCGATCAGACTCCGCTCAAGGGCATTTAGAGTCCATAAAAGTCAGACTTCCTGCTTTTTGTAGCGCCAACCCGGTGACCTGGTTTTATCAGGTAGAAGCTCAATTCACGGTTCATAGGGTCACTAGTTCTGAGACAAAATACTGTCTCACGGTTAGCTCACTGCAGCCAGACACTTGCGATTCGGTTATCGACATTTTGTCGAACCCGCCAAATACCGACAAGTACGCCACTCTAAAAGCCGCTTTAATAGAACGCCATTCCAAGTCCGAACTTAAACGGTTAGAGAGCCTTATCGATAGGGCAGACATTGGCGATCGCAAGCCATCAGAGGTATTGCTCTCAATGAGAACGCTAGCGGGCAGCACGTTTAACGACGACATAATTAAAAAATTTTGGATGCGTAAATTACCGCAACCAATAAATAATCGCGTTACTGTCCGTCGCGTCAGTCAGAAAACTCTGGAGGAATTAGCTACGCTTGCGGACAAGATATACGAGGCATCACAAAATGCAACTACGCAGATAACCAGCGCACCACACGAAAAGGTTTGTACACCAGGTACATAGTACTCTGGTCATATAGAGCACACACTGGTTATAACTCTGCATATTTTGTTTCAAAGTTTTATAAGAAAAATAAACGTCATTGCAAAATATGCACTCTGCATATTTTGTTTCACAATAATTTCTAAAGATAAATAAAATTCACACTTTGCCCATTTTTGTGTCACGAGCTCCATTTATCGCTAGACACGAATATTCAAATAATTGCAATTGTAAAATATTAATAATTCTCAATCAGTTTTTCAGTTCTCTCCTAACACTCGTATCTGCTGGCAAAACAGAAACAGTGCTAAGAATCAAACTTGGCCGGTTTTGTTTTTTGTGGGTGAATTTTTTGGATATCCTAATTTGATCATCGCCCGTACCCATGAATTCTTTGAAAAGAATTTATTACAATGATCGGGGAGACTTGATGAATATTACTCCAGAATGACAATTGGCAAATAATTATTGAACGTCTGTTGGAATGAACAGAAGGGGTGTCATCGAGTCAAAAATTGTATGCTGGTACAACAATGACTTTTATTTAATAAGTATTTTTGCTTCAAGTTTCAGGAAAAATCACTTACATATATTTGAATTCTTAAAAAACATATAAACTGCGATCAAAATGTCAGCTGTCTATACAGTTTAGTCTTTAAGAGACGGTACCGAATACATTATAGAATGGTATAAAGAACTAAAAATTAACATGGTTAAGACTGATATTTCGGAAACTTCTTCAGATGTTATAAAGTTAATATCAGAAAGTCCTTATGGAAGTGAGATTAATGTAATTCAAGATATGGCAAACCAATGGTGTTCATGCAATTGTGCATCTCTGCACCAAGAAAAATCTCCATTCAAAAAGGCTGTATCGACGAACCGAGCCGCCGCCAAAAGATCAACCGAGGTTTATTGGCATCACTGCCATAAACTTTTTCGTTGAGTTTTTTTGACAGCCGGTTTCATCGATACAGCACGAGGATGATGTCATTTTTCGAATTCATTATTCATTTTGCATTTACCGGCACAAGTTCGCCTCCATTTTTTCTCTCGTAAATCTAAAGTAATTGGAATTGATAAAGAACGATTGTTTAAACTTAAAACTATATTGAAAATACAGTCTAATTGAAATATAAAAAAAAAAGCAAAAGAATTTTTATTAATCACAAGAAGACCACCAGAAGAAAATTGGAATAGAAGTCGCTACATAGCGAAAGCCGCAGCCGCCAACCATCGACAACCCAAGCGTAAGTTGGCATTCTCGATTTCTACGGAAACATTTGGTCCAATCGAGCCATATTCGATATATATATATATCGCCAAACGACGCTCAACGCCGCTCAAGGCAAAAAACGTTCTTTTAAGAACTTGTTTTTTACAATACGTGCTGGAATACACGTTTTCAAACTACGCTCAACGCCGCTCAAGGCAAAAAACGTTCTTTTAAGAACTCGTTTTTTTACATTACGTGCTCGAATACACGTTTTCAAACTACGCTCAACGCCGCTCAAGGCAAAAAACGTTCTTTTAAGAACTTGAAGGAAGAAGTCAAATCATCAGCAAGCAGCAGAAGACCAGGAGAAGATCCAGAACAATGTTAAACTTCATGTAAAGGGTGAGTGTGAATTTCGTTTTTATTTCATATTGAAAGGCTTATGTAGTACATAGTTTCCGTTATTTCATACGGGTTTTTTTTTCTCTTGTGCGGCTTGACGACGAAAAGTTGGCGTCACTCTCCATCTCTTTTTTTCATCGCGCAATCGGTCGAGATAAATTCATTTTGAAATTTAAGTCATTTGGCGTGATAATCTTGTTTTAAAAAAAAAAAAATTCTTGAAAAAGGAAAAAATCAGTCGATTCTCATCGGTTTTCTGAAAACCAAATTTAAAAAGTTTTTTTTTGTGCTGCTCGTTCTTTCACGTCTTGATATTTTTGGTGGTAGTTTTTTATTATTCGTGGCGTGACTTCGTATACAGTGTGAAAGCTGTATTTTTTAGTACAGTTACCATCACGCTATGGTATAGTTTTTATAACGTACAAGAAGTTTTTTTTGCCGTAACGTCACAATTCCATTTCGTCAATTATTATCAACGGTGCTGGTCCTCAGGTTCCATTGGGACACATGATTTTTTTTAATTCTTTTGAATTTTGTATAGACTTGGTTCTACAATTCAATTTGAATTTAAACTCGTTTGAAAGGTTTTTTTTTCTCACTGAACTTGTGCAACTTGCTCGAACTTTTCAAATATTAGTAATGTTTTTTCAAATTTAATTTTTCGAAAGCTCATTCACTACTGCTAGTTTTTCTTCGCGTTCTTGGCATCTCTTTAAGATTCTTTTGCAATCGATCCTCATCATAGGATAAGTCTTCTTATAGACATTCCTCTCATTCAGTTTTTTGATACCGCTCTATAATTCAATTGAATTTAAGCTCATTTTGGAGCATCTTTAAGATTCCTTTGCAATCATTCCTTATTATAGGATAAGTCTTCTTATAGACATTCCTCTCATTCAGTTTTTTGATACTGCTCTACAATTCAATTGAATTTAAGCTCATTTTGGAGCCTCTTTAAGGTTCCTTTGCAATCATTCCTCATTATAGGATAAGTCTTCTTATAGACAATCCTCTCACTCAGTCTTTTGATACTGCTCTATAATTCAATTGATTTTAAGCTCACTTTGGAGCCTCTTTAAGATTCCTTTGCAATCATTTCTCATTATAGGATAAGTCTTCTTATAGATATAGTTTTCACTTAAAAATTCTCTAACTTGTTGTAATTGACTTCAAATCATTCCAAGTTTCTTTTGCATCTCTCAGTCAAGTCTTTTTGAACTCTTAGAAAGTTTTCGGCCTGCTGACTCAAAAGCTAACTGGTCACTTCCATTTTACTTTTCAATTTCTTTTGAAAATGTCACAATTGGACGACTTAATCTTCGCGGTAGATTTGCTTGTCAAATTTTATGCCTCAGCAAAGGAAGTACCTGAGCACTGTCAAATCAAAGAAGATAAATGCGAGGAAGTGGTCCGAATCGGACCTGGAAGGCCGAGGATTCTTAGAACGGGAAAACCTGGACGACCTCAAAAACAATATAATATTTTAAATTTAATGAAAGACAATGTTGTTATCGAAATTCCAGAAAACGCAAAAGAAGCTTTATCCAGCACACATTCTAACGAATGGAGGGAAGCTATGCAGAAGGAGTATGCAGCACTCATCGCAAACAATACATGGACAGAAGTTGACCTACCGTCAGGAAAGAAGGCTATCGGCTGTCGTTGGGTATTCATCACGAAAAGAAATGTTGATGGAAGTGTCAAAAATTTCAAATCAAGACTTGATGCGAAGGGTTGCAGCCAACAATATGGAGTTAATTTTGATGAAACTTTCTCGCCAGTTGTTAGATATGCAACGATTCGGATGGTGATTGCGTTAGCTGCAGAACATCGGATGTTTCTCCACCAGATGGATGTTACTACAGCCTACCTTAACAGTGAGTTGAGTGAAGAAGTGTTCATGAAACAACCTGAATGTTTCGAAAATGCAAGGTTCCCAAAACGAGTGCTCAAGCTCAACAAGGCTATTTATGGGCTAAAGCAGTCCGGTCGTGCATGGAATATCAAACTCGACAACGTTCTCAGGAGTGTTGGATTCACGCCGTGTGAGAGCGAACCGTGTTTGTACACAATGAATAATAAAGGTAATTTCAATTTAATTGCCGTTTACGTAGATGATTTGCTCATAGCTAGCACCTGTAAAGATGATCTAAGTAAAATTAAAGCTCAAATAGCTAGCAATTTTGATTTGGTGGATAACGGTCCACTACAGCATTTCCTGGGGATGGAAATTGAACGCGAAGGAGAGACTGGAGCAATTTCTGTTGGTCAAAAACAATATGTGAAGGATCTATTGAGTCAGCATAATATGGAGAACTGTCGTCCAGCATCAACACCACTTGAAGCTGGCTTCCAAGTTAAGTGCGATAGCACAAGCTGTAGGAGGGTAGACCCAATCGCATACCAATCTTTGATCGGAGCGTTGATGTATTTGGCTTTGTCAACACGGCCAGATATAATGCATTCTGTGTGCAAATTGGCCCAGAAAAATACTGATCCACATGCTGAGCACGAAGCTGGTGCAAAGCATATATTACGGTACTTATCAAAAACAATTAATTTAAAATTACGCTATCGTTCACAGGAAGGTCGGATTCAAGGTTTTGTTGACGCAGACTGGGGAGGAAATTCTCTTGATCGAAAATCGTACACTGGATACACTTTCTTTCTGGCTGGCAGTGTATTTTCGTGGGAATCCAGGAAACAGACTTGTGTGGCCCTTAGCAGTACGGAGGCTGAATACACAGCATTGTCAACAGCAGCCAAGGAAGCAGTATATTTGCGCAGACTCTTAAGGGAAACTGGGCTCTATGAAGAAGATCTGCCAATTCTTTTGAATGGAGATAATATCAGTGCTCAACACCTTGCTAAAAACCATGTGTATCACGCTCGCAGCAAGCACATAGATATTAAATATCACCATGTGCGAGAAGTCGTCAAGAAGAAGGAGATTGAGCTGAAGTATGTTCCAACAAACAACATGGTAGCCGACATCCTAACTAAGAATTTGCCAAAACTAAAACATGTACAATTTACTGAGCAAATGGGATTGTGTTAATTAACTTTTAGCTTAACTATTTTTCTTTTGATTATATTACACAATGAATTTAATGAATTTAATGTTATGAATATTTTTGTTGAGAAGGAGTGTTGGAAAGTAAAACTCTCTAGTATAGTCTTAATACTTTGCCAATATGAACAACATAAATATTTCCCCTCTTACATTTATATAATACTTTCCCGTTAATGTACTTTTCCTTTATAACGTTTTATCAACTCATCATCAGTTTGTAATAAACCGTCACTGACTAAAGATCGTTGCCTTCTTTTTTATTTGGGACGTTATCCATATTTCTCATTCAATACAATTGCGACTTTTGAAGCTAGAAAGACCGGATAGGATTTGCCACATTACACATATTTAAAGTTTTGAGTAAATATTTTGACAGAAAACAAAAATGTTGGAAAATAAATTTTACTGTTTCTAAATTCTAAACTCTAAAGTATAAAAAAATGTAATCCCAAAGTTAGTGTTTGTATTTTATAGAATATAAGTGGCACATTGTGTATTTAAAAATGTTATTTTTTTTAATAAAAATCAAAATGAAAAGTTCAAGTGACCTTCACTCCTTATGCGTTTCGCCCAGGTACAACAGTGGGCTCATCAGTTAGATGCTGTTGTACCCTTCTAAGACGCAATGTTTGGTCGATGTTTGTCGACACATATATAAAGTTTACAGTGCAAACACACTGTAAACTTTATAATTCTAGGGGAATGGGATTGCATTCTTGCACCTAGAGAGGGGTTGCCCGTGGTCTGGCCGATGTTTATTGAAAAAAAAAAGAAAAATAATAAAATTTATTATTTTTCTTTTTTTTTCTATTTTTTTTAATGTGTAAATAAATAGGAACAAATCTTATATATGCTGAATAAACTCCTATAATTACTTTCCACATAGAGAAATGTAAAAAAATTTAATTTTTTAAGACTTACAAGTCGCTATTTGAGAATAAAATTCATCAAAGTTGACTTGCTTCTTGTGTTAAATGAAATCTAATTTTTAAATACTGCCACACCCAGAGAAAAAAACTGTGTAAAATTGCCTTATTTGCCTAAGGTGCATTTTTTTGTATGGAAGTTATTTTCTAACATAGTTTTGCCTTCGTTCAAAGGCAATTTATGCTCGAAAATCCTAAGCTAAATTTACCTAGAATAGGCTACCGTGCCTTAGATGGATAAGGTAAATTTTTTTGTATGGAAAATATTTCCTAACATAAATTTACCTTAGGACTAAGGCAATTAATTGTAAAATTTTAGCCTAGAAATAAGGTAATTTCACCTAAGCCTAGGCTAATTTTACTTCTTCACCTTTCTTAAAGCAAATAATACATTAAATTTTAACATAACATTCAATGTGTTTTCTTATTTTTATGAACAGATTGCCATGGATTTCGATTTCCTAAGGCCAAACAACGGGTTTGATTTTTCGAAGTGGGAGCAATTTTCAAAAATTGCCATCAAATTCTTCAGTAAGAGGGTGAAGTGTGTTTATTCTATTTTTCTTATGAGGCTTTAATTTATTTTCAGATAATGTTAACATTGCTTATGCAACTTTGTTACATGGATTGCTGCCTCCATCATCGCAGCAGTTCAAAGGCAAGTTCAAGAAATTTACAATCGAGGACTCCAGGCAATCATTCACCAATGAAGTTGAAAATGCAAGCCATATTGAACAGGTCTTTAAACAAAAACAGGAAGAATGTGCAAAATCCGGCACGAAACTTCAACCCGTTATATTTGTTATTGGTGAGAAATTTAAATATAAAAATTTTGTCGTTTCCTTGGACAACATTAAATTTAAATTGGATACGTATTTGCATTGTATTATTTTTTATTTAAAGCTTGCATACGTTTTAAATATTGAATACCCTACTCAATGTTCTTCAGTATGGGTTTAAAATTAAAATTTTAAAAATTAAAATTTACCTAAGGAAATAGGTAAAATTTACCTTAGGAAAGGTAAAATTTGCCTTAGGAATAAGGTAATTTGCCTTAGCAAATAGGTAAAATTTGTCCAAGAAATAAGGTGAGTCATGTTAGGAAATAGGTAAAATCTACCTATTTGCTAAGTAAAACTTCGGAGGGGAAATTTGGAAATCACCTCAGGGAATAGGTAAAATAGGTAAGGTTTATGTTAGGGATAAGGTAAAGTTGAAAATTTTCAAATCACCTTAGGAAAAAAGGCTATCGTAGCCTTTTCCTAAGCTAGCTCAAAACGGCCTTAGGCCTAAGGTGAAATCAGCCCCCGAAATAGGCTAATTTTACACCGACTTTTCTCTGGGTGCATGTTATGTTCCTAAACAGTATAAAAGAATGATGTGAAACACTAATTTACGCCATGTTTAATATTTTTTAAATAAACGGGTTCTATAATAACACAATCCATTCGACTACAAACCATAAGCCTTTAGACTTTATACAAGGAAAAGTTAAAGATGAAGAATATGAAGACATATTCAAACAAATGGTTGAAAAAGAGGAGAACACTATTAGTATTATGAACAAAGATAGAAGTGACGTAGAGTTAGAACCAGGTATTAACTATATAAAAGAAATTAGAGGAGGTAAGAACGATTCGAAGTACACTTGATCCTGTTTGAACTCGGATTATTTTAACGCGGTTTTTTTGTACGCGATTTTTAAAAACTACCCCTAATCACTTTTTCTACACGCTTTAATTTTTTGTACGCGTTTTTTTTTTGTGTTCATTAATGTGCCTTTTGTAAACATACCTAAATATGCAAATTCTTCGCTCAACATGCAAAAAAATGCATCTCTGTAGCCATAGAAAATGAAACGAAAGAAACGTCAATGAAACGAACGAACGAACGAAAAGAAATGTAAAAAAAAAAAAAAATACAAATGTGCATGTGCACACAAAAATGTTTCACGAAATGGCGCGAACACGTAAGAAAAACAAGTTAAAAACTAATTCACCTAAATATGGAAGATATTCCAAAGGATAAATAATAAAAAAAAAAAAAAACAAGTTGAGGTATATTTAACTTGCAGGTTTTGTTTGAATTGTTAAATTCGAGTGAAAGCGATAGCGAGTTTGTTATCGAAACATTTTTTGCTGACAACACAAGCGTTACAAGCTTGGAAGATTCAGCTGAATTGGTGGAACAACATGCCTCAGTCAACTCTTTTCTAATGACTATTGAGGCTTACAATGAAGCAGACTTCAAATCGCATTTCAGATTGCGTCGTTCAACAACTGAACATTTGATAGGTATGTAGGTACGTACTTGTTTTTTACTTACTGAAAATATTCAACGATTTTATTTTTAAGCTCGTTATTCTCAGCACTATGTACGTATTCATTCATTACATAGAGGAGGACGCATCAAAATGGGATGTAGAAGAGAAGTCTTCACGTACTTGTGGTACATCATTGTAAAGATGCCAAAAGAGAATACCCGTCGATACAAGGTGTAGTCAGCTAAAAGCCAAGCAATTTTACCAACGCATTAAAGATGAAGAGGTATCTACGGAGACTGTAAATTAGTTTTCATTTGCTGCAGTAATGGCTGGCTCAAAGGGTTCTTGCAGCGGCATTCATTACATGTCAAAATCCGTGGTGAAACTGCATCCGCTAATGAATCATTGGAATCATTGGAAACATTGCGCAAAGTAATTTCTGACGAAGAATATGCAGCAGACCAATGGGACCTATGTTGCTAAGCACGAAAAATTGTCTAAAGGCTTTAAATCAGCAAAAGAGCGTGTGACATTCTTGCTATGTAGTAATGCGTCTGGTGACAAGCTTTTGAAACCGCTGCTTGTAAACGTCTCTCAAACCAAGAGCTTTAAAAGGTAACTTTTTTAATTAACTTTTACTGCATAATGTCCATAGTTTTTTTTGGATTTATAGGTGTGGACATCAAAAATTTACCTGTTTATGCTGTTTACCTGTTTTAGCTTGGGTGACTGCCTCACTTTTCAAGACTTGGTTTTATGATTGCTTTGTGCCAGAAGTTCGGGAATACCTTTACTACAAGAAATTAGACTTTATGGTGCTGCTTTTAATTGATAATGCTCCCGGACATCCATTAATTGAACATCCGAACGTCAAAGTAATGTTCTTACCGCCTAACACAACATCACTTATTCAGCCACTTGACCAGGGCATCATCGCGACGTTTAAGTCCTACTATATAAAGCATTCATTCCAGTTCATTTTAGACCAAATAGAAGACAACACCGAATTGGGAATAGCTTCTGCTTGGAAAGAATTCACAATAAAAAACTGCATAGATTGTTCTAAGCGTGCTATGAAGGAAATAAAAAAAAGCACTCTTAACAAATGCTGGCAAAATCTTTGGAAGGATGTCGTCGTGGAAGGTGAAAGTGAAAACAAATTATCTGCCTTCAACCTTTTAGATAACAAAATAAACTTTTTTAAACCCCACATTAAAACCAAGAGAGCACTCACTAGCACTACGCTAACGGCGTAATGTAAAGTGATTTTCGAAGAAGGTTTCGCAAAAATAATAAATCGTGTGATTAATGTAGGGGTGTTGGAAGCAAAACGAACAGGTGATTTGTTCACTAATATGTACCAGAACACATACAAAATAGGTTGTACGTCACAAAGGCAAATAAATCAAACATCGAAAATATGGTCATTTAAACTATAAAAGTTGAGAGTTATTGGTAAAAAAGAATATGGTGCGTGGATTAAATTTCAAATCCGCAGCTAAGCAGTCCCTGGTCAACTGTTGAACAGAAGTGAATGGAAACCACTCGTATTCGTCTGCTCCAACTTAAGGGAATGACCATTGGCGGCTATTTTAAAGAGTTCCCAGTACAAAAACTTACGGGCTATCTTTTGGTAAACTTATTTTTTAATTACTTAAAATAACATGTGTAAATTTTTTCTATAGGTTTTTTTTTTTAGTTACGAAAGGATTTTCAATTTTTGTACCCCAACAATTTTAACGGGTTAGTTGAATAGACTTTCCAAATAATAAACTAGTATTTTAGAATAGCTGCCCAGCGATCAGGGAAAGATAAGTGCATCCAAAACTTGTTGTCCCTGATACCCTCCCTACTCTCTGAAACCACAATAAGGTTAAAGGGAAGCTGCAAAAAGGTCTGGAGATAATCAAAAGCTGAGGTAAGAGAGGCATTCGTCACACATGTTACGACTGACGTTGGAATTAAAGAGGCTCCAAAATATAGCTAAATGCGGCTCCCCACAGAAACCCAATGAAGTTTAAAACGTAGTTCAAAAAATCGTTAAAGACGACAAAAGGACAACCCTTTTCAAACAGGGAAGACCGGAAAGAAAGTGGTACTATGGATTCCTAAAACTGCACAAAGAGTTTTCGGAGACCGTCAGCAAAGCAAGAGCGATTGTAACTGAAGAATCGATTCGAAAATAAACCTAAAAGAGTTTTTAAAAGAGCAAGGCTTTAAGGACATTCTGTTGTTAAAGTAGAGTTTATAACGGAGACGAAACATCCTTCAGCTTAGCTTTAAGAACATGAGAAGTGAATAACCCAAGAGCTTATAAAAACCTTTATCAGGTAAAATATGCCAATGAAAAAGATGCTGTCTACAGTGTTCCGGGTCATTTTTCCCTATTTAGATTCTCCAGCTTAAGTTGTAAGTTCAATGGCTCCGGATTGGATAGTCGGTGGCTCAGAAAAGGGATGGATGCGGGCAGAAACGTTTTATGAATATGTCGCAAACAATTTTAACAGTTGGCTGATGCAAATCGAAATCAAAAATCCGATTCTGTTTTTAGTGGATGGACATAAGTCTCATTTGTCGCTGCATATTAGTGGGTTTTGTAGAGAAAATAGTACGCAGTAGACTAAACATCGCCTTACGTGAACACCGGCTTGCCTGAACAAAACTTTTACGAAACTAAAATACTTATCTCTGAAGCAAAAATTGGAGGTGATTGAAAAGCAAAACAAACATTGACCATAAGTTTACGACGTCGGGACGTGGTTATTCCGGTCATACCTAACGAGTCTCCAGACATAGTTATTCCAGATATACCTAACGAGTCTCCAGACGTACATAGTTATTCCGGTCATTTCTAACGAAGTGACAAAAGATCCAATCAAAATGTCCAATTTCAATTTCAACTGTGCATACAAAATGATCCCCGAATTTTCTGGGGATCCTAATAGCTTAAAAAGATTCATAGAAATAGTGAAGGTGCAAGCGCGAAAAGCGCATAGTGAAAACCCTGAAGAGGATCACACTAGTGATCTATTAGATTTACTAAAATCAAAAATTTCAGGTCATGCTTATGACGAGAGCTTCCAAACTAAGGAGTTTAGTAATTGGTCTGAGTTAGCCAATTGTTTAAAACAAAATTTTCAAAGAATTCGGCCTTTACAAACAATACAGGGCAAACTATTTTCTATTTCACAATTACCTGGTGAAAGTATCATTGATTACTCTAACCGGTTAAACAAGTTACTATGTGAATTAAATGCTGCCACTGTGCAGGATATGAAGTCCGAGAGCAAAGAACTCAAAAGACTCAACGAAGTAACCGCTATAAATAATTTTGAAAGGGGAATACGTGGTCCTCTCAAGCTCTTTATTAAAACACAGTCACACTACGCTCTAAGAAGCAATTAACGAAACGTGGTGATAGGGAAACGAAGCAGACGTGTCTACTTAATAGTGATCAAAAATTAAAGTCTTATTTTTTACACAAGTTTTTTTTCAAAGCTACTAAAAGTTAACGATAATGGATGAGGACATGGATCCTCCAGATTGGACGGGGAATCGTTGCAAAATGAAAAAACTCGATACATCTTCCCAGCTACCGTCTCAAATAATTGGCGAGACCGAAAAGGAAAAAATTTTGCAGAACGTGGACTGGTGGCTGAAAGATGACGAAGCCAGCATGAACAAAGAAAACTGTAAAGCAAATCCTCCCGCTCAAGGGGAACAAAGAGCTGTACGCCTAAGCAATTGCGTTACAATTGGATTCAACAACAAAATTGCGGCAAACACCACGCCATCTTCATCTACGGCGTCACCAGCAGCCATCTTGAATAGCACTAAATTGGTGCTTGCAACAGCATTAGCACATGACAAAGAGACTTTCACAAACATAATTGCGCGCAAAAGGCGCCAATCAACCACACTTAGTGAACCGAAAAAGAAGGCGGCAATCGAATGCCTCAACTATGCCAACCGCTTCGCCTTATTGGATGAAGACAACATGGACATTACATTGCAAAAAACCAACAACTGGAAAAGAAGAGAATAAGAGAATACCAACCGGAAGACGTTAAAGAGCTCGGATCTTCCCAAAATGGAAAAGGCACTTTATCGTTGGTCTCTCAATCAACGGGAAAAAATTATCCAATCAATGGATTGATGATTAAAGAAAAGGTTAAATTTCTTCATTCGCAAATTAAGAAGCGTTATGGTATGCGTTTCATTAAGTTAAGTGCCGAAAAGATATCTTCTAGAAGTGTCCGGGGTTCGTGAGCGTGTTTAAGGGTCGAGTGTTAGATGAGGATGTTATTAGGTCGTGTAAGGTGTATGGTATTAATGGTGTTCGGGGAATGTTAGGGTAAGACGGACATCTGTTCATATCCAAAGGATAGACGTGAGTGTGAGAAGGGTAGTGGTCTGGTCGATTCCGGGGTTTCTGGTGTTTGGAAGACGCAATTCAATTCTTTCTTTTTTTTTTGTTATTCAAAAAAGTTTTATTTTAAACCATGAATTACAAATTTCCTGAAACATACGAACAAATTCTTGAAGATCTCCACAGTATCAACACCAGTGATCTTCTACAACTTTTTGATCAGATGAAAGGAATCCTGTTAAAATTGAACAAAAAAAGTAAGTTAGAACCTAATGTTATTTATAACCCTGTAAACAATGAAAGTATTGTAATGAATAAATTTATTAACAACTTAAATGCCAATCAAGCATCCGTAATTATAGCTCAAAATATTATAAACATTAGAGAAGGGTATACCTTGCTGATACGCCATAGAAAATTAAATAAAGATTATAGACATGGAAATTCTAATAACGTTAAGGTAAATCAGGTACACCAAAATAATAATAATAAAGAAATAGGTTTACATTTCAACCAGAGACCAAATAATAATTGTTATGTAAGGACGAGAGAAGGTCGGCTCAAGCAGAAGCAGGCCAGTAGAAAGTAGCGGGGGTGAGAGAGATAGCAAACATATATCTCCCCCCCAGCAGGCAGCCCAGAAGAGAAGAAAAACCGAGACCGAGTCATATGCCTCAATCACCAAGGGCCCGGTAGTAAAAAATAGGGCAGTCTCATACGCGACAGCTACCAGAACCAAACGGGTTGCGATTCTCTCGAAGGAGTACCCCCGAATCACTCTCTAAACTCGAAGACGCCATGGTGGACGAGATGAGAATAGGGTGGGAAACGGAGATGAAATTTGAAGGCATCTCCGTTAAAGTAGACTGTACCAATCAGGAAACAGCTGACTGGATCAAAGACAGTCCCAAAGCTGTGTGGTTGGAAAGGTTGTGAACTCACCACAAGACAAGGGGATGACATACTCAAGCCGTACAACAAAACGATCTACGTACCAAAAAGCAGTGGACAAGACCGCGGCATGGTTCTAGCTCTGTAAAAGCAGCAGAATGCAGAACTGAATACCCAAGTCTGGAATGTTCTTTCTTGAGGATAACGACCAACTGCTTAACATAGGCGTTGATGAAAAGTCTGGAGGTGTTTGTCAAGAACATTCACAGCATCTACTATTGATTTGGTAAGGTTTTTTAAAATAGTCAACAAATTCCATTCAATCTTACATGTGATTAGGTTGTGAGCTCACCACAAGACAAGGGGATGACACCCAAGCCGTACAACAAAACGACCAATGTACCAAGAAGCAGTAGACAAGACCACGGCATGGTTCTAGCTCTGTTAAAGCAGCAGAACGCAGAACTGAATACCCAAGCCTGGAAGGTTCTTTCTTGAGGATAACGATCAACTGCTTAACATAGGCGTTGATGAAAAGTCTGTGGAGGTGATTGTCAAGAACAATCACAGCATCTGCTATAGATTTAGTAAGGTTTTTTTAAATAGTCAACAAATTCCATTCAATCTTACATGTGATGAACTTAACGGAAATTAATTCACTTCTTTTAAAAAACAAAAGCACAGTGGTCACAACATAAAAATTGTATAGTGGAATCCCCTGATGATTTAAGATTAACAGTGGAAATAGATAGTGAACTACTCCTCCGTGAACTACTCCGTGTTTTGTTCAAGAACTTAAAAGTATAAAAAGTCATAAGAACTATTCTAGGAAAACAAGAAGTTTAGTTGACATTTGTGGTAGATTTTTAAACTTTCTATTCGGAACTATGGATGATGAAGACAAAATAGAAATAGAAGACAAATTTGAAGCTCTTAGCCTAAACAGCCATAAATTAATAATGAACAATAATAAACAAGTAAATATAAATAGCAGACTTCAAATAGAAATAGAAACTGTAAAATCCACTTTACCACAACATGTAAAGCTCAATTTTATCGTAACATGTAACATTCACTTGATCCAGACAGTCAAATCATTTCCACACCACAACTATAAGAATGATCAAAAAGCACCCCTATTTGTTTCGCGAAAGCACATACACACACACACCCACCGACTAGTTATACTCTGTCCTCTGTGCTCACACCTACCATATGCAGCTGCCGTTCCAGTATTTCAGGGCGAACACAAAAGAAAGACGGGAAGAAAGCTTTACGCCAAAGGGTATAAAAGAATGGGTGCAGAGCAGCAGAAGGCGATTACAAGTGATGAAGTGATGAACATCAGCTTCTATGCTGACCCGAAGTCAGCATACCACCGTGGCTATGAGCAAACAACCCCCCACCCTCACCCTCCCCATCAAAACACAGTGACAACCGGACTTGAGATTTCTTTCTTGGCCTTCATACCATTCGGACGTGTTTTTTATTTTTGTGCTATTTTTCCGTCTTTTAAAACTCCCAAATTTCAACTTCGATTTCGCTGCCAATAACTTTATTCTGTGTCACAATTAATTTAATCTCAATCAAAACAAAATGTCTCTCCAGTGCGCGAATTCAAACTGTGTCAACAACGAAAATCTTGCTAAGTGAGCTGTATGTAGTGGTCAGTGCGGTACAACACTATTCAATTGCAAGAAACTCAATATTCCAAAATGTCAGAGCGTTGAACGAAGAACAGATGACTAAAATATTTTCAGTTTCACTCTGCGAATGAATTGCGGCGCTGCGTCGAATCGGATCGAGTGCCTTTTGCGTTTCCATACGACTTGTGTTGGCATAAGTAAAAGGTCATTTGTTTACCTTAAAGACTGCAATAATTTTGCTTTTAACTGCGACGAATGCAAAAATATTTCACTCTCTCATATAATGCTTGCGACTAAAAGCTTGAGTGACTCAATTTCAACGACTGCAGAAAAAAACAAACTTTACCACAAGCAGTGTATGACACAGTTTGAAAAATTCGATGAGCTCATCAAAGCATTCGATGAACTCAGTAACAATTGTCAACAATCCGCGACCTACCTTAAAAACCGAATGAAGTGTTTTGAAAATCAAATTAATTCGTTGAACAATGTAAAATTGCCAGATATTGGATATGATTTAATAAACGAAATTAAAAAAATAGTGGAAAATAACTTTAAAACCAATATGTCCGTTTTCAATTCTTCCTTGAGTTCGTTACGTTCTGTTATATATTAAACATAATGATATTGAAATGTGCTACACCTTTGAACACTTAACTAATTCTTGTTTAATGTTTAGCATCACCCTCTACTTTGTTACCAACAATGACAAACTGAAATAATCATGAATTGTACCTACATCATTTCCTTGAGGCTTAAGAAGATTATCTCTCTCTTATCTTGACCACGGAGCTGTACGCACCTAATAAAATATGAAGTAATAAATCTGTCTTTTCTTTGGTTAACGGAAGCATTTTAATACGTTCCACAATCGATATCAAGTCTCAAACTGTTGGAAATAACAACTTAATCTATTTTACTTTTATACTTGTTCAAATTTAATCACTTCTTCTTTGCTACTTTTACTTGTTCAAATTTAATCACTTCTTCTTTGCTTTTTATTTTTTCTTTCTATGTAATTATTTTTCAACTATTTTTCATTCTAAATTAAACTTTCGTACACAAAACTTCACAGGTTATGGGCCCAGACCCTGAATTTTAAAAAGTACATACAGGTCAACATATCCGAAAAGAGGAATTCATCGAATTAAAAGTTTTAAGAAGAAGTACATACAGGTTAACATATACGACAACATGAATGACGAAGCAGAAAGATTCAAAATTCCTCTTTTCGATGGAAATGGTTTCGACAATTGGAAATTCCGTATAGAAACATTATTGGACGAATTGGAGCTATTAGACTATACCAAAGAATCATACCAAGAAAAAGTTTATTTCGATGAAGATGAAGATGAAGACAAGACAAGACAAAAATTAAAAGAACTAGCTGAGCACAGAAGAAAAGATCGAAAATGCAAATCCCAAATAATTCAAAAAATTGCGGACAGTCACTTGGAATATGCGAAAGATAAGGAAACAGCATTCGACGTATGGAAAACTCTTTGTGATACATTCCAACGCAAAGGAATAGCCAGTCAGTTATTGATTCGTAAATCTCTACTCAGTATGAAATTTGATGCAAAAAATGAAATTCTCGCTAATCATTTTGTAAGTTTTGACAAACTAATTCGTGACTTAAGATCAACTGGAGCTAAACTGGAGGAACTCGATATTGTGTGCCATCTACTGCTCACTATGCCGGCAAAATTCAATAATGTAGTCACTGCAATAGAAACTCTCTCAGGTGAGCATCTTACAATATCTTTTGTTAAAAACAGGCTACAAGATGAGGAATCAAAACAACTCGAACTAAAAAAGTCAAATGGAGAAGAACCTGTATCCTCAACAGCTTTTGTTTCACAACCAGGAAAGTCAGTGAACGAAACACAAGGACGTTTTCCATTCAAATGCAACTACTGTGGAAAAATTGGGCACAAAATAGCAGTTTGCAGGAAAAGAGCAAATGATTCAAAGAATAGAAATTATAACTGGGCAAATGCAGCAACAGAAGACATTAACCTGAGCAAAACAGACAGTTTTTGTTTCTCAGCATATATCGGAAAAGATCTAAACCACCAAGTTCATTGTTATCTAGACTCAGGCGCATCAGAACATCTAATGAACAGCAATATTTCTTTATCTAATGCCAAACAAATGTGTGAACCCATACAAATTAAAGTTGCAAAGTCTGGATCTTTTCTAGTTGCTGATAAAGTCGGAGACATTCAAGTGTCAAGCTTTGCAAACAATAGAGAAAATTTGATTACCATAAAAAATGCCCTTTCTGTTCCGAACCTGGAATATAATCTACTTTCAGTAAGAAAACTTGAAATGAATGGTTTTTGTGTAAAATTTGAAAACGGATGCGGAGAGATCTCTAAGAACAATCAAACAGTTGCAGTGGCACACAGAAGTCCAACCGGATTGTACCAAATAAATTTCAGAAAAGTCGACACCGCTCCTACTGTTCTTTTCAGCACGAAAGACACTAACTATGCGTTATGGCACAAGAGAATGGGCCATCTCAATGCTGGTGACATCAAGAAACTTCAAGGACATACGAGTGAAATAAAATTTTTTAATATTCCCAAAGAGCCGTGTGAAATTTGTATTGAAGGCAAACAAAGTAGCTTACCACACAATCAAGAAAGGAACAGAGCATCACGACCATTGCAACTTGTACACAGCGATGTCGTGGGTCCTATAAATCCCATTTCTTATGATGAGAAGAAATATATACTAACATTTATCGACGACTATACACATCTTACTGTAAGTTATCTTTTGAAGTCAAAAACAGAAGTTTTCAAATACTTCAAAATTTATGAAGCTATGGCAACGGCTCATTTTAACTTAAAGCTAAGTCGCTTCAGATCTGACAACGGAAGTGAATATATTTCAAAGGAAATAAAAGATTTTTTCCAGGAGAAAGGTATCCAATTTGAATATACTATGAGATATACACCCCAACAGAATGGAGTAGCCGAGAGGATGAATCGTACAATTCTCGAAAAAGCAAGATGTATGATGCTCAATTGCAAACTTAAGAAAGCTTTATGGTCTGAAGCCGTTCAAACAGCCGTTTATTTGATAAACAGAAGCCCGACGTCATCAATTAACGACAAGATTCCAGCTGAGCTTTGGTTTGAGGAGAAGGTTAAATTCACAAAAATCAAGATTTTCGGCTGCATTGCATATTTAAAAATTCCTAAGCAACTTCTTCAAGGTAAATTCGAATCTCGATCTCAAAAATGTTTTTTTGTTGGATACTGTCCAAACGGCTACAAACTCTGGGATCCACAAAATAATAAAATAATTTTTGGCCATGACGTTGTTTTCGATGAAACAAAATTTTCATTCGAAAGTTGTAACAGCAATAATTGGACTGCACCTAAAGAAAATCAAGTTTTAGAAGAAGAGATACAAATACAATCAGAACAGGAAAGCAGACAAGACTCAGAAATTGTAAATGAAGAACAAAATTCGCAAGATTCAGACAAAGAAAATACATTTTTACCTCGTCGATCCACTAGAAATATCACCACCCCTCGATATCTTGAAGACTACGCTATTATGGCACTTCATGCGGAAGCATTCGGAGAAGATGTGCCGGAATCTTATGAAGAAATTAATTCTAGAAGCGATAAAGAAAAATGGTATCAAGCAGTAAATGAAGAAATGTCAGCTTTGCTAAAGAACAAAACATGGGAGCTTTGCAGTATTCCTAAAAATAAACGATTAATCAATAACAAGTGGGTTTTTCGTTTGAAAAGGGATGAAAACGGAAACATTGAAAGATATAAAGCTAGATTAGTAGTAAAAGGCTGCGCTCAAAGAGCAGGATACGATTACACAGAAACTTACGCTCCCGTTGCCAGGTTAACCACTCTAAGAACTCTTCTATCTACCATTGCACAGGAAGATCTCATAGCTTGTCATATGGATGTTAAAAACGCATTTTTACACGGTGAACTTGAAGAGGAAATATTTATGAAAATCCCAGATGGTTTTGATAGTAAAAATGGATCTGTTTGTAAACTCAAGAAAGCGCTATACGGTTTGAAGCAAGCACCAAGAGCTTGGAATAAAAAAATAGACAGTTTCTTATCAGATATCAATTTTAAAAGATCAGAATTTGACAAATGTTTATATATGATAAATTCTGATAATATTCGAATTTTTCTTATTCTTTATGTTGACGACATGTTAATTGCAGGAAACAATGAAAGTAAACTGAATGAAATAAAGGATGCACTCAAGAATAGATTTGCTATGAAGGACTTGGGAGAGCCAAAAACATTTTTAGGAATTAGCATCGAACGAACTGACAGAGGACTTCATTTAAATCAACAAGTTTATTTCAACAGAATCCTTGAGCGTTTTAATATGCAAGACTCTAACCCTACCGATACACCTATGGAAACCACATTTATATCTACCAATAATGACGAAAAATTTCAAGATAAAAAACCTTACCGTGAACTTGTTGGATGTCTTATGTTTGGGATGCTGGCTACAAGACCAGATTTAAGCATAGCTGTAAACTACTTCAGCAGATATCAACACGAACAAAATGAAACGCTTTGGAAAGGTCTTAAAAGAATACTGCGATACATTAAAGGAACAATCGACTTTGGTTTACTTTATGAAAAAAGGAAAGAAGGAGAAGAGGAGTACCTAACATGTTATGTTGATGCAGATTTTGGAAGTGAAAAGGACCGCAAATCAACATCTGGTTTTCTTGTCAAGATTTGCAGTAATGTTATCTCTTGGACCACTAAAAGACAGACTTCGGTTTCACTTTCATCAACTGAAGCGGAGTATATTGCTTTAGCATCAGCAACAGCCGAATTACTCTGGATGAAAAACTTACTAGAAGAAATCAAGATTCTTTACAAACCTAAGCCTATGATATACGAAGATAATCAGTCGGTAATACATTTGCTTTCTAAGTGGGAACATAAAAGGCTTAAGCATGTGGATATTAAATATAACTTCGTTCGTGATTTATTTGAGAAACAGATGTTCAATATTAAATATATTAACACAAAGAACCAAATAGCAGATATCCTTACGAAGCCGCTTCCAAAGTTCCAGTTCATCAAGCTCCGTGAAAAACTGAATTGTATTAGTAAAACTGTTTTTATTAAGACTAATTCAGAAATCCAATAATTATTAAGTTGAAGAGGAGTGTTGGAAATAACAACTTAATCTATTTTACTTTTATACTTGTTCAAATTTAATCACTTCTTCTTTGCTTTTTATTTTTTCTTTCTATGTAATTATTTTTCAACTATTTTTCATTCTAAATTAAACTTTCGTACCATCAAGTCGTTTCTTTTTTTTTATTACACACAAAACTTCACACAAACCTTATCCGCAACACCTACTCCCCCACTGGTAATCAACGAAAATATTCTCCTTGACATTGCGTCCCAATTGGAAGACCTTAAGGAACATATAAAGGAAACCCAGACGGTCATCAAGCGAACTTTCGAAGACCTGAACATTGCCACCTCCAAAGACCTTGAACCACTCCCAAGGCCTTAATACAATACATCTATTTTAGAGGAAATTTTGGACGCCTGCGATGACGCTGCAGATACCCCAGATGTTCCTCCGTCTCCTCAAGATCTTCTTTCCTCTTCCTCCCTTGAACCTACTATTAATCGTTTTGGAGCCATATGGAAGCAATCGGAGTGGAACAGCAGATTAAATAAAATCAAGGAATATAACAACGCAACGGATCTAACCAACCCCTTCATTATTAAGAACGTTCAGTCTTATAGTCTTATGCCGACTCGAAGTGGATCCGCAATTATTTGAACAATCACTATGGTATTAATTTATTGAATGTTGTTTATAAATCTAAGAAACGTAGTAGCTCCCAATCCTTTGTAATAAATATCCCTAACAAATACTAAAAAACAACAGCAGAAGGCGATTCGATTTCAGATGCGCTCAGCACGAGCAACTTACTGGTCTGGACACTGAAAAAGAATTTTGTATTGTGGATGTGTAGGAGACGGCCCGACAACTTCTATAGTAACATATTTAAGAATACGAAACAATGCTGCATGCAGCATTCCGAAGGAAGGTGGCGAAATATTACTTTACGTAATACGAACAGAACAAGCGATTTTTCTCCTAACCCACCTTAGGAAACATTTTTGTCGAACCTTCAAATACACTAAGGGTGAACCAACGATCAAGTATTATCAACAGCGTGCTATAAGAAAAGGATTCAAAGTAACTTTGCACTCGAATACGTTTTACACAATTGCAATCGCAGCCTAAACATTGTGTACACAGGTTAAAGAGCACGAAGTGCTCTGAAAACGAAGTGTTTCAATTCGTCCAGTGCCAAAATCGCAACATCCGCACTGTGCTATTCTCACCCGTTCCATTTGACCTAAGAAAACGCCATTACTTTGTTCACGTATGAGGTAGAGTAGATTTCTTTTTACACTCAGTCTTCGCGAAGAACAGTCGTATCATAAAAGACTTAAATAAAACTATAAAAGTGGCCGTATGCGTGTGTGCGTATAATATTATAAGCGAAAGAAAAAGAAAAAAAAAAGGAAAAAGGGAAATCAACCCAATAGAAAAAAAAGTTAACCTAATCGTGTCGTCAGCACTACCTGTGGTTTTTTTTTTTTTTTTGTTTTATTGCGGTCGGCCGAGAAAAAGTAATTCTCGAACGAGAGAACAATACAAGAAATTCCACGAGGTATCGTATTTGTGAGTAGGTAAGAATATACAGTGGAGGTAATACCACAGGTATTTTAAACTTGAAACATTGTATGTATCTGTAGGTTACTGGAAGAAAAAGAAAACGATCGGTGTCGAAGAAGACGACCTATGCCCCCCCCCCCCCCCCCCTCTCTGAATGAGGTGGTACACTCGAAAAGAAAAAGGAAAAGGATAGAGTGGTTCATTCAAAAAGAAAAAAAAAGGGGAAGGAAAAGGAATAAGGGTTTCAAACAAAAAAACATTAACTATCGGTTATTAGATATCGGGCTCCACATTTTTTTATGTGAAGATGGTACATTCTGAGTCGCACAACACCTGAGACTAAGGCCTGGAAAAAAAAGTAACACCGTCCATTAGCTGGTGACAAGATCCCCCCCCCCCCATCGACGAGCAAAGCATGGCATCCAGCAGGCCTAAGGTCACTTAAGCGGTGGACCCCCTCTCGGCCCCAGCCTGGACGGGCCAATGGGTCTGTAGACATAGGTCCTAGAGGTAGGGAGAGTCGGAGGGAAAGATTTCGAGGAGAGAGTAGACTTCTGAAGGGGCTTCCAAGTTGATATTTGTGTTGAGATCTTTTATGAATCTCGGCTGATCGTAGTCGGCCCTTTTTTATTCAGTAAATCAACTGCCACAGATGAATTTCAGTTTTCTCGATCGGGCGACGATTGGTAAAGGAGGACCAAGTGAGATAAGGTTTAAAGGTTTTCGTTTAATCGTTGCTAGGTGAAGAACATGTAAGTGAGCGGGACATGTTAGAAATTTTTATACTATTATGAAGATAGTAAAGCTCTCTCTCTCTCTCTTATATATATGTTAACGTGGCAGAGGGTAATATATATATGGAGATGGACAAATAAATAAAAGGAAGAAGTCGAAAAGAAAAATATACGTTACAGATGTAAACATACTGTCTAAGCGAATAAATTTTATGTAATGCTCGTAGTACGAGATATGAGAGATTTAATTGTTTTTATTTGACTCCCTTTTACAAAACAGTAAAAAACTTAATTGATGTGAAAATAAATAACACAGCTGGTCTGTGAAAATAAATAACACAGCTGGTGATACAATTAACTGTAAGAAAACAGACTGTGTAAGCACAGCTGACAAAAAGAGGTGCTGGGAGCAGATAACAAATGAGTTTAATGCTTTCAGCAACTCTTTTAGAACAGCAAAAAGCCTCAAAAGTTTTTATCAAAATGCGAAATCGCAATGGCAAGTTCTGCAATTGCCATTTGAGACACGTTTCACAATTCGAGAAACTGTTGGCTGCGAAACTCCAAAAAGGTCACCTGTCACAATTTGAAAGCATGCAGTTGGATAAAACCGGAGTGCTATCAAAATATGAGTTTGCACTGACACTGGATTCTTTGGTGAATACCACCCTAGATTCGACCAATTCCAAATTGTCGACGACAGGTACTTAGTCCTTAATGTGCCAAAAGTTCATAGCCATGACCCGTTGGCATTCGAAAGACAAGTAATTAGTGCCAATAATTACATAAAAGACAAGGCAAGGGAGAGCTTGCCACCCAGTGTCATTATAAGAGATTCGATTCGCGGAAATTGATTGCCGGCCTTACCTCCCGTCGAACAAGGCTCAAGGCAAAAAAATTAAAAGAGTGCGCGCCGCGAATATCCGGGAACCTACCAACATCAATGAGATCGAAATACCGAATAACGTTCGGTTCATTGATAGGGAGTTGTTTGTTTTGGACGAAGTGACGTTTGGAGCGGAGAACCATTGCCATAACATCCTGCTCGGCACACCCAGCTCTCTCAAACTGTTGGGCGAAGATGGTTGATGGCACCTTTGCTTTTGTGCCCACACTGATGCAGCAGCTTTTCTCCATCCATGGATATTTGGATGGGGTGGTTGTGCCATTGGCATTTTGCCTTATGACACACAAGACCAAGGAGGCATATGGCCAGGTTTGGTTCAGCCTCTTTAAAGCTGCTGCCGACGACAGCATCCATCTTAGCCCGGAGCGAGTCATTTCCGACTTCAAAAAAGCTATTGTCTTAACAGCAAAGGAGTACATGCCCAGTACAAACTTCCGAAGCTGCAACTTTCATTTTGGGTAGATCATCTGGCGCCGCATCCAGAACATGGGATTCCACAGGAAGTACGCCACGGAGGAGGCGTTTTCCCTTGAAATGCGGATGCTGAAGGCATTGGCGTTTGTGCCCTCGGTAGAAGTCCTGGACTATTTTAATTCGTTCTATGCTTCGCTCCGCCACTGCGAAAGCAAGGAAGTGGCAAAGTGGTTCAAGTAGAACTACGTACAGCGGTCAGGAAATCGTTCACCTTCCTACTTGCCAATTAACATTTTGGTGTGTTGACCCGTGTGTAACTGGAGAACCCAGCTTTCCCAGGACGCAAAATAACGTGGAGGCTTGGCACAGGCGCCTTAAAGTGGTGGTAGGGAGATCTTACGCTGGGCTCTACAAGCTTGTCGGTGACCTAGGCAAGGAGGTCATTGTCGGCAAGCTTAATGTCGACAGAGCGAGGATGGGTGAGGACCTGTGTGATATCCTGTGCCAAAAAAAAAAATAACCAGCCAAAGTACCTCGCACAGACAAGGGAAAGTAGCAGTAACAGAAAGTAAAAGTCGTACTTCACCAAAGACCAGTATCCTGAGGAAAAAACAAAGCTTTGAAATCCAGAAAGTTTCCTGTCACAAAAGAAAAATAGAGTTTATTTTAGTAATAACGTATTTTAAGAAATTATATAAAATTATTGATAAGAATAGTATCAGAAGTGGGATTGTAACATGCTCATTGGTGATGAATGATCGAGATTCCAGTTTGCCTTAAATTTTTTTTTTTACATGTATATGTAGATCTACAGTACTGTAGATCGATTTACAGAGGCAAATTCTAATATGGTATCAAGTTGTCAGGGTATTTTAATTGTCGAGGTGAAAATATTCCGCGTTTTGATCCAGATGATCGTAATCAAACAGCGTTAGAGTGGTGTATCAAAATAGAACAGCTACAGTCTGTTTATCACTGGACAGGGGACCAAACGGTTTATTATGCGATGGCAAAACTACGGGGAAATGCAGAAACTTGGTATAGAGGGCTTAAGTCGGTGAACTATAGCTGGTCGGAATGGAAAGATAAAATTCAAGCTGCTTTTCCTGTAAAGAAAAGGTATTATCAACTACTTGAAGAAATTATGCGTCGTTAGAAGAAAATTAACGAGAATTTCAGCATATATTTTTGTGAAAAAAAAGCATTGATAACGCATGTGAAATCAAAGGAACTAAGGCCGTGTCGTACTTGATTGGTGGAATCGATGATAATATGACAAGGATTGGAGCTGAAGCAGCACAGCATAAAACACCAGAAGCGTTACATGAATATATCTGACAGGGCAGTCCGCACACCTTATAGCTTTAATGCTCCTAAATCAGATCTCATTGTATCAAAAATCACGATATGGTAACCAAGAACAACAGTGTCGGTAACGATAAACAACCACTCAAATCTGGACAGTCTACTTGTTTTAAATGTGGAAAAATAGGACATTTTGCCAACAAATGTTTCAGTAAAGGAGGAGAAAAGGTGCAAAATATGTGGCGACCGAGGGCATGATGAATGATGCGCAAGCGAATGATGTGTCCACGTGGCAAAACAAATCCAGAATCATAAATAGTTGCATGACTTGAACATGGCACCAGCCTGGAATTTCATCAAACAACAAATACTTTCGAAAAATTTTAATAAATGGTCAACCATCACGGACATTCATTGATTTCGGAAGCACATGTACTTTAATAACAAAAAAAGAAATCCAGGCACTAAATTTGGAAGTTGATTTTCAAGATCGACGTCAACTTAATGAATACGGAAACGGAAGAACGCAAAGCATTGGTAACTTTAACCTAGAAATTGATGACGTCTCAGTACCTGTGTGTAAGAAAGTCAGGTAAATTGAAAGTAGGGAGTAATTAAAATTGTTTATCGGGTACTGATTTTATTTATAAGAAACTTATTCTTACTGTTTGGCAATGCCGAAATATTTAAACGTATGCCAGTTATTTTGTGTTAGATACACAACTCTTTTCCTTGTCATGGTCATTCTGTATTCTGGTGTGATCGTGAAAGGAAGCAGATTGTGTTTTGTGCATACTTACAAAAAGGAAAAAAAGAACAAAGATTAAAAAAAGAAGACGAAACAAATTTTAATTCTAAAGTCACCTACCAGCTAATGACTTACAGTTTTTTAATCCGTAAGTCACTTAACAGGCTGTTAATAAAATTATTCTAATTCATAAGTCACTTAACAGGCTGTTAATAAAATTATTTTAATTCATAAGTCAGTTACCGACTTTAGAATTATTATTATTTAATTCATAAGTCACTTGCTAGCTTATGACTTGTGACTTATTTAATTCATAAGTCATTTCCTAGCTTCTGACTTGTGACTCATTTAATTCATAAGTCACTTCCTAACTTATGACTTGTGACTTATTTAATTCATAAGTCACTTGTTAGCTTATGACTTGTGACTTATTTAATTCATAACTCACTTGCTAGCTTATGACTTATGGTTTATTTAATTCACAAGTCACATACTAGCTTTTGAATTATATTTTTTTTAATTCATAAGTCACCGACTAGCTTGTGAATTAAAGCCAAGAGTTAAGCTAAAAGTGATTTAAGCCTTTGCAACCCTGATTATTATAAGTGATCGGTCGTTTTTAATTGAGAAATCATAAACTTAACTCGCATGTCATATTGCTTGAGGAAGAGGAAGTAACACAACGTTGCACTGTTCGGAGACAGTTAAGAGAACACTCTAATCCTTTGGAGTTACCTGAACCACAGTGAGAATGAAATAGTATTTTTAATTTCATTTACCTACTCCTAATTGTAACCAATTTTTAGATTTCAGCAGCTCTATAGAATAAACAAGGCGTGTCAGACCCCTCAAAACATAACCGGTTTAAAGAGCTGGAATTCGAAGGCCCTCTCAGCCAGTTCACCAAACCAAAACGAAAAAAACCCGACGAAGAATTACCAGAAATGCCCAAAATAACAAACAACGAAGACAACCTTTATCGCTTTTGTTGTGCAATGACTAATTCAATTTCAGTTGTTTCATCTTGAGAAGTAGATGAATTTATTTCATCAGATACAATTTCATTATTTTTTTAAAGTGTTGGAACCTAATGAATGAAGTATAGATGTATTATGAAGAATTGTTATTAGATATAAAAATTGTTATTAGATATTAAAATCTAAGAATAAAAATATATCTTTTACCGTAATGGCGTACCAAAATAGACGTCCCAGACCAAGGGATGTTGAACGAATGAGGTCGTTCAACGAGGACAAGTTGAACCACCTGTATGAGGATGGTGGAGGATGGAGCTCCCGCATGCGAAATGAAGATTCGTACCAACAAGCGGTTGAGAGAATGAGGTCACCGCCCCAACCCGCAGTGAGTGGAAGACCACCACAGGGCAGGCGACCCCCACCCCGGCGGAAGGCTCCGGAATATATACCTCCAACTGTGGAGACACCACCACGGGATGAACTCGTGATGGCGGGAAATCAACGAGGAAGTAAGCCTATAAAACGCACTATTGCTCAAAATTTTGAGTTTGCAGGCTACATTCCACTAGTTAGACAATGCTATGACCGCATGGCAATTGAAGACCAACAGCTATCCCGCATACTACCCTTCTGTATCTTCCAACACGCGATGGTCGAATTTTTAACCGCGTACCTGTTACATCAGGCAAAGTATACATTGAAGCTAACTGAACTGCAGACTGCCATGGATCCACTGGCTATCATAGATGCGGAGAAGATGAACATTCCTACTCCAATTTATGACTATATCTGCGGACTTGGACCAACAATAACACCAACCGGAGACAAAGTGTACTGGAATATTCCAGATATAGCAGTTCCCAAACTCACCACGACTGTTGGAAACCAACAGCTAAGGCCTGGTACCTTTGGTGGAATTACTGTGGAAAACCACAATAGTTATGAATGCTATATAAGCCCTTATGTTACTTCAGAGTATATAAGAAGGACCGGTGATGTAACTCCTACAACCAGAGTACTGGAATGGAATCCCTTTCCAGCAGGGTGGTTCCCAACGAATGGAGTAGCAACGGAAAACCTTTTAGGTTATAGGGGCTGCTGCGTAAAATCGGAGGTCGCAGTAGCCATTGGGTATCCTAAGCGGATACATGGGTGGGCTAAACCTCCAAGGGTCACTACCATCATAGACCCTCCCCTTCGGATGTGCACCCTCTTACCCTTCAGGGTTTCAATTCGGCCCTTCTTCTAGGAAATAAAATTGGCATGAATATTTTTTTTCGTAACACCGTTCAGCTCTGTGGTTGCAATAACAAATAAAGTTTCCTAAGGGATTCGATATTTTGTATTACTATTGCTCGAGGTGCAGTTTAAAGTTTGTAGCTATTTAAAGTGAAGTGAAAAGTGATTTCAGAGATAATAAAAGCTGAAAGTGCAGTGCGAATATACGCTTAAGAAAAAAACATTGAAGTGAATTTGGTATTTGTGGTAAAGTGCGTTGCATTTAGCGAATGACTTTTTCTAAAAGTTCAAATCGTTAATTCTGTACGCAAATTTATAATTTTATTTTATTTCATTTTATTAACTTTTATTTCAACAGCCTTTTTTTATGGTAATACTTAAACATTTAATTGAATTTATTATTGATCGTACTACACATTTTTTTCATTTCATAACATCTATTATTATTAATTTTATTATTAATATAGCGTTGTCTATCTTTATTTGCAGTTATAGTACTGAATTTTTATATTAGTTTTTTTTCAATACGTATTCGAATTTGAAGTTTGGTGTAATCGGGTGTATTTAAATTAGAAAAAAACGTTATTAAAACAACTAACTTTCGTGCGATCGGGATTGCTTGAGTCTAAAAGTTTTTAAAGTGTGTGGTGTTTGACAGTGCTGTGCATATTGCAGTGCAGTGAAAATTATTGAAAAGTGTTGTTTGTGTGCATTTTTATCAATCGAAAGGTGCAAAGTTCTGTAGAAGTGTAATATTTAAGAAATTTATTATTTTAAGTTAATCTTACTATAAACTATATTGTAATTTTTTGTAACTATTTTTTTCATTTATATTACAATTAAAAAAACATATTAATACCAACGTTATTAATTATTAAATTATTTTCATCAGTTTTTCAAAATGGTGAGAAATTGCTCCTATCGCAATTGCGACGCAACTAAGGAAACCCATCCTACTGTGTCCTTCTTCTTAATCCCTTCGGATCTGGCTGAAACATGGCGGTATTTTAGACATTCAAAATGTTGCAAGAGTTCTCTCATTCTGCGAATCGCATTTTTATGCAAAAGATTTGCTTGTGAGAACTTTTGACAAACGGTTGAAAAAAGAGGCGCTACCGATGTCTTCAACATCGATTTGTGGCTGCACAGAAACTCTTTGCGACGAGTCTTGCCGCTTTTTAATGCAGGATTCACTCATTAGAGAACCCACTTGGACGGTAACGTCCCGGAGTCTCAACTTAACGTTCGATACTCCAGAAGCTCCTATACAAGCTGCTACTACTTCCGTCTTTTAATAGATTCAAGAAGCTTTCGTATAAGCTTTCCCCATGCGGCTCCCTTGAAAACCTGGCATCGTCCGCGACCCGTAACTTTGCCAGAGATTTTTCTCTAGGAGAAGTAGATCTATCCGTTCCGATCTCTCCTTCTCAATTACCTTCGCCAGGATACTACTCGTATTCCCTTGGCAATGAGGATTCTAACAATCCAATAACCCCCTCCCGTCTTGAGTCAGGGTATTATGCCTACGCCCATAAGGCAAGGTCTCATATGATATCGAAGCGCGCAATAGCTCGCAATATACTTAAAAGATTCGACCGAAGAAGTTCGAACTTTTGTGTCAACACAATGTTTCCATCAAGAACGTATAAGCTGGAAACCAGAAGAAAAAGATTTGTATTTAAAGATACATTACAAATCGCCAGCTTGCTATGTCCATCTATTGGAAGTTGGATTTAAAATGCCAGCGGTAAGGACAATTCACCGTTGGCATTCGGAAAGACGCCAACGAACAGGATTTACGCAGGATCTAGCAGATATGCTAACAGCAAAGGCCAAGGATAATGACTGATATGGATAAAAAATGTGTTCTGCTCTTTGACGAGATCCATATAAAAAAAGAGCTGGAGCTCAACACAAAGGATGATTTAATATACGGGCTTCAAGATTTCGCAGAGTTTGGACGGAACAACATAATAGCCTAAAAAGTAATGGTGTTCACCCTCAGAGGTTTGAACAAGAACTGGAAGCAAACCATTGCTTGTTACGTTGGAGCCCCGAATGGAGAAATGCTCTCGAGGATGCTGCCCACACTGATAAAATCAGTAATGGACTGTGGTCTAGACATCGTGGCAACATCATGTGATCAGGGACCCAACAACATTTCGGCATACCAAAGACTTGCACCCGAAATGGCGCAGAAGCCATACATAAAAATAGCAGAAAAGAAAGTGTTCCTGCTTTTCGATTATCCTCACCTTTTCAAGAGCGTGCGCAACATTCTCTTGAAACACAAAATACAGATTGGCAAAGATTAGATCGACTGGAATGTCATAAAGAAGCTATATGAGGAAGACTGTCAAGGGGTCTTCCAAGTATGCTTCAAATTAAGAAAAGCTCATATTGAGCCCAATGACTTCGACAAACAATCAGTAAGGTTAGCCACACAAATTTTCAGCAATATTGTTTATTCTGGAAATTATTGTGCGCGCTTAAATCCAACTGCTACAAAACTCCTGAAGAGAGAAACAGGTCGCATTGTCAACAGCTACGTTCATTAAAAAAATTTATGACAACTTCAACACGACCCAATTGTATTCAAGAAATCCCAACAAGGAAGTTGTATCAGACTTTACTGATATACTGGATGGGCTAAGAGAAGCAAGACAATGGATATCCAACTGGAGGTCTAGCAGCAAAGTTACAATTCCGCCGTGTTTCAAAGGACTGCAACAAACTTTGCTCGGAATAGAACAAATGTGGGAACACATAAAAAGCGATGAGCAAAAGTATCTTCTTCTGGCTCACCTCAATACAGACGTCGCAGAAAATTTATTTTCCATGGTGCGATCAAACAGAGGATCTTACGAAAGAAGCCCTTCCACATTGAGGCTGATAAGGAATATTAAACTTATCATGTTCCACAACTTCAGCTCAGCAAAAACTTCCGGATTTGAAGATGCTGGAGCTGAAACTATGTTAAAAGACGAGGAATCAAGGTGCAGCCAGAAGAAAAGAGAAGAAGATGCTGAACATAATACGAAGGCGCCTTTGGAAGAGGATTTAATTGGGAACTTGCTACGAAATATAGAAGCTGAAGAAAGCAATGATTTCGATGACGACGAATTTGATGAGGAGATGGAAGGCACTCCAAAAACAGTCTATAATAATTAAAGAGATAAAAGATAACAGTGCCGATTTGATTAAGGGTGACCAAGTAATGAGTGAGCACTCCAACTCAAATGTTTACACAAGCGCAAAGAAAAGGCAGAGAGCAGCAGCGCTTTCTATGCGGGCTTTGCAGCAAAAAAAACTGGAAAACAAACTCAAGTGCAAGGAGTGCAATGAGTTTATGACGGACAAATTCAGTAAGGAAAGAGAGGCTACTTATTTGATAGAATTGAAAGCTTACAGAAGTGCCAACAATAAATCGGAATTCGGGTCACTTACTGTTCCATCAGTCGGCCTAGAAAGAATGGTTAGATCCAAAGAACATTTTGACAAAAAATTCCATGAAACGATGCATTATGAAAACATAATTGCATACTGGGTCGCGGAACTGAAGGCCCAAAAGAACTTGGCAACAAGCTGCCCAACGGGGGACCACCTGGATGAGATACTGCGATTTATAGTCATCGGACTTATAAAATTCGCGTTGCGCAAAATAAATAAGGAAATGGGCAATAAATCAAATAAAGTGTATGTTTCAATTAAAAACTGAGTGTTACCAAGTGAAAAATTATAGAAACAGTGATAGTGATAAAGTGATAAAGTGATGAAGTTATAAAGTTATAAAGTGATAGAGTGATAAGAATTGTGATACGAAAGTGATCAAAGTAATTCAGTTGTATAGTTCTATATTTAAGTCTGTTATACATTATATTTCTTCTGTATCTAGCAACTGCTTTGTATGTTCCTTCGCAATTTTTATAACTTTTCTTTGCTTTTTTTTTTGGTTTTGTTATATGCATGTGCAATACTAAATATAGTGCAGTATTTTTTTTACTTTTTTTTGCTTAAGAATTCTTATATCCTTTGTTATTTGTTATTTTTATTATTTTATTGATTTTGAATAATTATTTTATAAGAATCTGCTTTTAGTAATTAAGTGCATGTGCATGTTGTTCTCTAAAGTACTGGAGAGCTGTAGAAAACGCCACTTCGGTGGTCCTAGGCTCAGTGAAAGGAAAATCTCTATGTGCACCTCCTCGAGGTAGAGAGCGGGTAACGCTAACGCACAAGGGGACCGAACAGCTGCCGGAATAAACAGCCAACCCAGCGTATAGATCGAGATGAATATTTCTTCCTCAAAGGTATGAAGAGAGCCCAGGACGAAGCCAAAGCAGAGATGTCTGACACACTGGAACAAAAAGTTAAAGACTTGATAAGCTCACTGTCTCTGCATAGTTCCTCTATGGAGGACATAATAAAAACTTATCATAGCTCTGCCAATTCTCTCGCCAACAACGCAAATCTACTAATCTCTCAGTTAACCAAGGGAGTCGAGATGCAACAGACACACAAAATAAAATCTGCATCCAAGGTCCTCTCTCTTTTCCAACTTGATACCTGGTACTCTATCAACAACGGATCAATCAAATTTGAAAATTTTGACCCAGAGGGCCCAATTAACCAAGTTGAAGAGATTCCTGGTCATTCTGGACTCATCAGAGCTTTCTGCAAGGTCCTGTTCGCCAAAGGGATTAGACATCTAGTAAATTATGGTCCAGTAAGACTAGATTTTGCAGTCAGTTTATATCTTGCTCAACGAGGAGAGAAAAATTCTTTCTTCTCTAATCTATCAGAAGAAGATAAAATTAAAATCTGTCTTGAAGAAGGGCAAAAATTGAAATTGAAATTGAAATTGACAGCATGCTTAGATGCAAAGACTTAATTGGAAATCTTAATGTTCGTTTTATTCTTTATTTTTTTATATGTATTCATTCGTGTGGTGGCTTCCACACAAACCGACAAGTCGTGCTGAATGAAATCGAAAATTAAAAGTTCTGAATTAATATTAAAATAAAGTGTAACGACCCTGACTCTACTCAATAACAACACCGTCCTCAAACTGTCATTCCAGCCGCCCGCCATCTACTCTTCCAGTTTAATTTCCAGGAAGCCGGCTAAAGTCACGGCAGGAGTTAGTTGGATATAAAGAAGCATAACAAGTAGTTGAGTGTGTAGATTTGTATCGGTTGTAATTGTGGCAACAAATAAATAAGATAACTAAAAGTGACATAGGTGACAAGAGGTGACAAAAAAACTACCAAAAGGAAAACTTATAAAAGTGTTTTATTTAATATCATTGTTGCCGCCGTAAATATGAAGTATACAATCTATCAGTATGAGGGTTGGTAAAGCAGCACGCAGAGACACATAAAGTATTAACTTTCGAAAGATTTAAATCATAATGATGAAGATTCTATTATTTGCATTAACCATATATATGGTGCAAGCGGGAGAAATTATAGATGTTAGATGTTAGCAGGCCACCCCTTTGTCCTGCAGAAATACACGCATATCCACCACATCTAACTTCATCACATACTACATCACTGCCACGTCAGCAATCGTACCTAACTTCACACGCCGAAAAGTTACACGTCAGCAATTGTACCTAACTTCACAGGCAAAAAAGTACACGTCCTTAACCTCACTACATAAAAATTCATCATTCATTTGCGTTTTTCTCCAGTCGTGTTGCATTAATTTCACTTAAAGTAAATTTATTATTGTAAATTCATCATTTCATTTTGCGTTTCATTTGCGCTTTTCTCAAGTCGTTTGCAACACGTAAAAATTCAAGTAAAGTAAATTCAGTATTAAAGTATTAAAGTGAATTCATTACAAAGCGAATTCAGTACTAGTGTTGAAAACTTGGTTAATAACCCCAGTAATCAGACATGTAAGATCCTTATCATATCATTTATTGTATTATAATTAAATAACTTTCATCCAATAAAGGTTTTGTAACTAATTCCAACCAAATCGTTGAGTTTTTGTTAACAAAAGTCTGGCTGTTGGCTTCTTGCGCCAACATTAGAGATGGTTTAATTAAGATACCAGATGGTTATAAATGTAATATAACGGTGAACGGTATTGACATGGGAAAGAACATAACTGGAATTATAAACGGATTATACTTTGGACTTATTAAATATGACTGTGGTAATTTAACTGGTATTTTGATTTCTAAATTGGAGTGCAAAACTTGTGGATTGTTCTGTAATTATAACCAGCTAATAGTTGGTTGTGAACAATATTGGGGGCCTTTCTCTGTTGGCATTTTTATTGGCTTGTTACCAGTTATTATCATTTTGCTATTGTTTAGACATATAATCAACAGTCTATTAACACAATTAGTAGAGAACATTATTTACAAGTATAACAAGTATATGGCAAAAAACAGCAAAAGAAGGTACAATCAATTGAAATGAGAACAGGCATCAAAGCAAAACCTTACAACACCAAGTCCAAATATGTAGGAAAGATAATGCATAAAAGGGAAGTGAATGATCCATCTTACATTGAATTATAGAAACATAAGAGGATAGGTTCAAGTTCTATTGCTATAGATATAGATGAACCCACTGCCCCATCTTGTTCACAATCACCACCTGAAGTACCACCTAGGAATGAAAATGTATACGGACAAACTACAAGGCCAGCTAATAAGTACCCAAGTTTAACTAGTTTGGCAGTTGGTGCATTGTTAGTATCTAGTACTATACAACCTGGTAACTGTAGTGATAACACATTGTTTATATACTCAAATGGAAAAGTGTGTGATTCAAGCAAGTGTGTTGACTCAGGTATGTATGATATACCACTTATCTGTTATCATATGTTATCATGGAAGATGCAGTGCAACGGCTGCAACTGAAGAAGAGGAAAACATTTGCATCAGTAACTGGTTTGGGTTCAACTAAAGCTGGAACTGCGACAAGTAAAGTGGAACTGCAAATAAAATCGATATATCCTTCGACATTTCAAACATGGGCAACATTCCTTGTACTTCCGAAGCTAACAAAAGTACAACCGGACAAGTCGTTCATTGAGAAAAGATGGGACCACATTGAACATCTTTCTTTAGCCGACCCGTCATACAACAAAACAGCAGCAATAGATGTATTAATTGGAGCAGACGTTTTTCAAGACATAATTATCGACGGAGTAATTAAAGGCAACCCTGGCTCTCCGATAGCTCAAAACACGAAGCTAGGTTGGATATTATCTGGAAGTATCAATCAAACTAGCAACAACGAATCATCAACCTGTCATATTACAAATGTTGAGCTCAATGACCAACTTAAGCTGTTTTGGGAAACAGAGGAGATACAAGAAAAAACTAATTTGACGATGGAAAGTGAAAAGTTATAGAAACAGTGATAGTGATAAAGTGATAAAGTGATAGAGGGATAAGAATTGTATGTATAGTTCTATATTTTAGTCTGTTATAAATTATAAGGAAATTCGTTTCAAACTTTGTTTAAACAAGGACAAAAACTGCTTCAGTCTGTTTCAGCTATATTATATCAGATTAGCAAAATTAGTTAGGTCATTGCATTATTGTTGCCCATATGGAACTAAATAAAAAAAAGAGTTTTTCTCTATTAATTTTACAATTTACCTACATTTCATATGTTCTAGACTCTAGACCCCACTATGTTGTAAGATTTTTCTTATTAAAAAAAAAAGAACTAGCTTACTGCAACATGAACCCTAGCAAGTTACCAAAACTGAACTCCTCTGTTGTCATGGACAATTAACAGTACAAGAATACGAGTTGTCGCACTCAATAGCTTAGTAGCTCTTCCAAAACAATGTTTCTTTTATTGTTGCAAAAAAGCAATTTTGCTGAACCCATATTTTTCACAAAAATAAAAAATTTATGACCGATCGTTCACAATATTAACGTTAATACCTAAAAGCAAATATAGTTTCCCTTCGGCAAGCATTCAAATAAATTAATTCCACTTACCAAGGTAAAATTGAGCGGCTGTGTACTTATACTACATGTTAGGCGAAGCAATTTTACTGTAGATTTTATAAATTTGTTGTAGATGTATGATGAGTTGATGATGATGATGATAATGTTCCTCGGTGTTGTTGACGTTGTTATAATTTCTTAAAGAGGACTTCTTCTTTCAATTCATTGATTAAAGATGTATTAAAGTCCCATCGCTGTTTATATTGTCAGCTGGAGATTAGATTTAAGTTGAAGTTGATGGCGTCCAGTTATGATAGCATGGGCCACTACCGATTCCAACGTCTTGCATGGACCTTAGTAACGCAACAACCTTCATTAAACACAAAAGATAAAGGTTCCACTGTTTCAACTGTGTCAACGTTTTTGTGAGATCTTCCAAATAAGTTAGTTCCAACTTTCATTGCTGTTCTGTGTGAGGCCTGCAACATATAGTTCCAAAGATGGCCATCTTTGCTCAGATCATCATATATGGATCGATGGCATCCAAAACATCCTTAAGTAGAAAACTGTTAGTGTGTTTGAATGTATCCAATGCATTATCAACTGCAGCTTTTTGCGATTCAACCAGAAGTCCGCGCATCCAAAACATCCTTAATTAGAGCACTGTATGTTTGTATAAATCTATCCAATGCACTAACAGCTGCAGCCTTTTGATATTTAACCAGGAGTCCGCGCCGCTCAAAATTTTTTCATGGTGTGAATTCTCATCCGGCAAAATGTAATGAAAGGACGTTGCCCAGATCATATTTTCACGAAATCAGAGTTATGTTTCTCGGTGTTGTTGACGTTTTTATGATTTCTTAAGGAAGTGAATTATGAATTATTTTAGCTGTAAACTTCTCTTTCTTCTGATCTCCTTCTCAGTTTTAGTTTCAGAACTGTTGTAGAACTGTGTTTCTGACTACTTCACTGTGTTGATAAAATACATCTATTTAGGATTTAAGATCTTTTAAGTCTAAACCCTCTCTGTCTTTTGCAAATTTTATTGTTTTTAGGTGGCGTGTTGTTTTCCAATTGATTTAGAGTTGATTTAAGCATTAAACCAGAGGATTTATCGTCTTTTTTGGTGAAAACAGATCTCTTGGAACCGATTTTTCGCATTCTTTCGGACTTTTCCGCCAAATCGAAAGTCGTATACGAATTTTCTGCAAAAAAAAGAGGCACAAGAATTAAACAAAGCTCGAACTTCGATTTCCTACTAACAAGAAGACGGATATGCATTTACTAGCTTAGTAACAGAAAACAGTACATTGTGTGTAGTTTATAAGAAAAATCTGGGGCAGACCTACGACATACGTGATAGACGTGGTAATACTTCTTACGTTATCCAGAATTTCAGTATCACAATTTCTCTCATCAACATTTGAGCAAATTGAAATCAATAAATAAGCTGCAGCCTGATAATGTGTAATTCAAAGCGAATTTCGAAAGCGTTCCGAGCATAAACTTGTTCTTTTTTTGCCACCAGACCAGCGAAGCATAGGTTATAATGGGTGTAATAATAATAACAGTAAGAAAACGACATCGACGTGATAGGAAGAACAAAGCGAGCAGTAACTGGTGCATTCACTACTATGGAGTCAGCAGCAAGCCAAATGGGGCTGAAAATAAACGAGGAAAAGACGAAGTATATGCTCTCATCAACAAAAGTCCAATCCCACCACCGACTTGGTCAAAATGTCACCATTGACAGGTATAACTTCGAGGTAGTCAGTGAATTTGTCTACCTGGGCACTGCTGTAAACTCAGCCAACAACATCAGCGCTGAAATCAAACGCAGACTAAGGCCCTTATTGCGAGTGTCGTCTAACATTCGATGCGACAAGGGTCGAAAGCTTCGATAAATTTTCCTTTTGGTATTGTGTATCTCTATCGACAAGGATTTCTGTTACGGTGAATAATGAAAGTAGTTATTGTGAATAAATCCTATATTTAAGCATTTGAGTTAGTTTCAGTGATAGTCGAACGCAAAAATACAGACGATAACGACCGAATGCAAAATTGAAAGTATCGAACAATAAGAATACGCAATACCAAATTTCATTTTCGACGTTCGACTATCGACAACCGTCGTTTATCGATAGCCAAACGACACTCGCAATAAGGCCCTAACTCTTGCTAATCGCTGTTTTTTTGGGTTAAATAAGCAATTGAGGAATAAAGCCCTATCGAGAAGAACCAACGAGACACTATACAAAACACTCATCATCCCCGTCCTGCTATATGGTGCAGAAGCATGGACCCTCTCGCAATCGGATGAAGTCACTTGGAGTCTTCGAGAGAAAAGTTCTGCGTACGATTTATGGTCCTGTTTGCGTTAATCGGGAGACAACGTTTGGCGAAGAAGATACAACGACGAACTATACGAGCTGTACAGCGACATAAGCTTAGCCAGAAAAATTAGAGTCCAACGACTAAGATGGCTGGGCCATGTAGAGCGAATGTACATCAACGCTCCAGCGCGTAAAGTCTTCAACGCCAAACCAGAGGGAGTCAGAAGCCAAGGTAGACCTCATCTTCGATGAAGCGACCAGGTAGAAGGAGATCTACGCCAACTTGGACTGCAAAATTGGAGACGGCAGGCTAGAGATCGAGCCGGCTGGAGGGGTATATTGGACAAGGCCTAGGAGCATCACGCTTTAGTTGAGCCACCTAAAGTAAGTAAGTAAATTATACAATACTTTGGATAATCAAATGAAAATCAAACAAACTTCAATATTTTTAAAAGAAATGTGATAGATTTTGTTTTAAATACAAAAATCAGATATATATTTTAAAACATAACCTATCGTAAATGTAAATAGTTTAATCAAACTAAATAAATGAACTTAAACTTAAACTTAACCTCTTTGGAGATATTAATTTGAACATTATTAAGGGAGAGTTATTGGATATCAATAGCCGCGTTTTATTATTGATCTGATCCGGATCAGATCATGGGTTTATTAGCGTTACAACAACAAAGCGAAATCCTGCTTTTTATTTGGATCTATTTTTGTGATCTAAAAATTAGTTCTTCTATTTCACACAAGAGGAGACTTTTCATTGAAACGTTGGTATCATTTCCAATATTTCCAATAACAACAGTATTGCCACATGAACATTTTTATCTGTGTGAAATGAAATATGTTTTAGATAGATAGCGAGAAACTTCACATTTATTCATTTTTGTATAATACATGACATAATGAAAAGGTTTTACAAAACAAAACATATATTCGTGAAATTAATAAGAATTAGTGCAAAAAAATATATATTTGACAAAGTGCATGAGTATCATATTTCCCTAAAAAAAAAGAACAAAAAATTAACCATTGAAAAAAAAGTTCGTAGGGCAACTCTGCAGCTCTTTTGAAATGTCAGTTGAAAGAGCGAGTCTCTCACAACTCCCAACTGGAAATATGATGATCCAAAGCTGTTTTATTATCAAGATCTGATCCGGATTGGATCATTGTGATAATAAAACGCGGCTAATATTTGTGACCTGTGCTTCTTGATTGATTTAAGTGACAAGTATCCTCGTTTCCCTTGTTAAGAATGTCTAAGTTTGAATACATGAGAAGATCTAAAAGTGACTCACTTCTTTTGTTGATTATAATTGGCATCACAGCCAAGTAGCATTTGTCTTCTAATAGCGCTACAATAGCTAGCTGGCTTTTTTACCTCTTCCGGTGGTAGTATCCCCGGCAAAATAGGCTGAGGCTATTACAATGTATTGTAATCCTCTTGCCGTGGGGATTTCAGCCAGAACGGCAACGAGGTCTTTGGTGATGAGCTCTGGAATAGGAAGAAATTTAGTTATTTTATTATTAAGAAGAGCAGCTCGTGGTTGGAGGACATGGAACGAGCTAAGAATTGCATTGGAATTAGTATACACCAAATTAACAAAGGTGTTGAACTGGTCAAAATAAAATATAAGAAATTTTGATAAGGTTCAATATGGAAGATTTTAAACCGGTATCTACACCAAGTGAAAACTATCAAAAATGATCGAATAATTTGGTTTCGGATAAAGGCGAAGATTTGGAAAGAATAAATTACCAGGCGGCTTTTGAAAGTCTTTCATATCAGACACAAAGCACAAGACCTGATATAACATTTGCGGTCAATGATGTAAATCGATACCACACAACTTACGGGACAGCTCACTGGAGAGCAGTCAACGTATCATGCGTTACCTAAAGAGAAACATGAACCTCAAGTTAAAATATTCCATAGATGATCTCACTGATTGGCATGGATACAGTGATGCAGATTGGGCTTCGGACATAGACAAAAGACGATCGCGCACTGGATATATGTATATGTATTTAAATTGTCAAATTAATTTCATGGACAAGCAAAAGACAACCAACCATTGTCTTGTCAAGTACCTAAGTAGAGTATATGGCTATAGCATCAGCATTACAAAAGTCAATTTGATTGAAACTACTATCAGACGAACTCAACTTTTAAAAATTATTATCTGTTGAAGTATTTTGTGACCGATAACTCAACACATTGATATACGGTATCATTTCATCCGAGAACAAGTGATAGTACAAGTCGACATACAGGTGCGGTAGTGCTTTACTTTAGGGAAGGATTGTTTTGTAATACCTTTGAAAATTAGATTCAAGAGCTAAACGATTATCGAACTTAATTATATTTGGTGACTTTAATATAAATTTATTGGACAGTGAATACACAAGAGTTTTCTTAGATATTTTAATAATTAACAACTTAACTCAAACAATCACTAAACCAACCCGAATAACAAATAACACCAGATCATTAGTAGACTTTGTTAATTGTCCACTAGAAATAAATGTTTTATTGGATACAGCTCCACAATTAAATAAGCTACAAAATAGTTTATCATATTGTGTGTAAATAAACAAATAAAAGTAACAAGAATTACAGAAGCAAATAAATGGTTTACGAATGAACACCGATCGTAAAAATATAATAAGGTAAAACGTTACAAAAAGGCGACCATATCAAATAGACCAAGTGTCTGGGATATTTTATATTTATTTCTAATCAACGATTATTCCAGATGATAATCATAAATTCGGCTTGTTCACGAAATGTTTAATCCAAGGAATCTCTTATCAGAGCTTTTAATCAAAGATGTTGCTAACTTTTTCAGTTTGTTCAGGCTTGATTTTTGTTCAAATCACAGCTATCCCTTCAAAATAAAAAATTGTCAGGCTGACATATCACATAAAACATCTTTGTTAAATCAATAAGAATTCTTTGAAATGGATTAAGTTCTTCCATTGATTTATTGCATTATGTTTCTATGTACAAAAAAAAAGAAATTGTATTGTTATTTCAGTGCATCTGGAAATTGCAATTTGGGATTCTTGGGATGGTGATAAAACCGAAGAAGAGTTAAGAATTGATAATAGAAAGGCGACAATACAAACTGTTTCAAAGATTGCGCCATTGCAATAAATGGGACCTTTTTTTAGCGATTCAGATTACAGAAGCAAAATGTTGCAATTATTTTGGATTTAGTACGTCCGAAACTACAGAATAGAAGAAAAAGGCTATTTTTATATAACGTCACTGAAATTTCTTTGAAACAGTTTTTCAGAAGCATTTTGGGTAAACTTTATTAATGGTACAAAATAAAATGTCATATCTGCCCATAATTTACCATTCATTTTCAATAATTGCCAACATTATACACGACGAAAACAGCAAACTGAGCCATTACTGTTTACTATCAGCAGCTCGTTTTTGAAACTCATCTAAAATTGTACACGGTGGAATATCGGTTTCGAGGCGGCTTCCTACAATATCCTCTATAGCGATACCATTGTTTTAAGCAAGGAAAATATCAACGATAATACGACCACCTTTGGGTGTTTTCGCCATAGTCGTTTTGCTTTGGTATCAGCTGTGTTACTTTTTTCATCATCCTGAAGTGACATTGAATTTTAGTGTCTAGATCTTTTCTCTGTAGGGGCGGTTTGTGGTGGTTCTCAAAACCTTGACAGATTCAAAAAACTTTTTTGGGTCTCAAGTGTGACAACTTCGATTTGATTACTGGTGAGGACGACTTTAATGTTAGTTATCAAAACTCTGCTTCGTCACAAATGTTAATAAACAGCGGCCTTCATGTTTTCAGTCTGTCAGCTCATTGACTTGTTTTTAACAAACTCAATAAACAGAGTCGTAAGAAACGATCAAGTAAGACTTGCACCACATTTCATTTATGATCTCCTATTTTGCACCTTTGATTTTAATTTGTATGGTGATCCACGTGCAAGAACGGTAAGGTACAGATCATATAATAACATAGACCTTGAAGAAAAATACAGCAAAATATTGGTTACTTTGGTCTTGATGAAATGTATAACACCGCCGATAATAATTCAAAATTATCTGTTGTCAATAGGGCGACCACTGAAATGTATGAATGCTATGTGCCTGAAGTGACAAAAGTTTTGAAGCCAAAAAGTTGCCCATGGTTCTCAAACCAGATTAAATTGCCAATCCTGGAAAAGGAACGTTTCTTCAGGAGGTTTAAAATCAAAAAAATATCAATTTGTACATGCTCGTAATAAATAATAATGTTACTGCACTGATTCGATCCGCTAAACGTTCAAAATAAACAAAAATTTTAATGGAAAAATTTAAAGAATGTAGGAGTGCTTTCAAATGAAAACTGTGATTGATTCTTTGGACCCTCGGAGATCGCTGCAGTTTTGGTTTCAGCTTCATCTAACTTGTCCCCATTGGACTTACGGGCCCTTATTTTATTGGTTCTGGATTTTCATTCAGATGGATAACCAACATTGATGTTGAATGGGCGATTCGTTCAGTTAAATCAAACGCAACTGGTATGGACGATATGTCACCAAAATTTACTAATTCTTCTGTTTCTGATTTCATATTTTGTTCACCTTTTAATTACTGCATCTACAGTGTTCATTTTACGGAACCCGGAATAATGCAAAAATTGTACCCATACAAAAAAGCCTAATCCAGCCAACATTGCAGACTTTTGACCCTACTTATGGGTTGTCTATTTATCAAAATTCTTTGAAAAAATATTGGCTCAGCAGATTCAAGAGCACGTAGAAGTTCGCATATTGTTCTCGAAATAAGTTTCGTGGGAAGCGTAGTTGTGAATCAGCAGTATTGAAAGTAGCAACCGATATAGAAAAAGCATTAGACCAGGATGAAATTTGTATAATGTCACTATAAGACTTCTTTAAAGGCTTTGATTTCATTAATCACCCCATTCTTTTTCATAAAATAAAAAAACAATTTCAGTTTTCTGACTCTTCTATTAAGCTGATTCACCAGTACCTTTGGTCAATAAAGGTGTACCTCAAGGATCTGTATTGGGACCATTTCTATTTTCAATATTCATTAATGGTCTTCCAGATATTCATGAAAATTGTTGTGTGAATCTTTATGCCGATGATGTCATTATTTATTTCAAATAAAAGATAGGATTGATTGAAAATTGTGTAATGAGAATAAATGAAGATTTGTTAAATGGTAAACCCTGTTAAGTCTCTCGGAATCGTGTGCTCCCGAGGGGAAGTGTGTTCATTAAATGTTCCTCCCCTTGCTGTTAACGATGTAACAATACCTTATGTGGACTGTGTTAAATACTTAGGATTCAAAATAAAATAAACCAGAAGATGAGTTGTTATGATGCTACTTCTGACACCATCAAAAAAGTTTAAGCTGGACTGCGAAATTTAAGAGCCTCTTTACACATGCTCTTCCCAAACACGAAAATGCGTCTTGTCAAAAGCCTACTTCTACAGACGGTTGAATCTGATATAATGGTGCGTATATCTACACACACATGTGCATTATTTTTGGTTATAACTCCACTCCGAAAATGTGCTTCCAGATCTTGGTCTAAGAGGGTGTTGTTAAACTAGCAGTGTTCTAGGTCTCAAAAACATTTTGCTTTTTTGTATTTTTTTAACGTTGACGAATGACGCTCAAGCAAACGAAGAAACGGTCGAAGACTTCCGGATCTGAACGTGGAACGTAAGATACACCATTGCCCGGGCATAGGAAAGATGAAAAACTGCGACATCAACTATGATGACTGCCACAGACAATAGAAACAAACTTAATTGGGTGCGAATTTGCGAAATCTGGTTAATGCTCATATATAGTCCGCACAGCGGTTAAATTCGTCAAAGCAGAAGAGAAAGATGATGATAGACAGTTTCTACTATCTCAAAAAAAAAAAAAAAAAAAAAAAACGAACAATATGCTCAACGTAACTTGAAAACCGTAAAGACGTCCGAGCTTTCCGATGGGCCAATTTCGTCACGGACCACTACCTTGTACCCAAAATACAGATAGAGATATATTATTCAGAAAACGCGCAAACTAACATTGTGAAACGATATAACATCAGAAAGCAACAATCGGAAGAGATTAGAAGGGCCGAGTGTCCCTTCAACTATCCTCGAGTCCCATGCCACCAGCATTATGCAGAGAATACCAGTGGCGTCAGCAATTCCAAAAAGCCAACAAGGCATCAGAACCACAGCTTCTGATGTAACGGGTGATTTTTTAGCTGGTTTGGTTTTGGCAACTGGTTTTGACAGCTGACGTGTGTTTCGTACCTTGTGTCACTGTCAAACAGCTTCAGTTTGGTTTGCAATTTAACCATGGATCGTCTTACAAATGAACAACGCTTGCAAATTATTGAATTTTACTATCAAAATTCGTGCTCGGTTCGAAATGTTCATCGCGCGCTGCTTCCATTTTATGGTCGGCATTCTCGACCTTCTAAGCAGAAGATTTTGACCAAATTTCGCACCAAATTTACTTTGTTGGACATTAAACCACCAACACGTTTACGTACTGTGCGTAGTGAAGAAAATATTGCGGCCGTATCAGCTAGTGTGACAGAAGACCGCGAAATGTCGATTCGGTGCCGTTCCCAGGCCTTTGTTACAGCACTACGTGGAAAATTTTGCGGAAGGATTTGGGCGTAAAGCCTTTTAAGATACAGCTGGTGCAAGAACTAAAGCCACATGCCACACAGCACGCGAAACAATGGCGCAAATGCGAGGCGAGTTTGGTGAACAGTTAATTTCACGTTTCGGGACGGTCAATTGGCCGCCTTGATCGTGCGATTTGACACCATTAGACTATTTTTTGTGGGGGTATGTCAAGGCTAATGTCTATAGGGACAAGCCCGCTTCGATTGACGCACTGGAAGCCAACATTAATGCATTCATTCGTGAGATACCGGCCGATATGTGTGAAAGAGTATGCCAAATTGGACTCAGCGGATGGGCTACCTGAGACGCAGCCAACATTTGCATGAAATTATCTTTAAACATTAAATTGCAAGGTTCAAACTATCGATTCAAATAAATATTTCATTCATTTTTTCGAATTTAAAAAAAAAAGTTCTAAACCTCTTAAAAAATCACCCGTTATATGGTTTTCATCGGCCCCCAAAACAAGACTCATTTTTTTTTATATGCTTAACGCGCACGGCGCACATCAATGGGATATGAACGTTTTTGGCGACTTCAAATATGTAGTCATTCCAACGAAGATCATCGTCACATACCGAGTACTGACAGCTTTTCGGTTTCTTGGATGCAGATACCATTTATGGATAATGGCGATGGGGGAATGTTAAGCTTCAACGACAAGAGACAGCATTGAGTTTTCGAAGCATTGAATTCTACTCGGTTCATAAGACCCCATGCAACAATGCTGTCAAGGTCAGAATTCAATGAGCTTATCATATTCGATTCGTCAACAAAACAGTTGAGAAGATTAGAAGTTTCAGACAAGAGATCATTGATAAAAATGAGGAAGACAGTCGGAGACAAAAATTGTTCGACAAATAATGTAGGCAAGGCAGGAAAAGGTTTATGCAAAAGAGAACAAGGGCTGCTTTTCACCAGTACAATGAGATTTACAAGGAGAAAAAAAGGACACTGAGAGTTCTTTGTGAGGCTTCTTTGGTTTCAAACCGCAATAGTACTCAGCGGATCCAGGGTCTTTCCCAAAGGAGCTCGGAAACTTGGGCAGCGAAGGTCCAACCGTCTCTTATTTTTTGGAATTTGAAAAAGCATTCGACAGCGTATGGATTGATGCTGTCATCCGTAAACTCTACCTACTAAATTTTTCAGCTCCGCTAATAAAAATGATTTTTTCTTTTCTCTCCCACAGGAACTTCTTCCTTCAATTCGGAAGCGCAAAATCAGCCACCAGGGCCATCAGAGCAGGAGTTGCTCGGATCGAAACTGGAGCCATTCCTCTTCAACATGACGTCGGACCAGAACCAGAATACCCCAAGGGACTGCGAAAACTTACTTTACGTTGACGATTCTCTAACATACTGCACATAATCGTCGCCATCCATAGCTGCCCGGAGAGTGTAAACTCACATCCACAGAATATATGCCTATTATAGTAAGTGCGGTATACGGGTTAACTCAGCCAAATCAGAGCTGAGAGCTTCAGAAGGTCTGGAATCTATAAGCATTAACTTTAACAAGGTGCTTATATTCACCCCGCACTCACGCGCTGTACAGAAGAATGCCAACTTCGCTTTCCACCGACTTGATAAGAAGAAAAATAGGACAAAGTCAGTCAACGCAACTTCTGATGTACAAGCAACTGCTGAGACCCGTCATCAACTACGGCAGTCCAGTCTAGTTTACCATCTCCAAGACAGCGATGAAGGAGCTCCTACTTTTCGAAAGGAAAATTCTGAAACTCTACACCGGCTTCACTTTCGACCATCAGCGCCTTAATGATTGTGCCAATCATAGAAAAATAAACTTCCTTTACTTCGTACATAAAATCTTGTCTGCTTTAATAATGAACACCAACACTTCGGCAGGACTAGTTTTCGAAACCACACTGCAAGGAAGTTGCGGAAGTGGAAGACCTTGTATTATGTGGGGCTTATTTCAAAACTAAACAGAGCTCACTCGAAACCGAAATGGCTAACGAAAGATGTTGGTTGATATCAGTTAACGGCCCTAGTGAGGTATCCGTTTGGTTCGGAAAAATGACGAAATCGGAAAAACAATCTTGCACTTGGTCACACTTCAAAGCAGTTCGCCGAGTGTCTTCAAATAAATATCGGAGAAGAGTTCCGAACAGCCGTTCTGAATCATACAAAATTGGAAAATCCTCCCCTCCGAACGAATACCTCGATAAGGTCGAATATGAAACGAATTTGTGGAACTATTTAATACACGACCAAATCAGCAGTTTGAAGCACATAAGTGAAAAAAATGGTGATTCCTTTTCACCCAATAAAAAGAAGAAGTGGAATACAATAAATCTCGCTTGGCCACACTCACTACAACAAAAACCTAATAACACACAATTTTTTTCTTCCTATAGATCGAGATACATTTTGTTTTCCATCTAACATCTTACATGCAAAGCATATGTTTAAAATTCATGTTTTACTTACCAAAATGCGTTGATCTGCTCATAATTTTATTTTGTTGATAGCAAACAGAAGACTGAGTCTGAACTAAAATCTGAGGTGAACCGACTCCGGCACACATTTTTACGTAAGTAAACGCAAACGCTTATTTGTACTTTTTATTTGCATTTGCATACAATTTGGAATACTTTTTTGAAATATAATTTGTTCGTTAAGGCAATAAAATTACTTTACGCAAAATTATGGTCAGCACGTTTTAAATTTTAAAAGTAAAATGCCGGCTGTTGTCAGCTGTCCCTGTGCATCGCTCTAATAACGTTCAATGTAGTTTTCCATTGGTAAAAAGGATGAATTTTTTTCTGTTCGTTCCTCAAAACCACAGAGGTCATACAGAAGAGGGCCAAGCATACAACTTAAGAGGTATAAAAGAGGGAAAACCACACACACACCACAGCATCTGACTTCAAACACCACTTTATTTTCGGATTACAAAACTGGTTTCGCCAAAGCAAGGTATATTTTGTTTGGCAATTGGGCTATAAACTGAATATTTGCGTTTCATTTTGATATTTCATATCTTTTCACATATATATGTGAAAGAAATGCAAACATATTAATTGACGAATGGAGGAGATCAATTTATGGAAGTCAAGTGCTACGTAAGTTTTAGCTCTTAAAGCCTTGCGCAAACCAACTCGGTGAGCGCGGACGATGCGATTGAGATAAGTCAAATCCCTATGCATTAAGTCAAACGTCTATAAGATTACATAGGGATTTGACTTATCGCAATCGCATCGTACTGTTACGTGCGCTTAGTTCGCAAAATAAAACTTCACTTTTCAATTTATTTCAACCACTTTTATTCAGTCTCTATACTTTATTCGATATACACTTTATTTGAACTCAACTCGACTTTTGGACTATCACTTGTATTTCCTCTTAACTTTATCACTCTATAAACAAGACTGCCCTCTGGTTGGCTCGGGCGGGCTATTTATATCGAATGACATGCCATCTAGAACTCTCCAGTAACTTCCACATTGTCTCCACATTTGCTGTCAAGCATCTCTACACTCACACACACTGGCTTATGTCGTTTTCCAAAAACAAATTCACTCTTTCACTCCTTTTTCGTTTTATTTTGGAACATGTTTTAACCGAAGTGACAGATTTGGAGTGATTGCATTGGTAGTGGTTAGCTTGCTAGATTTTTTCTTTAATGTTAAAGCAGAAAACAGAATTAGAAATCGTTCACTTTAATTTTAAAAATTATTTAATGATCGTCTGAAGATAATTTATTAAACTATCGCGTGCTTTGTGAGGTGACAAAAAATGAATAGAAACTGCGGCTTGCTTTGACAAGCAGTCAGATGACAGTTTGTTTATGTGTTGGTATTCACTCCCTTGCACCTAAACTGAAACGGGAGTGAAAAAATCACTCCCAAAATTCACTCCAAACCGCATTTTGGAAAATGTTTGGGAGCGGAGATTTCTCCCCAACGCATCAACGCAATTCTGCTTCAAGTAGCTGTCGTCGTAAGAAATTTTTTACAAATGCGGCAATGCATTGCAATCCCAAAACTCAAATCTCCGCAACAAAAACTCATCGGAGAACGTCGGAACGTCCGATCGGAGAACTACCACGAAGCAAAATGTCTCCGATCGGAGAGAATTCCGCTCCGACGGTTACCACGATAGGGCCGAATAACACGAGGATTTAAAAAAAAAATTTATTTTTCCGGAATTGACAGCTACAAGATGGCTGCATTTTTAGGCAAAAAAACGACCTTTGACTTCAAATTGTCACCAAAATATCAAAATTGCAAAAAAAGCTTCGTGTTATTCGGCCCTATCGTGGTAACCGTCGGAGCGGAATTCTCTCCGATCGGAGACATTTTGCTTCGTGGTATTTCTCCGATCGGACGATCCGACGTTCTCCGATAAGTTTTTGTTGCGGAGATTTGAGTTTTGGGAATGCAATGCATTGCCGCATTTGTGAAAAATTTCTTACGACGACAACTACTTCGAAGCAAAATTGAATCTCCGAAAAAAGATGCGTTGCGGAGAAAACTCCGCTCCGACGGTTACCACGATAGGGCCGATTACCTGGAGAAAGTTGTCTTTTAACGAAATCTTTTTAGAATTTTGATTTTAGATGATTTAAATTATAGTAGATACTTGGCACTATACTTAATAATGTAGCAAATATATTAAATTACTTTGCCAGATTTTTCATAATAAATTCTTTAAAAAAGCCTTTTTCAGCCTCTTAGGGCTTACCCCTCCCTTAAAAGAAAAAATAGCTCCTGTTTATTGTAAAAGCAGCAAACCTTTTCTATTGACCGATAGTGTTTTATGGAACAAATTTTACGGCGCGGAAGCATGGACTTTATGGAAAGAGGATGAGAAAACCCTTGGTCGTTTTGAAAGAGAAATGATCTTCGGTTCCATATGCGAAGACAATGTGTGAAGATACAAACAACGAGCTGTATGAGCTGTACTGCGACATGGGCATAGCCAGAAGAGTACACATTGCGAGGCTATGATGTTTGAGCCATGTAGAGCGGATGGACCCAAACGCTCCGGCTCGTCCGGTGTTCGAAAGCACATTGCAGGGAAATCGCGGAAGGGGAAGACCTAGTCTTAGGTGGCGCAATCAAGTGGATGAAAGAGTACAAAACTGCAGAGACCTCGCCGAAATCTTAATTTTTACAGAAAGATGTTGGTTGAGGACCAGGTTCAACCCGAACTGCAATGTGCACCTAAGTATGTAAATAAAAAGTTCTTTTGCTAGCGAAACTAGAGGTAGGTAGCTGGCCTGAAATCGAAGTCGTTACAGAAAAATGTTGGTTGAGGCCCGAGGTCACCCCAAACTCTAATGCCCATTTCAGTCTGATTGTAATTTATATCTGATATTTAAGTTGGCAAGTTTTTTTATCTGTTCATTTAAAACTTTACTGTACTTACCAATTTTCTTCGACATTCTTTAAGTTGATGAATAAAGTTCACGGCTTGTGTTGATAAAACTAAAGATGACCATCATAGTCCTTGTTGTTTAAAGATGAGTCACACTCATTCCATCATTTTTGTTGACTGAACCCAGCATCTTTGCAGTTTTCCGCAATCCAATTCTGCGTAGTGTGGGCACTTCAGAGAATGCTTTTGTATTTTGTGGAGGATTTCTTGTCGGATGTGACCTCCGCGCGGATTTCTGTGTACATATATGTATATAAATACATAATAAATACGGACAATCTGATCGGAATGACGTAATTTTCCAATTGGAAAGAACATGATTTTTTTTTCATATGTAAAAACGTTTTTTCTTGTCCTCTTTTAGCTTGTTTTTGAAAAACGGTTTTTCTTCTGCAAATAAGACGAAAAAAAAAAGAATAAACAAATCAAACGCCCTTAAGTTTCTATTTCAATTGCATAGTGCCGATTTACACCCAGACGGTTTGCCTGCTGCGTGTTTCGTATATTTTCTTTTGAACCCTCATCCCGTCAGTCTCTCAGTATTACACTCAGACGTTTTGCGGCTGCGTGTTTTTTTTCTGTTTTGACACTTCTCTTTCAGTTTTTATTCTCACCCACAGATTCAAGGTGTGAAAATAATTAAAGAGGCTCAGCTGCATTTTTTATAATATCAGTAACAAAAAACTCATAAGAAGCAAAATGTCTTTTGAAGTGGTAAATAATTTAATTAGATCCTGCAGCAATGATTATTGACACCATGGATACGGAAAATTCATGTATTTTCATGCAAAATTAAAGAAATTGTCCGACAACATACTACTTCTTTACTCATGAACATTAGAAGATGCAATAAAGCAACGACAAGAAACAAAGAAAGACAAGAAAAAGAAACGTCAAAAACCATCCAAGACAACTGGACAATCCTCAACCCAAAACTTTGCGGGTAGAGACTTTTTAAAGTATTTCTATTTCATCTGCTTTCTCTTTCGCACTTATTTCCGTCTTTGCAAAACCGTCTGGGTGTAAATCGGCACATACTGTACCAACCATTTTTTATGCTTCCTCGTTCTCGTTGATTATTTCGGAGCCTACTTAATAACAAATTTGCCGACGAAATTGTAGTACACAGAAGCCGAACATAAACTATTGTACATATATATATGTAAACATACAATGCAACAAGTACATAAATTGCGCATCGGTCATTTTAGGACACCGAAATGTTTATTTGGTTCAAAATTCTTTCAAATTCAAGTACTTCTTTTATATATTATATAATGTTTAAACAAAATAGTGTGGATGTTCAATATGCAAACACAAATAACGAGAAATAAAATTCACTTCATTTAAGCACGAAAATATAAAAGCAAATGAAATGGCGCAACTGGTAGCGGTAGGCAACGCGGCAACCGGCAAATGCGAGCTCCGAGCTGCAAGCTTCAACTGCAAGCTTCAAGCATGCAACAAAAAAGTAAATAAAAAAACAACAACAAAACAAAATTTAAGCTTTCTCCATCTTGAAATAAAAGGTCTGTTTGTTTGATTCATTGCTCGCATATCGCATCACAGAGGAGATACACAAGATGACAAGTGACACACACACACTAATTTAATTCATGGTATACCCATAGTATAAAGAACCTATAGTAGCATCATGGTGGGGAAAGCGATGGTGTCGCCGTCTGTCGACCCAATTTAGCGTACCTACCTTCTCAATCGGAACAAATTTATCGTAGAACCATGCCAAAATGCTGTCAATACGTCAAATATTATTGTTTTTTGTTAGGGCAGCTTTGCTTCGTAAATGTGTTAGCAAATATAAAAGAGTGATATGCGAGTGACTTGCTTTTTGATTCTTAGGGTGTGTTTCTTTATTCATTCTGGATATTCGGAATATTCGGAATACCATTTTTGCGTTTCTTTATTCAATGGAATATTCCGGATAAACTATTTTCTTGTTTCTTTATTCATTCTGGAATATTTGGAATGCATTCTTTTCATTCCTAGTCAAGAGGTGGTTTAAATGGAATATTCTGTAGTTTGACAGATACATACATACTTTCATTGTCAGTTGTTGCTTGTTGCTAGTTCTGTTTCTTTATTTATTCTGTTCTGGATATTCTGGATAAATATTTTCAGCCGTATTTATTAGATTTTGCTATTACACGCTTAAAACGCATAATAGCTATTCAGGGAATAAGAACCTATTAAGACTTTATTCAGTGAATAAAAAATCCTTATTTATAATCTTTTTCATCACCCATTATAGTTATTCATCCCTTATGTCAAAATCATAAAGAAACTCTCTATTTTTGTTTCTCAATGGTTGAACTGACAACAGAATTTTGTTTTGTTTTTATTTTCGTTCGGTGTTCGGTCTAAGTATAAAACTGTAAGTACAAATAAAATAACTAAAGCTAACTTAAATTTGTCATGGTTATTCCACCATCCAATGTCACTAGGTCTCTGCACTTGGGTCATCCTCTAACTAATGCCATAGAATATGCTATTACTCGATATCATCGAATGAAATGTTACACGACTCTGTGGGTATCAGGCTGTGTTCATGCTGGTATAGTCTGCTATTATACGGAGAAATTTGTTTCATGAAACAACTTCGAATTCTTCTTTGTTCTGTCATTCCGTGTCGCAAGTGCTATTATACGATGAAATCCAGTTTCATGAAACTAGTTTCACATTTCTCTTTATCTTTCATTCGCTGTTTTTATTTTTGGGGAAAAATAGTTATCTAGTAGTGCCTGCTTGCTTCAAAACCTCTTCTATTGGCAATTGAAAAACAAAGAAGTCATTATTACTAGTATTATTACTTATTTTTGAACCAAATGAAACAGAATAAACAAAAACACGAACAAAGACAAAGAGAATAGTGATGTGTCAGTATCATAAACCGAGTCAAACCGAGTTGAACCCAAACCGAGTTGACTCGGTTTACATTTTTTCAAACCGAGTTGGCAAACCGAATAAAAAATCAACCAAATAATTAAAATGAAGTGAATGCAAGCAGACCAAGTTAACTTGAACAAAATCAAAACAACCCTCCTTTAGTTGCGGTCTGTGCCAAACACAATGCACTTATGCATATAAAGTCCATAGTCGACCGTTAGTAGTATATATAGCATCAAAGCAAGTGAGTTACTTGCAGAGGCATACAGAAACACACACATCTGTTAAACTAGATGTTTTTTTGTTTTTTGATTGTCGTCTGTTAATAGGTAGACTGTTTGAATGTTTTGGGTACATATTGCTACTCGAGTTAGGAATTAATTGTCTGTAAAATATCCAGAGTCAAGAAGTCAAACCGAGTTGGACTGCGCATTGCGTTAATTTCTTTCTTGTGTGACTTTTTTTTTAATTCATTTTGATTAAATCCGTTTATTTTGATTGAAAATTTTGCTTTGTTTCTATTTTTCAAAACATCGTATTGAAGGAAAAAGCGCAAATTTATTTTTGTAAACCGAGTTAGCTAACTCGAGTTACAACTCGGGTTAATCAAAATCCAACTCGGGTTAACTCGGTTTGTAAATTTTACGGCTTGGCACATCACTAAAAGAGAAACGTCAGAGCTGTTTCACCAAACCATAGCCCATGCGACACAGGGTAGCTCATTGTCCATCTCTCTTTTTCGAACTTTCGTTCTCTTTTGCACTTATTGTGTTCGAACAGTTTCATGAAACAAATTTCTCCGTATAATAGCAGACATAGCAACCCAGGTTGTGATGGGGAAGAAGCTCTGCCGGGAAGAAAACCTTAGTCGACATGAACTCAAGTGTTTGGGAGCTCTCTATGACTGAAGTCGCGTTGCATTTATTATGGATCCGAAGTTGTGTCGTGCAGTGACTGAAGCATTTGTGCGGTTTTATGAAGAAGGAAGCACTTAAAGAAGTTGTTGCTATGCATCCCAGCAAAGAACGGCCAAAAGCAAGACTTCCCTAATGACATTCTAGAATGTGGAACTGATGCTCTGACAATTGCCCTTTGTGCATACATAACGCAGGCACGCGACAACTTGGATATCAATGTGTTCAAGGCTATCGATTTTTTTCAAATTGTGGAATGCTACTAAATTTGCTCTGATATAAAAATGAAATGGAAAATTTTATTTTTATTTGAATAAATACATAGAACAAATGACATAAAAAACACCTTTTAATGGTTTAACTTCCCATGTTAAACGTGTAACATGGTACATGGTCGGTCTTCCTTTTGGAGGTTCTTATGCATCCGAGAAATTGTAACTCAGCCACGACGCGTGTGAAACGGGCTCTGAAAAAAGGAAACATTCTTATATTTCTGCCTAAATAATGACTCCTTCATTGGATCAAATCTTTTTTGTACACCTTCTGCGCTCTACTTCTTTCAGTGGATAACACATTTACACCATCCAAATTATGCATAAAGTTAATGTAATTTGAGTACATTTCCATTTTAGTTGCTTTTAAAACTCTCAAAGTTGTAAATAAACCACTGAATGACAACTCAATACTCAAAATCAAATGACATTTATACGCTAAAATACGCTTAAAACACGCTTAAAACACACATTTCTGCGTTTAAGCTATTCAGCCCCTATTCACTGACGAAAAATGATTATAAATACGATTTCTGATTTATTCAATGAATAGGCGTGTTATAAAGTTGTTCGGAGTTTATTATGCGATTATAAATACGGCTGTATGGGTATACCATGAATTAAATTAGTGTGTGTGTGTCACTTGTCATCTTGTGTATCTCCTCTGTGATGCGATATGCGAGCAATGAATCAAACAAACAGACCTTTTATTTCAAGATGGAGAAAGCTTAAATTTTGTTTTGTTGTTGTTTTTTTATTTACTTTTTTGTTGCATGCTTGAAGCTTGCAGTTGAAGCTTGCAGCTCGGAGCTCGCATTTGCCGGTTGCCGCGTTGCCTACCGCTACCAGTTGCGCCATTTCATTTGCTTTTATATTTTCGTGCTTAAATGAAGTGAATTTTATTTCTCGTTATTTGTGTTTGCATATTGAACATCCACACTATTTTGTTTAAACATTATATAATATATAAAAGAAGTACTTGAATTTGAAAGAATTTTGAACCAAATAAACATTTCGGTGTCCTAAAATGACCGATGCGCAATTTATGTACTTGTTGCATTGTATGTTTACATATATATATGTACAATAGTTTATGTTCGGCTTCTGTGTACTACAATTTCGTCGGCAAATTTGTTATTAAGTAGGCTCCGAAATAATCAACGAGAACGAGGAAGCATAAAAAATGGTTGGTACAGTATGCAATTGAAATAGAAACTTAAGGGCGTTTGATTTGTTTATTCTTTTTTTTTTCGTCTTATTTGCAGAAGAAAAACCGTTTTTCAAAAACAAGCTAAAAGAGGACAAGAAAAAACGTTTTTACATATGAAAAAAAAATCATGTTCTTTCCAATTGGAAAATTACGTCATTCCGATCAGATTGTCCGTATTTATTATGTATTTATATACATATATGTACACAGAAATCCGCGCGGAGGTCACATCCGACAAGAAATCCTCCACAAAATACAAAAGCATTCTCTGAAGTGCCCACACTACGCAGAATTGGATTGCGGAAAACTGCAAAGATGCTGGGTTCAGTCAACAAAAATGATGGAATGAGTGTGACTCATCTTTAAACAACAAGGACTATGATGGTCATCTTTAGTTTTATCAACACAAGCCGTGAACTTTATTCATCAACTTAAAGAATGTCGAAGAAAATTGGTAAGTACAGTAAAGTTTTAAATGAACAGATAAAAAAACTTGCCAACTTAAATATCAGATATAAATTACAATCAGACTGAAATGGGCATTAGAGTTTGGGGTGACCTCGGGCCTCAACCAACATTTTTCTGTAACGACTTCGATTTCAGGCCAGCTACCTACCTCTAGTTTCGCTAGCAAAAGAACTTTTTATTTACATACTTAGGTGCACATTGCAGTTCGGGTTGAACCTGGTCCTCAACCAACATCTTTCTGTAAAAATTAAGATTTCGGCGAGGTCTCTGCAGTTTTGTACTCTTTCATCCACTTGATTGCGCCACCTAAGACTAGGTCTTCCCCTTCCGCGATTTCCCTGCAATGTGCTTTCGAACACCGGACGAGCCGGAGCGTTTGGGTCCATCCGCTCTACATGGCTCAAACATCATAGCCTCGCAATGTGTACTCTTCTGGCTATGCCCATGTCGCAGTACAGCTCATACAGCTCGTTGTTTGTATCTTCACACATTGTCTTCGCATATGGAACCGAAGATCATTTCTCTTTCAAAACGACCAAGGGTTTTCTCATCCTCTTTCCATAAAGTCCATGCTTCCGCGCCGTAAAATTTGTTCCATAAAACACTATCGGCCAATAGAAAAGGTTTGCTGCTTTTACAATAAACAGGAGCTATTTTTTCTTTTAAGGGAGGGGTAAGCCCTAAGAGGCTGAAAAAGGCTTTTTTAAAGAATTTATTATGAAAAATCTGGCAAAGTAATTTAATATATTTGCTACATTATTAAGTATAGTGCCAAGTATCTACTATAATTTAAATCATCTAAAATCAAAATTCTAAAAAGATTTCGTTAAAAGACAACTTTCTCCAGGTAATCGGCCCTATCGTGGTAACCGTCGGAGCGGAGTTTTCTCCGCAACGCATCTTTTTTCGGAGATTCAATTTTGCTTCGAAGTAGTTGTCGTCGTAAGAAATTTTTCACAAATGCGGCAATGCATTGCATTCCCAAAACTCAAATCTCCGCAACAAAAACTTATCGGAGAACGTCGGATCGTCCGATCGGAGAAATACCACGAAGCAAAATGTCTCCGATCGGAGAGAATTCCGCTCCGACGGTTACCACGATAGGGCCGAATAACACGAAGCTTTTTTTGCAATTTTGATATTTTGGTGACAATTTGAAGTCAAAGGTCGTTTTTTTGCCTAAAAATGCCGCCATCTTGTAGCTGTCAATTCCGGAAAAATAAATTTTTTTTTTAAATCCTCGTGAAAACCTCTAAAAATATATATGTAGGTATAAAGGAAATGTGCAAAATTTCAGAAGGATCGGTGCAACAGTCGCCGAGATATTTTGCACACACTCAAAAAAACAGCACACTGAATGGTTTTCCTCAAAAATTTTCCGTTAGAAGCGTCATTAGACTGAGCTCCCCTTCCCTCAATACAAAAGAAGACCTCGAGCTACCGTGAACCAATCATAAAAGGTTGGTTCAATGTCGTCCGGCCGGCCCCCCTCTATTCGCTCGCCACTCATACCTATTCTAAAATCATCTAAAATCACTGTAACTTTTCGAATTCAACTCGGGATGACTTGAAATATTGACAGAACATTCTTGAAATCTATATACAGTCAAACCTGGATAAGCGAGAGTTCAAGGGAGCACAATTTCATTCTCGCTTACAGAGGTTTCTCACTAACCCGAGTTTCTCGCTAATTAAGGTAGATGGGTAGCGTTTCTCACTTATAGAGGTACGCAGCAATAACAAGTGACAGCAAGAACGAATGTAGTTAATATGTAATAATGATAAAATTACATAAACACAGGGACACGTGTCCATTCGAAAAGAATGCGATAAAATAACAAAAAAGTTTTGTTCCACGAAATGGAATGGGTACAATATTGACGAGAAAACAATACAAAAACAATGGTAGAAAGTTCAACGAAAGTTAAGAACGAGTCATAAAATAGCAGATGTTAAATTTGTTTGCTCGACTGTCGCTTAGAGAGGTATAGTTAAGTAGCAGTCTCACTTACGGAGGCCAATGAGGGAAAAACGACTCTCTCTTACAGAGGTTTCTTTTTCTCGCTAATAGAGGTTCTGGGAGCTTAAAATATCGGGTCCTGGCTATAACTCTCACTTATATAGTTTTCTCACTTATCCAGTTCTCACTTATCCAGGTTTGACTGTATATAAACTCGGAAGTATGTATGTATGTATGTATGTCCGGGGTAAACTCCTAAACCACCCAACGGATTCTTATGAAATTTTCAGGGTAAACATAGTTTAGTCCAGAGATGGTTCCTGTCAAGGTTTGATCCCTATATTCCCACAGGAACGGGGTTGGAAACAGAAAATTAGAAACTACTCCACAGATTTCGAAAAATTCTTTCAACTATCGGATGTTACATCGTCTTTCAGTGGCATAGACTTATATTACATTCACTTATTTCCATGGGAACAGAAGATTCCCACAGGAACGGGGCTAAGAACGGAAGCTTAGAAACTACTGAATAGATTTCAAAAATTCTTTCAACATTAGGGGTGCTACATTATCAGTAACTTCAGTAACTTAGCCTATATTTTTCATCCCTATAATCCGACAGGATCAGAAACAGGAACGAGAACGGGAACATTAAAGTTACTTGACCGATCTCGAAAATTCTTTCAACTCTAGGATGTAACATCCCTCAGTGACAGATTTATATTTCATTCACATATTTCCACTGGAACAAAAGATTCCAACAGGAACGGGGTTGGGAACTCAGAAACCACTGGACAGATTTCAAAAATTCTTTCAGCATTAGGAAAGAGGAAGAATGAGCATGGAAACTTTAAAACTTAAGACCCGAGCAAAGCCGGGCGGCTCAGCTAGTGTAGTATAATAAGAAAATGCAATAAGAAAAAATCGATTTTTTTTGAAAATGTCCAGCGTTTACTCCTCCCTTAAATGGTTTTACGTAAATATTTTTCTTGTCGCATTTCAAAAGCATGTATATTCAAAAGGTCAAACCAAATAAAAAATAATTAGTGTAAATTTAAAACTTTTTTGCAATGATTTCAAATAAATCGGCCAATAGAATAGGTTCACCTGTATTAATTGTGAAAGTTAAGAGAAAATGATGAAAACATTCAAACAAAACCAATTCTTTTTAAAGCTAGCCAGTCATTTATTTATTTAGTAATGAGTTGACCCTCCTTTTTTACAGTTGCCTCAAAAATTCTGTTTGGTATGGAATCGTACAGTTTTTGTAAATAATTTAAAGAAATTTATGCCCAAGCTTGTTTTATTGCCGCTTTAAGTAATGTTTTATCTTCGAATTGCTGAGACATTGCAAGACATTCTCAATATTATTTAGGTCTGGTGAGTAGGGAGGCCATTTCAACAATCCAACGTTTTGTTGATTTATCCAGACTTTCACTACTCTGGCAGTATGAATGAGGGCTTTATCCTGCTGAGAAATCCATTTAATGGGTCCAAACATTTCACTGAATTTTGGAAAAGCCCTTTTTAGAATGTTCTTGTAAGCATTTGCCGTCATTCGTGATGATGAAAACTCTAGCCTAGTCGTTGCTAAATAAGATTGGCACAACCTTCACGGCTCACATAGGTCAATTTTTCATTTATTTACTTATATCGTTTCTAATGCGTTTCATATGAAGAAAAAAAATAAAATTTTAATAAAAAAAACTATTTTCAAGTAGATTTTGAAGTATTTTGATGTTTTTTTAATTATTATTATTTATTGAAATGAAATTAATTTTTTTAACTTATTTTTTTTTGCTTTCTTAACAATTTTTCAGCCTACAAAAAATAATAAAAAAAAGTTTAAATCTTAATTCATATTAATTCACTAACAGATTCGTCTTGTGGTTCAATGTCTGAATCGGGTTTGGTGTAAGAATCTGCTGGAACAAGCATGTTTATTGCTTCAGGGCAATATGATTTAGAAATGGTTCGCTTTTTTGGCCTAAGGTTGCTAAGAAGTGGATCGGAACTAAGTAATAATCTGTTGTATACGTCCAAATTGCACTGCTCTCTTGAAAATTTCCTTGCAAAATTTTCGCGATACAGGCGGAAATGTTTATTGCGGGCCTCTGCAGCTTCCTCTGATAATTGGCCTATTGGTAACAACGAGTTTTCGATTATGGTTGCACCGTGTATCAATAATTTATGCATTGTCGGAGTCATTGGGTGCCAATTATAAAGACGAATGTAAAGCCGAGCAGTATCTTTGGCATATTGGTCATATTTTTGTGAATCAATTTTGTGTCCACTTGAAATGGTTTCTAATATGACTTTCAGTCTATAAATCAATTCAAAATTTATTCCTGTTATGTCTGCAGCCAACTGGTGATCTTCAAAAAACCTTCTGCTGGTGTTGCCATCATTGGTGTTCCGAAAGTTTGATTTCGGCATGTCAACCAATAGCCCAGTTTCAGTCCGAAACCTTTTTTGAATGTGGCGCTTAGTTTGTTCTTCCAGTTCTATTTCTTTGGTTCTAGTTTTTCTATATTATATATACAGGGTGATTCGCATAAGGTGTGACAAAAAGATAGGGTGTGTAGGTTGGACCTAGACAAGCAAAAAATCGTATGGGAGGGGGGGTCCATTTTCCCCCGTTTAGGCGGGAGGGGCAATTTAAGAAAAAAGTCACTAAAAATTGGAAAAAAATTATTTAAAAATAACGGTAGCACCTACAGAGTCGTACTATAACATTTTGAAAAGCCAAAAACTTAAACATTAATTTAAATTTAAAACTAAGTTGTTCAAGTAAATAGTTTTTGAAATATTAATTTTCAAAGTCAAAATTTTGAAAAAAAAACATAATTTTTTTTCTTAAAACCACTTTTCTTCCAAATTTTACGTTATTAAGTAGTCTTTTTTTGGCTTATTTTCAATGCTCTTATTTATTTTTGATCAAATACAAGAAACCGGATGTCAAAATAACTTGTAGTTTTTGAGAAAACCAAAAATTACAAAAACGTTTTAAGTTTTTTTTTCGTTATTGGATTCTTAAGTGAAGTTACGAAATAAAGGATGGATTTTCTCTTTACTTTTTTTATTGAGAATTCACTTAAAAGTCTAATAACGAAAAAAAAAATTAAAAAGAAAAAAAATTTGGCGAAAGTCGTTTTTGTAGTTTTTGGTTTTCTCAAAAACTACAAGTTATTTTGACATCCGGTTTTTTGTGTTTGATCAAAAATAAATAAGAGCATTGAAAATAAGCTAGAAAAATACTACTTAATAACGTAAAATTTGGAAAAAAAAGTGGTTTTAAGAAAAAAAATTATGTTTTTTTTTCAAAATTTTGACTTTGAAAATTAATATTTCAAAAACTATTTACTTGAACAACTTAGTTTTAAATTTAAATTAATGTTTAAGTTTTTGGCTTTTCAAAATGCTATAGTACGACTCTGTAGGTACTACCGTTATTTTTAAATAATTTTTTTCCAATTTTTAGTGACTTTTTTCTTAAATTGCCCCTCCCGCCTAAACGGGGGAAAATGGACCCCCCCCTCATATACGATTTTTTGCTTGTCTAGGTCCAACCTACACACCCTATCTTTTTGTCACACCTTATGCGAATCACCCTGTATATAGCATATATATATATATAATATATATAATATATATAGCTATATAGCACTTACTAGTGGAATTCGTTCCAGTTGCAGCATTACACACCTTTCCATCCACCATGGTCATCTCAAAAGAATGTTTAAAAGAAAATTTTATCTCGTTTATGGTTATTTCTGTTTCTTTCAGCGCTTTCACAGATTTTTCCATGTACTCTATTTCTCTTTTTGTGATGTCATTGGACTCTTTCAAAAACTGAAATCTTATTGGGCGGCAAAACCGTGGAGATGAGGGCGTAGGGTTTTGCCAAACAATTTTTTTTTCCACATACTATCTGAAGAGGTACAAATGAGGTCATAAACAAGCTAGCATCTGAATCATCATCATTTTCAAACTTTTGTTTATAACTTGCTTGCTGCGAGCCATCGCAACCCCACTTACAAATTATGTTCAAATAATTTCTTTCGTCTTCTTTAAGCGTCAATAGCACTTCTTCTAAAAAAATAGACAGCCGCGTAACAGTGTTATCAATAAGACCTTGGAGGCTACTTTCCGCGCAAGTGCTTGTGACACGTAAGCATTCTTTAGGTGGATAACATTCTTGTTTTGCTTGTAATAGTAAATAATATGGTGGATATAAGGGCTTATTTGTTTCTCTGATTATTTCGTACTGACGTCTTGTTAGATCAGCCTCAACGAACATTCTTAAAGCCTGCAGTGGTGGTTTGTGCAGCGTGGACGATAACTTCATCTTCTATTGCTGATCGCAGTTTTTCGGTTTTTCGACGCTTAGTTCGTTCACTTGATTCTTGAAAAGATTTCGAAGGCCGTCCTTGTTGCAACAATTTTAAAGGAAGCTCGAAGCTTTCGTTTAGCCACGACTCGTTATTTTTAAAAAATGCTTCTTCTTTTCGATGGCATTTTGCCCATTTTTCCCTTAAAGCGGTTTTAAACAAAGAAAATCTATGCTTCAAACTCTTCGTCTCATCCACAGTACTGCCATAGCTTGACAATAAGAGATTTTCCAAAAAAATTAATCCAGCTTCCAAATTCGGCAAATTTTGTTCCTTCATAACCTCATAGAGGTACCTCCGACTAACAACTTTCACTCCTGATGTGCTCGCAGTGCCTACAGCAAGAAAACACAATGATTGTCTCACTTTCAAGAATTTTAATTCTTTTGACCAAAAAATCTGTCTTGTTAAAAATGTCAATATTTTTGTCATCTGCAGTTATCTGCAGCCAATTTTTATCATATTTGTTGATGAAAAGGTTATACTTCACAATTCAAAAAGAATTATCAGGCGATCAAACGCGGAAATATAACAAATTCAATTTTGAAAAGTAAAATATAAAAAAATAGCAAAAAAAAACCCAAAGTTTAACAGTACTAAATTTTTAAAGTCATGCATTTCAGCGGAACAAATTCTTGTTAAAAATAAGAAATCATACCTGAGTTATCAAAATCCATCACTATATTATTAATAACATACACAGAAATAGAAATATTGACCTTATAACTTTATTTTGACTTTAAACTGTTTGGTAAGAAACTCGTGTACTTCAGTCAGAGACCAACTTACAATTGCTCGCATTTGCAAACGGTGTGCTTTTGGGAGATAAGAAAAGTAAAATTAAATACTGTAATTATTCTCATAACGATTGACAAACTGTTTTTTTTGTTTACCGTAAGTTTGCAAAATCGACTTTTGGCCGCATAGAAGCAATATATTGACCTATGTGCGGCTATGATGACGCTGCAAAAATTATTTGTCTTTTCTCAGATCATGATAATAATAATTAAGTGGAGGCTTCTTTTTTAACTTCATACGCTTGATGTTTAAGGCACTATTGGCCACTCTCTTAACTGTCGAAATGCTTGCTCTTCGAGAAGCTGACTTTCAAGAATTAGACGCCAGTCGGACAATTAATCTTCTTTCAGCAGAGAAGTAACTTTTGGTCGTTATTTCATATTCTTTCCATAGTTTTTTTTTTTTATTTCTTAAGAAATTGCTCCCAACATTTTGGGATGCTTCCTATTTTTTTCGCAATTAAACGCACTTTTAAACTTTGTTCCGCGTATGGCTTTATTTAAATTTTTTCTTCCGAATTAAGGCACTTCGCTCGTCCTATTATTCCTTAAAAACCCGAACTGGCTTTGAAGCAGATGAACCTATACAATTGACCGATGGAAAATGCTAATTCTTATTAACCCTTAGAAACACACATTTTTTGAACGATCCTACTCACCAAATTTTTAATTATTTTGTTATATAGATTCTTCGAAAATGAATTCTTTCGAAAAAACTTCATTGTTTCAGTTTGTTTGTTTAGAGTGTTTGTTTGTTTGTTTGTTTAGAGTGTTACGTTACGTTCTTACATCCCTCAAGTAACTGAAAAATGCAAAAACCGTATCTGAATAAGTTCAAACGTAAATAAATTAGAACCATTCAATTAAATAAAAGTGGTGACGTGGGTTACCACCATGCTTCTAAGAGTTAACTGCATTTCATAGTGTGCGTGCAATTTACCGTTACGGCGTATTTTAGTCTGTTTTTGTCTTGTAAATAGATCGGCAATGAAACATGATTTCAGAATACAAAAGAAAAAAGCTTCTTCTTTGAACTCTTTTCAAGAGAAAATAATCTTTTTTCCTTACAAGAGCTGCAAATCTATTCTATTGGCCGGCAGTGTATGTTTCAACTAGGGATTGCAATCCCGGGATCCCGAGTCTTTTTTCGGTCCAGAAAATCCCGGGATTAGAATCGTAGAATCCCGGGATTTTCGGGATTGATTTGTTGATTATTATTTTGGCAAACTTTTCCGATAAAAAAATTTTAAATTGTAAATTCCAGTCCCAATCGGTCCAAAAAAATTTTCTAAAAATTCTGGATTATTTTATAGTATAAAAATAGATGTTTTGAAGTGGGGGAATAATAGCTGTTTGTCTATCTAGATTTTTTGTGTAAAGTGTAGTTCGGTTTCTATTGAATATTTTTAAATGTTTTATTCTTTGTGAACCTGACTGAATTTTTATAACTACAATTTGATTTTTAAAAACGTTAATACTTGAATTACTTTTGGGTATGGGAGTGTTTTGTATAAAGCTAACTACTGTGTTAGGTATCCGGGAAAGTGCATCAGCATTGCTATTAAGAGTACCTTTTTTATATTTTATTTCAAAGTCGAATTCGGATAGTTTTAGCCTCCATCTAATGAGTTTCGAATTCGGCTCTTTAATAGAAAACAGTCATGTCAGTGGCTTATGGTCCGTTTCTATAACAAATCTTCTACCAAATAGGTAAGGTCTATAATATTTAGTCGCCCAGACTATGGCGAGAAGCTCTTTTTCAATAGTGCTATAATTGATCTCATGCTCGTTTAGAGTACGACTTCCGAATGATACTGGATGGTTGTTCTGAGAGAGCACTGCGCCTATTGCAAAATTGCTTGCGTCTGTAGTTAAGGTAAATGTTTTCGTGAAGTCAGGATATATTAAAATTGGATCGTTTGTTATAAGGGTTTTAAGAGTTTCGAAAGCTTTATTATACTCATAGTCAGAAATGTTTATTTTGGTATCCTTTTTAAGATACAGTGTCATTGACTTTGCTATCTTTGAATAGTCTTTGATAAACTTTCTATAATAGCCAGTTAGACCTAGAAATTGTTTTATTTCTTTAGTTGTTTTTGGTATAGGGTAACTCCTTATGCATTCGATTTTCTTAGGATTTGGTCGTATACCGTCCGGAGTGATAACGTGACCAAGAAATTCGGTTTCTTTCTTAAGAAATTCCGATTTGTTTAACTGAATCTTTAAATTAGCATCTCTAAGGCGTTTAAATATTTTTTTCAACGAAACTATGTGTTCTTGTAGCGAAGTGGAAAAAACGATTATATCATCGATATAAACAAAGCAAATTTTATTGATGTAATCACCAAGAACCTCGTTCATCAGCCTCTGAAATGTGGCTGGAGCCGTCTTTAATCCAAATGGCATACGGAGAAATTCGTAGTGACCATTTTCAACACTGAAAGCAGTTTTATGGATGTCCTCTTCTTGAATTTCGATTTGATGAAATCCTTTTGCCAAATCGAGGGTAGTGAAGTATTGGCATCTGCCGAGTTTGTCTAAGATTTCATCGATATTCGGTATGGGGTACTTGTCGTCAATAGTTACTTGATTAAGTTTCCTATAATCGATAACAAGTCTCCATTTAGCTTCTCCACTGGCGTCGACCTTCTTAGGTACGATCCAGATAGGAGCTGAATACGGGGAGTTACTCTTACGTATGATTTTGCTATCTAACATCTCTTGAATTTGTTTTTTCACTTCATCTTTGTGAATGTATGGATATCTGTAACTCTTACTTTGTATTGGAATTTCATCCGTTGTCCTTATTCTATGTTTAATTGCATTTGTGAAGGAAAGCTTGGTATTTTCTTCATAGAAAATATCATTATATTGATTAATTAATGTTTTTATTTCTTTTCTTTCTTCATTATTTAAATGGTTTATCCTAATTTGATTTGGTATAGATGCGTTTTCATCGCAGTCTTTTATAATGTGAAAGTTATCAGAATTAACAGTTTCGACTTCCACTTTATCTTTAAAGGGAATTAAATCTGTATTTTTTCCTGTTACTTCAGCTTTCACGGACATAGTATAATTTTCTATACTAAAACTCCTTCTTCTATTCTTACACCGTCTTCTGTTATAATTTCTTGTACGTAACCTAATCCTTGTTCTTGATGAACGGGCATATTTATTTCAATTAACTCAACTGAAGGACTTTTATTGTTAAAATTCAATTCTATCGTCCTGTCATGTGTTCTTAACAATTGATTTTCATAGTCTATATGTACTCTAAGTGGTATCAGTATGTTTTTTCCTATCAATCCATCAAATTCAGTATGGAATTGGCAAATTAGAAATTCTGCATTTATACTGCTGTCACCCAGTTCTTTAAACAGAGGAATCTGGACCTTGTCTTGAATTTGGATGTTATGATTTAGTGTTTTTAAGTTAACTGGTTGCTCTAGAGTAACATGCCATTTAGGGTGACACAAATTTGGGTTTATAATAGAATGGGTGGCTCCCGTATCAATTATAAATTTTAAGGGTCTTGTTTTGGAGGACACTACTATATAGGGTAAACTATCGTGTCAATCATCAACTGATGCAAGGACCAATGGACACGATGTGCCGCATACAGCTGCGGTTGGATGGAGCAGTACGAGGCCAAACCTACCTAAGCGTAATGGGAGCTTACTTGCAAGCAAGGTTTCAGGCATCAGGAATTGAGGTGAATGACGCAGTGGCAGCCGTAGATCTGGCCATGCAACTGAACGAGGACTTTGCGCTGAAGGTGTACCCGAGGTGGAGAAGACAGTGGGACCCCGCAAACTTAGGATGGACCACCAGGGCGCTGCTCTTAGCGGACAGAACAGTATTCCGCCTGATGAGAGCACTGATGGGGCCAATCACCGTGTCTCTGGTGAACAGAGTAGGACGGAAGTACGTCGCACCATGGGTGTACCGCAACGTGACATTAAACTGCTACATACAAGAAATAGCGCATCCCACTGAATGTGACACATCGGACGCTCAACCCAACATCCGGCCCTTTCGCGACGAGCGCTCGGATTCTGATGCCGAGTCTGACGACAGCGAATACTACAGTTCCGGCAGTGTGTCTCGAGAACATGGTGGCGAGCATCGAGACGAGGGTGCTGGGCAAGAAGCCATCGCCCCACCCAGGCCTGAAATTCCTGCAGAAGCCCAGGTTCCTGCAGTCGATGCCGATATTCCCGGACCATCCCGCCAACGCACCGAACCTCCTGAGTTACCTCAAGTATGAAATTAACAACGCGTTCCAGGTAAGAACCTTCTTATCAAGTTCGCTAGGATTCAAAGCATTCATAGAACAAATTTGCAATCCAATCTCTTTAACTTCAATCCATCATGTTCCAGATACGAAACTAGTCTCTTTAACCACCACCTCGTGTCAATAACTTAAGCTCATTTTGAGCTTGAGTCGGTATATCAAATGGAGCTTTAGCATCGTCAAAATCAAAATCTGCCCTAATTCAAAGTGTAATACTCACTGTACATTCATAGCTACTTTGACTGAGTAAAAACATCAGGTTAGCATGCTTTCAATTGCCTTTGAAAAAATTTTAAATTTGATTTGAAAAAGCGAATCAATTAATTGTAGATTCAGCAGAACGAAAAAACATTTCTTTTTCAAAAATCTTCAATCCAAAATGCCTATGTATCTTGGCTTTTCACCCAAATTTCTCCTTTTGAGGTAAATCAAATCAAAAGCCTTGAAAATTAAAATATTATTCATCTTTCTTTACAGGCCCTCTCGGGATTTCTCATGATGCTAACGCAGAATGGAAAGCTTCTGTACATTTCAGACAATGCAGCCGAATACCTTGGGCATTCAATGGTAAGTGTTTGATAATTTCGTTTAATTTAGCCCCCCGTCCTCAATGTAACCCATCATATAAGAACAATTTATCCCCATTTGTGAGGAATCATCATCTTAATATCATGCAATGTTGCAAATGCTGTTGTTGCTTGCCCTAGCTACTTTCTCACAATTACCTACAAAGTTGTGGTGTTCTTTTCGGCATGGCAGCCGTTGCATGCTTCCATATTCAATTTGTATTTTCTTTTTTTATTTCTTATTCGTAACCTATGTACTCTCGCCTAGAGTTCAAAATCAATTTGCGATATTGTTGCAAAGAAATGGCCTGCGGGGTTTAATGGTTAAATTGACAAAAAGCGCCATAACGGGCATCTGCAACTGTCGCACAGACAATCTTAGGATTGAACAAAGTGACTTGGAAAATCGAACGAAAAAAAAACGAAGATTGTCATTCATTCATTATTTGTGTAATAGTCGCTAGGCTAGGCTTGGCAAGCTTAAGGAAAGAGAAATAGTCGGGGAGATCCCTATCGCGACAGTTTTTACATTGCCACACGTCAAACTGTTTCAACATCAAATGGAGGTAAACTGTATTTGTTTTGTGTGTGTTTTTGTTGATTAATTTCTATTTTTTTTTGTACGCCTCGTCACGTCGCGTCGGTGGTTGCAAGTTTTGATGGTCGCCAGTCAGTCGGTTGTTTAAAGACAGAGAATTGATTTTTGTCGGAGTTGGTGAAGCTCAACTATAGGCTGCACAGCAAATAATAACGTTTATGAGGCTTGGACAGATCTTCGGAGGATAGTAATTTTGTAGCCACCTTTGACGTTCGACTCTATATTTTTCTGTTGTTCCCTTTTTTTCTTGGCAGTATGAGGTTTGTTCGTTGAAGCCCTAAGGTCGCCCTGGGGTCACCATAAAGCGTTTTTTGAGAAACCCAAATTCGCCCTTAATGTCAAATTGAGTGTTTTTTGAGCCCTAGGTTTGACCTAGGTTTTCCACAAACTCGTCTTTTTGTGCTTTTTGCTGTGGCGAGTTGAGAGCAGTCAAATGGCATGTTTTTTTTTTATGACAGGGATGTGTGGTGATTTGTGGTTTAGCGTTTTTTAAGGACTGAAAAACCCAGGTATTTTTGACAACTCACAGGGTTGTCAAGAAAACCTGGGTCAACCCTGGGGAAAGTTCAACGAACAGACCTATGATCAGATCAGTGATTTGCCTACTCTGGTTAACCACAGTGATGATGAGCATCAGTAAGGAATGCTTTGATGGTGGTGCACAGATGTCTCTGCACATTTGAAATGAACTACGCAAACAAGTTACAAGTTACATGTTAACTTTTCATTTCTATTTTGGTTTCTTTTATTACTCTTTTATTATTACTCGCGCTAGACCTATTTCCATAGGTTCTGGAGCATTGCGACTATTATTGTAGTTGCTACTACTAGGATTCCTAAATGGATTCTGACCGTTAGAATTATAGTTTGAATTATGGTGATTGTTTGTATTGTTTGAGCGATACTGCTCGAAAGGAGGTTTGCTATAATGATGTTGATTGTTTGGTTTATTTTGCCACGATGAAAAATTATTTGTGCGATGTGGTTCTTGTGGTTTAGTGTACTGGTTAGTCGACCTATGTTGCCAGGATGAACTTGGTGTATTTTGGCTCAAATTTTGACGGTTTTGAGTGACGACTGCTGTGTTTTGTGATTTGGGTTTTGAACTTAGTCGTTCATTAGAAGAAGATTGGTTCCTGAGGTATGGATTATAGTACGCGTATCCGCACTCGTGTAATATGTTTATCGCACTTTCTAAATTTGGTGGGTTTCTGCAATGTAAGAGTGAACGCATGGTTTCGGGTATTTTGCTTTTAAAAATAACTAACGCAGAAACTTTATTATTTTCTATATTTGTGTTAATAGCATCTGTGTTACTACCTCCCATCAACTTCGTTTTGACGTTTAGTCTACGCAAAGTCGATTTTATCTCATTATAAAATTCAACGCAGTTTGTTTTGAATTTACTTCCGCGTAGCTCGTCAAATAGTTCTTCCATAGTTAGTCTATCGCCGAAGTTGTTTATTAGTATTTGTTTTATCTCTAGCCAAGAAGTTATATGAGGGTTAATTTCTATTATTTCCCTAGCTTTACCCTTAAGCTTAGATTTGAGATAATCTGAAAACACAGATTGAGAAAGCTCATCATATTTTTGTAGAATTGGATGAATCTTATCTACCAAATCTATGAAATTTTGCAATTCCCTAAAGTCTCCTGTGAACTCTGGGAGTTTTGAAATATATTTCAATGGGTCTATGTTTAGCGTAAGCATTGTGTTAGAGTTTTCAAAAAAATTGTTCACAGTATTCGAAATTTGTTTAGTTCTTAGTTGAGCTGTTTCGGTGTTGTGAGATTGTGTCGTTTTGGTCTATGTTACTGTTCTCGTTTTGGTTTAAATTATTACTATCGGCCATTATCTACATTAACGCGGAGTTAAAATATGTCATTTTGTATAGATTAGTAATTATAATTTTTAAATGAGAGAAAAATTTAAAATTTCTCTTTCTGTTTGTTATTACAATTTTTTTTTGTTTGTATAGAAATATAAAATATAAGAAAATAGAGATATTTGTGTATCTATCTATCTATCTATATATATAAAAATGAATTGCTGTTCGTTAGTCTGGCTAAAACTCGAAAACGGCTGAACGGATTTATCTTATCTTGATCTTAAAATGTTCGTGTAGGTCTAGGGAAGGTTTAAAAGATTTTATTTCATCCCTATAATCCCACGCAAACAGAAACAGGAACGGGAAAGGGAACCTCAAAGTTATTTGACAGATTCCAAAAGTTCTTTCAACTCTAGGATGTTACATTATCCCTCAGTGACATAGATCTATATTTCATTCACATATTTCTACGAGAACGAAAAATTCCCTCAGGAACGGGGCCGGAAATGGAAACTTAAAAACTATTGGACAGATTTCAAAAACTTTCATCACTGGGTACCACATAATCCCTCAGTTACTTATTATTTCATGTCTATAACCCCACGGGAACAGAAAAAGGAACGAGAACGGGAACCTTAAAGTTAATTAACAGATTTCAAAAACTCTTTCAACTCTAGGATGTTACATTATCCCTCAGTGACTTATATTTGATTCACATATTTCTACGGGAACGGAAGATTCCCTCAGGAACAGAGAACGGGAACTTTAAAGTCATTTGACCGATTTCAAAAAATGTTTTAACTCTAGGATGTTACATTATCCCTCCAGAACGGGGTTTTAAATAGAAACTTAGAAACAACTGGGCAGATTTAAAAAATTCTTTAATGCCTCAGTAACTTAGCGTGGATTTCATCCCTATAATCCCACGGAAACAGAAACAGGAATGAGCACGGGAGCCTTAAAACTACAGACCCGAGCAACGCCAGGCGGCTCAGCTAATTAAATAACAAATAGAAAGATTATTGGATTGTTTGTTTTTAAGAACTCTTTTGACTTTCGCCTAGTAAGAAGAAAGATTGAAACTGTTTTCAGTTAAAAGTGTTACTTTTACAATAATCCTAACTATTTTTTCATATGAACACATTGAACACTATTTACATTCGCAAAACAAAACGAATTGATTTAAAGTGATACTATAAACTTTGACATAAGCAATGATAGCGTCTTCTAGGCCTATGGTAGGGATAAGGATCTCGAAGGGATATAGGGTTCGAAATGAAGTCGAAGTTCTTTAGTTATTATGTAGTCAGGAAGAAATGAGTAAAGTAATAAAGGCTCGAATAAAATTTTATTTTTGGCTCAGACACAATAAAAGTATTGTAAAATCGCTTGGTGGTCTCTGTGGCCATGTTGAACGGTGCAGATGCTGACACTTTGATGTACTCAACAAGTGTCACGAGCTTCGGCAACGGGACGGGAACAACAACATTAGCGGGAACATGGAAAATATTGAGCCAATTCCCAAAAATTTTTCAATGTTTGAATGCTTCATTGCTCCTGAGTATTGAATTGACAATATTTCCTTCCCATATTCTTTCCGGAACGGAAACGGTAATGGCGAAATAACCAAGAAACTGGAAAGTACTTAAGCGATTACAAAAATTCTTTCACTGTTAGAATGCTTCATTGTCCCTGAGAATATATTTCATCACCATTCTCCCACAGGAACGGGAACGGAAATCCACAAAAAAAAACCACTCTACCGAGTTCAATGCGTATTTCAATTTTACAGTACTGGGCCGATTCCAAAAACTATCGTTAGAGTGCTTAACTGTTCCTAATAACATAAACTATATTTCATCCCCATTCTCCCACTAAAATGGAAACTTGGAAACTACTTAACTAAACTTACTTACTTCAATTAACGTAGGGCCTGAGCTACGCCAGGCGGGTCAGCTAGTATTATATAGTTTATATAAAATATAAATATATATTGTATTTTTATATATATATATGTATATATATATTTGAAAAAGGAAAAAAAAATTTCAGACCTTGATTAAATTTAAATGCTGATCGGCTTCTGAACGGTGGTGTGGTGGCTATAGGCGTCGGTTGTGAATCCCGCTTGTCCCGTGGAAATCCGCAAACGAAGGGTGTAGTTCCAAGCTTTGAAGTAGGTTGTTGCTGATTTGGTAGATTCAGCTGGAAACTTATATGCAGCACACAAAAAAACTTTTTTTATCTTAGGTCCTTTACCAATGATGGTGCAAGAACGTGATTTTACAAACGGATGATGGGTATAGTTTAAGTTTTTCTTTCTCTATGTAGTCCGCGAACAACTAATATAGTTTATTTTCTTGATCATAAATGCAAATCAGTTATTAAAACTGCACTGGATTCAAATGCAAAAGATTCTTATTGCAAATACTTTTTGCTGATTTTTCTAACCGAAAAAAATCCGTAGAAGACCGTTCGAGTTCTAGAGAAAAAGTCAAATTGCAAGTTTAATTTTGACGACGTTTTCGTATTTAAAACGGTGATACGCACTACTGAATATTTATCTTTAAATATCAATATACCGCGAATCCTACCGACTGCGCCAGTTTTAAACTTCGTTTTTTCAAATACAAAATAAAAAAATCTTTAAATATTTTGTAAAACGATCTTTATTGCTTGAGATCTATCTTAAGACTAACTTAGGTTTCTACTTTACATTTACTTATCGACTACATATCGCCACATTGCTTCGTGGCGTTGGTCCACATAATTATGTTCGCTTAAAAGGATGAAGGTTTTCCCTTCATGTTGTCAACACATGTTTGTTTGAAAGGATGGAAGGGTTTTCCCCTTGAAAAGGTTGGGATTCTTCGTGGGAAATGAGGATATGAAGCTAATGATTTATTACCAGTTCTTCAATGCTGATTCGGGTATTAAAAAGGGAACATGTGTTGTGTCGTGTGACCTTGTAATGGTGATCATGGTTAGTGCAACGTAGTGCATGGGATGTAGGAGTATTTATTTAGGACTTACTTACTTACTTAGGTGGGCATTACAGTTCGGGGTGAACCTGGGCCTCAACCAACATCCTTCGATAACGACTTCTATTTCGGGCGAGCTCTCTCCAGTTTCGCACTCCAAGTCGGTTGAGGTCATCCTCCACTTGATTGCGCCACCTAAGACGAGGTCTTCCCCTTCCGCGATTTCCCTGCAATGTGCTTTCGAACACCCGACGAGCCGGAGCGTTTGGGACCATCCGCTCAACATGGCCCAACCATCGTAGCCTCGCGATGCGTACTCTTCTGGCTATGCCCATGTCGCGGTACAGCTCATACAGCTCGTTGTTGTATCTTCTTCTCCACACATTGCCTTCGCATACGGGACCAAAGATCATTCGGAGAATTTTTCTTTCGAAACGACCAAGGGTTTCCTCATCCGCTTTCGATAAGGTCCATGCTTCCGCGCCGTAAAGCAGGACTGGGATGATTAAGGCCTTATATAAGGTTACCTTGGTTTTTCTGGAGAGGGTTTTGTTTCTCAATTGCCTTCTTAACCCAAAGAAGCAACGGTTGGCAAGAGTTATTCTCCGTTTGATCTCCGCACTGATGTTGTTGTCCGTGTCTACAGCGGATCCTAAAAAGACGAAGTCCTGTACTACCTCGAAGTTATGTCTGTCTATTGTGACGTTTTGTCCAATTCGTCGATGTTCTGTGTCCCTATTTGATGACAGCATATACTTTGTTTTGCCCTCATTAACCATCAAACCCATTTTTGCCGCTTCTGTTTCAATACTCGCAAAAGCACCTCTGACATCACGCTTTTCTCTTCCGATTACGTCAATATCGTCTACGTAGGCGAGTAATTGTACAGACTTTTGAAAGATTGTTTCTCTGGTGTTGACGTTTGAGTTTCTTACAATCTGTTCAAGTATGATGTTGAAGAAATCTCATGACAGTTTATCGCCTTGCCTAAAACCTTTTTCGACATTAAAGGTCTCGGTGATTTCTTTACCGACCTTGACGGAGCAGCGTGAATTCTCCAAAGTCATCCTGCATAGTCGTACGAGTTTTGCAGGAATGCCGAAACTAGACATGGCTCTGTACAGCTCGTCTCTTTAGATACTGTCATAAGCGGCCTTGAAATCGATAAAGAGGTGGTGAATATCGATATTATGTTCTCGGGTTTTTTCCAAGATCTGCCGTAATGTGAAAATTTGGTCTATTGTGGACTTCTCCGGTCTAAAACCACATTGATAAGGACCTATCAAGTTGTTGACGTGGGGTTTCAGACGTTCACATATTACAGCAGACAAGATCTTATAAGCGACGTTAAGGAGGCTTATCCCTCTATAATTGGCGCAATTGTGAGGGTCTCCTTTCTTTAGGATCGGGCATACTATACTGAGGTTCCATTCATCGGGCATGCTTTCTTCCGACCATATCATGCAGATCAGCTGGTGCATGCTCCTTTCCAACTGATCTCTAGCTGCCTTGAAAAGTTCGGCATCAAGGCCATTTGCACCTAGTTTAGTTTAGTTGATTTATTTAGCAGAGCTCTGCTATTGAAATTCAATTTTACAATTTTTAAATTAAAAATAAGTATATACATTTTTTAAATATTGATTTAATTACTGTAAGGATATTTCAGTTTTATAAATTCAATTACATATCTTTTAAATTTTTTGAAATCTATTTAATTTTTTATTTCATGTGGCAATGTATTGAATAGCCTACAGCCTTTATATAGAATAGTGTTTTGGGTAATATTTCTAATATTGTTTGCTAGTCTGAAATCATCTCTAGTCCTCAAGTTATATGGCTGAGATTCACCGACATATCTTAAATATTTGCTTAAATATTAGGGTAGAAGACCATTTTTAATTTTATAAACAAAACATAGTACATTAACAAAAATTCTTTGCTTTACACTCAACCATTTTAGCATATTCAACATTATTCTTATCGGTGTATAACGATTACATTTAAGTATTATACGCATGGACTTATTTCGTAGACGTTGTAATTTTAACATAACATTATCGGAACATTGATACAGAATTGATGAACAATACTCAAAATGAGGTTTTATCATTACATTAAAAACATTGATAGCGCACATTAAAGACAATTCATTTCTAATTCTGTTAAAGAATCCATTTTTTTTTTATATTTTCTTGACTAGATAATCTATATGAATATCAAACTTTAGTTTTTCATCTATGACTACTCCTAGATATTTAATAGTTCTTACTTGTTCAACTTTTTCGTTGTCGATCTCTAGATTCAGTGTAACACTACAGTTCAGAGCCATACATTTTGATTTTACCACGTTCAACTTTAGTTTGTTCGCCTTCAGCCATTCGTTTACTCTGTTAAGGTCATCTTGGATTAATTTTACGCAGTCGTCTCTATTTTCACCATTAATAAAGATAAGTGCATCGTCTGCAAACAGTACTATTTGTGAATGTCGAAGCACTTCTTTGATTTATCCATCTACTGATGTCCTTTGCGTTCTATGCGACAGATACGTGCTAAACCATTGTTCTTCTTTTCCTCTAACACCATAACTACTTAGTTTTTTAATAAGAATTCCTCTATCAATTGTTTCAAAAGCTCTTTTGAAATCGAGAAAAACGAACTTTTTCCTAGCTATTTCTTCTTTCCAGCTTATGAGAACATTATATAGCGCTGACTCACACGAATGTTTTTTCCGAAATCCTGACTGGTTCTCAATAAACAAATTGTTGAATTCGAAATAGTTTTCTAGTTGCGAGTGAATTTTTTTTTCAATGACTTTTTCTTACACATGAAGTGCGTTAATTGGCCGGAAGTTCTCACATTTATCAGTCCCTTAAAAAGTTAAAATCTCTCATACAAAATGAAACCTTTTTAGTCACTGGGTTTCGTGATAACCTACTCGAAACCAAGTGCGCTGAATGCACTTTTTCCAATATTCCATTGAATTTGACATTTAAGAGAGTGGAAATGGGTGGAGAGAGAATGGATTGCATCCAGTAGTACTCCTCCTGATAGCTCAAAGATTTGGATGGATGAACCAAAGCACACACCTTCAGGATTAACTGTTTGCTGGAGTCAGAGCAATTCATCCACAGCTTGCTCCAAAGGAGTCAATGCAATTTGGGAGTATGGACCAGAGAACTGCATGAGTGCAATCATTTGCGCTTTCGAATCATCCCCCGAAAAACAAGCCGTACACAGTTTCACGCTCACAACGATGAAACAAGTGTGATGCTTGTGGAAAAAGTACACAACACTCTTGAATACATGCCTTCGCATTGCTTGTGCCCATGAACGATGAAAGAATGGACCATTCAAACTCAAACAGGTACACCATTCACTTCATTCGAAAAAAAAACCAAACATTCACGAATGATGAGGGATGACAACGAATATTTTTTCATGTTCTTGTTCATAGATGAAACTATTTTGTTTTTGCGAGATCGCACAGAAAGGTACACATTTTTTGACCTGACTTGGGCGTTATTTATATTGTTTGGGTTTTTTTTTTGTTAACTATAGAAGTGATGGTTGCGTAATCTTTTTTTGCTTTGTTAGTGCATATAGGTTATTTATTGTGTTCTATAGAAAGGATTTAAAACGTTCAAGATATGTATTTTATTGCGGTAATGGATGGATTGTAAATGAAGGAAAACCCGTTAATTGTGGAAATTGATGTATGGGGTAAGAAACTACCTACTTATGTTTCAACTAAACATTTTGTAAGCATAGAAAAATTAAGAGAAAAATAAATTGAAATACTTTTAAAATAATGTGTGATTATATTAAGCTATACTATATACTCTTGAGTAGTGCAAAAACTTAAATAGCAGGTCGATTGCGAATGACATACCTGATTCTAAAAAGATGTGACGATTTTTACCTGCACCGGAAATGCATAAAAAATTTGAAGAAACACTTTAGTACCTGTTTTTAACATTATCAGTGGGTTTTTCTGGATTTAAAATTATATAGAGTGACCTCAACCATATCCATTGATTAATTTATAATTCGGTTAAGAAAAACCAGATTAAGGGGTAAATAATAAACTATGTACGTAACGTACCTACTAAATTTTCTAAGAACCACGTTTTATCCCTAATAAAAATTTTATTTCAAAATTTTATTTCTAGCATCTAGGTACTCAATACATCCTCATTAGTGTTATTTACATATATTTCCCACACACTACGCCCTGCTAAAGGAAAAAAAAAATTATACTCTTCTTTCAGATATTTCAGTTTAACAGATGTATTCTTCATCACAGTATTGCACTGTCAAATATTCGTTGCCTTTTGAAATTATTCGTTGCCTTGTAGATTATTCGTTGCCATCGACACTGTCCGCACAAGTTCATACGCATACACATATTGTCTTTGCCTGCCATTGCTGCAGTTAAGTGAATGAGAATGACAACATGTTTTGTTGACTAAAAAGAGAATGCAGTGTGTGTATTGCTTTGGATTAAGATGAATGGTGTCTGGATGATGTGGAAGGCAATGAATAAGTGAATGCCTTCACAAAATGAGACATTCACTGCAGGTCCCTGGTATGGACCCCCACCAGTTGAATAAAGAAGTTTTGTTTTGATTGTTTTAATAATTTTTATAACAGATATCAATTACCTTATGCCATTCTTTTCCCGTGCGACTAGGTGGTCCAAGTGAGTTGAGGGTTGTGGCAAATTGGTCCCAATATTCTTTTTGATTCCTTTTGGAGGAACCGAACTCTCCGACACCTCTTGCTAAGTCGGTGTTGGACCCCATCAATTCGACCAGCTTTTCGAATTGAGCTCTGTTAGTTCTCTTGCAACTGAAAAAAAAAAATAATTAATTTATGTTGTTTGTATTACAAAATGCCATATATATTTACACTGTTCTGTTTTCCGACATTTTCCTTAGCTCCTTATCGGTCGACTTCTTTTCACGCTATGCTTGTTGTTCGACAAAAAACAACATGAAGGGCATTCAATTTAACGAACTTTCGATAACTACAATAGGGTGAGATCACATTTTATTCGCCATTTAAGTCAAATCACAGGGGTGTGAGTTCGTCAACCGTAGTACCAGTACCAATTTCTCACACACATGTTTTTTCGTTCGACTCGCCCATCGCAATAGGGGTATTAATGACTCTCCACATTGATTTCTGGTCACCAGCTTTCGCAACTTGCTGTTTAATGTTTGTATTCTTAGATTTGACAATCTCTGCTTTATATATATTCCTGCAAGCTCTGTAAAAATAAAACAATTGTAAGCGTAATGAATCTTTGAAATGAATGAGTCTATATAAATGAATTTTGAAGCTATACTTTCATCTATTTCTCATAATCATGCCGCTTTCGTTTGATAATGCTAGACTTCTTTAAGAGGATTATTCATGAATAACAAATGTATACCAAAATTATTTTAATTGATCTGAGGGTCTATTTCTTCATTATAAAATGTTTTTCCATCAAATAAAAACCAACCAAGTTTTACCATATCCTTTCCTACCTCTTGTTTTTTCATATTTTACTAGCAAGACCCTGCCCGCTTCGCAGGGCGAAAATAAAAAGTAAAATATTAGTTTTTTTTTGTTTTAAATCTGTTTTATTGAATATTCTTTACTCTAATGCTTTTTGATAAACAACATTTTTGGTTTTTCCATTGATTGGCGGTATAAATGAATAAAGCAGATGGTTTCCCAACACGTGAACAACCAACATATAGTTGACCATGAGAAAAAACTGGGTGTTCCAAATGTATAACACAGATTTTAAGCGTCTGCCCTTGAGATTTATTAATTGTCATTTTTGGCATGACAATTAATAAATCTCAAGGGCAGACGCAATACGAATAGGCAACTGCAAACGCTTAAATTCAAATGGTAGATCAGGTGGAATCATTGGTATACGTCGTATTAAGACATCTTCGCTTTTGAATTTACCAGTTAAAATGGTCGCTTCAATAACATTATTCATTAATCGTTTAACTACTAACCTGGTGCCATTACATAATCTTGGATGATTCAAATCTCTTAACATTATAATTGGAATACCGACTTTTAATTGTAAATAATGAGGCGGGATACCTGGTAGATCCAATGAATTTAAAAAATCGATCGGATAGTTCACAGCTTCATCCGGATTCATAACGGTATCAAAAGATTTATAAACTACGTTTACACCTGGTATTCTGTTCATAACTTCCACATTGATACTTATAACATCTCTATTCGTACATGCCAATATACATCTTTGACTTATAACCAATCATGATTTTGGTAATTACTTAAAATATTGGGAAACACACTCTGTACTAACGCAGCAGTTGATTCTGATAAGGAACAAAAATTATTTGGCAATGTTATTTTACCATCAATATCTAGAGGCAATTCTCCATTTCCAATTTTCAATAATTGCTTTGAAAATTCTGCGGCTGTTGAATCGTTCTGTAATAAAATTCTTACATTTTCGGTGAGAGAAAGCGTTTTCACATGTTTCCATAACGTTGAAGATTTCAAGCTAGCATTTAATTCGTCAGCAGCAGTGGATCGAGGAACAACCGGAAGTGTTTGCCGGAGGTCACCAGCAAATAACACCAATGCACTACCGAAAAGACGATTATTACCTCTCAAATCTTGTAAGGTTCGATTGAATGCTTCTAAAGATTTCTTGTGTGCCATGGTGCATTCGTCCCAAATAATTAATTTACACTGCTGCAAAACTTTTGCCATTCCAGATCTTTTTGAAATGTTGCATCGCCAACATGCTTCTAAAATATGAACGTTTAAAGGCAATTTTAAAGCCGAGTGAGCAGTTCGCCCACCATCCAATAAAGTTGCAGCTATTCCAGACGATGCAAGAGCTAACGCTATATCTTTATTCGTTCGTACAGTAGCTAAAAACAATGACAGTAAAAATGTTTTACCAGTGCCGCCAGGAGCATTAAAAAAGTAAAATCCACCATTTCCAGCATTAATTTCGCTCATGATTTGAAAGTAAGCTTCTTTTTGTTTTTCATTCAATAATGGAACATTTCTTTGAACATATTGATTTAAACAATTTGCATCATAATCTCGTTCACGATTTAAACCCAAATTGAAAGTGTCGTGTATTGAACGATCAGAGGTGAAATCATTCCTAATTATGATAGCAATTTATTTGACATTGCTAAACACAAATTTTCTATAATGATCAACGCTTCGTTGTGTATTTCTGGCTTAAAATCCAATTGCGGATTCATTTTTGCACGACGAACTGTATGCAAAATATCTTCTGACAAATGATCACAATGACTTCTCCATAACTCACGTGGATTCGTCAGACTGCACGCAGATATTATAATTGCAAATAATGAACGCATTTGATGTGGATTTGCCGTAAGAGCTGCATCTTCTAAGGTGTTATTCCAATGTTTATCATTTTCCAGTAAATTTAAACGCCTGCATGCTTCACGATATGTAGGACATAAGAACCCATCAACTGTTCGTAAATCTGCAAAAGATGTTGGCCCACGAACATTATTTAGTAATAAACGCAAAAAATAACATTCCTCAGTATTTGTTTACACTTTTCAAGCAGCGAAATGTAATAAGGAATACATCTAGGAGTATTAGATATACTCTGTTCTAAAATACATAGAAAGCATTGTGAGCATCTAGGCTGTCTGTATTGTAATTTTACATGGGAAAATAATTGAAACTTAATTATTTTTTTAAACACACTTCCCTTATTTGAAAAAAAATTGTTTTTTGTCCTAAACCTTCTACTCTTATTCTTCTTCAATTTAAAAAAAAAATTAAGAAAATCGGTCAATCGGTTTGGCTGGTTAGTGAACGAACACAAAACCAAACTTTATTTTATATATATAGATTAACTGTTTTGCTTTTTCTTAAATTATTTGCAGATTTCTTAAACAACTATGACATCGAAAACGTTTTACAAACATCATCCTTTAGATATATCGTATCTGAAACTTTAAAGAAGTAACCAGAAAAGAAAGTCAAAAAACATGAAAGGTGATTCATTTGGAGTTTGTACGTATAATGGAGCAATCTGCAATCAACAATTGGAAAATGTTTCCACTTACTCCTAAACAAAAATTGTTATGTCTGAATCGAGTGGCATTTATTTGATCTGGAAGCAACTTAGTTTCCATAAAATATTGAAGACGATGGATGTTATAGTTCATATCATGATATCTCTAAAATTTTAAATACGAAGCTGAATACAACAATCCACCCCGTCTAAATATCTCTGAAAGGAAGAAATTAATTTGACTGAAGGAACCTGCGGAGGCGATTGTCATGTGCTAAACAAGATGCAGTCCTTAATTTGGAGACATAGTCAGTCAACACATTTAAAACAAGGAAAGACGTCTCTATTGCAACTATAAGACTTCGTAAAACTACGGAAATGAATGCTGTTTACCTTTAAATTGGATATGAAAATAAGAATGTTACTAACTGTCAATTCCATGAATGCCATCAACTGAAACGATTTATGTCGAAAAAAAACATCGGGTAAGTGGACCTTTATTAAAAAAAAAAACTTGCCAATTTTAACGTAAATAATGAAAATATTATCTAACAAAAGCGTAATTTTAAAACAGCTACCCAATGCATTGCAGTTCCACAAGAATTCACATTACTTCAACAAAACAAATTGTTGTTAAATGTTTGTATGTTGCTGGTACATAACTTTTTCATTCTATTGAGAGAGGTTGTAGTAGAGCTTGAAAAGAATACAATAGTTTGATATTTTTTGGAATTTTATTATAAATGAAAAGAACTGAATTGAATAAGTAATGATGTATGTATTTGGACATACAAAAAGCATACCAGATTAGATTATGAACAAAGTAGTTTTCTAACAAGTATAATTTCAACACCGCTACTTATTAAAATACTTAAATTATATAAAATTAAATTTTTGATATTAAGTCCCATATTTTTGACACATAGTTGGTGTTTGTCACTAGAAACTGCCTTTTGTTAGATTGTCAGCTGCCAAGTCTTCAGTTGGTATATAACGTAAAACAACAGATTTGTTATTTATACGGTCGCGTATGTTATGATGACGAACCTTAATGTGTTTAAATTTTGATTTAAAAGAATTTGTGTAATGTGACTTCACTTTACCTATTATTTTTCTCTAAGGGTTGTGAAATTGTTGTTGATATTTTTTCTTCAATTTTGTAAGGTCCTAATCGTACTTCATCCAGTTTTCGCCTGTTTAAGCGGTTGCCATTTTCCACATAAACCAGGTCACCCGCCTCGAAGTTATGATCCTGTCGTTGCTCATCATATCTTTGTTTGTTGTAATTATGATATTTTATGCTGTTATTTACAGCCAGCAAGCGATCTTTTTTAAAGTTACCCGTCTTTTTACATCTTAATTCCTCTAGCACTAGTGAAGTGTTTATACCTTTCAGTAGATATTCAGGACTGAATTGAGTTACAGTGTGAACCGTTTTGTTGTAATCTTCAACGCATTTATGAGCCACCGTCGTCCGTGCAACCTTTTTCTCTAATTGATTTACTTCGCATCTTATCCTGTTCACTAAGGTTTGGTTCAACCTTTCATTAAGACCATTCGAAAACCATTTTTAGAACTTCTTGTTCAGAGTCTGAGTCTAACACTGGATTACGGCTTAGGCATCCGGGGTTATATTCTATTTCCATATCGAACTGGGACAAGTACAAAGTTAAATCACCCAATTCTTCATCTGGCCTTGCTTTTATGTTAAGAGTTGTAAGAGGTAGATGATCTGTTAGAACTTTGAATGATCTTTCCATTAACTAGTGTTGCTAGTGTTGGATAGCTTCCTTAACTGCTAGGGTTTCCAAATATATCGCTTTCCTTTATCTCTGAGCTTCGTTCAATTTTCTTAAGAAGTATGCCACTGATTTTTCTTTGTTATTCTCTTGTGGTTGTGGTTGCTTCAGGACAGCTCCTAATCCTTCCAAACTGCCATCTGTATAAATATTTATCGGTAGTGTAGGATCATAAATTGCTAAAACTGGCTTTGTGCACAGAAACTCTTTTAAATAATCTAATAAATTATGGAGTGGATCTAAAATACATAATTGCATTTTTTGGAATGTACTCGTAGAAATTTATCTTTCCAAGAAATTGTCGTATGTTTTTCTGGTTCTTTGGAATTGGAAATTTCATTATTGCTACTAAATTATCCTTTGTTGGCGTTAATGAGTTGAGATATAACATGACCCAAGTATGTTATGGAGTCCTCAGCAAATTCACATTTTTTTAGTTTGAGTCGAAACCCTTCTTCTCTTATTGCGTTGAGAAGTTTATCTACATATATTACATGTTCATCAAACGTCTTCGAAAATATTAATAAATCATCGATATAGTTAATAGAAAAATTGAACAAATTGTGTTTTCGTAAGATATTACTCAGTATTCGTTGGGAAATTGCTGGTGCTGTCTTCAGTCCAAATGGCAAACAGGTCCATTGATAGTGACATTCTTGAGTTATGATATGAAACCTGTTTTTTTTCTGTCTTCGATTCGCAATGGAATTGACCAAAATGCAGAGTTGATGTCAGGTTACAATCTCTTGTTTTTACCAGAAGATTTTCTATTTGTGGAGAAGGTTGTGGTTCTGGTACTACAATTTTATTAAGATCCCTAAAACCTATGCATAACCGACTTTAATTAAGTTAAAAAATTAGTTTTGTAATGTGACTTCACTTTACTTATTATTTTTCTCTAAGGGTTGTCAAATAAAATAAAAGTTGTTTCACTGAAATAAACAATGGTTTTTTATGATCTCTAATTTATGTATGTACACGTACCTGAAATAAACAATGAAACTAATTTCTATGTTTATTCTCTACTTTTATAATTTGATTTCAGAAAGCAAATCACCTTCTTGCTTTTATCAATTTAGAAAAGACGACTTTGACATTTCGTTCATTCAGCGTGTACGGCCAATGAATTATAATTTCCTCTCTACCTCTTCTGCTTCTTCACCCATTCAGTATTTTACTTTATCAGCCCACGCATAAGGGTGGGAGACTAAAATGTATAACTAAGGAATTATATTTCCTTATATATGTTTCCGCCAATTTAATTGCACTTTGGTTATCACACGCAATTATTATGGGTTGGTTGCTGAAACTTTTCCATGAACCTGCGCTCCGAACTGTTTGAGCCAGATCGCTTCTTGGACAGCTGCTGACAACGCCATATATTTAGCTTCAGTGCTTGATAGTGCTACTGTTGGCTGCCTTTTGCTTCCCCTTGATATAGCACCACCACATTAATTAAAAACAAATCCGTTTGTCTATATCGGAAACCCAATCCGCATCCAAAAAACCGTTCACCTTCAAAATGTAATTTCATTTTTTTTTTTTTTTTGCATCTCAGAGTCAGAGTCAGAGTCAGAGTCTCAGAGTACTGAGCTTCAAGCAAGCTTATATGTACGCTCTTATCTACGCTCTTCATCATTAATGGAAGTGTAAGTAAGTAAGTACATAGGTAAGGTTTAAGGTCTCCCTGGGTTTTCCATCGTAAGAGTCCAGTAGGAGGCCTGGATCTTTTTCATGATAATCGCCCATTGATCGAAAGAGATCACCATCTGCGTTACTCCTGTCAATGACAGCGAAAATTGGTTTGTCCTTCAGTGCGTCACTGTACGACATCTTCTTTTTGGAGCTGAGGGTGCTTGATTTTTGCAACTTAGGCCTTTTGCCGTTGGCGCTTAGACGTTGAGCCTGCGCAGTTTTTTTCATTTATGGCAATGATTTTCATTGCCCATTCAAGCTTGGCAGATTGCAGTGAATCAAGCTTAGGTTTAGGTACCGCACCTAACACCCTCGCAATTTTCTCCGCGTTCCGCCTCACTTTGTGGTTTGGGAAGGTAGGGAAGTTGGGATCCCCTTCGTTGTCCGTTCCACTGTTAGACACAGTTTCATCTTCAACTTGGGGGTAGGGGGATTGGCGACCTTTTCGTTTTCAGTTCCACTGTAAGTCACAGTTTCACCTCCAACTTTGAGGTTAGGGGGATTGGACACCCTTTCGTTGTTTGTCTCACTTTTAGTCACAGTTTTACCTTGCACTAAAAAATGGGTGATTAACATGCAACTGTATCGCTCCCAAGCTCTCTATAAATCCTATCAAAAAGGGAACTACCGGATCGGTATCAGCGGAAGCTGCCGCACTGGCATTAGCAGCGATGGAAGCCAGTGAGGATTCTAGATTCTGAAATCCCTCGTTGGTTAATCTCAGTTCTACAGATCTTCTTCATACTCATTGATAGTGGATTTCCCTTGAATACTCCAAATTTCCCGTAGACGAAAAAATGAGACGATGTCCATGTCTCTTCTAACTTCAGAGGTGGACCGGTAGTGCCGAGAATTTTGTTTAAATTTTGCAAAAATAATCCATTCCTCTCTTTTATTTTATTCATTGTAAGATCGTAAAACTTCAGGATCACCACTTGATTGTCCCCTTGTCCCATCAATTCACAAGTCAATCTCAGCATTTCGGCAACGTATTTTAAGCAGACCGTGGTAAAGATTGTTCAACCTTTTTGACGCAATCCCTCTATACCTCCATAGTGTCCACTCCATACATAATCATCTTCTATCAATGTTCTTTGATTTAAGGCGACAGTAGGGGTATAAGTGCCATCAGCTAAATATAATTGGCAGTCATAAAACATGGAATGCGTGTTCAAGTGAGATACATAATTATATAGGATGGGGAGGGAGGCCCGATGCTTTGTTTTCTGGTCATCCAATCTGTGTTCCAGAGATCCAGATATTCCTGAATCTTCAGGAATATATCCTGAAGGGTCCAAATCTGTCAGGGAAGTAAACACCATTTGAATCAGCTGAGACAAAGAGGATTCTCTCTCAGCTCCCCACCCTATTAATTTGAGGTTGTCAATAGCAAGTCTAAGTAAAGGAGGGCTAGTAGGTATTAATTTACCTCCTTCATAGTTTACTTTCACATTTGTTGTGGAGCCAAAAAACGGTTTATATGGTCCTAACGGGCTGTCATACCGATTTACCATTTTGAATTGTGAATAGGTGAGCTCTGTTCTAGCTAGGATGTATCCAAGATGGGTGTTGGTATGGAACTCCTCTCTGCATGATAATCCCCTGGATACTGATGCTTTCAAAAATTCAAGAGGTGAGGCACAGGTAACCCCAGTGAGATATCATTCCTTTTCCATGAAGTGGCCCTGAGATAGTCTGCCATATAAGTAGAACAATGAAGATTCGGATTGAGAGGAGAATCTCTGTCTTGAACTAACCCATAAATGATTCCATTGGGGACGTTGGAATAACTGATCGTCCAGGGAGTTATAAAAGTCTGAATCCTCTAATCGTCTGGCTGCCTTGGTTTTAGACATGATCAACAAGTTGATCATCACCCCTGTTTTGTTTACCTTCGAGATCAATCTTAAAGCCCTCCCTATAATTGTAGATTCTATGATGTTGTTCGCGACCCGGGGGTTAAATTTCGGCCTCATAGAATAGAGCAAGTTGCACAATGTAGTCTGGCGTTTTTTGGCAAGTTCTAGAAACGTCAAGAAGACTTTATTTCGTACATTCAATCCTGAGGTAAGAAGATCGAAAACCATCCGCTTTAACTTTTCAGATCCAGATGAACTGTGAATTAAGTCCAATGCCACGGGATCCTGACAGATTAGTTCCGGATTGACCAGGGGATTTATGATATAGATTAGTTTTTCTCTTAAGAAGACCTCCTGTGGTGGAAGGGCCTGATAGATTTTCTTTAGATTGCTTAGGTTCAAGGTCAGAGGAACTGGAAACCCATGACACAAAAGATCACAAAGCTGTAGAGTGGGAAATCCTCCAAGGATGTAAGGTGTCATTAAACTGATCAGGTGGAATGTATAATCATTCTTCTTTATAATGGTCCAAATCTTGTCCCCAATTTTGAACTTATTCTCAAGAACAGCCCCAGCAGAAGGGAGTTTCAAGGTTTGGTAAGGACCTCTCTCGCTGAGCCCAACACTAAAGAAGGGATGGTTCAAATGCAGTTGGATAGCTCTCAAACTTTCTATCATTCCAATAAGATAAGGGATCACGGGGTCTGTGTCTGATGCGGCAGCGGCACTGGCATTCGCCGAGATAGATGAAAGAGACGACTCAAGATTTTGGAACCCCTCATTGGTGAGTCTCATTGTCCTACAGATTTTCTTTATACTCATTGACAGAGGATTCCCTTTGAACACCCCAAATTTTCCATACACAAAAAAATATGAAGTCCAAGTCTCCTCAATTTTAAAAGGCGGTCCCACCTTCCCGAGCAATTAATCCAAATTGGATAAAAACATCCCGTTCTGTTCTTTTATTTGATTTAACGTGAGGTCATGGAATTTCAGAATAACCACCTGGTTATCACCTTGCCCCATTAGCTCACAGGTAAGTTTAAGCATCTCAGCGATATATTTGAGACAAACTGTTGTAAATATGGTCCATCCTTTTTGTCTGAGTCCCTCTATACCTCCATAATGCTCACTCCAAACATAATCATCTTCAACCAGTCTTTGTTGATCTAGCGAGATAGATGGAGTATAAGTCCCATCCGCGAGATATAGTTGACAATCGTAAAACATGGAGTGGGTTCTCGCTATGCAGTTTGTCATTCCAAATAGATTATCGAAAGCAGTGAAAATCCCTATAGTCTCTTCTTCTCGCATGTGAGAGTTCCACTTCTCGAAATCGGAGTTGTGGATAGTGGAATACTCGGGGATCTTCTCATCTAATTTTTGAGATTTACCCAAATTCTTCGTATTCTGATGGATTCTTGTCATTAATGTGAGTCGAATGTCATTGTGATTTCTGAAAAGTAAGGAAGCATGAACTCTGCTATCAATGCTTCTGTGATCACCACATAAAGTCTTCTCCAATGGTAGCATGCCAAAAAATCTTGTAAAAATCTTTATTTCCCGCTCTTTGGGATGGACTCCCATCACTCTCTCGTCAGGAGAAAACCCGAATTAATCTATCCTATTCAGAAAAGCAGTAGGATCATTAAGTTCTGATTGCAGCCATTTGATGATGACTGAGCGTTGATGAGCAGGACCTATCGAATCGGAAAGTATTCTCTCCATTTTAATTGAATGAGTCTACATAAAGGATAATTAATGGCCTTAGGTTTACAAGCGATGGACTTTAACTTCCTAATTCCTTCTGCTGCGTTAATTGTAGGATGGCCCCAAATCCTATATAGACCGAATAGTTCCATTAACACATGAGGATTCCGTTCCTGATTCATCATATCCTCAAAGTAAATTTTCAAGTAATTGGTCATGAAGATCTCATTTTTAGGGCCTTGAGACGTTATAAATCCTCCTTTCATTTTGGTGTAGAACAACATATTGTCCACCACAGGATCTTACTCCAACTTTAGAATCATCCCTGTTACTAGAGACTCCCATAAAGATATAGATGAATATGCTTCATTACCGAAAATTTTGAGGAGTGTATCTCCGAAAGAAAATACCTTCATTAATTGATGATGACTAGGGGAGTTGGTCTTGTTGAAAATCTCTGCTAGAGCTGTTGATAAAAGGCAAATATATCTTTGGGAGATTAAATCAGTTAAAAGCAAATAGTGATCCCGTTAAGCTAGGTACTCTTTTTCCCCGTCTTGGAGATAAAACCAATTTTTATTGATAATGAATACGAATCTTGAGAATTCAGCCTTGAAAATCCGTCCATGCGGTGAGATGTTTTTCCATCTTGTCCAGGTCTCCAGATCAGTCCTTATAGATACGTTAGCAGGCTTTGCAGTGAGACAAACTCCTTGCTCTAATAATTGGTCATCTAGAGCGTGGTAGAAGGCTTCATCCTCTAATTGCCTAGCCGCCCGATTTTTTGACATTATTAACAAGTTGACCATAATTCCGGTCTTATTGACTTTGGATATTAGTCGTAAAGCTCTTCCAATTATAGTAGACTCAATTATATTGTTCGCAACTCTAGGATTGAATTTCGGTTCCATTGAGTAGAGCAAGTTGCATAAAGTTTTGTCTCTTTTTTGCCAACTTTAAGAATGTGAGAAATACTTTATTCTTAACGTCGAATCCTGATGTGAGTAAATCAAAAACCATCCTCTTTAATTTCTCGGATCCGGATGAACTGTGGATCAGGTTTAGAGCAACTGGATCTTGGCATATTAATTCAGGATTGATACTGGGATTTATCAAGGGATTCATCATCATCACTATTTTCTCTTTGAGCAAAGTTTCTGTTGGTGGCAGGGCTTAATAGATCTTTTTCAAGTTGAAGTAAGATTAATAAATAAATGGTGTAATCCTTTTTTATTAGTGCCCAGAGTCTGTCGTTGACCGTGAATTTGTATTCTAGCACCGATCCTGACACAGGTATATTCAATGATTGATGGGGGCCTCTCTCAATCAGTCCTTGCACTAAAAAATCTGTGATTAACATGCAACTGTATCGCTCGCAAGCTCTCTATAGATCCTATCAAAAAGGGAACTACCGGATCGGTATCAGCGGAAGCTGCCGCACTGGCATTAGCAGTGATGGAAGACAATGAGGATTCTAGATTCTGAAATCCCTCGTTGGTTAATCTCATAGTTCTACAGATCTTCTTAATGCTCATTGATAGTGGATTTCCTTTGAACACTCCAAATTTCCCGTAAACGAAAAAATGAGACGATGTCCATGTCTCTTCTAACTTCAGAGGTGGGCCGATAGTGCCGAGAATTTTGTTTAAATTTTGCAAAAATTATCCATTCCTCTCTTTTATTTGGTTCATTGTAAGATCGTAAAACTTCAGGATCACCACTTGATTATCCCCTTGTCCCATCAATTCACAAGTCAATCTCAGCATTTCGGCAACGTATTTCAAGCAGACCGTGGTAAAGATTGTCCAACCTTTCTGACGCAATCCCTCTATACCTCCATAGTGTACACTCCATACATAATCATCTTCTATCAATGTTCTTAGATTTAAGGCGACAGTAGGGGTATAAGTAGCATCAGCTAAATATAGAATGCGTTCTAGCTATGCAATTATTTAATCCAAAAAGGTTATCAAAATCAGTAAATATTCCATGAGTTTCCTCTTCCCGCATGTGGGAGTTCCATTTTTCGAAATCTGAATTGTGGATTGTTGAATACTCGGTTAATTTTTCGGTTGAATTCTGGTTCTTCCCTAGATTCTTAGTATTTTGATGAATATGGTAATATAAACTCTGCAATTAAAGCTTCAGTGATGTATGTAGACTACATACAACCTTTTCTCGATTGGAAGCATTCCGAAGAGCCTTGTGAAAATTTTAATTTCTCGTTCTTTCGGATGAACTTCCATCACTTTTTCATCGCTTGAAAATCCTTGTTTATCTATTTTCTTGAAAAATTTTGAAGGGTCATTTAGATCAGATTGCAGCCACTTGATTATCACTGACCTTTGGTACGATATGGTCCAATAGAGTCTGTCTTTTCTATGTTATATTTTAAATCTGAGAATGTTGTAATTTATAAAACGCAGTTGATTGGAATTTTCCAGAAAAAGAAAATTTAAAGAAAATAACAACGTTACTCGGCAACAGAACACGAGGGAATAATTATAATTTTCAAATACAAAAAGATGTAAAAACAAAAGGTTGCTTCGTTTAAATGTTTTTCCAACAGAGAAGCCATGAGAAGTTGCTTTATCAGCAATCATCTCTGATAGTTCAAATTTGTCCGGGATGTTAAAGGTTTTTTCAAAAGTCACTAATTCCCAATCCTCTAATTTATAAGAGGGATGGTTTAATGAAACATCAAGTCTGGATGATAAATATGAGTCCTTAAAAGACTCCGCTATGATCATTTCTGGCCACTTCTTATTCTTCAGATAGTAAGAAGTTGAGAAATATTCTCTCCATTTTAATTTGATTAATCTGCACATGGTATAGTTGATTGATTTGGCTTTACAGGCTATTACTTTCAATTTCCTGATCCCTGCCGCAGCATCTATAGTAGGATGACCCCATATTCGGTATAGTCCAAATAACTGCATCAAGATGTGAGAGTTCTTCTCTCTTCCTATGACATTTTAAAAATTAGTCTTCAAGAAATCTCTCATGCCTTCCTTTTCAATGATTTCAAATATAAAAATACATTTTTTATTTAAAAGAATTAGAAAAATTGTTTTAAAAAAAAATAAGTTAAATTAGTTTAAAACAGTTTATTAAATGCTAAAGTCTAACTTTTTGTTGGAGCCGGTTCTTGAAAACCTTGTTATTACTTTTTCAACATCGATCGGGATTTGTCTGTGGATAGATAGATGGATAGATGAGATGTGGGATTAACTCTCCCAAAGTGACCGGAAATACCGGCTACTTGCTCCACGCGTAGATGATCAAGCATGGTAAGATAGCATAGTGAATGATTGTAATCGCGAATATTCCCTATACCATCTAAGTAATATCCGAGTTCGTCCGGAACGGCGAGGGGTGGAAGAGTGCGGACAAGCTCCTCGTAATTATTCACCTCTGCGCCACTTTCAGTCAAAACGTACCGTATGCGACGCCATAGTAATATGAAGGCATAGTACTGGTACGTTGAGTAGGATAGGTATTTTTGTAATCCTCTATCCAATCGAGTCATCACCAGATAAGATGACCTGATTATTTGAACGTATGTGGAGAAATCTAGGTAAAAAAATTCCTCTCTAGCACAGGAAATACCGGCTACTTGCTCCACGCGTAGATGATCAAGCATGGTAAGATAGCATAGTGAATGGTTGTAATCGCGAATATTCCTTATACCATCTAAGTAGTGTCCGAGTTCGTCCGGAACGGCGAGGGGTGGAAGAGTGCGGACAAGCTCCTCGTTATTATTCACCTCTGCGCCACGTTCAGTCAAAACGTACCGTATGCGACGCCATAGTAATATGAAGGCATAGTACTGGTACGTTGAGTAGGATAGGTATTTTTGTAATCCTCTATCCAATCGAGTCATCACCAGATAAGATGACCTGATTATTTGAACGTATGTGGAGAAATCTAGGTAAAAAAATTCCTCTCTAGCACAGGAAATACCGGCTACTTGCTCCACGCGTAGATGATCAAGCATGGTAAGATAGCATAGTGAATGGTTGTAATCGCGAATATTCCCTATACCATCTAAGTAGTGTCCGAGTTCGTCCGGAACGGCGAGGGGTGGAAGAGTGCGGACAAGCTCCCCGTAATTATTCACCTCTGCGCCACGTTCAGTCAAAACGTACCGTATGCGACGCCATAGTAATATGAAGGCATAGTACTGGTACGTTGAGTAGGATAGGTATTTTTGTAATCCTCTATCCAATCGAGTCATCACCAGATAAGATGACCTGATTATTTGAACGTATGTGGAGAAATCTAGGTAAAAAAATTCCTCTCTAGCACAGGAAATACCGGCTACTTGCTCCACGCGTAGATGATCAAGCATGGTAAGATAGCATAGTGAATGGTTGTAATCGCGAATATTCCCTATACCATCTAAGTAGTGTCCGAGTTCGTCCGGAACGGCGAGGGGTGGAAGAGTGCGGACAAGCTCCCCGTAATTATTCACCTCTGCGCCACGTTCAGTCAAAACGTACCGTATGCGACGCCATAGTAATATGAAGGCATAGTACTGGTACGTTGAGTAGGATAGGTATTTTTGTAATCCTCTATCCAATCGAGTCATCACCAGATAAGATGACCTGATTATTTGAACGTATGTGGAGAAATCTAGGTAAAAAAAATCCTCTCTAGCACAGGAGATTGATGCTGATACTCCTTCAACTAGAATGCCATCCAAAATCATAGGATCGTTTCTCTCAGCTGTAGCGGTTGTCGATAAAGCTTGAGGTTTAATTGCATCAGGATTTGACCCACGTGGGATCGGTGTACCTAAAGAAGCAGATAGACCGGTTTTTGGCTTTTGTCGTTGCTGTTGTTGATGTTGCTGAGTTAACGATATGCAGACTCATCAGTCATCGCATTTTTCTGTCATACGATATCTTCTTAAAGTTTTAACATAAACATCCGACGGACAAGATCGATATTGTCTCACGATCATTGTCTGTCCATAGATATAAGATAAACACCATACTCAATTGGGGATGACATAGTATTAAGAAGATTGTGAATTTAATCTTAAGTCTGACACCGAATAAGTAAGATCTCATAAGAGATCTCGGTAATATTTTTATTCTTGAATTTAATAAAGTTTTATTCTTTTTTAAAAAGCTTAAGCATTCAATTCAGTTTTAATTGGCGCCCGAAGAGCAGGAACACTTGTTTCGCGTAAAGTGAAAATTCCATAAAAGAGGAGTTATCTATCGCAAGTGAACCGGTAAACAAAAAAAGACCTACCCAACATAAAACACTGGGAGGCAAGTGAAGTGAAAAAAGATCAGAAGACATACGCTCATAGAAGCGGAAAATTCAAACAAAAAGAGAAGAAAAAATTGTGTTGAAGTGAATATAATAGAAAGAAAGAGTAGAATTAAAGAAAATTAGAAGCGGAAAATTCAAACAACAAAAAGAAGAAAAATTGTGTTGAAGTGAATATAATAGAAAGAAAAAGTGAAAAAAATTATAAGCGGAAAATCCAAAACAAAAGAAAAGAGAAAAAAGTGTTGAAGTGAATATAGTAAAGAAAGAAGGAGTGAAATTAAAAAAAATTTATAAGCGAAAAATCCAAAACAAAAAGAGAGAAAAAAAAAGAAAAATGTGTTGAAGTGAACATAATAAAGAAAGAAGGAGTGAAATCAAACAAAACATAAAATTGTTAACTATTAACAAACATTGCCCACCTCTCATGCGGTTGCTATCTAGCCGAAACTAGATAAAAAGTGTTTAAAAATTAAAAAGAAAAAGAACTAAGCTGAAAGGTTGCTATCTAGCCAAAACTAGATAAAAAGTGTTTAAAAATTAAAAAAAAAAAAAAAACTAAGCTGAAGAGAAAAACAACCTACTAGAAGCCGTGCAGAGGATAATCAACTAGAACGAGGAACAACAGGGAGCAACAAAGCAAGTTTAATTTTTTTTTATTATAATAAGATAAGAAAATGGCACTATCGGTAGAGCAGGTAGGGTCAATGATTGCTATGGCGGTCACTGAGCAGACTAGGGATCTACAAATAAGAATAACGGAGTTAACAACAGCTTTGGGTAGACTGTTACCCACGGATAATATAGTCCCATATAAAGATGTAGAAATAGATCCATCAAACGATACAAAGGAAGGATTAGATCTAGTCAAAAGTCTTCAAAAATTCGATGGCGACAACTACATTAGTTGGCGCACATCCGCAGTACATTGCATGCAGGCATATGAACACTGCATAGGTAGTTTGAGTTATTTCACAGCGGTGAATATTTTACGAAACAAAATTGTAGGGAAAGCTAATGATGTTTTAACATCACACGGGACTCCACTTCATCCCAGTGCTATATTAGCAAGACTAGACGTAACATATGAAGACAAAAGACCGATCCATATGTTACAAACGGAACTAACAAACGCAAAACAGGGACGACAGACGTTGGAGGAATTTTGTGACCAAGTTAACAGATTATTGACTTTAATAACAAACAAAACTATGATGAGTTATGGGCCAAAAACGGCAGAAACAAGAGTTCTACTGGAAGTGGCAAGACAGAATGCACTAAGGGTTTTTATTACTGGGCTCAACCAGCCAATGAGCAACTTGGTGTTCGCACTAAACCCAGGGGATATCCCAAATGCTCTAGCTAGAGCACAGGAAATTCAAATGAATCAAAATACGAGATTTATGAATCAGAATCAACAGGTACAAAACAGATCTTTTGGTATTTTACCACCAAGGCCAACGAATTTCCAAAATTTTCAAAGACCATTTGCAAATTCGGCACAGAGACACCATGTAGCTCCACAACAAAGAATTTGGAATAACGAACAGCAACAGAGAATAGATCAGGGAAGCGGTAATTTCAGACCGGAGAGAAATAATAGTTTTCAGAGAAACATACCTTTAAATCAATATAGGGACCAGAGATTCAATAATGAGATTCGCAATAACAACAATCCGTTTAAACGAGATAGGCCTAATAGCAATCAGCAGCCTTTAACAAAAACACCAAGAATTAATCATCTTAATGAACGAGATTCTTTTTTAGAATGAGGTACGACCTGCCTACAATTATACGAACAAATAAAACGACAGGTCAAGTGTACAAAATATTAATAGATACGGGTGCAACACATAATTATGTTAAACCAGATATAAATAAGTGTAAGAAATTGAAAGCAAGTAATAAAGTAAAAAGTGTTCATGGTAGTAGTATCATAGATACGTACCAGGATATAAACATATTTGGAAATTGGGAAATTTTTTATGAGCTAAAAGAATTAAAAGACTATGATGCGATAATAGGCATAAATACGTTAAGACAATCTAATTGCAAAATAAATATAGCAGACAGTTTTTTGGAATTCAATGGAGGCAAAGTACCTCTGATATATAATGATAAATTAATTAACAGTCTTCAAATAAACACCCATATGCAGGTGGAATACCAGGATAGATTGAAGGAAATTTTAAGGAAATATCAGGGAATTTTTACGGAAAGACCAAACTACTTACCGTATAATACAAATGTTAAATGTAATATAAATACTGTAAATGAAGAACCAGTTTGGCAAAGAGCATACCCATATCCGCAATCTGCTTCCGCGTTTATAAATAAGGAAATACAAAATTTATTAGAAAACGATATTATAAAACCAAGTCGAAGCGCGTATAACAGTCCAGTTTGGGTGGTAGATAAAAAAGGTTTCAATGAAGATGGCACAAAGAAACTACGAATGGTAATTGATTACAAGAAATTAAATTCTTTTACGAAGTCTGATAAATATCCCATGGCAGAAACCTCAGTAATTTTATCTAATTTAGGCAAGTCAAAATTTTTCTCTACTTTAGATTTACAATCAGGATTTCATCAAATCCTTGTTAATGAAAAAGATAGACCGAAGACTGCATTTTCAGTCAACAACGGGAAATACGAATTCAATCGTATGCCATTTGGGCTTAAAAACGCTCCAGCCATATTTCAAAGAGCTATGGATGACATTCTCCGAGAATACATCGGGAAATTCTGTCATGTTTATCTAGATGATGTTATAATATTTTCAGGAACACATGATGAACACTTACATCACATTGAAATAATAATTAAAGCACTTTCAGAAGCTAACATGAGAATTAGCAGTGAAAAGAGTAAGTACTTTATGGAAGAGGTGGATTTCTTAGGATATGTTGTATCCTATAACCACATAAAAACCCATCCAGATAAAGTAAAAACAATTAGGGAATATCCCGAACCACAGACTTTACGTCAATTGAGAAGTTTTCTTGGACTATCAGGTTATTATAGGAAATTTATCCGAAATTATGCAATGATAAGCAGAGGGTTAACAAAGTATTTACGAGGAAACGAAAAAATAAACAGTAAGAGGATAAATATTGAATTAGATTCAGAAGGCAAAAAAGCGTTTCAGATATTAAAGGATAAGCTTACAGAAGAAGTTGCGTTAAATCAACCGGATTTTGATAAACCATTTGATTTAACAACTGATGCAAGTAACTCAGCCATAGGTGCAGTACTAAGCCAAGACAATAAGCCATTAACCTTTGTAAGTAGGACGTTATCTGCAACTGAACAAAATTATGCTACCAATGAAAAGGAATTGTTAGCAATAGTATGGAGTCTGAAAAATTTGAGAAATTATTTATATGGTCAAACTGGAATCCGCATATACACGGACCATCAACCATTGAGCTTTGCTGTATCTGATAAAAACCCTAATACGAAATTGAAGAGATGGAAAGCATTTATAGAAGAATATGCACCAATAATAAATTATAAACCAGGTAAGGAAAATGTTGTAGCAGATGCATTAAGTCGTCAAGAAATAAATATAATGGAAAATAGTGAAGATTTAGCTACAGTACATAGTACTCACAGCAGCCCAAGAGAAGAAATTAGAAGGTTAGGTGGAATAATCAATCGATTCAGAAATCAATTAATTATAGAAGAAGGAGATTCCAATAATATAAATAGTGAACAAATCCATAAAGGATATTGGAGGCATACTATTAAATACAAAGATGATGACGTTTTTACTAAATTGAAAGAAATAATTAGGAAGGGAATAAACGCAATATATTCAACAGAAGAGACTCTATTTAAGATTAAAGACAAATTACTAAACGAATACCCAACAACACAGTTTGCGTACGTTTCAAATCTTGTAGAAGACATAACAGACAAAGACATGCAAATAACCATTATGAAAGAGGAACATAATAGAGCACATAGAGACTCTAGAGAAAATTTTAAACAAATTTCAGCTAAATGTTACTGGCCCGAATGTTTTAAACAATTACTTGATTATGCGAAAGACTGTTCTGTTTGTAAGGAAAACAAATATGACAGACATCCTGTGAGATATAAGATTGGAGAGGCTCCAATTCCAAAGAAAGGGGGGGAACGCATACATGCAGACATATACTACATTGACAACGATCAATTTTTGACTATGATAGACTCTTTTTCAAAATTTTTAATAGTTAGACATATTGACAGTAAAATAGATGCTAAGGAAAAACTAATTGAAACACTACCAGTGTTTGGGAAAGTAGAAGTTTTGGTAACAGACAATGAGAGAACATTCTGTACTCCGACGGCAGAATTAGAATTAGAAAAATTTGGGGTCAAACACGAAAAGGTAGCTCCGAATCATAGCAAAACCAACGGAATGATTGAAAGAGTACATAGCACACTAACAGAACTAATACGCATTACGAAAACAGAAATTCATGCAGACACAAAATTTATTATGCCGTTTGTAGTAAAGAAATATAATGAATCTATTCACTCAGTAACGAATCAACAACCATTAGAGGTCTTCCATAACTTTGAAAAGTTTAAATCTCTTACAGATGTATTGAAAACAAAACAAGAAAAAGATCTTTCTTATTTCAATAAAAATAGAACTGAAATTGAGTTTAGGCCAGGACAAAAGATACACGAAAAATCAACACGTAGGAAAGGTAAAGTTAAACCTTTATTTAAAAAGCGAATTGTTAAAGAGGATAGAGGAAGGGTTGTAGTTGACAGTAAAGACAGGATTATACATAAAGACAACATAAAGAAATAAAATATAATTTGTATTAAATTTCAGATGTATATAAGTACAGTTTTGAGATTTTTGGCATTGCTAGCCACAACATCTGCACAAGTGCAGATAACTAATTATAGTTCAGAGGATTACATTCTAATAGAGGACGGACCTGCTGCATTATACGAAAATACAGGAGATTTGTATCATGTAATTAACTTGACATATTACAGGGACATTTTGAATAACATAAAAGGAAAAAATACTCGACTGACCAAGTTAGAACTTAGAAATCTAGAAACGGCAGACAGATTGCTAGAGCAATTAACGATAAGAAACAGATCCAAAAGAGGTATTAATGAAATTGGCACATTATGGAAATGGATATCTGGAAGTCCAGATCACGACGACAAAGTTAGAATTGAAACAAAGTTGCAAGAGTTAATAGAATCAAATAATAAACAATACCAGACCAACTCACAGATATTTAAGGCTATAGAGAAACTAGCAGCAGAAGATAACGAAATAGACAAAGAGGACGATTTAGTATTACGACTGATAATAGAGGACTTACGTGAAATAATAAACGCCATTAATTTGAGTAAGAATGAAATTTTGAATACCGTAATTTTAAATATGAATGATTTGAATAAAATAATCAATACTGAAACTTTACCAATATCGATAGCTGATGTGTTAGATGCATCTGACTTTAAGATAATTCAGAATAAAGATTTAATTTTAATTTATATTGAATATCCGCTAGTTACGGAAATAAATAAAAAATATATTGTTGAAAGTATAAATGTTGGTGATGGAAAACTATCATTACCCAATCAAGTTGTGTTATACAAAGAAAAATATAAAATGGCAAATTGCATTAAAGAATTAAATGATATATATTGTAGAGTGAATAATGAAACTAATTGCCTAACGAATTTGTTGAATAATAAGAAAGCAGATTGTCACAAAGTAAAAGAAAATAATCCAGAGGTCAAAATAATTAAAGACGGTATTATTTTTGTAAGTGGAAAAACCACAATAAATGAAAAAGTATACATAGGTATATATCTTATCCATTTTAAGAATAACGTAACTATTAATTCTAAGAGATATGAAAATAAGAGAACAGAAATTCTGAAACACATGAAATTAAATTCACCAATTGAATTAAACATTTTGAAATATTTAGAATCAAGTGACGAAAAGCTAAAATTTTCCAACATTGACCTCATAAGACCTTATATTAAAGATATGAAAGAACATCCAATTTTGTATGGTATAACTTTGAATATTGTTCTAGTACTTAGCATTTATATTGTTATTAAACTGTTGAAAATATACAAGTTGAGACAGGAAAAAGAAAACCGAAAAATATTTGAAATGACATCATTGAAATGTTTACAAGAAACCAGGAAAGCAATAGAAGAGCGATCGGGACGATCACTTCCAGGGTGAGAGGGGAGTTAACGATATGCAGACTCATCAGTCATCGCATTTTTCTGTCATACGATATCTTCTTAAAGTTTTAACATAAACATCCGACGGACAAGATCGATATTGTCTCACGATCATTGTCTGTCCATAGATATAAGATAAACACCATACTCAATTGGGGATGACATAGTATTAAGAAGATTGTGAATTTAATCTTAAGTCTGACACCGAATAAGTAAGATCTCATAAGAGATCTCGGTAATATTTTTATTCTTGAATTTAATAAAGTTTTATTCTTTTTTAAAAAGCTTAAGCATTCAATTCAGTTTTAATTTGCTGTGACTGTTCTTCTACTCGTTTCGGTTTGTTGGTACGAACCTGTTTTGGATTTGCATTATTGCTGCGATTTGGTTGACGTGAGGGGGCAGCTTCCATCATAATCTTGCGAATTATTATAATTGTTCCTTGAACTCATATTGTCGAGTACTACTCTTAAACCACTTTACCGATGTAAAATGGTTGATGTGCATAAGTGCTGGACCGCAAAGCCGATTTTCACTCATTGTGGACCTTAAATAGGTTTTAAGGCGCCGCAATGAAGAAAAATACCGATCTGCCGAAGAATTTGTAACCGGAAGCGTTGCAAGGATTAAAAGAACTGTGTATAATGCCAAACACATCCTTATTGCATTTATCCAACAACTCAAGAGCAGTAACGGGGAAATGGTTGTTCTGCTCCTTTTCCGTTAACCATTTTTCCCGCCACAACACCAGCTCATCTTTGAGCAAAAAACAGGCTATGTCTGTATTTAACTCTAAGAGTTGACCAAAGCGATTTATTAGCAACTTAGCGGTGGTATCCAACTCATCAGCATTATATCGAATTGTATTTTCCGGAATGAAAATTGTAAGTTTAAACACATCTAAGGTTTCCGGTCGAAATCTTTCATGCAAATCGGTCAGGACAAAGTCAAGTAGAGGTGCTTATAACGAGATTCTGTAGTATACCTCAGCTGAATTGGTGTCAAAATTAGCTCGGTGAATTTGGCGTCCACCATGACGTGGAATACGAGGAATTCTCAACTCAACATTCAACTGATCAGATAAATTGTTTGCATGCTGAAACAGTACGGAAATCGTGTTCTTCACCAGCATTGCGCTGCTATTCAGGTCAAGAGATTTAGATTGTAGTAACTTGCTCAAGGACTGTGTTAAAGACAGCACATCACTCAAACACAAAACTGATACAATAAACTGTGAATTGCATACAGATGTTATAAGTGAGGAAGCCTTGCCAGCCGTGCTTGGGTCACGCCACTGCGATATCGTTTCCAACGCTTCCAAAATTTTGCTGAGGTCCAAAGAAAATTGAAGTACACCTTCATGTCGTTCTACCCACCTTGTTTCGCAAAGTGATGTTAGGGCACACCCCAGGTGTTCATGAGGACAGTTTTTCGTTTTGGATGCGATTTGAAGAAGAAGATTACCTCTTTCATTATTGCAACAGCGTCTCGGATGGCAGGTACTTTTGAACTTTGAGAAATGGAGTTATTTAGCTTATGACTGTAGCATGGAGTCCTAACAGCATTTTTCGCTTCTCTCTGAATTTCCATTAAAGCACCTCGAACTTCTGAAAGCATAACAGCACATCCGTCTGTCCCTATTCCCACACAGCATTCAAGAGGAAGTTTGAACTTCTTTTCTTTTTCTTCAGTTGGAACAATACAATTTGGCCGATGGCTTTGCCAGTTAGAGATAACTCCTTAGGTTTAGAATTTCCATCCAATTTCTCTTCGGCAGCTATTTTTTTTCTAGTTTCCTTCAGGCTTTCCTCATCAGATTCGTATTCTTCATCAGTTCTGGAATAAGCTAGCTCCTCAAATGCATCCACGAAAGAGACAAAATCCTCACGAATGCTACCATTGTGAACGTAGCGTAATATAATACTCAGTTGGGAGAGGTGAGATGCATCAGCTGTTTCATCAAAAAGTATTGAATAATATTGTGAATCCCATGGGCAATTGCCCCTAGTGCCCCCCTCTGGATCCGCGCCTGCCTTGTTTCTATCCATTTCTCACTAAGTGATTGCTCTCTTTTTTCTTATTCGATTTTTCTTCTTTGATCAAAGTTTTCGTGGATTGATTTTTTGTTCTTCTGTTTCTCTAACTCTATTTCTTGATCTGTTTTATCTGGTAGTTCGGATGGTGCGTCAACATTTCGGTAATTTGAATCAGCAAAAGCATTTGTTCTTCGTTTTTGTGGTCTGCTCTCTCACGATTTGAAAAAAGATTCTTTTTATTCATTTCTTTTTTTCGTCGACATTGGAATGAACCCCTGTTGTTGTACAACTATGATGTAATTTTGTACATTGTCAAGTGACTCACCGACTGCGACTAGAAATGGCTGCAGGGTCAAGTTGGATGCAGCTAGTTTATTTTTTCTTATGTTTATATTAGATTCGATGTCAGCGTCACTTCTGACATGGAGGATGAAACCATCCCTTACTTCCGCTTTGGAGGGCCTCCAGATTTTTTTGGTGCAGCCCTTCAGTCTTATGCTACGGACATAAAGTAGTGAGGGAATCAATTTTAGTACACTCTTACCTTTTTTCATATAATGCGTTAAGGAATTCAGAACGCCCTAAATTTTCATCGCAGGACTTTTTTGGAATGCGATTAAGTACTTCTTCCACGTTTACCGGAAATATACCACACTTCCGGAATCAAGATATTAAGTTGTCCGAAGCGTTTGGCACAATCAGTTCCATCATCTTGTTTAGTAGTGGTGGAAAATTTTCTCACTGCCCAATCAACTCCCGGGGTGTTCTTTTGAAATATTTTTACATGTCTTCCACACCGATTTAAATAATTTTTTATTATATGTCGCAGTTCTCCGATATTAATATATATATTAATAATAAATACATTGGGACGACCAGGCTTTTTTAAATGCAATCCCTTCAATTTATTGATAATGGTTCTCCTTGGTATTTTATATTTTTCTTCAGCTTTTCTCTGAGTAATTTATCCACTTTTGATTTCATCCAAGCAATTTTGTAGGGCCTCAGCACTCAGCTGTGTAGTCATCGTAACGTCTTGTCCCCAAGATCCTAGAATATTTCCTGGGCATTTCTGTGAAAAGTAGATTCGTATACGATCAATGCGTAAGTTACAAATAAAAACAATTTATTGCTACCAAGACACAACATACTTCGGGGTATCTTTGCTCCGGAGCAAAGTAACCGCAAACCAACTTTCGGGTTTACTTTGCTTCGGTGCAAAGTTACCCCAAAATTACGAAAATTGGTATGTTTTCACAAAAAAAAAAAAAAAAATTATTAATATATTTTGGGACCAGGAAAGTTTACTTTGTGTAAATTTAAAGGAAAAAAGACACTTAAACGGTAACAAAAATACTCACTTTTTATATTTGGATACACTCGCTTTTACACTTCAAATTTTCTACCCCGAAAAATCGCACAATTAGGTCGCTCCTCTTCGGACTACAATGGTTGAATGAAAAATAAACGTAGGTATGCAGCTGCACATGTTTTGGCACACACACAAACACTATATTGTGTTACAGTAAGACCGGTGAGCGGTTGGCTGTTGAAATTAGAATGACTGGTCGTCGCTATGCGACGAACCACTTGCAAGAAAAAAGTAATAGATTTTACAAAAAATTGGTTATGGGTTAATTAGTGAAAGAGGGCGAACCATGAATTGGTACCAAACTCAATTTTTTTGATTAAGCTGGGGAGTGGCACTGTTCACACTGGATTCGTGTGAACAGGAGTGTTATTTCAGGCAGACTGCAGTAAAGCAGCTGTTAAAAGTGTTGAAATAAAAAATCTATCTAAATATCTAGCAATTAAAATTTTTCTTTTCTGTATTACATGAGTGAAATGCAGTTTAGAATTAAGAAAACTTTGAGTGTTTATGTTTCATTAAATATGTTACTCCGTTATTTAATTTATATGATGAATACATTTCTAACAAACTTACTTTCATTGATATCCTCCAAGGTTAATGATTTCAAAAGATTTCTTATTTCCCTTTTGACGTTCTTTTCCATATTTAAAAATTCCAAAATATGCGGAAAATATTGGTTGAAGTTATCGAGCAAAGAATACTTTGTGTGAAACATTACCTCAAAGTCCATATTAATCTATAAAAATCAATTAAAATCGCCAAAAATAATAATAAAATTATTGGTTGATTGTTATTCACTTTAGTAGTTCAAACTTACGTGCTAAGTGTTATCTAAAAATCGTTGTAATGAAACTCTTATTTTGAAATTATATAGAATTCAAAGTTTTCAAATTTTTTTATCATAAGTAGAGTGTCTGGAGCGTTAAAATCATACAGGTGATGAAGAAAAATATAAAAAAAATGGAATGTGTGCCAATCTGTGACCAAGGGGAGCTTTATAATTTCCCATTGCTCCAAAATTTCCAAAGTAGAATTGCGTTTTGAATTGTGTACAATCTATGCTGCGCACATGCCATCCAATAGTGATCAAATTGTTCAGCCGTCAAATTATCGAATTTAAAAGATTTGATGCATTCATCTGCATTCATCAATGAGTTCGCTCAATGCGTGTATTTGCGTATTTTTTTTTTCTGCGGCTTCATTGTTAACCTGACAAACCTGACCTGGCATCGAAGCTCAAGCCCCGCTCTTTCCGAAAAGGAATAGTTTTGATAGAACAGTTACTTCAAAATTAATTTAAAATTGTTGTGAAATTACTGTTTTATAAAATTACTAGTTATTTGCAAGAAAAATTACAAAATTGATTGCTTTGCAATATTGCTTTTTCGGCCCTTTTGGGGAGGCAGTGCTCCAGTGCTTTCGGCTCTTATATAAGTTATGTTTGTCGCGATGGAGCAATGATGTCTATGCGACGACCTATAACTAGAAGATCGCTGTCAGAAATAAAGCAAATTCGACCGTGAGGATGTAGACCTTCCTATTACACTATTACCCCGAGCGTCCGAAGACCCCGGTAGGTTGAAACACGAGCGTCCGAAGACCCCGGTAGTTTAAAACACGAGCTTCCGAAGACCCCGTTAGGTTGAAACACGAGCGTCCGAAGACCCTGGTAGGTTGAAACACGAGCGTCCGAAGACCTCGGTAGGTTGAAACACGAGCGTCCGAATACCCCGGTAGGTTGAAGCACAAGCGTCGAAGACCCCGGTAGGTTGATCACAGGCAATAGCTCTGGGGTGTTGTATTTAACCAATGAAACACAATTGTATATATCTATCTATCTATCTATCTATACAGTCTTCATAAAAAACTAGGTGTGGTTCAGTTAGCGGACTACAATTGTCTGTCGTCTGGGGGAAAATTCCGTTCATTCTTTTTTACATGTGTGTTCTTCTTCTTATTCTTTACGTGGAAAAGTACTTGATACATAATATAATGGGTACAGTAAGAATAGAAATTTAATAGGGTAAACATACAATGCAACAAGGGGGATCAGCAGGTATTAGTCTCTGCCACAGGTGGCACAATACGTAAGCAATATAATGTTTGTTCTACAAAACTTACTCCTTTTTACCTTACTCGAACTAGGTTCCTTGGTTTTCCGTTGACTTCTTGGTAGGCGACTATTATTTACATTACGACTTCTTTTCTTAAGGGAGATTTGCACCGTATGGCTGGTGCTGGCGAACTGCTTTTTCTTACGCTGAGCCGCTCTATTTATACCCACAGGTCACTGTGGTACCGTGTTCAACTCCCATATAAAGAACACCTCTTCAGAATAACGGCGGGGATACCATCTGGACCAGCGGATTTATGTATGTTGAGATCTTTGAGGACTCTCGCAACCGAGCGAGTTGGAAAAAAAATCTGCTTCATCACAGAATCTACAGACTCAAGCTCAGGTGAAGCCAATATGCTGTCAGGAAGTGTCGAGTTGGCAGCAAATTGAGCTGCTAGCAAATTAGCTTTATCGATGGAGCTGACATACGGAGAGTCATCGAAAACGAGCGTTGGGACCGATGACGTGGTCGAGTTCTTAATGTTCTTCACAAAAGACTTTGCTTCCTTTTGGATACAACAGTATTTTTTGTCTTACTTTTTGGTCATGCAAAAACTTGCCCTTTTGTATTTGAGCATTAAAGATATTTCTGGCCCGCTTGAACTAATTTCGGTTTTCTGCAGTAGGGTTGTCTTCTATAAATTTACAAAAACTACTTTCTCGATCCCTAATCGCCTCTTTACAACTTGAATCAAACCACGAATTCTCTTTGGGGATGATACTTTTTGTTCTGTGAGGAACAAAATTTCTCATGCCGTTGAGAATTACGTTAGATACCATATCAGCTGATGCATCAACGTTTCCGTCGAGAAAGCACAATGACCAATTAAAATTTCGAAAGAATTTTTTCAGGCCGTCCCAATAGGCTTTATCGTATTACCACACAGTTTTTTTTTTTTGGGACTTCATCTTTTTTACCGTGACGGAAAGCGAAAAATCTACCGATATGACACAATGGTCCGATTTGCCTAAAGGAGATGATACTAAAACCATGTATTTTTCAGGATGAGAAGTGAAGAAATAGGTGAAGAGTGTTGGGCGCATGGCCTTCAATATCTGGAACCCGATTGGGCTCGTCGACAAGTTGAGTTAGTTCGTTAAACTCGTCGAAGATCTCAACACATTTTCCCTCAACGTCTGGCCAGAATGTCGAAGCCAACCTGAATTGAGTACATTGAAATCGCCCGCAATTGCGATTTCAGTGTGAGGATAAAGGGAAACAATTCTTATTATGGAGTCAGATAGCGCATCAAACCTGTTAGAGGTTGAATTGCTATCTAAATTGGGGCTTCTATAAATAAATCAATAGTGAATGATTTGCTTACGGACGGTGAATTTTATGTAGATCTAATGTACTTGTTGTCGTCGTTGGTCTTCTCGTCGTTTGTTCATGTTTCTAGTCACATACGCCTTATGTAATGTGTATAGGGTACAGCATTGTAGGATTATCACAATCCCACAATCGGCCCTCCTGACTTTCATTCGTCTCCCACTTCTTCATGTTTTCAGCTACTGTGTTTGTATTGTTTGGTCCTTCCTGATTACCAACTTTCGTCACCTCGTACCTGCCGTTCTTCAATTTTTGGGTGATTTTATAAGGTCCTAAAAATGTTGGTCTTAATTTCATTCCTGTGCCGAATTGAGTACGCTTGATGGCGACTAACTCGTTTAATTTGTACTCCTGTTCTGGAACTCTGGATTTGACGTAGCATTTCTTGTTTTCCCTCTGTTTTCCCTCTGCCTCGTCACGTGTTTCATCTCGGTCACGATTCAGGTCTTCAATGATTGTTTCATTCAACAGCTCTCTTATTTCCGGATAGTTGGATGTACGCATTTCTAGACCTGTTAGAATTTGAAACGGGCTTAACTTTGTTCTTCTTGGTGGTGTACTGTTGAGGACTTGCTGTACCTTGTCTACGTGCTTGTACCAGTGCGATGGATTATCAACGCATGCTTTGGCGAGCATGGGAATGATGATTTTGTGGATCCTTTCCACTTGACCGTTTCCTCTTGGAACCCCAGTTGAGAGATCACTAAGAGTTGTATTCCCTCTTCATGATAGTATTCACCGAATGTGTTGGACGTGAAGGCTGTTCCTCTGGCCGATATTATCCTCTTAGGATTTCCAAACATAGCGGATTGGGCTTTAAATTTTGCAATTACCTCATCAGAGCCCGTGCTTTTCACTGGATGGAGCCAAGTGAACTTCGAGAACGCATCCACTACAACAAATATGTGATTGTAACGTTTATGGGTCACTTCCATAGGTCCGACATGGTCGACGTGGTAGGTTCCCAGTGGTCTCACCTCTTTGTCGATTGGTGATAATAGTCCCTCTTTTTTCCCTACCTTGGCTTCAGTTATGATGCACTTGATGCATCCACATTTCTAGGTTTTTGTGATGTAATAATTGGCTGTAGCGTTAGACCTCTGGAAACGTATTTTTGCTTTAGACTCTCAATTTTAAATTTCGAATCTCCGACTGATGAACTCATTAGGAATCATGATTCCTGGGCGTCTTTTATAGTTGGCTTCCATTTACATTTTTTAGCATTTTGTTTGCCTACTGTAACCACTGATGGTTTCAAAATTTGGTGAATAAGTGACGAGATTAAGAAGTCTCGCGAATTTGCGCTTATATTCTCCAGATAGTTTTAAAGAGCCCATGAAGCTTACTTCTTCACTTTTTTTTATAACGGGAACGATTTGTGATATGAATGAAAGCCAGAGTTTGAAAATTTGCGTTTGATTGTTTTGGTTTAAGGATATTATAGTCAATTTCAACAAGTGTATGTTCGATTGGATGCCTGAAAAGTCGTCACTTTTCAAGGATATCTTGGTTATCAGTTTGAATATCTGAAAACCTCAGAGAAGCAACAGATTTCCAATTGAACTGAACTTCTTCCCAGGGTTCCGAATTATGCTGAAGCCAAAGTGGACAATAGCTCAGTAAAAAACAAACAAACGCAATTTATTTTGATTATTTAATTTTATTATTCGCACATGAATAAGTTAGTGGACTGTATTAGGCTCTAAAATATAATGCACTGCTCAAGAAAAACGACTCATCGCTCTGGTGAACAAAATATGACTGTAGTACAGCTGCTCAACTACTGCCTCCTTTTATATTCTTCCCGATGATCGTGTCGTTACTGTCCTTGATTGACAGCTCAGACAGTTTTCATTTGCTGTGTAGTGTAACCCTTTGGCACCAGATACACACGGCATGCTCCTGCGTAGTTGCTGCTTTGATTGGCAGCCCAGACCGTTGCTATTTGCCGGTCGCAACCACCGTATTTGCTTTAGCCCAATGAATAGCGTAGGCGACATTTCTTCTTCACAACTGAAAGTTGGGTTGTGTGCCCGTGTTATTTATATGAGAAGACAACCCAATTTCAGTTGAGTTGTCATCCATAATAGGGGTATATATCCAGCTTATATTTTATTTCCCAAATTTCTTTATCTATGATTTTTTCATTTACAATTTTGAAAACTCTTGGTCATATTAGTTATTTCATTAATTTTACTTACTGATAACGGCTTGTTTGTTATTATTCAGTAGTACGTTATTAATTTTATTCTTAATGATTTCATGATCGTGGTGATCAGGGTTCCCTGCAATTCACTTCCATGCGCTGCCGATTACATTTATGGATCTTTTATTGTTAGTAACTCAGTAAAGAGAAGAAAAAAGTCAAATAAGTTATACTCTTTATTAGAAAATTTTGATTGTGGACTGTACGCTCTACGATAAATAAATGTTCGCACAAAATAATTAACTGCTCTGCTCTGGTTGCTGCTCGATGCTGTAGTTAGTATATTGCTCCAATGTAAAACTAAACTTGAATGAACTGACGATGATGATATGTTGCTGCCTTTACTTATACTCGTCCATGGTAGAATACATATATGCTCTAGGCAACGAGCGGCCAGCTGAAAAGAACGGCATAGATTAATGACAGGTATTATTTAATGCCCCTGCCAGCAACGAAGGCCAAGACTTTTAGGTCTGACTGATCACAAGTATTTGGTACGGCCCTGTGTGGCACGAAATATTATTTGCAATTTAATATATTTTACAAGAATACTCACTCTACCAGGAGATGTGCACCGTTGCGGCGGTGCCGGCTGACTGAATTTTCTTTTTTTTCAACGATTTTTTTTTTATTGAACAAAAGGATATATACAATTGATACTTAAATATAATACGTTTCATAATAATAATTAATTTTGCTGTGTTGGCACATGAGGGGCCTAACGATATACATTGTCGGTTATTTAAATTAAGGGTAAAGCTTAAGTTTATGGTTATTAAAAAATGTTATAATTTGTTAGATTTATATAACTGCGTAGGAGTTCCTGTTGTCCTTGGGGTTAGTTGTGGTGGAGGTGGAGGTGGTGGAGGATGGTGGTGTAGGAATTTTCTTTGGCACAGCTCGCCCTATTTATACTTCTCCGGCATCGTGGTGTCGTGCGCTTTCCCATATACTTTGCTGTTTCCTCCTATCATTTATATTGGATTGCTTACGTCTCCACTGCTGCTGTGCTTATCCATAGCCATACCATAAGCTTAATAACAAAAACAATAACTTGCAAAAAAAAAGAAGAAAGAAAAAAGAAAAAAAGGGTAACTTAAAGTGCCCCTTGCACAGAAAAAAAAACTTTGAGGTGCTCCTTGCACTACAACTTCGGGTATCTTCGGTCGCTTCACGAGTCGAATACCACCTCCTTCCTTGTACCGGTGGGCTCGTGCGTTAAAATTGCGAACCCAAGTCGCACGATATTAGCGATCACCCTCCCGTTCCTTCGCCGGAAGAAGCACCGCTGTCGTCGGCGTTATCGCCGCGTCAACTTAGAAACTGTTTTTTCTCTATGGCAATTTTTTTTAAATCAATCCCGGTTGAGCCCCCATTTGTGAGATAGATATGAAATTGCCTTCTCAAATAAAATGAACACAGAAAACTTCTTAAAACTTTAATTTTATTTCGGTATACTTTAACACTGCCAATGCATGAACTTTTCTTTTCTACTGCTCAATACACAATGAACAATAATGTGATCTTACTTATTACTTCTTATATAAAGAAGTCAAAAAAAAGTCACGTACGCCTTATGTAATGTGTATAGGGTACAGCATTGTAGGATTATCACTATCCCACATATATATAAAAAAAAGGGGTTAACTAAGTTACTGTCGCGTCAGTTTCCTTTTACCACATGTCGCCAAATGTTCAGTTAATCTGAGAGTTGTCAAAAGACAATAAATAAATAAAAGTTTTTGCCCTCTTTCGGATAATTGAGATTCATAACATGAAAATGTTTGAATCTAAACATTCTATAAAATTTATAGTAGATATTGTCATAAAAAGTATAAAAATATTCGAAATTTTGTTTACCTTTGCCTGTGATGTAATAATTGGCTGAAGCGTTAGACCACTGGAAACGTATTTTTGCTTTAGACTCTCAATTTTAAATTTCGAATCTCCGACTGATGAGCTCATTAGGAATCATGATTCCTGGGCGTCTTTTATAGTTGGCTTCCATTTACATTTTTAAGCATTTTGTTTGCCTACTGTAACCACTGATGGTTTCAAAATTTGGTGAATAAGTGACGAGATTAAGAAGTCTCGCGAATTTGAGCTTATATTCTCTAGATCGTTTAATAGAGCCCATGAAGCTTTCTTCTTCACTTTTTTTTTTATACCGGGAACGATTTGTGATATGAATGAAAGCCAGAGTTTGAAAATTTGCGTTTGATTGTTTTGGTTTAAGGATATTATAGTCAATTTCAACAAGTGTATGTCCGAGTGGATGCCTGAAAAGTCGTCACTTTTCAAGGATATTTTGGTTATCAGTTTGAATACCTGGAAACCTTTGAAAAGCAACAGACTTCCAATTGGCCTGAACTTCTTCCCAGGGTTCCGAATTCCGATCTTTTCCTCAAAATCGGAGCAATTCTCCTCATTTAAAAGCGGTAGATTTGATCTCGGTTCTTCTACTTGTTTTCCGTTATTCGCATTTATGAGTTTTCTCTTTAAACATTTTAATTTTGTTCTGGCGTTAACGGCTCGATCATGCAATTTTCCTAACTGGGTTAAGCCCTCGACATCTTTTGTGTAAGTAGTAATCTTTTTTTTCGGTTGGGAAAATATTAATAATTATATTTGTGGAAACTTCCATGTTCCTCATTGTCATGCCTTTGTTCCTAGAGGAGAAACTGTCAACAATAATTGATATCAAATTGTGTTTTGCTGCTTCATCTAAATGCTTTTTTTTTTCATTATAAAAGTTAAGTATGCCCCTCTCTGTCTGGCTTAACAATTCTTTCAATGTGCTGTTGTCGAAAAGGATCGAATTACTTTTGTTGCTCCGCAAGTCTTCTTAAAATTCCACAATAAAATCCTCTCAATGTGATTGGCTTGATTTTATTTTCTGTAAATTTGTTCACATAGTTTTTACATATATATGTATAAGTATTTTGATCAGACTTACATCGGTTTTTTTTTGAATACTCGCTAACAACGAAATAGGATTATAATTCTCAAACTTTAAACTCTAAATAAATCTTTAAATCTTAAAGGAAAAATCAAAATTACAATTTTTATAAAGAAAAAGTAATTGTTCATCTAACCTACTTGTATCTTCGCGCGTGGTGACAGAGAAAATGAAAATGAGGGAAAGAAAATGAACGAAACTCAGCTTCCTTAAAAATCGGCTCCTAGTTGCTTTAGAGTGGAACCAGCACCCTCTCCTTAGCATTGAGCTTATTCTGTGGTGAGTGGTGAAGAGTGACTTAAGGCTCAACCACAACTTTCATAGGATCGATGTGAAGTGGAGGGTTAACTTATATTGCTGTTATGTACTTGTTGTGCTGTGCATCTACTCTAAACGCACAACTTACTTATGCGTGATATCGATCGATATAAGAAATAAAACTCGATGCAAGTAACAGAAATCAAAGTATAAATATATATATTTATTCAACGCTTAATAATTGCGACCAGATGGGTCGGAGATCCAATTGAAAAGGAAAGGTCGCATGTTGGTTCTTTTGACATATTGATGAGATGAACACTTACGCTTGCTTAATTGCAGTTGATGGATATGTGCAATTTATGCTTTGCTGAGGATGAACACACTTGCAATTAGGGAAACTTTTTCTCATCCAAAATAAAGAACGCCATATGATTTTCCCTTCTTTATAATTTTACTGTGCACGTAGGATTGTTTGTTGTTTAAATTTTAGTTTTGAAAATACATATAATTTCATCCGAAATGTAAAATTTTAGAATTTAGAAAAAAATGGCGGAAATACTTTAATTAATAGAAATGATGTTGCTTGGCTGGTGGTTGAAATGTTAATGACGTCGTCGCTATGCGACGAACCACTTACAAAAAAAATGTAGTAGATTATACGAAAATTCTGTTCATGGATTAACTAGTTCCAGAGGGCGAACCATGAATGGTGCCAAACTCTAGTTTTTGATTACGCTGGGGAGTGGCAGTGTTCACACTAGATTAGTGTGAACACATATAGTGGAGTTATTCATAATCCTTAATTCCGAGTGTTCAGAAGAAGCTGACGTCAATTTTCAGGGGCCGTGTTTGGAAATACGCAACAGTACTGAACTGGAATTCAGTCCTAAGTAATTTGACTCAATCCAGTTTTAGCATGTCTCAGAAATATTTTTCGAAACATACATAGTAATAAAGATTGATAATGAGTCAGGAAAATAAAGAAAAGAAATGATGAACGATTTTAAAATTTAAAGACTTGTCCGACTGCTAGATTAGATAAAGTTTTTGCATCATTTATTTTTATTGGTTCTGAACTTACTATTGGTTCCTTACTTAAAGAGCCTGGGACAAAAGGAGGTGGCTTATCTAGAGTCTTTGGAACACTATCACCTCTAGAAGACAGTTGAATTTTTATTTCCTTCAGATCTTCGACTATTGATGATAATAAGTCTTGGGTTTCCGGAGGATTATGTGATTTACTCGCTTTTGCTTCATCACGTTTTTCAATTGTCCTCACTATTTCTTGGACTAAGAATGATGTCTTTTCGTCTTCTTTTGTTGAGAATGACGCCCTTATCTCATCAAAATAAGGTATTATGTAACGAACATCACAAAACTTCCAAGCAGCCTCGGGATCCATCTCTTTTATCTCTTGTGCATCAACTCCTATTAATTTCGAGTTGATAACACTATCAACTAATAGGCGATCGAATAGTTTTGAAAAGCAGCTGTCTGGTATAGGAGTTGCAAGGAATGGGAAATTGTAAGATTTGGTTCCGGTAATTATTGGAGACTGGCATCCATGTTTTTTCTTTGTAGTTACTGAGAATGATCTAGCTTCAGAGATCCCAGGTCTGATTGTTCCATCTGGGTTTAAAATATCATATACAGGAGAATAAACTTTTTGTTTCTTGGTGTATTCTATAGGGGGAAGAACTGAAGAATCTTTAATTGATTTCAATGAATTATAAATTTGGTTAATATCGTTAACAATACTATTTCGATAAGGGAGAGAACTGTCTTGTTCAATTAGCAATTGGAGAACTTCGTCTACGTCTTCAGATTTATAATAACCAAAACTCTGACAATCGAGAATCAGCATCACTTCCAAAAATGATCTTGCATTTTGTAGAGTCAGATTCTCAAGACACCAGATTTCACTACTAAAATTTTTGATTAGACAAAAAGCATAGATCTTATATAAGACTAATTCATTGTTTGGTTTAATTAGAGTGCAATTAGTCTCATAAAAGCTTTTCCATTGGACTGCCATATCTTGTATTACACCAATTTCACTGCCGTAGGGGCTATCGGAAATTAATTTAATAGCTTCAGGAGAAGTATCTGCTATATCAGTTTTAACTAAGATAGCTTTCAAGTCGTTATACCATTTAATTATATAATCTGTTCCTTCTTTTAAGGACTTGATAGTATAAGTACCAGACATATTTTGGTTCTTGAATTCAGTAGAATTATAAATATTAAGATTTTAAGATTTTTAATTTTCTTATTTATTGTCTTAATTAATGAATTATATTTCTTTTAATCTTTAATCACATGAGCTGAAGGACGTTGTGCGTGATTTTTCCTACGGGTTTTATTAAACAATATTAATTAAAAGTTTAAAATATAATTGTTAACAAAATAAAAGTAGGAAAATCCGAAATGAATTCGAAAATTAAACAATCATACATAAGCCAATTAGAATATTATGTGCTGATCTCTCATCACATGTCTTGCCCTAGGATATCTATGTCCTAACCAATTTCTAATAATAACTACTATAAAAATAAGTAGAGTCCAAATTAATAAATCCAAAGTGTAATCACTTTGGGTGGGATAAAGGACCTCAGAAACTGGAGATGGTAATAGATACCTAGTTAATTAAGTGTCTTCTAGCTTGTCGTAAGCTCCTTTTAGCTTTAGGACGGCGACGATGGAGACTATAATTGCGAGCACATACTTCATATTTGGCTTTTAAATTTTGATAACTTTTTCTTAAAATTTTTATACTATCAATAGGGATATTTTTGTAATACGAATATATTAAACCAAAAGTTAATGGGTACAATAAGATTGCAATTTGCATGATTTTTCCTTTCTTTCTTTCTTCAGTCATTCAAATGAAACTTAAATTTTGCCCTTGTGCCTAAGAGATGAGCTGAAAATAACTCGTTTATTTCCGATTCGGTTACAACCAAAAGGATCTCCATGTCGAAACCATTGTCTGCCACACGCTTAAACACAATTTCATCGAATCCGAATTTTTCGGAAATTAATCCCTTAACTTCATTTTGCTCGCTTGTGTTGTTTTGCATTCCAAGAGATGATGCATCGAGAACAATGCAGTTCTCCACATGTATGGTTTGTTCATTTTCTAATCCGCATTCATTTTCAATAAGTAATAAATTGCCAAGTGCACAGGGATCCATAGCTGACTTATTTTCGATTGAAATAGTTGTTTTTTGTTTGTGTTTAAATAGCAAATTAAATGAAGCTACAATTTAGTGTATACGTAGTTGAAATTTTAATATAATGTCCGTGGTGATCTCAGAAGGAAATCCACACAGATTAATCAGTTGAGCCTTTCCGGACTCTGGTCCTCAGCGTAAGTACTGAAAAATGATCGAGTGGCGTGATCTGTCCTCGACACACTCAGAAGGAGTGGAAAGATGATTAAACAAACAAGTTCTCTCTTCTGCTTTATGACCAAAACAAGAGCTATGAAACGACCTCGAAACTTATCTTGACACCGACAGATTCTTAATTTGCTATGGTGTTTTTAGGACTCTGCAAAACAAATTTTATCGATCGGAGAGAAGTTCTGATCGGTTGGAGATATAAGGGGGCGACTTTATTTCGGTACGTACGGAGTTGGAGCTAAAACTAAATTTTAACAGGTAGGGGGGCATTTCAATAGAGTAAATTTCGAAACAGAACTTGCCGGAGACCCCTTAAAATTGTTTAAAACACATTTGAATTTTTCGGTTTTAACCTCACTTTAGAATTTTTTTTCTTTCAAAACAGGAAAAGTTGGATGCAAACATAATACCGAATGAAAGAACCATTAATATGTATATATTTAACTATTTTATTGCAAAATAAAACACTTTTACATTTTAAATATTTGATGAAAGTTTGTCTTTATGAACAAAACAGCTGATTTGTCTACTTTGACATAACTTGTTTAAGTAATGCCAAATAAATGTTCTCAGGTGGGATATTTTTAATTCGAAATTGTGCAAGTAAAGTTTTTGTGTTTAAAAAAAAAACTTAATTAGTGCTTAGAATTCATACAAAAGTTTCACTTTCTAGCCACAAAAGTAATAAAAGCTTAAAATTCGCGCGAATTTTAAGCTTATTATTTTAACCCTGTTTCCGCAGGGTTAGGCTGCTCATGCTAAATTGAAAATAGCAAATAATTTCCGTATGCAACAGCTTTCCGCATAGCCCGCTTCGCGGGGCTCATTATTTTAACCCTTTTTCCGCAGGGCAAGGCTGCTTATGCTAAATATGAAAATACCAAATAATTTCTGTATGCAACAAAATTCAAAATAAAAAGCGTTAGTTAACAAAATTGCATTTTTATTAGCTAAAATCACCATAAACTAAATTCACAGCTTTTCTGGCGTGCCACAAGGTTCAATTTTGGGTCCAATTTTGTTTTGCATGTTCATTAATGACTTGCCATATGTTTGCAAGAATGTAATGGTTCATCTCTACGCGGATGATGTTCAAATTTATATCTCGCAACGGTTCAACTTATTGGAGGATCTGGCTTGTAGAATGAATGAGGATTTGAATGAGATCCATGCTTGGTCTCTGAGTAACGATCTTATGCTCAATCCAGGCAAATCACAAATAATTGCAATTTCCAAACGCAAGTTCTATACAAATAATCTGCCAGCTATACTTTTATCTGAATTTAAACTTGAATTCTCTGCTAGTGTCACAAGTCTAGGCTTTAAAATAAATCGATACCTCTCTGCCACTGATCATATTAACTTATCTGTTGGTCGTATATATGCTGGTCTCCGTAAACTAAATATGTTTTCTTCTCTTATACCGACTGACACAAAAATTAAAATCACTAAATCGCTTCTCTTGCCTATCTTCGATTACGCTTCAGTTCTTTACCCTAAGTTGGACTCTCATTCACAGCGTAAATTGCTTGTCGATTTTAATGATATTATAAGATACATTTATTGTTTGCGGAGATTCGAACATGTCTCTCACTACCATCGACTTGTACTAGGATGCACTTTCAATCAATTTTTTGAATCAAGATGTTATATTTTCTTGCATAAAATAATACAAAGAAAAGCACCTTCATACTTATTTAAAAAATTATGCTTTGCGCAGTCTGCAAGGACAATGAATTTAATTTTACCTTCGTACACTTTCCTTTACTCATCCAGGTTATTTTTTGTATATGTTACTAAGCTCTGGAACTCTCTACCAACTTCGATAAAACAGATAGTAGAAATTTCAAAATTTAAGATTGCCATTTTTAACTATTTTAATCAGTCTATTTGATAAACAAAATCAATGTATTATTTCTTTTTTCTTCTTTTTCTTTTTTTACTACTTAGTATTTTCTTATCTTTTTCTCATTGTTAACATCTAATATAATTTATATAATTTAATGTAATGCAACTATAATGTATAAAATCATAATGTTACATAGTAGGTACTATAAAAGACTATGTCTTATTTGTACACCGCAATTAAATAAATTGAAATTAAATTAAATTGAATTAACTGTGCAAAAGGGTCTTGCAGCTTTTTTTCAACATTTCTCCTCCATTGGTACTCCACATTCCAATTTCCAAAATTGTTGGAGTAATTGTCATTATAAAAATGTCTTTTAACCACTCTCCACTGGGACTCAATTCTTTGCGTGTGAGTCCCATCTTCTGCCACAAACGGGTTATGTCTGGGTCACTGTGATTAACATTTTTGTGTATGTATCCATGTTGCGATAAGTAATCATACGCTTTCCAGTAATCTGTATGAATTGTTGTGCCCAAAGCAACATGCTTTTTTTATAATGGGTATCAGCACCTTAAATAAAAACGATATTAATACAATAAAACATTGTTAATTTAAAAGATAGATACCTCGGCACTTCTAATATTATCTGGGCACACTTCTAGCCGCAGGTCTTGAGATCTGTCCTGAATCATACCCAAGACCCAGTGACCTTCAACCCGCAGTCCTTTGTTGAATTTCCGCCGTCCAAATTTGCGACGCATCCAGGGACTCCAATTTTTTCCTCTTCTTCGATTGTATCGAAGTACTGGTCAGCCACTACTTCTCTACAAAAGCTGAACCAATCAGCTATTGTAGTACTTGAAATACAACCAGACAGTGAAGTGGGATCCTCCCTCTTAAAATTTTCAATTGTTACTTATTAAATATTTATCTATATATTCATATATATATACATATACCTGAATGAATGCGTAAGTAAACTTCCACGAGAAGCAATACATTAAATAAAACACCCGCGCCACTGGCATATGCACGTTATCAAACCATGTGTCTTGAGCACGTGAAATGGATTTTTTGTCTTTGCATGTGCCTCTTTGGCACTCGAAGAAACCAATCGCGTTGTTTCTGTGGTATACGTGCATTTCAACACGATGTACACGACATCTCTTGCTTTTGGGCAAGAAACCCAACTCCTCAGCTAGTTGTACGTACAGCTTTTTGTTTGGTGTCCGTCCTCTTTGCAAGGCCTATCAGAGTCCTAAAGATTGTGTTATTATAAAACGTTACCAATAAAAAATCTAATTGTTTATCTACCATTGGGTTCTGATAACCTCCGAAGCTAATCGTTGCCTTACTTGACCCGAAGTTGAGGGCAATTCTTCTTCATTTCTTTCTACAAAATCTGTATTTCCTTCCATTTTCACACTTTTGCACTTTCGTTTTTTAATCACAATGTGTTGATAGTTGTCAAAACTTTCAGCATATTTACCCGTTAGAAATTTAACTGTTTTTATTCAATAACAAAAACACAAAATTTCCCTCAACCGTGAAACTTGCTTGATGGGTTTAATAACTTCAAATTCAATTTCAAATCAATTTCCTCAAAAAACGACAAAAAAAAACAACAATTTTCGAAAAATTCTTCCAAAAAGTAAATATTTGGCATCACTGTAAAAAGTAAAAAAGTCAAATTGACATCCATATGGCAGCAGTTTGTTTACTTCTGTAATAAATGCCAAAATACAAATCGATGGAAAGTTGAACAAATAATTATAAATGAAATAAAACATTCTTGCGACCAAAAACTTGTTTTTTATTATATTTTCTATTGAATTACATAAATACAAAGTGTTGTGACATTCATATTTTCCTGTTTTGTAAGAATAAAAAAATCTAAAGTGAGGTTAAAACCGAAAAATTAAAATGTTTTCAAACAATTTTAAAAGGTCTCCGACAATTTCTGTTCCGAAATTTATTCTTTTGAAATGCCCCCCTACCTGTTAAAACGGGTATGGTACGATTCGTCATTTTTATCTCGTTTATTGTTGTTTCGCCAAAATTGTTTCGCATTTTGTTGTTTCGCAATTTGTTGTTAAATTTTTCGTTTGTTTAGTTTATCTATTTTTCGATATTTCTCGCTTCGCTTAACATTCGTTTCGTTTAAAGATCATTTGGGCTTTGATTACTTTATATTTGGCTCGTCTCGTTTTCTGTTGTCTCGTTTTTCGATTAGTTTGCTTTAGTTTATATAGATTTCGATTATTTCGCCATCGTTTGATTGGCATTTTGCATTTTGTGGATGAAAAAAGAGGCTAGAGGTGTAAAAATTCGCGCGAATTTTTACACCTCTAGCCTCCCTTTTCATCCACAAAATACAAAATGCCAATCAAACGATGGCGAAATAATCAAAAATTGAACTCTACCGGTTATTTTAACAGTGTTTTAAGCTTTTCATCAAACTTTATTGAAAATTGATTAGAATCATAGAAGATATGTCATATTTAAGAAGCATTTTCAGAACCAATTTGTCAGAAATAGTATCAAGTTTCGAAATACATATTGGGTGCATTGTTTTATTAACAAAAACATTCAGTTGAACACCAAAACTGAACAAATCCATAATAATAATCTGATAATGAGCGAAGTAATTGAATGCCAAAACAATAGATTAGCGTCGAGACAAAATGCGAAAAAACAGTTATCGAGATAAATAAAGTCCAAATAATCATTCTTAAGTTCAATGGAAATGCGAAACACAAGGTTAGCAAGATAAGAAATGCAAAGTAATGGTGCAGCGAAATGATTGAAAATCTAAGTAACAGAAAAACAAAACACGCAATGCGAAGTAAACAAAAATAATTGTGTCAAAAACAAAATAATGGAATGCGTAATAAAATGTGCGAATCAATAGGCACCCCTGTTAAAACATAGTTCAAGCCCCAACTACGGTACGTACGGGTACCGAACTAAAGTTCAGCTTTGAATTACAGACTAACTGAACTACAAATTATTGGATACCGAACATGCATTCCATTGTGAATAATTTTAAGGTGTCAGCAGCAAGCATATGTGTTTGGGTAATGTGTTCTTATAATTGTTTACTGCTTCCAGTGTTGCCGAATGAAAAATAAAAAAATCATGATTTTTAATCATGATTTGGCCAAATTTGAGAAAAATAAAACAATAAAAAAAAATTTTAACATAAATGTATTCTTTATTATAAAATATTATAGACATTTTTTTTAATTGTGTTTTAAGTTTTCATGTTTACGTAAATGAACTTGGTACTGAACATTATAAATAATATATTCTATAAAATTTTGATTTAACATACTTATGTTATGTTATGTTGATTGTATACTTTACTAAAGTATTTATCAAGTAGAGGTTTTTCTATTTTGAAATCAAAGCAATTGTGATTTTTGACTAGTTCATTCGCATGTAAAAGACCAATTAAAGAATCAGTTTCAAGTCCATTTCTAACTTTGGTTTTGAGAAGTGTTATTTTTGAAAAAATTCTTTCAGTGTTAGCTGATGAATGTGGCAATGAAAGAATCTCAAAAACAAACTTGGTTAAAAGAGGATAGGTGGCAGTTCCATCAGCGTGTTTAATTTCACTTACATATCGCCAAAATCCTTCAACATCATTTAGAGTTTCGTTATCATTTATAACAATATGTGAGTTATCAAGCATTCTCCACTCATTGTCTATTTCCTGAAAACTATTTTCAGGTACCAAATTTGGAAAATGTTTTACGAGTGGAAAAATTGATGGACAATTTTTTTTTAAAGCGTTTGAAGGATCTAAAATCTCCATGTCCTTGAAAACATGGTTATTAAAATTAAATCAATTATAAATTTGTTTGGTTCCTTCGATAAAAAATGATAAACAACTACTTTGAAAGTTATGTAAAATGGGCTGGCCAATAGACATTGTTTCCAAAAATGACGACACTTTAACTCCATAGTACATATTTTCATATGAAAGCTGGTTTCTTGGATTCGCATAATCAACATTTTTAATATCTGTGCTATCCAGATAACTTTTTTTTATATAGCAACTTATTAATGATTTTAACGCGGTGGAAACTTCGCTATACATAGTTTGAATTTTAGGTTTTTCCGATTGCATACATTTATTTAATTTATTAAAAAATGGAAGCACAAAACTTAGAAAACTTAAAAACATGTAATGAATAGGATCGGTCAACATATTTAATATGGTTTGACTTGACAGTAAATGGTCAGTTTTAACTGCTTCAGTAAAATATGCTTTCAGAGCATCAAACTGCATAAGAATGCAGTTAACAACATCTAGTCTGGAAAGCCAACGAGTTTGTGAAAAATGAAGATTTTTGTTGGGTTTTATTTCCATTAAATTTTGAAATCTTTTGAAAGCACAAATTCTTTTAGGACTATTTTGGATGTAGTTGTACACATCCCTACATAAATCTTCAATGCTTGCAGGTAAACGAGTACATGCGTAAGAAGCACAGAGGTGAAAAGAATGGCAAATACATTTCATAACAAATAGGTTTGGTATATCTTTTTGCAAAAAAGTGCGAACGGATAAGTTAATACCCATCATAACCGCTGCGCCATCGGCACCAAAACCTATGAGATTTTTTTTATAATCGATGTTATTGTCCGTAAAACTTTTTACGAGGATATCGTATATTGTTTTAGCATCCGCTTTATCTAAAGTGAAAAGATTATAAAAGAAATCAGATATTTTATAATCTTTACATAATCGCACAACAGCACATAAATTTTTATTTGAACTCAAATCAGTGGACTCATCGATAATGACTGAAAATTTGTTAGATCTCATTAATGCACATAGATCTTCAAAGTTTTGTGGCCCTGTTCCATATTTAACAATAGGAGTTGATTTAGTACGACTGCATTGTACTTGCTTTGCGATTTCAGATTCGCAGCAGATGATTTTCAAAACACTAGGTAGGTGTTCCATAACATTGAAAGCTAAATTATGTTCTGCAATAAAAACACTTAACCTTATCTCTGCCTCAGCTACTTTTCTCTTCAAAGAAACTTTAAAACTAAGGGAGTTACATGATATTTTAGGACTACTTCAAAAATGGCAAAAATGTATATAAAATGTGTTGATTTCAAAAGGATCAGGTTTCTAAAGCAACTCAAATATCTTGAACTTTTTGATTTGAAAAGAATGCTTTATCAGCTTTAAATTGACAACTTAATCGTTCTTATCGCATGAATACAAACAATTTAAGAGTGCAAAGTCTGAAACCCATAGAGTCACTACGTTCAGTTCTTTGAGTAAGACTGGAGGGGAGAAGAAAATTTTTGAGCAAAATCGGAGGTATAGGAACATTTCGATTGACCGTTTTCATATGAAATGGCTCCATAGCAATTACAAAATCTACCTTTTTCGCTTAGTTGGACCCAGTTTTTATATTTGGCCATATCTTCCCATTTTCTGGTGTACTGTTGCTTGCTTGAAGTTTTTCGTGTCTCAGCTTTTTCATTTTCATTGTCCACTTCCACCATTTCACCTTCCGTTCTGGGATTTTTCATAGTAAATACATTGGCAACCGATGATGATGATGGTTCAATCGAAGGACAACTTTTTTTTGGCGACGCCGACGCACGGTGCGTTAGGTGGACTTTTATTTGGAGGATTTTCTCTTTTCTTTCGAATAACAAACTTGTCCATTGTGAATACCTTAAATGTAAATATTACATTATTAATAAATAGGTACGACAAGATAACAATTTCTTACCTTTTCTTTTCGATGTGCAAGTTAATGTTTTTAAAAAAACAGTTGAAAGAAACAAATTTGACTAATTTTAGAATCGTAAATGAATTATGGCAAAGATTGTAATTGAAATGATTTGCTTTCGAATTTTCAAATAATATATGCATATACCTATATCGCCGAATAAAAACAAGAAACGCAAAAATACCAGCGAACGCAATGCTGAAGCGGGTTGTTTGTATTTTTCACAAAAAAAAGTGTAAAAAGAACAGTTAGATTTTGTTGGTTTGACGTTGGTAAGTTGGTATGCATTGTTTTAGTTTTCTGTTTTGCGGCATATACACTCTTGAATGATTGAAGCCTGATTGAAAGAAAATCAAAACGATTTGATTTTGCTTCCAGCATACACACAATGTATACGTGAGTTATTTTCGCTAATACACTCTTACATGCTGGTAAAGCATTTGAACAGTGTAAATGCCGCATTTCACGTTTGACATTTTCTAGGTGTGTTCGTTTGCTTTAACTTCAACTAAGCACTTCCATGGGCCAAAATAAAGAGCGATAGATGTAGATGCGCTTGTTTTGAAGTTAATTGCCAAGGGAATAAAAAAAATCATGATTTGAGGACAAAAATCATGATTTCATGATATTTGAGTTCAGAATTCATGAAAACTATGATAAATCATAGTTTTTAACAGCACTGACTGCTTCGTTGTTTCGCACTAATCTCAACTGTGAGAACAGAAATTGGGCCGTGTGAAAAAATTGCTGGCGCAGCTCCCAAAGTTCATGTTCTGTACGTTCGCTTATATTTTAAAGAAATATAATTTCAATTTAAAGTCGTTGATATCGTCTATGTTTGAAAGGATTAAAATACTAAGAAATTTTCCGTAGGAAAGAATTCTAGAATAATTAAAACACAATAAGCACTTTTAACCACTTTAACTTTTATTTTCGCTTTGTTAATCAAGAATTGGTCATATATGACTTCATGTAAAGTAACAACATTAATTTGTAATATATAGATTGTATGCTTTTGTTTACAATCTTTTTGACATATGTATGTAGAATGGAATATAAACACGACACATTAATTTACTATGTAATGCTTATATTATCAACGGAAATATGGTGAACATTACATTAGTTTGACTTATGTGACAAACAAAATTAAATTCAACCTTTGGTAAGTAAAATTACTCCTGACCGTCGTCGTCGTTTAAGTTCCAATACCGAATGCCTTCTTGCTAGTCTTCTTTACAGCAGGTCCCACACCGCCCACTCGCTCAGCTCAGTATCCACGTTACTCCTATTACTCCTACGGTCAGCAGCAGCACCTTGATAATTCTCCCTATCGTTTCTTGGTTACTTGAAACATGACTGGCTATTTAAAAGCACTAAATAGGTCATGTTTCTTCTCGAGCGTTGCCTTGCATTGACCATTGCACTGACTCATGGTTGGTCGCCGTCGTTACATTGTTTTGATTCATTTGACTTATGTTTGGTGTAAGGTGGCTGTCGACGATATTCCATCCCATATCAACGGTCTGAAAGTAGTATCTGTTTTTATTTATTATTTTATCTTATTTGAATATTAGTATTTGATCTGTTGATTTCATGTTTGTTTATGTTTTATTCGGTACATTTCAGTACATTCTCCCGTTCTCTCTATTCGATTTTGAACTGCAGAACCGACATCGTGCAGTTGTTCATCAACAGTTGGCCTCTGACCTTTATAATACGTTTAATTGGTATAAATACCAATATTGGTATAAATACCAATTACCAACTAGTGATGCTCTTCTTTCTCATTTATAACATCTAATTAGACAGATTAGAGGTTAGTACCTGAAAATAAACAGAAAATACAATACGAAGGAATAGTACAACAGATACCAAAACAGACACACAGAAATTTTGCATTTCATTTTTACTCGTGTACTGTCTGTCTACTGTATATGTTGTATGCATCGCATGCGTAATTTGTATTTTCCCATTTAATCATAGTGTCGTATACGTTCGTTGCATTCTTCTGTTGCTCATCCTGTGTTGCTGTTCGTTCCATTCCATATGTAAATCCAAATCGTTGTCGTGAGCATGGTGCCGACATGCTTAGCGAATAATTCAAATGAGATTTTTTAATTGTTTTATTTATTTAATTTACAAAAAAAAAAAAAAACTGATCCTCCTAATATCAACAAAGAAATTCGATCGCAACCCCCTAATGCTGCTAAAATCGACTAGGAATTTACCCGACATTACAATTCACAAAAAAACACAAAACAAAATATCAAACGCAGACGCTTAATCTAAGTCCATTTGTAATGCTTGAACTTTTAACTATTGTTGTGCTCAAGTTGAGAATTGTTCTTCACTTTTTAACAGAAAGATGTTCCAAGAAATATTCAAGTGTAGTGCCCAAGTTGAGAATTGTTCTTCACTTTTTAACAGAAAGATGTTCCAAGAAATATATACAAGACACTTTTTAAAATGATAGTTTTATTTTATTATTTATTAGGACTTCATATCACTATTGACTACTCTTCACTGAGGACTATCTTAGACTGACTTTTTGAGCAACGTTCAAAAAGATGTCCCAGTCCGATTCACTCATTTTGCTTCACATTACATAGAACTAAATATATGTATACACGCGAAACGTTTGCCACACCCACAACACAAGAACGAGATTATGGTAAGTTAAGAGGAAACGAAATATGAGAGGTATACTCAAGTGTGTATTTTAACTCCTCAGCATTATTAGCTATGGGTACGATCGATTGTTGAAGAATGTTTATCCTTGGTGTCCATTTTGCTTTATCAGCATTAACCAGCATTGTGGGTATGATAGCGACACTGAGTATAGAATTTGATCATGGGATTGGGAATAAGAAAAGCAAAAGTGTGAGATTGTGTGAGCGGCAAAGTGACGTGTGGAATTTGAGGGCATAACACTATAACAACTTTCTTCTCTTGATTCTAAATGACGACTCACTTCTATTCTGCTATGGAATCGCCTCAACCATACATCGCATCAAGATTCTTCTCTGTATGGGTTTTGCATATCAAGCATTATGTGGATGCACATAAATGCAAGTATAAATTAAACTTTATTATGTTTGAAAGTTATAAAAAAATATTTTTTTCTTGAGGATAACCTCTTTATTGTAAAACCCAATTATGACTAAATTATTACATTTGTTTTTAACCTAAAGAAACCTATTCTTCGCCAACCTATCTCACACGGCTCAGGTGCTCCAGACGCCGCGTCAGCACATTCCCTCACGTACTGTTTGTTGCACGATGTTGATATCTGACTCGTGTCGTGGGAATGATGATTTCGGAATTCGGCATTGACATCCGTTGTGTTAAATGAGTTCGTAATATGTTTCGTGTTAACTTATACAAGAGGGATATATTTATGATGATGATCAATGCGGACCATGAGCTGTGATGTGTTTATTTAAGATAAACATCCATGGATGGAGTCACTGGTCATTGATATTATTGATTCTGTCGTGAACCTCCAATACTGAACGGATTTTTATGAGAAGATCAATATTGAACAATATTGTGTTGAGGTTTAAATAAGAAATGTGGCAGAAGTGGATTATTTATTGATATATAAATAAACACTACACGCAAGAGGCAATTGAGCCCCTTTTCCACATTCAACCACGATCAAGTAAAATCAACCAAACTATTTCCACGCTAAATACGATGATTTAGCACCATCATAACAGGTTGTTGCCTTCTTCAGGGGAAAGATTTTTAAAATATGTTAAATAAACAAACAAAGTTTGCAAAAAAAAAATTAATTTATTTGAACAAAGTTAGTCATGCCGTTGAGAATAACGATATCATATCAGCTGACGAATGCAAGTTAAGCTGTAGCATTCGCGAAAGAATTAAAAAAAATATATGGAAACAAGTTCATTGGTAAGCTTGTAAATTCCTTTAGTTCTTTTAATATAAAATTTTTTTTTAATAAGCCTATTTCATACGACTGAAAGTGATTATCGAAAATCTTGGATTTTATTTTACAACATACAACAAATATATTAGTAGACATTATAGCAAAGTACAAAATCTTTTATATTTCCATCGATTTTTTTAAAATATATATGTACATACATTTATTACCTTAATTTCGTTTGGGAACAGTTCTACAATTTCTCCAACGATCGGCGGGAAATCTCTGAGTGAAAGTTTAACGTTGTGGTAAATTATATCCTCAACAATAATGTTAATCAAATCGATTCCAAAAGAATCTGTAAGATGGCCGTTGGTCTTAGAAAACTCAAGAACTTTTTTGCCTCTTAGGCTTTCTTGAAGCAGAATTTCAAGTCTCTAAAAAATTAAAAACGGTACGGTATAGAACATTTATATATTTGTATACTTTACCTTGGATAATTGGGTTGGAGAAGTTCCAACTGTTGAATGAATATAAGATGTTAATGTCGAAGGTCAAGGTGATGCGCAACTGCATTGAGACAGAAGCCAGGAAACTACCTTTTGTGTCACTTTATCCGACAATGTTCATCGTCAATTCCAAACTAATAGAAATAAAATCTGTTTCAAAACTTGTACAAATAAATCAAAAAGCCTCTGCCAGTTATAACTTAGTTTTTCAAATTTTGTAATGCAAATTAGTTTGACCAAAATACTGTATGACCATAATTGTGTAAGGCTCAATACTGAGGTTGATACGAAATTTAAATTTAATAATGGAAAAACCTGTATCAAATCTGAATAACTCAAAGCCTAAAGTTTTAATAAAAAAAAAAGAAGAATATTTACATACTTCGATTTTCCTCCAGTGAAATAATTTCTCACGAAAACTCGCTCTCAGCCCGAGCTTCCTGTATGTCCTCCTTGGACAAGTACTTTAAGCTTTCATACGTAATCGATGTCTCTAGAAAAATACAAAAACTATCTATTAATACTATACTACACACAATTTATTAAAAATGGTTCTTCGCGATTTGATACTCCTGGTAATAAAATTGCCGGATTCTATGATAGTTTAATATTTTTTGTTTCGCTTAATGTATGCTGATGACGACGGTGCGGTGCGGCGATGTATGTTTGTATTATGTTGATGACGACGGCGACGGTGCGGTGGCGATGAGTGTATGTATGTTGATGACGACGGCGACGGTGTGTTGGCGACGATGAAGTTTGTAAGTTGATGACAAGTATGGTTGCTATGTAGCCCTGTTGCAGCAGTGATTTTTTGCAGTCGTAGAACCGCTGTAAACTCGTTGTCTATGGGTTCAGATGAAGACGGTGACGACGACAAATGGTGGATGAATGTGACGAAGAATGTGGTTGCTATGTAGCCCTGTTGCAGTAGTAAAATTTGCAGTCGTAGAACCGCGGTATGTAAATACCAATTTCTGCAGTTGCAATCGAAGAACTGCACTAAATCGGAAGATTGCAATCGTAGAACTGCAAGCTGGCGACAAGCTGGCCGACGACGCGACGATGAGGACGATAAATCCGGTTAGATGGATCAAATGTTTATGTGGCAATCGAGATTTCCCAAAATCCAACCATTAATTTTCGAGATTGTCTTTGTTTCTTTTAATTTTCTTTTATTTATTAGTTTTTTCTTTTCTTTTAATTTAATTACAAGACAATATACCTTCTAGGTACTACAAATTGCACTTGAAAAAAAGTATATATATATATATATGCGGGGAAGCCGTCAAAGAAAAATTCGCAGAGCTAAAAAATTCACATCTGTCAGGGTTGAATGCCAAAAAGTAAGAGAGCAGAACCGCGTGTCATGGATGCCGTTTCCGGGCAGGCCGGCAGTGTTCACACCATCGTGAAGTTGGGCGCGGTTGAGTATGCATCACTCACTCCAGCACCAGAGATGTGCAAGGAGGAGTGATACATACTAATGAACCGTAGATGGCGTGAACAATGATTGATTAGTTACAAAAAAAGAAATGTTCCTTTTTTTGCAAAGTAAATTGTTTCTAATAAGTTATTAATTTGTTCTAATGTTTCTCTTATTATAAGAACTCTATGATTTTCATAAGTACGGATATTTTTGAAGAATTCCTCAAAGTGTTCGTTAACTATTACTTGCTTGTAGCGTTGAGATATATCAAGGGGATTCTTTTTACTCTGGGGTTTGTATAATAAAAGACAGTTTAAAGTAACTTGCAAAAAAATTTGCGATTGTTGTTGGTTCGTTGGAAGATTGGCTTTCGTAGTGAAAATAAGGAGGAAAACCATTTGTTATAATTGATAAACTTATAAAACGATTTTGGCTCCGAGATTAGCTAAGCTTGGGTGGTGAATGTAAAGTCATTGTAAAGAGCTTCATTGAGGTTGGAAAATTTATATGCTTCAGTTTGATGTGTTCCCATGATTTATTATCTAAGATTAGCAGTTTAGGGTGTTCAGTTTGGTATAGCGTTAAGTAATCACAGTATATCTCTTTGTTCTTTATAGTAAGAGCAAATTCTGATCCTTGTTTTGGAGAAGAGATATGTCATAATTTCTATAGCTCCTCTGTTATCGATAATTTTCGATGCAGGACCCTCATACAGCAAGCTGAAGGGTTTTTCGTCGTCGCACATTGTCCCATCTAAAAGGGTCGCCCAGTAATGCCACCCTGTCGTCGGAGAGAAACACTTCTTCAATAAGAAATTACAAACTTGGCCGTCCGAAAGCTTGAGGTCTGATTTATCTATATCTACCAGTCCCATGTATTTGTTTAACAGTATTTTGACTTCTATTGTCCTTACAGCCTTTTCGTAATTACGATCCTTGGTTATAAGGGTACCTCCTGAAGTACAGGATCCATCAGTAATGGTCCCAAAGGTAGTGAAACTCTTGCTCACAAGTTGGCTATGAGCAATGCCTTCGATATAGAGACCAGTATAGGGGCTAAATTTTCCGGTATTGACGAGCTCTAAGCATTCATCAGGACGTAATTCAAGTATTTCACTATAGAGCGAAGCATCTTGAGGTTTCGAGCCCCAGAAGGTGCACATAGTTACTGTATGGATTAATTCTATTAAGCAACTGATAACTTGCACTGAGTAGTCTTGAACTTGTATGAGTTGGATTGTCGACGGGATTGTGGTTACATTGTAATCAGGTATAATGCATGGTTTGATATCAGTCAAAGTGAGAGTCGTGATGTTGGCAGTTCTGTCAGAACAGTCATACCCAACTAGACATGATCCTATATGGGTAGAAAGGAAGATAAACAAAGCAACTACTTCGATTTGATAATGATTCATGTTGAAATATCCTGGCAATATAAACTGACCGCCTTTAAATAGTTGACTTTTGAATCGGTGGATCCTGGCGGTGGTTTTGAATCGGTGGATTCTGGCTGATATCAACGGATTGTGTGTCGTCACGAGTACACATGGTCCAAAAATCCTATTCGCTGCAGAAATGGATACCTGTACTAATCGAAAACCATGCCTTGCAGTAAGTAGCCTTTAGCCTCTAGACAACTGATTTTTTTCTGGATATAAAAACAAAGACGCTTTTAGATAAATAATAATTTTTAGTAAAAAAGATGATGGTTTTAGTGTAAGTGATTTGGTTGTTGATCGCTCGGCCTCCTCTGTTCGACTGAACTCTCCTCATTTGATTTTTAAATGTCGGTCGTTGCCGTCTCGTTGATTGGTCAGTTGCTGGCGGCATCTATCAACTCTCGAACGGAAATCGTAGGTTTGTGTCCAGTGTTTCGTTTCAAACAAATAATATGCTTTATATGTATCTTAATTTAGTTTCAAACAAGTGACATGTCTTTTGACATTTGCAATGGAGAAATGGTCTTTTTCTTTTCTTGAATTGCTTGATTGAAGATCACGATTTGCTGATATCTTGAAAAAAACTCTTGATTGAAGATCACGATTTGCTGATATCTGGGTAAAAAAAAATCTCTTGATTGAAGGTCGTGATTAAATACAGGGAGGCGATCACGACTTCCGGAGGACTGTCTGTGATCGCCGAGGTTGAAGGTTCTTCCCCACATAAACAAGTAGCTTTTATGCGCAGGGAATTTACTTCCAGAAATAACTTCACAAAATAAAAAAACTTCGATTCCCTTCAATTACGAAGGCACAATAAAAAACTATATATTTAAAACTAGTTAGCACATAAGGGTGTTGTTTAAATAATTGTTTATTAAAACACAAATTTATAGCTCAGCAAAAGAAAACAATTTTTATTCTGTATATCTTCATCTACTCCTGTCGAGTGTCGCTAACTGATTGACTGCACTCTTCTCATTAAACCGATCAGGATCAACATTTCACATAAGCACTCTTGTCCCTGTGTCAGCGTTGACTCCTCCTTCATTAGAACATCTTACAGGTGTTACATACTATGAATCGGATACGACGAAACTCGTTGAAAACCAATAGCCGTCCCGTCCTCTTCACTGTCCTCGTTGTCGTAAGGTCCTCTATTTAGTCCTGTCGCGTAAAGCCGTTTTATTTGTGTCATCTATTGGCATCTCTGGACGATCCCAAGGTAAAGTATTTTATTTTCAATATGACTATTGCCGCTAACTTCTCCTCTTCGTCACAGGTGTCCATTACACGTAATACCAAAATGTCTTCGGGGAAGTGATTTTCTTTCGTTGCAAAGTGGCGAAAATTCCTTCGCTTTTCATGAACAAGCGAGACGATTCAATTCCATTAGCTTCAAGTTTGTCCAAACTGTAGCATAACACTTCTTTTTGTTGCTCTTTGTCCAGTTTTTGACCACGATATATTGGATGTAAATAATTAGCTGTCATCGTGACGTGTTTTTTAATTCAGCAATACTATTGGAGGTAAACAGAATTTGTTTGGCGTCAGGAATTCCTTTAATTATGTAATGGATTAGGTCTTGCTCTTCAATTTCTGACGCTGAGGCTATTTTCTGCATAGTTAAAACATATTGCTGGAAGTTCTCTTTTTTCCGCTTTTTTTGATTTCATTATCAATTGGCTGGCCTATCAAGTGAAACGGGAGGAAACAAAACATGGGTGCGTTAGCGCATTAAGCTTTTTAAGTTGCATGCACATTAGGTTTTGTTTTCTTCCGTCAACCGGCCGCCTCGTATTATGACTTCAACATGCTCTATAATATAATTTGCACAATTATGTATTCAATCACTTTGGTAATGCTCAAGATAAAAACTGCTCTGCTGCACTGAATGAATTGATAATGCTCATAGTAGAATGCACTGCGCTGAACTGGTGAGTATACTGCTCAAATACTCTTGTAAAACTGAACTGGTAACGATGAAGTTTTAGTTTTATATACAATCGGCTTAACTTCTTCTTTCCTTGATTCTTGGATGTCCTCCAGATCCTCGGAGTCCGATTGGAGTGCTTCTTTTTTTTCTAACTCTTCATCGCTGTAGAGATCTTCGAAGTCGCTGAGTTTCTCATGGACTTGAAGAAGAAACTCTTTTCCATTTCACATTATCCCGTCCTTGACTTTTGCTATGAACTCGTCATAGGTAGAAGCGGCCACACTTCTATTGATAATGCGACCACAGGATTATGCAACTCCCAATGCAAACCACTAATTTGTCAATTTGCTGCACGAAGACCAAATGACTATGTGGCCACAATTCCCGATGAAAACCTTCCTTCTTTCAAGAAAACACACACTCTTTTATTTATTTTTTGTTGGATTGCACGTAGGATTTATTATGGTTCTTTTAGTTTTTTACAATTTTCGTTTGTTACGCCAGAAGGGCAAAAATATAATTTTAAGAACAAGCCAAAAAAAAAAAGGAAATGGCGGAAGGCCCAAGATGAAATTTTATTAAAAAAGAAATGATGCTGACTGGTTGGCTGCTCAAACGATAATGACAAGTCGTCGCTATGCGACGAACTACTTTTCAAGCAAAAATTACTAGATTTGTACATAAACTAATTAATTTAAGAGGGCGAACCATATTTGGTACCAAACCCTAGATTTTTGAGAGTGGCACTGTTTACACTGGAGTCGTGTGAACAGTCCTTCCTTTTTTCTTTTTTACCCATTTTATGATGAGATGATGATCCTGTTGTAACTTCTGGTAATTTAGAAGGTGATTATTGTTTTTATTGCCCCGCCCAATATTTTGAGAAAAACCTTGTGCAGGCAGTTGATGATGATTAGTCCGTCGGTGGAAATCTAATTTTAATTACCATGGGGTAATAAAAATTAATTGCCTCTGATTTGATTATTCGGTATGTAGTCCGGGATCAATCCTTTTTTGGTAGTTCTTTTTTAATTTATCCGTACACACGTCCGTGTTGTCTGACTGACTGCGAGCTGCGACTCACTGACTGGTCATCTTCGTTAGATTTATCGGCCTCGTCACCAGTCAGGCCGATAATTTCCTCATCCGTTCCTTGGTCGTTGATGGTTTCTTCGATTGGCTGCGGTCTTTCAAGCTGTATTTGCAGCTCCTTGATGAGGCCACTGAGGCGCTGCCGGTGCTCTAACCCCAGGTCGGTTTGCATCCGCTTCAGCAAAGTTGATAGAGCTGTGAATGCCGTTTCTGCGGTCAGTTTTTTCATTTTTTCCTGAAATGTTAAAAATAGTATTAAGAATTCGTGGAGAAATAAAAGTGATTAGGTATTAATCCTGCAAAAGAGATTAATCAATCTCAATCCTTTTTTTTTGGTGGTTGTTTTGTTAATTTATCCGTACAATGTTTTAAATCCTAGTAATGTCTTTCACGAAGCAAATCTTCAATATCATTGATACGTTCCAACTTGCTCACCTCAACCCCAAGCCTTCGTTACCCTAGGGATAAATACTCTTGGTGACGCCGCTCATCTTCGTCCTATTTCTTATAATTTCCAGTACCATTTCATCGAACTGTTGTCTTCTTCGTTTTGGATGATTATATGCGACGTTCGCCTTGTTTTGCCCCTATGAGCCATTTGCGACTATTTCTTCTTCAGTACAAAACGTTGAGTGCAGTTATTTATCTGGTAAATCGAATGGCGACAATGATAAGTATCAGTAAACGATTCAAAATATGACCAAGAAGTCGGTGATTCGCCAGATCTGTTCTTTCTTTTGGTTTTACCCTTTTATATGTTCTAAGCAGGTCGTAAAATTTTGTTTTGATCATCTGGGTTGAAGGGAAATGTTTCATCCCTGTTGCGACGAATTGGTCGTTGTTGGGAACAACCATATAAACTTGTTCCATCATCAATGGATGGCTTTTTTAAAAACTCTTTTTTTTTTCAATTGAGAACTCAGTGTCGGCTTCTGATATAACTTTTGCGAACAGTTGCAAGATATTTTTGTACTTGAAAAATGGTATTTTTCCCTCATCAACACTTTTTGGGGCTCCTGTCCAGAAGCACGTCGTTAAAAAATGCCTACAGAAAATAACGTCCACCAGCTCATAGCATCACGTCCAACCTTGGCCGATCCGTCTTCCCTTTTTAAGGATGAGAAAGGACATTTTTCGAATCTATTGAATTATGTTTTTACATTAAAATAACCTTAAATAACCATTAATAAGAATTTTTACCATTTCCTACTCGAACTCTGGCACTCGAAGGTTGTCTTCAAATTCCTTGGCCTGGACTTCTACCAAAATCTTAACAAAGTTCTCCGCTTTCTGGTTAAGTATCTTCATGTTTTCTTCCACTAGTAGTTGATTTTTAGGTTGGGATAAATCGTCTCTTTGTGTCAGTAATTTGACCATTCCAGTAGTGACAATCTCCTGAATGGCTTTCAATTTGAGCAAAATTTTTTCTTGATTTTCAAGAAGTGTTTTTTCGTTTGTTGTTGTCTCCTGCAAATTCTTCCGTAGAAGTGGCTGCTGCTTTTAAACATCCGTCTATCAGGATATTAAAATCAGCTTGCCGCGATCTGGAAATCTGTGCACTCCGTCTGCTTGTCGGTTTGTTAAGTAAAGTGTCTGAGTCATCATCGGCTTCATCTATTTCGGTTACTTCTTTATTTAGTAAATATTTTTCCAGCTCTTCCGCAAGAGCGAGAGTCAGAACTTCGCTCTTTTTAACCCAGCAAGGCCTGGCTATACAATTGGATTTGGCCGGAGGAAGCCAATAGACTCGAATGCCGATGGAATAATTTTTAAAATGGTTCCAATTTTTTTATTTTTTTTCCTGTATTTTAAGTGACTTAATTTAAGACAGTAACTGTAATAGCTAGACAAAATAAATAAATAAAAGAAATTTAATCGTCTGCGTGTAGTTGCCAGCAGTGTCCTATTGGTATGAAGTTGGTTGCGATTGTGGCGTATGACAGATGAAAGTAGAGAAGGTCATGTGATTTTTCATCGGTTGAATTCGAATTTTCCTTCTTCTGATGACAGCGCAGCCTATGACTCAAAATGAGTACTTGTTTTTTCTTGTGTTTTTGGTGTGTCGTCCAAAAATCCTATTTGTTTATGTGAAACCGAATTTACAAAAAAACCTCACAATATCCTTTGGGCTGGACGTGGTCAAACACTCTGCAACGACTGGTCGTCTCTTCGTCTTTGGCTTCCTTAGAGAATTTTCTATAAAAAGTCGTATTTCTCCTTGACTGGATAATTTAAGTATAATTTTAAGGTTTTATTTGCTCGTTTACTTGTACAATACATATATTTTTGCTTTTAGATTTAAGTATTGAGTTTTAGGAATTGTACTTGAGGCGAACTTGTGCTGGTGGTTGTTACAAGAAGAATGAATTCGAAAAATGACATCATCCTCGTGCTGTATCGATGAAACCGGCTGTCAAAAAAACTCAACGAAAAAGTATGGCAGTGATGCCAATAAACCTCGGTTGATCTTTTGGCGGCGGCTCGGTTCATCGATACAGCCTTTTTGAATGCAGATTTTTCTTGGTGCAGAGATGCACAATTGCATGAACACTATTCGTTGCAGAAATGGATACCTGTACTTATCGAAAACCATGTGTGTAGATTCTCCAATGGAATTCAGAGAAAATAAAAGATGAGATGATGTCACGTTGATTTTTGCTGATACTTTCTTTATTTTTCGGTTTGGTTACACCTGTTGTTTCTTTTTCGTTGACTTTTTGTTTGTTTAATAAGTTGATATATTTTCTTTGTTTGTTTAAGTTACTTTTAAGATAATTTTAAGTTTTTCATAAAATGCAACAGGCGACTTGATATGATGATGGCTGCCAAAAGAATAAATGAAGTAGCCACAGCGATGCAATGCGATGACGGAATGACGGCGAAAAAATGAAAAGCAGGATGCCAACGTAACAAAAAATAGTTAATTCTTCATGTACCATGAAAGTACTAGACCTAAGTACTCTTTACCATGTTCATCAAGAGAGAAACCGTTTTATTCATCTGGTTTAGTTCATCTCTCACATCAAGAGGATTCGCCATCAGCGAATCTATCTTTTGCTCAAGTGACTTATAAGTTATTGTAAATATTTTCAAATTATTTCTGATTTGAACACCTTGCAGTAGCCTTTAGCCTCTAGACAACTGATTTTTTTCTGGATATAAAAGCAAAGACGCTTTTAGATAAATAATAATTTTTAGTAAAAAAGATGATGGTTTTAGTGTAAGTGATTTGGTTGTTGACCGCTCGGCCTCCTCTGTTCGACTGAACTCTCCTCATTTGATTTTTAATTGTCGGTCGTTGCCGTCTCGTTGATTGGTCAGTTGCTGGCGGCATCTATCAGCTCTCGAACGGAAATCGTAGGTTTGTGTCCAGTGTTGCCAGAACTGTCCGCCACAACCCTATTGGGAAAACGGATGAAAGAGTGTAAGGCTTGATTCCTATTAAGTGAAACATCAATACTGCTGGGTGATGATGTTTTCTTAATTATTAACAAATCTACTGGCCGCCGATAGTGCGCCTTGGTAAAAGACAGGAATTTTCAGATGTTAATTTAACTATTCAATTCTTTTGACTATAAATTTGTTGGTTTTGATATCGGAAGCTTTGAGGACTCGTTATTGTAGAGTAACTAGACATGATTGATTTTTGTGATGGCTTTTGTGATTGATTCAGAAGAATTCGTATTCTTGTTTCTGAAAGAAAATCAAAAGATAGATATATTCCAAGTTAGTTATAAATACTAACAGATTTGCGTCTGTTTCCCTTATTGTCACCGCACAACAACCGGTATCAATATATCCCCGAAGCACCACACCGTTTACAAGACAATCAACAAAATAACATTCGTTGGGTTTATCTTTTGTCGTTACACTCAAGGAATTTTTCGCGCTATTGAGGAGACACTTCTCGGTATCATGCCCAAGGCGGTTACACTTTTTACACTCTACACGCGGCTTTGGACACTTGGTCGAGATGTGGCCACGTTGTCCACAGTTGAAGCATGATAAACTGGATTTTTCTTTTCGACCGCGTTCATATTCCCTTACTGGACGTTTTTCGTTCTTCCCGACTCGTTGTCACCTCCCGACGTTCGCATCGCTCATCTACTATTGTCGCTAGGAATTCACTGTAGAGTTCCTCTGGTTCGTTGTATCTACCCGCCTTGGCATTATTTTTCTATGTCGCACTACCGAGAACGTCGATTATACAAGACACCGCGTCCTTGCCGGTATTTTTTTGCACGCCCGTATATACTTCATTTTCGCGAAATAATATTCCGATGGAGACTTAACCCGGTTTTGACGCGAAATCTTGCGTATACGGAAAGGATTTTACCAAGAGGGTTTTCCACTCGCACCACGTCATATCATATGAAGCTAAATTATTATACCAGTCCTTTGCAAGGCCAATGAGCCTACTTTGCATCTGGTAAATTATCATTTTTTCACTCCAGTTATTGATCACCGCGAGTTGATCTATTTTCCTTACCCATTGTTCGGCACTCAAATTGGGATTGCCTGGGCTAACCTCCAGTATACAATCACTTTTTAATACGAATCCGCCCTTACTAGTCGGTCTACCATTTTTGATTTTTGTTTATTTACATAACTTACAATTTACTTTACACTAAGTTGCTATTTATGAAAAGAAGCCTTTCGATAATAACAAACGACTTCTTCTATTAGATTCTAATTGGATTCTTCATTTTCTAACACATTAGTTGTATACGATTACTTGCTTATTATTCTATGATGTTATTTAGTGTTGTTTTGATTTCTTTTAAATCGTAAGCTTCTGGATTTCCAGTCATGAATTTTACTGCAGTTCCAATGAAATCTAAACTTCTTTTTGTTTTGTGATGTGTTTCTAACTGTTCAATATTATGTTCTATTTTGTTTATTAAATTTTTTTCCTTCTCATTGAGCTTAACTACTTCGACATGATCGGGGACTGGTCCTAGCAACTTTCTTATGTTTGTTACGTGGTATAAGAACTTTGTTGAAGTAGATAAATAGACCGGATCAGTTTCTAAAAGTACGAACTTACTTTCTTTAAGAGGAAGGATTTCTACGGTATTATTATTTTGAACCACTTGGCACTGTATGCGGTTTATTAGGTATATTACCTTTACTAACCACATTATTATTTCTAATAATTTGTTGTCATCTTTATGATATGTTATATTGTTTTTTGTTAAAATAACGTTCTCTTTATTTTCTTCTCGCGGTTCCTATTTTGTTATTAATTCAAATATTCGTTTAAACTTTTTCGCAGGAAAACTTTTATTTGAAAATTAAATTCACTGTACTGGGTCGGATTGTGGATTTTTACAGGATAGAATCAATTTAACTCTATCCTACCGGCTGCGCCAGTTTTGTTTTTATGAAACTAAGAGTTTTTTCTTTTTAAAAACAATGAACAAAACTAAATAGAGTACCTCAAAGTCTGAAGACTTTCTTAATTCTGGAAGACAATATTTTATTTCATGCCTCTTGCCAGCTAAAGGCTAAAATGAATAAAAACCTGCCAGACTCTATAGATTTGTGTTATCTGTTTTAAAATAAGTAGGAAAATACAATTTCAATATGTGTGGTTTTGTTGATAAACATATTGTAGTATTGCTTTGAAATACATGCTGTTTCATTTCAGCATTGAACGTCCCAGTCTTCTATAAAAAATGTGCAACTATCATTGTTCCATGGCTGGCAATTTAAAAGTTGATTTTAGCCTTCTCCTCAAACTTCCGAAGTGGTCTTCTTGATATGCAGTTGAAGTATGGTTTTTATCACAAGGAATTGCAGCTGCTGTCCAAAGTGGAAACTCTTGCAATTCTTTCTAAATTTTTTAAAAACTGTTATGCATTTGCATCACCTTTTAAATCTAGTATCTGTCCCGCCGCCGCCGGCCTTACAAGCGATATTTTGTGTTTGTGTCGTCCGTTGTTTGCCATTCTTCCAAAAGCTCAGGGGTATCTTCTGCACGTTTTTGATATACATCAATGTTTTCCTCCATTTCAACAATATGGAACTCCCTTGTTTCCATAGCTTCAATCGATTTCTCTCTCAACTTCTTTACCGTCATAATATTTCGAGAAATTTCAACATAGTGGTCTTAGTATGGTTGAGAATCCACAGCACCTGTCAATGAAAACACGAACTCAAATTCTTTAATATTTTGGCAATCAATCATTAGAGCAATGGTTCTCATGAAAAATTTCTTTACGTGAGGATGACTTGTATTTTTAATACATACAGTCCCAACGTACTACCAGTGCGATAATATGGGCAACGTCTAAAGAGTGTTTGCCGGCATATGACAGGATTTTTCAGATTCATTCATTTGAGCCCATTGAAAGCATGCATCAACATAGTTTTTTAAGGACATGCTATTTAATGTCCGACATATTGCTGATAATATTGCCCCGTCATATTCACTTATTGTCTGTGATGGAGTTTTTACAATTGCTCTAATCCATGTATCCAGCGAAAACGACTACAAAACCAGTGTCATGTTTCTCTGTAATAACTTGACTTACTGGAACGCCAGTGTGGTCTACATTTATAGTGGCGGTATACAGGAAAATGTGACCTGTTTTTTTTTTCCTACAAAGGTTTCAAATTTTTTTTACAAATTTCCCCGTAGCATCAACACAAATCTCGGCTTGTTCTCCCGTAGTGCGAACATATTCCTTGTATACGCGAAATCCTGCGTATACGGAAAGGATTTTAGCAAGAGGTTTTCCATTCACACCACGTCATATCATACGAAGCTAAATTGTTGTACCAGTCTTGCAAGGCCAATGAGCCTTCTTTGCATCTGGTAAATTATCATTTTTTCAATCCAGTTATTGATCACCGCGAGTTGATCTATTTTCCTTACCCATTGTTCGTCACTCAAATTGGGATTGTTAATATCGACCACAAGTTAATAGCTGCTCCACAATAACGAACTAGGTTACAAATGTTTCAGCGACCACAAATGCAAATGATGCTGTGACCACAATTGCACCACCAAGAATTCTTCTTTCCACAGTGAAAACCACTTTTGTTGTTTTTTCTTTGTTATATTACTTTATTACACGTAGGATTGTCGTTTGTTTTTTACTTTAATTCTTAATTACATTTGTTATAAAAAGGTTAGGCCATGAAGGTAAAATTTTAGATTTAGAAAAATTAATTGAAAAAAAAAAAAACCAACCAACAAAAAATGGCTGATGGCCCAAGTTAAACATTTTAAAGAGCAAATGAAAGCAGCTGCGTGTTGGTTGGCTGTCGAAACGATAATGACGTCGTCGCTATGCGACGAACCATTTACAAAAAAAAATGTAGTAGATTATGCGAAAATTCTGTTCATGAAGTAATTAGTTCCAGAGGGCGAACCATGAATGGTGCCAACTCTAGTTTTTGATTACGCTGGGGAGTGGCAGTGTTCACACTAGATTCGTGTGAACAGGGATTGCCTGGACTAAACTACGGTATAAAATCACTTTTTATTACGAATTTTATACTTTCATCATCGCGACTGTATTATCGCGTTCTTTTGCAACTGATGATGCCGACGTTCGTGTATCCGCCCTAACTTGTCGGTCTGCCATCAGCTCCAGACGCAACAAAAAAAACTTTTACGCATTTTTGATTTTTGTTTATTTACATTTATTTTACATTTACTTTTCACTAAGTTGCTATTTATGAAAAGAAGCCTTTCGATAATAACAAACGACTTTTCTATCTGTTTGTATCAGTCCGGCAGATCCAGCATATGAGTTGTTAGCTTTCTTGATTTTGTTAAATCTATTGTTCCAGGCACCAAAACGATCAATGGTAAGTTCAAGGCATGAAGAAGTAAGATGATGTTGAAGAGGCGGAGGAACATCTTCGGTTTCTGCAGCGTTATCGCAGGCGTCCAAAATTTCATCTAAAATAGATGTGATATTGTGGCTTAGGGAGTGGTTAAGGATCTCCAGATCTATGTTGAGGTCTTTGAAAGTTCATTTGACGACTTTCTGGGTTTCCTTAATTGGTTCCGATCTTCCAATTGGCACACAATGGTAAGAAAATTATGTTCGTTGGATACCGGTGGGGGAGTAGGTGTTGTGGTTGAGGTTTGAGAGTTGATGTCGATTGTAGAAGGAATCGAACTCAAAGAAGAATTTTAATGGAACGTACTTATTTTGAAATTATTGTCCACAATTTTCTTTATTTCGTTTAAGAAATCATAGCCAATATAAGTTCAAACGCTCTTTTCTTTCAGTTTAATGTTAATTGTCACACAGCAATTCTATATATTTGGTTTACAGTCTCAATTACCTTACACCCAAAGAAATTTGTTGTAAAAACGTTGAAAACTGCTGTAAATTCTACTGCATTGATTGTCAGTTTTTACCCGACATCCTTTGCTTTCAATTTTACAATTCCTTGTTTGCAGATTTTACAAATAATTTGTGAAAACTTGGAGGAAATAGAGATCCTGGACGTTGGGGTTCCACTAAATTCATTGGACAAGCCATCAACCCAATTTGCGGTGCTAATTTCACTGGTCACCGTGCTGCATTGTGTATACTGTATATACAAATAATTTTATATCTGAATACTGAATAGATATCACCCAGTGCAGTAACTGAAGCTCAAAAAATGAAATTACCTCGAAACTGACCCAAACTACGATATTAATAATATTTTATAACGTCGGTTATCAAAAATACTTTATCCTGGATTAAATTAATTTAATTTTTCATTAAAAACAATGCGGCAACAGCGGGTAGACAATTTCATTTTTTTGGCTTTAGTTACTTCACTATGTAATATGAATGTACATCGCAAATAAAAAAGATATACTATACATACTTCTTTTTTTTCCACTTCAACAATTCATCTTCAAATTCTAACTGAAGGCCTAGTTCACTGTCAGGAAATATTTTAGATAAGTGTTCCGATTTAAGGAGCATCAAACTTCTTTTTGTCAATCCACGACCTTCCGAGACATAAATTGGATAAGCAAGTACAAAAACACAAGAAAATAAAACTTACCGGCCAAAAACGGTGCCACACTTTTGCATAAAGTAAAATTATTTACCACTTCAAATAACTCCGCGTCTAACAACATCGAATATTCGACGACGGAGTGATTGTTTTCCACAGATGGATCTTTATTAACACAAATATTATCAAAAATGCTCGGATCAGCATTTTGGAATGTCGGCAAAACCTCACTCTCCATTAAAAATAAATTCTCACTTTATTAAATAAATTCTATTTGGACAAATTTGTACCGCGACTTACAACTTTGAGAATTGACGAGCGAATGCGAATATATCAAAAAATCCTGTATCGGTATTTTAGTAACGGTAAATGCTTCCAGACAATATTCTTAACTCAAGTAGTTTTTGTTGCATCTGCAACAAATGGTTGATGGTTTTGAATGTATTTGTTGTGAATTCCGCATTTGATTGTGATAAGTACAACCAATTTGTTGTAGCTTTGGCAGTGGTTGTAAGGTTGATGATTTTGTGTTGCACGTTAAAGTATATTACGATGATACAAACTTTTTTTAAAACCAACACATCTGCAGCTACAGTTGGGTGGTTGTAAAACCTGTCTGAATTTATTGTGAGATCTACAACAAATTGTGAATTCTACATTTCTTATTCAGTATTGAATGTAGATTCTACAACTTGGTGCTGTAGATATCACATATTGGTATACTTCCTTTTTACAGCAAAATTTGACAATGCGCTGTCGTTTTTACAGCAAAAATTTGCAGTGATTTCAACATTTGTGGTGTAAAATGTATAGCAATTGCTGTTATACTTGCAATTATTTGTGAATGTTACAGCAATTGCTGTTAAAATGACAAATTTACCATTTATTGTAAAATTGACTGCCACATTTTGTAATATTTACAACCAAGATTTTTTTTGGTGTATAAGTTAATACACATTAGCAATCTTTGTCGGTCGACACTTTCTTATATTCTCTATATCATTTAACGTGGCTTTTGCCGGCTTCCTGGAATAATATATATTGGAAGTCTGGAATAATGACGGATGAAATGACAGTTCAGCCGGTGGGTTGTTAAAGAGGCTCACCAGGGTCTTTACACCAATAGCGATTTTTCATTTATCAACGAATTTTGTTTTTCTTTTTCAATGCACTTCATATGGTTTTTAAGGTCGGACGCTTTTCTAGAAGCTCCGTATTCTTCTCCAGTGCGTTGTTTTTGTTGTTTTTTATTTGTTCCAACTCTTGTGCAAGTGATTCATTTGTTGCCTTGAGACTTCTCACATCCGCGAAAATTTGTGCAAGATCTTGTTTTGTTGGTAAATCTTGCATTGGTTCCATATCTTAGCAGGGTTAAGAACAACTCTCTTTAAGCAACACTCGTACGAGCTGCCGTGTCCATGTATGCAACTCCTCTTTCACCGTGGGCTTGTATCGTAACGGAAGGAAGGTTTGTACCGAGAACCGAGTTGAATTTTGATACAGTTAAACTGTCGCTGGTCCTTTTGGTAAGTCTTTGCAGGTAAGGCAATTAGAACACACAAAAAGTGGGGGCTTGCATTTGTAGCAATGGATTTTCTACTCCAAGGCTATTGGTTTACAATTTTCAATCTCCTGTTTCTCCTTCTTTCTGCATTCATCAATTGTGTGTCCAGCATGCTTGAAGAAATTGCATCTTTTCTTGACAAGTTGTGCGCCACTTGAAGCCCGTTGGGAACTTCTTTCCTTACTGGCGATTTCCATTGCTCTGGCTTTGTTAAGTAGCTCTGCAAACGTATTGACGTTGCCACGGGGAACTCCGTCGCGGATACTGAGAGTCAGTAGCCCGTATATCATGTTTATCATCATTGATTCCTTGGGGATGGGTTCTGAAAGCTACGAAAACAATGTACGCTTTGCACAGATGAAGTCATCAATGGATTCATTTGGTTTTTGTTTCTGCTCAAGTAATTCCATATAAATCCTATAATCAGGTTTAACCGGTGCGTAGGCATTACGCAGTAATGCTAAGATATCTTCCCAATTCGTAACTTCATTTTTTACCCCTTGCCATCAGTTTATAGCATTGTCCTGTAGTAGGAGCGGGATTCCTTTTATAGCATCGGCTTCAGAAATGCGTTCGATGTCTTTATATACGTTTATTTTAGATATAAATCCTTCAACGATCATGCTGTCACGGTCACCTTTCTGCAAATTTGTTAAAAAAAATTTGCACTCCACGAGACAAATCATGCGAGAAGCGCAGCAACTTGTATAATACTTTCACTAGTGACGGTATTGAAAACAACCGTCGCGTCGACCAGAGCGAGCATCACAAAAGTGCTAATGACTTGGGAAACTAAGTTTCTAGTGACGGTATTGAGAACAACCTTTATCGGTTATTAATGAAAATTCGGTATCTCTAAGTTCATCGCCACTTTGGAGTCCGGACAGTATTCCTTTAAGAGGTTCGGAAGAAAATCCATCAGCAAAAATGGGAGATTGTGGGTGTTGTAATGCTGAATTTGAACTGAACTTTATTTTCTTTAAGTTGATACATTTATGAAATACAATATTGTCAAGGCTAGTGTGATTAAAACAAATAGTTATATAGCAAGTGGATTAGTGGATTATAACAGTGGGTAACCAAAAACTGTACAAGAGCGAGCTCTGCCCAGTAAATTTGTTTTTCGAAAGTAAGTTTTTCGGAGTCTTTTTCCAAAAGATTCAATTTTAATTTGGTTGCGTTTCTTTTCCAAGTCCTTATTGTGGGTTTCGTTTTTGCCATGGTAAGAAACCATGGACCTAAATGGTTCACCAAAAATTTGTCACACGCCACACAAAACTCTTACCATCAATATTTTTTACCCAATTAAATGTAAACAGTCATTCCTGTCTAAGCTTTCTGTGAGCATTGTTGTCACAGTTTTCCGAATTTTTCTGCTGTTGGCTCACTAGAAAAAGAGGTGTTTGTTATATCACAAAAAGTTGCAGGTATTAAAACTATGAATTTTACCAGCTGTTCGATGTACTTGGCTCATCCTCTTTATATTCTCTTCGGTAGACGATGAATCTTGGCGAGCTTTCTTCCTCACAACAAATCTTTGGAGATGGGTTCTGAAAGCTGCGCAAGCAATGTACGCTTTACACAGATGAAGTCATCAATGGATTCATTTGGTTTTTGTTTCTGCTCAAGTAATTCCATATAAATCCTATAATCAGGTTTAACCGGTGCGTAGGCACTACGCAGTAATGCTAAGATATCTTCCCAATTCGTAACTTCATTTTTTACCCCTTGCCATCAGTTTATAGCATTGTCCTGTAGTAGGAGCGGGATTCCTTTTATAGCATCGGCTTCAGAAATGCGTTCGATGTCTTTATATACGTTTATTTTAGATATGAATCCTTCAACGATCATGCTGTCACGGTCACCTTTGAAACGATCCGTACAGTTACTGAAACTGCCATGTTCAGGTCTAAGAGCTTGCATAAGTTCGTTAAATTGTTGTGTTGTAAGAGCCATTTCGTCTCTTGGATTATTGCAAACCGATTGATTGAGTGCAGCAATACGGTTGCTTCTTCTAAACTCACTCGAATTCGTGGTGAAGTTTAAATTATAATATAGTAGTTGTTGATTCGCAAGTCTTCCTTGGTTTCTGAATAAAAATCCTCCCGTTGTAGTGCTTTGATTTTAATTTCTGCAACTTTGTTAAATACATTTTTACAATGGTTTCTATATATAAATGTTAGATCTGACTTACATCAGTTTTTTAAAACTCTCGCGAACAACGAATCGGGAATTGTTTTCAACAATAACTACTCAAAATCTAGATCTATGCTTTAATTGAAAAACTTAAAGTTACAATTTTATTATAAAATAATTCTTGAGTTAAGTTATTGATATATGTACCTCGCGCGTGGTGAAAGAGAAAAGAAAATGAAAGAATGAAAAATGGACGCAACTCAGTTTCCTTAACGATGGGCTCCTGATTGCTTTAGAGCGGAAGCGGCGCGCTCTCCTTAGCACTGAGCTTATTCTGTGGTGAAGAGTGACTTAAGGCTCAACCACAGTAGCTGTATAAGCTCGCTAGTTTTTTTTATATGGGAGGGGCTGTTTTCACTTCTGTAAAATTATTTTATTTTAAGTGGCCCACTCGTTGGCCTCATAGTCGTCTTGTTCGATCCTGTTGTTGCTCTTAAAGTCTTTTTTGCTGATTCTGTTGTTACTTCTGTTGCCGATCCCGTCTCATTCTGTTTTGGTCGTTGTAGAACTTTATTGTTTGTACTTTGTGCTTTGTACAAGGCCGCTCTGGTAGGAAACACGCTAATGTAAGCATACAGCCTCATATTTTCATCGGTGAAGCCTTCGTATTCTATCAACTCTTCCTCTTCTATTTCCAAACCCGCAGCCAGTCTTACCTTATCACTGTAGTATTCTCCAAAAGTCTCCGCAGCATATATCTGCGTATCTTTTATTTAATGCTAACACAGCATATCTGCATTTCATGAAATGATGCAATGAACCCGCACAAGTTGCAGAAGGCAAAAATTATTACAGAAGGCGAAAAATGTTTGACGGGAGGTAAAGCTGGCAACCAATTTTAGCCCGCACAATTTAATCACGAATGATTACACTTGGTGGCAAGCTGTCCCTTGCCTTGTCTTTAACGTGATTGTTGGCACTAATTACTTGTCTTTCGTATGCCAACTGATCATGGCTGTGAGTTTTGTGTGTAATAAAAAAAAAAGAAACGACTTGATGGTACGAAAGTTTAATTTAGAATGAAAAATAGTTGAAAAATAATTACATAGAAAGAAAAAATAAAAAGCAAAGAAGAAGTGATTAAATTTGAACAAGTATAAAAGTAAAATAGATTAAGTTGTTATTTCCAACACTCCTCTTCAACTTAATAATTATTGGATTTCTGAATTAGTCTTAATAAAAACAGTTTTACTAATACAATTCAGTTTTTCACGGAGCTTGATGAACTGGAACTTTGGAAGCGGCTTCGTAAGGATATCTGCTATTTGGTTCTTTGTGTTAATATATTTAATATTGAACATCTGTTTCTCAAATAAATCACGAACGAAGTTATATTTAATATCCACATGCTTAAGCCTTTTATGTTCCCACTTAGAAAGCAAATGTATTACCGACTGATTATCTTCGTATATCATAGGCTTAGGTTTGTAAAGAATCTTGATTTCTTCTAGTAAGTTTTTCATCCAGAGTAATTCGGCTGTTGCTGATGCTAAAGCAATATACTCCGCTTCAGTTGATGAAAGTGAAACCGAAGTCTGTCTTTTAGTGGTCCAAGAGATAACATTACTGCAAATCTTGACAAGAAAACCAGATGTTGATTTGCGGTCCTTTTCACTTCCAAAATCTGCATCAACATAACATGTTAGGTACTCCTCTTCTCCTTCTTTCCTTTTTTCATAAAGTAAACCAAAGTCGATTGTTCCTTTAATGTATCGCAGTATTCTTTTAAGACCTTTCCAAAGCGTTTCATTTTGTTCGTGTTGATATCTGCTGAAGTAGTTTACAGCTATGCTTAAATCTGGTCTTGTAGCCAGCATCCCAAACATAAGACATCCAACAAGTTCACGGTAAGGTTTTTTATCTTGAAATTTTTCGTCATTATTGGTAGATATAAATGTGGTTTCCATAGGTGTATCGGTAGGGTTAGAGTCTTGCATATTAAAACGCTCAAGGATTCTGTTGAAATAAACTTGTTGATTTAAATGAAGTCCTCTGTCAGTTCGTTCGATGCTAATTCCTAAAAATGTTTTTGGCTCTCCCAAGTCCTTCATAGCAAATCTATTCTTGAGTGCATCCTTTATTTCATTCAGTTTACTTTCATTGTTTCCTGCAATTAACATGTCGTCAACATAAAGAATAAGAAAAATTCGAATATTATCAGAATTTATCATATATAAACATTTGTCAAATTCTGATCTTTTAAAATTGATATCTGATAAGAAACTGTCTATTTTTTTATTCCAAGCTCTTGGTGCTTGCTTCAAACCGTATAGCGCTTTCTTGAGTTTACAAACAGATCCATTTTTACTATCAAAACCATCTGGGATTTTCATAAATATTTCCTCTTCAAGTTCACCGTGTAAAAATGCGTTTTTAACATCCATATGACAAGCTATGAGATCTTCCTGTGCAATGGTAGATAGAAGAGTTCTTAGAGTGGTTAACCTGGCAACGGGAGCGTAAGTTTCTGTGTAATCGTATCCTGCTCTTTGAGCGCAGCCTTTTACTACTAATCTAGCTTTATATCTTTCAATGTTTCCGTTTTCATCCCTTTTCAAACGAAAAACCCACTTGTTATTGATTAATCGTTTATTTTTAGGAATACTGCAAAGCTCCCATGTTTTGTTCTTTAGCAAAGCTGACATTTCTTCATTTACTGCTTGATACCATTTTTCTTTATCGCTTCTAGAATTAATTTCTTCATAAGATTCCGGCACATCTTCTCCGAATGCTTCCGCATGAAGTGCCATAATAGCGTAGTCTTCAAGATATCGAGGGGTGGTGATATTTCTAGTGGATCGACGAGGTAAAAATGTATTTTCTTTGTCTGAATCTTGCGAATTTTGTTCTTCATTTACAATTTCTGAGTCTTGTCTGCTTTCCTGTTCTGATTGTATTTGTATCTCTTCTTCTAAAACTTGATTTTCTTTAGATGCAGTCCAATTATTGCTGTTACAACTTTCGAATGAAAATTTTGTTTCATCGAAAACAACGTCATGGCCAAAAATTATTTTATTATTTTGTGGATCCCAGAGTTTGTAGCCGTTTGGACAGTATCCAACAAAAAAACATTTTTGAGATCGAGATTCGAATTTACCTTGAAGAAGTTGCTTAGGAATTTTTAAATATGCAATGCAGCCGAAAATCTTGATTTTTGTGAATTTAACCTTCTCCTCAAACCAAAGCTCAGCTGGAATCTTGTCGTTAATTGATGACGTCGGGCTTCTGTTTATCAAATAAACGGCTGTTTGAACGGCTTCAGACCATAAAGCTTTCTTAAGTTTGCAATTGAGCATCATACATCTTGCTTTTTCGAGAATTGTACGATTCATCCTCTCGGCTACTCCATTCTGTTGGGGTGTATATCTCATAGTATATTCAAATTGGATACCTTTCTCCTGGAAAAAATCTTTTATTTCCTTTGAAATATATTCACTTCCGTTGTCAGATCTGAAGCGACTTAGCTTTAAGTTAAAATGAGCCGTTGCCATAGCTTCATAAATTTTGAAGTATTTGAAAACTTCTGTTTTTGACTTCAAAAGATAACTTACAGTAAGATGTGTATAGTCGTCGATAAATGTTAGTATATATTTCTTCTCATCATAAGAAATGGGATTTATAGGACCCACGACATCGCTGTGTACAAGTTGCAATGGTCGTGATGCTCTGTTCCTTTCTTGATTGTGTGGTAAGCTACTTTGTTTGCCTTCAATACAAATTTTGTACGAAAGTTTAATTTAGAATGAAAAATAGTTGAAAAATAATTACATAGAAAGAAAAAATAAAAAGCAAAGAAGAAGTGATTAAATTTGAACAAGTATAAAAGTAAAATAGATTAAGTTGTTATTTCCAACAAATTCCCGGCACACCACCAATTCTATTTCGGCTGTCGTTAATCTATACTTGTTCATCCTTTTCTTGTATTCAAAGTTTTTACAATGAGTTCCATTCCCTCATCATCGCGTGGTTCCTTTTCAGCGAAATCTGATATTGTATTCCCACACATTTTACAAGCAGAATAACCCGAAAATGTCATATATTTAAAACGAGGATCACCACTTGAGTTGACTCGTGAGTATTTATAATTAAAAGCGCAGGGAAAATTATATCGCCTTCTGATTGTTTCAGTCTCAATATCTGACCATACTTGTTCTTGCAAGGCACTTTTATTTTCTTCTTTTGGTTTTATTTGCTGCCATTTGTCTGAAGTTAGCAAGAGATGAAATTTTTCTAAACCCTTTTCATCGCTTTCAGTGTTTATTTGGTGACACGATTCTCCTTGCGATGTAGAATCATCGAAGTTTTCCATTGTTTGACTGTACGTCTTAGGCGGAGTTAAATCCATGGCTTGAATATCTGTCTTAGGCGGAGTTAAATCGGAGAATCCCTTTTCTCTTCGCATCTGTCGTAAATGACCATGTTTGTCTGTTTGCATATAGGCATAACAGGTTTGGGGTTTCCACTTTACACCTAGACCCTCACTAATCTGCTTCCAAACATCAGCTTTAATCGGAGGTAAACGATTTGTTGCAAAGTGGTGAATGTTTTCAGAGATATAATTCAATATCTCCTCTTCTTAAACCTGAGGTCTTCGACCAGTCATCTTGTTTCAATGAAATAAGTCCTAAAATAATTTTAATAATATATCAAATTAATAATGTTGTTTATCCGAGCACTCGGCTTAAATATAAATCTCGCTTCTAGTAAATAATTTTAAAATACCCAAATATGATATTTGTATCAACGAATTTATTTGATTTTTGGGAGGGCGCACAAGTGTGCTTGGATATAACATATGTATATTCAAAGTAACAGTAACTTTCATTAAGACATTTAAGTTTAGTGTTTGATAAAAATTATTAGTTTTCGGGTGCTTTTGAGCAATGGCCAAGATTGCAAAAAACTCGATGTTTGAAGAAATTTTAAGCTCCTTCTGACGGTGTAAAAAAAAATTATTTACTGAGCCAAGTTCGGCTTAATGTTTTGAGGGGGTATAGCCCCAACCCATAACTGTGTAGGAACGACGGTGGTTTTTTTTTTAAGTTGCAGGAATCTCCGTACGATGTTACAAGTATCAAGCAAAACAGCCTTCTGGATTTGTAGTTATAGCTGATCAATGTTATGGTTTTTAAGGTTTGTGCACATATTTTTCGTTACCAGGCCTGTGGCGGAGATTACGAATTTAACGATATGCACGCATTCGGCACTATACATCGACTTCAGTTCTATTGCAAGAAAAACATTTTTTGAGATCTTTGTAACTGCTACGTCAAAGATATCAATTGTCCTCTTAGCTTTGTCGAACATTATGATCATTGATGTGTTGATCGGTGGTTATTGTTCTGTCCCAGTACATTTTAAAGTTTGAATCTTCCAAAACTGGTAGAGGATGGTATTTGTATTATGGCGTGTACTGTTTAAGCATGTAATAGGCTGGGGTTGAGTAAACCAAAAAAAAACACTTTTATTTCCCGTGGTCATGGACTGGCATGCTTGTATGGGCTCGGCTCGAGCTCGCCGGACGGTGTGGGATCTTGTCCACAACCACTAAGGATTCAACCTATTAACAAAACAATCATGCCATTAATAGATTCCACCATTGAATGCGAACATTCAAAAAAAGAAACAACCTGGTTAAGACGGACGGACATTACCACCAGAGGGCGTCGAGGTCTTATTCGACGGTGCCTATATCCCACCCTACCTTGAGAGTTGTCGGCAGATTTTTACCTCTCCCTTTATCTTCGCTTACCCCTCAGTGTCACTCAGTTCATCCTTCAATCACCAAAATCGTGGCCTTTCACATCCCCTGGAAAGAACATTTACCACATTTTCAAGCTATACACCTGAGAAAAAAACATAATTTCTACCATGACGGCATACAAACATATTACATTTATTGTACTCGTACGGTATATTTAGTTTCAACAAGTCACATTGAAATATTTTAATTTTGTTTTAAACAAGAAGCACACTATATTTTAAGGATCATAATTTAGTTTTGAACAAGTAATGTTCTTTATTTTAATTATTATAATTTAGTTTTGAACAAGTATTATACTTCACTTTAAGTATTACGCTTTAGTTTTAAACAAGTAGTACACATTATAGAATGTAAATAGAGAGTAGGATAAATTCAAGTAATTGGGACAAGGATTTAATGCTTGGGCCTTACCCAGCTTCTGCCCTTCCACTATACACTCTTAGTGTCTCAGAATCATAAATGTACAATTTTATCCTACCTCAATTGATCTCAATGGGGGGCTACGGATACAGACACGCGCAAAAACGCTATTGTTATTTCAGGTTAAGAACAATCAGGGAGAAACCAGATACTTACGCCTCTATCTCTTTCGATCTATCGACCAGTTACTACGAATTTTTACAATTGACTTTAGGTTTAAATTCCAACAAGTAATAAATATTTGAAAGTATCTACAATTTAGTTTCAAACAAGTACCATGTCTTTTGACATTTGCATTGAATATCACGATTGGCTGATATCAAAAAAATAAAAATAGTGCGTGGAGTCCCTCCGCGCGGTAGAAGTGAAACTTCCCAATGTGGAAATGAAAATAGGAAGAGGTAGAAATTGATTTTTAGTGAACTCATATTGTTTCTTTAAAAGAAAAAGAAAAGAAATTGATCGGAGTTAACTTTCACGGGATAGGTACTTAACACCATTTCATAGAACAATTTTTTTATTTTTTGGTGGAGATTAGAAGGACTTTGAAGATGTATGTATGTATCATGTATGGTAGGATGTATGGTATTGTATCCATAATTATGATACAATACCAGGAACCTTTCTGAAACCGTTGATTGGCTAGTGTAAGTGGAAGCTGACTGACAGACTAATGAAGACCGCAGTCTTAACACCTAAGTCGAAGACGGAGAACACTTTACATGTTGAGACATGATCAAACATGTTTAGACATGATCAAACACGTTTAGACATGATCAAACACGTTTAGACATGATCAAACATGTTTAGACATGACCAAACATGTTTAGACATGAACAAACATGTTTGGACATGATCAAACATGTTTAGACATGATAACATGTTTAGACATGATAAACATTTTTGAGCCGGGCTTAAATGGAAATTGCTTATATATACATGATTATGCCTCCACTAACTACTATGTACATATATACTCACTAATATCTTAAAATTCGAATAACATCTTACATCTTATCACCAAAAGCTCTGATTTGTGTATTGTCTTCCAAATAAAATTACGCAGTCAACACATTCGATGAGAAGCTTCACAAATTATTTTTTGTTAGAATAATTTAACTTAATCGATTTACACATTTAGTAAGCACTTATCTACGTACATCATACATACATACATATATCAAACAAATTAAAAGAAACTGCAGTAAATATTTTCTTTCATTTCATTGGAGAAGAAAAGAAAACACAACACTGATCGATTATTCACTGAGCAATTGAAATAGTTTTCGCACGCACAGACATGATTTTCTTCAAAATATTCCCACCGAAAAACACAATTTACTCCAATGAAATCGTTGGGATGAATGGCGCGGAATGATGACAGCAACTTATTAGCAGTGCCAAAAACGCTTAAGTGTAACGCGGAAGTGTAACGCTTTCATGTTTGCAAGTCGCATAAGAAGTTTCACTTCAAAATGTATGCAATCGAACACGGAAGTGTAACGCGGAAGTGTAACGCTTAAGTGTAACGCGGAAGTGTAACGCTTTCATGTTTGCAAGTCGCATAAGAAGTTTCACTTCAAAAAGTATGCAATCGAACACGGAAGTGTAACGCTTAAGTGTAACGCAGAAGTGTAACGCTTAAGTGTAACGCGGAAGTGTAACGCTTTCATGTTTGCAAGTCGCATAAGAGACAGCGTTTAACACGGGAATGTAACACAAGAGTGTAACACGGAAGTGTAACGCTTTCATGTAACGCTTTCATGTAACGCTTTCATGTTTGCAAGTCGCATAAGAGACAGCGTTTAACACGGGAGTGTAACACGGGAATGTAACACGGGAGTGTAACACAAGAGTGTAACACGGAAATGTAACGCTTTCATATAACGCTTTCATGTTTGCAAGTCGCATAAGAAGTTTCACTTCAAAAAACTTGATTGATGGTCTTAATTCGCTGATTTCTTGACAAGAATCTTGATTGAAGGTCTTGATCAAATATTTTCTTCTTTCTTTCTTGATAGAAGGTCGTAATTAAATATTTTCTTCTTAAGGTCTAATTAAATACAGAGAGGCGATCACGACTTCCAGAGGACTGTCTGTGATCGCCGAGGTCGAGGTTTCTATAGTGCAAAATAAAAAAAGGAAAACGTGAAGGAACTTGACAAATTAACAAAACTATCGGATATACAAAATCTATACACATGGAACAACAAACCACTCACCGACTCTATTTAACACTCTCACTTAAAAATTGAACAATTTGCGATTTGTTCCTCTGTTTGGGGGGACACCACCCGCATTAATGATTTTTTTGCTTGTCTTTAATCTGCGCCACTCAAAGTCATCTTGACGCGCTTAAACAAAATAAGTAAAATCACGAAAGTTTTATTTGATGTGAAAATACACAAATTTAATAGTTTTTTTTTTTTTCTTACTGCGTTCGGCGGTGTTAACCCGATGGCGTTTTAATTCTGACTGTGTCGAATGTCGATGCCAAGTGTCTGTTGCTAGGTACTCGTCACCGTCAAGAGTTCCGTTTCTTGGTCTCCGTTAACGCGATAGCAACGCACATCGTTCGACCACGCTAACACCAATCAGAAACCTCCACGTCGATTATATATTTAATTTTGCACTTTTCTTTTAATGGATGCACTCACTCAACCTTGGTTTCTCACTAGCGACCATCACGACCCCCGACGAGAGTCTGTTCGAGAATTCGACTACCCCAAACGTCAAAAAAATATCAAACTGCCTCAAAGTGACATCAGCATCAGCCAAAAGCAGACCGAAAAAAAGAAGTTACTCTCAACGACTCAATACCAAAGCTACATAACCAACAATGGAAACAACAATGGAAACAACAATAAGAAAACAAACAATCTGAAAACTATCAAAACATTAGCCAGTTTTATTCGCTAAAATGAGCAATTTAATTTCTCGCAATTGCTAAACACCGCTGCACCGACATTGTCCATGGGCAGATGAATCTTTACAACCTTATGAAATTGTTTTTCTGTTAGCAGGAATAACCCATTACTGGTATTGGGTACTTTAACGTCGTAGGTAAATGAGTTGAAACTGGTCAAGTATTTTATTTTTAATGTGACCATTGCCGCTAATTTCTCCTCTTCTTCCCAGGAGTCCATAACAAGCATGCATCGCCTGCATTTATCTTCAACCGCTTCACCTATTATGAATCGCTATCACAAAACCCTCGGTTTCAGAAACAAGTTACCTTGAGTGAGCATATTATTATTTTAGTTTTTTGTGCAATGTAATGTGGGGAAAATTGAACTGAGTAAAGCTTTCCACTAAGAGGACATCAGTAAAAAAACCGAAAGTTGAAACTTCTCTCAATACACAGCAAACAATTTGGGTTTATTCTTGCTACTTCAGAATCCCCTTCGGATTGTGAAGACTCCTCAGTAGTCATCTCGTGTTCGTCATTTTTTTCTTCTGATTCTGAAGACCCTCAGTAGTCATCTCCTGTTCGTGATTTTCTTCAGTTTCACAGTTTTCTCGATTTTTCTTCATCTTCATTTATATCCATATCTTGGATCGAATAGTTACAATCCTGTTGATTATTGATTTCTTGTGATTGTGCATCATCATCGGGTTCGTCATTTTCTGGAACTTCGCCACTTTCAAGAGTGAGAACTCTTTCGCTTTGCGCCATTAATCTTTCTCTGTCTCTAGCTCCACCACCGCTTGTCTCCATATCGGTGCACTCCTCTACATCAACCATTTCTGATGATGCTGAATTCTCCTCAGTATCTGTTTCGGATTCGTCATTTTTTTTTTTTTATTGTACCAGAATTTCTATTATTGTGTCTCTTCTCTCAACTTTCGACTAGCTGGAGAACCGAAAATATGCTTTGTTAACTTAGATGAGCATAAATTTATTTTAGATAACTTATGTAACGAACACTGATATAATGTTATTTAAAAATTAACATGTGACGTAGATAATGTAGGTGAGCATCTGAATTCAAAAAAGACAGGCGTCTCTCGTCTGTCTGCTGCGCATTAAATAGAAATTCGAGTACGCCTCCATAATCTGGAGGAGTGCTGGTTAAAATAAATGATGTAACTATATCATAATTTTGAGCTGATTCGTTGCATGTGTCAACAAGAGTATAAGGAACTCTATCAAAGATCAAGCTTAACGTTAAGTACTTACAACATCCAAGAAGTATTGGATGAAAAGAACTAATCCTAATTAGTTCAATAATATAGCCAAAAATAAGATTAAAATTTCCATGAACACTAAAGTGTAAACTTAGCCAATTAGCTAAGAATGTTACATTACCAAATACAGAAGCGCGAACACTTCGAACTAACAATGAAATTAGCTCTCTCAACATAATGGCCGAACTAGTATTCAACTTGATTTGATATACTTGCTCGCCCAAAACAATGTTAAAGGTAGCTAAGTCACGAATTCCAGAGACAACAGCATAGCTGTGTGTTAATCGTTTTAAAGAATACAAAGTATCATTTTCACGGCCAGCTTCTTCATGTGGCCCAATCTTATACGCTAAACGAATATCAGAAAGCCAGAATGGTTTTCCGGGATGTTCGATTGCGGTGAAATCATACAAAACACGACCTTCAGATAATTCTGCAATCAATACCTTTTCCAAACAAGAATCGCATGTATCCAAACATTTCAGTAAAATATTCGCAAACTTGCTCTAAATCCCCAAACGACATAAGACTTAAACAAAGCAATAACAATCGAACGTTAATTACATCGAATGTCATATTATGCTTTTCAATTTTTTCGATTAACATGGCGTAAATTAACTGCCCGTTACTATAAAATTTATACTTTCCTAAAAAAGATTTAAACGCATGCAAATGCACGTCAACATCGAATTTATTCATTAAGAAAGAATTTATACCATTGGTTAAATCATCGACATTCCGTTCATCTATAAGATCCTTTGGGAAGAATCTTCGACACATTTCTTCGCTAGTTAATATGTCTTGCATAGACATGCTAACAATGCGCTTTTTCATGATATGATTAATGATATTCCAATCACGCTTTGCAAATGTGTGACCTGCGTCAGACTTATTGCTTAACCTAATTCTGTATTTTGTTAAATCGCGTAAATCGTCAACAGAATATACAATCGTAAAACTTCTTGGAACTTTTAAAGGTATTGTGACCTTAGAAACATCTCCAAGAATAGTATCATTATCGGCTTTTAGAACTGTAATTGAACCGGCACTTTCTTGATAGGTGCGATATTTAGCAGTCAGGCTTAGAACAAAGAATCCGAAGTTACTCTCCTCAGAGTAATCTTCGTAGGGATAAATTTGCCTTTTAATGCCCATCAAATCCGCGGCATATCTTCTGTAATCCACATTCGGTAAGGAAAGTTTCGAATTAAAATTCGAATACGTCGGGTTCCACCCGTATCCGCCAATACGGAAACCAGAAAACATTTTACCATATATCTTCTTTTGCGTAGAGATAATAGAAATTTATTTACTTCAGGTTTCCCAGTCCGTAATGCCACTCTGGGCAGACAAAAACCAACTTCGTGATGTTCCTGATAAGCGAAGGGACACATAAAAAAGAGTGGATCTATCATCCCAAGAATAGTTTTGTTATTCAATATTTTTAATCCACGATTCAACTGAAACTTGGTGTTCTAGTTGTGGATTTTACAATTTATAAAAATTTACTGACAAATAATTTTTTTTCTTGATTTACATGATACTAGAAGGAAACCTATAATCTTATGGTACAAACCTTTTGTGTGGTGTGCTCCTCGATTACCTTTTGTGCTTCTCCAATTTTGTTTCGTGGCAAAAGATCATTAGTTTATTTAATTTTAACATATGGCTTTTATTTTATTTTATTCTTAACTTTTAATTTAAGATTAACATTTAATTTTGCGGGAACAATTTTTATTATCAATGGTGGCACATCCACGCCTCCACTACTGTGCAACTTGTATAGTTTTTTCCTAATTCTTACGGTCCAAACAATTTAGAATCAATGCACTTTATTTTTTACCAATACGGAGAGATTGATTGAAAAGAGAATATTTAGTATGATAAGTAAAAGTCATGGCATGCTTGTTTCCAGCAAAAAAAAAAAAAAAATCAGTTGTTTCGTGTACTAGGTTTGGAATAATTTTTTTTTTTCAAAACTTTAAAAACGGCAGTGGCGTTTTAAACTTTTAGTGAATAGTTGAAGGTGGCCGTGACGAAGTAGTAAGCATGGTAACCCGTAAGTGGGAGGTTCGAAATATATCTTTCCACTGGTATCACCTTAAAGAAATGAGGAAAATATCCCTTCTTCAAAACTGGAGACAGTTCGAATGCTTTTGGAAGTTTTGATAAAGCCATAGGAAAGTAAAGTAATTCAAAGAGTCTATAAATTTAACATTTCCGATTTGCATCAATATTATTTTCGTTCCTCGTATGGTCAATTCGGGAAATAGACTTGTGTTTTCCATTATGTAGCTTAAAATGAATTGATGATCGTACGACTGTCCATTATGAGCAATCACAATAACTGTTTTGAACAATTTCCGAATGTCAAGTGTATGTTTCACAAAATTGGAAACAACATTTCCGTCTTTTTCCCTTTAACTTATTTAGGGTTGTTTTACATTTTTGACAGCAATATAGAGTAGGTAGGTGTCGCAGACTCAGTAATCGAGAAAAAGTCAAACAAAAGAGACTACTACAAGTTACGACAATTTTATTGCAAAATGAATTGACTTGTTAGATTAAAATTGTGATTAAAATTGGGTGATTAAAATTGGGTGATTTTTAAAAATTGTATTCTGGTGCTGAAATCTCGTGCTGCTTTTTTTACTAGGTGTGTTTGCTTGGCGATGGTTGACTTTGTTCTGGATCTGGTTTCTTTTCTTCTCGTTCTCTTCGAAATTAAAAATGGTGGTCGAATCTTCGAATTCGACATTAAAAAAATATGTCAGCGTTCCAGAAGCTAATCGAGGTAAGGTTCCAATAGTTGGCCTTTGAGTGGCATCGTTCAGTCATTAGCAAGTTATTAGCAAGGTAGTTTTCTACGACAGTAGGTGTATACAACTATCACATTTATGTTGAAACACACACAAGTTTGGTTCATGTATTTTAACCGGATAAACTGTTGTTTCATCTTCAAATATTTTTTCTCCTACTACCTTCTCTTGTCGACTCTCCAAATCATAGAATATGTACAAAAAACTTTCGCAATTGGGTATTCTTTCATCAGGTTGAATGTAACATAAATGATTTTCTGGAACATTCTCCATGCAGATTTTACAGTAATAATTTCCACAGACATGATCTCGATCTCGTTTCGAATTAAATGTTTTCAAACAATTTTTACATATTTTTAGTATTTCACAAATAGAATTTCTACCGGATGGTCCAATTGTTTTGTGATTATTAAAACATTGATTTCCTCTTAAACTTCGATTGCAATCTTCACATAAAATTTGTTTTGGAGTATTACTACATTTCGGAGTTTGTTGACATTGAGGACATGACACCTCACATCTGTGTGATTATTTTTTGAATTGTATGGTATATGACAAATTTCACAAAAATATGAACAGCAAAATGCCGCAGTTAGTGATGTGATAACGTTGTAATGCTTATTATTGTATAGTAAGTTTAAATTTTTCTTTTTTCCAGGTATGATACTAGCTCCTTCAAAAATAACTTTTCTTCCTTTTGTTCCGTGTTCATAGACAGTGATCTTATATTCCTGTAAGTGATTTTGGAATGCCGTCAACTCTAAAATTCCTGAGTCTTCAGGGGGAATAGATATTTTCGCATTATCTATTATTTTTAAAGCTCTTTGAATTTGAACCTTAGAATTATTTCTTCTAATATGATTAAAATTAGCTTCTTTATCCGCAAAGGCTTTTGCTACAATTAAAGCACGAGGTAGACATAAATTTATCTTTGTTATTTATCGATATGATTCCTTTCCCTTTAATGCATTCTTCTTTTTCCTTTTCCTGAAGGTACTTTTACAGATGTTACAGTTAAACAGAAGTCATCTGTACTCAAACCTTGAGAATTGCTCTGGAATATTCTGCAAATCATATTCCTCTAGTTTTAATTTTGAGCAGTCTTGGTAATTGATCCAGCCATTTCCTCGTTCGACATTAAAACTTTTACCGCAAAAAGTAACACCTACTTTGTCTGTAGGGTTAAGTCCGGTAACTGCATGTTTAATCATGTCTTCTATGGCTTTTTTAATCCAGGTAGTCGGTTCAACATTATGTGGAACTGATCTTATTCTGAACTCGATTTTACGCCCAGTTAAATTAAATCTTTTGACTTTTACCAGCACATCGCTCCCAATACTAAAAAGTTTTTGAAAAAATACCAAAATAAGTTTAAAGAACTACTCAATGATTAAATGAAGTGTTTTTTGTTTTATTTTTTTTTTATTTTTCATATCTTAATTTCTATAAAAAAAATCGATTTTGGTTGGCACTCTTGAGTATATTCTTATGGCGATTTACCTCAGGCTCTGTTAGGATACCCTGTTGCAAATTAGCATTTTGTAGTCGAAAGTGTTCTTCTTCTTCTTCTTCTTCACGGTTTTTTCGTTTTCGTCATCAGTGTTATAACCTTTTATGGTGCACAGAAGTATCCGTGTGCCGTGTTGTAGATTACCTTTTTGTTTCTTCCCCAGATTACCTTACTCCTCGTTCCAGCTTGTACGCCAATTGATCTTTTCTTTATTTTATTAGTTCACACGCCAAATGATTTTTTTTCTTTTCTTTTACTTTTCTTTAATTTAAATTACTTTATTTTACGCTTTACTTTACAAATAAATTGAATTTATAATATAATATAATATAATTTCTGCTGAGCAAAGTTTTTCGTTTTTAATAATAATGGCACGTCTAATTGATTCTGGTGTCAGAAAAGTAATGGACGAATCTAGAATGTAGATGCCGGAAAAGGCATGGCGAGAACGAAAATGCCCATGTATTTGTTTCGTCAACTACCTTGACGAAACATTTTTCGTGAGAGTGGAATGGACGCATTCACGTAAGATGCTGCTGCGTTTTACTTTTCATTTTGCAGCGGCTTCTTTTGTCTTGCCATAATTTTATTATTAAAGATTTTTATAATTGTTATTATTATTATTAATAATGTAGATCCGCTACAGTGTCCGGTTGTTTTTCGTGAAAGGCAATATTGAATGTCTGATTAAAAGGCTCGACTACCTCCAAACTATAACCATTCAGCTTCCTCAAGTGTTCGTCGGTTAACTGCTTGGCACAACGCTTCGGCAGATACACTGAGTTATGTTTTAACTCTAGAAAGATCTGTTCTCCGTAAACAGTATTTACTCGTTGAGCACTAATAATGTTGTATTTAGCTTTAAGCTCAAGATCTTTCAAACTTTTTAGGGGTTTGTTGCTTGAGGGTTTGCAAGCCACGATATTATTTAATTCATTTAAGTTATTTTAATAAAAAATTTTAGAAACTCAAAATCAAAAAAGAAAAAGTTACAACGTAATTGTATACTAACGCAAAAGTATCAACTGAACTGATCATGAAAACCAATCACTTCGAGCTTTTATACTCTCTACCTCATGAGTATAAATATAAGCAAAACTATAAAATTATGCTTATCTAAACAAGAAACTCGCTTTTCTTTTCAATGATTCATTTTGTGTCATTAACTTAAAATTAAAAAAAAATACATTCGAGTCATCATTATTGGTCATTGGTCGTACATTTAAATCATTCTAACTGTATATTGAGGATATGATAAACTCGAGTCAAAATTTTTCACCGGATATTCGCTGAGGATATCACGTTTTTCTTTTAATCAAAACTAGGGTCTCTTTGATCGCCAGAATTTCCGCTTTAGAACACACTACATTCGGCCCTATCGTGGTAACCGTCGGAGCGGAATTCTCTCCGATCGGAGACATTTTGCTTCGTGGTAGTTCTCCGATCGGACGTTCCGACGTTCTCCGATAAGTTTTTGTTGCGGAGATTCTAGTTTTGGGGATGCAATGCATTGCCGCATCTGTAAAAAAATTCTTACGACGACAACTACTTCGAAGCAATATTGCGTTGATGCGTTGCGGAGAAATCTCCGCTCCGACGGTTACCACGATAGGGCCGATTGGCTCAAAACCCGAAAGAAAAATTTCCTTTTAGACTTTCGCTAAGTGCCCTTCTTTTTGGCACAGGAAACAAGTGCGCACCTTCTTTGGACAGACATTTGCGCGATGGTTTTGGTCCCCGCATAAAAAGCATTTGCGTAATTTTGTTACCCTGGGTGGTTCTTTGTCTTTTCCAATAAAAGGGTTTTTGTTAGCTTTCGGGAAACAGTTAGCCTACGTTTGTTGTGGCTTCTCGTACGTACGGGAACGTTGGTGTTGCGACTCATCCCATGTTCTTGTCGACGTGTAAAATTGTTCCTAGAATATAGATCCGCAATTCTCTGTCTATTGTTTGAATGGCTTTCCATTTCTTCGAAGCGTTTGATTTGCAAAAGCAGATCTTGATGTGAGTTATAAGAAGCCGCAATGAGCGTACTTTTTAGGAATTCATTTTCGAGGCCTGATATTATCATTTTTGAGATTGAATCGTGGGAGAGCTTTATCTCCTTCCATAACCTGACCGTCTCGTAAAAATACCCCTCGATACATTCACTCGGTTTTCTCTTCCGGCTCATCAATTTAATCAGTTTAAGTCCCTGGTCATCAACAGACCGAAAACTCTTAACCAACTGAACTTTAAAAGTTTCCCAGTCTATAATTTCGCTCTGGGCGGACAGAAACCAACTTCGAGCTGGCCCCGATAACCAAAGGGACGCATAGAAAAGGGTGGACCTATCATCCCAAGAATAGTTTGACTTCAGCGATTCAATGTTTTTAATCCAAGAATCAACTGAAACTTGATGTTCCAGTTGCGGATTAAATTCAGGTATAAATATTGCTATTTCGTTTGGTCCCATGGAAACTGGACGACTCACCTGGATATTGTTGGAGACTGGGCTAATTCTGGAACTACTGAATATTCCATTTTCGTCCCGCAGCCTCTGCACCTCAGCTAGCGCTTCTCGGAGTTGCACCTCCATCTGCGCTTTCTTCATTGTTTTTGCACCTTTTTCTTTTTTTTTACGATCAGGTATTTTTTTTTGTTTTTTTTTTTTTAAAGTATTTTCCGTTATTGTCAGTTGTCACTATCAGATTTATTTTCTCTCTTATATTTTCTCGCGAGTAAAGTGAAAAACCTTAGATATGATTAATGACAATTTGCTGAATATGTATTTTGTATGTTTAATGTAATCTTACCTTTCTTCTGATTGTATTTTTTTTTTGATGTACTTGGGCATGTTGGTTCAATTTCGTTGAGATCTATTTTGGTCAGCTTTGATACTTTGAACGAGAGTAGTTAGGTTAGTCAATGCAGATTCTACCTCTGTTAGGCGTTGTTCGAGAGTAAAGTTGTTTCGACACTCGTCGGCCTTCGCAGCGAAAACTTGATCTGGTGCTGTTGCCAATGTATTTTACCGTTTACTTACTTTTTCATTATGACAATCAAAGCCGTCAGAAAGTTTCCCAAATGCTACACATACCACAAATATAATACCGGTGGTAGTCGGATGACACCGTTCGATAGAGTGAAAGAAAAATCAACTAAATGAATGCAAGATGATGAGTAATGAATGCATTCAAAATTACATTATAATGAACGCGTTCAGCTTATTCTTATAATCAGCTTGCTACAAACCTTGATATGACGTGCTGATTACCTGTCCTCCTCGCTTGCTCCAAGTCCCAAAAAATGAGTTTAGTTTGTTTGTTTCATTTTTAGACATTCAATTTATTTTTCAACATCTATTAGACTTTACTTTAATTACAATTCAATTAACTTTAATTTGTAAATCTATTAATGTTCAATTGCAAAACCATATAAGTTTTTAATGTGAAAAAGTAAAGCGACAACAAAATGCATATGTATTTGTTTCGTCAACTACCTTGACGTAGTACGTCTATTATTACAATGGTTTGATTGGGCGATCTGTAGTGGGAGTGATAAAGTTTATCAGACGATGGTCTGAGAAAGAGAGAGATCTTCTAGTACTTTCCACTGCTCTCCTGGACAAGTGTCCGAGTTATTTGTGAGGTTAATGTCAAGTACTTCTTTACGGTTTTTTTTAACAAAGGTAGGTGTGTTACTTCTATTGATAACCAAAAGATTGTTTCTTAAAATAAATTCAAATAAGAATTCGTGTCGGTGCTTCCCCATTGCACATGGTGTGCGTTGGCGTCGCAGCCCATAATAATAAAGGGTGGTTAAATTTCAAGGGCCGATGTTGATTTTGAATAAAACACAAACTATTTAGGAAATTATTGTAATTTTATTTTATTATGATATATTGGTATTACTCAATTATGTATGGAACAAAATATCGGCCAAATGGGCGCCGCGACCACGGCGGCACACCTCCATCCGATGGTCCAAATTTTCGATGACCCTGAGGCATAATGGAGGTTCTATGCCGTTAATGTGTCGAATTATCTCATCCTTTAGCTCTTGAATTGTTGCTGGCTTATCGACGTACACCTTTTCTTTCAAATAACCCCAAAGAAAAAAGTCCAACGGTGTCAAATCACATGATCTTGGCGGCCAATTAACATCGCCATTACGTGAGATAACACGGCCATTGAATTTGTTGCGCAAAAGAGCCATTGTTTCGTTAGCTGTGTGGCAAGTGGCACCGTCCTGCTGAAACCACATATCGTCCACATGCATATCTTCCAATTCGGGCCATAAAAAGTTCGTTATCATCTCACGATAGCGAACACCATTCACAGTAATTGCCTGACCGGCCTCATTTTGGAAAAAATAAGGCCCGATGATGCCGCCAGCCCATAAACCGCACCAAACAGTCACTCTTTGTGGGTGCATTGGTTTTTCGACAATCACTCTTGGATTCTCATTCGCCCAAATGCGGCAATTCTGTTTATTGACGAATCCACTGAGGTGAAAATGTGCCTCATCACTGAAGATGATTTTCTTCGAAAATTGATCATCCACTGTTGCCATTTCTTGCCACCATTGCCCATTCACGACGTTTGGAATGGTCAAGAGGCTTTAGTTCTTGAGCCAATTGCACCTTGTAAGCGTGTAAATGCAAGTCTTTATGCATAATGTTCATCAACGACGAGCGTGAGAGGTGCAATTGTTGGGCACGACGACGAGTTGAGGTGGACGGCTCTTCAGCCACACTATCGCGAACAGCAGCAATATTTTCTGCAGTACGAGCTGTACGAGCATGCACTGGTGTTCTCACATCTTCTACAGACCCGGTTTGCTCGAATTTTTCCACGATTTTTGCGATTGTACGCACATTTGGACGATTAAATTGACCAAAAAATCACGAAGTGCACGATATGCATTTTGATTTGAACGCCCATTTTCATAATAAGTCTGGATAACTTTAACACGTTGTTGGATTGTGTATCTCTCCATGGTTCAAATTGAATAAGTCTGAAATAGAGAAATGTCAAATAAAATTCGGAAAAAAACTTGGCGTTTAGGTGTGGTTCACATTCAACATCGGCCCTTGAAATTTAACCACCCTTTATCTAGTCTACTCTTACTTGTGTATTCTACCAGTTGGTAAGTGATATCCGCTGGTGGTCCTTCAATTCCATCATGTGGCATGTAGATGGAAGCCAAAATTAGTGATGGGAGTCCTACGCGTTCCATCTTTACTGCGGTCTGGTCTATTGTGCTATAAGTAGTTAGAGAAAAAGATTTAACTGTTTTCTAGCTACTATGCATGTTCTATGGTTACTGTCTGGGCTGACAAAATTGGATTTGTACAGCGTGAGTTCATTGGAATGTAGGCCCTTAATTTTTCCTCTCGCGACTCAAGGTTCTTGAATAAGGGCTGCATCAATTTGTCTACTCTCCATGAGGTAGACCAGGTTGGCGGAGGTGGCTTTACTATGCTGGAGATTGATTTGTATTAACTTCAATTCCATTGCATATATTGTTTTTTATACAACGCCTTACTAACCTGTTTTTTGATTCTAGCTATCAGCCTGAGTTTGCATCGGGTGATGCCGACGCGAACTTTGAAGCTGACTCTTCTTAGAAGTGGTATGGAGTTGTGTGTCAACCTCACAATCACTTCAGTGCCTGTCTCCGTCTTCTCCACCTTCACGACCCTCCATTGGTCGCTCAAAAGTTCGGCATTCAGAGAGAGGATGTACCTTTCCTCTGACCAGCAGTTTACCTATTGGTCGGTTTATGTCCTTGATCTCAGTGGCAGTCACGAGCCGTAACTCAGCATTCTGCCAGGTAGCTGCCGTCTTCTTTACGAATTCCTGGAGCCATTGAAGGGTCCATTCATTCTCGCAGTTCATTACTTTGAAACCATGGACGGTAGTGAGGTTCCCGAAGAGTGGCGGTTGCCTACTCTTAACGATCGCCTCATTTACCTCTTCCAGGATCCTTAGTTCCAGTAACTGCCATTCGTCTTCACTCAGTTTGCGGTCGGGTTTCCCAAAGTCGGCTCTAGCGACTAGGTGACCCTTTGCAGCAGGGACTGAGGAGGTCTTGATCCTCTTTGGTAGTCTGTTGAGTGAGGAGTTGTGCATTCCTTACTCTTTTTGAGCAGTTCGTCATAACGGTTTCGATAAGGGGCAGAGAGGCCGCCTCACCAGATCCGGTATTTGTTCCGCAGCCAGCTCGTTTATTGTCTGTCGGGGGAGCAGGCGGACCCATCGAAGTCTTTACACTCTGACTTAGAGGGGAGAGAGGGTTTGGTGCTGGATTAGCAATAGGCCCATCCTTTCCCAAGCCCTCCCTTTCGATCAAGGTTCGTGTGCCGTGTCGTTTGTTTTGGTCGGTCTTGACAGTTTTTGCAGTTGTACCTTGCAGGGAGCTTGGTGCTAGACTAGCAGTAGGCCCGTCTTTTCCCAAGTTCTCCCTGTCTAGAAAGGCTCGTGCGTTATGTAGTCGTTTCCGTTCAACCGTCAACTTTCCCCAGCCTTTTAACCGTGCGTTTGCAGTTGGAGATTTTACTCCGCCTGGACATGCACGATAGGTTGGAGATATCGCAGTCTGCCATAGAGCTAGCATCACTGATATCATCGACAATGATGGCTTCGCCACTGGCTCCATCTTCCATACCTAAGCTGGAGAAAGGGTCGAGTAAGAGGTTTTCCTCTTCTTCAGTCATCTTCGTAACATTGTTGTTGTTCTTTCAGTTGTTCATTTTAATTTCCTTTTTATTACTTGTGTTAAAGTGTTTTCCGTGTAAAGAATGCGAAACGACCGACTTCATTGAATGTTTTCCAATGACTCCCCTTGTCGTGTCATTTAGGTGACCGCAAGCCCAAACATTCGCAGTGGATAATCGTCGGCACGTTAAAAGAGTCAGCACAATTCAACTATTGTATGATTGCACTTTGATTGACCCAAAACAACATCCGTAATATGATATCGAATTGGCAATCAAAGAGTACGACATAATTGAAGTGTGCTGAGTTCAACGCACGACGACTTCCTCTGGAAGGTATAGGAGGAGATACAACATCCCTCCCCACCCGGAGGACGAACTCACGATCAACCGGATGACAATCGACGAGATTAAATTATTTTTATTGAACAATTTCTAACAAATATAGTTTTATATTCTAGGAATTACTTTGTTTTTTTATTACATTACAATTGTTTCATTTTCTTTTTTATTTTTATTTAGGAACGTTATTATCTTTTTTGTTTAAGAACATTATTATTAACAGCATTATATTTAAAAATAGGTTTAATTTTGTTTTTGTTTTTAATTCATTCTAATATATTGTATTATAATTTTTCTTTTATATACAAAAATAACCCTTTTTTTTATGTAAGCAATACATTTTTCTGAGGTAATGGACAGTTTGTTTTTATTTATATTTTTGAATATATAGAACAAAAACGTTATATTAAACGTGTAATTAACAGTTTTAAGATTTTTATCTTTATTTTGATCTCATTTTTACAATTCTTTATTTAATTATTATTTATTTTGTTTTCTCTTTTTCTTACTACATTATACATTACAAATAAGTTTTTTAAACTCGGGCAAACGTTACTTCTCGTATCGATTTCCTTGTTGCAGCTGTACGATCGGGCAGGGCATCCATCTCGACGGCATCTATCTTGACGGCATGGGATATTTCTGGGACAACGTTTGTTACATTTGTTGTTATGTGACTCGGTATGTTGGCGGTGTTTTCAGACGAACTTCTTGAAAGGTACCATTTAAACAATACGAGTGCTATTATGAGAACACTGATGGACACAAGAGAATATCGATGGACGTCGACTTCCAATCGCTGTGTAAACACGCTTTCTGTTTTCGACCTGATTTGCTTCCTCTTGTAGATCTTCTAACGACTTCTTCCCCTCCTTCAAACTCGCAATCATATCGCTATGACTACCTAGGGATAGTGGTGGTGGTTTCGAAAAGGTCCTCACTGTAAGATTGGCATATCTTTCCCTTAGTAGTCCAATAAGATCCGAATGGTTCACTCTCGGTTGATGAATCTTAAGCTTTGAACTCCAAACCTTCTCGTATGGTATACGCAATTTCTTCGTATTGGGAATTATTATATTGTGGTGCAGGCATTTGGGCATATTGCTGTTGAGCATTCTGGTTATCCGTTTCATGGGATGTAGCATTTGCAATCGTCTCTACTGATTGTCTTCTTGGTATATGACAAGTCCCCAATTATTATATTTCACAGAAATATGAACAGCAAAATGCAGCAGTTAGTGATGTGATAACGTTGTAATGCTGATTATTGTATAGTAAGTTTAAATTTTTCTTTTTTCCAGGTATGATAGTAGCTCTCGTGTTCATAGACAGTGATTTTATATTCTAAGATATTTTCGCATCATCTATGAGTTTTAAAGCTCTTTGAATTTGAACCTTAGAATTATTTCTTCTAATATGATTAAAATTAGCTTCTTTATCCGCAAAGGCTTTTGCTACAATTAAGGCACGAGGTAGGCATAAATTATCTTTGTTATTTATCGATATGATTCCTTTCCGTTTCCTTTTCCTGAAGGTACTTTTACAGATGTTACAGTTAAACAAAAATCATCTCTACTCAAACCTTGAGAATTGCTCTGGAATATTCTGCAAATCATATTCCATACATCCTCTAGTTTTAATTTTGAGCAGTCTTGGTAATTGATCCAGCCATTTCCTCGTTCGACATTAAAAAGTAACACCTACTTTGTCTGTAGGGTAAAGTCTGTGAAGTTTTGTGTGTAATAAAAAAAAAAAGAAACGACTTGATGGTACGAAAGTTTAATTTAGAATGAAAAATAGTTGAAAAATAATTACATAGAAAGAAAAAATAAAAAGCAAAGAAGAAGTGATTAAATTTGAACAAGTATAAAAGTAAAATAGATTAAGTTGTTATTTCCAACACTCCTCTTCAACTTAATAATTATTGGATTTCTGAATTAGTCTTAATAAAAACAGTTTTACTAATACAATTCAGTTTTTCACGGAGCTTGATGAACTGGAACTTTGGAAGCGGCTTCGTAAGGATATCTGCTATTTGGTTCTTTGTGTTAATATATTTAATATTGAACATCTGTTTCTCAAATAAATCACGAACGAAGTTATATTTAATATCCACATGCTTAAGCCTTTTATGTTCCCACTTAGAAAGCAAATGTATTACCGACTGATTATCCTCGTATATCATAGGCTTAGGTTTGTAAAGAATCTTGATTTCTTCTAGTAAGTTTTTCATCCAGAGTAATTCGGCTGTTGCTGATGCTAAAGCAATATACTCCGCTTCAGTTGATGAAAGTGAAACCGAAGTCTGTCTTTTAGTGGTCCAAGAGATAACATTACTGCAAATCTTGACAAGAAAACCAGATGTTGATTTGCGGTCCTTTTCACTTCCAAAATCTGCATCAACATAACATGTTAGGTACTCCTCTTCTCCTTCTTTCCTTTTTTCATAAAGTAAACCAAAGTCGATTGTTCCTTTAATGTATCGCAGTATTCTTTTAAGACCTTTCCAAAGCGTTTCATTTTGTTCGTGTTGATATCTGCTGAAGTAGTTTACAGCTATGCTTAAATCTGGTCTTGTAGCCAGCATCCCAAACATAAGACATCCAACAAGTTCACGGTAAGGTTTTTTATCTTGAAATTTTTCGTCATTATTGGTAGATATAAATGTGGTTTCCATAGGTGTATCGGTAGGGTTAGAGTCTTGCATATTAAAACGCTCAAGGATTCTGTTGAAATAAACTTGTTGATTTAAATGAAGTCCTCTGTCAGTTCGTTCGATGCTAATTCCTAAAAATGTTTTTGGCTCTCCCAAGTCCTTCATAGCAAATCTATTCTTGAGTGCATCCTTTATTTCATTCAGTTTACTTTCATTGTTTCCTGCAATTAACATGTCGTCAACATAAAGAATAAGAAAAATTCGAATATTATCAGAATTTATCATATATAAACATTTGTCAAATTCTGATCTTTTAAAATTGATATCTGATAAGAAACTGTCTATTTTTTTATTCCAAGCTCTTGGTGCTTGCTTCAAACCGTATAGCGCTTTCTTGAGTTTACAAACAGATCCATTTTTACTATCAAAACCATCTGGGATTTTCATAAATATTTCCTCTTCAAGTTCACCGTGTAAAAATGCGTTTTTAACATCCATATGACAAGCTATGAGATCTTCCTGTGCAATGGTAGATAGAAGAGTTCTTAGAGTGGTTAACCTGGCAACGGGAGCGTAAGTTTCTGTGTAATCGTATCCTGCTCTTTGAGCGCAGCCTTTTACTACTAATCTAGCTTTATATCTTTCAATGTTTCCGTTTTCATCCCTTTTCAAACGAAAAACCCACTTGTTATTGATTAATCGTTTATTTTTAGGAATACTGCAAAGCTCCCATGTTTTGTTCTTTAGCAAAGCTGACATTTCTTCATTTACTGCTTGATACCATTTTTCTTTATCGCTTCTAGAATTAATTTCTTCATAAGATTCCGGCACATCTTCTCCGAATGCTTCCGCATGAAGTGCCATAATAGCGTAGTCTTCAAGATATCGAGGGGTGGTGATATTTCTAGTGGATCGACGAGGTAAAAATGTATTTTCTTTGTCTGAATCTTGCGAATTTTGTTCTTCATTTACAATTTCTGAGTCTTGTCTGCTTTCCTGTTCTGATTGTATTTGTATCTCTTCTTCTAAAACTTGATTTTCTTTAGATGCAGTCCAATTATTGCTGTTACAACTTTCGAATGAAAATTTTGTTTCATCGAAAACAACGTCATGGCCAAAAATTATTTTATTATTTTTTGTTCAAATTTAATCACTTCTTCTTTGCTTTTTATTTTTTCTTTCTATGTAATTATTTTTCAACTATTTTTCATTCTAAATTAAACTTTCGTATCATCAAGTCGTTTCTCTTTTATTACACACAAAACTTCACAGGTTATGGGCCCAGTTATAATTTCTATTCTTTGAATCATTGGCTCTTTTCCTGCAAACTGCTATTTTGTGCCCAATTTTTCCACAGTAGTTGCATTTGAATGGAAAACGTCCTTGTGTTTCGTTCACTGACTTTCCTGGTTGTGAAACAAAAGCTGTTGAGGATACAGGTTCTTCTCCATTTGACTTTTTTAGTTCGAGTTGTTTTGATTCCTCATCTTGTAGCCTGTTTTTAACAAAAGATATTGTAAGATGCTCACCTGAGAGAGTTTCTATTGCAGTGACTACATTATTGAATTCTGCCGGCATAGTGAGCAGTAGATGGCACACAATATCGAGTTCCTCCAGTTTAGCTCCAGTTGATCTTAAGTCACGAATTAGTTTGTCAAAACTTACAAAATGATTAGCGAGAATTTCATTTTTTGCATCAAATTTCATACTGAGTAGAGATTTACGAATCAATAACTGACTGGCTATTCCTTTGCGTTGGAATGTATCACAAAGAGTTTTCCATACGTCGAATGCTGTTTCCTTATCTTTCGCATATTCCAAGTGACTGTCCGCAATTTTTTGAATTATTTGGGATTTGCATTTTCGATCTTTTCTTCTGTGCTCAGCTAGTTCTTTTAATTTTTGTCTTGTCTTGTCTTCATCTTCATCTTCATCGAAATAAACTTTTTCTTGGTATGATTCTTTGGTATAGTCTAATAGCTCCAATTCGTCCAATAATGTTTCTATACGGAATTTCCAATTGTCGAAACCATTTCCATCGAAAAGAGGAATTTTGAATCTTTCCAGCACATCGCTCCCAATACGAATTTTCTAAAAAGTTTTTGAAAAAATACCAAAATAAGTGTAAAGAACTACTCAATGATAAAATGAAGTATTTTTTGTTTTAATTTTTTTTATTTTTCATATCTGAATTTCTATAAAAAAAATCGATTTTGGTTGGCACTCTTGAGTACATTTTTATGGCGATTTACCTCAGGCTCTGTTAGGACACCCTGTTGCAAATTAGCGTTTTGTAGTCGAAAGTGTTCTTCTTCTTCAGGGTTTTCGTTTTCGTCATCAGTGTTCGGTTGTTTTTCGTGAAAGGCAATATTGAATGTCTGGTTAAAAGGCTCGACTACCTCCAAACTATAACCATCCAGCTTCTTCAAGTGTTCGTCGGTTAACGGATCATGAAAACCAATCACTTCGAGCTTTTATATTCTCTACCTCATGAGTATAAATATAAGCAAAACTATAAAATTATGCTTATCTAAACAAGAAACTCGCTTTTCTTTTCAATGATTCATTTTGTGTCATTAACTTAAAATTAAAAAAAAATACATTCGAGTCATCATTATTGGTCATTGGTCGTACATTTAAATCATTCTAACTGTATATTGAGGATATGATAAACTCGAGTCTTAAAATTTTTCACCGGATATTCGTTTTTCTTTTAATCAAAACTAGGGTCTCTTTGATCGCCAGAATTTCCGCTTTAGAACACACTACATTGGCTCAAAACCCGAAAGAAAAATATCGTTTTAGTCTTTTGCTAAGTGCCCTTCTTTTTGGCACAGGAAACAAGTGCGCACCTTCTTTGGACAGACATTTGCGAGATGGTTTTGGTCCCCGCATAAAAAGCATTTGCGTAATTTTGTTACCCTGGGTGGTTCTTTGTCTTTTCCAATAAAAGGGTTTTTGTTAGCTTTCGGGAAACAGTTTGTTGTGGCTTCTCGTACGTACGGGAACGTTGGTGTTGCGACTCATCCCATGTTCTTTCGCGTAGACGTGTAAAATTGTTCCTAGAATATAGATCCGCAATTCTCTGTCTATTGTTTGAATGGCTTTCCATTTCTTCGAAGCGTTTGATTTGCAAAAGCAGATCTTGATGTGAGTTATAAGAACCCGCAATGAGCGTACTTTTTAGGAATTCATTTTCGAGGCCTGATATTATCATTTTTGAGATTGAATCGTGGGAGAGCTTTATCTCCTTCCCTAACCTGACCGTCTCGTAAAAATACCCCTCGATACATTCACTCGGTTTTCTCTTCCGGCTCATCAATTTAATCAGTTTAAGTCCCTGGTCATCAACAGACCGAAAACTCTTAACCAACTGAACTTTAAATGTTTCCCAGTCTATAATTTCGCTCTGGGCGGACAGAAACCAACTTCGAGCTGGCCCCGATAACCAAAGGGACGCATAGAAAAGGGTGGACCTATCATCCCAAGAATAGTTTGACTTCAGCGATTCAATGTTTTTAATCCAAGAATCAACTGAAACTTGATGTTCCAGTTGCGGATTAAATTCAGGTATAAATATTGCTATTTCGTTTGGTCCCATGGAAACTGGACGACTCACCTGGATATTGTTGGAGACTGGGCTAATTCTGGAACTACTGAATATTCCATTTTCGTCCCGCAGCCTCTGCACCTCAGCTAGCGCTTCTCGGAGTTGCACCTCCATCTGCGCTTTCTTCATTGTTTTTGCACCTTTTTCTTTTTTTTTACGATCAGGTATTTTTTTTGTTTTTTTTTTTTAAAGTATTTTCCGTTATTGTCAGTTGTCACTATCAGATTTATTTTCTCTCTTATATTTTCTCGCGAGTAAAGTGAAAAACCTTAGATATGATTAATGACAATTTGCTGAATATGTATTTTGTATGTTTAATGTAATCTTACCTTTCTTCTGATTGTATTTTTTTGATGTACTTGGGCATGTTGGTTCAATTTCGTTGAGATCTATTTTGGTCAGCTTTGATACCTTGAACGAGAATAGTTAGGTTAGTCAATGCAGATTCTACCTCTGTTAGGCTTTGTTCGAGAGTAAAGTTGTTTCGACACTCGTTGGCCTTCGCAGCGAAACTTGATCTGGTGCTGTTGCGATGGTGCTGTTGCCAATGTATTTTACCGTTTACTTACTTTTTCATTATGACAATCAAAGCCGGCAGAAAGTTTCCCAATTGCGACACATTAACAAATATAATACCGGGGGCAGTTGGATGACAGCGTCTGATAGAGTGAAAGAAAAATCAACTAAATGAATGCAAGATGATGAGTAATGAATGCATTCAAAATTACATTATAATGAACGCGTTCAGCTTATTCTTTTATTCGGCCATTGGGGCGCGTTAACAAATACTTTTCTTGTTCTGAAGATGTGTTGAAGTCTTCTTCGTGCTGGCCCTGATAAGCGAAGGGACGCATAAAAAAAAGTGGATCTATCATCCCGAGAATAGTTTTGTTTAAGAGATTCAATATTTTTAATCCACGATTCAACTGAAACTTGGTGTTCTAGTTGTGGATTGAACTCAGGAATAAAAATAGGAATTTCATTCGGTCCCATGGAAAATGGGCAACTCACCTGAAGACTGTTTGGAGACTGGGCGGATTCTGGAATTGCTGAGAGTTTCGTTTTCATCCCGCAGTCTCTGCAGCTCCGCTGTTACCGAATTTATACCGAACTTTATTCTATTAATCTAAAACGTTGGGAATAAATTCCACACACCGCGAGACAAAAAAGGATTTAAACGATACCGAAATTAGATAAAATAATATTCGATCGCGAAAACTAAATTGGGATGTCAACAATCCCGACGGCCGCACAACTTGTCTAGTAAACGGAATGTCAAAATGACACAGGTTCACGTATCGGCAACAACAACACTTCAGTGCTGTCTCCCGTAGCTCAGTCTGATGGGTGGGTTCGATTTGATATTCCTTTTTAATCCGATTCGCTTAAAAGGGAATATCAAATAATTATAAAATGATATCGCGTATAAAATTAAACTATGATGAGTGAGAGTACCAGGGCGTACTAACTCACTTCTAATATGGGCGCCAGTAAACCTTTTAAGATGGTGGTTTGCCTTAACCAAAGCTGAAATAGTAGCGAAAAAAAGAAAGAAAGACTAGGAAGAAAAGAAATGAAACAGTATGAAATTTCTGAAGGAAATTATAGATTTTTATTATATTTTTAGGGTGTCTGGGAAACCGTGGTAAAACCTGGGTTAAAACCCAGAATCTTTTCGATATAAAAATAAATGTACAGAGAGTTAAGAAAAGTTGAAAGTTAAGTAAGGAAACAAACAGATTGATGTGTCGTTTGAACACAAGAAGGAATCACGAAAGGAAAGTTTCCGAAATAAAAGAAATAATGATAGAAGTTAATGAAAACGGTCGCGAGTCCCGCAATCTCGGGATAGCAAAACGTTAGGTCAACGAAGGCCTAGCGGATCAAAATTTTGCCGCAAATAAGACAACTCTAAAATGGTTCGAAAAACCCTTAAAAAAGAAGGATTTTTCGATACGCAAGATACAAAAAACTAAAACCAAAAGAATACTTAGCTCTTCTCCTGTTATCTAAACACTCCTCCTGAACTCGTTGAGGAAATACCCTCTCTGGATTCCTCAATTTCCACAATCGAATTCCCAACCGGAATTTTGCCGCAAAGTCGGCTTCACAAAATATCTCCAAAAAAATAGTAATAAAAACGCAAAATATTCGCAAATAATTTTTTGCATGCTTTCTCTGTATCTTTACACTTTCGTCGCCAAAAGTCAAGAGACCATCAAGATGGCGGGTTTTTCTCCTCCATCCGGCATCGGCCATGCAGCCATCCTCGTCAGACCTTTAAGCTTGGTGTTTTTCGGTCTCACTTTTACTGCAGCATTCCGCCATTAGGCTGGGATGTGCAAGTGAGATGTCACGAAGCAACTACCCGCGGTCCATTGCGTTCAGGTGATGTGATCACCAGTAGCCGAGTGGACGAGTTCAACCTCTTTCAGAAAGACTTACTGTGAAAAATTATTTAACTCGCGCAAAAGTCCCCAGCCCAAACCGGCCCAAACTAAAATATAGAGAAGATAGAAGATAGTCTAAAAGCTCGACGAATACTTTCCGTAGACCTTCGTTCAGATAGTTAGAAAAAAGAAAGAAACACGTCTTTTAGTGATTCTTCCTTGATGTTGACGATACTCAATTTGATTTTGATTGAAATTTACTAGAAAATTTAGATTGGTGTGAATATAGTTCACACATTGTTGGACATGGATCTCGATCTTCATGCCTTTCTCCTTTTATCAATGTTTGCGTAGGCCACCTGCCGTACGACTATTGTGGACTGACCGTCACACAAGAAAAGTGTCTTCTACTGTGCAATCTTTTGCACCGAGGAAAAATGTGACCTGAAAATGGCATTTCGGAAGTTTTAGAAGAACACGTCTGTGGCTGATGGACCAGGTTTCAACTGAACTCTTCTACTACTTCCGAGCAGCTATGGATAAAGTTTATTAGCGGGAGAAGAACGGCGGATAGAACTTGTTGTGGTAAATTTTACCGCAACACCGCTAACGCTTGTCGGAGTTGTACCTCCATCTCTGATTTCCTCATTGAACTTCACTTTTTTCACGATCAGGTATATTTTTTTTTTCACGTATTTTCTTTTACTGCCACTATCAGATATAATGCAGTGCGGTATTTTGTAACGTGAACGAACTACAGAAGAGTAAACAAACAAATTTTGTTTAATGACCAACCATCTATGCTCTTGTAACTTCTGGGTTCGTACTATTGAACCATTTACTATTCTCAACTAAGAATCCTCCGGAAGGACATGGAAAAACTTCTTTCATGGCAAATGTTAGAGTCGTCTTTTTGCTTTTCTGTCTGGGCCATGAACATTCATACTTTATATCATTAATTTCTACAGCTACACCAAATCAATTCTAACATATTGCGTCTTTTATTGACTATATACCTTAAAGTTAACAAACTATGTCTTAAGATTACCTACTCTAACCTTTTTTATTGATACTTCACAAATTATTTTTGTTCTTCAATCTTTCACTCTCCGTTCCAAATTACACGGTTTACCCTTACTCTACTTAATAGTACTTAATTCTCTTCCTATGTGTTTCTCATATGGTGTGGCTTGCATTAAATCTTTAAATTATTCAGAACCATTTGCATCCTACTGTTTATGGCAGATGCTCACAAGGTACTTAACAAACAAATTGAGTTAACGTTAGCTATTTACTCTACTATAACTTTATTCCATATAGATCCACGTACTTTTTCCAACTACCGACTTCTAAATCCATTTTATCCTTAAAAGAAAATAAAACACCGTGTCGTAAAGTGCTTTACGCCCAATTTACACCTACTATAGGTTTTCGACTCTACTATCCGGAAATTATTCGAGCTACTTTCAACGATATAATCTTGATAGACGTTATTTGCCCTCCCCCTCGGAAGAGTATCAAAAAAAATTAAAAAAATTAAAATTTCTCGAGCCGTTTGCTTGAGGGACCAAGAATACTACAGTTCATAACGATCAATATTTACGTGTATAAATAGTAAGTTTACATGTAAGTTCATAATGTATAGATTCAATAAAAAATTTTTACCTTGTTACCAATGGGTGCTTCCCAATCAGAAACCAACCCATGTGCCGTCGCAGCAGTGCGCTCCTGTTGGGCTGAAATGTTAATGTTAGGATCCTAAAGTAATATCATTATACCCATAAATATGATCCTACGAACTAGATATGAAACGAATGTCCTGACTGCGAACTTGGGCATGAGCCCTTTTGATTCTGGCCGTCTGATATGTGCACAAAACCGTAATGAGAATGCGACACTATCCGATGGTCTCTTTCGTAAACAACAAAAGCGGATTTACTTTCACAATCTTTGACCGACCGATCTTAGAGTCAATGTGTCTCGACTTCTTAGTTAAGATTGGATGTCTTAGGTGCTTTAAAATTGTCTGACCACGAGCGCGAAATCTTTCCCGGAACCCGGTAGGATGTTGCGTTTACTATGGATATCTATATATGAAATCTAGTCTTACAAATTCAATACGATAAATGATCTGGTTCTGTCGATGAGCATATACAAAAAAAATTCAAATAACGGAAACGTATTGGTACACGAACCGGCTGCGCCAAAATGTTATGTATAAAATTCCCAAATAAATAGAAGACAACCGCGTACTTGTATGTCGTTTCTCTTTTTATGAAGTTTTTGACCAGGGCTTCCTTCTTTTGTAGTCCTACGCGCTTCACGTTTAGCAGTGCGGAGAGCTTCGATGCCTTTACGAATGGCGCTCCTTCTGAACTGGGCGGCAACGTTGCGGTAGTTGACGAAGATGGCAACGAGCTCTGACTTACACGATTCTGTGAATAGTTGTACAAATTCTTCTTCGATTGTGATAGGTACGTCGTATAAGTCACTCGAGAGCTCTCTCGTTGTTTTGTCGAATATGACTGCAGGTGTGTCATCAGCGCCAGAGATGGGTTCACTGAGAATAGCGAATCGTTTGCTAAAATCTGTATCCTGGGATCTTGGTCGTTGAATTCCCTCACGATTGTCGCGTCCCACCCCGACATGAAGACTTACCTCCTATATCTCAAAAAGGAAACAAAGATATTGGGTCCAGAGTGCCGACACTAATTTGGTCACTATTTTAGGACCGACTAGGTACATCACAGTTCACTTTTATTATTTTGTTTTTTTTTTTCTGCGCGCGTATTATTATTTCTCCTTTTCTTTTCTTTTAAATATATTTTCCGATTTCCACTTTAATCTTTTCTTTTTTTCTCAGCGGGACATATATATAATTTCTCTTTTTTGATTCTTTTAAGTTCTTTTACTTTCCAGCTAAAGGTAGTGTCGGCTCTGTGGCTAAATTAGAAATGGCCGAACGAAATTGAAATTGTACATATGCACTATGCACCCATACTAAAGCACATGTGCTGACAATCGAGGTGTGCGCTTCCGATTCAGCGCGACGTTGCCAGACAAGCAACAACGAGGATTCCGCACTTTTCGCGGACTACAATACCCACATTGAATCTGAGGGTGCGGGCACATAAAAAAATAGTTTCCGACCGAATGTCGAGAGCTATTTTATGTATTTATTTGCGCTTTCGAGTCAACAAAGACAATTTCCTTACAAATCTTTTATTGATTCAGTAATATCTGGACTTAGATCATAATCAAACACTTAATCAAAAACTATTTTACCCCATAAATCGTATTCTTTTTCTAAATGAGATGGATAGGTTCCAACTTTGTAACACTTTGATAATTCTTCAGGGGCTGATTAACATGGAGGCCACCTTTTTTTCATTAGTAAATAATTTTTAATAAAATCTCTCCTCATTATACTAGCTCCTATTTTTGCTGTAGTTATATGAAAACTTGCCTTTTCTGCTCCATATTTCCTGACATTTTCAAACTTACTTGGCAAAAGCCTGGTTTTAATTCCTTCTAATTGGTTATTACACCGGAAAAGCTGTTGATATTTTTGTCAGCAGTAAATGCTGTCAATTGTGTTCAACTAACGTCGCAAAATTAACCCCAGCCGCGTACGAGGAATGGCATGAAGATCATGTACAATCCAATAAACGTGAAGCAAACCATGTGGTCCTTCGGGGAATATAGAAGTCAGTATTTGAACGCTCTGAAGAAAAGCACGGTGTAAGGTACGTCAACTACGTCGGAGATGGGGACAGCAAAACTTTTACCGCATTATTAAAAGAAAATTATTTTTCGACTCGAATTGCGATGAATCTAAATTTAAAAAATTTAAGTAAACAAAAGGAAAGAGGAGTACTCTCCACCATTTCTGTAATTTTCGACCGTCAACCGGAGTTGTTGTACAAGAGTCCCTAAATAAACTTCTTGCGAGGGTTTCGTCTGAAGCGATTAGACTGCTGGAACATCCCTCTGCTCTATCGTAGGGCAGTCAACGCTTGTAGCTGTTGACTGAAAAAGAAAATAAAGCATATCGCTACCTTGATGTGATATTAAACGCCGCCGAGCACAGAAACAAGAGCGTGCCAAAATGGTACAAAAACAATTTAGATCAAGGTTTCAAGATTTCGGTGGTCGCAAAAGGTAATCGAATCCCAGAAGGAAGTTGTCCACGAAAAAACAGGAGTATAACTCAAACCAACCACTTCCAAATAAGACGAACAAAAATTGATTCGACGGCCACGTTTCAAAAGGCATCGTTCGTCAGCACCGAGGAAAGCAAAACCTAAACCACGTCTGAGGCGTTATTCTAAACGTCGTTTGCGGCGATTAAGTCGCCGAAAAAAGCTTCCTCCTAAAGGTCGATTTCATATCCCTTTAACTTACCGTAGTAAATTATAGAAAAGTTAACACCACAAGTCTTTGTTCCGCAACCGGTTTCTATTTATTGTTTCAATAAATTCGGCAATCAACCTATTCTAGTCATTCTAGTCAAGAACCCTACGGTAATATTATTAAAGTTCAAAAAAAAAAAATGACGCAACCGACACACATATTGTCATAAACATTTTTAATGCGACAATTAGATTCTTCCTTGATGTTCATATCAATTTAATTTTTATTGAAAGTAAATAGTAAATTTATGTTGGGCAGATGTCAAACATACTAATTTTGTCAAAGTGACGTAAGCATTTTATCATCTATCATTGATGGTGGTGTTAGGTCATCTTGTGTGTGTTCAAACCGGACATTTTCATTGTCTTGCATGAGACCGCCCGTCTGCACGCTTCTTGATCATCGTTGGGGATCGCCTGTCCCTTTGTCGGTCTAGCCTCGACCAATTTTGCATCATCACCCTACGTGGGATGTTTTTGCAGAATGCTGGGTGAGTAAACCATAGGCTGATGGAACCTTGGTTGCCCCTAACTTTCCCAGAATTATGCAACCACACCCAAAAACGAAGAAGAGGTAGGGATATGTGGAAGGATCCGAAGGATACTTTTTGTAGCGGTAAATTTTACCACGACAATTATAAATTGGTCCAGATTTAACGAAGCGCCTTACTTGTTTTTCAATCACGCTATGTGCATTGTCACCCTCGTTTTGAGAGTGTCCACGAATCAGGAATTTATAGGTAATACTTCTTACATTCATTTTTTGTGTTGCGTAGGCGTATGCTGAAAGTATATATTTATTTTTTTTGTTGACCGCAGCAATTATTACAGTAAAATATAAAGTCAAGTTCTTCACCAGTATAAACTTAAGTAATTTTTTATTATTATCTTTATAATCTCGATACAAGTTAGCGAAGGACTTATCACACTGAATGAACTCCCTTGACGTCTGCGCTCTGAGATAGTGTGATTCAATTCTCGGAATACTATCGATAAAGTTTTTCGCCCTTTTAAACTCCTAAACTCCTGGTCCCATAGTAGGTTGTCGTCCGTGTTTACCTCTCATGTCCTCATTCACAAAACCTGTTGCGCTGGTCTTTATTTGCTTGTTAAAACTTGTGAACAATAAATGCACAATCTTTATTTTATAATTTTAGATACTTTATTCGTAGAATCTAGTTAAATTAAACTTTCCAAAAAAAACCTTGTTTGCGCTGTGGCAATGAATGCAATATGAAAAATGGCGGGTGGCTGTGGACTGCTTCGTATGGTGGTTGGCAATAGAATGGATTAAAATTACTAGAGAGAAAAATGGCTGCCCTTTTCATTTGGAACTGGAGGAAACGAAACAAGAAAGTAATAGATTACTTACTATTACGAAAGTAGTGGAGTTTCGTTTCCTCCAGCCAGTAATGGGATGTTTACATTACATTAAAAAATGGGCTGTTTACACTTAAACAAAACCAGTGTCGGTTTTTTTTTAGTGCAGTAGCAATATTTCGATCGTTCATAGCTAAGGTATTTAAAAAAAATATTTTGCACTCTCTTACCTGATGTAAACTGTTTAGTTGGAAATAATTTGCTGTATTGAGTTGTCTTAAATTTTGAGTACATGAGTATCTATATTTCGGTTTTACTTCTGTTGTGTGTTTTGTTAAAAACTCCCTTTGCTTCTGTAACTCTCTCAAGCTCCAATAATTTTGAAAAATTGTCTGTCGTGTTGTTGGTCTCATCAATTTTTCTTCTGCAATTCAACCTGCATTTTTCCCCACAAGCTGGACCCATCTTCTTTGCTGGTATTTCTTTTTTTTTTTTTATTATTGACTGGTAAGCTTTGCCAGAATTTCGAAGCTTGTTTGAAATCTTACATTTCCAATTTTCTGGATTTCTTCCCCTCTTTTTGCCTCCTTGTTCCACATGCACTTCTGGAACAATATTTAACTCTGATATAGCGAGATTCACGGAGTTGCTTACTTCATTGTCCGAATTTTCCGAAGAAGAGCTGTTTGAGGTTGAACAACGCGATGAAGAACGAGTTGTCCGTTTTGTAAAATTAGGGTCAGCGTCCGAATCATCGAAGTCACTTTCATCATATATCTTTCTTTCATCTGTGTATAGGGAAAATATTGTGAAGTTTTGTGTGTAATAAAAAAAAAAAGAAACGACTTGATGGTACGAAAGTTTAATTTAGAATGAAAAATAGTTGAAAAATAATTACATAGAAAGAAAAAATAAAAAGCAAAGAAGAAGTGATTAAATTTGAACAAGTATAAAAGTAAAATAGATTAAGTTGTTATTTCCAACACTCCTCTTCAACTTAATAATTATTGGATTTCTGAATTAGTCTTAATAAAAACAGTTTTACTAATACAATTCAGTTTTTCACGGAGCTTGATGAACTGGAACTTTGGAAGCGGCTTCGTAAGGATATCTGCTATTTGGTTCTTTGTGTTAATATATTTAATATTGAACATCTGTTTCTCAAATAAATCACGAACGAAGTTATATTTAATATCCACATGCTTAAGCCTTTTATGTTCCCACTTAGAAAGCAAATGTATTACCGACTGATTATCTTCGTATATCATAGGCTTAGGTTTGTAAAGAATCTTGATTTCTTCTAGTAAGTTTTTCATCCAGAGTAATTCGGCTGTTGCTGATGCTAAAGCAATATACTCCGCTTCAGTTGATGAAAGTGAAACCGAAGTCTGTCTTTTAGTGGTCCAAGAGATAACATTACTGCAAATCTTGACAAGAAAACCAGATGTTGATTTGCGGTCCTTTTCACTTCCAAAATCTGCATCAACATAACATGTTAGGTACTCCTCTTCTCCTTCTTTCCTTTTTTCATAAAGTAAACCAAAGTCGATTGTTCCTTTAATGTATCGCAGTATTCTTTTAAGACCTTTCCAAAGCGTTTCATTTTGTTCGTGTTGATATCTGCTGAAGTAGTTTACAGCTATGCTTAAATCTGGTCTTGTAGCCAGCATCCCAAACATAAGACATCCAACAAGTTCACGGTAAGGTTTTTTATCTTGAAATTTTTCGTCATTATTGGTAGATATAAATGTGGTTTCCATAGGTGTATCGGTAGGGTTAGAGTCTTGCATATTAAAACGCTCAAGGATTCTGTTGAAATAAACTTGTTGATTTAAATGAAGTCCTCTGTCAGTTCGTTCGATGCTAATTCCTAAAAATGTTTTTGGCTCTCCCAAGTCCTTCATAGCAAATCTATTCTTGAGTGCATCCTTTATTTCATTCAGTTTACTTTCATTGTTTCCTGCAATTAACATGTCGTCAACATAAAGAATAAGAAAAATTCGAATATTATCAGAATTTATCATATATAAACATTTGTCAAATTCTGATCTTTTAAAATTGATATCTGATAAGAAACTGTCTATTTTTTTATTCCAAGCTCTTGGTGCTTGCTTCAAACCGTATAGCGCTTTCTTGAGTTTACAAACAGATCCATTTTTACTATCAAAACCATCTGGGATTTTCATAAATATTTCCTCTTCAAGTTCACCGTGTAAAAATGCGTTTTTAACATCCATATGACAAGCTATGAGATCTTCCTGTGCAATGGTAGATAGAAGAGTTCTTAGAGTGGTTAACCTGGCAACGGGAGCGTAAGTTTCTGTGTAATCGTATCCTGCTCTTTGAGCGCAGCCTTTTACTACTAATCTAGCTTTATATCTTTCAATGTTTCCGTTTTCATCCCTTTTCAAACGAAAAACCCACTTGTTATTGATTAATCGTTTATTTTTAGGAATACTGCAAAGCTCCCATGTTTTGTTCTTTAGCAAAGCTGACATTTCTTCATTTACTGCTTGATACCATTTTTCTTTATCGCTTCTAGAATTAATTTCTTCATAAGATTCCGGCACATCTTCTCCGAATGCTTCCGCATGAAGTGCCATAATAGCGTAGTCTTCAAGATATCGAGGGGTGGTGATATTTCTAGTGGATCGACGAGGTAAAAATGTATTTTCTTTGTCTGAATCTTGCGAATTTTGTTCTTCATTTACAATTTCTGAGTCTTGTCTGCTTTCCTGTTCTGATTGTATTTGTATCTCTTCTTCTAAAACTTGATTTTCTTTAGATGCAGTCCAATTATTGCTGTTACAACTTTCGAATGAAAATTTTGTTTCATCGAAAACAACGTCATGGCCAAAAATTATTTTATTATTTTGTGGATCCCAGAGTTTGTAGCCGTTTGGACAGTATCCAACAAAAAAACATTTTTGAGATCGAGATTCGAATTTACCTTGAAGAAGTTGCTTAGGAATTTTTAAATATGCAATGCAGCCGAAAATCTTGATTTTTGTGAATTTAACCTTCTCCTCAAACCAAAGCTCAGCTGGAATCTTGTCGTTAATTGATGACGTCGGGCTTCTGTTTATCAAATAAACGGCTGTTTGAACGGCTTCAGACCATAAAGCTTTCTTAAGTTTGCAATTGAGCATCATACATCTTGCTTTTTCGAGAATTGTACGATTCATCCTCTCGGCTACTCCATTCTGTTGGGGTGTATATCTCATAGTATATTCAAATTGGATACCTTTCTCCTGGAAAAAATCTTTTATTTCCTTTGAAATATATTCACTTCCGTTGTCAGATCTGAAGCGACTTAGCTTTAAGTTAAAATGAGCCGTTGCCATAGCTTCATAAATTTTGAAGTATTTGAAAACTTCTGTTTTTGACTTCAAAAGATAACTTACAGTAAGATGTGTATAGTCGTCGATAAATGTTAGTATATATTTCTTCTCATCATAAGAAATGGGATTTATAGGACCCACGACATCGCTGTGTACAAGTTGCAATGGTCGTGATGCTCTGTTCCTTTCTTGATTGTGTGGTAAGCTACTTTGTTTGCCTTCAATACAAATTTCACACGGCTCTTTGGGAATATTAAAAAATTTTATTTCACTCGTATGTCCTTGAAGTTTCTTGATGTCACCAGCATTGAGATGGCCCATTCTCTTGTGCCATAACGCATAGTCAGTGTCTTTCGTGCTGAAAAGAACAGTAGGAGCGGTGTCGACTTTTCTGAAATTTATTTGGTACAATCCGGTTGGACTTCTGTGTGCCACTGCAACTGTTTGATTGTTCTTAGAGATCTCTCCGCATCCGTTTTCAAATTTTACACAAAAACCATTCATTTCAAGTTTTCTTACTGAAAGTAGATTATATTCCAGGTTCGGAACAGAAAGGGCATTTTTTATGGTAATCAAATTTTCTCTATTGTTTGCAAAGCTTGACACTTGAATGTCTCCGACTTTATCAGCAACTAGAAAAGATCCAGACTTTGCAACTTTAATTTGTATGGGTTCACACATTTGTTTGGCATTAGATAAAGAAATATTGCTGTTCATTAGATGTTCTGATGCGCCTGAGTCTAGATAACAATGAACTTGGTGGTTTAGATCTTTTCCGATATATGCTGAGAAACAAAAACTGTCTGTTTTGCTCAGGTTAATGTCTTCTGTTGCTGCATTTGCCCAGTTATAATTTCTATTCTTTGAATCATTTGCTCTTTTCCTGCAAACTGCTATTTTGTGCCCAATTTTTCCACAGTAGTTGCATTTGAATGGAAAACGTCCTTGTGTTTCGTTCACTGACTTTCCTGGTTGTGAAACAAAAGCTGTTGAGGATACAGGTTCTTCTCCATTTGACTTTTTTAGTTCGAGTTGTTTTGATTCCTCATCTTGTAGCCTGTTTTTAACAAAAGATATTGTAAGATGCTCACCTGAGAGAGTTTCTATTGCAGTGACTACATTATTGAATTCTGCCGGCATAGTGAGCAGTAGATGGCACACAATATCGAGTTCCTCCAGTTTAGCTCCAGTTGATCTTAAGTCACGAATTAGTTTGTCAAAACTTACAAAATGATTAGCGAGAATTTCATTTTTTGCATCAAATTTCATACTGAGTAGAGATTTACGAATCAATAACTGACTGGCTATTCCTTTGCGTTGGAATGTATCACAAAGAGTTTTCCATACGTCGAATGCTGTTTCCTTATCTTTCGCATATTCCAAGTGACTGTCCGCAATTTTTTGAATTATTTGGGATTTGCATTTTCGATCTTTTCTTCTGTGCTCAGCTAGTTCTTTTAATTTTTGTCTTGTCTTGTCTTCATCTTCATCTTCATCGAAATAAACTTTTTCTTGGTATGATTCTTTGGTATAGTCTAATAGCTCCAATTCGTCCAATAATGTTTCTATACGGAATTTCCAATTGTCGAAACCATTTCCATCGAAAAGAGGAATTTTGAATCTTTCTGCTTCGTCATTCATGTTGTCGTATATGTTAACCTGTATGTACTTCTTCTTAAAACTTTTAATTCGATGAATTCCTCTTTTCGGATATGTTGACCTGTATGTACTTTTTAAAATTCAGGGTCTGGGCCCATAACCTGTGAAGTTTTGTGTGTAATAAAAAAAGAAACGACTTGATGGTACGAAAGTTTAATTTAGAATGAAAAATAGTTGAAAAATAATTACATAGAAAGAAAAAATAAAAAGCAAAGAAGAAGTGATTAAATTTGAACAAGTAAAAGTAGCAAAGAAGAAGTGATTAAATTTGAACAAGTATAAAAGTAAAATAGATTAAGTTGTTATTTCCAACAGCTATGATCATTTCTGGCCACTTCTTATTCTTCAAGTAATAAGAAGTTGAGAAATATTCTCTCCATTTTAATTTGATTAATCTGCACATGGTATAGTTGATTGATTTGGCTTTACAGGCTATTGCTTTCAATTTCCTGATCCCTGCCGCAGCATCTATAGTAGGATGACCCCATATCCGGTATAGTCCAAATAACTGCATCAAGATGTGAGGGTTCTTCTCTCTTCCTATGACATTTTTAAAATTAGTCTTCAAGAAATCTCTCATGAAAGGTTCACTTTTTAATCCTTGGGACGATATGAACCCCTCCCTCATTTTATTGTAGAAAGTCTGATTGTCAATGACAGGATCCGGTTCTAGCTTGAGTATCATTCCAGTCACCAAAGATTCCCAGAGGGAAATCGATGAGTATGCTTTATTCCCTAAAATAGAGGGCAACTTATCTACAAAAGAAAAGACGTCGCGTCGAGTAATTGGTGATAAGTAGGAAAGTTTGTCTTTTCAAAGATATGGGCTAACGCGGTAGCCAGAAGACAGATGTACCTTTGAGATATAAGATCGGTTAATAACAAAAAATGATCCCTTGAAGCCAAGTATTCCTTTCCGTTTTCTTGAACATAACATTCTTAGGTCGCTGAACAATCTTGTTCATTCTATCTATACATTCCTCTAACAGGGAATTAGAAAGGGGAGAATCCAGATGTGTTGCCAAGCATTGAGACATATTGATGTGTAAGTTTGATAATCTCTTTAAATCCTCTAAGTGCGGCTTTTGAGACGGTTTGTTCATAAGTTTCAGATTTCATTCACAATCAAGTGAGCTGAATACTTGAGCAGATAATCCCAGAGTTGTTGCCTGTTCGAAGTGCTTAATAGCAGCAAATCTGGTGAGAGATGTATGCATAAGACACGATCCCATCAAAAGGCCTTTAATGGTTTCCTTAGGAGTAGGATTTGATTTTTCGATAGCCGACTATATAAGGCGACATCGACAGAAGTCAACTTGGTGGATATTAGTGGTGCTAGGATGAATTTTAGTGTCCATATTGAATCTTCGAAATGCTTGTTTGGCCTTTATTGTTGGGATTGGACTATCTGAGAATATAATGAAATCGTCTCCGTTGACAATGACATCGCCTCGGACGCCAAGTATTTCGAGTAGCTCCATAAGGATGTAGTAGTTGATGATGCTGTCAACATCCCCATGACATTCGCGTGCCAGTGTAAGTGTAAGTGTAGCGTTTCGCCGCGTCGTTGCGTGATACGCCTCTATTGCGTATGGTCTTGCGACTGAGACGTACGATTTTTGGATCTTGTTTGTAACATCTAGCGTAGTACCGGTGACATAATCGTAACATGTCAACAGTGACGTGTGAATCGAAACTAGTGTGGTCTCCTTCAGTGTAGTACTGGTATCTGCTAGCCAATCTGTGAAAATAGGAATCTTAAAAGAAATAAATTTCTTAAAAGACGTGTTTAAGATCGTGAAGATCACAACAACTCCTAAATTCGCGTTTCGCCCAGGTACGGCAATGGGCTCATCAATTAGATGTTGCCGTACTTTGGAACCAATTTGGTCGTACGTTCCCTTCCCGAAATGTATATCGCTTTTGAGAGAGCGCTCAAGCGGATGTATGTAGAACGAACGAAAATCACCAACGATGTATAATCAAAATAAAAGACTCACAACACATTAATTGGACGTTATAATTATTATTTACAAGTTAACAAAGATACATAGTTATTGGGTAAGTATGATTATACTATTACTAGCTTCAGACCGTCGTCACCGTACCGCTGTCTTTCTTGTTCAATGCTTCACACTCGACTGCCATCCTCCGAGTTTTTCCTACAGCAGGTCCCATATCGACCACCCGCTTAGGAGCCGATACCACGCCAACGCCCTGTTGGCCCAGCTCAGCACATACGCTCCTCCAATTACTCCAATTGCGATAAGCACCACTTTGGTGATTCTCCCCATCGTATCGTGTGTTGTTTTCCCAGAGACATGACTGGCTATTTAAAGGTATTTAAATAGGTCATGTTCGTTTCGTACGTTGCCCTATGCTGACCATGTCAATGGCTCATGGTTGGTCGATCGTCGTTACATTGTTGTGGTTGGTGTAGGGTAGCTGTCGCCGATATTCCATCTTATAGAATGGGAGGAATGTGCTGATGTGTATTTTGCGATGATTATCATGTTTGGTGGCGACGGTCTGAAAGTAGTATCTGTTAGTGTGATTTATTTATTTTCTTTATTTGAATACTTAGCTTATTGACTGATTATGTTTCATGGTCTTTCATGGTTCCCACATGTATACTCCGTAAGCGAGGTCAAATGAAAAACATAAAACGTATTTAACTTCATAAAAAAACTTAATAACAAGCACAAATAACAAAACATAAAATGTATTTCACTTTTTAAAAAACAAACATAAGGCTTAGGTAATATCGAGTAGGCAACGACTAGCATTCAATCAAAAAAAGATTTAAGTTCTGGAACTTCGAATGTACCCCTCTTAGAAACTTGTTTAGGTGGCATAATAGAGCCTAGAACTTCCGACCACGAATAGTTCAGCTCATCCTTTACTTTTGGCCATTTCCAAAACTTCAATGACTTCTGCATTGAGTTTATTTTTACGTTATTGTCATCAAGTGAGACAATTTTACCTGGATACAATTGCCCTTCATAGGAAAATACGACAAATTGTCCCACTCCTCGAACGATTTAATTAAAACATATATCGTGTTGCGATATCTTACCCTCCAAAAAATTTACGAATTGGTTTTCCCTGATTTCTTCGTTTTCCAGTTCATTAAAGTTTATATCATCTGAAGAGTTGTCATCAAAAACCATATCCGTTGTTTGGCGAGATGTACTTGGCTGATCCTGTCTGTATTCGAGGGCAGACGTGTCATTCCCTGAATTTTCTTCATCAGCCATTGTCTCCTGGAGACAAACACTTTTTCCAGCTGGAATATTTATTTTCTTGCGTCTTTTTACTACAATTTTAGTACACTCTTGCTATTGCCGCAGTTTAGCGGCAGCAGAAACTTTTTTGAACAACTCTCTTTTGGTTCAACTCGTAGAGAGTTTCAAAATCCTTTATTGGTAAGAAGTTAATAATTAAATATACAATTCAATTACATATTACTAAATTTAGATGCTTACAATAGTTTCTTAGTTCAATGTCTTTTCTATGTATGTCTATCTTTTCACGTTCGCATTAAAAAGGCTAAAGAAAGAAATGGCGGAAGGCCGGAAGCATGTGTCTACAATTTAATTTAGTTAAAGAACAAGAGAAGTGAAGTTAGGTTTAGTTAAAGAACAAGTGAAGTTTGGTTTAGTTCGAGAAGCAAACTTTACAAATTTTTCTTAGGGTGCAATTACATTTGTTTTGGCGTTTTTATTGCTCGATGAGCAATTAACACTTGCCTTTTTTCATATAATGCGTTAAGGAATTCAGAACGCACTAAATTTTCATCGCAGGACTTTTTTAATTTTGATTTTAACAAATAAAAGTTTACGACTATCTTGATTCAAGTAAATTATATTTCAAAGAAAAATTATTTTACAAACAACAAAATGTCGTAGCCTACTAATATATACTTTGCAATCACAAAGTTGTTTATATACAAAGTATATTATTTGATTTTATAATTCAACATAAATGCGAAGAAAGGTTGTCGCAAATAATTACTTTTTTTCCTTCAAGCTTTCTAAGCATAGGAATCATTTGATATTCCAGCCAGTCTGTAAATATGTTTGCATCGAACCATCCAGACGCACTTACATTATATCGACAGCCTGTGGGACCGTTTTCGATCCACGTTGTTCACATTTTCGTAGCTCGATAAACAACATAAGGCGGCATCAGCTTTCCAGCAGCGTTACCGGAACATTACAGACACTGATGTCTTTGAAGCATTTCTAATTAATTCCGGATATTTGCTCCCTTTCTTAACCAAAACTTTTTTCCCAGGGTCATCTGTTAAGTTGGTTTCATCAAAGTTCCATATGTTAGTAGGGGGGACGTCTTTAAGCTCTTGTGCTAAATTTTCGAAAAAAATCCTAAGCATAGGCTCATCAATTTCTGCTCGTATGCGTTTAACATTTTCTGCAAACCGTGCCGATAAGACGATGATGGCTTGCTATGAAAGCATTTGCCCAATCAACTTCCGGGATGTTATTTTGAAATATTTTTACATGTCTTCCACACCGATTTAAATAATTTTTTAATATATGTCGTAGTTCTCCGATATTTATTGGAAATCTGAACTCCTCTCCCAAGGAGATCAAGCATTCGACAAAACTTTGTTCTTCTTCTGGAATAAAAACATTGGGACGATGGTTTAGTTGGTTTAACTACTCGAATATTCAGCGCGTACAGCTCATTTTGAAGATATCCAGTAATAATAATCAACTGACCACTTTTCATTTCGTGAATTTTAACACTGCCGCTATCGGGTGTTGTAACAAAACCGTTTTGTGCTGCTGTTTTTACCGAAAATAGATGCGCATTTGCATCTGGCTACCTTCAAAACAAACAAAAAAATGAAGATTTAAACACAATCTCTAAGGTGAAACAAAAAAAAAAATAATAATTTTTACGTCCATAGATGTATGTACATATGTGCAAATCCTACTTACCCGTTGTCCTGTTGTTGTTTAAATTTTGTTTGTTGCTCTATGTGCACTTGGCTGTAACTGAAGAGAAAAATAAAACAAAAAATAGGATTGAATTTTTAACTTACTTAAAACGCCTAAAAAAAGAAATAATTTAATGTCTGAATCTTTATATTACCTTGGCCGTATGCTTTCATTGTAACGCCTTGCTTTCCGAGACTTCTTAATTCAAGAAGAGTAAATTTTGTAAAGTTTTCAAAATGCAACCTGCTTGGCGTTATGTGCCTGGGCGCACACCTATCACAGAACCATTGGTCGGCTTAAATAAAACTGTTGTTTGATACATTTACAGAATATGTCATCAAACCAAAATTCTTTGAATTTGCTTTTTCTTTTATTTCTCGACGATCTAAAGACTTGTTTTGTGGACACTTAGCTGCCCAGTTCCTTACATTTGTTACACGGGAACTTTTCTTTGAACGTTCTAGCTTTTCAAATGTACTCTTTACCATGTTCATTAAGAGAGAAACCGTTTTATTCATCTGGGTTAATTCATCTCTCACATCAAGAGGATTCGCCATCAGCGAATCTATCTTTTGCTCAAGTGACTGCAATCGATCCTTGGGGCTTGTGATTTTTAACAGAGTTGTATCATAAAACTCACTCATAACTATCTTTTCTAAGACATAGTTGTGGATTTTAGAGCTAACTCTGTTTCTCCAGTCTTCTGATATGGGATGCCTCAGATAATCCGGTTCGACTATTTGCAATATGTTTTTTGTAGCCTCTTTACCGATGATACTTGGGAGAAACATTAGCCGTAACAAGCATTTTGGGTATACGAAAACCTTTCTATTCGGTGATGGCCTTGAATGCTTCAAGGTTCTGCGGAGCACTTGCTGTACGTGTACATACTTTCCTTATTTGGAGGGCCGCCATCAACTGCTCTTTTATCGTCTCATCCAGGTTGTCGCAATCATCCTCGTAACCCTCGAGTGGAAGCAACCATTTCTTATCGCTTTTGACTGTCTCAAGTAATTTTGACCTGTAGTTCTTCAATAAGTTTCCATGCCCGTATCTGTACATTAGTGCGTCTTGTGTCATCGTACGTAATTCCCCAGGACAAACATATTTCAAATACAAGTAGGTCTCTGCATGATCTAACTTTTTCTTCTTCACCCAATCGAGGAAATTTAATGTCTCTGATGCTATCCTTCGAGTGAGAAGCCCCCTGAGCTTGGTGGGGCCAGTTCAGATACCTTCGGTGAATGTGATCATGGTCATACCTGATCCTTCGAAAAGTTTGTAAGCGTATTCACAAACCTGGCAATATTTTTGTGTCTTCAATATCTCAAGTAAACTAGGCTTGACGATGTCTGGGATGAAACCATGGAAAGATGCTAATCTCGCTTGAGTAAAGTATCCAAACACCTCAAATTGATAAATAAATTCAAACAAAACAGTTCATCAAAATTTTTTGTACAAATTAAAATTAAAAATGAGCCTAATGAAGAAAACAAGTAAAAACGCTGGTGCATGTCGCAAATGCAAACCGGGTCCGGTCACCCGAAATCCTTATTTGAATTTTTGCAGAGAAAAACTGTTGCTCGTCGGGGGTGCAAATCATTCAAGATGCGGCCAAGGCCTGGAACAATCTGAGCCGAGAGGAAAAGACAAAATACATTGTTGAGGCCTTTTATGCTGTCAAAAGCAAGCGCATGTCAAAATCAAGAAACTTCAATCCAAATCGCCGAGCCGCCGGACAAATAGGGGACGAGTCTCAAAATCTACTATTCGGCGAAGGCGTATGCAAGTTTTCAAAAAACACTAGTATCCAATCTGTTTTTATTAAATGATCAAACTCATCAATTTTTTTTGTTAAAATGTATGCAGAAAATGTGGCAGAAATAAATTGAAACTATAAGTCTAAAGAAAAAATCAAAGTTCACCTTGATTAGTATTACTATTATAATCAAAATTACGTTTAGAATTAGAATTTTATCAGCGTCTTTTGTAAATACTAAATTGAGAACCAAACCAGACACTATCAATACCTTATGTATATGGGGAAATATTTTTTCAATTATTATTTTTCTTCTTGATTGTTGCTGTGGCAAAGTTTTCGAAATCCGTCTCAATGTTGTCCACGCTTCTCCCAATTTGTTCGACCTTTGCTGTTAGCACTTTAATTGGTTTACTGAGTCTATCGAGGTTGAAGCTTGTCACAGTTATTTGTTTCTTCAAGATGTTAAAGGTCTCTGTTTCGGTGTTGTCCAAAGTATTGATCTGGTTATAAATCTTCTCGGAGTCTTCTTTGTCTTCGTTAATTTTAAAACAGAGGAGAGTTGTTTCCACCCAGTTCAACTCTGGTAAGTGTGAATGATTATTGTTATTTCCATGTAATCAATCAAGTCTTTCTTTTGTGACCAAGCTCTGAATTTCGCTCTGCAGACTGCAGTATAATAAATCTAGGCAAAGGAAGCTCTCGTAATTGGGAAGCAAGATGCTTACCGAACTGGTCATACTGGTCTTCTTTCTCAGTAGCTAGCTCTGCTGTCTGTTGCAGTTGTTGAACAGTGTTTTGAAATCTAGTAGGGGGCTGCTTCCTACATTTGAACGATTTTGTTCCATGTGGTGGTAAAGTGGTGTTTGCTGAGCTTTTCTTGTTCCTTGTGTGACCTGTGCCTAATTCTGCCTGGGTTGCAACGAAAATAAAAATGAATGAAAGGATGTCCATTATTTTTCCTTTGGAAGCTTCGTGTTTCCGGACTGCTGCCTGGTGATACTGCTTCTACTTGTTGAGGTGCACTGTCTTCTATCTTGTAGAATAGTTGGCTTATTTGGCTGGAACGACTTAGTACTGATCTTACATTATTTGTTTAAATCTTTATTTATGCTGAAGGGATCCCGCTTGAGCCCCCATTTAAAAATATACTAGTCGATTTATAAAAAAAATCTTTATTTCAAACTTTAAGAAAACACAAAAAGAACCGCGTGGTCGCAGAATTATAGGCAAGAACTGAAGTACAGTAGAAGATTGTACTCTGGCTTTATATACTGTGTACCTGGAGTGTAGTGGCAGCTTCTTTCCTTATCGGTGCAGTGTTGGTATAAAAGGGATGAACAATGAAGATCTCGTTCCCGGACATGATGGTCATTGTGTACCGTTTGTTGATACAGCGGATCCTTTATCAAGTATCTGCTTGAGTCAGTGGTTTTTACGTCCAATATGTTGGCAGACGTAAATGGACGTCTGCATTGGTCGACATTAATCGACGCCGTGGTCATGTACGGCTTTGATGAACCCGAGAGGGGTGCAACGGTTCCACACTTGGCAGCGGCTTCGGCTGCGCTGGGCGCAGAACACATTGTTGGGTTCGTGGCGAGCATGGCGGCTGACGTATCGGCTGCTAGTGGCCGTGGATGCTCATGTTCGGTTTCGGAGACGATTTCTATGTCGACGGAATTAGGTTTGCTTGCTATTTCGTCGACGGTTAGTCTCGCAACAGGGGAAGTTAAAGAAGGACTAGTGAATCTCTTACCTTGGCAGTTTATGCATTGATATGGCCTGTCCTGAATACTGTGGCTTACCCCAGCGCACATCAGGTGGTTCCACCCATCACACCTGTCGCACTGGACCATATCGTCAGCCGAGTCAGGCTGATCACAGTGTCGGCAGTTAAACAGTTCATCGTCAGCAGGATCTGGTGTTGCACTTGATGGCTTCCTTGAGCTGACATTCCTACTCCTTTTAGGCGGCATAAGTTTTGTAATATTGTCGCGACTATTTGGTCGCGACCCTTAGACTATTCTGTTAACACCACAAAACAACACAGCGGTGTTTGATGTATTTGAGTGGAGTTACAAAACCTTTATTAATGATATAATACTATAAATACATGTACATATAATATGATTTATTGACTTACTTAGTCTTAGGATATATATATTCGCTTATGGTTTCTTACGTTTATCGTCTTCTGTGGTTAGGTTTTAAAAGGAAAGGCGGAAAATGCTTTCACTCCGAAGTGAAGTTTGCGGCTGTGACACATTGGTGCGAAGTTAGCTGCGATGTTGTTAGTTGCTGGCCCCATCTATCGGCCGGTGGAGCTATCTATATGATGGGGTGTGTTAAAGTGTTTTCCGTGTAAAGAATGCGAAGCGACCGACTTCATTGAATGTTTTCCAAAGACTCCACTTGTCGTGTCATTTAGGTGACCGCAAGCCCAAACATTCGCACTGGATAATCGTCGGCACGTTAAAAGAGTCAGCACAATTCAACTATTGTATGATTGCACTTTGATTGACCCAAAACAACATCCGTAATATGATATCGAATTGACAATCAAAGAGTACAACACAATTGAAGTGTGCTGAGTTCAACGCACGACGACTTCCTCTGGAAGGTAAAAATGGTTTTTCAATGTAAGAAAATCGATTGCTCTCAATTTTAATTGCGATGGGGAACTGTACGCTCCAGACATAGTCATCTTCCTGTAGTCGTTGATGATCTGGGGAGATTGAAGGGGTATATGTCTCGTCGGCTAGATACAATTGACAGTCATAAAACATTGAGTGAGTGCGAGCGATGCAGTTGTTTAGCCCAAATAGATTGTCAAAATCTCTGAACATTCCTATCGTCTCCTCTTCTCTCATATGGGAGTTCCACTTCTCAAAATCTGAGTTATGGATAGTCGAATACTCAGAGATTTTTTCATCCAGTCTTTGGGATTTTCCTAGGTTTTTCGTGTTTTGATGTATACGGGTCATCAGTGTGGAAGAATCAAAGGTCATAGTTATCTCTGAAAAATAAGGGAGGATGAATTCAGCTATTAATGCCTCCGTGATTACTACATAAAGTCGTTTTTCTAGCGGAAGCATCCCAAATAGTCGTGTAAAGATCTTAATCTCGCGTTCTTTTGGGTGAACCCCCATCACTTTTTCATCAGGAGAAAATCCAAATTGATCTATTTTGTTGAGGAACGCAGTTGGGTCGTTTAATTCTGACTGGAGCCATTTAATAATGACAGATCTCTGGTGCGCTGGGCCGATAGAATCTGATGTTTCTATATTAAATTTCAAATCAGAAAATCCGTGTGACGTAGCCTTGTCCGCGATCATTTCTGACAGCTCAAACTTGTCGGGTATGTTGAAAGTTTTCTCGAATTTAATCAGCCCCCAATCGTCCAGCTTGTAATTGGGGTGAGTTAAGGAAATATCTAGGCCTTTTTCTAGTCGGGTTAGTAAGTATGAGTTTGATATGTTTTCTGGAATGGTGAGCTCAGGCCATTCCTTATTTTTCAGGTAATATGATGTTGAGAAGTACTCACGCCATTTCAATTGGATGAGCCGACACAATTGGTAATTTATAGCTTTTGGTCTGCAAGCGATCGATTTCAATTTCTTGATGCCTTCTGCTGCATTTATGGTGGGGTGCCCCCATATTCTATACAACCCGAACATCTGCATCAGTACGTGTGGATTTTTCTCTTGGTTCATCATGTTTTCAAAATATATTTTGAGGTAGTTCTTCATGAAATTCTCTTTATCAGGTCCTTGAGATGTTATAAATCCGTTCCTCATCTTTGTATAGAAAAGCATATTATCAATAACAGGGTCATTCTCCAATTTTAAGATCATTCCAGTTACCAGTGATATGGAAGAGTAGGCGTTATTTTTGAAGATTTTCAAAAGCGTATCACCGAAATGAAATACATTTATCAGCTGAGAGTGACTAGGAAAATTGTCTTTATCAAAGATTTTAGCCATAGCTGCAGATAAGAGACAGATGTATCGTTGTGATATTAAGTCTGTCAACAGTAAGTAATGATCTCGAGACGCTAGATACTCCTTTGAACCATTTTTTAAATAAAACCAATTCTTATTTATTATCAAAACAAATTTTGAAAATTCGGTCCTGAATGTCCTACTGTGAGGTGATATGTTCCATCTTGTCCAGGTTTCTAAGTCATTTCTGATAGAGATTTAGATTTTTAGATTTAGATTTAAAAAGTCCTCGCAAGTGTCGCAGTATGGCGTTCTTTTACGAATATTACAATCAACATAGCTGTGATTTTGCTTACCACAGAATCCACAGGTTTTAATGGGATTTGCAGACCTTGTTGACTGTCTATTGCTGGAGTGGGGAGGGTCTTGAAAATTCTGGATGTATTGAGGTGTTTCATTATGTGTGATGTGTGAAGGATGTTGAACTGCAAATATTTCTCTTTAAAAAATTAATTTTTATTGTTATTATGAAAGAAAATAAGAATTTTTACTAAGCAATTCATTGTAGCGATAAAAAACAAAACATAAAACGTATTTAACTTCATAAAAAAACTTAATAACAAGCACAAATAACAAAACATAAAATGTATTTCACTTTTTAAAAAACAAACATAAGGCTTAGGTAATATCGAGTAGGCAACGACTAGCATTCAATCAAAAAAAGATTTAAGTTCTGGAACTTCGAATGTACCCCTCTTAGAAACTTGTTTAGGTGGCATAATAGAGCCTAGAACTTCCGACCACGAATAGTTCAGCTCATCCTTTACTTTTGGCCATTTCCAAAACTTCAATGACTTCTGCATTGAGTTTATTTTTACGTTATTGTCATCAAATGAGACAATTTTACCTGGATACAATTGCCCTTCATAGGAAAATACGACAAATTGTCCCACTCCTCGAACGATTTAATTAAAACATATATCGTGTTGCGATATCTTACCCTCCAAAAAATTTACGAATTGGTTTTCCCTGATTTCTTCGTTTTCCAGTTCATTAAAGTTTATATCATCTGAAGAGTTGTCATCAAAAACCATATCCGTTGTTTGGCGAGATGTACTTGGCTGATCCTGTCTGTATTCGAGGGCAGACGTGTCATTCCCTGAATTTTCTTCATCAGCCATTGTCTCCTGGAGACAAACACTTTTTCCAGCTGGAATATTTATTTTCTTGCGTCTTTTTACTACAATTTTAGTACACTCTTGCTATTGCCGCAGTTTAGCGGCAGCAGAAACTTTTTTGAACAACTCTCTTTTGGTTCAACTCGTAGAGAGTTTCAAAATCCTTTATTGGTAAGAAGTTAATAATTAAATATACAATTCAATTACATATTACTAAATTTAGATGCTTACAATAGTTTCTTAGTTCAATGTCTTTTCTATGTATGTCTATCTTTTCACGTTCGCATTAAAAAGGCTAAAGAAAGAAATGGCGGAAGGCCGGAAGCATGTGTCTACAATTTAATTTAGTTAAAGAACAAGAGAAGTGAAGTTAGGTTTAGTTAAAGAACAAGTGAAGTTTGGTTTAGTTCGAGAAGCAAACTTTACAAATTTTTCTTAGGGTGCAATTACATTTGTTTTGGCGTTTTTATTGCTCGATGAGCAATTAACACTTGCCTTTTTTCATATAATGCGTTAAGGAATTCAGAACGCACTAAATTTTCATCGCAGGACTTTTTTAATTTTGATTTTAACAAATAAAAGTTTACGACTATCTTGATTCAAGTAAATTATATTTCAAAGAAAAATTATTTTACAAACAACAAAATGTCGTAGCCTACTAATATATACTTTGCAATCACAAAGTTGTTTATATACAAAGTATATTATTTGATTTTATAATTCAACATAAATGCGAAGAAAGGTTGTCGCAAATAATTACTTTTTTTCCTTCAAGCTTTCTAAGCATAGGAATCATTTGATATTCCAGCCAGTCTGTAAATATGTTTGCATCGAACCATCCAGACGCACTTACATTATATCGACAGCCTGTGGGACCGTTTTCGATCCACGTTGTTCACATTTTCGTAGCTCGATAAACAACATAAGGCGGCATCAGCTTTCCAGCAGCGTTACCGGAACATTACAGACACTGATGTCTTTGAAGCATTTCTAATTAATTCCGGATATTTGCTCCCTTTCTTAACCAAAACTTTTTTCCCAGGGTCATCTGTTAAGTTGGTTTCATCAAAGTTCCATATGTTAGTAGGGGGGACGTCTTTAAGCTCTTGTGCTAAATTTTCGAAAAAAATCCTAAGCATAGGCTCATCAATTTCTGCTCGTATGCGTTTAACATTTTCTGCAAACCGTGCCGATAAGACGATGATGGCTTGCTATGAAAGCATTTGCCCAATCAACTTCCGGGATGTTATTTTGAAATATTTTTACATGTCTTCCACACCGATTTAAATAATTTTTTAATATATGTCGTAGTTCTCCGATATTTATTGGAAATCTGAACTCCTCTCCCAAGGAGATCAAGCATTCGACAAAACTTTGTTCTTCTTCTGGAATAAAAACATTGGGACGATGGTTTAGTTGGTTTAACTACTCGAATATTCAGCGCGTACAGCTCATTTTGAAGATATCCAGTAATAATAATCAACTGACCACTTTTCATTTCGTGAATTTTAACACTGCCGCTATCGGGTGTTGTAACAAAACCGTTTTGTGCTGCTGTTTTTACCGAAAATAGATGCGCATTTGCATCTGGCTACCTTCAAAACAAACAAAAAAATGAAGATTTAAACACAATCTCTAAGGTGAAACAAAAAAAAAAATAATAATTTTTACGTCCATAGATGTATGTACATATGTGCAAATCCTACTTACCCGTTGTCCTGTTGTTGTTTAAATTTTGTTTGTTGCTCTATGTGCACTTGGCTGTAACTGAAGAGAAAAATAAAACAAAAAATAGGATTGAATTTTTAACTTACTTAAAACGCCTAAAAAAAGAAATAATTTAATGTCTGAATCTTTATATTACCTTGGCCGTATGCTTTCATTGTAACGCCTTGCTTTCCGAGACTTCTTAATTCAAGAAGAGTAAATTTTGTAAAGTTTTCAAAATGCAACCTGCTTGGCGTTATGTGCCTGGGCGCACACCTATCACAGAACCATTGGTCGGCTTAAATAAAACTGTTGTTTGATACATTTACAGAATATGTCATCAAACCAAAATTCTTTGAATTTGCTTTTTCTTTTATTTCTCGACGATCTAAAGACTTGTTTTGTGGACACTTAGCTGCCCAGTTCCTTACATTTGTTACACGGGAACTTTTCTTTGAACGTTCTAGCTTTTCAAATGTACTCTTTACCATGTTCATTAAGAGAGAAACCGTTTTATTCATCTGGGTTAATTCATCTCTCACATCAAGAGGATTCGCCATCAGCGAATCTATCTTTTGCTCAAGTGACTGCAATCGATCCTTGGGGCTTGTGATTTTTAACAGAGTTGTATCATAAAACTCACTCATAACTATCTTTTCTAAGACATAGTTGTGGATTTTAGAGCTAACTCTGTTTCTCCAGTCTTCTGATATGGGATGCCTCAGATAATCCGGTTCGACTATTTGCAATATGTTTTTTGTAGCCTCTTTACCGATGATACTTGGGAGAAACATTAGCCGTAACAAGCATTTTGGGTATACGAAAACCTTTCTATTCGGTGATGGCCTTGAATGCTTCAAGGTTCTGCGGAGCACTTGCTGTACGTGTACATACTTTCCTTATTTGGAGGGCCGCCATCAACTGCTCTTTTATCGTCTCATCCAGGTTGTCGCAATCATCCTCGTAACCCTCGAGTGGAAGCAACCATTTCTTATCGCTTTTGACTGTCTCAAGTAATTTTGACCTGTAGTTCTTCAATAAGTTTCCATGCCCGTATCTGTACATTAGTGCGTCTTGTGTCATCGTACGTAATTCCCCAGGACAAACATATTTCAAATACAAGTAGGTCTCTGCATGATCTAACTTTTTCTTCTTCACCCAATCGAGGAAATTTAATGTCTCTGATGCTATCCTTCGAGTGAGAAGCCCCCTGAGCTTGGTGGGGCCAGTTCAGATACCTTCGGTGAATGTGATCATGGTCATACCTGATCCTTCGAAAAGTTTGTAAGCGTATTCACAAACCTGGCAATATTTTTGTGTCTTCAATATCTCAAGTAAACTAGGCTTGACGATGTCTGGGATGAAACCATGGAAAGATGCTAATCTCGCTTGAGTAAAGTATCCAAACACCTCAAATTGATAAATAAATTCAAACAAAACAGTTCATCAAAATTTTTTGTACAAATTAAAATTAAAAATGAGCCTAATGAAGAAAACAAGTAAAAACGCTGGTGCATGTCGCAAATGCAAACCGGGTCCGGTCACCCGAAATCCTTATTTGAATTTTTGCAGAGAAAAACTGTTGCTCGTCGGGGGTGCAAATCATTCAAGATGCGGCCAAGGCCTGGAACAATCTGAGCCGAGAGGAAAAGACAAAATACATTGTTGAGGCCTTTTATGCTGTCAAAAGCAAGCGCATGTCAAAATCAAGAAACTTCAATCCAAATCGCCGAGCCGCCGGACAAATAGGGGACGAGTCTCAAAATCTACTATTCGGCGAAGGCGTATGCAAGTTTTCAAAAAACACTAGTATCCAATCTGTTTTTATTAAATGATCAAACTCATCAATTTTTTTTGTTAAAATGTATGCAGAAAATGTGGCAGAAATAAATTGAAACTATAAGTCTAAAGAAAAAATCAAAGTTCACCTTGATTAGTATTACTATTATAATCAAAATTACGTTTAGAATTAGAATTTTATCAGCGTCTTTTGTAAATACTAAATTGAGAACCAAACCAGACACTATCAATACCTTATGTATATGGGGAAATATTTTTTCAATTATTATTTTTCTTCTTGATTGTTGCTGTGGCAAAGTTTTCGAAATCCGTCTCAATGTTGTCCACGCTTCTCCCAATTTGTTCGACCTTTGCTGTTAGCACTTTAATTGGTTTACTGAGTCTATCGAGGTTGAAGCTTGTCACAGTTATTTGTTTCTTCAAGATGTTAAAGGTCTCTGTTTCGGTGTTGTCCAAAGTATTGATCTGGTTATAAATCTTCTCGGAGTCTTCTTTGTCTTCGTTAATTTTAAAACAGAGGAGAGTTGTTTCCACCCAGTTCAACTCTGGTAAGTGTGAATGATTATTGTTATTTCCATGTAATCAATCAAGTCTTTCTTTTGTGACCAAGCTCTGAATTTCGCTCTGCAGACTGCAGTATAATAAATCTAGGCAAAGGAAGCTCTCGTAATTGGGAAGCAAGATGCTTACCGAACTGGTCATACTGGTCTTCTTTCTCAGTAGCTAGCTCTGCTGTCTGTTGCAGTTGTTGAACAGTGTTTTGAAATCTAGTAGGGGGCTGCTTCCTACATTTGAACGATTTTGTTCCATGTGGTGGTAAAGTGGTGTTTGCTGAGCTTTTCTTGTTCCTTGTGTGACCTGTGCCTAATTCTGCCTGGGTTGCAACGAAAATAAAAATGAATGAAAGGATGTCCATTATTTTTCCTTTGGAAGCTTCGTGTTTCCGGACTGCTGCCTGGTGATACTGCTTCTACTTGTTGAGGTGCACTGTCTTCTATCTTGTAGAATAGTTGGCTTATTTGGCTGGAACGACTTAGTACTGATCTTACATTATTTGTTTAAATCTTTATTTATGCTGAAGGGATCCCGCTTGAGCCCCCATTTAAAAATATACTAGTCGATTTATAAAAAAAATCTTTATTTCAAACTTTAAGAAAACACAAAAAGAACCGCGTGGTCGCAGAATTATAGGCAAGAACTGAAGTACAGTAGAAGATTGTACTCTGGCTTTATATACTGTGTACCTGGAGTGTAGTGGCAGCTTCTTTCCTTATCGGTGCAGTGTTGGTATAAAAGGGATGAACAATGAAGATCTCGTTCCCGGACATGATGGTCATTGTGTACCGTTTGTTGATACAGCGGATCCTTTATCAAGTATCTGCTTGAGTCAGTGGTTTTTACGTCCAATATGTTGGCAGACGTAAATGGACGTCTGCATTGGTCGACATTAATCGACGCCGTGGTCATGTACGGCTTTGATGAACCCGAGAGGGGTGCAACGGTTCCACACTTGGCAGCGGCTTCGGCTGCGCTGGGCGCAGAACACATTGTTGGGTTCGTGGCGAGCATGGCGGCTGACGTATCGGCTGCTAGTGGCCGTGGATGCTCATGTTCGGTTTCGGAGACGATTTCTATGTCGACGGAATTAGGTTTGCTTGCTATTTCGTCGACGGTTAGTCTCGCAACAGGGGAAGTTAAAGAAGGACTAGTGAATCTCTTACCTTGGCAGTTTATGCATTGATATGGCCTGTCCTGAATACTGTGGCTTACCCCAGCGCACATCAGGTGGTTCCACCCATCACACCTGTCGCACTGGACCATATCGTCAGCCGAGTCAGGCTGATCACAGTGTCGGCAGTTAAACAGTTCATCGTCAGCAGGATCTGGTGTTGCACTTGATGGCTTCCTTGAGCTGACATTCCTACTCCTTTTAGGCGGCATAAGTTTTGTAATATTGTCGCGACTATTTGGTCGCGACCCTTAGACTATTCTGTTAACACCACAAAACAACACAGCGGTGTTTGATGTATTTGAGTGGAGTTACAAAACCTTTATTAATGATATAATACTATAAATACATGTACATATAATATGATTTATTGACTTACTTAGTCTTAGGATATATATATTCGCTTATGGTTTCTTACGTTTATCGTCTTCTGTGGTTAGGTTTTAAAAGGAAAGGCGGAAAATGCTTTCACTCCGAAGTGAAGTTTGCGGCTGTGACACATTGGTGCGAAGTTAGCTGCGATGTTGTTAGTTGCTGGCCCCATCTATCGGCCGGTGGAGCTATCTATATGATGGGGTGTGTTAAAGTGTTTTCCGTGTAAAGAATGCGAAGCGACCGACTTCATTGAATGTTTTCCAAAGACTCCACTTGTCGTGTCATTTAGGTGACCGCAAGCCCAAACATTCGCACTGGATAATCGTCGGCACGTTAAAAGAGTCAGCACAATTCAACTATTGTATGATTGCACTTTGATTGACCCAAAACAACATCCGTAATATGATATCGAATTGACAATCAAAGAGTACAACACAATTGAAGTGTGCTGAGTTCAACGCACGACGACTTCCTCTGGAAGGTAAAAATGGTTTTTCAATGTAAGAAAATCGATTGCTCTCAATTTTAATTGCGATGGGGAACTGTACGCTCCAGACATAGTCATCTTCCTGTAGTCGTTGATGATCTGGGGAGATTGAAGGGGTATATGTCTCGTCGGCTAGATACAATTGACAGTCATAAAACATTGAGTGAGTGCGAGCGATGCAGTTGTTTAGCCCAAATAGATTGTCAAAATCTCTGAACATTCCTATCGTCTCCTCTTCTCTCATATGGGAGTTCCACTTCTCAAAATCTGAGTTATGGATAGTCGAATACTCAGAGATTTTTTCATCCAGTCTTTGGGATTTTCCTAGGTTTTTCGTGTTTTGATGTATACGGGTCATCAGTGTGGAAGAATCAAAGGTCATAGTTATCTCTGAAAAATAAGGGAGGATGAATTCAGCTATTAATGCCTCCGTGATTACTACATAAAGTCGTTTTTCTAGCGGAAGCATCCCAAATAGTCGTGTAAAGATCTTAATCTCGCGTTCTTTTGGGTGAACCCCCATCACTTTTTCATCAGGAGAAAATCCAAATTGATCTATTTTGTTGAGGAACGCAGTTGGGTCGTTTAATTCTGACTGGAGCCATTTAATAATGACAGATCTCTGGTGCGCTGGGCCGATAGAATCTGATGTTTCTATATTAAATTTCAAATCAGAAAATCCGTGTGACGTAGCCTTGTCCGCGATCATTTCTGACAGCTCAAACTTGTCGGGTATGTTGAAAGTTTTCTCGAATTTAATCAGCCCCCAATCGTCCAGCTTGTAATTGGGGTGAGTTAAGGAAATATCTAGGCCTTTTTCTAGTCGGGTTAGTAAGTATGAGTTTGATATGTTTTCTGGAATGGTGAGCTCAGGCCATTCCTTATTTTTCAGGTAATATGATGTTGAGAAGTACTCACGCCATTTCAATTGGATGAGCCGACACAATTGGTAATTTATAGCTTTTGGTCTGCAAGCGATCGATTTCAATTTCTTGATGCCTTCTGCTGCATTTATGGTGGGGTGCCCCCATATTCTATACAACCCGAACATCTGCATCAGTACGTGTGGATTTTTCTCTTGGTTCATCATGTTTTCAAAATATATTTTGAGGTAGTTCTTCATGAAATTCTCTTTATCAGGTCCTTGAGATGTTATAAATCCGTTCCTCATCTTTGTATAGAAAAGCATATTATCAATAACAGGGTCATTCTCCAATTTTAAGATCATTCCAGTTACCAGTGATATGGAAGAGTAGGCGTTATTTTTGAAGATTTTCAAAAGCGTATCACCGAAATGAAATACATTTATCAGCTGAGAGTGACTAGGAAAATTGTCTTTATCAAAGATTTTAGCCATAGCTGCAGATAAGAGACAGATGTATCGTTGTGATATTAAGTCTGTCAACAGTAAGTAATGATCTCGAGACGCTAGATACTCCTTTGAACCATTTTTTAAATAAAACCAATTCTTATTTATTATCAAAACAAATTTTGAAAATTCGGTCCTGAATGTCCTACTGTGAGGTGATATGTTCCATCTTGTCCAGGTTTCTAAGTCATTTCTGATAGAGATTTAGATTTTTAGATTTAGATTTAAAAAGTCCTCGCAAGTGTCGCAGTATGGCGTTCTTTTACGAATATTACAATCAACATAGCTGTGATTTTGCTTACCACAGAATCCACAGGTTTTAATGGGATTTGCAGACCTTGTTGACTGTCTATTGCTGGAGTGGGGAGGGTCTTGAAAATTCTGGATGTATTGAGGTGTTTCATTATGTGTGATGTGTGAAGGATGTTGAACTGCAAATATTTCTCTTTAAAAAATTAATTTTTATTGTTATTATGAAAGAAAATAAGAATTTTTACTAAGCAATTCATTGTAGCGATAAAAAACAAAACATAAAACGTATTTAACTTCATAAAAAAACTTAATAACAAGCACAAATAACAAAACATAAAATGTATTTCACTTTTTAAAAAACAAACATAAGGCTTAGGTAATATCGAGTAGGCAACGACTAGCATTCAATCAAAAAAAGATTTAAGTTCTGGAACTTCGAATGTACCCCTCTTAGAAACTTGTTTAGGTGGCATAATAGAGCCTAGAACTTCCGACCACGAATAGTTCAGCTCATCCTTTACTTTTGGCCATTTCCAAAACTTCAATGACTTCTGCATTGAGTTTATTTTTACGTTATTGTCATCAAATGAGACAATTTTACCTGGATACAATTGCCCTTCATAGGAAAATACGACAAATTGTCCCACTCCTCGAACGATTTAATTAAAACATATATCGTGTTGCGATATCTTACCCTCCAAAAAATTTACGAATTGGTTTTCCCTGATTTCTTCGTTTTCCAGTTCATTAAAGTTTATATCATCTGAAGAGTTGTCATCAAAAACCATATCCGTTGTTTGGCGAGATGTACTTGGCTGATCCTGTCTGTATTCGAGGGCAGACGTGTCATTCCCTGAATTTTCTTCATCAGCCATTGTCTCCTGGAGACAAACACTTTTTCCAGCTGGAATATTTATTTTCTTGCGTCTTTTTACTACAATTTTAGTACACTCTTGCTATTGCCGCAGTTTAGCGGCAGCAGAAACTTTTTTGAACAACTCTCTTTTGGTTCAACTCGTAGAGAGTTTCAAAATCCTTTATTGGTAAGAAGTTAATAATTAAATATACAATTCAATTACATATTACTAAATTTAGATGCTTACAATAGTTTCTTAGTTCAATGTCTTTTCTATGTATGTCTATCTTTTCACGTTCGCATTAAAAAGGCTAAAGAAAGAAATGGCGGAAGGCCGGAAGCATGTGTCTACAATTTAATTTAGTTAAAGAACAAGAGAAGTGAAGTTAGGTTTAGTTAAAGAACAAGTGAAGTTTGGTTTAGTTCGAGAAGCAAACTTTACAAATTTTTCTTAGGGTGCAATTACATTTGTTTTGGCGTTTTTATTGCTCGATGAGCAATTAACACTTGCCTTTTTTCATATAATGCGTTAAGGAATTCAGAACGCACTAAATTTTCATCGCAGGACTTTTTTAATTTTGATTTTAACAAATAAAAGTTTACGACTATCTTGATTCAAGTAAATTATATTTCAAAGAAAAATTATTTTACAAACAACAAAATGTCGTAGCCTACTAATATATACTTTGCAATCACAAAGTTGTTTATATACAAAGTATATTATTTGATTTTATAATTCAACATAAATGCGAAGAAAGGTTGTCGCAAATAATTACTTTTTTTCCTTCAAGCTTTCTAAGCATAGGAATCATTTGATATTCCAGCCAGTCTGTAAATATGTTTGCATCGAACCATCCAGACGCACTTACATTATATCGACAGCCTGTGGGACCGTTTTCGATCCACGTTGTTCACATTTTCGTAGCTCGATAAACAACATAAGGCGGCATCAGCTTTCCAGCAGCGTTACCGGAACATTACAGACACTGATGTCTTTGAAGCATTTCTAATTAATTCCGGATATTTGCTCCCTTTCTTAACCAAAACTTTTTTCCCAGGGTCATCTGTTAAGTTGGTTTCATCAAAGTTCCATATGTTAGTAGGGGGGACGTCTTTAAGCTCTTGTGCTAAATTTTCGAAAAAAATCCTAAGCATAGGCTCATCAATTTCTGCTCGTATGCGTTTAACATTTTCTGCAAACCGTGCCGATAAGACGATGATGGCTTGCTATGAAAGCATTTGCCCAATCAACTTCCGGGATGTTATTTTGAAATATTTTTACATGTCTTCCACACCGATTTAAATAATTTTTTAATATATGTCGTAGTTCTCCGATATTTATTGGAAATCTGAACTCCTCTCCCAAGGAGATCAAGCATTCGACAAAACTTTGTTCTTCTTCTGGAATAAAAACATTGGGACGATGGTTTAGTTGGTTTAACTACTCGAATATTCAGCGCGTACAGCTCATTTTGAAGATATCCAGTAATAATAATCAACTGACCACTTTTCATTTCGTGAATTTTAACACTGCCGCTATCGGGTGTTGTAACAAAACCGTTTTGTGCTGCTGTTTTTACCGAAAATAGATGCGCATTTGCATCTGGCTACCTTCAAAACAAACAAAAAAATGAAGATTTAAACACAATCTCTAAGGTGAAACAAAAAAAAAAATAATAATTTTTACGTCCATAGATGTATGTACATATGTGCAAATCCTACTTACCCGTTGTCCTGTTGTTGTTTAAATTTTGTTTGTTGCTCTATGTGCACTTGGCTGTAACTGAAGAGAAAAATAAAACAAAAAATAGGATTGAATTTTTAACTTACTTAAAACGCCTAAAAAAAGAAATAATTTAATGTCTGAATCTTTATATTACCTTGGCCGTATGCTTTCATTGTAACGCCTTGCTTTCCGAGACTTCTTAATTCAAGAAGAGTAAATTTTGTAAAGTTTTCAAAATGCAACCTGCTTGGCGTTATGTGCCTGGGCGCACACCTATCACAGAACCATTGGTCGGCTTAAATAAAACTGTTGTTTGATACATTTACAGAATATGTCATCAAACCAAAATTCTTTGAATTTGCTTTTTCTTTTATTTCTCGACGATCTAAAGACTTGTTTTGTGGACACTTAGCTGCCCAGTTCCTTACATTTGTTACACGGGAACTTTTCTTTGAACGTTCTAGCTTTTCAAATGTACTCTTTACCATGTTCATTAAGAGAGAAACCGTTTTATTCATCTGGGTTAATTCATCTCTCACATCAAGAGGATTCGCCATCAGCGAATCTATCTTTTGCTCAAGTGACTGCAATCGATCCTTGGGGCTTGTGATTTTTAACAGAGTTGTATCATAAAACTCACTCATAACTATCTTTTCTAAGACATAGTTGTGGATTTTAGAGCTAACTCTGTTTCTCCAGTCTTCTGATATGGGATGCCTCAGATAATCCGGTTCGACTATTTGCAATATGTTTTTTGTAGCCTCTTTACCGATGATACTTGGGAGAAACATTAGCCGTAACAAGCATTTTGGGTATACGAAAACCTTTCTATTCGGTGATGGCCTTGAATGCTTCAAGGTTCTGCGGAGCACTTGCTGTACGTGTACATACTTTCCTTATTTGGAGGGCCGCCATCAACTGCTCTTTTATCGTCTCATCCAGGTTGTCGCAATCATCCTCGTAACCCTCGAGTGGAAGCAACCATTTCTTATCGCTTTTGACTGTCTCAAGTAATTTTGACCTGTAGTTCTTCAATAAGTTTCCATGCCCGTATCTGTACATTAGTGCGTCTTGTGTCATCGTACGTAATTCCCCAGGACAAACATATTTCAAATACAAGTAGGTCTCTGCATGATCTAACTTTTTCTTCTTCACCCAATCGAGGAAATTTAATGTCTCTGATGCTATCCTTCGAGTGAGAAGCCCCCTGAGCTTGGTGGGGCCAGTTCAGATACCTTCGGTGAATGTGATCATGGTCATACCTGATCCTTCGAAAAGTTTGTAAGCGTATTCACAAACCTGGCAATATTTTTGTGTCTTCAATATCTCAAGTAAACTAGGCTTGACGATGTCTGGGATGAAACCATGGAAAGATGCTAATCTCGCTTGAGTAAAGTATCCAAACACCTCAAATTGATAAATAAATTCAAACAAAACAGTTCATCAAAATTTTTTGTACAAATTAAAATTAAAAATGAGCCTAATGAAGAAAACAAGTAAAAACGCTGGTGCATGTCGCAAATGCAAACCGGGTCCGGTCACCCGAAATCCTTATTTGAATTTTTGCAGAGAAAAACTGTTGCTCGTCGGGGGTGCAAATCATTCAAGATGCGGCCAAGGCCTGGAACAATCTGAGCCGAGAGGAAAAGACAAAATACATTGTTGAGGCCTTTTATGCTGTCAAAAGCAAGCGCATGTCAAAATCAAGAAACTTCAATCCAAATCGCCGAGCCGCCGGACAAATAGGGGACGAGTCTCAAAATCTACTATTCGGCGAAGGCGTATGCAAGTTTTCAAAAAACACTAGTATCCAATCTGTTTTTATTAAATGATCAAACTCATCAATTTTTTTTGTTAAAATGTATGCAGAAAATGTGGCAGAAATAAATTGAAACTATAAGTCTAAAGAAAAAATCAAAGTTCACCTTGATTAGTATTACTATTATAATCAAAATTACGTTTAGAATTAGAATTTTATCAGCGTCTTTTGTAAATACTAAATTGAGAACCAAACCAGACACTATCAATACCTTATGTATATGGGGAAATATTTTTTCAATTATTATTTTTCTTCTTGATTGTTGCTGTGGCAAAGTTTTCGAAATCCGTCTCAATGTTGTCCACGCTTCTCCCAATTTGTTCGACCTTTGCTGTTAGCACTTTAATTGGTTTACTGAGTCTATCGAGGTTGAAGCTTGTCACAGTTATTTGTTTCTTCAAGATGTTAAAGGTCTCTGTTTCGGTGTTGTCCAAAGTATTGATCTGGTTATAAATCTTCTCGGAGTCTTCTTTGTCTTCGTTAATTTTAAAACAGAGGAGAGTTGTTTCCACCCAGTTCAACTCTGGTAAGTGTGAATGATTATTGTTATTTCCATGTAATCAATCAAGTCTTTCTTTTGTGACCAAGCTCTGAATTTCGCTCTGCAGACTGCAGTATAATAAATCTAGGCAAAGGAAGCTCTCGTAATTGGGAAGCAAGATGCTTACCGAACTGGTCATACTGGTCTTCTTTCTCAGTAGCTAGCTCTGCTGTCTGTTGCAGTTGTTGAACAGTGTTTTGAAATCTAGTAGGGGGCTGCTTCCTACATTTGAACGATTTTGTTCCATGTGGTGGTAAAGTGGTGTTTGCTGAGCTTTTCTTGTTCCTTGTGTGACCTGTGCCTAATTCTGCCTGGGTTGCAACGAAAATAAAAATGAATGAAAGGATGTCCATTATTTTTCCTTTGGAAGCTTCGTGTTTCCGGACTGCTGCCTGGTGATACTGCTTCTACTTGTTGAGGTGCACTGTCTTCTATCTTGTAGAATAGTTGGCTTATTTGGCTGGAACGACTTAGTACTGATCTTACATTATTTGTTTAAATCTTTATTTATGCTGAAGGGATCCCGCTTGAGCCCCCATTTAAAAATATACTAGTCGATTTATAAAAAAAATCTTTATTTCAAACTTTAAGAAAACACAAAAAGAACCGCGTGGTCGCAGAATTATAGGCAAGAACTGAAGTACAGTAGAAGATTGTACTCTGGCTTTATATACTGTGTACCTGGAGTGTAGTGGCAGCTTCTTTCCTTATCGGTGCAGTGTTGGTATAAAAGGGATGAACAATGAAGATCTCGTTCCCGGACATGATGGTCATTGTGTACCGTTTGTTGATACAGCGGATCCTTTATCAAGTATCTGCTTGAGTCAGTGGTTTTTACGTCCAATATGTTGGCAGACGTAAATGGACGTCTGCATTGGTCGACATTAATCGACGCCGTGGTCATGTACGGCTTTGATGAACCCGAGAGGGGTGCAACGGTTCCACACTTGGCAGCGGCTTCGGCTGCGCTGGGCGCAGAACACATTGTTGGGTTCGTGGCGAGCATGGCGGCTGACGTATCGGCTGCTAGTGGCCGTGGATGCTCATGTTCGGTTTCGGAGACGATTTCTATGTCGACGGAATTAGGTTTGCTTGCTATTTCGTCGACGGTTAGTCTCGCAACAGGGGAAGTTAAAGAAGGACTAGTGAATCTCTTACCTTGGCAGTTTATGCATTGATATGGCCTGTCCTGAATACTGTGGCTTACCCCAGCGCACATCAGGTGGTTCCACCCATCACACCTGTCGCACTGGACCATATCGTCAGCCGAGTCAGGCTGATCACAGTGTCGGCAGTTAAACAGTTCATCGTCAGCAGGATCTGGTGTTGCACTTGATGGCTTCCTTGAGCTGACATTCCTACTCCTTTTAGGCGGCATAAGTTTTGTAATATTGTCGCGACTATTTGGTCGCGACCCTTAGACTATTCTGTTAACACCACAAAACAACACAGCGGTGTTTGATGTATTTGAGTGGAGTTACAAAACCTTTATTAATGATATAATACTATAAATACATGTACATATAATATGATTTATTGACTTACTTAGTCTTAGGATATATATATTCGCTTATGGTTTCTTACGTTTATCGTCTTCTGTGGTTAGGTCTATCGTCTTCTGTGGTTAGGTTTTAAAAGGAAAGGCGGAAAATGCTTTCACTCCGAAGTGAAGTTTTCGGCGGTGACACATTGGTGCGAAGTTAGCTGCGATGTTGTTAGTTGCTGGCCCCATCTATCGGCCGGTGGAGCTATCTATATGATGGGGTGCGTTCGTCGCTTCAACATTATGTTTTTGGGTTTTATGGATATCTATGATACATACAATGGATTCACTGTCGGGATTTGGGATTTTATATAATTTTTTTTATAACTTGCACATCGATGCGGAAGTGGTCGGGGTCGAAAAGGAAAACCAATGATGACACTACTACTTCTCTGATTTACCACAGAACTCAAGATCTGGCTTAATGCATCAGCTGTAATAATATTATTGCTTTCATTCTTACCTCCAGACGTCATATCGCCTTACCGCGAGCTCTCGCTCTCGCTCTTCCTATTTAACTTGTTCTCAGAACAAATATAATTTTTACAGATACTTTTCAAAGTTTCACTGACTTTTTTAAGTGATTTGTCAAGACAAGAATTCTTCTTGAAGTTCTATTTGTCTTCGAGCCAGAAGGACAGACTCCTCGACGGCAGGCTCTGGGACTTGATTGTCCCCTTGTCCCATAAGAGAAAAACTTGACTTCAAACATTTCCATAACGTATACTGTGAATATAGTCAAGCCTTTTTGTCTTGATCCTTCTATTCCTCCTAAATGGTTTTTCCAGGTGAAGGGTGATTCTTTAACATCATAGGTTTTATGATCCTTGTTGATAGTAGGCAGAAATGTGTCATCTGCCAAATACATTGTAGCGGTTTCGAACATTCCAAGTGTTCTAGCTACGCAGTTACTAAATCCAAAAAGATGATCCATCTCTTGAAAAATTCGCATGGTCTCTTCTTTTCTCATATATGTATTCCACTTCTGGAAGTCAATGTTAGTGAGAATATTTAAAAAACCTCGTTTGGATTTCTGCTTCATGTTTCTAATTTTGTCAAAGAACTTTTTAGATAAGGTCAGAGCATCATCCATAATTGTTATATGAGGAAAAAAAGTTATAATGTGTTCTGCGATCAGAGCTTCTGTTAATACGATGTACATCCTTTTTTTCAAAGTGGCCAAGCCGAAAAACCTGGATGGGTGCTGTGCTGTTGGGTGGCAGGCAAATAAGGGTCACTTCGTTTTTGACGCACAGCTGAACAGCGTGTACAGTTAAATGTGAAGAAAGGTTGTCGCAAATAATTACTTTTTTTCCTTCAAGCTTTCTAATCATAGGAATCATTTGATATTCCAGCCAGTCTGTAAATCGGTATTTTTGGAACTGGACGTATTTCCGTAAGTATTTTTGAGGGAGTGATTCCTGATGGACCTGCTTGCGGCTGCACTTCAGTCAATATTTTTGATGGTGATATCTGAAGTCCAAAATCTTTTCTATGATTATTTTTAGATTTCCTGAAGCTGCGGTGTCTTCGTGTACCGATTCTTTCAACCACTTTAGTGGGTGAGCTTCCAAATATCCTAACTCAGCAATTTACAACGATTAATCACAACGCAAAGCAAATCAAATACGTTCTTTTCCATATATAAAAATTCCAAAATATGCGGAAGATATTGGTTGAAGTTATCGAGCAAAGAATACGTTGTGTGAAACATTACCTCAAAGTCCATATTAATCTATAAAAATCAATTAAAATCGCCAAAAATAATAATAAAATTATTGGTTGATTGTTAGCAAATAATTTTAAATATTCACTTTAGTAGTTCAAACTAACAACGTGCTAAGTGTTCAGCACATCTAAAAATCGTTGTAATGAAACTCTTATTTTGAAATTATATAGAATTCAAAGTTTTCAAATTTTTTTTATCATTAGTAGAGTGTCTGGAGCGTTAAAATCATACAGGTGATGAAGAAAAATATAAAAAAATGGAATGTGTACCAATCTGTGACCAAGGGGAGCTTTATAATTTCCCCATTGTTCCAAAATTTCCAAAGTAGAATTTGCGTTTTGAATTGTGTACAATCTATGCTGCGCACATGCCATCCAATAGTGATCAAATTGTTCAGCCGTCAAATTATCGAATTTAAGATTTGATGCATTCATCTGCATTCATCAATGAGTTCGCTCAGTGCGTGTATTTGCGTATTTTTTTTTTTCTGCGGCTTCATTGTTAAAACCTGACAAACCTGACCTGGCATCGAAGCTCAAGCCCCGCTCTTTCCGAAAAGGAATAGTTTTGATAGAACAGTTACTTCAAAATTAATTTAAAATTGTTGTGAAATTAATGTTTTATAAAATTACTAGTTATTTGCAAGAAAAATTACAAAATTGATTGCTTTGCAATATTGCTTTTTCGGCCCTTTTGGGGAGGCAGTGCTCCAGTGCTTTCGGCTCTTATATAAGTTATGTTTGTCGCGATGGAGCAATGATGTCTATGCGACGACCTATAACTAGAAGATCGCTGTCAGAAATAAAGCAAATTCGACCGTGAGGATGTAGACCTTCCTATTACACTATTACCCCGAGCGTCCGAAGACCCCGTTAGGTTGAAACACGAGCGTCCGAAGACCCTGGTAGGTTGAAACACGAGCGTCCGAAGACCTCGGTAGGTTGAAACACGAGCGTCCGAAGACCTCGGTAGGTTGAAACACGAGCGTCCGAAGACCCTGGTAGGTTGAAACACGAGCGTCCGAAGACCTCGGTAGGTTGAAAGACGAGCGTCCGAAGACCCCGGTAGGTTGAAACACGAGCGTCCGAAGACCCCGGTAGTTTAAAACACGAGCTTCGGAAGACCCCGTTAGGTTGAAACACGAGCGTCCGAAGACCCTGGTAGGTTGAAACACGAGCGTCCGAAGACCTCGGTAGGTTGAAACACGAGCGTCCGAAGACCTCGGTAGGTTGAAACACGAGCGTCCGAAGACCCCGGTAGGTTGAAGCACAAGCGTCGAAGACCCCGGTAGGTTGATCACAGGCAATAGCTCTGGGGTGTTGTATTTAACCAATGAAACACAATCGTATATTCAATACATTATAATTCTTTATTCTAATGGTAATTCAGTCTTCATAAAAAACTAGGTGTGGTTTAGTTAGCGGACTACAGTTGTCTGTCGTCTGGGGGAAAATTCCGTTCATTCTTTTTTACATGTGTGTTCTTCTTCTTATTCTTTACGTGGAAAAGTACTTGATACATAATATAATGGGTACAGTAAGAATAGAAATTTAATAGGGTAAACATACAATGCAACATGGGGGATCAGCAGGTATTAGTCTCTGCCCCAGGTGGCACAATACGTAAGCAATATAATGTTTGTTCTACAAAACTTACTCCTTTTTTACCTTACTCGAACTCGGTTCCTTGGTTTTCCGTTGACTTCTTGGTAGGCGACTATTATTTATATTATGACTTCCTTTCTTTAGGGAGATTTGCACCGTATGGCTGGTGCTGGCGAACTGCTTTTTCTTACGCTGAGCCGCTCTATTTATACCCACAGGTCACTGTGGTACCGTGTGCAACTCCCATATAAAGAACACCTCTTCAGAATAACGGCGGGGATACCATCTGGACCAGCGGATTTATGTATGTTGAGATCTTTAAGGATTCTCGCAACCGAGCGAGTTCGGCTTCATCACAGAATCTACAGACTCAAGCTCAGGTGGAGCCAATATGCTGTCAGGAAGTGTCGAGTTGGCAGCAAATTAGCTTTATCGATGGAGCTGACATACGGAAAGTCATCGAAAACGAGCGTTGGGATCGATGACGTGGTCGAGTTCTTAATGTTCTTCATAAAAGACTTTGCTTCCTTTTGGACACAACAATGTTTTTTGCCTTACTTTTTGGTCATGCAAAAACTTGCCCTTTTGTATTTGAGCATTAAAGATATTTCTGGCCCGCTTGAACTAATTTCGGTTTTCTGCAGTAGGGTTGTCTTCTATAAATTTACAAAAACTACTTTCTCGATCCCTAATCGCCTCTTTACAACTTGAATCAAACCACGAATTCTCTTTGGGGATGATACTTTTTGTTCTGTGAGGAACAAAATTTCTCATGCCGTTGAGAATTACGTTAGATACCATATCAGCTGATGCATCAACGTTCCCGTCGAGAAAGCACAATGACCAATTAAAATTTCGAAAGAATTTTTTCAGGCCGTCCCAATAGGCTTTCTCGTATTACCACACAGTTTTTTTTTTTGGGACTTCATCTTTTTTACCGTGACGGAAAGCGAAAAATCTACCGATATGACACAATGGTCCGATTTGCCTAAAGGAGATGATACTAAAACCATGTATTTTTCAGGATGAGAAGTGAAGAAATAGGTGAAGAGTGTTGGGCGCATGGCCTTCAATATCTGGAACCCGATTGGGCTCGTCGACAAGTTGAGTTAGTTCGTTAAACTCGGCGAAGATCTCAACACATTTTCCCTCAACGTCTGGCCAGAATGTCGAAGCCAACCTGAATTGAGTACATTGAAATCGCCCGCAATTGCGATTTCAGTGTGAGGATAAAGGGAAACAATTCTTATTATGGAGTCAGATAGCGCATCAAACCTGTTAGAGGTTGAATTGCTATCTAAATTGGGGCTTCTATAAATAAATCAATAGTGAATGATTTGCTTACGGACGGTGAATTTTATGTAGATCTAATGTACTTGTTGTCGTCGTTGGTCTTCTCGTCGTTTGTTCATGTCTCTAGTCACGTACGCCTTATTCGTCCCCGAATGACCGACCCCACTTCTTCATGTTTTCAGCTACTGTGTTTGTATTGTTTGGTCCTTCCTGATTACCAACTTTCGTCACCTCGTACCTGCCGTTCTTCAATTTTTGGGTGATTTTATAAGGTCCTAAAAATGTTGGTCTTAATTTCATTCCTGTGCCGAATTGAGTACGCTTGATGGCGACTAACTCGTTTAATTTGTACTCCTGTTCTGGAACTCTGGATTTGTCGTAGCTTTTCTTGTTTTCCCTCTGTTTTCCCTCTGCCTCGTCACGTGTTTCATCTCGGTCACGATTCAGGTCTTCAATGATTGTTTCATTCAACAGCTCTCTTATTTCCGGATAGTTGGATGTACGCATTTCTAGACCTGTTAGAATTTGAAACGGGCTTAACTTTGTTCTTCTTGGTGGTGTACTGTTGAGGACTTGCTGTACCTTGTCTACGTGCTTGTACCAGTGCGATGGATTATCAACGCATGCTTTGGCGAGCATGGGAATGATGATTTTGTGGATCCTTTCCACTTGACCGTTTCCTCTTGGAACCCCAGTTGAGAGATCACTAAGAGTTGTATTCCCTCTTCATGATAGTATTCACCGAATGTGTTGGACGTGAAGGCTGTTCCTCTGGCCGATATTATCCTCTTAGGATTTCCAAACATAGCGGATTGGGCTTTAAATTTTGCAATTACCTCATCAGAGCCCGTGCTTTTCACTGGATGGAGCCAAGTGAACTTCGAGAACGCATCCACTACAACAAATATGTGATTGTAACGTTTATGGGTCACTTCCATAGGTCCGACATGGTCGACGTGGTAGGTTCCCAGTGGTCTCACCTCTTTGTCGATTGGTGATAATAGTCCCTCTTTTTTCCCTACCTTGGCTTCAGTTATGATGCACTTGATGCATCCACATTTCTAGGTTCTTGTGATGTAATAATTGGCTGAAGCGTTAGACCACTGGAAACGCATTTTTGCTTTTGACTCTCAATTTTAAATTTCGAATCTCCGACTGATGAACTCATTAGGAATCATGATTCCTGGGCGTCTTTTATAGTTGGCTTCCATTTACATTTCTTAGCATTTTGTTTGCTTACCGTAACCACTGATGGTTTCAAAATTTGGTGAATAAGTGACGAGATTAAGAAGTCTCGCGAATTTGCGCTTATATTCTCTAGATCGTTTAAAAGAGCCCATGAAGCTTTCTTCTTCACTTCTTTTTTTTATAACGGGAACGATTTGTGATATGAATGAAAGCCAGCGTTTGAAAAGTTGCGATTGATTGTTTCCTTTAAGGATATTATAGTCAATTTCAACAAGTGTATGTCCGAGTGGATGCCTGAAAAGTCGTCACTTTTCAAGGATATCTTGGTTATCAGTTTGAATATCTGAAAACCTCAGAGAAGCAACAGATTTCCAATTGAACTGAACTTCTTCCCAGGGTTCCGAATTATGCTGAAGCCAAAGTGGACAATAGCTCAGTAAAAAACAAACAAACGCAATTTATTTTGATTATTTAATTTTATTATTCGCACATGAATAAGTTAGTGGACTGTATTAGGCTCTAAAATATAATGCACTGCTCAAGAAAAACGACTCATCGCTCTGGTGAACAAAATATGACTGTAGTACAGCTGCTCAACTACTGCCTCCTTTTATATTCTTCCCGATGATCGTGTCGTTACTGTCCTTGATTGACAGCTCAGACAGTTTTCATTTGCTGTGTAGTGTAACCCTTTGGCACCAGATACACACGGCATGCTCCTGCGTAGTTGCTGCTTTGATTGGCAGCCCAGACCGTTGCTATTTGCCGGTCGCAACCACCGTATTTGCTTTAGCCCAATGAATAGCGTAGGCGACATTAATAATTTCTTCTTCACAACTGAAAGAAGTTGGGTTGTGTGCCCGTGTTATTTCTATGAGAAGACAACCCAATTTCAGTTGAGTTGTCATCCATAATAGGGGTATATATCCAGCTTATATTTTATTTCCCAAATTTCTTTATCTATGATTTTTTCATTTACAATTTTGAAAACTCTTGGTCATATTAGTTATTTCATTAATTTTACTTACTGATAACGGCTTGTTTGTTATTATTCAGTAGTACGTTATTAATTTTATTCTTAATGATTTCATGATCGTGGTGATCAGGGTTCCCTGCAATTCACTTCCATGCGCTGCCGATTACATTTATGGATCTTTTATTGTTAGTAACTCAGTAAAGAGAAGAAAAAAGTCAAATAAGTTATACTCTTTATTAGAAAATTTTGATTGTGGACTGTACGCTCTACGATAAATAAATGTTCGCACAAAATAATTAACTGCTCTGCTCTGGTTGCTGCTCGATGCTGTAGTTAGTATATTGCTCCAATGTAAAACTAAACTGCTCACCATTACTACATTGAATGAACTGACGATGATGATATGTTGCTGCCTTTACTTATACTCGTCCATGGTAGAATACATATATGCTCTAGGCAACGAGCGGCCAGCTGAAAAGAACGGCATAGATTAATGACAGGTATTATTTAATGCCCCTGCCAGCAACGAAGGCCAAGACTTTTAGGTCTGACTGATCACAAGTATTTGGTACGGCCCTGTGTGGCACGAAATATTATTTGCAATTTAATATATTTTACAAGAATACTCACTCTACCAGGAGATGTGCACCGTTGCGGCGGTGCCGGCTGACTGAATTTTCTTTTTTTTCAACGATTTTTTTTTTATTGAACAAAAGGATATATACAATTGATACTTAAATATAATACGTTTCATAATAATAATTAATTTTGCTGTGTTGGCACATGAGGGGCCTAACGATATACATTGTCGGTTATTTAAATTAAGGGTAAAGCTTAAGTTTATGGTTATTAAAAAATGTTATAATTTGTTAGATTTATATAACTGCGTAGGAGTTCCTGTTGTCCTTGGGGTTAGTTGTGGTGGAGGTGGAGGTGGTGGAGGATGGTGGTGTAGGAATTTTCTTTGGCACAGCTCGCCCTATTTATACTTCTCCGGCATCGTGGTGTCGTGCGCTTTCCCATATACTTTGCTGTTTCCTCCTATCATTTATATTGGATTGCTTACGTCTCCACTGCTGCTGTGCTTATCCATAGCCATACCATAAGCTTAATAACAAAAACAATAACTTGCAAAAAAAAAGAAGAAAGAAAAAAGAAAAAAAGGGTAACTTAAAGTGCCCCTTCCCTTGCACAGAAAAAAAAAACTTTGAGGTGCTCCTTGCACTACAACTTCGGGTATCTTCGGTCGCTTCACGAGTCGAATACCACCTCCTTCCTTGTACCGGTGGGCTCGTGCGTTAAAATTGCGAACCCAAGTCGCACGATATTAGCGATCACCCTCCCGTTCCTTCGCCGGAAGAAGCAACGCTGTCGTCGGCGTTATCGCCGCGTCAACTTAGAAACTGTTTTTTTCTCTATGGCAATTTTTTTAAATCAATCCCGGTTGAGCCCCCATTTGTGAGATAGATATAAAATTGCCTTCTCAAATAAAATGAACACAGAAAACTTCTTAACTTTAATTTTATTTCGGTATACTTTAACACTGCCAATGCATAAACTTTTCTTTTCTACTGCTCAATACACAATGAACAATAATGTGATCTTACTTATTACTTCTTATATAAAGAAGTCAAAAAAAAAAGTCACGTACGCCTTATGTAATGTGTATAGGGTACAGCATTGTAGGATTATCACTCCCACATATATATAAAAAAAAAATGGGTTAACTAAGTTACTGTCGCGTCAGTTTCCTTTTACCAAATGTTCAGTTAATCTGAGAGTTGTCAAAAGACAATAAATAAATAAAAATTTTTGCCCTCTTTCGGATAATTGAGATTCATAACATGAAAATGTTTGAATCTAAACATTCTATAAAATTTATAGTAGATATTGTCATAAAAAGTATAAAAATATTCCAAATTTTGTTTATCTTTGCCTATGATGTAATAATTGGCTGAAGCGTTAGACCTCTGGAAACGAATTTTCGCTTTAAACTCTTAAATTTCGAATCTCCGACTGATGAACTCATTAGGAATCATGATTCCTGGGCGTCTTTTATAGTTGGCTTCCATTTACATTTTTTAGCATTTTGTTTGCCTACCGTAACCACTGATGGTTTCAAAATTTGGTGAATAAGTGACGAGATTAAGAAGTCTCGCGAATTTGCGCTTATATTCTCTAGATAGTTTAAAAGAGCCCATGAAGCTTTCTTTTTCACTTTTTTTTTTTTTATAACGGGAACGATTTGTGATATGAATGAAAGACAGAGTTTGAAAATTTGTGTTTGATTGTTTTGGTTTAAGGATATTATAGTCAATTTCAACAAGTGTATATCCGAGCTGATGCCCGAAAAGTCGTCACTTTTCAAGGATATTTTGGTTATCAGTTTGAATACCTGGAAACCTTTGAAAAGCAACAGACTTCCAATTGGCCTGAACTTCTTCCCAGGGTTCCGAATTCCGATCTTTTCCTCAAAATCGGAGCAATTCTCCTCATTTAAAAGCGGTAGATTTGATCTCGGTTCTTCTACTTGTTTTCCGTTATTCGCATTTATGAGTTTTTTCTTAACCTTTTAATTTTATTCTGGCGTTAACGACTCGATCATGCAATTTTCCTAACTGGGTTAAGCCCTCGACATCTTTTGTGTAAGTAGTAATCTTTTTTTTCGGTTGGGAAAATATTAATAATTATATTTGTGGAAACTTCCATGTTCCTCATTGTCATGCCTTTGTTCCTAGAGGAGAAACTGTCAACAAAAATTGATATCAAATTGTGTTTTGCTGCTTCATCTAAATGCTTTTTTTTTTTCATTATAAAAGTTAAGTATGCCCCTCTCTGTCTGGCTTAACAATTCTTTCAATGTGCTGTTGTCGAAAAGGATCGAATTACTTTTGTTGCTCCGCAAGTCTTCTTAAAATTCCACAATAAAATCCTCTCAATGTGATTGGCTTGATTTTATTTTCTGTAAATTTGTTCACATAGTTTTTACATATATATATATATAAGTATTTTGATCAGACTTACATCGGTTTTTTTTTTTTGAATACTCGCTAACAACGAAATAGGATTATAATTCTCAAACTTTAAACTCTAAATAAATCTTTAAATCTTAAAGGAAAAATCAAAATTACAATTTTTATAAAGAAAAAGTAATTGTTCATCTAACCTACTTGTATCTTCGCGAGTGGTGACAGAGAAAATGAAAATGAGGGAAAGAAAATGGACGAAACTCAGCTTCCTTAAAAATCGGCTCCTAGTTGCTTTAGAGCGGAACCAGCACCCTCTCCTTAGCATTGAGCTTATTTTGTGGTCAGTGGTGAAGAGTGACTTAAGGCTCAACCACAACTTTCATAGGATCGATGTGAAGTGGAGGGTGAACTTATATTGCTGTTATGTACTTGTTGTGTATCTACTCTAAACGCACAAGTTACTTATGCGTGATATCGATCGATATAAGAAATAAAACCCGATGCAAGTAACAGAAATCAAAGTATAACTATATATTTATTCAATGCTTAATACTTGCGACCAGATGGGTCGGAGATCCAATTAAAAAGGAAAGGTAGTGTACTTTTAACCACAAATTCGCCACCAAAAGAACTCCACAATTTCCAACGATGTTCTTTAAAAGAAACTCCGCCCTTTTTGATACTTTTCTTTTTTTTTTATTGTTTAAGCGCACGTAGATTTTTATTACAGTATTTTGTTTTAATTTACATATTCAGCCGAAAAAAATAAAATGTTTTAATTTAGAAAAAAAAACCCAAATGGCGGAAGGCCCAAGAAATATTTTAATTACGATGTTGTGTGTCTGGTGGTTGGACAGATAATGCCGTGCCGTCGCTATGCGACGAGACACTTTTCAGGCAAAATGTAGTAGAATTTTACTTTAGATTAAATTATTTTAGAGGGCGAACTATCAGTTGCCTAGATTTTGGAGTTAGGCACTGTTCACACTGTAGTCGTATGAACAGGTAGCATGTTGGTTCTTTTGACATATTGATGAGATGAACACTCACGCTTGCTTAATTACAGTTGATGGATATGTGCAATTTTGTTTTGCAGACCACAACTTAAGCCTTCTATGCTTTGCTGAGGATGAACACACTTGCAATTAGGGAAACTTTTTCTCATCCAAAATAAAGAACGCCATATGATTTTCCCTTCTTTATAATTTTACTGTGCACGTAGGATTGTTTGTTGTTTAAATTTTAGTTTTGAAAATACATATAATTTCATCCGAAATGTAAAATTTTAGAATTTAGAAAAAAATAACGGAAGGCCCAAGAAAATACTTTAATTCATAGAAATGATGTTGCTTGGCTGGTGGTTGAAATGTTCATGACGTCGTCGCTATGCGACGAACCACTTACAAAAAAAAAAAAAAATAGAAGCACTCCGGGAGTGCCAACAGAAGTGAAAACAGAATTGAATTTTCAGTAAATATTTTAATGTACAGGAAAATCTTTTATAATATATGTAGAGTAGATGTAGGTAAATACAGAAGAACATCAATGAAACTTATGAGTTTTCATTCACAATTTCATATCTTCTATTTATCATCTCTACAATCATCGTATTCTAATACTGAAATAATAGGTCTATGGTACCTTACTTAAATAGGAATCGAACAATTTTGTCTCGAATCTATTTAAATATATCGCAAAGACTGCATCAATCGTCGCTTTATATTTCGTTGTACTAAGGCTGCGGTCATTCGTCATTGTAAAATAATGTTCTTTTAAAAATTGAAAAAAGTGGCAAATTGGTAGCATCGGCGAAGTTGATGTTAAAATCACCACTCAAAATCATTGGGAAATCATCAAATCTCTCCCCAATTTTATCGTGAAGGTATGCAGAAGCGTCTTCAGACTAAATAACTTAATTTATATAAAAACTGTCGCATTGCACTTGAAGACGTATTCGGTGAATTATAAACGCCTACTGTTATAACTTGCTGTCCATTTCCAGAGTGGCAAAAACATTAGTACCTACTAAACATACTAGTGTACCACGTATGCAAATCCATATGATTTGAGCAACACATGGTACATAGTTGTATCAGACAACCTTTTACAGATAGCTACTTCTGCTGCTGGACAATCGTGCCTTCTGAAAATTGTAACTAAATTGAAATCTGGAATATCATACCTACCTATATTTCTTCGTCACCCTTGTGAAATTCGGTTAAAATACATACATTCAATTCTTTAACGATATAGTGTCTACAGATCTTGTAACTGCGCTCGTAAACTTTGACAATAAAATGAAAGAAAGGACAATGCATTAATTTTAGAAACGAAGTTAATTAATATTTGAGTAATGGTTTTCAAACTATTTTAATGCAACCATTTCAATTCCATCGATAAATCATCGCGCTGAGTTGTTGATCTCTTATTTGTTGTAAAGTTCGAATCATCGACCAGTGCGTCTCCTACTCTGCCATGATGAAATTTCCAGCTTTACTCATCCACTTCATTGTAATGGTAGTAAAATATTTGGTGCTTTTTGTCAAATGAACAATTTAAATAATAGTTAGTAACTATGGTTACAACCATTTATATGTTTGATAAAAATAACAAGTAACTATGGTTACAACCATTTATATGTTTGATAAAAATAACAACTATTGTATGCTGTATTTTTTCATTCTCATCCAGACCTTGCATTAGTTAACATCAATATATTATATCAAGAATAAATAAATTAATTCAAAAACGATACAAATAATATAACTCATTTTGTTACTTTTTATTTTTTCTGCGTTGCATAAATTTTTCTCTGTCCTTCGATTCCTTTCTTTCATCTCTGTATTTCTCCGAGTCGGTAAGTAATATTACTAGGTAATGTTGCTTTACATTCTGTTAAGTCATTTTATAGCAGCATTAAATTTGAGGTGTTTCTTGGCTCAATGGCAGAGTCGTTGGCTATATAACTCAGGTTCGAATCCCAGCCGTGGCGACAATTTTTATTTATGTTTTCACTTTAAATAAATAAAAAAATGCAAGCCATGGCTGGGAATCGAACCTGAGACGTTGGGCTATGAAGACTTTACATATACGAATTACGATGAGCCAAAAAATGGTGTCGGTCGCGAATTCAATGCTTTACCCCCATCGCAAAAGTGCCAAACGCGCCTAAAGCAGTTTTCACTTCAAAAATGTAGTAGATTATACGAAAATTCTGTTCATGGATTAATTAGTTCCAGAGGGCGAACCATGAATGGTGCCAAACTCTAGTTTTTGATTACGCTGGGGAGTGGCAGTGTTCACACTAGATTCGTGTGAACACATATAGTGGAGTTATTCATAATCCTTAATTCCGAGTGTTCAGAAGAAGCTGACGTCAATTTTCAGGGGCCGTGTTTGGAAATACGCAACAGTACTGAACTGGAATTCGGTCCTAAGTAATTTGACTCAATCCAGTTTTTGCATGCCTCAGAAATATTTTTCGGTGGAAACATACATAGTAATAAAGATTGATATTGAGTCAGGAAAATAAAGAAAAGAGATGATGAACGATTTTAAAATTTAAAGACTTGTCCGACTGGTAGATTAGATAAAGTTTTTGCATCATTTATTTTTATTGGTTCTGAACTTACTATTGGTTCCTTACTTAAAGATCCTGGTACAAAAGGAGGTGGCTTATCTAGAGTCTTTGGAACAATATCACCTCTAGAAGACAGTTGAATTTTTATTTCCTTCAGATCTTCGACTATTGATGATAATAAGTCTTGGGTTTCCGGAGGATTATGTGATTTACTCGCTTTTGCTTCATCACGTTTTTCAATTGTCCTCACTATTTCTTGGACTAAGAATGATGTCTTTTCGTCTTCTTTTGTTGAGAATGACGCCCTTATCTCATCAAAATAAGGTATTATGTAACGAACATCACAAAACTTCCAAGCAGCCTCGGGATCCATCTCTTTTATCTCTTGTGCATCAACTCCTATTAATTTCGAGTTGATAACACTAGCAACTAATAGGCGATCGAATAGTTTTGAAAAGCAGCTGTCTGGTATAGGAGTTGCAAGGAATGGGAAATTGTAAGATTTGGTTCCGGTAATTATTGGAGACTGGCATCCATGTTTTTTCTTTGTAGTTACTGAGAATGATCTAGCTTCAGAGATCCCAGGTCTGATTGTTCCATCTGGGTTTAAAATATCATATACAGGAGAATAAACTTTTTGTTTCTTGGTGTATTCTATAGGGGGAAGAACTGAAGAATCTTTAATTGATTTTAATGAATTATAAATTTGGTTAATATCGTTAACAATACTATTTCGATAAGGGAGAGAACTGTCATGTTCAATTAGCAATTGGAGAACTTCGTCTACGTCTTCAGATTTATAATAACCAAAACTCTGACAATCGAGAATCAGCATCACTTCCAAAAATGATCTTGCATTTTGTAGAGTCAGATTCTCAAGACACCAGATTTCACTACTAAAATTTTTGATTAGACAAAAAGCATAGATCTTATATAAGACTAATTCATTGTTTGGTTTAATTAGAGTGCAATTAGTCTCATAAAAGCTTTTCCATTGGACTGCCATATCTTGTATTACACCAATTTCACTGCCGTAGGGGCTATCGGAAATTAATTTAATAGCTTCAGGAGAAGTATCTGCTATATCAGTTTTAACTAAGATAGCTTTCAAGTCGTTATACCATTAATCTGTTCCTTCTTTTAAGGATTTGATAGTATAAGTACCAGACATATTTTGGTTCTTGAATTTAGTAGAATTATAAATATTAAGATTTTAAGATTTTTAATTTTCTTATTTATTGTCTCTTAATTAATGAATTATATTTCTTTTAATCTTTAATCACATGAGCTGAAGGACGTTGTGCGTGATTTTTCCTACGGGTTTTATTAAACAATATTAATTAAAAGTTTAAAATATAATTGTTAACAAAATAAAAGTAGGAAAATCCGAAATGAATTCGAAAATTAAACAATCATACATAAGCCAATTAGAATACTATGTGCTGATCTCTCATCACATGTCTTGCCCTAGGATATCTATGTCCTAACCAATTTCTAATAATAACTACTATAAAAATAAGTAGAGTCCAAATTAATAAATCCAAAGTGTAATCACTTTGGGTGGGATAAAGGACCTCAGAAACTGGAGATGGTAATAGATACCTAGTTAATTTAGCGTCTTCTAGCTTGTCGTAAGCTCCTTTTAGCTTTAGGACGGCGACGATAGAGACTATAATTGCCAGCACATACTTCATATTTGGCTTTTAAATTTTGATAACTTTTTCTTAAAATTTTTATACTATCAATAGGGATATTTTTGTAATACGAATATATTAAACCAAAAGTTAATGGGTACAATAAGATTGCAATTTGCATGATTTTTCCTTTCTTTCTTTCTTCAGTCATTCAAATGAAACTTAAATTTTGCCCTTGTGCCTAAGAGATGAGCTGAAAATAACTCGTTTATTTCCGATTCGGTTACAACCAAAAGGCTCTCCATGTCGAAACCATTGTCTGCCACAGGCTTAAACACAATTTCATCGAATCCGAATTTTTCGGAAATTAATCCCTTAACTTCATTTTGCTCGCTTGTGTTGTTTTGCATTCCAAGAGATGATGCATCGAGAACAATGCAGTTCTCCACATGTATGGTTTGTTCATTTTCTAATTCGCATTCATTTTCAATAAGTAATAAATTGCCAAGTGCACAGGGATCCATAGCTGACTTATTTTCGATTGAAATAGTTGTTTTTTGTTTGTGTTTAAATTTTAATTAAATGAAGGTACAATTTAATGTATACGTAGTTGAAATTTTAATCTAATGTCCGTGGTGATCTCAGAAGGAAATCCACACAGATTAATCAGTTGAGCTTTTCCGGACTCTGTCCTCAGCGTAAATGCTGAAGAATGATTGAGTGGCGTGATCCTGTCCTCGACACACTCAGAAGGAGTGGAAAGATGATTAAACAAACAAGTTCTCTCTTCTGCTTTATGTCCAAAACAAGAGCAATGAAACGACCTCGAAACTATCTTGACGCTGACAGATTCTTAATTGGCTATGGTGTTTTTAGGACTCTGCAAAACAAATTATATCGATCGGAGAGAAGTTCTGATCGGTTGGAGATTTAAGGGGGCGACTTTATTCCGGTACGTACGGAGTTGGGGCTAAAAAATTTTAACAGGTAGGGGGGCATTTCATTAGAGTAAATTTCGAAACAGAACTTGCCGGAGACCCCTAAAAAATTGTTTAAAACACATTTGAATTTTTCGGTTTTAACCTCACTTTAGAATTTTTTTTCTTTCAAAACAGGAAAAGTTGGATGCAAACATAAACTACCGAATGAAAGAACCATTAATATGCATATATTTAACTATTTTATTGCAAATAAAACTCTTTTTTTTACATTTTAAATATTTTATGAAAGTTTGTATTTATGAACAAAACAGCTGATTTGTCTACTTTGACATATTGTTTAAGTAATGCCAAATAAATGTTCTCAGGTGGGATATTTTTAATTCGAAATTGTGCAAGTAAAGTTTTTGGTTTTTAGAAAAAAACTTTATTAGTGTTTAGAATTCATACAAAAGTTTCACTTTCTAGCCACAAAAGTAATAAAAGCTTAAAATTCGCGCGAATTTTAAGCTTATTATTTTAACCCTGTTTCCGCAGGGTTAGGCTGCTCATGCTAAATTGAAAATAGCAAATAATTTCCGTATGCAACAGCTTTCCGCATAGGCCGCTTCGCGGGGCTCATTATTTTAACCCTTTTTCCGCAGGGCAAGGCTGCTTATGCTAAATATGAAAATACCAAATAATTTCTGTATGCAACAAAATTCAAAATAAAAAGCGTTAGTTAACAAAATTGCATTTTTATTAGCTAAAATCACCATAAACTAAATTCACAGCTTTTCTGGCGTGCCACAAGGTTCAATTTTGGGTCCAATTTTGTTTTGCATGTTCATTAATGACTTGCCATATGTTTGCAAGAATGTAATGGTTCATCTCTACGCGGATGATGTTCAAATTTATATCTCGCAACGGTTCAACTTATTGGAGGATCTGGCTTGTAGAATGAATGAGGATTTGAATGAGATCCATGCTTGGTCTCTGAGTAACGATCTTATGCTCAATCCAGGCAAATCACAAATAATTGCAATTTCCAAACGCAAGTTCTATACAAATAATCTGCCAGCTATACTTTTATCTGAATTTAAACTTGAATTCTCTGCTAGTGTCACAAGTCTAGGCTTTAAAATAAATCGATACCTCTCTGCCACTGATCATATTAACTTATCTGTTGGTCGTATATATGCTGGTCTCCGTAAACTAAATATGTTTTCTTCTCTTATACCGACTGACACAAAAATTAAAATCACTAAATCGCTTCTCTTGCCTATCTTCGATTACGCTTCAGTTCTTTACCCTAAGTTGGACTCTCATTCACAGCGTAAATTGCTTGTCGATTTTAATGATATTATAAGATACATTTATTGTTTGCGGAGATTCGAACATGTCTCTCACTACCATCGACTTGTACTAGGATGCACTTTCAATCAATTTTTTGAATCAAGATGTTATATTTTCTTGCATAAAATAATACAAAGAAAAGCACCTTCATACTTATTTAAAAAATTATGCTTTGCGCAGTCTGCAAGGACAATGAATTTAATTTTACCTTCGTACACTTTCCTTTACTCATCCAGGTTATTTTTTGTATATGTTACTAAGCTCTGGAACTCTCTACCAACTTCGATAAAACAGATAGTAGAAATTTCAAAATTTAAGATTGCCATTTTTAACTATTTTAATCAGTCTATTTGATAAACAAAATCAATGTATTATTTCTTTTTTCTTCTTTTTCTTTTTTTACTACTTAGTATTTTCTTATCTTTTTCTCATTGTTAACATCTAATATAATTTAATGTAATGCAACTATAATGTATAAAATCATAATGTTACATAGTAGGTACTATAAAAGACTATGTCTTATTTGTACACCGCAATTAAATAAATTGAAATTAAATTAAATTGAATTAACTGTGCAAAAGGGTCTTGCAGCTTTTTTTCAACATTTCTCCTCCATTGGTACTCCACATTCCAATTTCCAAAATTGTTGGAGTAATTGTCATTATAAAAATGTCTTAACCACTCTCCACTGGGACTCAATTCTTTGCGTGTGAGTCCCATCTTCTGCCACAAACGGGTTGTCTGGGTCACTGTGATTAACTTTTTTGTGTATGTATCCATGTTGCGATAAGCAATCATACGCTTTCCAGTAATCTGTATGAATTGTTGTGCCCAAAGCAACATGCTTTTTTTATAATGGGTATCAGCCCCTTAAATAAAAACGATATTAATACAATAAAACATTGTTAATTTAAAAGATAGATACCTCGGCACTTCTAATATTATCTGGGCACACTTTTAGCCGCAGATCTTGAGAGCCGTCCTGAATCGTCCTTTGTTTAATTTCCGCCGTCCAAATTTGCTTTCGTCGATTTCTATGACGCATCCAGGGCCTCCAATTTTCCCCTCTTCCTCGATTGTATCGAAGTACTGGTCAACCACTACTTCTCTACAAAAGCTGAACCAATCAGCTATTGTAGTACTTGAAATACAACCAGAGAGTGAAGTGGGATCCTCCCTCTTAAAATTTTCAATTGTTACTTATTAAATATTTATATATATATATATCGCTGAGAGTGTAACATGGGATGATGTCGACGATCGCAACCACCAACCCCACAACCCGAGTTCTTTCTACACATCTTCCAATCGTGCTTTGAGGGATTTAAACAAGAAAAACATACCTGCCGATTTTTAGCAAAAGCCAACCTCTCCTCAACCGTCAAGTTCTTGAACTCCAAGCATTGATCTAAGCTATGTTTCCTACGACCACACTTTATACAGTTATCTCCAACAGCGACTGTAGAAACTGGTTGATGAGTCAAAACGCGTCCTGACATCTTTTCTTTTCATATCACCAAAACGATCCGGTGGTATTTTAGTGACCTCAGTAACGAAGTCAGCAAAGTCTTTTAAATTCGGATTCATCTTTCCATGTTTTTGGTGAGTCCAATCCTGATATAAACCTGGACCCAGTCTGCTTGCTAAAGACGTTAACACAAATCCATTGCTCAAGTCCTCTCTTTTCATAGACGTGATGTCTGCCACGAAGCCATTAAGTTTTACCGCCCATAATCGTATTTTGGGATCGCATTTCGAGGATAGCCCAGGAAGACATAGTAGATCGGCAGTCAAGTCATGAACAAGGACATCATATCTACCAAAAATAACTCGGAGCGACTCCATAATAGCATCAGCGTCAGAAGAGTATTTCAACCGTTCACTCACTAACTGGTATGCTTCGCCCTTTAACGCTTTACGAAGATGTGCCACATTTTCCTTACCGCTATACCGCCCTTCCACTGTAGTGTTATTGAACACCTCAACAAAATAAGGCCATTCACGTATATCGTCACCTGAAAATGTTGGCAACTCCTGAACATTACTCCTATTGAGTATTGTGAGCAAACTTGACATGTCACCATCACGTAAAGATGACTGATGGAAACTTTGTTGTCGGTCATTATTATTCTCGCTATCCTGCGCTGGCTTACTTTGCTCTAACCTTAAATTTCCCATCAAAGATAGATGGTTTGACTGGATTTTCTTTATTATTTCTAGCCTTTCGTCTACTTTGTTTGGGGTTGACGAGCGCATGCTTTCTGCCCGTACTGCATGCTGATCATTGGTGGTAATTTAATTAATTTCAACTTTAAATCTATATATATACCTGAATGAATGCGTAAGTAAACTTCCACGAGAAGCAATACATTAAATAAAACACCCGCGCCACTGGCATATGCACGTTATCAAACCATGGGTCTTGAGCACGTGAAATTGATTTTTTGCCTTTGCATGTGCCTCTTTGGCACTCGAAGAAACCAATAGCGTTGTTTCTGTGGTATACGTGCATTTCAACACGATGTACACGACATCTCTTGCTTTTGGGCAAGAAACCCAACTTCTCAGCTAGTTGTACGTACAGCTTTTTTTTCGGTGTCCGTCCTCTTTGCAAGGCCTATCAGAGTCCTAAAGATTGTGTTATTATAAAACGTTACCAATAAAAAATCTAATTGTATATCTACCATTGGGTTCTGATAACCTCCGAAGTTAATCGTTGCCTTACTTGACCCGAAGTTGAGGGCAATTCTTTTTCATTTCTTTCTACAAAATCTGTATTTCCTTCCATTTTCACACTTTTGCACTTTCGTTTTTTAATCACAATGTGTTGATAGTTGTCAACTTTCAGCATATTTACCCGTTAGAAATTTAACTGTTTTTATTCAATAACGAAAACACAAAATTTCCCTCAACAGCGAAACTCGCTGATGGGTTTAATAACTTCCTTCAAATCTAAGACAAATTTCCTAAAAAAAAACGACCAAAAAAACAACAATTTTCGAAAAATTCTTCCAAAAAGTAAATATTTGGCATCACTGTAAAAAGTAAAAAAAAGTCAAATTGACATCCATATGGCAGCAGTGTGTTTACTTCTGTAATAAATGTCAAAATACAAATCGATGGAATGTTGAACAAATAATAATTATAAATGAAATAAAACGTTCTTGCGACCAAAAGCTTTGTTTTTTATTATATTTTTTATTGAATTACATAAATACAAAGTGTTGACATTCATATTTTCCTGTTTTGTAAGAAAAAAAAATCTAAAGTGAGGTTAAAACCGAAAAATTAAAATGTGTTTTTAAACAATTTTAAGGGGTCTCCGACAATTTCTGTTTCGAAATTTATTCTTTTGAAATGCACCCCTACCTGTTAAAACATAGTTCAAGCCCCAACTACGGTACGTACGGGTACCGAACTAAAGTTCAGCTTTGAATTACAGACTAACTGAACTACAAATTATTGGATACCGAACATGCATTCCATTGTGAATAATTTTAAGGTGTCATCAGCAAGCATAAAAATAAAACAATAAAAAAATTTTTTAACATAAATGTATTCTTTATTATAAAATATTATAGACATTTTTTTTAATTGTGTTTTCAGTTTTCATGTTTACGTAAATGTACTTGGTACTGAACATTATAAATAATATATTCTATAAAATTTTGATTTAACATACTTATGTTATGTTATGTTGATTGTATACTTTACTAAAGTATTTATCAAGTAGAGGTTTTTCTATTTTGAAATCAAAGCAGATTTTTGACAAGTTCATTCGTATGTAAAAGACCAATTAAAGAATCAGTTTCAAGTCCATTTCTAACTTTAGTTTTGAGAAGTGTTATTTTTGAAAAAATTCTTTCAGTGTTAGCTGATGAATGTGGCAATAAAAGAATCTCAAAAACAAACTTGGTTAAAAGAGGATAGGTGGCAGTTCCATCAGCGTGTTTAATTTCACTTACATATCGCCAAAATCCTTCAACATCATTTACCCCCGTATTAATAAAACGCGGAATAGCTGCGTTCCATGGATTAAGTGAAAAATGGTATAATGGTAGCTTTAATTAAATGGAAAATGGTATAATGGAAACTTAATCCATGGAATAAGGCTATTCCGCGTTTATTAATACGGGGGTTCGAGTTTCGTTATCATTTATAACAATATGTGAGTTATCAAGCATTCTCCACTCATTGTCTATTTCCTGAAAACTATTTTCAGGTACCAAATTTGGAAAATGTTTTACGAGTGGAAAAATTGATGGACAATTTTTTTTTAAAGCGTTTGAAGGATCTAAAATCTCCATGTCCTTGAAAACATGGTTATTAAAATTAAATCAATTATAAATTTGTTTGGTTCCTTCGATAAAAAATGATAAACAACTACTTTGAAAGTTATGTAAAATGGGCTGGCCAATAGACTTTGTTTCCAAAAATGACGACACTTTAACTCCATAGTACATATTTTCATATGAAAGCTGGTTTCTTGGATTCGCATAATCAACATTTTTAATATCTGTGCTATCCAGATAACTTTTTTATATAGCAACTTATTAATGATTTTAACGCGGTGGAAACTTCGCTATACATAGTTTGAATTTTAGGTTTTTCCGATTGCATACATTTATTTAACTTATTAAAAAATGGAAGCACAAAACTTAGAAAACTTAAAAACATGTAAGGGGCCGTCCATAAAATACGTCACACTAAAATTAGCTTTTTTCGAACCCCTCCTCCCCCCGTGTCACACTGTGTCACACTTTCTGTGACCCCCCTATGAATATTACGTCACAAAATTGTACACCCCCCCCCCCCCCCCTTGCGCATGATGAAATTTAATTGATAGTGCATTTAAATGTCTGTATGTTTTCTAATACGAAATGAATTACTTTTATCATGACAACGATTTTAAAAAAAGCTAGTCGAAAGAAATACTGTAGTAACATTTTTTGATGAACGGCGAACGCTACGTTGCCGTAGACCCCCTCCTCCCCCCTTGTCACATCTTGTCACACTCAGCGAGACCCCTCCCTCCCCCCTGTATGCGAACGTATTTTATGGACGGCCCCTAATGAATAGGATCGTTCAACATATTTAATATGGTTTGACTTGACAGTAAATGGTCAGTTTTAACTGCTTCAGTAAAATATGCTTTCAGAGCATCAAACTGCATAAGAATGCAGTTAACAACATCTAGTCTGGAAAGCCAACGAGTTTGTGAAAAATGAAGATTTTTGTTGGGTTTTATTTCCATTAAATTTTGAAATCTTTTGAAAGCACAAATTCTTTTAGGACTATTTTGAATGTAGTTGTACACATCCCTACATAAATCTTCAATGCTTGCAGGTAAACGAGTACATGCGTAAGAAGCACAGAGGTGAAAAGAATGGCAAATACATTTCATAACAAATAGGTTTGGTATATCTTTTTGCAAAAAAGTGCTAACGGATAAGTTAATACCCATCATAACCGCTGCGCCATCGGCACCAAAACCTATGAAATTTTTTTTATAATCGATGTTATTGTCCGTAAAACTTTTTACGAGGATATCGTATATTGTTTTAGCATCCGCTTTATCTAAAGTGAAAAGATTATAAAAGAAATCAGATATTTTATAATCTTTACATAATCGCACAACAGCACATAAATTTTTATTTGAACTCAAATCAGTGGACTCATCGATAATGACTGAAAATTTGTTAGATCTCATTAATGCACATAGATCTTCAAAGTTTTGTGCCCCTGTTACATATTTAACAATAGCAGTTGATTTAGTACGACTGCATTGTACTTGCTTTGCGATTTCAGATTCGCAGCAGATGATTTTCAAAACACTAGGTAGGTGTTCCATAACATTGAAAGCTAAATTATGTTCTGCAATAAAAACACTTAACCTTATCTCTGCCTCAGCTACTTTTCTCTTCAAAGAAACTTTAAAACTAAGGGAGTTACATGATATTTTAGGACTACTTCAAAAATGGCAAAAATGTATATAAAATGTGTTGATTTCAAAAGGATCAGGTTTCTAAAGCAACTCAAATATCTTGAACTTTTTGATTTGAAAAGAATGCTTTATCAGCTTTAAATTGACAACTTAATCGTTCTTATCGCATGAATACAAACAATTTAAGAGTGCAAAGTCTGAAACCCATAGAGTCACTACGTTCAGTTCTTTGAGTAAGACTGGAGGGGAGAAGAAAATTTTTGAGCAAAATCGGAGGTATAGGAACATTTCGATTGACCGTTTTCATATGAAATGGCTCCATAGCAATTACAAAATCTACCTTTTTCGCTTGGTTGGACCCAGTTTTTATATTTGGCCATATCTTCCCATTTTCTGGTGTACTGTTGCTTGCTTGAAGTCTTTCGTGTCTCAGCTTTTTCATTTTCATTGTCCACTTCCACCATTTCACCTTCCGTTCTGGGATTTTTCATAGTAGATACATTGGCAACCGATGATGATGATGGTTCAATCGAAGGACAACTTTTTTTTGGCGACGCCGACGCACGGTGCGTTAGGTGGACTTTTATTTGGAGGATTTTCTCTTTTCTTTCGAATAACAAACTTATCCATTGTGAATACCTTAAATGTAAATATTACATTATTAATAAATAGGTACGACAAGATAACAATTTCTTACCTTTTCTTTTCGATGTACAAGTTAATGTTTTTAAAAAAACAGTTGAAAGAAACAAATTTGACCAATTTTAGAATCATAAATGAATTATGGCAATAAGATTGTAATTTAAATGATTTGCTTTCGAATTTTCAAATAATATATGCATATACCTATATCGCCGAATAAAAACAAGAAACGCAAAAATACCAGCGAACGCAATGCTGAAGCGGGTTGTTTGTATTTTTCACAAAAAAAGTGTAAAAAGAACAGTTAGATTTTGTTGATTTGACGTTGGTAAGTTGGTATGCATTGTTTTAGTTTTCTGTTTTGCGGCATATACACTCTTGAATGATTGAAGCCTGATTGAAAGAAAATCAAAACGATTTGATTTTGCTTCCAGCATACACACAATGTATACGTGAGTTATTTTCGCTAATACACTTACATGCTGGTAAAGCATTTGAACAGTGTAAATGCCGCATTTCACGTTTGACATTTTCTAGGTGTGTTCGTTTGCTTTAACTTTTACTAAGCACTTCCATGGGCCAAAATAAAGAGCGATAGATGTAGATGCGCTTGTTTTGAAGTTAATTGCCAAGGGAATAAAAAAAATCATGATTTGAGGACAAAAATCATGATTTCATGATATTTGAGTTCAGAATTCATGAAAACTATGATAAATCATAGTTTTTGGCAGCACTGACTGCTTCGTTGTTTCGCACTAATCTCAACTGTGAGAACAGAAATTGGGCCGTGTGAAAAAATTGCTGGCGCAGCTCCCAAAGTTCATGTTCTGTACGTTCGCTTATATTTTAAAGAAATATAATTTCAATTTAAAGTCGTTGATATCGTCTATGTTTGAAAGGATTAAAATACTAAGAAATTTTCCGTAGGAAAGAATTCTAGAATAATTAAAACACAATAAGCACTTTTAACCACTTTGACTTTTATTTTCGCTTTGTTTAATCAAGAATTGGTCATATATGACTTCATGTAAAGTAACAACATTAATTTGTAATATATAGATTGTATGCTTTTGTTTACAATCTTTTTGACATATGTATGTACAATGGAATATAAACACGACACATTAATTTACTATGTAATGCTTATATTATCAACGGAAATATGGTGAACATTACATTAGTTTGACTTATGTGACAAACAAAATTAAATTCAACCTTTGGTAAGTAAAATTACTCCTGACCGTCGTCGTCGTTTAAGTTCCAATACCGAATGCCTTCTTGCTAGTCTTCTTTACAGCAGGTCCCACACCGCCCACTCGCTCAGCTCAGTATCCACGTTACTCCTATTACTCCTACGGTCAGCAGCAGCACCTTGATAATTCTCCCTATCGTTTCTTGGTTACTTGAAACATGACTGGCTATTTAAAAGCATCTAAATAGGTCATGTTTCTTCTCGAGCGTTGCCTTGCATTGACCATTGCACTGACTCATGGTTGGTCGCCGTCGTTACATTGTTTTGATTCATTTGACTTATGTTTGGTGTAAGGTGGCTGTCGACGATATTCCATCCCATATCAACGGTCTGAAAGTAGTATCTGTTTTTATTTATTATTTTATCTTATTTGAATATTAGTATTTGATCTGTTGATTTCATGTTTGTTTATGTTTTATTCGGTACATTTCAGTACATTCTCCCGTTCTCTCTATTCGATTTTGAACTGCAGAACCGACATCGTGCAGTTGTTCATCAACAGTTGGCCTCTGACCTTTATAATACGTTTAATTGGTATAAATACCAATATTGGTATAAATACCAATTACCAACTAGTGATGCTCTTCTTTCTCATTTATAACATGTAATTAGACAGATTAGAGGTTAGTACCTGAAAATAAACATAAAATACAATACGAAGGAATAGTACAACAGATACCAAAACAGACACCCAGAAATTTTGCATTTCATTTTTACTCGTGTACTGTCTGTCTACTGTATATGTTGTATGCATCGCATGCGTAATTTGTATTTTCCCATTTAATCATAGTGTCGTATACGTTCGTTGCATTCTTCTGTTGCTCATCCTGTGTTGCTGTTCGTTCCATTCCATATGTAAATCCAAATCGTTGTCGTGAGCATGGTGCCGACATGCTTAGCGAATAATTTAAATGAGATTTTTTAATTGTTTTATTTATTTAATTTACAAAAAAAAAAAAAAAACAGATATCCTCCTAATATCAACAAAGAAATTCGATCGCAGCCCCCTAATGTTTGCTAAAATTGACTAGGAATTTACTCGACATTACAATTCACAGAAACACACAAAACAAAATATCAAACGCAGACGCTTAATCTAAGTCCATTTGTAATGCTTGAACTTTTAACTATAACAACTTTCTTCTCTTGATTCTAAATGACGACTCACTTCTATTCTGCTATGGAATCGCCTCAACCATACATCGCATCAAGATTCTTCTTTGCATGGGTTTTGCATATCAAGCATTATGTGGATGCACATAAATGCAAGTATAAATTAAACTTTACTATGTTTGAAAGTTATAAAAAAATATTTTTTTCTTGAGGATAACCTCTTTATTGTAAAACCCAATTATGACTAAATTATTACATTTGTTTTTAACCTAAAGAAACCTATTCTTCGCCAACCTATCTCACACGGCTCAGGTGCTCCAGACGCCGCGTCAGCACATTCCCTCACGTACTGTTTGTTGCACGATGTTGATATCTGACTCGTGTCGTGGGAATGATGATTTCGGAATTCGGCATTGACATCCGTTGTGTTAAATGAGTTCGTAATATGTTTCGTGTTAACTTATACAAGAGGGATATATTTATGATGATGATCAATGCGGACCATGAGCTGTGATGTGTTTATTTAAGATAAACATCCATGGATGGAGTCACTGGTCATTGATATTATTGATTCTGTCGTGAACCTCCAATACTGAACGGATTTTTATGAGAAGATCAATATTGAACAATATTGTGTTGAGGTTTAAATAAGAAATGTGGCAGAAGTGGATTATTTATTGATATATAAATAAACACTACACGCAAGAGGCAATTGAGCCCCTTTTCCACATTCAACCACGATCAAGTAAAATCAACCAAACTATTTCCACGCTAAATACGATGATTTATCACCATCATAACAGGTTGTTGCCTTCTTCAGGGGAAAGATTTTTAAAATATGTTAAATAAACAAACAAAGTTTGCAAAAAAAAATTAATTTATTTGAACAAAGTTAGTCATGCCGTTGAGAATAACGATATCATATCAGCTGACGAATGCAAGTTAAGCTGTAGCATTCGCGAAAGAATTAAAAAAAATATATGGAAACAAGTTCATTGGTAAGCTTGTAAATTCCTTTAGTTCTTTTAATATAAAATTTTTTTTTAATAAGCCTATTTCATACGACTGAAAGTGATTATCGAAAATCTTGGATTTTATTTTACAACATACAACAAATATATTAGTAGACATTATAGCAAAGTACAAAATCTTTTATATTTCCATCGATTTTTTTAAAATATATATGTACATACATTTATTACCTTAATTTCGTTTGGGAACAGTTCTACAATTTCTCCAACGATCGGCGGGATATCTCTGAGTGAAAGTTTAACGTTGTGGTAAATTATATCCTCAACAATAGGTAATGTTAATCAAATCGATTCCAAAAGAATCTGTAAGATGGCCGTTGTTTTAGAAAACTCAAGAACTGATTTGCCTCTTAGGCTTTCCTGAAGCAGAATTTCAAGTCTCTAAAAAATTAAAAATGGTACGGTGTATACTTTACCTTGGATAATTGGGTTGGAGAAGTTCCAACTGTTGAATGAATATAAGATGTTGATGTCGAAGGTGAAGGTGAAGGTGAAGGTGATGCGCAACTGCATTGAGACTGAAGCCAGGAAACTACCTTTTGTGTCACTTTATCCGACAATGTTCATCGTCAATTCCAAACTAAAAGAAATAAAATCTGTTTCAAAACTTGTACAAATAAATCAAAAAGCCTCTGCCAGTTATAACTTAGTTTTTCAAATTTTGTAATGCAAATTAGTTTGACCAAAATACTGTATGACCATAATTGTGTAAGGCTCAATACTGAGGTTGATACGAAATTTAAATTTAATAATGCAAAATACTGTATCAAATCTGAATAACTTAAAGCCTAAAGTTTTAATGAAAAAAAAAGAAGAATATTTACATACTTCGATTTTCCTCCAGTGAAATAATTTCTCACGAAAACTCGCTCTCAGCCCGATAGGTGGTATGTCTGCCTGTATGTCCTCCTTGGACAAGTACTTTAAGCTTTCATACGTAATCGATGCCTCTAGAAAAATACAAAAACTATCTATTAATACTATACTATACACAATTTATTAAAAATGGTTCTTCGCGATTTGATACTCCTGTTTACTACCCGTACAATAAGCACAGACACTACAACGCGAATGAAGACAAGATATGGAGAAAATGCATGTGTTTGAAATCAAATAACGGAATATGATGGTATTTAATGTAATTTGAACATCGCTCACTAACACTTCAACACGAATTGAATGTTGATTTTACGCGAATGTTGTAATCATGAAATAAATTCTAAAAAGGCAGACAAGCTCACAAAAAAAGGGAAAATAACGCAGAAATTAAAAATGATTGAACTGTTGAATTAACATGAAAAGATTTTATTTCAAAATCATTATACTTTGATTCAAGGTCATCTGATGTCGATTCACGACTAAATGTTAATATTTCAACTTGGAAATCATGTTAATTACATTTTTTATGGTAAGATTAAAATTAAACATTTAACGTTAAATCAAACGAAAATTAAGTTGAACCAAAAGCTAAAAATGTTGTTTTAAATTGAAAGAAATGGCAAATCAACATTTGAAGTGAAATGACAGAATGAGCTTAAAACAACATTTTTTCATGTTAATCTTACATGGGTGTTTTTTTTCTGTGTGCTTGTGCTATTGAAATAAACTTCAATTCTTCAAACGAAATGAATACAATTATGGCGAATATGTTTCTTCAAAGAATATGGAGGTTTTGAATAAAGAATGTGGTGGTTTATTTCTCTAAAAAAGAAATTTATCGTCAACAATGATTGATTAGTTACAAAAAAGAAATGTTCCTTTTTTTGCAAAGTTCATTGTTTCTAATAAGTTATTAATTTGTTCTAATGTTTCTCTTATTATAAGAACTCTATGATTTTCATAAGTACGGATATTTTTGAAGAATTCCTCAAAGTGTTCGTTAACTATTACTTGTTTATTATTATTTTCTATGATGTTATTATAAGTGTTGTTTTTTGATTTCTTTTAAATCGTAAGCGTCTGGGTTTCCAGTCATGAATTTTACTGCAGTTCCAATGAAATCTAAATCTAATTCTTTTTGTTTTGTGATGTGTTTCTAGCTGTTCAATATTATGTTCTATTTTGTTTATTAAATATTTTTCCTCCTCATTAAGCTTAACTACTTCGACATGATCGGGGACTGGTCCTAACAACTTACTTATGTTTGTTAAATGGTATAAGAACTTTGTTGAATTAGATAAATAGACCGGATCAGTTTCAAAAAGTACGAAGAACTTACTTTCTTTAAGAGGAAGGACTTTTTCGGTTTTATTATTTTGAACTACTTGGCACTGTATGCGGTTTATTAGGTATATTACCTTTACTAACCACATTATTATTTTAAATAATTCGTTGGCGGATGTCATCTTTATGATATGTTTTATTGTTTTTTGTTAAATTGACGTTCTCTTTATTTCTTCCACAATCACCTCTCTGTAGACAGGTTTATTTTTGTTCCTTTTTTTTGTTTTGACATACACTTTGTCACCCTTTTCAACTACTTTATTGACCCTATTTTTATTGTGATATTTAAGCACTTTGTCCTGATTGTTTTTAAGTAATTCTTTCGTTTCACTATGAGTATGCCTTTCGAAGAACAATTCGTTAGGTCTTTTCCCGGTGACACTGTGGATCGTACTATTATATTGTTTCACCGCGTTGTAAATTTCGTCACTGGCCTTGGTTTTATTTTCCTCTGCCAGGAGTCTCGTTAGCTCTTTTACTGTGCTATATACCCTCTTTATTTGGGCGTTACTCTTTACCAGTTTCCGCAAATTTGACGCGAAATCTTGCGTATACGGAAAGGATTTTAGCAAGAGGTTTTCCATTCACACCACGTCATATCATACGAAGCTAAATTGTTGTACAAAATTTAAAGCGCAAGAATCTTCAAAAGGCTTGAAGGATTCTACTGGGGGCCAACCACCCCGGCTTGGATACACCGTTACGAACGGTGTATGTGCGGCACGAACTAGAAAATGTTAAAAACGCTATACAAAGACTCCTTCAAAGAGGAAGGCAGTCTATTAAATTTCAAATAAAAAACAAAAAATAGGCTGGGGAACAAAACAACCCGCGAATAACGAATATGAGTTTCACTGATGACCCTATCACTACCGCGATGGAAAGCGACTGTCCAGGAACTGCCTCAACCACAAACAAAAAAAAACAAAAAAACGATCTTTCGTATCAAAAAAAAAAAAAAAAAATGACGCGTTTGTCGGCCCGAATGCAACACAAAAGGAAGGCTGGTCCCACAATGACGATGGGCGCACTTCCTTCTTCCTTCCTGAACAGGTCCCGTGCGTCACAATCGACGCCAGCAAAATAAAAAACGGCGGAGTAGCGTACTAGCCGCGTAGCCAGGCAATTCCACCGCCTTTTGCCAGCGTGCGCCGCGTGGCAATGGATTGTGGCCCTTTTTTTTGGGCAGCGTGTTGACCGGACGTGGTGCCTATACGGAAAGGATTTTACCAAGAGGGTTTTCCACTCGCACCACGTCATATCATATGAAGCTAAATTATTATACCAGTCCTTTGCAAGGCCAATGAGCCTACTTTGCATCTGGTAAATAACCATTCTTTCATTCCAATTATTAATCACCGCGAGTTGATCTATTTTCCTTACCCATTGTTCGGCACTCAAATTGGGATTGCCTGGACTAACCTCCGGTATACAATCACTTTTTATTACGAATCCGCCCTTACTAGTCGGTCTACCATCAGCTCCAGACGCAACAAAAAAAACTTATACGCATTTTTGATTTTTGTTTATTTACATATTTTACATTTACTTTACACTAAGTTGCTATTTATGAAAAGAAGCCTTTCGAACGACTTCTTCTTCTATCGGTTTGTATCAGTCCGGCAGATCCAGCATATGAGTTGTTAGCTTTCTTGATTTTGTTAAATCTATTGTTCCATTCCGATGGCACCAAAACGATCAATGGTAAGTTCAAGAGATGAAGAAGTATTTATATTTAATAATAAAAATAAATAAAACTTAGAAAGAATTTTTTGCTGACCAAATATGATTGTCACTTGCTCCATTCAGTTCTTTGGCTAACATCATATTATTTATGGTATCAAAGTTCAGTTTATTTTGTTTTCTTTGAACTTTTATTTTGTTTTCACTAAACTTAGCTCATAGAATTTTCTTTCAGCAGCGGCTGAGCTGTGGGGCAATGACATCAGGTTATTAACAAAATCAGTCAAATTTCCGAAGCTATATTCACCCAGGCCATTTTTCAGGTAGCTCACTTTCTCCCATGTATAGGCAATGAACTGGATATATCTAGTTCGACTATCGACTTACTTTTTGTGACTCCTTCCTCAGTCGATTTCACAGACAAAATGAAATCTCATTGGAAAATTTTCCCTTTCGGCGCTTAAAACGATTTTCACGCGGGACGTTTGAGGTTTTTTTTTACGTTCACTTCGCTCGATGTTCTTACATGTCAGCTCTGTTTGTCTGTGGAATCGGCTGAGCTCAGGTTACACTTTTTATTTAATATGTTACTATATTTTACGACAATTCTCTTCGGTAGACGATGAATCTTGAGATTTCTTCCTCACAAAAAATCTTTGGGGATGGGTTCTGAAAGCTGCGAAAACAATGTACGCTTTGCACAGATGAAGTCATTAATGGATTCATTTGGTTTTTGTTTCTGCTCAATTAATTCGTTCCTGCGTAGGCATTACGCAGTAAGATTTTTCCAATTCGTAACTTCATTTTTTACCCCTTGCCACCAGTTTATAGCATTGTCCTGTAGTAGGAGCTGGAATCCTTTTATAGCATCGGCTTCAGAAATGCGTTCTATGACTTTATATACGTTTATCTTAGATATAAATCCTTCAACGATCATGCTGTCACGGTCACCTTTGAAACGATCCGTACAGTTACTGAAACTACCATGTTCAGGTCTAAGAGCTTGCATAAGTTCGTTAAATTGTTGTGTTGTAAGAGCCATTTCGTCTCTTGGATTATTGCAAACCGATTGATTGAGTGCAGCAATACGGTTGCTTCTTCTAAACTCACTCGAATTCGTGGTGAAGTTTAAATTATAATATAGTAGTTGTTGATTCGCACGTCTTCCTTGGTTTCTGAATAAAAATCCTCTCGTTGTAGTGCTTTGATTTTAATTTCTGCAACTTTGTTAAATACATTTTTACAATGGTTTCTATATATAAATGTTAGATCTGACTTACATCAGTTTTTTAAAACTCTCGCGAACAACGAATCGGGAATTGTTTTCAACAATAACTACTCAAAATCTAGATCTATGCTTTAATTGAAAAACTTAAAGTTACAATTTTATTATAAAATAATTCTTGAGCTAACTTATTGGTATATGTACCTCGCTCGTGGTGATAGAGAAAAGAAAATGAAAAAATGAAAAATGGACGCAACTCAGTTTCCTTAAGGATGGGCTCCTGATTGCTTTAGAGCGGAAGCGGTGCGCTCTCCTTAGCACTGAGCTTATTCTGTGGTGAAGAGTGACTTAAGGCTCAACCACAGTAGCTGTATAAGCTCGCTAGTTTTTTTTTTATATGGGAGGGGCTGTTTTCACTTCTGTAAAATTATTTTATTTTAAGTGGCCCACTCGTTGGCCTCATAGTCGTCTTGTTCGATCCTGTTGTTGCTCTTAAAGTCTTTTTTGCTGATTCTGTTGTTACTTCTGTTGCCAGTCCAGTCTCATTCTGTTTTGGTCGTTGTAGAACTTTATTGTTTGTACTTTGTGCTTTGTACAAGGCCGCTCTGGTAGGAAACACGCTAATGTAACCATACAGCCTCATATTCTCATCGGTGAAGCCTTCGTATTCTATCAACTCTTCCTCTTCTATTTCCAAACCTGCAGCCAGTCTTACCTTATCACTGTAGTATTCTCCAAAAGTCTCCGCAGCATATATCTATCTGCATATCTTTTATTTAATGATAACACAGCATATCTGCATTTCATGAAATGATGCAATGAACCCGCACAAGTTGCAGAAGGCAAAAATTATTACAGAAGGCGAAAAATGTTTGACGGGAGGTAAAGCTGGCAACCAATTTTAGCCCGCACAATTTAATCACGAATGATTACACTTGGTGGCAAGCTGTCCCTTGCCTTGTCTTTAACGTGATTGTTGGCACTAATTACTTGTCTTTCGTATGCCAACTGATCATGGCTGTGAATTCCCGGCACACCACCAATTCTATTTCGGCTGTCGTTAATCTATACTTGTTCATCCTTTTCTTGTATCCAAAGTTTTTACAATGAGTAATAATAATAAGAAGATACCTACATACATTTCATTTTGTTCATCATTATCTTAACGAATGCTTATATTTTCTTTTCAAGTCTTTATTTCTTTGTTTCGGTTTTTTAACTTTATACCTAGAAGATTATTATTTCACCATGAGTATTCTTGTCTGCCCTTCTACGAATTGTGTATGCTATGTATTCCGTTTGGATGGAGTTGTCTGGATCTCTCCATTCATCATGACCAACTGAGCCAGCCGTGCTTTATTTTTTTGCTGGATGTTCTTAATTATTTGTCTGTTCCTGCGAGGAATATATAATTTGTACTTTTATTTAATTTTATTTAGTTCACAACATAAAAGAAGGCAATAAATCTTTTAGATAGGTATTTGTATAAAAAAGTTAACAGGCTTCCATGAATGACGAATTGATAACGCTTGTTTACCATTCTTCCTCGATAAAACAAAACTCACCCTTAGTTTTCTTTTGCTGTGCTATTCTGAAAAAAATAGATACACTTAAGCTAATGCATTTCCACACCACCCATGAGGTATGCATTGCAGTGCGTTAACCGACGCGACGTTTAAGGTGCACGGTTTCCCCAGTAGGCCTATTGCACACCCAACTAGAAAAAAATATTTTTAGAATTTTCTTATACGGATAAAAACAAATGCTAAAAAAAAAAGATAAAAAATCAGAAAGATAACAAACCTAATAACCTTTTTCTTGGTTGTTTGGAGCTGGCTGTGATCGGTTTCCTGGCATGGCAAATGAGCTTTCAGAAGTCAATCTTTGAACACGGAGCTTGGAACTTTAAGTTCCGTTGAACTTCACCTTCTGCAAAAGAATTAATTGTTTAGCAGCGAATGAAGCCAATTTAGGTACCACGCAATCAACTAACTAATTTGTCTTCGTTGTTCGGCTTGAAACCAGCTGTTTCCTATTTCTTGCCATATGAGAATTAGAACTGATCACTTCAACGGATCTTTCCACTCAAAATTCTATTATTCTCATTATCTACAAAAGAAACAAAGAATTTATTATTTCGAATCGAACAAGAAGCCAAGAGATAACTCACTTTTACTAAGGCGGTTCCTGTTTGTGAATAGTTCTGTTGCACAAAACATAAAATTTAGGGTGCTTCCATAATATAAAGCGCTGCCATTGGCGTAACTGTAACGTTGGTGTTAGAAAATTTTACTTTCTCGTTCAAATCATCACACAGCAGCCAACTGTGTCCAACGTCGGTTCGTTTTTTGAAATAAGCAACAAAATGATTTTTGTTGTGCTCCCTATCTATAATACCAGCCAACCTAAATAAAAATGTTACGAAAATTACACTTCAAAGCTCAAAATATAATCGTACTTACCGGTATTTGTCTCCAAGATCTATAAGATCTGGTAGATCTTCAAGTCTGCATTTGAGACTGTCCCCTAAATTATTTTGGTGACGAACATCTAACTCAATGAATACGTGGTTGTTAAATTTGACGTTTTCATGAACCATTCCCTGGCAGTTCTTGATTGAGCATTTTATTATTCTTGATTTTTGATCAACCAAAGCCGTTTGTAGCTTTAAGAACTCCGCAAAACCATTTCCAAGTGTTTTGTGGTTCACTACAAGGAAATTTTGGGTTCTTTGCTCCTCTATCGCACAAGATTCACTTGTGCACTTCAAGTTTCTTGTGAGACTTGGTGCCGAAGAAAAAAATTTATTAATAAGGCCGCAAATAGAGTCAGTCGCATCTAAGATGTGTGGGTCCAGTCTTGTTTTCTGTATCTCTTTCGAAATTGGAAAATGTTCAAACAAGAGCTCCAGCCTTTGCTGATAAATAGTGGTTTTGGATCCTGTTTTTATTAAGTTTGTTATAAACTTTAAGAACTCGTTACCAGATTCTTGGACAAACTTTAAGTAATGTTGATTATTCATCGCGCTCAAGTACACTAGATGCAATATGGCATCAAACCCGCAAGTGTTTGTTGCTTTGACATATGTCTTTTTAAATTTGATTGGTGGTAATATAGAACCATTACGGATTAAGCTGGTATCGTATTTGACAAAACCTCTCTTTTCCACGTAACATGGAGCTGGTTTAAAATAGAAACCTGTATGAGAAGGTTTAGTGGCTACGTCATCTTTTCTTATAAAAGTTTCTTGTATCTCTTCTGATACTCTACTCTCTGAGGACTCTACAGCTGAATCATGGCTTCTTTCGACATTCAATTTCAAATTTTCCGATTTGACCCCACCATCATTTCCGTTCGTCTCTAATATCTCAGTGTCAATATCTGATAAAACAAATTCCGTTGAAATGGAATCGGAAGAAGTGCATGACGAGATATGGGAGCTTCCTGATTTCTCTTTTTCCTCACTATCGAAATTCGGGGAGGGGGATAAGATGTATTTACTTTTATTGGATAGGCCACCCCATTCCTCACAAGCTAAAAAATCTGAGTCATCAGAATATTTCTTTGGGGAGCTGTTTTCACTACGTTTTTTATGTAACGAATCCGTTCTACTTAAAGGTAAAGGCGAGGGTGGCAATTTCCTTTTGAGGTGGTTCACGTGCTTTAGATTAGAGGAAACGATTATTGTTCCTGTATTGATGCTATTCAAATGCTCCCGAATGAACCGATTAGCTACAACTGGTAGAGTAAAAGTTTGTCTAAAGCTTCTTTTCAAGGCTCCAAAATAATTTTCTTGATACGCTGTGGAGGCATGTTGGGAATCGCAAGGAATGGCGGCAGCAGTCCACAGTGGAAACTCTTTTCCAATTCGTTCCAGTTGTACAACTAAATCTGGCAAAAAGAAGGCATTGACATCACCCTTTAAGTCTTTGAGAATTTCCATAGGCTTTACGCTTAAAATTATTTGTTTTATAAATTTGTGCGTTGCTGTTTCGTTATGTGTTGAGCAAGTCCACTTTTCCAACAGTTCTGGGGAGTCTACAACACGTTCTTCAAATCTTTTGGAAATATTTTCCAATTCGGTTATGTCAATCTCTCTTGTAGATATAACATCTGAAAGCATTTCTTTTGCTTTTTTTATTGTAATTATATTTTTTGATATAATTACACTTCGGTTATCGTAGGGATGAGAAGCAACAGCACAGGTTAAGGAAAAAATGTATTGGAATTTTTTGAGGTCCTTGCAATCTATCATCAATGCGATAGTTCTCAAAAAAAAACCTTTTGACATCTGGGTGTCGAGTATTTTTTACGCAATCCCAACGTGATGCTAATGCCATTAAGTGTGCTACGTCTATGCGGATCAAAGTTTTAGCTGGTCTTTCTGAATGCCGACGTGTTTCATTCAAAAGTGCCCATCTGAAGCATACGTCAACATAGTCTTTGATAGACATGTTGTTGAACGCCCGACACATACCGGATAAAATAGCTCTGCTATAATCGCTTATAGCTGTTGGTGGGGCTTTCACGCCGGCTCGAATCCACGTGTCTAGCCAAAACGTAATAAATCCAGTATCATGTTTTTCCGTTAAAACTTGGGTTACCGGAATGATTTTGCTCTCAACTTTTATTGTGGCGGTGTACAAAAAAATATGTCCCGTTTTCTTGCCTTCAAACATTTCAATTTTTTTTACAAACTTCCCCGTGGCATCTATACATATTTCAGCCTTCTCTCCCAGTGTTCTTAAGTATTCTCTGTACACATGTACCTGATTATCAGTAAAATAAATTACGAAAAAATTTATGGCTCCCGAGCTCACGAATTGCATTGTCAAACTGCGGATCTTTTGACATGCACTGTATGGCCTTGATAACATCAATTTTCTGATAAGGGTTCATGCCCTGTTCAGCTTTTAAGCTCTCCATTTTGATTTGGCGATAAATATGATGGGGCCTTATGTTAGTTGGAATATCTTCTCCAAATTTCGTGCTTGCAGATATCAAGTTATCGGTATATTTTTCCGCGCTCACTCCAGACAATTCTTTTCCGATTTTTTTCCGAATTTCTCCTTTTACTTTCCTGAATACTCTTTCGTGGTATACATTTTTTCTTGTATCCAAAGTTTTTATATTCAGTTCTAATCCCTCACCATCGCGTGGTTCCTTTTCAGCGAAACCTGATATTGTATTCCCACACATTTTACAAGCAGAATAACCCGAAAATGTCATATATTTAAAACGAGGATCACCACTTGAGTTGACTCGTGAGTATTTATAATTAAAAGCGCAGGGAAAATTATATCGCCTTCTGATTGTTTCAGTCACAATATCTGACCATACTTGTTTTTGCAAGGCACTTTTATTTTCTTCTTTTGGTTTTATTTGCTGCCATTTGTCTGAAGTAAGCAAGAGATGAAATTTTTCTAAACCCTTTTCATCGCTTTCAGTGTTTATTTGGTGACACGATTCTCCTTGCGATGTAGAATCATCGAAGGCATAACAGGTTTGGGGTTTCCACTTTACACCTAGACCCTCACTAATCTGCTTCCAAACATCAGCTTTAATCGGAGGTAAACGATTTGTTGCAAAGTGGTGAATGTTTTCAGAGATATAATTCAATATCTCCTCTTCTTAAACCTGAGGTCTTCGACCAGTCATCTTGTTTCAATGAAATAAGTCCTAAAATAATTTTAATAATATATCAAATTAATAATGTTGTTTATCCGAGCACTCGGCTTAAATATAAATCTCGCTTCTAGTAAATAATTTTAAAATACCCAAATATGATATTTGTATCAACGAATTTATTTGATTTTTGGGAGGGCGCACAAGTGTGCTTGGATATAACATATGTATATTCAAAGTAACAGTAACTTTCATTAAGACATTTAAGTTTAGTGTTTAATAAAAATTATTAATTTTCGGGTGCTCTTGAGCAATGGCCAAGATTGCAAAAAACTCGATGCTTGAAGAAATTGTAAGCTCCTTATGACGGTGTAAAAAAAGTTATTTACTGAACCAAGTTCGGCTCAAAGTTTTGAGGGGGGATAGCCCCAACCCATAACTGTGTAGGAACGACGGTGGTTTTTTTTTTTTTTTAAGTTGCAGGAATCTCCGTACGATGTTACAAGTATCAAGCAAAACAGCCTTCTGGACTTGTAGTTATAGCTGATCAACATTATGGTTTTTAAGGTTTGTGCACATATTTTTCGTTACCCGGCCTGTGGCGGAGATTACGAATGGAACGACCTGCACGCATTCGGCACCATACATCGACTTCAGTTCTATTGCAAGAGAAACATTTTTTGAGATCTTTGTAACTGCTACGTCAAAGATATCAATTGTCCTCTTAGCTTTGTCGAACATTATGATCATTGATGTGTTGATCGGTGGTTATTGTTCTGTCCCAGTACATTTTAAAGTTTGAATCTTCCAAAACTGGTAGAGGATGGTATTTGTATTATGGCGTGTACCATTTAAGCATGCATCGCCTGCATTTATCTTCAACCGCTTCACCTATTATGAATCGCTATCAAAAAACCCTCGGTTTCAGAAAACAAGTTACCTTGAGTTATTTTTTAGTTTTTTTTTTGCAATGTAATGTTGGTAAAATTGAACTGAGTAAAGCTTTCCACTAAGAGGACATCAGTCAAAAAACCGAAAATTGAAACTTCTCTCAATACACAGCATACAATTTGGGTTTATTCTTGCTACTTCAGAATCCCCTTCGGATTGTGAATACTCCTCAGTATTCATCTCGTGTTCGTCATTTTCTTCAGTTTCACAGTTTTCTCGATTTTTCATCACTTCACTTATATCCATATCTTGGATCGAATAGTTACAATCCTGTTGATTATTGATTTCTTGTGATTGTGCATCATCATCGGGTTCGTCATTTTCTGGAACTTCGCCACTTTCGCTTTGCGCCATTAATCTTTCTCTGTCTCTAGCTCCACCACCGCTTGTCTCCATATCGGTGCTCTCCTCTACATCAACCATTTCTGATGATGCTGAATTCTCCTCAGTATCTGTTTCGGATTCGTCATTTTCTTCAGGTTTCCCAGTCCGTAATGCCACTCTGGGCAGACAAAAACCAACTTCGTGATGGTCCTGATAAGCGAAGGGACACATAAAAAAGAGTGGATCTATCATCCCAAGAATATTTTTGTTTGAGAGATTCAATAATTTTAATCGGCGATTCAACTAATACTTGGTGTTCTAGTTGTGGATTTTACAATTTCTAAAAATTTACTGTCAAATAATTTTTTTTCTTGATTTACATGATACTAGAAGGAAACCTATAATCTTATGGTACAAACCTTCCGTCCACGTCCACGCCTCCAGTACTGTGCAACTTGTATAGTTTTTTCCTAATTCTTACGGTCCAAACAATTTAGAATTAATGCACTTTATTTGTTACCAATACGGAGAGATTGATTGAAAAGAGAATATTTAGTATGAGAAGTAAATGCTTGTTTCCAGCGAAAAAAAAAAAAATTTCAGTTGTTTCGTGTAGGTACTTGGTTTGGAATAATTTTTTTTTTTTTCAAAAATTTAAAAACGGCAGTGGCGTTTTAAACTTTTAGTGAATAGTTGAAGGTGGCCGTGACGAAATAGTTAGCATGGTAACCCGTAAGTGGGAGGTTCGATGTTCGAATCCCAATAAAAACAAAATATATCTTTCCACTGGTATCACCGTAAAGAAATGAGGAAAATATCCCTTCTTCAAAACTGGAGACAGTTCGAATGCTTTTGGAAGTTTTGATAAAGCCATAGGAAAGTAAAGTAATTCAAAGAGTCTATAAATTTAACATTTTCGATTTGCATCAATATTATTTTCGTTCCTCGTATGGTCAGGTTCAGGAAATAGACTTCTGTTTTCCATTACGTAGCTTAAAATGAATTGATGATCGTACGACTGTCCATTATGAGCAATCACAATAACTGTTTTGAACAATTTCCGAATGTGTTTCACAAAATTGGAAACAACATTTCCGTCTTTTTCCCTTTAACACATTTAGGGTTGTTTTACATTTTTGACAGCAATGTAGAGTAGGTAGGTGTATACAACTATCACATTTATGTTAAAACACACACAAGTTTGGTTCATGTATTTTAACCGGATAAACTGTTGTTTCATCTTCAAATATTTTTTCTCCTACTACCTTCTCTTGTCGACTCTCCAAATCATAGAATATGTACAAAAAACTTTCGGAAGTCGACCGCACTTACGCTGTTAAGATAAATTCCAGATGTTCGCTTACCACAAATGCTGATACTTCTCCAAAGGCAATTGTTCTTATAGGCCACACTCAATGCGGTGTTCCAACAAACGACCAACTTCCAAGGAAAATCTTCCGCAATTAGAGCAAACTCCGGTTTTCTTCTTGTAATTTTATTTTTGTTTTTATTGATATGCACGTAGGGTTGTATGTTTAATGTTTCTTTTAGTTAAATCTAGTTTATGAATTATTTAATTTAGATCAAAAGGGTGAAATTTACAATTTGGAAAAAATATATATGTAAGTCAATTAAAAAATGGCAGATGGCCCAAGAGACAAAATTCTAGATGTTTGATTGATGGTGGTTGAAATGAGAATGAAAAAACGTCGCTATGCGACGGACTACTTTTTGAAGCAAACAGTACTAGATTTGTACATATAATAATAAAGTTAAGAGGGCGAACCATATGTGGTGCCAAACCCTAGTTTTTGATTACGCTGGGGAGTGGCAGTGTTCACACTAGATTCGTGTGAACACAGGTTGAATGTAACATAAATGATTTTCTGGAACATTCTCCATGCAGATTTTACAGTAATAATTTCCACAGACATGATCTCGATCTCGTTTCGAATTAAATGTTTTCAAACAACTTTTACATATTTTTAGTATTTCACAAATAGAATTTCTACCGGATGGTCCAATTGTTTTGTGATTATTAAAACATTGATTTCCTCTAAAACTTCGATTGCAATCTTCACATAAAATTTGTTTTGGAGTATTACTACATTTCGGAGTTTGTTGACATTGAGGACATGACACCTCACATCTGTGTGATTATTTTTTGAATTGTATGGTATATGACAAATTTCACAAAAATATGAACAGCAAAATGCCGCAGTTAGTGATGTGATAACGTTGTAATGCTGATTATTGTATAGTAAGTTTAAATTTTTCTTTTTTCCAGGTATGATACTAGCTCCTTCAAAAATAACTTTTCTTCCTTTTGTCCCGTGTTCATAGACAGTGATCTTATATTCCTGTAAGTGATTTTGGAATGCCGTCAACTCTAAAATTCCTGAGCCTTCAGGGGGAATAGATATTTTCGCATCATCTATGAGTCTTAAAGCTCTTTGAATTTGAACCTTAGAATTATTTCTTCTAATATGATTAAAATTAGGTTCTTTATCCGCAAAGGCTTTTGCTACAATTAAGGCACGAGGTAGGCATAAATTATCTTTGTTATTTATCGATATGATTACTTTTCGTTTAATGCATTCTTCTTTTTCCTTTTCCTGAAGGTACTTTTACAGATGTTACAGTTAAACAAAAATCATCTGTACTCAAACCTTGAGAATTGCTCTGGAAATATCTGCAAATCATATTCCATACATCCTCTAGTTTTAATTTTGAGCAGTCTTGGTAATTGATCCAGCCATTTCCTCGTTCGAGATTAAAATTTTTACCGCAAAATGTAACACCTACCTTGTCTGTAGGGTTAAGTCCGGTAACAGCATGTTGAATCATTTCTTCAATGGCTTTTTTAATCCAGGTTGTCGGTTCAACATTATTCGGAACTGATCTAATTCTGAACTCTATTTTACGCCCAGTTAAATTAAATCTTCTGACTTTAACCAGTACATCGCCCCCAATACGAATTTTCTAAAAAGTTTTTGAAAAAATACCAAAAGTAAGTGGAAAGAACTACTCAATGATAAAACGAAGTATTTTTGTTTTTTAAATTTTTTTATTTTTCATATTTTTTTTAATTTTTAATATTAATCTCTATAATAAAATCGACTTTCATTGACACTCTTGAGCACATTTTTATGGCGAATTACCTCTGGCTCTGTTAGTATTCCCTGTTGCAAATTGGCGTTTTGTAGGCGGAATTGTTCTTCTTCTTCATCAGGGTTTTCGTTTTCGTCATCAGTGTCCGGTTGTTTTTCGTGAAAGGCTATGTTGAAAGTTTGATTAAAAGGCTCGACTACTTCTAAGCTGTATCCATACAGTTTCCTTAAGTGTTCGTCGGTTAGCTGCTTGGCACAACGCTTCGGCAGATAAACTGAGTTATGTTTTAACTCTAGAAATATCTGCTCTCCATACACGGTATTAACGCGTTTTGCACTTATTATGTTATATTTAGCTTTTAATTTCAGATCCTTCAAGCTTTTTAGCGGTTTGTTGTTTCAGGGTTTGATAGCATTATTAATTTCGTTTAAGAAAGACATTATTATTATATGTTATTTTAATAAAAATTTTAGAAACTCAAATCAAACAAACAAAGTAATTGTTTACTAACGTAAAAGTATCAAAACTGAACTGATCATGAAAACCATTCACTTCGAGCTTTTATACTCTCTACCTCATGAGTATAAATATAAGCAAAACTATAAAATTATGCTTATCTAAACAAGAAACTCGCTTTTCTTTTCAATGATTCATTTTGTATCATTAACTTAACATTAAAAAAAAATACATTCGAGTCATCATTATTGGTCATTGGTCGTACATTTAAATCATTCTAACTGTATGTTGAGGATATGATAAACTCGAGTCATAAAAATTTTCACCGGATATTCGCTGAGGATATCACGTTTTTCTTTTAAATCAAAAATAGGGTCTCTTTGATCGCCAGAATTTCCGCTTTAGAACACACTACATTGGCTCAAAACCCGAAAGAAAAATATCCTTTTAGTCTTTTGCTAAGTTCCCTTCTTTTTGGTACAGGAAACAAGTGCGCACCTTCTTTGGACAGACATTTGCGAGATGGTTTTGGTCCCCGCATAAAAAGCATTTGCGTAATTTTGTTACCCTGGGTGGTTCTTTGTCTTTTCCAATAAAAGGGTTTTTGTTAGCTTTCGGGAAACAGTTAGCCTGCGTTTGTTGTGGCTTCTCGTACGGACGGGAACGTTGGTGTTGCGACTCATCCCATGTTCTTTCGCGTCGACGTGTAAAATTGTTCCTAGAATATATATCCGCAATTCTCTGTCTATTGTTTGAATGGCTTTCCATTTCTTCGAAGCGTTTGATTTGCAAAAGCAGATCTTGATGTGAGTTATAAGAACCCGCAATGAGCGTACTTTTTAGGAATTCATTTTCGAGGCCTGATATTATCATTTTTGAGATTGAATCGTGGGAGAGCTTTATCTCCTTCCCTAACCTGACCGTCTCGTAAAAATACCCCTCGATACATTCACTCGGTTTTCTCTTCCGGCTCATCAATTTAATCGGTTTAAGTCCCTGGTCATCAACAGACGGAAAACTCTTAACCAACTGAACTTTAAAAGTTTCCCAGTCTATAATTTCGCTCTGGGCGGACAGAAACCAACTTCGAGCTGGCCCCGATAACCAAAGGGACGCATAGAAAAGGGTGGACCTATCATCCCAAGAATAGTTTGACTTCAGCGATTCAATGTTTTTAATCCAAGAATCAACTGAAACTTGATGTTCCAGTTGCGGATTAAATTCAGGTATTAATATTGCTATTTCGTTTGGTCCCATGGAAAATGGACGACTCACCTGGATACTGTTGGAGACTGGGCTAATTCTGGAACTACTCAATATTCCATTTTCGTCCCGCAGCCTCTGCACCTCAGCTAGCGCTTCTCGGAGTTGCACCTCCATCTGCGCTTTCTTCATTGTTTTTGCACCTTTTTCTTTTTTTTACGATCAGGTGTTTTTTTTTTTTTTTTTTTTTAAGTATTTTCCGTTATTGTCACTATCAGATTTATTTTCTCTCTTATATTTTCTCGCGAGTAAAGTGAAAAACCTTAGATATGATTAATGACAATTTGCTGAATATGTATTTTGTATGTTTAATGTAATCTTACCTTTCTTCTGATTGTATTTTTTTTGATGTAGGTACTTGGGCATGTTGGTTCAATTTCGTTGAGATCTATTTTGGTCAGCTTTGATACCTTGAACGAGAATAGTTAGGTTAGTCAATGCAGATTCTACCTCTGTTAGGCGTTGTTCGAGAGTAGAGTTGTTTCGACACTCGTCGGCCTTCGCAGCGAAAACTTGATCTGGTTCTGTTGCGATGGTGCTGTTGCCAATGTATTTTACCGTTTACTTACTTTTTCATTATGACAATCAAAGCCGTCAGAAAGTTTCCCAAATGCTACACATACCACAAATATAATACCGGTGGTAGTCGGATGACACCGTTCGATAGAGTGAAAGAAAAATCAACTACATAAATGAATGCAAGATGATGAGTAATGAATGCATTCAAAATTACATTATAATGAACGCGTTCAGCTTATTCTTATAATCAGCTTGCTACAAACCTTGGTATGACGTGCTGATTACCTGTCCTCCTCGCTTGCTCCAAGTCCCAAAAAATGAGTTTAGTTTGTTTGTTTCATTTTTAGACATTCAATTTATTTTTCAACATCTATTAGACTTTACTTTAATTACAATTCAATTAACTTTAATTTGTAAATCTATTAATGTTCAATTGCAAAACCATATAAGTTTTTAATGTGAAAAAGTAAAGAAAAATTAATGCCGGCACGTAAGTTCGCTGGAAAAGGCATGGCGACAACAAAATGCATATGTATTTGTTTCGTCAACTACCTTGACGTAGTACGTCTATTATTACGAAATGGTTTGATTGGGCGATCTTGTAGTGGGAGTGATAAAGTTTATCAGACGATGGTCTGAGAAAGAGAGATCTTCTAGTACTTTCCACTGCTCTCCTGGACAAGTGTCCGAGTTATTTGTGAGGTTAATGTCAAGTACTTCTTTACGGTTTTTTGTAACAAAGGTAGGTGTGTTACCTCTATTGATAACCAAAAGATTGTTTCTTAAAATAAATTCAAATAAGAGTTCCCCCCTAGAATTCGTGTCGGTGCTTCCCCATTGCACATGGTGTGCGTTGGCGTCGCAGCCCATAATAATATCTAGTCTACTCTTACTTCTGTATTCTACCAGTTGGTAAGTGATATCCGCTGGTGGTCCTTCAATTCCATCATGTGGCATGTAGATGGAAGCCAAAATTAGTGATGGGAGTCCTACGCGTTCCATCTTTACTGCGGTCTGGTCTATTGTGCTATAAGTAGTTAGAAGAAAAAGATTTAACTGTTTTCTAGCTACTATGCATGTTCTATGGTTACTGTCTGGGCTGACAAAATTGGATTTGTACAGCGTGAGTTCTTTGGAATGTAGGCCCTTAATTTTTCCTCTCGCGACCCAAGGTTCTTGAATAAGGGGTAAGGGAGGTAAGGGAGGTAGACCAGGTTGGCGGAGGCGGCTTTACTATGCTGGAGATTGATTTGTATTAACTTCAATTCCATTGCATATATTGTTTTTTATACAACGCCTTACTAACCTGTTTTTTGATTCTAGCTATCAGCCTGAGTTTGCATCGGGTGATGCCGACGCGAACTTTGAAGCTGGCTCTTCTTAGAAGTGGTATGGAGTTGTGTGTCAACCTCACAATCACTTCAGTGCCTGTTTCCGTCTTCTCCACCTTCACGACCCTCCATTGATCGCTCAAAAGTTCGGCATTCAGAGAAAGGATGTACCTTTCCAGCCGATCGCGGGGAATAGCGGGGCCTCTGACCAGCAGTTTACCTATTGGTCGGTTTATGTCCTTGATCTCAGTGGCAGTCACGAGCCGTAACTCAGCATTCTGCCAGGGAGCTGCCGTCTTCTTTACGAATTCCTGGAGCCATTGAAGGGTCCATTCATTCTCGCAGTTCATTACTTTGAAACCATGGACGGTAGTGAGGTCCCCGAAGAGTGGCGGTTGCCTACTCTTAACGATCGCCTCATTTACCTCTTCCAGGATCCTTAGTACCATTAACTGCCATTCGTCTTTACTCAGTTTACGGTCGGGTTTCCCAAAGCCGGCTATAGCGACTAGGTGACCCTTTGCAGCAGGGACTGAGGAGGTCTTCATCCTCTTTGGTAGTCTGTTGGGTGAGGAGTTATGCATTCCTTACTCTTTTTGAGCAGTTCGGCATAACGGTTTCGATAAGGGGCAGATAGGCCGCCTCACCAGTTCCGGTATTTGTTCCGCAGCCAGCTCGTTTATTGTCTGTCGGGTCTTGTCCAGTTCGTTTTGTTATGTCTATTGGTGTCATTGCCCGTAGTCTTTGTTCGGACCTCATCAGAGCCTTCCTTGCCTTTCCCGTTAAGGAGTCAGGGTTCTTTTTCGATAGGCGTCTGGCTGTCCTTACCGCGTTGCGTTGTTGTCTCAGTTGAAGTTCGTCTTTGCTGAGGACCCTTGCTCGTCGTTGTCTTGTATTTCTGTCGATGACTTCTACACTACCATCAAGTTTCTGTTCTTCCTTCCCCTCAGCAGCGGCTTCATTTCCCATTTCTGGGTGAGAAGTACTGCTGTGCTTCCGTGCTCTAGGGTCTGTCTGTTCGTCCTTCGTATTATGTTCTGTATTCGTAGTCCCTACACCAGCCGTCGAGGGGGTTGGCCTTTTCTTTGGCTGAATTTTATCAGCGTACGGAGCAGGCGGACCCATCGAAGTCTTTACACTCTGACTTAGAGGGGAGAGAGGGTTTGGTGCTGGATTAGCAATAGGCCCATCCTTTCCCAAGCCCTCCCTTTCGACCAAGGTTCGTGTGCCGTGTCGTTTGTTTTGGTCGGTCTTGTCAGTTTTTGCAGTTGTACCTTGCAGGGGGCTTGGTGCTAGACTAGCAGTAGGCCCGTCTTTTCCCAAGTTCTCCCTGTCTAGAAAGACTCGTGCGTTATGTAGTCGTTTCCGTTCTAAGTCAGTCATTTCGTTCCAGCCTTTTAACCGTGCGTTTGCAGTTGGAGATTTTACTTCGCCTGGACATGCACGATAGGTTGGAGATACCGGAGTCTGCCATAGAGCTAGCATCACTGATATCATCGACAATGATGGCTTAGCCACTGGCTCCATCTTCCATACCTATGCTGGAGAAAGGGTCGAGTAGGAGATATTCCCCTTCTTCAGTCATCTTCGTAACATTGTTGTTGTTCTTTCAGTTGTTCATTTTAATTTCCTTTTTATTACTTGGGTTAGTTTTTGCGATTGCTTTATAAGTTGGATCTGTAAGAAAAAAGAAAAAGAAAAAAAAAGATTCAAAATTATAAGTAAAATCGTCACACAAACCAAGCAAGAAATGAAATGAGAAAAGTCAGCCACTGGCGACTTCTCCTTTCGATATTGAGATCGTAAGGCAAAGCCCAAGCCAGCAGCCGTGACATCTGCTGACACTTTAGCGTATATCCCCGCTATTTTTTTAATATCTTTATTTGTCCTTTTCATAATTTTCATAGGGGTGGGTCTCACTTAGTTTGCCCAGAACCCTAGCTGGTAGCTGATTTTCCGCTCAGGAGCATCCAACCGTAGCCATCTTGCTTTAGGTTCTAGCGTAAGCCTCCTCACCACGGCAAGGTGGAGACCCGTTTAGGAGGCAAAGGAAGGACATGGGAAAACTTAATCTTTCATGGCAAATGTTCGAGTCGTCTTTTTTGCTTTTCTGTCTGGGCCATGAACATTCATGCATTTCTTTATATCATTAATTTCTTCATTGAAATCGAATACTTACAAAGCTCGAATTATCACTGTTTCTGAATCTTCAAGTTCTCGAGTGGTTTAGGGTTTAACTTGTACACTCTTTTTTCCTCTGGCATGTGTAAAGTAAACATGTGAACCAGTAAACAAGGGCATGTCGAAATCTCATATTCCATTTACTGAGATCGAAGTTAAAAATTTTTAACGTATTTTTCTTTTGTCCTTTAGCAGTCTCTGCAAGTCTTCTCATTAATTTTATCTCACCATCTGTCATAGTTTGTTCAGGAACATATTTCATGTATTGTTTGGAGATATTTGATTCCATTGAAGTTTGGCCTAATCTTTGGATATAAGGTTGTTTAACGAATAGTCTCCCATCTGGTTTTAATTCCTGTTCTTTCCGACATAGACTTGCAGTGCAATCATTAGAATCAAAGAAATTGTTCTTTAATTCAAAAATTTTCTTTTCTAAATCAGTTTCATTTCCTTGTGATAATCTCTGGATAACTCGAGTGGGTTTCCGCACTGATCTCACTAATGGTTTCTTTTTCCCATTTAAATGTCTTATTTCTACAATACTTGCAACAACGAGAATATTTTATTGCCACTGCCGGTCTTGCCGCCGAGCATGTGGTCACTAAGTTGATTGTGATATCTTATCTTATGTAATTGTTATAATATTTTCTTTTGTCTATCTTATTCTTATTTTTTTTTTTTTTTTCTTACTCTTCATTCAAAGATACTTTAAGTTGTCTTAATCGAAGGAAACACGAACTAGGACTCCCAACTAATGACGTGGGGTCTAGTCGCCTTGCGGTGGAGCTTGACTTTGCGCTCTCTCTTAAGTGGTAGTGCTTCGGCACTTACAATAAAAAAAACGATATACCTGGGACATCTTACACTTCGCCTAGTCGTCTACTTTTGGTGGGAATAATTCTCCGCCGACACGAGGTAAGGTCGGGCAATTTGGAAATGCCGAGGTTGGTACCAAAAGAACAATCCTAGTACTTGGCTATGGGGGTGGTATACGCTTGCGTGTGGTCTAGCTGGTTGGCGCGTGGATGGTGTTCTGGGCAGGCGGTAGCCTCGCCGCATGGTTCGCCTACCTCCACGTGGAGTCACGTTGGGCGAGGTTTCTCGATAAGTGGCGGACAAATCGCCCTTTGCTATAAAACGAGAGGGATATCAGTCAACTCCTGTACCCTGATCGACCAGACTAAACTGACTCCTGAAGTAACAAAAAAACTTACCTTTAAAAAGGATTTTAAACACTCGAGTTGTGGGACGCCGGTACAATTTTCGGGCTGTTGCGTTGTTGGCTTGGGGATTCACTTTTGGTTTTCGAAATACTACCACTTTTCTTTGGTCGCACATGACCCAGTAATTCACCGCGCCACGTGCGTGAAATATACTCTGAAATTTGTCTTCACTTTTCCCAGTGGGAAAATGGATGGGTAACTTTAAAATTTTGCTTAGTGCCACGCCCGAGGTATTGTGTGTTCTGGCGTCCGAAATATAAATGGCCGACCGACAATGAAAAATGTACATTCGTACCCATACTAATGTGTGTGTGCTGACAATAAAGGTGCGCGATGCTGATTCAGCGCGGAGTTGCCAGACACAAAACTTTCGCGGACTACACTACCTACAATGGATCTGAGGGTGCTGGCACATGAGAAATTGGACTCCGACCGATTGCCGTGGATTATTATAGATAGTTACTTGCACTTTCGTGCAAAAAAATTTTCCTTACAACCAACCACTTCCGAACAAGACGAACAAAAATTGATTCGACAACCACGTTTCAAAAGGCATCGTTCGTCAGCACCGAGGAAAGCAAAACTTAAACCATGTCTGAGGCGTGGTTCTAAACGTCGTTTGCGCCGATTAAGTCACCGAAAAAAGCTTCCTCCTAAAGGGCGATTTCCTATCCCTTAAACTTACCGTAGTAAATTATAGAAAATTAAACACAACAAGTCTTTGTTCCGCAACCAGTTTCTATTTATTGTTTCAATAAATTCGGCAATAAACCTATTCTAGTCATTCTAGTCAAGAACCCTACGGTAATATTATTAAACTTCAAAAAAATGACGCAACCGACACACATATTGTCATAAACATTTTTAATGCGACAATTAGATTCTTCCTTGATGTCCATATCAATTTAATTTTGATTGAAAGTAAATAGTAAATTTATGTTGGGCAGATGTCAAACATACTAATTTTGTCAAAGTGACGTAAGCATTTTATCATCTATCATTGATGGTGGTGTTAGGTCATCTTGTGTGTGTTCACACCGGACATTTTCATTGTCCGTCTGCACGCTTCTTGATCATCGTTGAGGATCGCCTGTCCCTTTGTCGGTCTAGCCTCGACCAATTTTGCATCATCACCCTACGTGGGATGTTTTTGCGGAATGCTGGGTTAGTAAAACATAGGCTGATGGAACCTTGGTTGCCCCTAACTTTCCCAGAATTATGCAGTCACACCCAAAAACGAAGAAGAGGTGGGGATATGTTGAAGGATCCGAAGGATACTTTTTGTAGCGGTAAATTTTACCGCGACAATTGTTGAGGAACATAAATTGTTCCAGATTTAACGAAGCGCTTTACTTGTTTTTCAATCACGCTATGTACATTGTCACCCTCGTTTTGAGAGTGTCCACGAATCAGGAATTTATGGGTAATACTCCTTACATTCATTTTTTGTGTTGCGTAGGCGTATGCTGAAAGTACATATTTCTTCTTTTTTTTTTGTTGACCGCAGCAATTATCAGAGTATTGAGTCAAGTTCTTCACCAGTATAAGCTTGAGTAATTTTTTCTATGTTCCTTTCCTTTTGTCCCAACAGTAACATTCAACATTTTTTGCATGGCTCACAGTGAAGTTAAAACAATTAATTTTACTTTTTTAATAGAAAACAGATATTTGCCCTTTTGGAATTGGCATCACAGCTTGCAAATCGTAAACAGCAACAATAGTATTGTCAGTCCGAGATTTGTCCTCCTTTTCAGCTCTGGACAGTTCTTTTTCTTTCAAGTGCCTTTCATAACTATCCACAATATCCGATTTTTCTTCATCTTTGGCATTTTTAAAACTCACAGATCACACTCGTCTTTTTTTGGCGTGGAAAATGAAATATTGAAATCTTTGTGGAAAATGCGATTAAAAGATGACGAAGAAGCATATTCAATTCAAGGTTCTCTTTTTGACGATTATTATCTTTTTAATCTCGATACAAGTCAGCGAAGGACTTATCACACTGAATGAACTCCCTTGACGTCTGCGCTCTGAGATAGTGTGATTCAATTCGTGGAATACTATCGATAAAGTTTTTCGCCCTTTTAAACTCCTAAACTCCTGGTCCCATAGTAGGTTGTCGTCCTTGTTTACCTCTCATGTCCTTCACAAAACCAGTGTCGTTTTTTTTTTTTTTTTTTTTTGAGTGCAGTAGCAATATTTCGATCGTTGATAGCTAAGGTATTTTAAAAAAATATTTTGCACACTCTTACCTGATGTAAACTGTTTAGTTGGAAATAATATGCTGTATTGAGTTGTCTTAAATTTTGAGTACATGAGTATCTTTATTTCGGTTTTACTTCTGTTGTGTGTCTGTGTTAAAAACTCCTGTGTTAAAAACTTCTTCTTCTGTAACTCTCTCAAGCTCCAATAATTTTGAAAAATTGTCTGTCGTGTTGTTGTCTCATCAATTTTTGTTCTGCAATTCAACCTGCATTTTTCCCCACAAGCTGGACCCATCTTCTTTGCTGGTATTTCTTTTTTTTTTGTTATTGACTGGTAAGCTTTGCCAGAATTTCGAAGCTTTTTTTGAAATCTTGCATTTCCAATTTTCTGGATTTCTTCCCCTCTTTTTGTCTCCTTGTTCCACATGCACTTCTGGGACAATATTTAACTCTGAAGGACGTTGAACATCTTGTCTATCTGTTGATATAGCGAGATTCACGGAGTTGCTTACTTCATTGTCCGAATTTTTCGAAGAAGAGCTTCCTGAGGTCGAACAACGTGATGAATTTCAAAAAAAAACTTAAAATGTTAAAGCGCAAGAATCTTCAAAAAGCTTGAAGGATTCTACAAATTTAAAAAAAAAATCAAAATTTAAAATCTCTAGAATCTTCAAAAGGCTTGATAGATTCTACTGGGGGCCAACCACCCCGGCTTGGTACACCGTTACTAACGATGTGTGTGCGGCACGAACTAAAAAATGGTAAAAACGCCGACTCCTTCAAGGAGGAAGCCAGTCTATTAAATTTCAAATAAAACCAAAAAAACAGGCTGGGGAACAAAACCACCGCGATGGAACCCGAATACTAAGGAACCGCATCAATCAAAACGAAATTTATATACCGATATCATAAAAACGGAACAATGACGCGTTTGTCGGTCAAAGTGCAGCACAAGGGAACCAAAATGAAATTTTTTTTTTTTTAAAGGTGACTAAAAACAAACTTTCACTCACCCTTTACTTACAAATTTGGTTGAAAACTTTTACGTTGCTCCGATGTGCACACTTCCGAGTGGCTGGTCAGGTCTCGTGATGGTGTTTTTCGCCAACAAAATGGCCGAACAGCGTGGGCAGCGTGTGGTGTTGGCAGCGTGTGTTATTGCAGCGTGCCGGTTTTTCGGCGTGGGCAGCGTGTGGTGTTGGCAACGTGCCGGGTTTTTCGGCGTGGGCAGCGTGGTCAGCGTCGATGGCGATTAAAGATCCGCTCGAATGGACCAAATGAACGTTTAAACCACACTTGCTTTTAATGTCTCAAAGTACCTCCACAATTTCCAACCAGTCCACGAACAAGAACACGTCCCTTTTTTTCCAATGTTTGGACATCCAAAGTTTCCACCCAGTAAACGAGCAAAAAAACACGTCCTTTTCTTATAATTTGGTACACGTAGGATTTTATTTATTTTGTTTTACTTTTCTTTGCTTTGACAATAGTTTATAAAATTTTTATTTGTGAAATGTAATTTAGATAGAAGAAAACTCAGCGCAACCCAAAAAAAATGGCAGATGGCCCAAAAAGATTTTAATTGAAAGTTAAAATAAAAGGTGTTCGCTGGTTGGCTGTCGAAATGATAATGCCGTGTCGTAGCTATGCGACGAACTACTTTTCAAGCAAAAAGTACTAGATTTGTACATAGACTAATTAATTTAAGAGGGCGAACCATCAATTGGTACCAAACCCTAGATTTTGGAGAGTGGCACTGTTCACACTGGAGTCGTGTCCGAATCATCGAAGTCACTTTCATCATATATCTGTGTATAGGGAAAATATAATATTTCCCTGTTTCAACGTTGCAAGATGTACTTGGTCCACTGTTAAATTCTTGAAGAATAGGAGATGCATTTTGTACACTGTTTAAATCTCGAACAACTGAAGAAGTTGAAGTCTACAATTTTGGATTATCGTTTTTCTTCTCCGGGTTATTATTGGTCTTGGATTTTATAGTCATTTCTACCAGCAATCGAGCACCATTCATTCTTAATGAACAAAAAAAATGTTGTTGATTAAAACACTTCATTTATGTTAACACTACATTATGTTAACTATAACGTTGTAACTCTAAATTTCTTTTAAACAGGGAAAATGACGAGTTGACAATTTATTTATTAATATTATCCCATACGTCGTTTCACACTTTAATTATTACCAATTGAGTACTTTCTTAAATACTTTCAAAGTATTTAGTTTTTGAGTTTAATGTATCAATTTTTTTATCATATTTAAATCAACTAAAACGTTCTAACTCGAAATAATTTACAAACTTCGACTCACCTGATTCAGCAAAAACGATGTAACTCGAAATAATACCTACTTTTTAAAAACAAAGAGCCGATCCTTTTCATTCCGAGTTTCGGTTGCAACTTGCAACTAAAGCTGATGCAATATTAAATTAAGGGTTGCTACCGTCAACCAATCAAGTATAATGACTCTTTTAGGTATATCTGGCGTGGTTTCTCGCACTACATACACGCCGATTAGACAGACGTGTGGGGATTTTTTTTTGCCTGAATAAAGTGATCTCAAAATCGTCATTTTTTGAGTTACTACAGTATTGTAATACTATTGCGATATGTAAATGTGTAGATATTTTTAGTAGTCTCTTCAATTGATTTAGTAAATATGTCTTTTCTTTGTATTGTTTTTAAGATACTCATTCATAGATTTCTTGAATATACTATTTATTGGATATATACACTTAATATTAAAAGAACTCGGATTCATATATATTAATTCAATATTGCCATTACCTAGTTAATACTTATTCGTCTCCAACCATCTATATATTCTTCTAGCTATGGGATCTGCAACATCCTCGCTAGAAGAAAGATAACCTGCTGATGGGTCTGTGTGACCTCTATATAAGTCATCATTTATGTTTGAGGTAGACCAAATATATCCGTGTATCCATATATCATAAATTTGTAGAATGATTTATTGTATACTATATCTTTAAATTGTTGAAATGCAGTTAGTCTTGACTTGCTTAAGTTTATCATGAGTTTGTTCTTTGATAGAGGATTTTTTAGAATATATTCCACATCTTTTATCCATAATAATAATGTTTCATATTGTGACATATAATATAATGGATACATGTGATAAGTCTTTTGTGCTGCAGATAATCTAGCAGTTTGCAATGTCGATATTTTTGTATGCAATGTCGGATAAAATTGATTAGTATCAGGCAATCCTCTGCTGACTCTCTTTACAGTTTGGGATACTTGTGCTTCATGAATGATAATGTCTTTACTGTAAGCCATAACTCCATCTGATGCCCAAGATTCCTGCAACTTTATCTCTAATCCTATATCTCTGACTATCTGATCTAAAGTATTCATGAATTTATCTACTTTTTTTGCAATTTCTTCTTGATTAATTTGTATGTACATTTCTTTATTTTTATATTCACTTAAGGGAAATGGCAATTCCACTTTAACTACTTGATTATCTCCTTGTCCAATTATAGAGCTCTTGAGATTCAACCAACAGTAAGATTCCTATAGTAATTAATGTCCATCCTTTCTGCCTAATACCCTCAAATTACCCCTCATGATCAGTCCACTTTGTTTTCATTTCTTCTTTACTCTTATGATTATAAATAAACTTATTCGGGGCATAACTAGATCCCATTGTGATTAGTGAAGGATCCGGATACAGTCGAGAACACAATGATATAACACATTTCCTAAAGATATCATGAGTTCCCTTATACAAATTAGATATTCGAAATAATTCATCTGACATTTCAAATGCTAGGTATGTAGATTCATAAGTCCAATGAATATTCCATGACTTGAAGTCGATGCCAATAAGGATAATTAAAATTCCTAATTTCTCATTGGTATTCGATATCTAATATAATAATTTTTCTTCGTTTGAAGTCATGGATTGCTGTGGATAATAAGGAAATACTTTTTCTGCTATGTTCTTCTCTGTTACACAAATGTATAATCTGAGCTCTAATACCATCATTGCGAATAGCCTAGGATCTGTCTTATTTCTCTTTCTTTTGAAGATCAGGGTTGACCAGGCGTCGTTCCTCGTTCCTCGTCGGTCTTTTTGTTAACTTAGTTTGGTTCGTTTGACCTGCATTGGTTATTTAGTTTAATTGCTGTGACATAACCAATGCATGACACATTTATTATTGAAACCAAAACTACGTTTAGTTCAAAAAGCGACGAGGTAACTCCTAAGAATTGGGTAATCAGGTGTTGGGCACAACACTACGCTCACATGCCTTTACCCATCATTAAATTATCTTTCATTTCATTGATTTCTACATTTATCATGGATTTTTTCGTTAGACGATCGCTATGTGAACACATCCTTACTCTACAGTACAGCTATGCACAACCAAATACCGGATGTGACGAAATTCTTCAAATTATCGAAAATTTTCACAACATACGCTGTCTCCCTCTAGACTTTTGCTGTCTTTGTCTCGCTCAGAATTCCCGAGCCGCCTCTATTCCTTTTTATCTTCTTTTTCCATATCAATAAGTTAAATAGCCAATGGTACTCCCTTCATTGTTCCTTGTCTTGTGAAGGAATCGCACTGTTCTATATAGATGATCTCTTTTATCCTTGACAACCATATATTTTACAGATTTGGGAATATTTATACTATTGATAGGAGCTTCTATATGATTTATATTAGATGTACTATTGGAAGGAATTACTCTAATTTCTGGATAATCATTTAACAACTTGATTCGATTTAATTTACATATAATATCATCATTAGTCTTATATAACTCAGCAAGGTCTATATCATAAAGAGGAGTATATTGAAGAATAATATTAGTCCTCAAGTGAACTTCCGGAGGTGTTGTTGATAATAATATAGGATTGGTCATTATAATATCACCTATTCCTATTCCTGGATTATTGCTCAATATTGTTGATATTTCAGAAAATATTTTTTGGGGCACCATATAAGATATGCAATTCTTCTGTAATAATCTACAAATAACCCTATGTACTTTGGCTGTATATTTTTTTTAGAAGGAAATTCGAAAAACTCCACATCCTTTTTATAGTAGACATAGGTATGCCGGTACTATTAAAATATATGATTTGAGACAAGTAATGAGGATCTCTTCTTGATAATCATAGATTTCTTGTTATTGATTCAATTAAATATCCATTCAGCTTGTTTATTAACACATAACCTCTTTCATGAAGACCAGCCAGTCCGTCTAGATGAAGTATCTTCATTAACTCTTGGTAGATGTCTCGGTGGAGGCAGAAATCGGGAATAGATCCCCAAATATCCTTTGGTAAGTTATTTAATACACTCATCCCATGTTCTTCTATGACTTCGAAATATAGTATTAGATAAATCGAGAGTTTATTGTTGATATTTGATAATTCAATCTTAACTATATCTTGAAGGCTTAAGGAAGATACTATAGGTGCATGGGTTTCTCCTTTCTCCCATATTTGGTTTTCTATGCTACTAGAAAATTTAGAAAACAAATGAGCAGCTGCTGCCCAATCTGATTGATGATGTTTTGTTATTTTAAAAAAATTGGTAATCGGTAATTGATATATTTCATCATCCATAATATTTGAGAATACTAATGGATTATTCGTAAGAGTTGGAATGGCTGGAATGTCAAGACCTCCGGTTATCTTGTCATCACTATATTTTTGTAGACATTCTTTATGATTTAATTTTAGATGATTGTACCTACTAGTTGTTCGCTGATTACTTATTATCTCATTTATATTCCGCATCAATAAATGTATAGCACCTTGGAAGTGAATATTGTAATTGTCACTTCCTTTGGAGTAATCCCCATTCTGTCAGTACTTAATAAAACGTATGTGGTTACATTGCTCCTCATATTATTGAGAGTGGACCTATTACTATCATGATCATTTAATCTATGAGATATAGAACCAAAAAAAATTCTACCACTTAAAATAATGCTACAACGTCTTTATTAATGTTGGTGCGTGATTAAATAATGCTATCTAGGAACTTATTTACAATATTGTCACTATCGAAGCACCATGTTCGTAATTGCTCTATTCTTAATGCTGCTTGTAATGGTCTATTAGCAGTAGGGACAACCATTAGTCTTCCAGATTTCTTCTCATGAGTTCTAGAACCGATGAACGGCCGGCGGGCGGTTGAGATCCTATACTACTGAGATCATCTATAATTAGGTCTCTTTGTATGCGGATATGTACTCCGATGACTCATTCTCATAATGTAACACAGGATGAGAGATGAATTCAAATTGATGAATAGGATGATAGACAGTAACCCCTTCTATTGGTTCTCCGTATAGGGCCAAAGACCAAGCATAATTTCGCATTGATTCGCCAGTTTTGTAGAACACATAGTTTTCTGTTGAATAGGCATGTCGGATATTTTATTGAATTTCTCTACGAGATCTATTACTTAATAATGCGAAAAAATCACGCTCTCTACCACCTACTAACTTAATTTGTTGCAATGTCTTAGAATTATGAAATTTTGATATGAAATTGATTGCCGTAGCAATATATGTAGCTTGAATTACTTCATGAAATACTCCAGGTTCTAGGATATTGTGGTTTGCATTTAGACATATACATATGTATAGATATTTTTAGTAGTCTCTTCAAGTGATGTAGTAAATATTTCCTTTAGATTAATATTCTTTGTATTGTTTTTAAGATACTCATTCATAGATTTTTTCAATATACTATTTATTGGATATATACACTTAATATTTAAAGAACTCGGATTCATATATAGTAATTCAATATTGCCATCACCTAATTAATACTTATTCGTCTCCAACCATCTATATATTATTCTAGCTATCATCCTCGATAGAAGCAAGATAACCTGTAAATGGGTGACCTCTATATGTAATCATTTATGTTTGAGGTAGACCGAATATATCTGTATATCCATATAATATAGATTTGTAGAATGATTTATTGTATACTATATCTTTAAATTGTTGAAATGCAGTTAGTCTTGACTTGACTTAACTTTATCATGAGTTTGTTCTTTGATAGAGGATTTTTTAGAATATATTCTACATCTTTTGTCCATACTAATAATGTTTCATATTGTGACATATAATATAATGGATACATGTGATAAGTCTTTTGTGCTGCAGATAATCCAGCAGTTTGTAATGTCGATATTTTTGTATGCAATGTCGGATAAAATTGATTAGTATCAGGCAATCCTCTGCTGACTCTCTTTACAGTTTGGGATACTAGTGTTCCATGAATGATAATGTCTTTACTGTAAGCCATAACTGCGTCTGATGCCCAAAATTCCTGCAACTTTATCTCTAATCCTATATCTCTGACTATCTGATCTAAAGTATTCATGAATTTATCCACTTTTTTTTGCAATTTCTTCTTGATTCATTTGTATGTACATTTCTAAAGCGCATTTAATAGAGCGCTACTAATTTTAATCTAAAATATTCGAAAGTAGAACAACTATTGCTGGCGTTAACTAAAGACGTGGATGTAAATTACGTTTTATCATGATAATAATAATATCAGAGTAACCGAAAAGAATTACTTAATGAACACTTTTATTGTTCAAAGAAACTTTCTACAAGTTTCAGAGCGCTAATTGAATATGTTTCACAAAAAAATACTTGAATACAAGAACATACTTACTGATATTCCCGATATATTTCCACTTTCTGGATTCATTTTCTTTTTAGTTTTAATTTATTCGCTTTTCACAATTTTCAGCAATTTGCCACTTAAAATAACATTGCCAAATTCGCATGTTAACACAGCAAATCCTCTCCCCACGATATTCACAATCATCCTTCCACCCCTACGTCGCGTCGGAAAAAGAAACGCTGACGTCGGCGTTGCGAGTTGTAGAGCGCGTGCTTCGTGATCTGCAACCCTAGGAAGGGATCCGGTATGGTGGGTGCGGTGCTGTCCGTTGTCTGGTTAGAGCGCGGAGCGTTAGCGGTCGCGGCTACGGGCTTTGGCATGCTGACCGCCAACGTCGGCTGGTTAGTGTGCGGGGAGTTAATGGTCGCGGAGGCGGGTTTTGGCACTCTGGCCTTCGGCGGGTTCGCTTTCATTGGTCGAACATTTGGAATGGGTGGTTGTGGCGCGAGATGGGTCGAGGAGCCTATAGCGGCGTCGACGGTTGACCTCCGTCCACCAGTGTCTGACCGTATGAAGCATTATAACTTTTTCATCAGCTTACTCCTCAGGTCCACCGCTCGGCTAACCTTTGTCCGAGTTGTGCTTGGGTCTGGTGCGGTCTTTGTGCCTTGGTGGCCGCGGCTGGTGGAAGCGCTCATTTGGTGGCTTGATGTCGCTGAAGCAATCGGTGGACGGACTCCCTGCACCTTAGGAGTGTGCGCGATGCGCTTCTTCGGCGCGATGGGCGGCCCTTGCATTCCTATTATCGGGTCGGCCTGGGACTCCCTCTCCGGCAACTCCGGCAGAAAAATCGTTTGCCGACGGCCTGGTTCCAACCGTGCGGGCTGGGTATCGATCCTCTTCCACGGCTGTGCTATCTCCTTGTCCTCTTCGTTTGCGTTCCTGTCCATCTTAACTCTTCGGTGATCGTCGACTGAATGAGAAATAATCGCATCGGCGCCTGCTTTTATAGCGCAGCCGGTCGAGGAAAATCCCCTAAGATCTTTTACATGGGATCTTATATTTTCCCCTTTATTATTATTTTTTCCTCGAATATTTTTTTGTTGCCCCACACGTTTTAATATAACGATGACTGGGGAAACAAAACGGGCTACTTCAAAAAGACCCTCGTACCGAGGTGCTAATTTCTCCGTGTAATAATTGACTGCGGATGAGAGTACCCGTACTCTTTTGTACACCCGCTCCCCGATACTAGGTCGCCACGCTCTCTTTTGCAGGTTATAGTGGCGTGTTTGTCTTTGAGCGGCGTCCTGCAGGTTAGTTTGGACCAACTGGTACAACATTTTGAGCCTTTCGCTCCGGACGGACGGCGTTTCGGTGTGGTCATCGTTGGGTAACCATGGTTGTTGCGGGGCTTTAATTTCTCTCCCGAAGTTGAGAAAAACGGGGGAAAATCCGGTTGAATCATGTTTGCTAGTATTGATAGCAAAAGTGAGTTCTGGTAGATGCTCGTCCCAGGTTCGGTGGTTCTCGTTAACGTACTGGGCGATCATCGTCTTGAGCACTCTGTTAACGCGTTCTGTAGGGTTTTCTTGAGGGGAATATGGTGCGGTAAATCGTTGTTTTATACCCACCTCTTGCAAGTAGTTGGAGAGTGTAGTACTGACGAATTGGCTACCATTATCGGAGAGTACTGTACGTGGAACGCCAAAACGTGATACGATACGTTCTCTTAATGCCTTTACTACGGCTTGGTTGGTAGCTGATCTTAATGGTACGGCTTCTACCCACTTGGTGAAGCGGTCTACCATCACCAATAACATTGTATTGCCTTTCATTGAGCGAGGCAATGGGCCGACGAAATCCATGCATACAGTGTCCCATGGGTCGCGAGTCGTCCCTGTATGCATCAAACCACCTGGTTTTTGTTGTGATGCCTTGTAGGATTTGCAGACGGTACAATTGGCTACGTAACGGGCTATGTCTCGATACATTCCCGGCCAATGAAACTTTTGCATTACTCTAGCGGCGAATTAAAACTGCTTTGAATCGTTAAGCTTTTTAAAAAAGAACAAATTTATTTAATTCAATAATAAAAATATAACCGAGATCTCTTATGAGATCTTACCCGTTCGGTGTCAGACTTAAGATTAATTTTACAATGTTCTTAATACTAGGTCGTCTCCAATTCAGTATGGTATGTATTTATCTTATATCTATGTATGGACAATGATCGTGAGACAATATCGATCTTGTCCGTCGGATGTTTATGTTTATGTTAATAACTTTTATGAAGATGTCGTATGACAAAGAAATGTGATGAGTCTGCATATCGTAACTCGGCGTCGTAAAATGGCCCTTTCGTATTTTTTAACGGGACCAAAGGCGAGGATGATGGCGTCGTGCATAAGGGCCAAAGTTTGGCAAGCCTTCCAACCGGAGAAAAGGCTGGCCTCTTTGATTTTGTGTTGGGTTTTTGAGAATATGCGGACCACGGAGTGGCGCCAGTCTGGGTCGGAACGATCGGCATTGGCCATTATGACAGCTCTCGTTTTGGAAGAAAGCTGCGCAAATTCGTTTTCGCGTATGCAGTCAATAAAACAATTCGGGATCGAAGGGTACAGTACGAGTAGGATCAATGTGCATGGCTTCTGTTCGAATAGACCACACTTGAATTCAGTTGCACGTTCTCAGTTTCCCATCAGTCCAAGAATCAGAACACCAAATGAAACTGCGACCACAAACTGAGCTGTTTGCTCCCCAAAAAACTCCGTAAATGACAAAAAACTCCTTTTATTTCTATTAATTTTCGCTCGTAGATTTGTCTTTTATTGGTTTTGTTTTAATGAAATTTTTGTTATAAAAATGAATAATATTCTTAGGCCAGAAGGGTCAAATTTGTAAATTTAGAAAAAAAAAAGGAAAATTTAATGCCAACCCAAAGGAAAAATGGCAGATGGCCCAAGTTAAAATTTTATTTGAAAGGTCTTCTCTGGTTGACTGATGAAATTACAATGCCGTGTCGTAGCTATGCGACGAACTACTTTTCAAGCAAAAAGTATGTACTAGATTTGTACATAGACTAATTAATTTAAGAGGGCGAACCATCAATTGGTACCAAACCCTAGATTTTTGAGAGTGGCACTGTTCACACTGGAGTCGTGTGAACAGCTTCACAGTAGGATCGGTAAAGGATTAGGTCAGCGACGTTGTCTTCAGCCGATGGAAGGGTTGCATCAGATCATCCTTCATTTCATTGATTTCTACATTAATCATGGATTTTATCGTAAGACGATCGCTATGCCAACAGTACAGCTATGCACACACAACGACTGTGACGAAATTCTTCAATTTCAATGTGTACATATATGTTTCAAAACAACATCGTGCCAATGACAGTTCATGCAGCACAAAAAAATTATCGAAAATTTTTACAACATACTCTGTCTTACTTACTTTTGCTTTCTTTGTCTAACTCAGAATTCCCAGTTTAAACCACTTCTATTCCTACTTATCTTTTTTTTCCATATGAATGAGTTAAATCGCCGATGGTACTCCCTTCATCTATTTCTACATTGTTAGAAGAACAAGATGGATGCCACGGATTCTCATCTTTTATTCCCTGCAAAATTGGTGACTCTTTACGGAGCTCAATTATTATGCATAACCTAGATGATAAACCTTCTCGTTACATTCGATCTTATCCATTGAATCGAGAGTTAACGAGATAAGACTGGGGACTTCAGATAGGGCTTGTAAGATCTCACGGTACATAGATACACTCGGAACACTTGATGAATTGTCGCTATCTTTGCTATTGCAGACAGTGTCGACGTTGAAGCTGCTCGATCATAAAAGATCGCAGTCGCAAACCCAATAGAGCGCGTTGTAACAGTTAGTGGTATTGCTCTTTTCTGAGCTGTTAATTGAACTGATTTCGCTACTTGTTCGAGTTGATTTGTATCATCTGTATTAAACAGACCATACTTGGAAGCGATGTCCGAGAGCCGTCTTTCCTCATCTTGTGCATTGGTCCTAGATCTAAATTTCTCCTGGTTCCTCGCTTTACTAAGTTTTCCCCTGGCGGGGCTTCTTTCCCGTTGTGCGGGTGGCCGAAGCTGCATCTGCAGCTGGTATATCTCCCTCCTTCTGAGCGTTTGTGTTTGTTGACGGTACATATCGCTTAGAAAGTTTGTTTTGGGTTTCGTTTAATCAGAAACGAAATTGTGGAGCTGAATTAATAACAGCTTTTACTTCCAATTCTAAACGCTTGTTCGGAAATTGACTCGCTTCCGAGTAAAGAGGGGCAAGCTGAAAATTTGGTCCGTGACTAAAAAGCACAATGTCAATAACTTTACAAATTACGGCCAAGGAAGGCTCCTGGTGTAGGTGGTTGGAATAGTTGGATGACGAACATGCATTTATTGATCAAAAAATATATACTTCATAGCTGTATGTCTATTTATGTAAATTACACCAAAAAACGTACCAATTTTTTTGCCAAATCAGAAAATGGAAATTGATTGATTTTTGTGATAATTTTTGTGCTTGATTCAGAAGAATTCATATTCTTGTGTCTGAAAGATATATATACATTACTAGCGAAACCCTCGCCCGCTTCGCAGGGCGAATACACAAAAGAAACTTGCAAAATTTTCCCATGTATCAATTTTCAGTAAAACTCATCCACAATCAATTTCTTACAATAATTTATTTTCAAATAAAAAGGTCGAAAATGAAAATACTTTAAAAATTAACTTAATGCTCTTTGATAAACAACGTTTTTAGTTTTTCCATCTTTTGTGTTTATAAATAATGCAGAGGGTTTACCACAACGTGAACAACCAACATACAATTGTCCATGCGAGAAAACAGGTTGCTCCAAATCTAAGCCACAAATATTCAAAGTCTGACCTTGAGCTTTATTAATGGTTATAGCGAAGGCAAGACGGAAAGGAAATTGAAGCCATTTAAATTCAAATGGCATATCTGATGGAATCATTGGAATTCGGGGGATTAGAACGTTTTCGCCTCTATATTTACCACTCAGAATAGTTGCTTCAATTAAATTGGCCATCAGTTTTTTCACGGAAAGTCTGGTGCCATTACAAAGCCGTGGTTGATTTATATTTCGGAGCATTATTATCGGTGCTCCCTCTTTCAATGCCAAATAGTGCGGTGGCAAGCCTGGCAAATCAAGTGAGTTCAAAAATTCAGTAGGATAGTTCACTACCTCATCTTCATTTATTATCGTATCCACTGATTTGTATGCAAAAAATTGGCCATCTATTTCTTGCAAAATACTTGCATTTAAATCGCTCACGTCTTTATTTTTTCCTGCCAATATTGCGCGTTCGCTCAACCAATCATGATTCCTGTACTTCTGCAATATATTTGCAAATACACGTTGAACCAGCTCCTTTTTCGATTGAGTGATATTACAAAAATTGCTTGGTAATGTTATTAATCCGGTTGATTTATCGACTGCAACTTTACCATTCCCAATTTCCAAAAGTTGTTTTGAAAATTCAGCTGCAGAAGGATCATTTTGCAATTGTACACGTACATTTTGATTAAGACGCAATGTTTTAACATATTTCCACAAAACTGAAGACTTCAAACATGCGTTTAGCTCATCAGCAGCAGTAGATCGTGGAATGACAGGTAAAGTTTGCCTAAAATCACCTGATAACAATATAAAGGCGCCACCAAAAAGTCTTTCATTTCCTCGAAGATCTTGCATGGTTCGATTTAATGCTTCTAATGATCTTTTGTGAGCCATTGTACATTCGTCCCATACGATTATCTTAGACTGCTGCAAAACTTTTGCCATTGCCGACGTTTTGGAAATGTTGCACGAAGGAGATTCAATCGTTGTTATATTCAAAGGCAATTTAAGTGCAGAATGCGCAGTTCGACCACCGTCTAATAAGGTAGCAGCAATTCCAGATGAAGCAACTGCAAAAGCAATTTTATTATCCGATCGTATGGTTGCCAGAATCAATGACAGCAAAAATGTTTTTCCAGTGCCTCCTGGTGCATCAATAAAGTAAAATCCACCTTCTTCATTGTTCACACCTTCCATGATTTTGTCATAAGCATATTTCTGTTGACTATTCAATTGTGGAACTTTTAACTGCACAAATGTTCTCAATTGATTACGATCATATTGTTGTTCACGATGCATTTCTTGATTAATAACATCATGAACTACACGATTAGGCGCTATCATTCCTAACTGCACTAATATTCTGTTTGCAATCATTATACACATGTCTTCAATCAAAATCAAAGCTTCGTTATGCATTTCCGGTGTGATTTCTAATTCAGGATTTGAAACTGAACGTCGCACTCGAAGTAAAATGTCTTCCGTCATGTCATCACGAAATTTATGCCATATTTCAAGTGGATTTGATGGACTGCATGTAGATATTATAATTGCAAATAATGTTCGTATTTGATGTGGAGATGATGAAATTACGGAATCAGCAAGTGTAGCTTCCCAATGCATATCATCTTCAAGTAGATTCAAACGCTGGCATGCTTGCCGATAAGTCACACACAATTCACCATGGACTGTTCTTAAATCTTCAAATGACGTAGGACCACGAACGTTAATCAATAATAAACGCAAATAAAAACATTCATCCTGATTTGGATGAACGGTATACACACGACCCAATGCTTCTGTAGAAAATACATTTGGATGGCCTCGTACTGGTTGCCCTTGTTTCCGTCTTTGAAAAACTTTCGCAGATTCATTCCATGTGAAATATCGTGGCACTTCAGAATACAATAACGTTTTAGCAAATTCGTCATTTCTGCACAGATCAAAAAATGAAGTCAACGTTGTTTTCGGTGGCTGTTCTGCTCGTTGCGCCGCATTCTCAGGGGTGAAGTACACACGTTGACCATTCTGAAGATGAACTGCCAAGTGCAGTACAGTTGGATACCTTTCGTGTATTGCAAATGAAAAAATTTGCCATATTGCTTCATTTGTACTAATATAACGGCCTAATTGATATGAAGTGATTTCATCACTTTTATCCCCAGCAATTCCAAAATAGGCCAAATCACTTCCTTTGTTAACATATTTGCATATGTACTTGATGGATTTTACTGAGTTACAATACTCAACATTTATATGAGCACCAAAAGTTTTGGACAATAGCGGCGAATATGGAACGATCCAACGATTGTCAATTTTAATGTCTTGATTTTTGCATTTCACCATAACTGTTTCGCCATCATCTTTAGGTGAACGCCTACGATATAACGGATAACCATCATTACCAGAAATTGTTTCCGCTATTAATGCTCTTGGGTACCGTTTTGTGCATTTTCCTTCAGCCATGCACGGTGAGTTGACATTTAATGCCCCACATGGTCCATGAATCATGTGCTTCGTAACTGATTCAAACAGTCCTGGATCAATGATTGGATTAGGAATTTCGGCTGATATTACGCTATCAATTTCATTTGGCGTAATTTTATCAACTAACCAAACCAAAATATGTGCATGCGGAAGTCCTCTTTTCTGCCATTCCACAGAATACATCCAACATTGAACTTTTCCAAACACTTGTTGTTTGACAATAAAATCCATAAGCGTTTTCAATTTTTGCTTGAACACACGCGCAACAATATCGTGGCGATCAGAAGCACTTTGACCATGAAACATATATTGCTTTATTTCATTCCATTGAGGATTACAGGTGAAAGTAATAAATAAATCGGGTCGATGATAATGCCGAACGTACGTCATTGCGTCTTGCGCGTACTCGTGCATGTGTCGTGGACTTCCAGTATATGTTGCTGGTAATATTGTCATTTGGCCAATATCGTTGATATTCCCATCATTCTGAATTGCATCGCGCAAATGAATATATTGTTCGGATTTTAACTTTTTCTGATTAAATCGAATAAAATTCAATCGTTCAGACTCAATTTTAGCGTAAACATCAACTATAAATTGGTTGCAAAGCCTTCTACAATTCAATATATGATTAATTTCGTTCAGCCGAACCATTAATCTGTACGAATAATAGTTCATCGCACTAACTTTTTTTTGCTGTTTCCAAGCCTGAAATAAATGCGAATATTAAGTATCAATAATTCACAAAATGTGTGATGCATTTTATTGTAACTAACCAGTTAAACGATGTTTCATCTTAATATTGAAATGGTAACCATCCTCGCCTTGCCAAAACAAAATTGGGTACTGCAACGCATCATAACAACGATGAGTTTCCGAAACATGCACAACACTTTGATCTCGACGATGAAGTACAATATCTCGACTGCTCGCTCCTTCATCCACAATTAATACGGCAACTTCACCAATTGTTGGTGCGTTTAACCTTCCAGCATGAATTCCACCAGGTGCTTTATCGGTCCGAATAACAATTCTATGAGAATCCGAAGGCATTTGATCAAGGGCAGTTTGAAATAATTTGATCAAACAATTTTCATCGTGAAAAAACTGCTGCAATCTTTCAATTATTCCTCTTCTCACTGCATTACCATCATTTGGATTTTGTGACACCACACAACGCCGTTCAATTTCAACATCTGAATTTCCCATGAAATATATTTGCAAAAAGGAATGATTGGAATCCAAACATGGTAATAACGATCCAATTCGATGATAGATTTGACCTTGAATCTGCATACATGAAACATTTGATTCAATCTCACGATAGAACTCATTGTTAGTGTCGTGTTCAGTAATTACCTTAAAAGTCATGAATCCATCTCTGATTATATTTGAGGCGCCGAAAGACGTCATTTGGAAACATGAATTGTACTGCTGTATTTTAGACAAAAAATGATTCGATTTTGGAGTCAAACCAGAAACTAATGACCTCAAAGGCTCAGGAGGAGGATTCAAAACAGGCAATTTTACTTGTCCATTTGCACAACACATTCCAGGAGTTTCCGATGGAAATTTCAATGCATTGCACTGTTCGCAGACATTAGTCATAGTTCCGATTGAAAGGCATGGAAGAGAACAATAGTCAACTTCACTATCATAATTGAAAGCAGCACGCATTACTCGCTGATTAATATTGTCATTGGCACGACTTCTAACAGCGCGATTGCGACTCATTCTCGCTCGATCCGAAGATTTACTCGCGACTCGTTCTTCGTTTGTTTGAGCAGAACGCGATCTCGATTGACGCTCTCTTTGCTGTTCAAGTCTCACTTCACGTTCCGCTTCAGATTCACCTGCTATAGCAGATGCAACTCGTCTTGTATTATGAGTACGACGACCAATATTGGCGCCACGTCTCGGTCGCGGCATAATTATAACTATACACAAAAATAAAACACATCAACTCACAGTCGAAACTAAATTTTAATTCCTATTTATTCAATTACCAAAATCCAAGAAAAAATATGTTTATTGACGATGAAAAATAGCAGATTTATGAGATAACACTTGCACGCTCACTCAAATTCCCATTGGAATGCCCAATCGGTGCAGAACATTGATACGCTTAATTTGCCGGTACGCACACAACAACACAAACGAAGTTAACATGGTCCAGTATTAGTGCAAGACCAACGGTACTCGCAAAAATACATAGACACGTTTGCTGTAATTCTCAGTTCTACATTATTTGCCAATACACAACAAATGCTGCTCGTATCACAACATAGAAACGTGATTTGAAAACATTGTTGGTTGTACACAAATACTGGTATGCCTTGCCATCGGTTGTGCTGATCTGCTGTGTATAAACACGAAAGAGAAACAGAGAACAAATTAAACACAACAAACGCGTCTATGTATTTTTGCGAGCACATTGGTTGAGCACAAATACTGATATGCGTTGCTTTCGGTTATACTATTCAGCTGTAAATTAACAAAAGAATCAGAGAAACACATGATAATTGTTTACAGTTACGGCAAAAACATCAATCATTTGGCGCCAACAATTTTGCTTCACATAAAATCAACACACTTCACGAAATAACATTTAGAACACACAATATTTGATTGTTGCTTTATTTGAAATCAATATTCATAAATCATTTTAATAAAATACAAATATAACTGTATTTCAATTCTAAATTAAATTAGAGAGACATCGTTTTGTCCATCGTTTTGGTTCATTAATTTGGTTCCGTCAAGGAATTTGGTTTAACAAAGAATGATTTAAAAGCAAAAAAATTTAATAACTAAATGCAGCTTACAAAAATTGCAGCGCACAATAAATTGTTAATTTTTGACACCAACTTTGTTAACCTTTGACAATGATCTACGTTGTAACCATTCAGGCAGTATTAATTTCTGATCGATGATGACCACTTGCCCAGTAATGACAAAGCACATCAAAACATCAAGATCCATTCGGTCTTCATACAGTGCTTGGTATACACCTAAAGAACGAAACTTTCAAAACATGTTCAAATTACTTGCAAATAAATTATACTTACGCTTGGCTTTAAAAAAAGAAACGCCTTCGTTCTTGAAGAATCCAATCATATTCTTTATGCGCAATCCATTTTCCTTCCGTATTTTCGCCTGTATTTTATTCGAATTCACACTTGAATCGCTGGCATTCGAAGCACTTGATAAATTAACATTTTGCGATGAGGACAATTCCACCATTGATAAGTTCAAATTTCGCAAAGAATCTGTCTTTGACGAATTAACATTTTGCGATGATGGTAACTCCACCAATGATGAGCTCAATTTTTGCGAAGAGATTAAATCATCTAAACAAAAAAAACCGAATAATTTTGAATAAAAATATGAACTTCAGATAGGTTTTACCAACTAAACCTTCGTTAAAATCCAATGGTTCACTATTCCAATCTGAAATAAATTCACTTTTTAATTAAAACAAAAAGAACAAACCATAAAGAATTTTATTACCGAATTCTAATGCCATTCCAACTTTTTGCGGCGTCGAAGTTCCGTGTGCACTTCCAATATTCATCTCATCATTTGCCTGATTTTCTTCATTTTTGGCTGAATCGTTCGCGTCATCACCCAAACCAACGATTTTATAGACTTCTGTGATAGTAACTTGTTCGTCTTTTTCTTGATTCGCTTCGGTTTGCTGCTCATCACTTTTAAACGCTTCCATATTTTCTGTCATACGTAACACTGTTTTGGACTTGACACACGCCAGCAGAAAATCTAATTATTCGGCGTCTACTCTAATAGCGTTTTTCATTGAAATCCGAAAGAACTACTCTCAAATGCAGAACTACTCTTTTCAATGAAACATTTTTCAACAGTTTTGTCGTAGTACTGGTGACAATTGTCATGAATAGCATTGGGTGCATTCACTTCTGTAGTCACTATGTAGTCGAAATTCAATTAGTTTTGTGAATGCAAAATTGAACTACAAACGCAACAAATCCTTTTTTGTTTTTAATCTTTCGTATTTTTTTCCGAACAGCCGATTGTGAAACGTCGAAATGATTCTAAATTAACTTAACATCTGAAATTTTTACATAACGTGGGGTGACCAATTTTCAACTCATTTCGCAGTTGTTGATAACGTAGTTACTAAAGTAGTGAATGCGCCCACTTGCATCTTTTCAATTTTTTTTTTTACACTCCAAGTAGGTGATGGATGGAAAGGGATGACGACGAAAGAAATGACAACAAACAATGCAGCGAATAACAATTTCTAAATTATTTACATATTTCTGCACTCATATTCAATTACTTTCTTTTTTCTTTTGAATTTTAATAATCATCAAACAAATTTGATAACAATTTTTTTCCATTTGACATTTGATACAACAGATGTTTTTGCATGCGTGTGTAATTTTCAGAGTATATCTCCCAACCGATTGGGAGTAGATCTTTGGCGTTTAGAGTTACTCCAGAACTACTCTTTTTTCCAATGAAACATCAAAAATGGAAAAAGAGTAGATCTTTTCACAAAAGGAGTAACTCTTTTCGTCAATGAAAAACGATATAAGAGAGTCTCTTCTGGAGAATAGCAAAGCTATGGCTAAACGTCATCAGGAAGAAATACTTCAAATGCAAGACGTATTAAAGAAAGCCTCTGATCAAAGAAATTCAGATAATGAGAGACACATGATGGCGATGTCTGCGTTACAATCACAAATTGACAAACTATCAAGCGAAAAAGCAAATCTTTATTCCGAAAAGTGGTAAGTTATTCTTTGTCATAAAATGAACATAAGTATTTATCCATTGCTTTCAACGTTCACGTAGCCATGAAGTCAAGAAATGTGACCATTTGCGCGATGAACTAGCGTCGCTCAAGTTGACGCTTTCGTCCATCAAAGAGCACAACGAAAAACTAGTGTCCGACATGTCTGCACTTAAGAATATCGAGCGTAAGAACGATATGCACCTGAACGATTCCAGAAAGCATATTCACGATTTGCAGGAAAAATTAAAAAAATACGACAAAATGAAGGTAACTACTGAATTGTATTTGTGGCCTGAATTTTTTCTTACTAAACCCAAAATGAAGTCCGATTTAATAGCAGAGCTAGAAGCGGAAAAGAAAATATGCCAAACAAAACGACAAGCACTGGAAATGGCCACCAAAGAAATATCAAAAGCCAACAAAATTATTGGAAAACAAGCATTAGATATTCTAAAACACAAAAAGACCATACATAAGCTGGCGGACCGAAGTTGCCCTGCACTCATATTCAATTACTTTCTTTTTTCTTTTGAATTTTAATAATCATCAAACAAATTTGATAACAATTTTTTTCCATTTGACATTTGATACAACAGATGTTTTTGCATGCGTGTGTAATTTTCAGAGTAGATCTCCCAACCGATTGGGAGTAGATCTTTGGCGTTTAGAGTTACTCCAAAACTACTCTTTTTTCCAATGAAACATCAAAAATGGAAAAAGAGTAGATCTTTTCACAAAAGGAGTAACTCTTTTCGTCAATGAAAAACGATATAAGAAATGATTGTGCACAACCAACGATGTTCACAAAAATACACAGACGCGATTGCTGTGTTTTCACTGCTACTCTGTTTCTCATTCGTGCTAATATACAGCACAATGCCACAATCGAAAGCAACGCACACCAGTATTAGTGCACAGCCAACAATTTTTTTACTGTTACTCTGCTGTTTTTCATTCGTGCTAATACACAACACAATGCAACGCTTGCAAAATCGAAACGCGTTTACTTTGATTCCTCTGTTTTCCGTTATGCAAAAATAATGCCCAAAAATAATTTTTTTTAAATTAAATTTTTTTAAATTATTATTTCACACAAACCTTCTACAGGCAAATAATGAAAACATACCAAAAAATCAAGCAAATCGGACTTCACGTTCGCATGTTATGAACGTACAAACGAACAATTCATTTTTATATACAGGGTGATTCGCATAAGGTGTGACAAAAAGATAGGGTGTGTAGGTTGGACCTAGACAAGAAAAAAATTGTATGGGAGGGGGGGTCCATTTTCCCCCGTTTAGGCGGGAGGGGCAATTTAAGAAAAAAATCACTAAAAATTGGAAAAAAATTATTTAAAAAAAACGGTAATACCTACAGAGTCGTGCTATAGCATTTTGAAAATCCAAAAGCCTATACTTTTATTAAAATTTTAAAATAAGTTGTTCAAATGAATAGTTTTTGAAATATTAATTTTCAAAGTCAAAATTTTGAAAAAAAAACATAATTTTTTTTTTCAAACCTTTTTTTTTCAAAATTTTACATTAGTAAGTAGTATTTTTTTGGCTTATTTTCAATGCTCTTGTTTATTTTTGATCAAACACAAAAAACCGGATGTCAAAATAACCTGTAGTTTTTGAGAAAACCAAAAATTACAAAAACGACTTTTTTAATTTTTTTGTTTTTTTAAAGTTTTTTTTTTCGTTATTGGAATCTTAAGTGAACTTACGAAATAAAGGATGAATTTTCTCTTTACATTTTTTATTGAGAATTCACTTAAAAATCCAATAACGAAAAAAAAAACTTTAAAAAAACAAAAAAATTAAAAAAGTCGTTTTTGTAATTTTTGGTTTTCTCAAAAACTACAGGTTATTTTGACATCCGGTTTTTTGTGTTTGATCAAAAATAAACAAGAGCATTGAAAATAAGCCAAAAAAATACTACTTACTAATGTAAAATTTTGAAAAAAAAAGGTTTGAAAAAAAAAATTATGTTTTTTTTTCAAAATTTTGACTTTGAAAATTAATATTTCAAAAACTATTCATTTGAACAACTTATTTTAAAATTTTAATAAAAGTATAGGCTTTTGGATTTTCAAAATGCTATAGCACGACTCTGTAGGTATTACCGTTTTTTTTAAATAATTTTTTTCCAATTTTTAGTGATTTTTTTCTTAAATTGCCCCTCCCGCCTAAACGGGGGAAAATGGACCCCCCCCTCCCATACGATTTTTTGCTTGTCTAGGTCCAACCTACACACCCTATCTTTTTGTCACACCTTATGCGAATCACCCTGTATATAGATAATATAGTTATATAAGTAAATATTTTATTTATTTATTTTCATTAAAAAAAACTTTATTTCTTAAACGGGCAGCGTCTCCGCCTGCTTTTATACAAATGACAAAGTGAACTTATTTTCTAGAGTTTAAATACTATATTTATGCTGACACATCCCAGTTCCCACAAGTTGCATCGCGTCGCGTACGTGATGGAATTTGCGATGTCGGCTTTATGTTGTTCTCATGGAAGGTATTCGATTCCAGACTTGTTGTTGACTCTTGTGAGGTGTTAGGTTTCGTCATATTCGTATTCAGCATAATTATCGTTAACTTATATACTTACTGTTGAAGACACTAAAAGAAATGTTTTTACAACATCGTATCTTGCCGCCAAATTTTTCAAAGAAATGAACTATAGAAAAGCTTGAAAAGATGGCTGACTTATGGAAAAAGAATACAAATATGGCGGACTCAAATAAATATGGCTGACTCGATAAATATGGTGGCCGGCTTGCGGCTTATTTTTCTCGACTTGGTTGCGTAGCCGGTGCTACCAAGTTCATTATACGTTTGTGAGCCGTAGTGAGCAGACCTGTTTTTTAAGCGATCCGTATATTTTTTAATTTTTTTCTCTCTAAATATCTACAACTTTCTCAAAGCTAAGTTAGAAGGAGCTAGTATTTTAATTTCGATTTTTTCTCAAATACATTCTTATATATGTATAATAATGAGTAATAAGCTCAATGACAGCCACAAAAAAAACATGATTATAGATAATATGCAAGCACAAACTAATACAATGGAACAGCAATGTTAAAAAAAAAACAATTCTATATTATCAATAAAATTTCACCCACCCACAAGGGAATCTGCTTGAAATCGTTAAAGGAGTTGACAAAACAATTAACAAGGAAATTAAAGATTTAGATGTCACCGACATTTATAGAACAAATAATAAAAACCGTGAAAAATCCACACTAGTTGTTTCATTTTTGTCTAACACATTTAAAACACAGTTTGTTAAGCAAGCACGTAATACTCGTGCAAGTTAGCTGCGATAAGAAAAAACACTTTTAATTCTAATTTAAATTCCTTGCCGGCGGAATTTGACGCATCATTTGAAGCATCAGTTGTGGATGGCCAAAGAGGCAAAGCTAATTCTTCATCTATGTTGAAAATGAATTGTTTTACGTTGAGGACTTACAGGGCCGTAGGCTAACCAGCCTAGTTTTGTACATGTTGCTATGGGTTCTGCACAACTTCCCTCGACTATATTAGATGTTACTCCAAGGTGGTGTTAAAGAGTTCTGTTAAAGTATACAATAACAAAATTATAAACAATTACATATTTCAAACTCAGATAATCAAGTCTGATATTTCTATAGAAAACGACTACCTACTTCATTTAAAACTCTGCAATGCTTCAAATTGGAGAAATTGGCAATGGCATCTTTGCAATGAAAAAAGAAAGTTCAACTGACGACTTAGAGGAAACTTCCTCAGCCGGCTTTGGGAGCGTTCAAGTATTACGTAACGCAATTTTCGAAGATTTTTGACCCCCCCTCCCCCCCTTGTAACGCACCGTAACGTTTTCATGTACCCCCTCCCCCCTCTAAACGTTACGTAACATTCAATTGACCATTTTTACCCTATAAAGTCGAAAAAATTTATGTTATAGTTTTTATAAACTTTTAATTGCCACTGTAGTAATCATTTAATATTACATAAATAATACAAAAGAAAATAATACAAAACAAAAATTATTCCTCTGTCCACGGGTTTGCTAGCCACTCAGACTCTTTCATCACAGGCACCTGGAGTGCAGACGAAGACGGTTCTGGAATTGTTAAGCCACTTGCATCAACTTCGTCTTCGTCGACCCAGTCAGCATCCTCAGACGATGTTTCATAACGACGCACAATGCAGAGAAGCTCATTTGCCCTTCTGGCAGCAAGGCGCTGTGGCCGTACTTTAGTTTCACAATGTTCTGGGACAGTTTTGCCATGCACGTAACAACAGTGCATTTGAACACTCTTGTGTGATGTGAAATAGATCCCACAGGTTGGACATACTTTTTTCTTTAGGTCGGATTGTACAGATGGACAAAAGAAATCGCATCTGCTTAAACCCTTCTAGAGGTGGTGACAGATCAACGGACAACCTCACAAGAAGTGGCGAAAACTTAGATGTTCCTTTGTCCAGCAAACTGGGTACTACGAGCTTGCTTGGGGTTTGAAGTATTGGGCAAGGTGGCGGCATGAAAGTATCCGCAAAAACAGATTTCAATGCACTTCTCGGTGGTGAACAGCAGGATTCATCCGCGCATTTTATAACCTGTAAGAAATATTGCGATTCACGGACGTGAACGCTATACCATGCCAGATTTGGTTCTGCTGGATCGTTTATGCAATCTTCGGGCTGTCTATACTCCGCCGAAACTTCGTAATTATCAATTTTCATTTCTCTCCACAATTCTGCAAGTGTTTCTTCAGCGTGCTGAAAATTGCGTTTTTCCAAATCATCATCCATAGTCATTCCTTTGCCGTCGAGATGAGAACCAAAATGTTCATGAGGTAGAATGACGCCTGCCAGTCGTTTGCTAAGGGGAGCCATCCGACGCTCGACTCGGTTATATGCGCTCCGCCCAGGAGCATTAGTCGCTATAAACAAGGCGTCCAGGTTGTATTTTTTAAAGTGTTCGATCGCAAAGTTCTTGACTTTGCGATAACGCGGGTTTTCGTCCGGCCCACCATCAACAAAGATGATGATCACTGGCTTCACGGTGTTCGATTCTGTCATCATTAAGGGTTTGAATGACGGTATTGATAAAAGTGATTCGAAATCATAAGCATGGGTGTTCGCTGTGGAGGATGTGTGTTTACCGCTCCTTATGGAAATGTGTGTCGGCCCGCTGTACCCAACAGCTTCTTCCTTAACGAAACTGTTAGGTTCCACGTTGACGCCGGCGTATACAGAAGGAATAAGTTTGTGACGCTCTGCCACGACCCAGTCATGATCAGGTAAAAGTATTCTGTATTCTAAGTGCATTAAAAAAGAGGGCTCTGACTTTTCACTGCTGGTAAACCTATTGGTACACGTGCCTTATCGTCTTGTGAGAGAACAAATACTTGCTGCGGTCCCAGAAGCGACGCAAGAGATTCCAATGACCTGATTGTAGCAGTGCAAAATTCCCCGTCCTCGTGCTTTTTGTGCATTTCAGTCTGTGGTCTAGCTAACTTTACAGGTACGGTACGTACGTGCCTTCTTCCCTCTTGAGTGTTTTAAACGTGTAGTAAATGAAGATATGTGCCGCTTCGAGAAATTTTGAATCCCATTAACAACAGCCTCTCATGCAGATCGGACAGAGTGAGACAACTCCTAATCATCTCTGTTCGGCGGCGTTCATCAGCAGCGCTGCCATGAATGGCGATATTAATTATGGTCTCTAGGAGAGCAGGTTGCGAGTCAACTAAAGGGGGCTGTCCTGGGCCAGTTCGAGGTTGTGTTGCAGCAGGATTGTTTCTCTGACGTTCAGTTTTTTCCAGTTTTTCTTTGGCTCGAAATTTTTTTGCACGTTCAGCAGAGTCTCTTTTTTTCTTTAAACATTTTTCTTCTTTCAACTCTTTGCGTAGCTTTTTTATTTCGTCGTGAACATCATCTTTGGCTATACCAGTGTCCCTTGCTTCAGTAAGAACATTTATTCTCTGTTGCAGTAGACCAATTTTGTTCATAAGAATTTTTTGAACCGGTTTGCTTGGAACATTTTTAGTGATGCCTGAATCATTCAAAGTGGTGTGTGGTTCCGTAGACGGTGTCTCCACAGTTTCCTGATCAGTATGCTGAAATTGCTCAACATCGTGGGTATCACTCATCTTTCGTTTGACAGCAGTGCTTCCTTGTCCAGCGACTGCGACAATGGATTCCATAAAAGATGAACACGTGGATGAAGCTACTACATCCGAATCCTATCGATCAAGAGAAAATAAATTAAGAATAGGTATTATTGACACGTGCGATAAAAAAGAACATAATATATAACAGATACAAGCAGATGCACCTTTTTTTGTTGAAGAGCACGCGAAGTCGATGGAACATTGGGCCTTTGTGTTGCTGGCGTGCTTGATGTTTTCATAGGTAGCTAGAAATATATAATATTTATGACCAGTTCTTTTATGAAAAATCAAGGTTTGGATTACATATTATAAAACTTATGTATGTCATTATTACATTTTACTAGTAAACTTACCTGTGTAAAATAACTAAGCATTGTTGCTTTCTTCTTCGTGGCCTTCACCTTCAACTCTCGTATAACATCATTTATATGTTCTATAAACTTTTCTTTATTTTTTAGTTTTTCTTTAGCCGATTTCCAAATTGCGTTGGCATTTGCTTGACACAGTTGCGCTGGCAAGTCAACATGACAGCATTTATAGGCCAAGAACAGCTGATGATACACATCTCCCTCTTTTGAGGACATTTTTACAGTATGAACAATTGAACACTATGAACTCACTTTAATAACGCCGACTACAGCAATGCAGTGCTTCTGCATAAACACTAACGAATACTGACAACGAAAACAACATTGACTGACGTCCAACACAATCTGGGGATTCCCCTTGAAATGTAAACGAAAAGGTTTGCCAACTTACGAAAACAAATAAAAAATGATAACCAGACTATAAAATCGAGGGATTCCCCGTGTAACACGTAAATGAAAAGGGTTGCCAATTTGGGAGTTTTTATTCCCTAATTTAAAAAAAAAAATGTTACGTAGCGTGTTGTAAGAAACCCCCCCCCCCTCCGCCCCTGTAACGCATCGTAACGTTTTACGAGACCCCCCCTCCCCCCAAATTGCGTTACGTAATACTTGAACGCTCCCTTTGTAAAATACAATTTGATCAGTGATAGCTGCAAATTAGTCAAAAACATGCTCCAGTTTTTTAAGGATGAACACTTTTGTGACATTACACTAGTGGCTAGTGATGGTGTAAAAATAAAAGTACATCGCATTGTACTTTCAAGTGCAAGTGTTTATTTTCGTGCCATGTTCTGTGGTTCTCTCAAAGAAGCTAAAGAAGACGAAGCAACATTTCCTGAAGTTGATGGCAGAACTTTGAAAACTATCATAACATCAATTTATTCTAACTCCATACTAATTAATTTTGAAAACATCGAGTATATTATCAAATCGACAAACTTCTTCCAAATGACCCCCGTAGAAGACGCATGCTGTAAGTTTCTTACAAGCGAATTAGACGTTACCACTGCCATTGGAATCATACAGATGGCCGAAGAGTATAACTACACTAACTTATATAATACGTCACACAAATTCATTGTTGAGAGGTTCATGGAAATTCAGTTAAGAGAAGAGTTCTTTCATTTGGAAGTTGATTTTCTGGATAAAATTCTCGCTGATGATAATCTGCGTGTTCCTTCAGAAGAGGAAGTTTTCAATGTTGTAAGGAGTTGGATATCTTTCGCCAAAGATCGTGAAATTCACATGGATAGGCTCTTACAGCGGGTACGATTGACGCTCGTGCGTCCGTCATTTATTTGTGATGTCATGGAAAACGTGTGTACATCCGAAAAATGCAAAGAATTGTTTTGTAAAACATTCAGATGGCACCTCGTTCCTGAAATTCGCTTATCTTTACTGCCAACCGATCAATTCAGACTAAGAAGCTTGAAAGACGTTATAGCAATTGATGGATGGAAACAAACTAAGGCTGTACTGCGGGTGGGGCTATTGTATCCGCCAATAAACCAATGGATCTATAGGGAATGGTCATGCCCACTAGAGATGCGCACAGGATTTGCAAGCACAATTTTTAATAATAAACTAATCATAGCAGGTGGGAAACCAGTGCCCTTAATTCTGTAGAAATCTATAATACCAATACGGAAACATGGTCATACACGACTGCAATGAATATTAATATAAGAAATCCTATTGTTGGTGTAAAAGGCTCGTCTTTGTGTGTTTCTTACCCAAAGGCAAATGGAGGGGGATCATTATGTCTGTTTGATCAATCTTTTTTAAAATGGACAGACGACTGGCTTCAAACCAGATCATTAACATTAGGAATGGGAACGGTGTCTGTTAGTGGCAAAGAAATTTTTGTTGCAATTTGCAAAGATGAAATTGTCCACCTATCAACGGGAATAACTGAAAGAGTTCCCCGAAATGTAATAGACACTGAAGCCAAGGGATGCAAAGTCTTTCAAAACCGATTCATTATTCATGGTCAATCTGTTTTTCAAGAATACAATCCAGTTGAGAGGTCGTTCCGAACTTTTCCAAGCTTTGAAGGTACGGAATGCAATATTATCGTTGTTTAAAGTTATATTGGTACTTTATGTGAATTTAAATCAACTGTCATAATTCAAATATTACCAAATAATCTCAGAAGTAGATTTGTTAAAACAGGATTATGAATTTTTTTTCATTATTAATCACCTACATACCTACCAATTGTTTTTATTACTTTGTTATGCACACACTCAATTTTCTTAAAATGTGTATGATGAATTTTATCTTTTATTTGCTTATGTTTTCACAGTTTGCTTTTTTTAATAAATTCCTATGAGATTAAAAAAAAAAAAAAAAAAAAAATTATAGGTACACAACTTTGTCACTTACGATCTAAAAAATAAAATATAGGTACATACATTATAGTATACTCACCTGTATTTCTCCCTTTGTACCTACTTTTAATTGTCACAGCGATGTTTTTTTTTTTTTTTCAGATATTCTTTTTGCTCTTTGTTATTATTTTTTTTATTTTTCATTCACTTTAATGTCACAACAACATTACACAACCCAACATTCGACGCGATTCTTTTTAAAACATTTAGATTTCACACTGATTAATTAATTTTTAATTTTTTTTTTTTTAACTATTCTGAATTTAGATTCGCGAGTTTACATAAAAGAAACGAGATTCGCGGACCGGCTGCGCCAATGTTAAAGTGTTTTCCGTGTAAAGAATGCGAAACGACCGACTTCATTGAATGTTTTCCAAAGACTCTCCTTGTCGTGTCATTTAGGTGACCGCAAGCCCAAACATTCGCAGTGGATAATCGTCGGCACGTTAAAAGAGTCAGCACAATTCAACTATTGTATGATTGCACTTTGATTGACCCAAAACAACATCCGTAATATGATATCGAATTGGCAATCAAAGAGACCAACACAATTGAAGTGTGCTGAGTTCAACGCACGACGCACAACGCACTCTGGAAGGTATAGGAGGAGATACAACAGTGGCTTAAGAGTGTCGGTTGTACTTCTTTGTAACTTTCTAGTGGCAAGTTCATTAAATGTGGATTATTATCCTTACAAAACGATTGGACTGGCAAATTTCAGGTTTTTAGTGTTCTAACATCTTTTAATACGTAGATAACTCTCACTCCCTCTTATGTTGAAGGTAAATTTCTTTGACGCTTCGGTGACGGTTTTCTCTCCGTACCACTGCAAGGTAAACTGTTCGGTTTTACCCTTTAGGCCCAGTTCATTGGCGACCTTTTCCTCTATAATGGAAATTGTGGAACCCTCGTCGAACATGATGAGGAAAGTCTGTATTTCTCCCTTGGGGCCTGCTAGAACTGCTGGCAGGATACGGAAGACAAAGTCACTGCATGATGAGGTATGGCAATTTTGAGTTCGTGATGGATCTGGATGAGTGTTGTTAATACTGAGGCACTGATTAGTTTGGACATTAACTTGCACATTATTTTTAGCCTCATCATGAAGAAGCTTGTTGTGATATCTGCGACAGCCATTTGAGTTACACCTTTTTCGACTTCGGCAGTTGCTGGTGCCATGGTTTGGTCTTAAGCAGGACAGTCACTTGTTTTTTCTATATCTTCGGATTTCATTTTTATTTGATGGAATCCGGACTCTAAAAATCTAAGGTTGAGCAATATCTAGCTTTCCCTAAATTTGATAGAATAACATTTGTATTCGGAACTCATTTCATTCATTTTTTTTATTTTCAATGACGAGCCTCATTTTTTGAGATCCGTCTTCATTAACATCTTTTTTAGGTACAACCCATACTGGAGAATTGTATGGGCTTCTGAATGGTTGAATTATACCATTCCTAAGCATTTTATTTAATTCTTTATTAATGAAAGTATTTGCTGACAGAGGGTAAGGGTTGTGCGTATCTCTGCTCTAATAACCGTTCTAAAAGGTAACTTTATATCTATTCCTGAATGTGTATTTGTCTGATTTCACTGACAACTCCTGGAAGGCTCCATCTGTAAAAAGTCTGGCCCATGCCCAGGTCCGTTCTGTAGGACTGGTCCCTATCCGATCAGCGAAGTTGATGATAGACAACAACATGTTCTCATGACGAGAAATCGACATGTAACTCAGCAATGCACTCATTTGAATTTTGTGAGTTTCATAAGCACGATGTAACCATCCGAAGCAGCCAAGACCCACATGAGACAATGCTAACATACCAGCTGATCTGAATATAGCCTCAATCCCATCTTTTTGAGAGTGTGGTGCGTTAACATGGGAATACACTACCATTGTAAGGGCTCTTATACTTCCTGGTTGAAATCTAGCTTGGATTCCTCTGAAGGTCTCTAGCATCAGGTCATGTAGGGGTATTGTCAAAGTCCACGAGTTCTTGTAATTGAAAAGCTTATTGACTCTATCATTAGTGTACTTCATAATATGAAGCGCAACAGAGTTGGGTTCTTTGACACAAACCCTCAGCATTTGCCAGCAAATGTAGCCTACATATACTATAGCTGAATAGAAGGAGTCCGGATAAACAGAGTTCACAGGGTCTACACTTAAAGCTGACCAAATCTCATTATACCACAAGTTAGCAGTCTCAACAGAGATAGAATTGAATGAGACACTAGCCACCGTTGACAGCCCTGACCCACTGGCTACAGCCACACCTGAAGCAATAGGTACTCCCTGGCATCCAGATGTCCAAGTTAGGTTTTCTTTCTTTGCTACATAACCCGGTGCCTCAAATACATTTGTACCTTCAGAAGTGAAAAATTGATCAGAGATTAGATATGTTTTGCCGAGTAAGGGTATAGAGCTCAATAGGCCTAACACAGTACTTGAACAGACAGACCAAACTTACGCTTTGTGATCTGGAACAAACGCCTTCAAAAATTTTTCCACCTTCTCTTCTTCTTTTCTCTCCACGAAAAAACGCCTTGTATTCTTTTTTTTGTAGTTTTAGCTCGTAGTGATTATTTTATTGTCTTTTTGGTTTCTTATGTAGTATAATTTATAAATGAAATGTAAAGTTTTAGGCCAGAAGGGCAAAATTTATGAATTTAGAAAATTATAACCAACCAACAGAAAAGAAAATGGCAGATGGCCCAAGATGCTTTAATTTCAATGTTTGATGGATGGTGGTTGAAATGAGAATGAATAAACGTCGCTATGAGACGGACTACTTTTTGAAGCAAACAGTACTAGATTTGTACATATAATAATAAAGTTAAGAGGGTGAACCATATGTGGTGCCAAACCCTAGTTTTTGATTACGCTGGGGAGTGGCAGTGTTCACACTAGATTCATGTGAACAGTACTGTCTATAGCTGATGGTAGACAATTGAATGTGTACCAGTTCAAGAATGCTTTGGCGTATTTTGCTCCAGCGGAGGGAATAGGACGTTCTTTGAATTTGACTGCACTCACGTAGTGTTCAACAAAATAACTATCACTCCAATCAATTGATGTCGTAGAGACGGTTGGAGCTCTAATTGAATCTGCTAAGTATAGCTTACTATACAGATCTTTTACGGTAATTTTCCCTTCGGTATTAGTCATTTTAATATAGATCAATCGTTATGATTTGGAAATCGTCTTATTAAGTTTTATATTGTTTAATATCTGGCAAGATCGCCATGTAATGTTCACTGGTTTCCAAACTTACCAAATCGCCAAGCATTCACTGCTGTAGGCTCAAACCTCTTCGCACTAACTTCAAAGTTGAGGGATAGTAGTGGAAACAACTTGGAATTACCCAGGAATTGCCTTCGGCTCAATGCCTTATATCAACAAAAACCAGGGATTGTTCTAGATCGAGTCCACGATCACTATTGACATTTTATTTGTAAATTCATTCCCTATTTATACAAATTTATTAAGCTCCATTTCTGGTTATCGAACAATCGACCACACTTCGATATCCGATTAAAACGCTTCATCATCACATTCTTTTGGGTGAGCGCCAATGACCTATAATAGGTACCCGTTTATATACTTCCACTTTTACTCTTTTCTTTTTAGATACTTTTCTTATCTGTCACTTTAATATTTAATTTTAGGTACTTTTCATATCTTTCACTTTTAATATTTGTTTTTTCTTACTTTTAGGTACTTTTCTATTCTTTCACTTTTACTATGTTTTTCCCTAGGTACTTTCACATTTTTCCTTATTTTTTTTTTTTGTTGCGGACTGGGGGTTAACACGCCCCAAATCATTTTTTTCTTGCAATGATTTCAACGCAGGAAAACTATTTTGCGCCTCTCGTGCTTCATGATTTGCACTTGCACACACTCAAAACTATCTTTTTCTTTCGACTCCGTAGAGCATTTGTTTAATTTACGTCACCAAAAAACTAATTTGTATCGACTTGCTATGCTTTTTTCTTTTTCTTTTCTTCTTTTCCGCACTAATTTAACAAAAAAACAATGAATATTATCTTTGGCTTCTTTGCCGGTACTATTTAAGCAAAACCAAAAAGAAATTAAATGCACCACAAAAGCACCCACGCACACTTTACTGTCTTTACGAAATTTTATCTCCAAGTTCTTTTTTTTTTCACTATGTGAAATACTGATTTATCGATTCTTGCAAGAGCGACTGATCGCGATTCGAACCACACATTGAATGCCCCATATGACGATCGTACAGCTTCCTCGACAGCTCAGAGTCCGATTCCAGGCTCCGGAATTGCTCAATGAGGGCATCCCTGAGAGTCACCCACGGGATGTCCGGGTTGCCTTTCAGGTACACCCAAAACCATGTCTCCGCTGGTCCACTAACAAAATGATGGAAATTTAGAACGATTTCGTCCCACGTGACATCCACCGTTGCCCACCTTCATCCGCTCCAACCGGAATAGAAACTCGTCGACCGTTAATTTCCTAGGGTCGAATTTCAACCCCCACTTATGAAAATTGTGGTAACGTCTGCTTAAAGAACGGGGTGGCGCTTGTGGTGGATCATTGGGGTCACTCAACGTTAAGTCGTGTAGCCGCCGCAAGAATTCATCCATGTTGGAAGTGTCCGCTGCAGGATTCCGTTGGGGAGGAGGCTGTGTCCGAGGAGGAGTTACATTCCGTGTAGGAGAGAATGATCTTCGGAGTTGCTCGCGAGACGTCGAAAAATGGCTCGGTGCTTCCACCTGGTTGGACTGCCTCGGGTTTCTAGCAACCGGAGTTGGTGCCGACAGCGTTTCTCGGATGATGCTTGCCATTTCGTCACGAAGAGCCGTTCTCGTTCGCTCCAATTCCCCAGAAAAAAATCGGAAATCTTCTGCTCGACTTGCCCCAACAGCTGCAGTGACCACTTCCTGGATGTAGCCAGTGAAGTCTTCGCCAGTTGCACCCAATGATTCCCGTGGTATTGGTGTAGGCGCCGATAAGTGAGGTCTAGCCCCGGTTGAGTGTCCCTGAACCATTGCCGAGGTGGTGGCTCCTTCAACGTTGTCGGTCCCGTCCGTGGTAAGTGGAGGAGGCGGTTGAGAAGTGTCTTGCGGACCGCCTAGGTCAGAAAACGTGTCAGACAGAAACTGAGACCTTAAGACCTGACTTCTCATAGTCGTTTTACCTCTCGACCTGGTAATTCGTTTACGCATTTCAACCCCGGAATAGTAAAAATGAGAATTGCAAAAAACGAATTACCAGGTCGAGAGGTAAAACGATATAGGTCCTATATCATAAACAAATGCTCATACCCAAAGACTTGCTGTGACATAAACAGCGCGCATGCAGTCAAAGCAATATGATCCCTTATTACTTCTTTCGGCTGGCAGTGGCCTGCCGTTGGGAATCATATTGTTTTGAGTACAATACACTCCATGGATACACAAACTAAGCAAATAAATTAAATTAGACGTTTGGCAACTCTATTATAATTGCTGAGCTCAAAACGAAATAACTCAAAAAGCATGTGTCACTTAAAAATTTTAAACCCAGCGTTGGAAAGCTTACACTGTTACCAATGATATAAAATTAATAAAAGTCACTATTTCGGAATAGATTCAAAGTTTTAACTTAACCGTTATAAGATGCACTAATAAATATTCACCAAGAAAATTATGATTGAAAATTCTTGAAAAATTGAAATGCCAATATAAATAGGAATTTGTCCAATAGTTATAAGAATAAACACTTCACTGGTTTGGTATTGATATTTAATGTTTTTAATATTAAAAAAGATCAATTTATACTGAAAAAAAAAAGAAAAGTATGAAGAGCGAAAAAAGTACTTGTTGTCACACACTAGGGTTACCATTTATTGTTTTTTTTTCTTTTTTTTTTTTCTTTTTTTTTTTTTTCTTTTTTTTTTGACCTATTTGTTTAAAGTCCCGGCCTTATACATTTTAGATGGAGGATAAATGTATCAGTGACTCTAAATTCTTATTAGCTGAAGATAAAGCTTGAAGTCAATAACAGAGTTCGATGACTCTTCTATACCGTGCATCAAGCATAATCAGCCAATATCAATATTGGTCCTGGTGTCGTTTATAAGAAATCTTCTAACCAAAAGTGATTTTAGAACAGAAAACAGTCACAGACATATGAAATCAATCCATCAATATGCGAATACCCTAAGGGTGATATAATATTATCCATCTATCACCGTTTCGGTTATATTCATATATAGTTCACTATTGAGGGCTGAAGAGGACGATACCCTCGGGGTCTTAAACATGGATAATTTGCGTGTGTTTGGGGAAACCTCAAGGAATTCATCAATAAGTAGGGATCAATTGAATGAACGCTTGAAACAAGAACGTGCCAAGGCACTGGAAACATTACAAAAAGCATCGCATTCGCAATTTAAACATCCCAGTCAATCCTGCATCGGTAACAAGGAGAACGAGTCTAATGTTACAAAGACGGCGCCGGGAATTCACATGAAGATGTTTCGTTTAATAAAATTTTAAGTGTACATTTATCATTTTCTTTGTTTTCTTCACAAATTTTATTACTTAAGAATTTTTGACAATTTTTTACTCTTTTATAAGTTATATTACATTTGGCAATTTCATCGTCTATAAGTGGTTTACCTTTAATATTACCTAAAATGAATAGTTGATTACTAATACATTTTTCCTTGAGTATAGGATATTTATATATGAGTACTACTAAGTTATCAGTAAATACTGTAAATATTTTGCTAAGTTCTAAAATATTTATTATTGGGAGTTCTATACTCTCTTTCTGAATAACTTCTTGAATATCTTTCAAGTTTATAGATTCTGACAAGAAAATGTTGCTTTTGGCTGCATTTATTCCCCTAATTATATTATTTAATTCAAGATATGTTTGTTCAATAAAACTTTTATATGAATTAAAAAAAAAAAATAAATAAACCATGACTCTTAATACTACTTTAACGATAAAACAGCTACCACAACCAAATAGCACGAGGAGGGTCCAGATCAGTCACGATCCAGGATTTAACGACTCACTACCAACTCGAACGTAATAGAAAGTAGGATCTAGTTTAGTAGAATATAATTCATGTAAGTAGGGGGGCCCGATCCGTCACGATCTAGGATTTAACGACTCACTACCACTACGGATGGTAACATGAAAGATTCAAGAAAACAAGATATAATAAAGATACTGCTTAAAAGATATATATTGGTATGCAACAATATGCATTGACCGTCATCTTCGCAGTTCGACATGGTGAAATATATATATACCTATATATAACCAAAGGGTAAGCAAAAAGGTGTTATTTGTCCGTTCAATCAGGAACGAAAATTGTAATTATTCCTTGATTATTCCTTGACATTGACGATACTGAATTTAATTTAAATATGAATTTAATAGAAAATTTAGGTTGGTGTGAATATAGTTCACACGTTGTTGGACATGGGTCTTGATCTTCATGCAATTCATCCTTTCTCGATTTTCTTTCGTAGGCCACCTGCCGTGCGAAATTTTGTGGACCGACCGTCACACAAGAAAAGTGTTGCTAGTTGTATCGTCTCCATACCTTGCACCAAATAACCTGAAAGTGGCTTTTCGAAAGTTCTAGAAGAACAGGTCTCCGGCTGATGGACCAGGTTTCCACTGAACTCTTCTACTACTTTCGAGTAGCTGTGAGAAAAGTATGTTAGCGGAAGAAGAACGGTAGTGTTTTTACCAATAAAAAACTTCTCGACTGACGAGATATCCCAATAAATGCTTTCTCCAGTCAATGCTTCGTGAATGGCGAGATTTCCCAAATAAATGAAAACCATTAACTGGCGAGGTCTCTTTCGTTTCTTTTAATGTTTCTTTTTTTTCTTTATTAGTTTCTCTTTTCTTTTAGATTGATTATTCTACATTATAGTTTAAGTTTTTTAAATGGTACTTGAAAAAAAAAAAGTATATATATGTATGCGGTGAAGCCGCCAAAGAAAATTCGCAGAGTTAAAAAAATCACGTCTTGCCAGAGTAAATGCCAAAAAGAAAGAGGAAAAACCACATGTCATGGCTGACGTTTTTTGGCAGGCCGGCAGTGTTCACACCATCGTGAAGTTGGGTGCGGTTGAGTATGTATCACTCACTCCAGCACCAGAGATGTGCAAGGAGGAGTGGTACATACTAGTGAACCGTAGATGGCGTGAACAGGTAGATAGAACTTGTTGTGGTAAATTTTACCGAAACAAGTTTATTTATTAATCTGATTAACATTTCGAGGTGGGAACTATAACCTGTTGGTTACCTGTATAACCTTGGTTATTTTCTCGGGGTCCTCCGTTGTTTTCCAAATGAATTTCTTCTCAGCGTGTTTATTTTTGTATTACCTTTATTTTCTTAATTATCTTTAAGTTAAAACTAAATTCTTTTTTATTTTACTTTACTTTTGGCAAAATTCTATTTTACATCAATCCAAAATGCTAACCTACAATCCGGGCACGTCTATTATGTTTCAGTGTTTGATTGAGAAAAAGAAGTCGATGCCGGAAAAGGCATGGCGACAACAAAATGCATATGTGTTTGTTTCGTCAACTACCTTGACGAAACATACCTCGTGAGAGTGGAATGGACGCATTCACATAAGATGCTGCTGCGTTTCACTTTTCATTTTGCAGCAGCTTCTTTTGTCTCGCAATAATTTTATGGATAAAACGATTATATTTAGAAAATAATATAATTGTTATTTTATTCATATGTAGATCCGCTACAGGCTTCACTTGAGAATCGTTGATCCCCGTTTTCGGAGATGGAATGTTTTATGAGATAAGCATTCAGTATCTCAATCATGTAATGTTGGTACATACAGAATGGCATTCTGCGTCTCAAGCGTCCATCCGTCTTTTCGATAGCGTCGTATGTCTGCTCGATTAAGAGTGTAGAAACCCTGAGGTCTCTTTGTGTGCGGTGCGGGGAATTATTTGTAATAAGTAAACGTCTTGTATTTACTACAATTAATACATTATTTATTGCTTCTTAAATTGTACATTACTTCATTTCATTTACTTTCAAGAAACTTGTATCTACAAATTAAATACTAACAAGAGCCCTATACGCAACCGCACACGACAGCTAAAGAGATGGAGAAAGACTGACTTGCATATTCATTTAAATTCATTTCAGAGTTCAGACGAGTGTTAGACTTTCTCTTATACTCATATTATTGCAGTTGCCAGTGGCGTAGATTAATTGGGTTTCTGTCAATGATTAATTCGACATCGGCGAAGGTTACTACATCACCCCCTTCCAGCTGAAAGCGATACTGTTTACCGAAAATGAGACAAAATAATCGTATCCACTTGAAACTGGTTTTATTACATCAAACTTCAATTATTTTCGAAAATTGACTTGCTTCCTTTTGTCAACCGTTTTATTGTATGCTTCTATTGAAAACGCTGCTTTCAAACGATCTAATGAAACGCTTACATTTTTTCCTTTTATTTCTAAAACGTAATATTTTCTTAACTTTTTTATAACCTTATAAGGGCCTTGGTAAGGGGCCTTGAGACCTGACATATTTGGTGGTGAGCGAACGAAAACCTGATCGCAGTCCTGCAAGGATTTCGGAATGTATATTTCGGAATCTTTATATCGAGTTTCCTTAGGACGAAGAGAATTCATATTTTCCCTAAATTTCGACACGAAAATGGGTAAATTTTCATCACCTAGTTTTGTAGAGGGGTTTTCGGTAGAGAAAAAATCTGTTGGCAGGCGCAAAGGCTGCCCGTAAACCAACTCTGCCGAAGAGCAATTAATATCCGCCTTATAAGCCGAACGAATGCCCAAAAGAATTGGTAAATCTTCGCTCCAGTTACTGGTATCTCCTTTGCACCTGATTGAGGCTTTAAGAACGCGATGGAATCTTTCCACTATTCCATTTGCCTGAGGATGATAGGCTGTGGTCTTGATTCTGTGAATTCCTAACATTTTTGACAACTCCGAAAATAGCTTTGATTGAAATGGTGTTCCTTGGTCTGTTGTTAATCTTGCAGGAACGCCAAAACGGCTTACATATTGGGAAATGAAAGTTTTCGCTATTGTCGCGGCACTCTGATCCCTTATAGGATATGCCTCCGGCCATCGACTAAACCTATCCACTATTGTAAGGATAAATGTGTATCCATTTGAGACATCAAGGGGCCCTACTACGTCCATGTGCAGATGTTCGAAACGATCGCTTGGGGTATCAAAAATACCTATAGGGGATTTGGTATGCCGGTATATTTTTGAACGTTGGCAGTGAATACATGAAAGTACCAATTTTTTTACATCCGCATTCATCCCTGGCCAAAAGTATCGTTCAGTTAGCATTTTCCTAGATGCACGAACCCCTGGATGAGACAGTCTATGTAGACTCGAAAATACTGCATATCTTAAGTCGCTGGGGATGTAAGGCCTATTTCGATTATTGGAAGTTTCACACCATATCGGCTCTTTTACATCGGGAAAAACTATGCTTTCAAGTTTGAAGGACTTTGTTCTGCGTGTTAACAGAGATTCTAGTTCCTCGTCTACTAACTGCGCCTTTGCAACGGCCTCAGGTGAAAAAACGAATGAGTCGGACAAATCGCTCTTACTTATCATACTTTCTTCTGGTCTTGACAGAAAGTCTGCAACACAATTTTCTCTGCCCTTGATATACCTAATGTCATTTGTATATTGACATATCCAGTCTAGATGGCGTGTCTGCCTTGGACTTCGTACGGATTTACTCGCTAAAACTGTAGTCAAAGGCTTATGGTCTGTATAAACAATGAACTCGCGCCCTTCCAAAAAGTATTGAAAATGGCGGATAGAAAGGTATATAGCCAAAAGTTCTCTGTCAAAAGCTGAGTATTTGGTTTCTGCGGGATTTAACTTTTTTGAATGGAATCCTATAGGTTGCCATACGTTGTCGATAAACTGCTCGAGAACTGATCCAATGGCAACGTTAGATGCATCAACTGTGAGGCGAGTTGGAGAGCTTTCACTCGGGTGAATAAGTATTGTTGCACCTGTTAGAGCTTTTTTCGCCTTTACAAACGCATTTGCGCACGCGGTTGGCCAGGAAAATGCTGTTTTCCTTTTATTGTTACTCAACAGTTTCACCTGTGTGTGAATAGGTGCCAGGAGGTCAGCCAGATTCGGGATAAATCTATGATAAAAATTTATCATACCGACAAAACGTTGGATCTGTTTTAACGACCGGGGCTCCGGGAAATTCTTGATTGCATCTATGCGAACCTCTGACGGTTCAATTCCTGCTTCCGTAATGCTGTGACCTAAAAATTCAAGACGCGTTTTTCCGAACTCACACTTCGAGGCCTTAACTGTCAAACCATATTCTGCTAAGCGCTCAAACAACAACTTCAGGTGTTTTAAATGTTCTTGACGACTGGTGCTTGCTATATATAAGCACATCGTCAATATACACGAAACAAAAATCGAGTCCTTGTACTACTTCATTCATAAACCTTTGGAATGTTTGAGCTGCGTTCCTTAGGCCAAACGGCATTCTAGTGAACTCAAACATTCCAAAGGGTGTGGTTATCGCTGTTTTAAAAATGTCCTCCTCTGCGACGGGTATTTGATTGTATGCTCGAGATAAGTCTATTTTGGAAAATATCGTGCACCCTCGTAAGTTTTCTGAAAAACTATGAAGGTGTGCTATCGGGTATCTATCCGGGACTGTCACACAATTAATGCCGCGGTAGTCACCACAGGGACGCCAGTCATCTGGATCTTTTTTCGCTACCATGTGTAAGGGTGAGCAGGTAGGTGAAGACGACGGGCGGCATATACCTAGTTGTATCATATGATCGAATTCTACCTTTGCCATTTTGAACTTAACCTTATCTAGCCGCCTAGGCCGAGAAACTGGTAGATGCCCAGAAGTCAAGATGTGGTGTACTACCCTGTGCTTCACCGGAAGGTTGTAATTGGGGGTACTTGTCAACGAGGGAAACGCTTTGAGCAGACTTCCAAATTCATCATCAACAATAGCAATACGAGGAGAAATAATTTCGAACTTATTTGAAGCCAGGCTTGCTACGTGAACTAGATTCGTAAGCGAGTCGATAAGAGTACGTCTATTGATATCTACCAATAAATTGAAATGACCTAGAAAATTGGCTCCTATGATTGGTTTTGTAACTGCGGCTATTATAAACGGAAATGTGAATTTGCGTCGCAAACCCAAGTCGAGATTCAATAGCATAGATCCGTAAGTTGTGATACAGGACCCGTTCGCTGCGGTAAGCTGTTGATGTGAAGGACAAGTACTATTCGTTTTAAACAAATTATGAGGTACGACCGATACCTCAGCACCGGTATCTATTAGAAAATCTATTTTATTAATTTTACAGTTAACGAAAAGACGGCGAAAATTTGAATGCCTAGCGACCGCCGACGAAACGCTAGGATTATTTAGTTTTTTTCGTTTGAGGTTTTGCTATTGAAAACACATGGGGGCCTGCAGTTTCTAGCATTTCTTCCGTGTACGCGATGAAACCAACACAGACGTTGGTTGCTAGGACTTCGATTGAATCTTTTATTGTTTCTTATACTTGTGGATTGGTGCGGTGAGCGGCCTCTATCGCGAAATGAAAGCTTCCTAAGGGATGATTTTATCTCATCTATTTCTTTCATTAATCTCTCTTCTACGCTGGAAGAGTTTTTTGGAACATGACTATTATCGGGTTGCCGAATTGACCCAACGTTGAAAGTTTGCGTTGTTTCCCAAATTTTGTCAGCTAAATCTAACCTAGTTTGAAAAGGCTGCTCTATAGTTACGGTAAGTGGGATGCTAATCTGCGACGGGAGTTTCCTTTCCCAAAGAGACTTTATTAAGTCTTCACACACTTCACACAACAATGAGATATTACCGGCTGTGGACACCATGTGTCGATATAAATCTGATGGCTTTCGGTCGCCTAAATTTTCTGCGGACAAAAGTTGCTCTAACCTTCGTTGTTCTGAAAGTGAATGTCTCTTGATGAGCAGCTCTTTCAAATTTGCATACTTATTTGTTTGTGGTGGATTGTTTAATATATCTATAATGTTATTGATTGCATCAATCGGAAGCGAAGCTAGTACATACGAGTACTTTGTCTCATCTTTTGTAATTTTTTTGGTTGAAAACTGCGCTTCGACAGCAATAAACCAGGCGGCTGGAGCTTTCTCCCAAAAACTAGGCAGTTTAACAGAGGATACTTCGTAAACACTACTGTACCATTGATCCCCCGAGAGATGCTGTTGTCCAGCATTAACCGTTGGTGGTGGTACGTATTGTTCTTGTGATCCTGATGGGCCACGAAGATCTGCAGAATCCGCCGCCGCTGTCGATTCTTTCTCATCCATTTTTTTTTTTTTTAACACTAACTCTTATTTTAAAGAAAAATCCCTAGGCACTCGAACAAGCAAAAATTTCAATATATAAGCACTTTAAGAAAGTCATGCACTCATCCGCAGTGTTGCTCATATAATCATTGATAAAAAACTTTTCTGTCGTGTTTGGCTCACAATTAATTACTACTATTTTGAAAACTTAGCTGTGGTAATATATTAAACTTAAATGTATTTATAAAAAAAAAAAAAAATTTAAATTTAATTGTGCAGGCGGCAATAAGAAACAAAAGAAAATTATGTAAATTATGTTGCCTCGAATAGAGCTACGTAAGTTTGATTAATAAAATCACGTGCATGCAATTAACAACGTAACATGTGATGTACATTACATGAATCCATGTGACGTCCAAACTCGGGGTTCGAATAACTGATCCTGTTGTTACAGTCTGACGTTAGCAATCGTGCGGTAGTTCATACGGTATTTGAAGACGTTCCGTTGCGATTCAACGGCAGTGACGTTGTCATCAGCCGTTCGATTCCTTAGCCTCGTGGTTGTAGACTATGGGCTTGCACCTCCACTTTGTAGCGATCCTGATTGTGCAGTGAATGTAATTTTGCGGATTTGCCTGGGCATGAGCAAATTCTCAATTGCTTACTACCCAGCGGTCGTCTCCTCTTTGCTGTCTTATGTCGGCCAAAATCTCATGCAGCTTTCATCGAAATCGACTTTGTTCTCTCTATCGGGGTCACCAATGTAGAAACCCTGAGGTCTCTTTGTGTGCGGTGCGGGGAATTATTTGTAATAAGTAAACGTCTTGTATTTACTACAATTAATACATTATTTATTGCTTCTTAAATTGTACATTACTTCATTTCATTTACTTTTTACTTTTACTTTAAACTTAGCAGCGTCTTCTGTCTTCTGTTTGAATTGAAATCGAATCGGCGAAGGTTACTACAAGAGTGGAAAAGTTAAGAACTCCATGTTTTGTGTACTCTGCTCTACACAAGGTTTTCCCTCCTGAAAATAAACCTTCGTACAAGATTCCATCTTGTGGGGGAGTTACTCTTACAGCTTTCTGATCTGTAACCTTTGGTCTGTACGTGGATTTAGGATTCCTAACGCGAGTCAGCGCTTCTTTACTTCGCTCATCCACTTCAAACTGGTTCGACCATGAACCTCTTGCCTTGGCCGTGGTGAACGACTTGACCTTGATTAACTCTATATCGTCGCCCGACAACATGCGGAGTTCAGTCAAGAGCTCCTCTGGGTCAGAAGTAAGCTCTACCCCTTTCAATAACATAGTTTCGGGTTTCTCCTCTTTGGGAGTATAAATAAAATGTTCGGTGTTTGTCTTTGCTAACAACTCCCGAACTATTTTATGGTCACCAATGCTATTGCATTGGATTGCATGCCTATCATCCCCAAGTCTTTTAATTGTAAAACTATCGCCAATGGCGGAGTTACTTATATAAAAATATGGGTTAGTTCGTAAGTTTCTTCGTTCTACACTTTCCAATGTTTTTTGAGCACTTATACCTACACTGGCTGTAAAAATAAAAAGTGCTTCAAAAACTTAAAAAAGAAAAGATTGAATTATGTGTATTTTCATTGGCTATGTATGGATTCTTTATTTACTGAATCGCTTAATCTATGTCCTTAATATTGAACTATATTCACACGACGTATATTTCGTCGAATGATTTCAATTCAATAGTTAACCCTTATCAAATTATGTTTGCATAGCGTATACGTTCGCTGAACAATTTCAATTTGATTTTCAATACAAATGAGGGCCGTTGTTATTTACGACTACCTCTTCCTTTGAGTTAGTTTTTCCCATTATAGTCTTACTATTATAAAAATGATTTTTTACCCTATTGTAATAATAACTAACTACCTCGCTAATCTTGCTGCTTGCTCTGGATTACTTCCTTTATCTGTGTTGAAATTTTTTGAAACAGTTTCTGGAAACTGTCTCTTCTTGTTGTTTTCGGTATTTATTGTCTCTTTTCTGCTTTCTTTGCTCTTTTTTCGTAGTCCTGATGTCGTCGTTTAGGAATTTTTGCCGCTCCAAATTGCCTATATTGGGAAGATTGGCCAGACGGTACAAGTTCCTAACTAGCTGCTTGTTAGTTTCCCGTTTTCCTCCTCGGAATTTTTTTATTTTCGGGCACTATGGTTGTCGGGATGCTCGGCTTTGAAACGCGCGCGCCTTCTGTACTCCTCTATTGACAGAGGACGCGGGCCAATGCTTTTATCTTCGCTGGTTATTTGTCCCCCTTTTGTAAAATCGATTTAGCTACCGCTAGGTGTTTTGCGGCCGCTATCAGGTCGCTCTGGGTTGTCATATAAATTGGCTGGGTTTCTTTTTTTCTTTAGTATAGAACAGAAAAATAAGAAAGACGAAAATTTGTCTAGACGCGAACCTCTAATTTAGATTATGCACGGAGAGAACAAAAAAAGAAAAAAAAAAATTTCGAAGACCTTGATTCGAAGAAAAATTTCTTTTTTCTTTGTTTGGCAACGCGAAAAAATAATTGAGGACTATTTTGGATACTCCTGGACTACTTCATACTCCTGGCTGGATCGCCGTGTAAAGTCGCTCTGTACTTCAGCACCAATCTTTGAGGTTTGGCCGCCAATAAAATCCTATATTCCCGTATGCTTTTATCGTACAATTCTGTCTCCAACGTTAAAACTGAATCGTGACGTTCAATTTTTTGCTCCCGGAGTTTAACGTTTATTTAACGAAATTAAGCTAATTAAATCATAAAAATCAAAACATCTTTTAGATCTTTGATTAAAAAATCTAATCTAATCCTCCCTTCAACAACAAGTTATATTTTTCAAATTAATAATATGCAGATAGATAATAATAATAAATTTGACTTCTTTATCGACTAATTCGGCTAAGTAAAGTGTTGCTTGATGATGTCTGACTCCTCTATCTTGAGATTTAAGATGTCTTATGTAGCACAATAATGCATGTCTGAGAGCACCTTGATAGAAACAATGAGGACTAGGTGTAGTAGAATGTAGAACCTCCCAATATAGTGATGGAAAGAAGCTTTATAGAACTATCCTATACGTCTTCTAACTCTTGTATTGTCTTAGAATATATTTCGATACGATCGTGAGCCAATTTTTTTTTGGTTTTCGCATGGGAAACTAATGTTCACTGCTGAATATTCGGTCAGCTAGTAGTGTTGGACTCTCACCAACCAAACCACACACGTTCACACGGGATGTTACATCGTGAGCCGCCGTATTAATCGCTGGGGCGATTTCCCCAGAGGCTGTAGTTCATCTATCCAATTCCTCTCCTTACCTCTCAAGTCATTCTGTTCCACCGATTCCAGTTCGTAGAACTTCCTTGTATCACTCTTTTTGTTATGCCAGTCAGCAGCTTCTTCGAATGACCAAGCCCTTGCAAGAACTCAGCTGACCTCGATGACCAAATTCCTCTCCATGAGACTGTACAAGAGGAGAATTGAATGTCAGATTGGTTGACATTATGAGTTGATACCAAGTTCGCCACTACACTGGCATTGTTGGAATAATAACATGTTTTTCTTTCATGTGCTTCATTAAGCGATACTCAACACATACACAAATTTGTTCTATTAAACCAGATGAATCAGAAAGGTCAATCCAGCTACAGAAGTCTTAATCGCAAGTAGGACTCTACCTCCTCTTAAACAGCCAGTTTGAATTGAACATCGATCTTTTCTGTAGACAGCATAAGAAGAATCAAGAGCTCAGCAGAAAAAATAGCTTCACTCAACCAAGTTTCGGTCAGAGCAATGATCGAATACGAACAGTCAATCATAGCAGTGTGGAACTCAAGTGTTTTTGTTCTTAGACCCCCAGCGTTTTGGTAGTATATAGTATTGTTTTTATTTGGCATAAATCGCTTTTTAAAAACGTTCACATGATCGACAGCAACAGCATCAACAGCAACCGTATTAGTAGCAACAGTTTCAACAGCAACAACATCGGAAACATTTAAGGAAATAGTAGTAGTTTCTAACTCGGTGATAGTGGTGGTGGCGGAACATGGTAGTTTTTTGAGACATTCACGTCATTTTTAGAGATATTCATGTCGTTTTTAGTAAACGATTTAAAAGGGGCGGATTTTAACTCCATTTGGCCAAAACTCAGAACTTAAAATGGTGTTCACAAATTCCAATGGGATACCAATTTTAAAATTCACAAATTTAGTTGTGGCTTTTATTAACTCTTGTTGGTCAGACGAATGTTTTACTAACTTATAGCAGTGGAGATGCATTAATATTGATCTTCGGAGAAATATAAGAAGTTATATCAGCAGTTGAAGTTATTGTTTTACAACTGGCAATATGAAACCATCGCAATTTCTTAACTACATTTTTGCTTAATGCACCAATGTCATTATTATTACCCATCACGGTAGCACTTTCCTTTGGCTTATATGTGTGTTTACGTGCAATTTACTATTTAAATGAGTTTGACTATGTGTTGTTGCTATTAAATCTGCACTAATTTCAGTAACGTCATAATTGGAGCAAGGGACGAGGTTTTTTTCAACATCATCTACAGCTACTACGTCATCAACGTCATCAACGTCATCAGCAGCGGCAGCATCAACTTGGCTTTCTGGCAAAGCAGCTTTATCAGGAAAAGAAACACCAACAAATGATTTATGACCTCCATCAATAGGATCAGCACTGCCCGAAGCTTTATCGATATCAACTGTGCGACTCAGCATAGAAGAGTTGATTTTTGTTTTTGCAGGCACTTTCGATTGAATAACCGGATTTTTGGATAGAGAGAGATCTTTGACACCTACATTTTTAGCGGTGCGAGATGATAGGGGTGTAACTTTAGTTTTATTTGAGTTGACTACCGTTGTTAGTCGCGGAGAAGACGAAAAATGATTTCCCTTTACCAGCTGAGAACTTTTGATATTATTATTTTCTACTGGCAATTTTTTAGTCTTAGAAAGAGTAACACGGGGGGGATTCAACATTCAATACACAAGCACTTGAAAGGTCAATCGCTAGCTTGTCAAACTCCACTTTATGTTCGGCAAAGAAACAATAAAAGTCATTAATTTTCTTTAGGCAATTTGATAAGGGAATAATTTTGCAATCATTGCACCGCCAAATAAAATTGTCATTAGACTTAAGTGTAGAATGATGTGACTCATTTACATTTGCACAGTTTAAGTGGAAAATAGCGTGACACAAACCACAATTAATTAAATCAAATTGGGAAGTTAACACATTGCACTTGAAACATTTTGCATTCATAGCGACAAAAAAACAATAGCAGAGCAGACTAAACTATCACTTTATCACTTTTTAATTTTTTTCTGGATCTGGATTGAAAACTGAAAACCAAAAACGATTTCAATCGTCGTCAAAGCGCTTATATTCCCAAACTGACCTATCGGTAAATTGGCATGATGATGAAAAGGAGAATCCTGTCAGACATAAGAATTTTGACAAGATCAGTGCGATCGTGATTTTCATTGTCTGAGGGTTTTGGATCGTTGAGAGGGATGTGTACAAAGACCAGTCTCTAACTGGCACGTCCCCGGCTATCAACATTGATAACGTGTTAGCAGAAGCAGCTTGAGCAAGTATTTTTATAAAAGATGCCATGCATCTTTGGGCACAGTTCCCCCAATATGTTCTTAGTCTCTCAATTTCCCTTGGCCGCCCTTTCAGCTTTGTTGGCTCTTTTAAAGAAGCATAGAAGCTGCGCGTCAAGTGGAAATGGTAAGGTTCAGAGTTTATGGGTCCTGGTAGTTCAGTCTGAATGAGGGGCAACATGTATTTTGCCGGTTGCACCCGTGGGTTGCCGTCCGTGGGTATCCATCTACCGTATAGCAGCTAAATAGGCTGATGATGCTCCTAAATTATCTAAACTTCTCATCCTCATTTGTGCTTTACAGCGATAAAATTTTTAAGAAGCGAACAGATCGCGAAACCGAATCCACTCCGAGAGTTTTCCCGAAAACTCAGGGAGCTTAATTTCTGGCAACCGGATGTGGGGATATAATTTCGTAATGTTTATGTTTCTCCTCGCGTTGTCCCCTTATCCTTTCACAAAATCGCTTAGTTTCGCTTGGCTTTCAACTAAAATTTGAAGCGAATGGCTTAAGTCACTTGAAACACTAGAAACGCCCGGCGGTGAAGCTCCATATTCAGTTTTTTCTACGAGCGTTGCGGCAGCACTGTAATACATATTTTAAATTTCGGTACGATATTGCGTTTCGATTTCGACCGATTCATCGTCATACAACATACCGATTTCAGCTTGTACATGTTCGTACTGTAGCATGTTATGTTCTAAACGCGTTTTTGGAACTTTAAGTTGGAAAATTTCTTCCTTTTCCAGTACTGACCTATATTCTCTAATTCGTTAAGGTCAAGTAAAATTTTAGAATCTGAAATATTCATTATATGTATAATTAAGATTAAAATGTCTATTACTTAAATATTTGCTAATATGATCAGATGTTGTTTGTGTCCGAGAAGAAAAAAGTTGTTTGCCATTAGTACAAGAGAATATGAGCGAGATAAATGTATTAGACTTAATCAAAGAGAGGTGTGCTTTGTGTGATTGATTTATTACAACTGACGTCGTACTCAATAGCTAAGTGACAGTTCGGTATCTTACAATAATAGAGTGGAGAGTATAGGAGAGTATGGGATGTATTTGGTTTTAACCATCTCTCTACATCTCCCCTTTAGTTAAATTGATTTTATCTTAATTTAATATAAATGATTCATAAATTGACATTAATTCATAACTTTTTTTTTTCACAATACATAATATCACCTTGGTTCTGATCGGGCGGGTGTTGGTTATGGAACTGGTGGAGGGGAGAATTGAACAACTGGAGGTTCTTCTGGAGGAGCCGTGGCTTCTTTGATCTTTCTGGATTTTTGAGATGGTCTACGTAGCATATCATCTAACTTTACTTGTTGGTATGTTTTCACCAAGTTTCCATCTTGAATAGAAAAGTTGATGGGCTTGAGAAACCTGATTTTTTCTTGTTCAAGAATATTACGAGCAGGCCATTTCTTCATGATATTCTTTTCCATGGGTGTCGCCCAATCGCTGTCCTCAATCAGTTGTTCGAGGTCAATCCCTGACCTGATGCTTAACAGTCTCCTTTTTGCCTCGTCTGAAAGTTCAACAGGCGTAGAGCATCCCCTGAAGTACTCTTCTATGTTCTTAAATTCGTCTGGAGGGATGGCGGAAATAACTGAGCTTAGTATGGTTTTTTCTCCGTACTCTTCCTCCATCTTTTCAAATTCGAACATCGGCATTGGGAATTCATCCCCATCCTGTTCCATAAATTCGAGTTCATCGTCTTCGTCGTCTTCACTTTCCACCTCTGGCAAAATTTCTAATATCGGCCGTGGTACTTCAAATGGTCTCGGGATTGGTAGTGGTGGTAGTGATTCATCTTCATCGTCTTCGTCGAAATCGTCGTAATAGAAATCTTCCTCCATCTCTTCAAATGGTCTTGGGATTGGTAGTGGTGGTAGTGATTAATCTTCATCGTCTTCGTCGAAATCGTCGTAATAGAAATCTTCCTCCATCTCTTCAAATTCCAACATCGGCCGTGGTACTTCGAATGGTCTTGGGATTGGTAGTGATCCATCTCGTATGGGGATCCGTGCAATTCTCCGCACTCATCAATCAATCCTTAACACTTCCTTTCTTCATCTCAATAGCACACATATTCGGTGTAAATATGCTACTACTATGAAAATTGGGATGCGCAATCAGCTTTCTTGCTGAAATTTGGTTTCAATGTGCACTCCATTCTGAAACAATCTTCACATTTCTACGCTTTTCAACATTTTCCATGGTTTTACCATAGACGCTATTGTTCATTCATTTGAAAACACCCCTTTAATCCATTCATGCGCGTTACTGACGTCAGATGACGAGGCATTTGGCTATTTTGATTGCACGACGTTGCTATCCTCCAGGGATCCATCAAGTGGCCGTTGCAGGCAGCACTAAGGAAAAAAGGAAGGGGTTTCATCCTGGATCTAAGTCAGTCCGCCAAGTAACCTCACTAAACTGCCTGAAACATCGGTATGTCCATACTAAAACCCTGGTAGATAGTAGCGCGCTATCGCTCTTTCTTAGGATACCTAGTCTAATGAGATCCTCTACGCTATTTTTTGACCATATTCCTCTCCAGTTCAAAGTAGCTGTTGTAACAGACTTCTACTGGAGGCGCGATTTGATTTCCTCTCGGATCTCATGCCTATCGTACTTTTCTTTCTTCCTTAGATGAGCAGTGTTCAGACTGTGACAACTTGCGCGTCAATAATAACTGCTGTTCGGTCTTTAACAATGACTAAATCAGGCTTCCTAACTCCTTGGCTTGTTCTGATAATTGGTTCAACTATCGTCTGAAGCCCTTTGGTACGTGAACTCCGTGTGATGAATTTGGTGATCGAGTTATGACGACCAATGCGGCTGCTGTGTGATTCTGGCAAGTTTGTACAACATGATTCAGGGTTTCTGGTCTTGGACATCCAGCCCTACATTGACGATCTATTTGGGGACGACCCCTTGAAGTTCTTGATCTTGTAGGAAGGGCATTTATCCTTGTTTTTAAACAATGGATGAAATCTTTGCCCGTCAGGAGTCTCGTTGGTTCCATAACCCATCTGCCCGTGATCACCAGCCTCAGGAAGTCCATTACCATCTACAGATAGCACTAGTCTCTTCGTCCAGTAGTCATTTATGTCGCTAGTTGTTTGTAGTTGACGGTCGTCTACCCTAAGTCGCCTTTCTGTTTTACTGATCTCTTCAGCCATGAAAACATCTGCCTGAACTGACGCTTTTAGGTTAGGCATCCTGATGTTGGTAAGTCTCTTTAGTCAAATTAAGGGCGCTGTCCACCGTAGGGCACTTATGCCTAGCCCACCTCGGTTAACTGGCGCATGGAAGTAGGCGTTTGAGATGTCGTTTGGCAAGTTAAGCCATTTTCGTACTTCATTCCTTATTATTCTATCGACTTCAGACAGCCTATGTTGACATTCCCTAGAGTCAGTTTATGATAAGTTTGTGGAATCATTATAGTTCCTCAAGATGTGAAGTCTTTGCTGTGGTTTCAAGGGAGCTTTCGTGATCATGTTCAATTCGGGAACTACATCTTTCTTAGGCTCAACCTTTACCCTGCCTTCCGGCGAAAAGTCAACACCGAGATATCGAAATTCATCAGAGCGCTTCAAATTAGGAACGGCATTGCCATCAATTTTGAATACTCTTAGTTCGATGACCAATATCTTTTGTTTGGGTTGCCCTTTAATGCTGATGGTAATGCATTTTGCCGGATTGAGGCGAAGGCCACAGGACTTGAGAAAGCTATCTGATTGGTCTAATAGCTGTTGGAGACCTGCTGGTGTTGTTGCACACAAAACTAAAAAAACTAAAATTGCCAATCTTACAATGGATTTCAGCTGGGAGAGATTTTAGGAGTTTATCCAATACTAAGTTAAAGAAAATGGGTGAAAGTGGGTCACCTTGCTTAACACCACTTTTTGGATAAATAGGGGAGGATGTCCAACCGTTTCCTTTGATTCTAGTGAATGATTTACTGTATAAATCATCAACATACTCGATGAAGTTCGACTTGACGCCCCAAGAGCGCAATGTTGTAAGAATTGTCGAATGCGAGACTGAATCAAACGCTTTGGCAACATCCAGAGATGCAAGGTACCAACTTGAAAAACTATTGTGGTGGCTTCTTAACAGCATGTCAAGAAGCGTTATATTGGTAGCACAACCAGCAGCCTCAATAAATGCTTGCTGTCGTGGATCTAGAGTGATGATTCTACTCAGGCGTTTAGCCAGGATACCATGAAGCATTCTAACAATTATTGAAGAGACTGTAATCGGCCGAAAGTCGCCGGGTTGTGTCGAATCAGATTTTTTAGGAATGAATGTGCGTACAAATGTGATGGAAGCCTCCCACACCAAAGAATTAAGTTCATAATTCCCGATAGAATATCATTTGGTACATTTCGCAGTTCCCTTGGCGTTAAACCATCAGGTCCTGGAGATGTTTTGAGAGATGGCTTCTGACTAACTATTTCTTCGGAAGTGATAGGATCCCAAAGGGTTCCCGAAATCTCTTCCTGCCTAATATTGACGGGGAAAGTTGAACATTCCTGTTCGAAAATTGTTCGCCAGAAGGGCTCTAAAATTTCCTGCGGTGGTTCTATGCTATTGTCTGATCCGTTAAGGATCGTGTGGACACATTTTCATTTTCATTTTCATTTTCATTTTATTTACATGAAGAAGCCTTGAGATCAGATCTCATTTATGGCTAAAAAATACAATTATTTACATTTTGGAAACTATAAGAATGCATACATACATATTTATATGTATGAGCAATAAAAAAAGAAAATTTTAACGTAAAAATAAAAAGTTAGTAATGCTAAACATTTTGAAAAAAGTTTTGATTAAATTTACAATTGTATAGTATGAAAAAAGAAATTTAAAAGAAAATTACAAATTATTAAGGCAAGTTATTGAACAAATAAGGAGTGAAAATGCAACGCTTCGTCTGGGTTCTGTAGATGATCATTTAAAGAGCGGATAAAGTTATTTAAGTTTAAAATTGTTTTATATGGAGCTGGTAGTCTGTTCCAAATTCTGGCACCAATTACGAAGAAAGACCTGCGAGTCTGCAACGTTGAACTTCTTGGTATATTTATGTTGTTTGTACGCGATGAAGTTGAAAATTCAAGCCTCTCAAATAAATAGGTGGGGGTTTCAGATCGTACTAACTTAAACATGAATTTACAAATTTCAATAGTGAAATGCGACATTAATGAAACACCAAAAACACAATGGGACAGGTGTGAAACATGATCATACCTTCTTAAAGAATGAATGAAGCGAACGCATGAGTTAAAAGCTACATTTAATTTTTGTTTGCTAATTGAATCCATCCCACCATAAATAGGAGAACCGTAGCTTATAATTGGAGCCAGCAAAGTTTTGACCAACATCAATCTAGCAGCTTGCGGAATGTAGAACGAAAATCTCCACAATCGTCTTAGTCCTCCATAAATACTTCTTATTATACTGTTAACGTGATCACTCCAAGTGAGAGTTTTATTAAAAATGAAACCTAAATTTTTTACTGTAGAACTATAAGGAATCACGTGACCATTTAAAATTAAATGTGGGAAGTAAGAATCATCCAAACATGTCTTGTAGATTATTATGCTTTGAGATTTGCCTGGGTTCAAAACTAAATAATTTCTGACTGCCCACTCATATATCCTATTTAAGTCCTCATTTATATTGCTGATTGCATCTTCTAAGAGGCCGAGATGAAAGGACGAATATATCTGCAAATCATCGGCATAGAGGTGGTAACAGCAGTATTTAATAGCCTCAACGACATCATTGATAAACATGCTGAAAAGTAAAGGTCCCAATAATGACCCTTGGGGAACACCCACTTTTAAATCCACAAGATCAGAAACCAAAGTACCAATACAAACAGCTTGTCTGCGGGTTGTTAGATAACTTTTAATCAGCTTGAGAGCACAATAGGAAAAATCAAATTGATGTTTCAACTTATGAATCAAAACCGAGTGGTTTACTGACCCAAAAGCATTCGAAAAATCAAGTAAGCTTAATATTGACACTTTGTCAGAATTCAATGCCACCCGAATATCATCTTGCACCTTAAGAACAGCAGAAACACAGCTGTGTCTTTTCCGGAAACCGGACTGAAGAGGCGACAGGAGATTCTGAGACTCAATGAAGTCGGAAAGCTGACTAAACATCAATTTTTCCAAACCCTTGGAAAGAAAAGGCAGTATACTAATAGGTCTATAATTCGACAGGTCAGTACATCCCGTCTTTTTCTGAAGAGGAATTACTTTCGCTATTTTCCAGGAACTTGGAAATACAGACTTTGTTAAACAGTCGTTGTAGATATTGGCAACGCTTGGAATGATTGCAGGCAGCAGTAGACGAATGAATTTGGGAGAAACACCATCCAAGGCAATCGCGTTGGACTTAATAGAATTAATAGAGGCAAAGCATTCTTCAATAGATACACAATTAAATGAAAATGATCCATCAGGAGTATTCAAAGTAGAGGGCAGATTTATTTGAGTGTTAGTTTCGGCAAGATTCAACGCAAAAAAATTATTCAAATTATTCACAAAATTTAAATCTTCACAGAGTACAAGATCAGGTCTTCCAACCGCACCAAGGTTCTTTAAATTGTTCCATAGAATTTTAGTGGAGTTTCTTGTAGTATCTAACTTGTTAAAGTAGAATAACTTTTTCGAATCTTTAATAGCCTTAACTACTCTATTCCTGCAGGCTGCATACCGTTCCCAGTCGCTGTTTAGTCTTGAATTTTTGTACACACTATATAAGAAGTTCCGTTCACATATTACATTATTAATTGCCGCTGTAAACCAGGGGTAGTTATTGGAAGACATCCTCGTCTTGATCGGAACATATTTGTCATACAAATATTTTAATAAATTTTCTAAGAAATCAACCTTGAAATCAATATTGGAAAATCTAAAAATATTCCAATCAATGTTGGACACTTCCAGAAGGAGGTCAGCCATATTAATGTTATTGAAATCTCGATAATAAACTAAATTGTCCTGATTAGAACTCTCAACTTCAACGTCATAAATTAAGAAAGTCAAATCATGATCGGCGACTCCATGTGTCTGGTTAAAAAAAGAAACTTTATTTTTGTTTGAAACGACAAAAAGGTCGATAGCAGTTGCACTCGTCCGTGTGAACCTCGTTGGAAAGTAGCTTACTATTTCTAATCCAAATGAATCAAAAACGTTATGTAACAGATTAGATGACGATGTAGGTACACTTACATCAACGTTCAGATCGCCACACAAAATAATATTTTCGTAACATGTACTATGTTTAGAAAGAAATGTTTCAAATTCATCAAATGGAAATCGACCTGGATGCCTGTAAATGCAATTGACTAATACTTTTTCATGAGGTAAGGTGATTTCAATTAGCAAGCACTGGATGTCGTTGTGTTTTAAGAAGTCTAAACAAACTGCACGAATTCCTTCGCGCACATAAATCAGTACACCTGAACAGCAAACATCACTGTCACACCTAAACAATCGATAGCCTTTAATTTTCACCTCCCAGTCTTCAACTTTTTTTTTAGGATTATTCATAAGCCATGTTTCAGACAGACAAATAACATCAGTTGTTTGTGATTCAAACATTACTCTTAATTGATCTATTTTTGATAGAATACTCTGAACATTTATATGGCAAACTTTCAATCCAGGGGACCGTAATGAGAAAATATTCAACATTGCACCACCAAGGTTAACTACGTTTCTGCCAGCCGGAACAATATTGTGACTGATACTACTGCTCATTGATTAAAAAAAAAAAAAAAAAAAATAATAATAATTAATGACAACAACAAATTCCAATAAAACCACCACCAACCCAAAAACAACCATCACCAGACAGAAAAGAAGCATTTTCAATGTAGTTAAAAGTATATACATATTTACAAGAATTTTAATAGAAATAGTATTAATACACAATTAATTAAATTTTTATTATTATCGATTTTCTTTTGCTATTCTTCTCAATTTTTGACATTTGCATCACCAGCAGCAGCAGCACCATCGAGCACCCGATCCAAGTCATCTACACAGTTTACTTTGACATACTGATCTGTTGGACTAACTTTAACCGCAACAACACCATTAAAAGTTTGAACAGAGAGAATTTTTTTCTCCTCCTTCAATTTCATTGCAGCTTTACGTATTGAAAGAGCTCCACCAGAAAGACATTCAAATGCCCCAATTGCACGATTAGAAGTGAATCCAATTTTATCAAGTGTGAGTGGGGCAACAGCAAAAAACAATTTGAGAAATTTAATTCGCTCACTTTGACAATGCAGCTTCACCACTACAGGTGCATTAATTTTATCCACTGTTTTTTGCTGCTTTTTTTTTAAGCGAAAAACATCACAAGATTGCATAGGATATTTTGTTATTTGGCAAATTTTAAGTAGAATGTCTTTAAGATTTTCGTTTGGATTTTCAGGTATTCCTGTTAACATAAGGTCTCCCTTGCGCACTTCATTTTCAAGTCTATTCAATTTGGCATTCATGAAAACTGAGTCACTTTGGTATTCCTTGGTTGAGACTTTTTCATTTACTTTACTTTTTAGAGTAATCAATTCATTATTAAAGTCATTTGTGAACTTATCCACTTTTTTATGTAGCACTGCAAGGTTGTTATTGAAAAGGGTTTTAAATTCACGCACTTCTTGTTTCAAACCAATTAATTGGCTGTCCATTGACAGTTGCAGTTTATTAATCATTTTCGCTAAGTCATCATTTGAGGTTGACATAGTTACAATTATTATGTTATGGACTGAAAAAAGTAACTTTAAAAAAAGCACAATGCGGATATCAACACTCAAAAGGTCCAATATTAATTACGATTAATGACTGAGATCAAGTTGCAAACTAATTGATAAACTATTTAATTTAGAACAAATAGAATTTTGCCGCAGCTAAGAAACACGTGTGCACTACTCAGAGTTTGACATCTCTCCAACATCGTTGCTGATGTTTTGTCCAACTGGAAAAATTTCCCTAAGGTATTCTGATAGATTGAGTATAGTCTCCTCTGTCCCAAATTGAGAAGCTTGGTGGATGATGTCATTTAGCTTTGCACTTTTGTGCTTGGCATTTTCTTTTATGGACGAGCGCAGCAAACTCTCCATTATTATTCTTTGAGGAACCGAACTAGTCCTTACTGAAGCATTGGTACTCGATATCTGAGCATTCGAGTAGTTTAAGACTAGATCTTTATAGTCTGATTTTTGTCCTTCTTTCTTGATTGCTTCCACCGTCCTGTTTGGAAAGGGGACATGCAATTCTTTATTCAAAAATTTGACTCCAAGCTTCCTTAGTTCGGCCTCTTTTTTTTGCCATTAATTTGGTTTCTTCTAGAGACCATCTTGATTTGACATCAACCCTTAGCCTTGCTTCATCCATCTCATCTGGGTGTGCTCTTCTTTTGTGAACACCAGTCCAGTTGAAGTAGTGAAGCTCCTTGGGCAGAATTGACACGTAAAGGATGTGGGCGGAAGTCGGACAGAAGTGGAATTTTGATTGAGTCCATCGCCAGAGGGCGATGGGAAGTATCCGAAGCTTGGTATTTCATTAGTTGTAGCAATCAATTAAAGACCGAAGAGGCTGCTAACCTCAGGGGTCCGCTTTTCCTAACTGTTAGTTCACTGCATTGAAGAAGAACAACAGGTCTTTCCACTATAAATAAATCAACCCGATGGTTCTTACGAGCAGCTATCCAGCGGGAGCCACGAGGAGGCCGTTAGGATGTAACGATAACTTCTTAAAGTGAAAAGGCTCCTAGCTGTTAGCCTTGTTCAGACCAACAGAAGGAGCCGTATAGCGTTCAAATAAAAGTTCAAATTAAGAGAGTCATAGTTACTCCCGCCAGAGAGTCATAGTTACTCCCGCCGTTTACTTGATGGAATGTGGGATAATGTGAGAAGGTGGGATAATGTGGGATGTGCACTGCCATGCGCTGCATGCTCTGTAATTATATCTGGGTGGCGAAATATGATGATCTATCTTTATCTTATATAGTCTGAGGATTATCCCACCGAAAATTACCCTATGGTAAACGTTGTGACATAGCCCATCCGTATAAGTTATTAGCATCAAGATACATTAAGTATTCCGATGCTAGATTTGGATTATAGCTAGATATGTATTTATTATTAGCCGCAGCATTTCTGTGACTACATTGACACAAATCACCCCTAATTTCAGTTTTAAAAAATTTTACATATCGACATCAGTTAAAAGCTCTAACTTGATATTAGTTGTTTTGAGCATAGCGTCCCTTGATAATCCAGGAGCTGTAAAACAATGACAAGGATCAAGTTCGTAAATTGAAATACAAAGTTTCCTAAAACTTTCAAATATATCTGCTAATAAAAGCACATCCCTCTTAAGATAGAGAACCATATAATCTTCAAGTTTTTTACACTTGAAGTGATCCCATACATTAAGAGCATGTTTATAGTCCTCAACTAAACATTCTTCACCAATCATTTTGTTATAAAATTTTGATTTAAAGGGTAAAGAGGTTTCTTAAAATCGTTCCCAAGAATCTAAATGATCATAAGGAAATACATCTTTTCTTTGCATTAAATTAAATGACACATTGTCTTGGAAATCACTTTTAGTATTTCTCAAATCATTATGTATGTATATATTTTATTTAGTATAGAATACTATGTATGTATGTATATATTTATTTAGTATAGAATACTATTCAGGTACAAATAATTTAAATTGTAAACAACCTTAATTTTGAATTTAATTTTGTTGTTAAATAATGAACCTTGTTGTTCGAGGTTGAATACGATAGTAAATTTATTTAACAGAAAAATATAAAATTATAATTGACAACAAATAATAAACAAAAAAAATAAATAACAAACAAGTAAATTACTCGTACAGTAATTATTTTTTTAACACCCTCACTTGTTAAGTATTTCAATAATATTTTATGTTTAAATTCTTAACATAAACCCATTTCTTTTATACAAAAGTTATGCTGACAACTTCCAACTGCTTTTGTTAAATTATCTGCAACCATCTTATTCGAAGGAGTATAAACTATTTCGATTGTTTAAGCTTCGATTACTTCTCTCAAAAAATGATATCTTATGTCAATATGTTTTGATCGAGGTCGATATCCATCTGATTCGGCTAATTTAATAGCTCCTTGATTATCACACATAAGTTTAATTGGATTAATTGGTTTCCCATCAAGTTCACATGCCAGCTGTTTTATCCAAATTGCCTCTTGTATAGCAGCTGACAAAGCCATGTATTCAGCTTCTGTACTTGACAAAGCTACAGTTGGTTGCCTCTTACTACACCAAGTTATTGCAGCATTCGACATTTTAAAGACATAGCCAGTACAAGATCTTCGTTTATCAACATCAGATGCCCAATCAGCATCACTATATCCATGTAATTCTTGAAAGTTACCTCTTTTGTAAGTTAGTTTTAGTTCAATTGTCCCTTTCAAATAGCGTATGATTCTTTTTACAGCTTTCCAATGTGCTATTCCAAAATTGGAATTAAATCTACTTACGTCATTTATTGCGAAAGCAATATCAGATCTAGTACATTGAGCCAAAAATAGCAAACTTCCAACTGCTTCTTGATATGGTATTTTTTTTTTATTATGTAATCTTTTTCTTCCAATTTTTCAGAAATCATTTTTACTGACAATTTTTGGTTAGGATCACTTGGGGTAGATATTGGATTACAGTCTTCCATTTTAAATCGTTGAAGTATTTTACGGATATATATAGCTTGGTCCATTTCGATTTTTCCTTCTGATTGATGAATACGAATTCCCAAACACATTTTGGCAACTCCAATATCTTTCATTTTAAATGAAGATTTCAATGCATCTTTTAACTTCTTTAAAGCCACTGAATCTTTCCAAAATATTAAAAAGTCATCAACGTAAATTGATACAATCAAGTCAAATGTTTTACTGAAGTAAATACATGGATCCATTTTTGAGTTTTCTAAACCAAACATTTTCAACACACTGTTTAATTTTATGTTCCATTGCCTTCCTGCTTGCTTGAGTCCATAAACATGTTTTGAAATGTTCGCCATATCTCCATAGCTGATTTACAATGCCTAATATGAACATATAAGTTAGGTTCCACCGATAAAACTAGCATTGTTTTAGCCTGACTTAGTAGTTCAACATTTTCCTCTTTGCTAACCAATGGTGATTCATCTGAAGGTTCTATACATTTATCAAGCTTCTTGAATTCCAAGTAATTCTGCATTGCAAAACTCCAATTGTGAAAATTTTCACCACCGTTCAATTTTTCAACTGCAAAGCTTTCCTTTCTTGAATTCATATTTGATAAGCTGATTTCTTTCTTATTTTATTTAGTCAATTATATTGGATTTATTGAGAATCGTTCTGGGCCCATAACCCGTTGTTAAATAATGAACCTTGTTGTTCGAGGTTGAATACGATAATAAATTTATTTAACAGAAAAATATAAAATTATAATTGACAACAAATAATAAACAAAAAAAATAAATTACAAACAAGTAAATTACTCGTACAGTAATTATTGTTTTAACAAATTTGAACAAATCTAATTTTAGGAATTCAAGTTTTAGTAGTTAATTCATTATTTGTCTAATATAATTGATAAGTAAACTCTTGAAAATATTTATATTGTGTTCACTTTTAATATTATTGGGCATTTCATTAAAAAATTTTAATCCTTTATACATAATTGAATTTTGAGTTCTAGAGTCTCGAAATGCTTGCAATCTAAAATTTAGGTTGGATCTCAAATCACGTCGTGAGGCCCTAGCTCTTTCTATCTCCTCTCTCGTTCCAGCGCGTACCTCAAGTGTAGTGGAAGAAGAAAATACGTAAGATATCAACTTCGCGTTTGCGTATACGTTCGCCACGTCACTCTCACGAGTGAAACGCGTTCTTAGTCCCCTCTCTTTCGCGGATAACGCAAAGATGACGCTGCACAAAAAGTAGATCGCAGGACAAACAACCGTGGAGTATGCGGATTTTGTCACTAGGCCGAAATCCATTTGGTAGGGAAAATAGGACGCGTCTAAATCATATTCCTCCTGATGTTTAAACATGACTACTTCTTTCTCAAGTTCTGCAGTGAACATCCATTTGATAACTGGGATGGGTTGGTCATGCCAAGGAGTCTGTATGTGTTCAGCATAATTGTCAACGACGCACAGTCGCGATGCCTAGACCCCAAGGTACCGAACCGAGCGTACGCATATGGGTGATTGGGGAACTGATGAAAAAACATATCGTACGCTGCTACCAGCTTACAATAATTCGGGTTCCCCTGCCAGTTAGCGCCACTCTCGGGTCCCCCCGGGTTGCTCACTAGTTGTCCGGCTTCGCCAGGAAGAGGATGATTTTGAACTAGCTTAGTAAGTGCGGTGTCCACTCTTCGTCGGTGTTCGTCAACTGTAGCCCTGGTGATTCGGTAGACGGATAAAAGATGCAACAGTATTGTTCCATCAGCACTCGCGTCGGTAGGGACACCTGTCTTTAAGGACGCCATATCATCCGGTTGTGTCTCCGACGGATGATGCCAATTTGTGAGGCTTCTTTAATCCCAGCTGGGGTAAGACTCAGCGGGTCCAAGGTTTCTTCCCAAGGAAGCTCTAAAACTTGGGTGCAATAGTCCAACTTCTAAAATAACGAGGCGAGTCGAGGCAATTTATGAGTTACAATCTCGTTTATTGTTTACCAAAAATAGACAAAAGAAAAAGGAACAAGTCTTTACAAAGTTTGAAGTTAATTGGTTTTCTCTTCAGTTTTAGCACAGTACGAGTAGATGGGTTGCGGCGCAGGCTCGCCGGCCTGGTACTTGCGGGGCGCTTCGGCTGGATGACGCTTCTCCTTTGGTTAAAGTTACGTATGCTAATCGCTTGGCTTTCGGACGGCACGGAAGTTTGAAATCGGTGCGAGGTTGATTTGACCGGGGTGGGTTTAAATGACAGCTGCGCTCCTAAATAGGGTACAGTACCGAACGTCTGAATATGTAATCTCAACACGTTTTACGAAAATTTATATATATATTACAATAAATTGTAATGGCTGAAAAAAAATTGCTTGGAATGCTGAAATGCTGAAAATTAACCTTGTTCGCTTGGGCTTTCATCAACTTGTCATGTTGGACGGGGTTCGGTCGGCTGCGGGCGGCTGCGGTCGGTGGACAATGCGTCGGTGCCAGGTAACGGGCGGTCGGGGGTTGAACGCTTAGCAATGTCCCTGCTCGGGCGCCTGTGAGGCTTCTTTAATCCCAGCTGGGGTAAGACTCAGCGGGTCCAAGGTTTCTTCCCAAGGAAGCTCTAAAAACTTGGGTGCAGTAGTCCAACTTCTAAAATAACGAGGCGAGTCGAGGCAATTTATGAGTTACAATCTCGTTTATTGTTTACCAAAAATAGACAAAAGAAAAAGGAACAAGTCTTTACAAAGTTTAAAGTTAATTGGTTTTCTCTTCAGTTTTAGCACAGTACGAGTAGGTGGGTTGCGGTGCAGGCTCGCCGGCCTGGTACTTGCGGGGCGCTTTGGCTGGATGACGCTTCTTCTTTGGTTAAAGTTGCGTATTTTAATCGCTTGGCTTTCGGACGGCACGGAAGTTTGAAATCGGTACGAGGTTGATTTGACCGGGGCGGGTTTTACTGACAGCTGCGCTCCTGTAATAATAAAAGAATATAAATGTGATTAGGAACGTCGTCTATAAGAAGAGGCGACGCTTGACGGAACAACGGGGGAGGAGTGACTGTAATGGCCACGGCAGAGAAACTAACCGACCGACGGCCTCTGTTAGGAGGAACTCATTTTCGGTTAATTCGAGGGTTTGTTTTTGCAAATTTACACAAGCGGTCTTGTGTTTTGCGGTGAATTGACTGGCGGCCTCTGGTAGGAGGAACACTATTCCAATGAATTCAAGAGTAGTCGGGGAGTTGACTGGCGGCCTCTGTTAGGAGGAACACCTTTCCAGTGAAGTCAAAAATAATGTGAATTTGACTGGCGGCCTCTGGTAGGAGGGACACTATTCCAGCAATTTCACTCAGGACGGTCGGGGAACGGAGAAGATGAAAATTATTAAAGTTGTATGTATTGCCCCTGTTGGTATTGCCCCTAACAACAAATAGTTGACAAATCTTCTCTGATTTTTCGGCAAATTGTCACTTCTACTTATTAGTTTTCTTGTAGAAAGTAAATGTGAGGCATACCAAGGCGAGTGAAATATTATCCCTCGCTGCCCATGTATGTGCCTATACCCACCGATCACAACAACAAAGTACACTCGGCGGTCCATGGTAGCTTACCGGCTGTTGTTTTAATTGAATTTATTTTCATGTGAGAAATGTGTATCAACCATGCAGTGTACTTGAGCATGTGTTTGGTTGTAGTAGCTCGCTGGGTTGGTGTGTACTACTGCTAATGCCTGCTTGCGTGATTTCTTGGTGCACATGTTATCGCTGGGTTGGTGTGTAAATCTTAAGGTAAGTTGGAGGTGGTTTGGTGGCAGCCAGTAGAAGTGTGGCGCATCGTCACAACATCTAACATAGAAAGTGGAGTGACAGGGCGTCCTGCTACAGCTATTGTTCGATTATAAGAAGTCCAATTTACTTCACTGGTCTCAATCATTGTCTCCGCCAATAATGTCAGGTACAGAATACACTCTTGTAAGTCCAGGGTAGTTTCCCCGATTCCTGCGGCAACAGATGATCTGACGGCTGCTAAGTTTAACGGTTGTTCCAATCGATTTTTCACATATAATTTTGGCTTTTGATTTAAGTTCGCAGTGAACCGCGCCGATGGATGAGAGTAGGTTTTAGTGACAGCTGCTGCCCTGATTGGTATAGGGGCGGTTTGAGAGACGAAATATACCTCCTGTGTGTTGGCCATGTTTCTTGTGTGTTGATTTTAGCGAATTATAGATGATGTATTAGACACAGCAAGTAAGCTTACAAAAATCAGACAAATTTTACTCTCTTTACGTTCTTTGACGATTGTTGTTCCAAAATGGCGGTATTTTTATCGATATAAGAGAAGTATGCTGAAGGAGCTCAGCCGGAAGTGGACTACCCGAAGGTGAATTGTAATTACTTGTACTTTCGCCATCTTTGTTATCTACCGACATCGCGAGCTTACTTGTAAGGTATGCGATAGGAGCTGAATCGCGGCAATGTAAACTTTTAAAACTTTTAAACTTTTATCCCGTAAATTTAACTGTTACCGGCGAAAACTACCCGTTATTCGATACGCAAAGACTCAACCGCTAGTTAACCACGAGGAATTCTAATGTAAATGTATGTTTATACTTATGAAATTATTTATCAAAAAAAAATTGTCATATATCTTATTAAAATAAATATATAAGAGAAAAGTTAAATTATTTTATGAAAATATATATATATATATCTTATTTAATTCGATTTATAATGATGCTTTACATATTTAATTCAATTAAAAAGGATATAATGATGATTTACATGCTCTTTTTTTTTTTACTCACTGTATTTTTTTATATAATATATAATATGTGCTGCGTGGTGCTGATGATGATGGCAATGAAGGCGACGCCGACGACGGTGATCCTTACTATGGCAAATGATAGGCGATAAATTCTTTGCTAAAGATGCGATGCTTGACTGAAGAAACCTATTTGAATCTAAAAATCTTATCTCAAAACTGTGATTTACATTTAAATAATTCGTTTAGAAAGAGAAATATAATTTTCTTTGTTCAATGGAATTATTGAAATTTCTCCGTTGATCTTAGAAAGACATTTTATAAAAAGATGACAATCATACCCCGAAAAATTATGAAAGAAGACGGGGAAAAATTTTATTATTTAAAAATTTAAATTACAATGATGGTGGGCGGGTCCTCTATACAACCCGGTGAAGTGACAATGATCCCTTGCCCTTAAATCTGAATTCTTAAAACTATTCTAACATATATGACATGTTGGCGAATGTCTTTGTCGGAAATCCTCGGCTATGGTCAACATGGGCATCGGTTTTGGATTCTTGATTCGTCAAATCTTCCACCAACGTTTCTACAAATTTGGCTGACGAATTCTCATTTAAAATAGAAAAAATGGAAAATTATAAATATGATTTATATTTGTGAGTAATTCAAAAACGTTTTTAAAAAATGTTTGCACTTTATTAAATCCACAAGAAGATGTGGGTTTTTTATTAGGGTGGAGGCGCACAAGTGTTCTCTGATATAACTTACATAAATACGAACATTATGTTTGTTTTTTCATTTTCTTTTACATTATTCTGTTCAGTAGTTTTTTAAAATCTATTTCAGGTGGAGGTTCCACGTCGAAACCTTCAGCCTCTACAGCGTCTTTGCTGTGTTATATAGTGTCACAATGCCCACTAGCTCCGGGCACTGCTTTAATCGTTCAAGCTCCACTCTGTAAGCCTTTTGGAGCTCTAAATGCTCGCAGCATTTCTCCTCGAATTTTTCGATAAAACTTTGGAAGGTGGTGCAGACCATACTTATTTATATGACTGATATAGGTACTTTGAATTAGTTTTCTTGACTGTGATACAAGTCATTCAAATTCTATATTAAATTTATATTTGAGATTCAATCAAAGACGTTTTCAAAAAAAAAGAATGTTTACTTTATTAGAACCACAAGAGGATGTTGTGGTTTGACGTACTCGAAAGAACTGAAATTCTTATTCTAACTCAGTCTAATCTGAGTTCACAATTTAGTTATTTGTTTAAGTGTTGGTTTCTTTAATTGAAATCCAACTTATTGTTTCTATTTTTATTATTCTGTTTGTTATTTTTTTGTTGAAGGCAAAGAATACAATGGTTAGCTTTGATTTCTTAAGCAATAAAATCCAACTTATAATTGCTCCATTTTTTATTACAAAGAATACAATGCTCAGCATTGATTTCCTTAGTACCGTCGATCGTCGCATGATCGGCGATGGATACTTCTTTCATGGTAATTAAATATGGATTTTATTACTTGTCGTAAAGCGACTTTGGGTTGTTTTATAATTGCGTTTTTTATTAGGGTGGAGAGTGGAGACGTACAACTTTGATCTGATATAACTTATGTACATGTATTGGGAAATATTATTATATTCATATTTAAATTCTCGTTTCCCACCAGTATCTTGCAGGTCCATTCATTTTCGATATGTCTGCTAATAATACTCCTCGATAGTCCCAATCATAGGTTTCCATCAGAATTTCCACTCGCTTCACCCAGTTTTCATCGGACATTGATGTGGTATCCCCAGGGGTGATCGCTAGAAGTGCATCGGCCATGTCTTTAACACTACTTAAATCTTTGCTTGTTGTTAGGATGACTTCCTTTGATATATCCCTTCCTGCTGAACAACCTCCAACCTCCTTCCGCTCGTAACTTCCAGTTGATGTAATTTTGCCGCTATTTCTCTTCCTTTCTTTAAGTAGCTCTCGTTCTTTTTCGCTTAAGCACCTCCCCTTCGCGTTCCATATTGCTCTCTCGTTGCTCGTTCCTGCTTCGGATATCGCCATGTCAAGTCCATCCACTTCCATAGCCGTTGTTCCTGTTATCATCGCGCCGGTTGAATTTCCTGAGATCTCCTCCCGTTTTTCCTTATCGTATCTTTTGATCCGATCCACCATCATTCGTTTGGTACCTGTTGCTGGTAAACTCCGGATCAACAATTCACCTCGCAGTTGAGTAACGTTGAGTTTATCCATATTACCTTTATATAGAAATGGATAACATTAAGTATCGCATCATCTTATGCAGTTGATAAATATTTTAATATAATTTCATTCAACATATTATAATTTGTAGTTCGTCGTACTCGACCTATGCTTCATGTATCCATTATGGATTGGTTCCAATACGTAATTTCCTACTGACAATATCGAATTGATTCCATTACTCATTCTAATATTTTCTTCCCCTTTTTTTTCTTCTCTTCTCTACTTGGTCAAGATTAACAGAACACAATAATTTTTAAAACGTTATAAATGAATTTATTTCGTAACTCAAGCTTTCTATAAACTTATCAAGACAATTAATTTAACTTGCTTTTAATGGACTGTACAATTTTTCCTTTTTGATGTGATCTGGATGGTTTTTGCTGACAAATAGGAAGATCGAATGTTAATCAAAGGCACTCTTATCAACCAATGTTTTTTGTGTGTTAAACTTTCCATCAAATGTACACTTGATAAAATAGGAAAAGGCGCAAGGTACATGCTGTTGTACATCAGTTGTTGAAGAAAAATCCGGGTTGGGCGCTGTTGATGGTTTATCGGCTGTAAAATAGACTCGAAGTCAGCGTAAACTATAAATTGAACTTCCAACTTCTTTCCATGTTTCTCAAACTTTAATGAGGACTTATCTCCCTCTGACATTATTGTAACAATCTTACAACATTCGCTTTTGTGTTTTTTTAATGAATCTTCATTAGCAAAAGCTTGTAGACAACCATTACAAAAATGTTTTTTCTTTCCATGTTTTGTTAATTGTGTACTGATTAATCGTGACATGTTTTTAATAAAAACAATGAGTTACACCATCTTTGTTGTCCCAAGAAAATGACAAAGCTGTATACCAGAAACAGTATCCAATGATTTTATTTCTGAGAAAAGAACAATGCTTTAGTTACAATATTAAAGTTATAATATGTACTTACAATTGGTAAAAAAGTAGTCTATAAAAAAAGTAACTTGGAGACAACCGATGAATTTTAATGTTAAATTTTCGTTTTTACTTTCAACAACGTCAAATATAGTTCGGTAGAAAATGGCAAATTCACATGTTTCATTCATTTCAAAGATTAGATTCTCTTTTCTTTAGAAAGTGATAAAGGGATCATTACAAAAAAGGGAAATAATTACTCAAGTGTTACCAAATTGGCGATGGTAAAATTGCAACTAATTTTTGACTCGATGACAATCTTCATTCTCACAAAAGAGTTAATTTATATGCTTACTCTTTTCCTTTTGTGTATGATAGAATGGACCGATTATTTGTATATCTTTAGTTTCACACTTATCTCAGGGTTGTTCTCCTCATATTCTAACATCTTTTATAGCCAGAGGGAACTGAAAGTCTTTAAAGCTTATGAGTTGATTAAATGATTCTATTGTTTCGTCAGCAATGTTTTTTTTACCTGTTGACGGTCAGATCAAGGGGTTGTGTAGTTGTCAATTCAATTGGCATCGATGACCGGTAAATGCCATCATCTCTTGTTGTCAGATCAAGAGGTTGGTCAACATTTCTTGGTGTCAAATCAAGAGGTTGGTCATCATCTCTTGTTGACAAGTGAAATCCCATATTCGATGACCGGTAAATGTCATCATCTCTTGTTGGCAAGTGAAATCCCATATTCGATGACCGGAAAATGTCATCATCTCCTCTTGTTGGCAAGTGAAATCCCATATTCAATGACCGGAAAATGTCATCATCTCTTGTTGGCAAGTGAAATCCTATATTCGCTGACCGGTAATTGTATGGATGATACCTTTCACAATTAGTATTCCACATATTAGATAACATTTTTTAAAATTTGGGACAACAAAAAACAAAAACACTTTATATAAATTTGAGAATTTAAAATGAGAGCTGAACTAAGAACTGATTGAGCTGGAGGTTTAAACAAAACTAAATATTGCTTCAAAAAATCTCTTTTGGCAAACTATTCTTTAGTCGGAGAATTCTATAGCCAATTGTATGAGTAGAGAATTGGTAACGATCGATTTTCAAGTGGGGATTGCTGATTATTTTCGAGTGGGGATTTTTGTTAGAGATCACTGATACCTACATATGTATATTGCAAATCATACTCGAGCATTTTGCTGCCTTGTGCTACAACAAGTGGGTGTAACAAATACACACAGCATTTAGCCAGAGGGAACTGCAAGTCTTTAAAGCTTATGAGTTGATTAAATGATTCTATTGTTTCGTCAGCAATGTTTTTTTTACATGGGAATGAATTAGTCCATTGAGGATTTGATATTTTTATCGCGAGAGCAGATATTATAGACCATTTGAAACAGTACTCATCATTGTTTTGAACGTTTATGCATGAATTTTTGGTTCTTAATATGATGATCCTCCTAAAGGTTTGAATTTATTGATGTTAATCTCAATTCTCACAAATGAAGGCAAAGCCCATCCGCTGTCTTTTTCCTGAAATTCTTCTAATTTGACTTTTATTTCATCAATAAATTGTTGAAGCTTTTCATCTTTCACTCAGCACCACATACATTTTCGTTTGAATATTTTTCACATCAGGACTATTGCCTGGATAACTCTTTTTGGTTGTTGCACCGGTGGGGGCGTTTTCCCGTAGTGTATGTTGAAGGCGCATGAATCATACATTGTTTCCCACGAACTCAGGTTCACTGCTGCTGCTGAATCCTTTACAAGTTCATAGAAATCGGGACAAAAATCATAATCTAAAGTTTTTCCAAACTTCACAAACACCCAACTATTGTAATCCTCCATTAACTTCTTTGGTATAGGCTTGTTCTTAGATAAAATAGACATCAAGTAGTGTGGTGCACTCTTCATCATTGGATAATGACCGTGCCTGCTTCGTTAATTTATTAAGAAATCGCGTCGCATAATTGCTTCTATGTTCAAAAGTGTTTTTAGATCTGGTTGGAATTTATTTTTTACCCCGTTCTGTTTTAACTGTTCTAGCAATTTATCAGCTCCTAATGTTGAGTAACCAAAGATCTTTGATATTCCTGTCAGTTCTAGCCCCATCAGTATGTCATCAGTTGTCTCGCCTGAAGGTAGGATTTCAGATATATTGAAGTCAACATTGTGCTTTGTGTCTGTCCATTCTTTGAGCTGGGTTTCGTAAAGCTTTGAGCAACCGATATTTTCTTCCCGATTTACAACCCACCCAATAGTCAATGCCTCAAAAGTTGAACAAAAAGAAAAGAAATCCTGACCCAGTACTTTGACCTCTCAACTTTCCTATTTTCTCAAGGAGGAAATTTCCCCTTTCGAAGATAGAATGATTAGGATACCTTTGGAAAATATCTGCCAGAATTCAATGCATCTTGAGACCAAATAAAAACTGCAACTTATCCAGTGAGCCGATGAGCTGAGTAGTGGGGAAAGCAGCTAACTGACCATTTATTCTTAATATGGATAAATCTCGCTCAAAATAATTTCCTCTCTAATGCAAAAAGTCAACCATGTCTATGTCCTTGAAGCAAATTTCGTCCTTAATGTCCTCTGCAATTCTTTTCAATGTGAAGTCCATACTGAGTTGATTCAAGCCTGTTTCTATTTCAGAAAACTTTTGTCTAAGAGATTGCAGGTAATCATCTTTATGAATCAGTCCTCCTTTGAGAGAAGGTAGTTTAAAATGATACTTCTGATGAATCCAGTTGCTAGCAGCTTTTATACAAGCCGAAAATTCATCAGAGTAACTATGACGACCTAATGTAGAAGCCCAATTTTGTATTGTGGTTATTGGGTCAGGATAATCCAAGTAGCTCAAGGATATTTCCTTGGCAATGATAAATGTTTCAATTTTTTATGACGAAAGCATAAAAAGCTTGACAGTGGATTTTCCAGTAGCATCTTGATTTCCTCTCCGTTTATGGGAGATACCAAATGGCCTGGTATGCTTGATTTTTCTCTCCTATTTGGTTTTTCTCTTTTCTCCTCTTTAAATTCGAGATCAAGATCTGCCAAAACATCATTTTTAAGATTTATTTCGGATATGCATAAGTCTTTCATGTTGTGACGGTTAACTTATATTTTGTTATATTTTTCCCAACAACTTAGAGTCAGAACTTACGACCATTTACATTTACAACACTTTTTTTTTAAACAATTTAACACTCGGCAAATGACAAATGCCTACAACTCAATTTACTCCGACTATCGACGACGATGGCGATCTATTTTCAACTGAAGAAAAAGAATGCAGGCACCACTTGGAGCTATCAATGCATTTATGTGTTGCACAATTTTCTTACTAAAAAAAATTTTGAATACTTATTGCCTTCTGGGGAGGTTGTACCGTTCTCCCAGCTCCACCGGCCATTTGGGCGTAGGAAACTTCGGAAGCGACGGCCCTTTGAGTCGGTCTGGCTGCATGTCTTCTCTCATCCTTAGTTACTGTAGGTTGTAGGAGAAGCTTTTTTTGATTTTTTAATTACCTGGTATCAAGGTAGTAGTTAGCAGGGTATCCATCTCCACCACAGAGAACAATTTCAGTAGGGTCTTATCTTCAACCCTCGCTCGGTGAGGTGAGCTTACAAGAAATGAATCAATAAAACAATCTTTATTTGTTTTTTTTTTATTTAATTAACACAAATCGAATACAGTTTGGGACAAGAGAAATGAACTTTATGACATGAGTGTTAGGAGAGAACTGATTAAGAATTATTAATATTTCTCAAGCATTGCATAGCTTGCAGTTATTAGAGTGCTCGTGTCTGTTTGTAAGTGGAGCTCTGACACAAAAAATGCGCAAAGTGCGAATTTAGCATTTATTTATCTTTTAGGAATTGTTGTGAAACAAAATATGCAGAGTGCATATTTTGCAATGAGTTTATTTTTCTTGTGAAATTTTGAAACAAAATATGCAGAGTGCATATTTTCAATGAGTTTATTTTTTCTTGTGAAACTTTGAAACAAAATATGCAGAGTGCATATTTTGTGATTAGGTAAATATTCAATCAAATGATATTTACGTGGGGGGTTATAGTTGATGCTATAACTGTTAATCTCAATTCTCACAAATGATAGCAAAGCCCATCCGCTGTCTTTTTCCTGAAATTCTTCTAATTTGACTTTTATTTCATTAATAAATTGATGAAGCTTTCCATCTATATCACTTTCACTCAGCACCACATACATTTTTGGTTGAATATTTTTCACTTCAGAAATCAATTCATCAGGACTATTGTTGGACTTGACAAAATCACCGAAAAAGGAACGTAAAATACCAATCTCGTTTTCCTGCAACTGTTTTATGAGGCATTTATTTTCAAACAAAACATCGATATCCAAAATTGATTCATCAGCAATCTTTATGGAATAGGTCTTAATTCTAATTTTGAAAGATCCAATTATGACACTAACATTCTCAGTCAGGAGCGAGCTGCATAGCAAGTGCTCTATGTGAAGCTTTTCTTTGATGATGTATCATTTTTCCTTCCTCGATAACTTTCTAACAGATGTAGCAATATGAAGTTTGAGGAGAACCTCCATCATCATTTTCCGAATGCAGTTGTTGAACTAGAGTCATGTGAGAAGCTTTTTTTATTGTGATCACTCCATTCTACAACATCTTCTTCACAGATATAGCAATGCTCACTAGCAATTATTCTAGGCCTTTTGTTCAAAATCGGTCTAGATGTTGAAGGTTGAGGAGAATGTTCCCTTTTTCTCAAAATTCTGACATTAATTACAACAGCTCCTGCTGAATGTTTATTTCTAATGTGCTCATCAAGTCTGTCTTTCCTCGACAGAACCATCTCGTTTCAAATTAGTAGTTTTGGAAGATCTACTTATCTTTTCTTCGGTTATTATATCCTATTTCATGATCGTATGCTAGAGTTATACCTTGGATTGTAATTGCTTGAGATATATTGTAAGAATTTGTCGTTAAAGGTAGAATTGAATGTTATAGAAATCAAGATGGTTGATAGGGAGTTTTAAAAGAGTGCCATACATGATCAAAATAAGAAGGTTCTATGTTAGATTGAGGATAATAAGAATTTTCTGTTTATTGTCTATTTAGTATGGATTGTCCAGTGTCTGGCTTTTCCACAATGAAGTTCATTATAAATTGTCTATCTTTCGGGACATAGTATTATGAGGGAGTCTATTTTTGAAATAATCCCAAGATCCATGTTGGTAGGTCGGAAATAAGAAGTCTTCTGGGTGATCGGTAGTTATGCAGTTGTCCTGTTCTTCAACATCATAAATAAGTCGCGCCCAACTAGCAGCTAAATAGGCTGATGATGCTCCTAAATTATCTAAAACTCTCATCCTCCTTTGTGCTTCACAGCTATCAAATTTTTGAGATAACAGTAAATACAGATTTTCTCTTACAATAGTATTGATAGTAAACTCTGGAGAATCTGGAACTAATTTTTTCTTCTAAATAGTTGATTCGTTGATATTCTGGGTAATTCCAGACTGAACTTCTTGATACGACTTCAGGAAGAATGTTGTTGCTAGTGATGGGATGCTTGTCGTTAATTGATCGTCGCCCCTAATAGTCGGCCAAATACTCAACAATTTTGTCTACAGTTATAATATAATGTTAAGGTAATTAAATGGCCTGAAACACTGGAGTACGAATATTTATTTTTGTTTTCACACATTAATTCCTGGTTTAATCTGGGGCTAATTGAGATAGCAGGGGAGAATTCATGATCAATAGAATTTAAGATTAAATAGTTCTTAAGATCATCAATTGTGGCCATCATTGTCATTGTGAAATCTGTGAATCCTGACGGTGGATAGATTAAAATTGAGTGTTTCCCTATTCTACAATGGCCAGCTGTTGGTTGCCCCTAACAACTTTCTTCCCTTAAAAGTTGAATCAAGGGTCACCAAAATAGAAACCGTTGAAGAGGATGACAAACAGCCAGAAACAACAGTCACTGTTGAAGAAGCACCAATCGAAGACAAGCTTGAAGAAGTCGGCGAACTCCCTGAAGAAGTCAAAGTGTTTGAGACTCGTACTGAAAAAAGCAAACCAACTAAAAAGATAATTCGTACTCGAACTATCAAAAAGACCAAGGGAGGTGTTGAAGACTATGCTGTTTTGCATACACTTTTAAATGAAATAATAGAGTAAACGATTTAGATACATTGGTATTGGATTGTTTATTTTGTGCAAGTAAAACTTAGAGTAGAGAACAATGTTATGTATGGTTTGGAGTTCCGACGGCAACTGAACTAAAGCAAATTCCAAATCCCAAGAGAATTAATTATGTTGTACCAAGACATGGCTTTTACTACGAATTTCATGGCGACACCGACGCCAAGAATTCCTATCAACAACAATATTATAGTCTTTAATTTTATTCTGAGAACTGATAACTTGGAATGGAAAATTTCTCATTTTTATAGCAAACAAAGGAAAATACTTTTGAATTAAAATATATTTTCTGCGGGGTTAGATCAAGTGACTTGAAATTTGCTTAGAGGAAAAAATGCAGGGTATTAAACCATCAAACAAAAATGTGTCAACATGAGTAACAAACAATAGAATTAAGTTTCAACATGAGTTGAACAGGAGACAAACAGGAGGTCACCAAGATTGAAACTGTTGAAGAAGACGACAAACAACCCGAAACAACGGTCACTGTTGAAGAAGCATCAATCGAAGACAAGCCTGATGAAGTCAGCGAACTTATGGTTACTTTTATATTGAATTAAAAATTACCACTGAAAATGAATCGGCATGCTTGTATAAAGGCTGTTTATGTTGGTGCTTTGCCTTATCTCCTTAAGTCTATAGGCGATGCTTTTTCCCATTTTTCTTCAAAGCTTGCCCATGGACGGTCGTTGAATTTCAAAAACTTTTTGATGTTTTCATATTCTTCTTCATTTATTTGAGGATCTTCTTGCTGTTTAGTCAATGGAGTCTTTCGGTTTGTTTAGTTCTTCCTCGGTTAAAATTATGATACGCATTAGACAACATGCCAGTCGGATGCTGGTATTTCGCATTTTTTTTTTTCCAGCTGGGATTTAACGAGTTTTCTCACAACAAACTAAATCTAAACTAAATGATATATATATGACAGCGTAAAGTTCTGAGTACTTTACTACGTAGTGGTATACTGTCTTTAATCACGACTCTTATTAAGTAGAAGCTAACTTAACATCTATAGAACAAATTCTCTTAATACGTAAACCAGGTTTGAAATTAACATTAGTAAAATGAGTAATATCTGAAAATATTGGAGACTATCCAGTATGTCCAAATTTTGAATCTGAGCTTGGTGAGTTGAGTTGGGTCTTCAATAACAAAAGGGAAGAAAAATCTGCTTCTAGCAGGAGAAAGGGTTTTCTTAACACGATAAAGAAAACTACCACCTAAGAAAGCTAATGAACCGGGACAAACCAATGGTGATTCTGAAACAAAATTAACTGATCCCAAATCAACTGAATTATTTATATGGGATGCGAGATCAGAAGGAGACTCAATAATAAATTGTCCCTGTGAGCCAGTCAAGTTTGTAGGCCTAGGACTAGATTCAAAACTAGGAACCTCCAACAAATATTTTTTGACTGAACCCATGAGTCTAACATTTACTAGGCTTACATAACTCGGAAACTCTGTAAGCACCAATGCCAGCGCGTTGTAAGACCATCAACTGCATATATTGCATCTTTTCAGACGGTTCCTAACCAATACAGCGATTTGTCCATTCCTGTTCTATTTCGTTAGTATTCCAATCAGCTGGACCGTCAGGTGGACCTTCTGTATATATTATATCTTACATAATACGCTGCGCTGCGATAGATATATTTGGATAATTAGCTGTCAAATAAAACGGAGTATCAATATTTTCAAAATAACCTAAATCATCATAGGTGTATGGTTTGGTATTAAATACACTAAACTAAACTAAATTTACTTTTTGGACTAGAAGGAATTGTAAAATTTCCGAAACCAGACAAATACAGAGCAAAACTCTTAGGGAGTATATACAGTGGCGGGGCAACAGCTAAATTTGATGTGGGCAAGACAGATTTCGCGAGGCCCTGTTCATGGCGACCTGAAGACGGATTTTATAAAATAATAAAAACAAACAACAATTAACACTGCCAAGTTTTTATTCATAAAAATACAAATTAGATTAATAAGTATTAAATGAAAAATTACAAATCGTTAATATAAAGGTGGAGATATACATTTCTTAAAGTGTATCTTAAAAAACATTAGATTTCTTTATTAAAGGAACAGAAATTTCCTGCTTTTAACGTTACTAAATTCCTTAATTATGGTATCGTAATTCAGCCTAGAAGCCAAATCTGATTCAATTGATAAAACAGCCAAAGCTGAAAGTCTTTCTTGGCTCATTGTGTTTCTCAAATAATTTTTTATTAATTTTAATTTTGAAAAACTTCTTTCAGCAGAGGCTGTACTTACCGGAATTGTTAATAAAATTCGGATGACAATGTAAATATTTGGGTAAATTTCTTTCAAGCTATTTTCTGTTATGTATGACAGCAGCTGTTTCACGTCTTTAAAGAAGTTGGGTAAATTCGGGATCATTGTATTTAATTCTTCATATAATTCAAATGGTTTGAAGTCACTGCTCTCACCCACACGCAGGACGTTATGTAAATCGTTACAGTGTTTTAATATTTGCTCCTGTGGCATATTTTTTAGCGCGCTTAAATCATAGAGAAAACCAAAGTCTTCAAAATGTTGATTTAAAGACGTAAATCTTAATTCCATATTGGTTATTATAGAATCAATCATGGCGTAACCTGTTTGATACCGGATTTTGGGAGACTGTATAGGTTCATCGCTGCTTACATAATCGAACATCCTTTTCTTTTTGGCTACTCTTTTATTCTTAAACTCTTTTGGCAGGTCATAACAGCTTTTCTCAGTAAATTTCCGAACATCAGACATGGATTTCTCAAATTTCCCGATGCTCTTTTATCCATTCACAAAATGTGTGTAAATGTTCAAGAGCAATGGCTGAATGAATTTGTACTGATTGCCATAATTTACTTATTATATTAACACGCAATAATATCTCATACCACACATGTAAAGATACGATAAATTCTAAACTTAACATTTCATTTAGTATTGAGTCGCAATCACTGAGAGTGTCTGATTCCTCCGTTTGATTTTTTAAGTTTTTTATGCATTCAATCACTTCATCAAATTGCAATAATACGGCCTTTACTGCTTCGACTCTACTTTCCCATCTTGTGTCTGATAAAGGTTTTATAGTAAGTTTTAATTTTCCTTTTATAAAATCCCAGCGCTTGCTTGATCTTGAAAATAGCAAATAAATTTTTTGTATGAAACCAAAAAAAGTTTTTGCTACCATAGATGAGTTCGCTGCATCTACCAATAGTAGATTCCAACTATGACAGCCACAAGGTGTGAAAAATGCCCTAGGGTTAATATTCAATATTCGAGTTTTAACTCCACTATTTACACCTACCATATTTGCACCATTGTCGTATCCCTGGCCACGGCAGTCTTGAATATTTAAGTCATATTTTTCTAGGTGTTCCAGTATATCATTGGCTAAATATTCTCCAGTTGTCTGAGTAACAGCTAGAAATCCCATAAAATGTATAATTGCCTTTTTGATATATCATATCAACGAATTCAATTTCAGCAGTTGTTAAACGATATATATTCATACGTTTAAGATATAATACTCTTGCCCAAGCAAGTATTGTCAAATAATAATTATAAGAAGATAAGCTTATAGATCTCTTAAAATTTAAATTGTGTGTTTTCATAACTTTCCTTAATCAGAGTTGAGAAACCACTAAACCCCGTAAAGTTCTTCAGCCACAGGACGTAGCTCTTCTGATAGGGAAGGAAAGAATGCCTCAAGATACAGAGGATCGTTCTTGAGATCTGAACTGGTCTTAGAAAGATGTTGACCAGTAAGTAGAGACTCAACGGCTACAACAGGAGATCTCACGTTTTCCTTCGGTTTTGAGATTCCACCTCTACGTGCTGCATTAAATGGTCGTCTGGGACGTTCATTTCCAGCAGGTTGTTGATACTGTTGTTGCTGATTTTGCGGCGGGGATGGTTGATACCTCCAGTTATTATTGTAACCATCTTGATTTGCGTTGTTGTTGTTTCCTCTAAAATTGTTATTTCTGTTATATCTAGACATTGTCGCTAGATCTTTATCTATCTGTTTTGACACAAAAAGATTAACAAATATCTTTGTAATAGATAGTTTAGTCTGCAATACCACTCCGTGGATTTTCTTTTTATACACTTGAAGCTGTGTTTTGCGATAAATCGCGCAACTCGAAAAATTTGGTTGACCTTAAAAAGTGGAACAAATTATGCTGACTTTTATTAAAAAATATAATATTATTAATCATTTTCCTAAGTATGCAACTGTGCACCAACCTTGTGTTCTCTGTGGAAATTTGATGCGATGTCTTTTGCAATTTACTTCAAATTCATTTCTCTTCAGTTTTTTATTTTTCAGTTTGTAGTAGTACTCTATGATTAGTTTTACTATTTGTTTTTGCTGTCGCTGGTTGAGAAATTTGTTGGAGTTGTATTTATCTAGAATATTTTTCCCAGCTAATGAAAACAGCAAAATATCCTTTACTGACTTATTATAACAAGAAATTATGAACAAAATCATTCATTTGAATATTATACATACGATGTGGGAACTTGACGTTCGAGTTTGGAAGAATATCATCCTCTGGTACTTCCAAATTTCCATTGAATAATTTTTGGCCAAAATCAGAATGCCAGAGAACTCCATTATCACTTTGTGACCCATATGCTCCAAGGTCAATGCCAGTAAACGTGTAGTTGACATCGCAAATTCCCAACAAAACAATTGAGTAGGTTCCCTTATAGTTGTAGAACAATGATTCAGAATTCGGCGGGCACGTCATGTTAATATGCTTTCCGTCAATGGGTCCCAAACAGTTTGGTAAGTTCCACATCGTATCGAAATCCCGGGATATACAACTCCATTTAGATTGGGACTGACAAATAAATGTGACCAAGTGAATTCCGAAGCACATCACAAGTTTCGTTCACAATTCTTTTCACACTATTGTCAGTCCCATTTTAAATGCCATTGAAAACATTTGCTTGGAACCTCCATGAGCCAAATAACTGCAAAGATTTATGAAAATCATTTGGTTTTAGGACTTTCCAAGTTGCAAAAAAGTAAAACTTACACTAAGGTCATAAAAAGCCTGCACTTTGCTGATATGACTGGCCTATTAGAGTGCTTTGTTAAATCCTCCTTCATCAAATTAAAAAGCAGATCGATTACATCCTTGTTCATCCGAACAGCAAACCTGAATTGTTCCGGACCGTTGTTGTACATTTTTTCAAAATTAAGACTGAAAAATCCGGGCTCATCGCGGTCTTTGTACAAGGGCCGCACCCACAAAAATTTTTTTCACACGTTTAATTATGTAAATGAATATTCCACTTTTTTATTGAAACATATAAGAATCTTTATACATTATGCATCTATGTAAGTGCTAAACGGCGTGGATCTTCAGCGAATCTTTCCAAAACTTTTTCCACGTAATTTTTTTCATTTTCTTGAACCATTTTCCTGTGGACACTCATGCATACATAATCCTGCAAGTTAACGTATTTTATTAATTGATACAATAAATAAATGATCAATTCATTTTAGAGTCCTTTTCTTACCATTCAAACGATTTTCCCCCATAGTCGAACGGAGCCAAGTCTTCATCCTTCTGAAAGTACTAAAAGTTCTTTCAATAGAACTTGTTGTACAAGGCAAGGCTAGAGCGATATGAAGGGCTTGCATCGTTGTTGGATAAAACATTTCCGCCTCCTTCACGAGATCACATAATTCTATTTGTTGCAGATCATGAGAGCTAAATTTTTGTTTTTTCCAGAAATCGTACCACAATTCAGCCTCTCCATCGAAACCTTGAAGATTGTAGAATTGAGTGAAGTCCTTTGTTTTGCTCTTAAACTCTTGAATGTTCATTTCTAACATGTTGGCTGTATGTAAGTGAAACAGAGAGTATGAAGGCAAATTTTCATCTGGAAACCTTCTTTCTAATGCATTAATTAGGGAATCCAAGTACGGAATTAGAATTGATATCTTCCAAAATTGAACGTCATTCGATGAAGGATGATTTGAGCGGTTTTGTTGACGATTGATAGTTCTGGGTTTCTGAAGTGTTAATCCAAGTTCCTCTGCAATTGCCTTAGAATCCGACAACAGTTCTTCGATGCCTGATTCAGCATTCGTTCGATGATCTTTCGCTAAAGAAGTAATTCTATGGATTTGTTCTTTGCAAGCAAGCAAGTCGAGCTTCTTTGATTGTAAAATGTTTACAACTGGCTGAAGGTAAGCAGAATACTTCGATATCAAAGAAAGACACATAATGAAGGTCGTCCGCGTGACGGCAGCGTGAAGCTGAAAAGCACTTTTCCTCGTTGAAAGTTTCCTTCGATAGACAATTTTTCTAATCCATTGACAATGTGGACGAAATTCTCTTTGAATATTGCGATGCTTTTATATTTCTCTGACCATCGAGTTTCGCAAAAAGCAGGAATATTGGGAACGTATTTTCTCCGGGTAGTAGAATCACGATAAAAATTGATGACATCCTTTATAGTTGCTGTAGTATTGCGAATTTCCGGAACATCATTCAAATCATTCACAACCAAATTCAACTTGTGACTTGCACAGTGAAAATACAAAGCATTAGGAAATTTTATTCTCGAAATTGCCTGCACACGGTTATCTTTTCCTGACATGGTCGAACAACCATCATAACCTTGTCCGTAGAATTTGTAAGGGTCTAGTCCCGCTTCAAAAATGAATTTTTCTATTTCAGCTGCGATTGTTTTGGCATCCATAGCATGCAACTCCACGAAACCTGCAAACTCTTCACGGACGACTTGTTTCTTTTGGTCGTAGAATCGAATACCGATTGAAAGTTGTTCTTTTCCGGATATGTCACGACTTTCATCTCCCATAACACTGTATGCAGCTGCGTGTTTCGCATCATTTATGATTTCATCCTTGATGACTTGCCAACACAAATCAATGATTCCTTTCTGAATTTGCGGAGAGGTGTAATAAGCATTCTTCCTTCCTTCATCGAAATATTGCTTGAGACTTTGATCCCCAGCTTTAACTTGAAGTTTGAGCAAATCTTGGAATACGCCTGAAAATGAACAAAATTACATGACTTATATAAAATAAAGAGTTTATTTATATACGACAATAGAAATATCACACAAATCACCTTCGTTTTGGTCTTTTCCTCTTAAAGGCATATCGTGGGTACCACAAAATATTACAGTTGAAATGATTGAAGAAATGATTTTTCTATTCTTTTCCACCGTTTTATTGTGTCCTGTTTGTAGAGACAGGCTGACAGGAGTACCTTCCATGAAACTTTTCGCTTCTTTGGCTGCCCCCAAGTGCCATTGATTAATGGAGTGATTTTTGCAATATTCATGCATTTTCTTGTAATTCTTAAAAGGCTTCTGTATAAACGATCCCAGAACACCTAGAGCATTTTTCGGCGGAAAAAGGACGCAGTACAAACACAGAGCGCCTTTCAATTTTTTTGAATATTGGAGCCATGGTGAATAAGTTGTTAACCATTCGAATTTGAATTTTCTGAATGAATCTTCTACATCGTTACGAAAGTCGTAATTGCTTGGTGGTATCCAACATCTTTTTAAGACTTCCATTTTTTCGGCTGTTGACATACGCGACGATCGCCCAATCCATGACCCTAAATCTTGTGAGTGAAATTCTTCTGAGCGCAATATGTCCAAACTTGAAGAAGTTGAAGCTGCAGAAGTACTAGGTTGAACGTCGAGGGAAGCAGTAGTAGGATAAGTCGAATCTTGAATTTTTTCCAATTCCCTCGGAGAAGTTGGAGCTGCGGAAGAACTAGCAGGGTGAACATTGAGAGAAGCAGTAGTGGGATGAGTCAAAGCTCTCATGTTTTTTGCATCGCTTTCGTTGCTTTCTTCGCTCCTAGCACGTTTCCGTTTTTGGGGTGCTGTAAAAATATTAAGACAATCAGTTTCTCTTCTTCTTTAAAAACATGTATGAATTGTTTAAGAATTTCTTCGTATAATTATAAAAGTTCTCGAGTTCAACGTTTTCAATGCACTTACCTGTAAAGAATTTTCTAATATCCATTTTGATGTTGCTTAACAAATGCAGTATATTTACGAAGATAGAAAACTCGTCCGTGAAATATATACAATTAATCCATCTTTTTGATGCAACCACACACTTACATATATACTGAATGACCGCTTATGATGCTAGACGCTTTCACACTGAACTGTGATTCACTGAAATAACTTTAAAAAAAGTCAACATTGTCTTGGTTGACGTGAAGTAATTTAACCTTTTAAATTTCCCGCTTTCAAAAATATTTTGATTCATTTTTATCGATTTTCATCAACTTCCTCGGTTGATCAGGGGGGGGGGGGGGGGGGGGCAAGTGCCAGATTTGATTGCATTGCTATCAATTTTACAAATTGGGGTGTCGTTTCCACAGCATGTTGTACTTTCAATATTTCGGTTGTAGATTTAAGACTTTTTTCCAACATATAGTTCTAGATTTGATTCAGTTCAATGACCACTACAAGTTTTTTGCTTAGATTTTGAAAACTGTAATGAATTCTGATTCGGAGGATCTTATATAGCGGTGTTATGCTATCAGATTCAAGTTATTGGGATCAGGATTCAAAAGTATTGACTGCTTTCAAGCCATAAAGGTGTGAACTTGATTGTAGCTAATTTTGAACTAATTTTGTAAACTTTCTCACCTCACTCATTATAAAATCTAAGAATAGAAGGTTCCAGTAGCATTCTTTTAATTCCGTCATCGTCACTAGCGTCGGACTCGTTCTTGTATTCGAAAATAATGAAATCCATACCTCTTTTCAACACCAACAACACCCTCCATTTTACCATTTACCAGAAGAAATAAACAAACTAGATTGGACTTCATTTGCAATCAATTCGGCACAAAGAAAACAAACTGACAAGAACGGCATTTTCAAGTCATTCTATAATCATTGCCTTTGAAGGTTCGGTTGTAACATTGTATTCATTTCTTGAAACTGCTATGTTCAGTTGAAAAACGTATAGATAATTTAATTATGTACTGAATAATGTGTGCACTACAAGCATTTAAAACTCAACTGTTTTATTTAACATTCAACATAAATCTGAATAAGCTTATTGGTTACTGGTGTAAATATATTAAATAATTTATTTCTAGATTTTAAAAAAATGGCAAGTTTTTTTTTTTTTTTTTACAGGTCCACTTACAAATTTTCAAAGCTACTGAGGTACTTTTAATGCATGCAAAATTATTTTAACTACTCATTTTATTTTGTATACTCATTTTAATTTTTATAAAAACGTTTTCTTTTTTTTTATATGTACTAACGTATCTTTATCAAATTTAGGAACATAAATGATTTCTTATAAAAGTACAAAATGTCTAAAAACTAGGAACCAATTCTTTTTACATCGCTTTGATTTGTTATATGCGGCAACAAAGTTAATTTTGAATGCAAATTTTAATAAAATAAAACAATTTCATAATTTTTGATAATTTAAAGTTAATATCTATTTATTTTATTAATAATTCTACGAAGTTTTTTCTTATTTTATTTATTTAATAATAATTTAATAAATAAAATAATAAAATAATTTAATGAGCTAGATCGCATTTGATGAAATAAATAACAATAATTATAATGAGGTTGATGGCTTCAATTTAAATTTGTAATATTTTTTAAATAAGGTCGGTTTATTCCAATTAAATAAAAAATAAACAAAGAACAAAATACTGTTTGACTTTTTTGTGTCTCGCTTATTTTTCAGGTTATGATTAACATTTATAGAGAAATAAAATTGGACTTTTTAGCTCGGGTAAAGTATATTTCTGATAAGAACCATGATTAAAAATTGTCTTCGTATTGGCTACGTTCTTAGCTACACAAAAAGCAGCGTAACGATAATGAAGCGTTTTTCGTGAGTATCGTTATTTGTAATCAGGTCCCCAGCATCAACTTGAGAGTTGGTTGAAGCAATGAGAATAGCTACGCGTTTCGATATTTTGTCTCTATACTCGATTATTTGATGATTTAATTAATTTTCCGAAAGCTGTTGTTAAACCGGCTCAATATGACAATCCTTTATCGTATCGTAACGGCTTGTAACGCAGGTTCTCATAAGAAGCAAACAATAGACATCGCATACGACAAGAGCAGCAGTGAGAATCCACTCAAGAAGCACTAATACATGTTACTCAAGTCAAAAAGAAAAGTTTCCTCAGGGAATATTTTTTATGTGCTGTATTGTTTCACTCACAAAAGGACAACACGTTAAATTGAGCAGAAACAATTTTAGGTGTTCCATTGGTTTTCAATGATAAGAAGGGCAAACTCGATGATAAGAAGGCAAAAACGACTTACCTGGAAAAACTTCTGTGAAAGTATCGATAACTTGCCTTCTTCAATTAGAGTTCAAAAAGCCTTAGCTAAAGATCATAACAACTGTATTGGTCTCTTAAAAAAATCGGATGGTAGTTTTACCCAAAGTTACAGTGAAACTCTGAGCCTACTTTTGGCCACTCATTTTCCTGACTGTATACATACCACTGATCAATCTCTAACCACAAATGTGAGTTATGCTACACCTAATAGCACAACAAGAAGTCTAGCTAGAAAAATTTTTAACGAAGACTCCATCAAATGGGCAATATCCTCCCAACAGCCTTTCAAGGCGCCTGGGGAAGATGGTATCTTTCCTGCTCTCTTGCAGTATGGAATTGATACCATAATCTGCTCACTTATACTTATCTATAGATCCAGTTTTGAATTAAGCTACATCCCTCAAACTTGGTGAGAGTAGTATTCATACCAAAAGCTGGCAATAGATCAAACTCAAACCCAAAATCCTTCAGACCAATCAGTCTCACATCCTTCTTTCTAAAGGTCATGGAAAAAGTAATTGATTTACACATCGCATTACGGCCTTAATAGCAAATACTCTCAATGCTAACCAATTCGCTTACCAAACTGGTAAATCCACAGTTACAGCTCTCCATCAGCTGGTAAGCAAAATTGAGACTGCGTTTGCTAAGAAAGACATCATACTCTGCTCTTTTCTTGATATTTCTGGCGCCTTTGACAATACTACGTACTTGTCAATTCAAACCGCTGCAACTGTCAAAGGAATTGACACACCAACCATTAAATGGATTGACTCTATGTTAAGTGGCAGAATCATCTCCACCATAGGTCAAACATAAATAACAGTTAATGCTGTTAAAGGCTGTCCCCAAGGGGGTGTTTTATCTCCCCTACTCTGGTCAATTATAATAGATCAGCTCTTGGATGACCTCAATAAGCTGGGCCTTGATACACAAGGCTACGCTGATGACCTTGTCATCTCTATTCAAGGCAATCAAGAAGCACAGGTCGCAAACCGTATGCAAAGTTCCCTGAAGAAAGTTAATGACTGGTGCAATAAAGAAGGGCTTAAGGTCAACCCCACCAAAGCAGTCATCATTCCATTCACCAGAAGACGTAAAATCGATCTCCAAACACTATCCCTAAATAGTGTTCAAATTAATTTTTCCAAAGAGGTCAAATATCTAGCAGTAACCCTGGATAATAAACTCAATTGGAAACCACATCTAGACAAAACCATAGCAAAAGCAACAAATGCTTTCTGGGCCTGTTCTAGACTCTTTGGTAAAAAGTGGGGACTTAGGCCAAAAATGATTTACTGGACTTACCTCACTATTATCACACCCAGCATAACCTATGCTTCGCTGATCTGGTGGCAAAAAACCGAACAAGTTTATGCCCGCAAATCTTTGCAAAAGTAACAAAGACTAACCTGTGTATCACAGGTGCAATGCGCACCTGCCCAACTTTAGCGTTAGAAAGTTTATTAAATTTTCCTCCGCTACATCAAAGAGTAAAGAAGACTGCTGCACTAAGCGGACTAAAGCTTCATCTCACTAACTACTCGAGAAAGGAAAACTTACAAGGACGTATGAGTATTCTGCAGGTGCTCCCAATACTGAAATCGCCTGCAGCCCATTCCTCGGACTTTATGCCTAAACGCATAATGTTACACCACCCCTTTGAAGTAATCTTTCCAAACCGCTCAGCATGGAAGAACCCTGTAGTTCTTACAAATAACTTTTTTGTTAAGTGCTGTTTGTAGCAGCTCAGCTAGGGTTTGTGGGTGCTTGCCTGAAACGGCAGTTGCTACATCATCGGCATAGGCTATAGTTTTGAAACCTTCGTCCTCTAGGTCGATTAACAATTTTTTAAAGACCAGGTTCCACAGTAGGGGAGATAAAACTCCTCCATGCGGGGTTCCTCTATTAGCCATTCTGCTTGTTTTGTAGTTCCCCATTTCGGAACTAATGATTCTGCTGCTGAGCATTGTTGTTACCATGTTTTTGATGTGTTCCTCTATGAGCAGCCCATCAAGAGCATTAGTGATTGCTGAATTTTTAACATTAATTGCACCCTCTATGTCTAGGAATGCGACGAGAGAGTATTCTTTGTAGTGCAGGGATTTTTCAATGGTGCGAGCCAGAGAGTGGAGTGCAGTTTCCACTGATTTACCTTTTGTATAGGCATGTTGCGCCGTTGAGATCAGACTAGGTTTCATTTCTTGTCTTATTGTCTGTTGTCAAGGAGCTACCAAGGAAATGAGTATCCAGTAGCAAGTTTAATGTTTCTTCATCAATATATAACTGAAAACCCTATTTAGATAGGATTAGCCGTTTTATTTAGCGTGCACAAACAAACTGTTACGTTTTTATTATATGTATAGATATAGATATAGATAACAAATTTTGTGGCAAAACGTTCACTACAAGGGTGTCTGTGATACTTCCATTTTGGTATTCGTAGTCCGTAATCGTTACGAGGGCCTCATGATAAGGGTAATTACCTTTTAATGGGGTTTTCTGAATTTCTCCTTTGAACATTACAGTATTGTTTAAAGATCTAAGCCGATCGTGCTCTATTTTATCCAAGATAATATTTTTGAATTGAAGGCAGGCTCCCAAGGATTTTGGTCCTTCTCATATAATCAAGATTTATTACCCCTGCTTTCAAACGGATCATCTTCATTTGAGTTACTTTCAATTTGCTGTCAAACTTTTAAGCACAGTCGTCCAACATTGGGAACCGTGTGTGAGTGCTGAGCGAGCGCACAACTGCGATGTTTAGTCTTCCCTTGACCTAGAGCGCATTTTTCTATCACAAAAGATGACGAATTCTATCGATAAATCGATGTCATCACAAATTGCTTCGCTTTTGATCATTGTTCCCAGATATTTGAAATTATCACACTTGAAAAGTACTTTTCCATCAAAAAAATGTCTGAAATAGGCAACGTAAGTACTGTTTTTTTGGTCTAATACGGTACCCACTACTTTCAAACACTTCTGGTCTGTAGGATCCTCACTTATGATGGTTTCATGGTCAGCAAAGAATAGTTGATGTACTTAAATGTTCTATACTTCATCTTCCAACAGCTAGTTGATGACTGTAATAAAGAGCAGGGAACTCAACTAACTCCATTGGCACACACCCAGCCTTATTTGGGTCATCGAGAACTTTTTTTCGCATGGATTTTTCCCCAAATTCGAAAAATTGGTATCGGGAACTTCTTTTTGAAATTGGAAAAATACCTACAAGAACAAGTTTTTGCAAGGAAAAACACTTTCTACAGTTTTTTCTGCTATTGGCAAAAATGTTGCAGTCTTCTTATTTACGTTGGCGAGCTACGTTTGGTCTGTCTGCATCTAATGAAAACAGATGCAATCGTTGATTGAAGCCCTCACTGAGTACTCTGGCAGAGATATCGACGGTTCAGGTCCTGAAACACAGAACAGAAACTTTTTGCACGTTCCGTTCTCTTTGTTTTGATTTCGGCCCACTACAAGGTCTTTCCCTTTCAAAAACCATTCAAGTCGGATCGTCGACTGTTCTACATTTCACAGTCGCTCATAGTTCGTTCGTTAATAAATCTATTTTTCTACACATACGGGACCAATTATATCATTTGGAGTAACTCTCTTTCGAAACGAAGAAAGGTTTACATAAAGGTTTAGATAAGGTCCATGCTACCGCGCCGTACCCATAGCAGAACTGGGATGATCAAAAGGTTACCTTGGTTTTTAGAGGGCTTTATTTCTTCATTACCTTCTCAACCCCAGGAAGAAACGGTTGGCAAAAGTTATTCTCCTCCGTTTGATCTTCGCACTGATAAAAAGGCGATTAGGGATAAAGTAGTTTTTGAAAATACAAAGACAACCCTACTGCAGAAAACCGAAATTTGTTCAAGCGGGCCTGAAATATCTGTAATGCTCCTATAAAATAGGCCATGACCATGCATGACCAAAAAATGAGGCAAAAAAATGTTTGGTCTTTTATTAAGAACATTAAGAACTCAACCACGTCATTGGTCCCAACGCTCGTTTTCAACGACTCGCCGTATGTCAGCTCCATCGATATAGCCAATTTGCTGCCAACTCGACACTTCCTGATAGCATATTGGCTCCACCTGAGCTTGAGTCTGTAGATTCTGTGATGAAGCAGAAATTTTTTCGAAATCGCTCGGTTGCGAGAGTCCTCAAAGATGTCAATATAAATAAATCCGCTGGTCGAAATAGTATCCCCGCTGTTATTCTGAAGAGGTGTTCTTCTACGCTAGCAAAACCTCTGCGTAAACTTTTCCATCTTTTCTAATCTGCTGGGATTTTCCCGAGCAGATGGAAAACTGGATTCGTCCAGCCGGTCCCTAAAAAATGCGAATCTTCCTCCCCTTCCAATTACCGTCCAATTGCACTAACATCCCTTCTTTCCAGGTCATGGAAACGTTGATAAACTGTCAACTTATGAAATATCTTGAAAGAACGAAAGCTTCTTAATGACCGTCAGCTGAATTTTTGTAGCAAAAGGTCCACTGGTGATTTGATGGCTTATCGCACCGAAAAGTGGAACCAATCTTTACATTGTTTTGGAGAAAGTAAGATTATTGCGCTTGATATTTCTAAAGCATTTGAGAGTTTGGCATCAGGCTCTTTTATCGAAAATGCGTGCTTTTGGTATCGATGAGTCTCTTCTTCGTTGGATTAGAAACTACATTTCCGACCGTTCAATACAAGTTGTGTTGGATGCTTCAAGTCTGATACCCACTTCATAAATGCTGGTGTGCCCCAGGGTTCCGTTTTGTCTCCGACTCTCTTCCTCATTTTCATAAATGATCTCTTGTCTGAAACTTCTAATCCTCTCAACTGTTTTGCCGACGACTCAACCCTCAGCTTTTCATATTCGTTTCCAAATTCACGTCCCTGCTCTTCGGATGTGGAACTGGAACGGTTGCGTATGATAAGCTCATTGAATTCTGACCTTGGCAGCATTGTTTCATGAGTCTTATGAACCGAGTAGAATTCAATGCTTCGAAAACTCAATGCTGTCTCTTGAAGCTTAACATTCCCCCTTTGCCATTATCCATGAATGGTACCTGCATCAAAGAAACCGAAAAGCTGTCAGTACTTGGTATGTGTGTAAACGATAATCTTCGTTGGAATGACCACATATTTGAAGTCGCCAAAAACGCTGCGAAGGTTTCTTAAGACGATACAGGAAGTTCTTCACCCCTTCTGATCTGGCTACAATTTATAAGGCTTTCATCCGCCCAAAACTGGATATATCTGCCATATCTGGTCAAGTGCTCCTCAAACATCTCTGCGCCTACTTGATAGAGTACAAAATAGATTAAAATTGACAGGTAATAGTTCAAGCGTAGGTACCCGTGGCGTGATGGCTAGCATTTCCACCTGCTAATCCAGAGGTTCCAGGTTCGAATCCCAGCAGAGGCAAAAATGTTATTCCACAGGTATCGCCTTTCGCGAGGAATTGGCAAGTCCTCCGTTTGTAAATTTATTGCCATGAAAAGCGCTTTCTCAAAAAGCCAGAAAATTTTAGATCCCCTCCATTTCTACAGAAGGCATGGTTGTGAAAAATGCGCTAGGCCCAGGGGCAACTCGTTCTGTTGCGCCACCCTATTTATTATTTATTAGTTCAATTGTAGAATCGATTGATTCTCTTGAACATCCTCGATACTTTACCTGTCTCGCTCTTTTATTTTATAACAGTGCTCTAGTGAAATAGCCAGTTGCATTCCTCCCCTGAAACAATTTAGCCGCAACACCTGCCTCGCTAGACGCTAGGAATGCTCATCAGTTTTACCTTGAGCCCAACTTTGGGCGTACAGTCAAGTATAGACTCATATTTTAGTCGCGCTACCCGAATGTGGAATGCTCTATTTGATCTTGTTTTTCCCCTACAACGATTTACAACAATTCAAAAGCAACGTACATCGGTGTCTCCTTTCAAATCCTCTCCTATTTTCCTTAATGCTCGCACTGTGTTTTTATAACATTATAAGGGTAGTCATAACCCCTTGATGTGCGCGTTAATTATAAAAAAATTAAAATGTGGTTTCAGTGTCTAGTGGAGCCTAGGCAGACAATATCTTATAGTTCCTACATCGAATTTATAAGTTTGTTCGTTGAACTTTCCCCAAGGTTGACCAAGGTTTTCATGACAACCTTATGAGCTGCCAAAAAAACCTGGGTTTTCCAGTGCTCAAAAAACGGTAAGCCACAAATCATGACATCCCTGTGATTTAAAAAAACACAAGTAATTTTATATTATGTTTAGTTAGGGCTAACCACTAAGTTTGACATGCCCTGACTTCAGGCTTCTCAAAAAACGCTTTGTGGCGACCCCGGTAAAAGTACGTTCGATGCTATTATGTAAGGAACTCGTTTTTTTTTGCATGGCCACCAAAGGCTCGTTGGCAGAAACCAGACGCTGAATTTTCGACGGTTTTCAAGCATAAATCGGCTGATACTGCTGCAATTTCACGTTCGATATTCGTATGAAGTTCATCAATCGTCGCTGGCTTGTTGGCATAGGCCATAGACTTGACGTAGCCCAATAGGAAATAGTCAAATCGCACGACCAAAAGGGAACGTCAAAGGGCGAATTCCTTAATAATGCAAATCAATTCCCAAAACGTACTAGATTGCTTTTTCTCCGCAATTGTAGGTGAATTTATGTAACTGTCAAAATGCACTTGCGAACTTTTTAATTACATTGCTGATTGAGTTTCAGAATTCGCCCAAAGTGCTATTACCGTAAATTACTTACTTTTGCATATTTTCAATCCGAAACAAATATATAAAATAAAACTATATAAAAATAAAAAAATAAATGGACACACTTTAGTAACAAAAATATTTATTGAATATATTTACATTTTTCAATGATCACTTTTAATACACACCTGATTCTTTTTCGTTAAAATATAATTTACAATTATTACAGTCGTTATTACATCTAAGTGATTATCCTTTTAGCCATGGCTTATAAAAAATATTTAAAGATAAAAAAATTAAAAAAAGTCAATAAATTATTTGAAAATATAAATATTATATTTTTTTTTCCTAAATAAACACAAAAAGCTTAATAAATTAAAAATAAAATAGAAAAACAAGTGGACTCTGAAATATTAATGCTTGCCGAAGTTTACAAACCTATAATAAAAAAAAATAATAAAATATTGTTTCTTTTTTATTGAAACTTTAGTTCCTTTCAAATAAAGCAAAGTAAGTTTAAGAGTTAGATATAAATTTTTAATGAAGCACAGTAAAATTCATAGTTTTCTTTGTTAGCTTTTCACTGTTTTTTTTTTATTTTGTTTGCTTTTAATTTAAATTGTTTTTGGAATAGTACTGAACTCTTTAGAATGGCTGATTCGAATATGGTGCAAAGATTGTTATTTTGATTAAAAAAATAATTCCAATAAAATAGAGAGTTGGTTGACAAAAATGGATTTATGAATAACACTGGTCTACAATGAAAAAGTATTTGAAATATTTTAAACTATCTTCGATCTACAATTCGTATCTAAAAAAGGTAGATTGTATATTAATCATTTGTTATATTTATTTGGTAAAGATTTCAGTAATAAAAAAAAAGCTGGCCTAAAATAAACGATCAATCAATGCGACGGATGGTGGAGGATTTGATCAACATGTTTTCACCCCGCTGGAGAAAGAAGTCATCCAGCTGCTCTGTATGAAGGATTCTGTAGAGGGTGTGTCTCAAGCCCAAGATTTCGGACTACCAAAAAAAAAAAGGAAAAGAGATACATCGTTCCGTTTACCACCCCTCTAACCAGCTGAAATCTTTCTGTATCCATACAACTTTATAAGTACATTTTTTTTTTCATTTATTAGATTATGTTTTGGCGATACTAAACACTCCGAACTTAATAATTTAATATTACAGTAACGAGGCCATAATAAAATTTTCAAAATATTCAGCCGTATTTGTAACATTTCACATTTCACATTCATTTTTCATAAAACACTCTTATACGTTGATTAGTTAAGCAGTGAATAAGAACTTCCTCAGACTTAAATCTCTGAATAAGAAATTCTTGCTATGATTTCTCTATGGTTAAAACTGACAACAGGTATTTGTATTCGTTTGTTTCCTTTGTGCAAAATCAGTTCCTAAAACTTAAATTTAAAAAATGCAAATGAAGAAAGTGAAAAGAAAACGAATTGGGATTCTTCAGATAACGTATGTATGGTTAATTTGCATTAGTTAGTGTTGCGAGTTTTTCGTTCTTGGAAGCAACCGTGTTGGAACATTCAAAGATATTTGGGCGAATTTCTAAACGCAAGCCTTAGTCTCATACTAAGCAAAAAAAATAAAAATATATATTCATCATGAGTTGTCAGACGTTTACATTCTTGTATCGTAGATCGTAGTGCCACCCGAAATTGCGAGTCTGCGTCCGTAAGGCCAGATGGTGTCGATTTTATGTTCCAATAAGACTTTGTCTTGGTTGGGAATGATAATGATGAAAGTGATGCTAATACAAAAAATTATAATTGGAGGAATAAGATTGTTGGTAACAAAATATCTTCTGATGTTGAAGATGGCGGATGGAACGCTTTGTTTAATCCTGCTATCTGTAATACTGCTTTTGATTTTGATAAGAGTGACGAAGCTCAAGTGTGGGTATGTAATAACGCTTGTGGTTTATGCGAGGCATATACGCATGCGGATAATCATGAAATAAGAAACGGATATATGACATTAGAAGACGGCCGGTCCAGAAGGTATCTCGTTCGTTCGAACGCGGGGTACGGCTGTCTAGTCTTTCACTCTATATGCGAATCGGGCCTTGCAATAAGGTTCGGAGTCATTTCGAATGTAAAAGGATTCACTATAAATAGAACTTCTTTAATTAAGAATAGTTTGTACAAGGGAGAAAATCATGAATGGGCAATAGCTATCCTACATGGTCGTAATCCCAGTTGGACGCAATATAAAAATAAACCTAAGAAGCTGATATCAGATTTTAATGAAGCAATAATTGACTTCTTTGCTTACTCATCTACAGTATTGAGTGAAATGAAACAATGGGCTTCCGAAGGAAAGATATTATATACTGTAATCATATGTAAAGATCATAGACTAAGGTATCCACATTTGGATTACTTTGTTTTATATAAAAAGTATAAAGATATGTGGAATTTACCTTCTTCATACGCTGTCATTAATGATGCCTTGCACGATCCACAATGGTGGGAAGTACATGGATATTCATGTTCAAAGGGAATTCAGGCTGATCTATGTGTAATGCATACTATGCATAATCCTATTTTATACAATTTTTCGATCGTAGGGTATAATATTATGCCGTCTTTAGCTAGAAGAATGAATAAGAGATACTTTATTAAATAGAAGTTTCCCGGACAGGTTGTATTCCTGGGATACCCCAATGAAGAAGACGCCAACGCACCACCAGAAGAACAGATAGCTACGCTGGTCCCGCACGGATCTATGGTTTCTATTTAGTAATGCCATATTATGTCTAAGGACTCTATAGCAGAGTAAGCTCATTCGATATATATTTAAGTACCTGGCACAATAGGTTTCATTCAGACACCGCAGTGCCCAGAGCTGAGCAAGATCTACCCGTCCCCTAAATCTAATCTAATCTAAGCAAAAAAAAAAAAAAAAATGAAATCCAAAACACCATCTGCAACACAATTAAAAGTTTGGACGTGCTTTTTGACAGTTGCACAAATTCATTTACAATTGGGAGAAAAAGCAATCTACTACGTTTTGGGACATTCTGCTTTGAAGGGATGTTTTTGTTGGCATTTAGGAAATGTTTACTTTGCATAATTTGTGCAAGATTGTGGCCTGATCTACCTGTTTCCAATTATTGCATTGTTTGAGTCAAGTTAGGAATTCGCCTTTTGCTTTTTCACGAGAATCCTTGGATCTCTCCTTACAACATTATACTACCAAGACCAACTAAGACGATTGTGTTTTACTGAAATAGCATCACTACGTTTTCAATTTGAACAAATTTTCAGAAAGTTTTACTAACAATGGTTTCAACAGCCAATTTTGCGATAATTGGTGGAGAAAAAAATTCATACAAAATTGGGGCCAAGTTAAGACATGTAAGCTCATTGCGTCGATTGGTTTTTTTCCATTTTGTATTGCCTTGATAGTGAAAGACCGTTACACTTTGAATTCATAACAGTTTCTCAATGATCATGTTCACATACTTTTATTGTTGCTACGGTAGAATTATAAAAAGTTAACATCACGTATTCCCATTGGAACATAACGGGATATTAGCCAAAAAGCACGATCCCAATCATCATAAAAATGCAGCAAACGGATTTATGTTACGCGTTAGTCATACACTACATGCTTACACAATGAAGTCATCATGCACCCGCAGAACAAAGGAATACTCCAGTATGCTGATGTCATCCACCCCCACCATAGTACCTTCGGGAATGCAGTAAGGTAGTTTTAAGATATTCATGTTCATGTTAAGATCAGTTTTAAATTAGAGATCATTCGACTAAGTTCGAATATTTGTAACTCGGTACTTTTGAATAAAGTTTTTTAAAACTCACTCTATGTCCATAGAGAATTAAGTGGCGACCGTGACAGGACGACTGGCATTTGAAATAAACCAGAAATACAAAGTATGGTAAATGTTAAGTCGTTACGCGAATAAAACGCGATAATTTAAAATAAGTATCCTTCCAAGAAAGGAGAAAAAATTTATGTAAAGTATCCTACCTGATAGGAGAAAGGAAAAAGGAAAAGTTTTAACAAAAGTGAAAAAAGGTTTTCAAAGAAAAATAAAGAAATTTTTCTCTAATAAAAAAAAGAAAGTGGAAAAAATCAACATACAAAATAAGTGAATCATATAAAAATGTAAATGGCAGAAAGCAGAGTTAAGCCTACAAGCGATAAAATCCTGATCGAAAATATTCGTAAAATTGCAAACGTAATTGCGTCAAACAATCATAGTGCACTAAAAGAAGAGGACATCCAAGTAACCCATGAAAAATTGTTAAAAGAAAAAATAAGAAAAGTCCAAAAAGTGATTAAAGAAACACAAGAGGACATCCTCAATAATAATAATTAAAAAAAAAAAAGGAACCGAAAAAGAAACGAAATAACGAAGTGGAAAGGTTGCTATCTAGCCGAAAGTAGATAAACAGTGAAAAAAAATTATCTAAAAGAAAAACATTAAGAACAATTGCGAAGCAAAGTGTAGTGAAGGAAAACCAAGGAACATCAACAGCAGCATCAACATAACGCCTTATTCCAGAATAATTATAAAATAAAATTTTTATGTAAGTAAAAGATATTTATATGTTAGCTATAAAAAAAGAAAAGCAATTAATAATAAAGTAATGATAATAATTCATTAATTAAATAAATTTTTGGTATAAAATTATTGTAAAATTCATAAATTAATACTGGACGACTTACTTGACAAATTTACAAACCTAACAATGGGTAATGACATTACGGAAGACACAGTTACTAGGCTTATAGCTGCTAGCACTGCTACATTGCAAGCTCAGGTAGCGGCTTTGGCTAGAACCTTAGAAGGTGTTACCAATGCTTCACTGGTAACTGAGTATAAAACCCAAACTATAGACGAGCAGATAGCCTGTAACGAAACATTAGACGTTGTGAAATCTCTGCCCGAATTCCCAGGAAGTCCAGGAGCATACGTTAGCTGGCGAGAAGCAGCTAATAATTCTATTAAATTATACCAGAAGGGCAGCAGAAGATATTTTGCCGCTTTAACTATTTTTAGGAACAAAATCACTTCAAGCGCAAACGATATTCTTACGAGTCATGGTACTGTTCTAAACTATGACGCGATTATTGCAAGATTAGATTTTGCTTATGCGGATAAACGTCCTGCTCATATAATCGAGCAAGAATTGAGCGTGTTGCGACAAGGCAACACATCGCTAATAGATTACTACAATTTAGTTAATACTAAATTAACACTACTTATCAATAAGACCATAATGACTCATGGAACAGACACTAATCTGACCCAAGAGCTCAATTCAGCCAATCGTAAAAATGCTTTGCGTATTTTTATTACCGGTCTTAACGCACCACTCTCAAACATACTGTTTTCTCTTTCACCGGAAGACCTACCCAGTGCTCTTGCAAAAGCACAGGAGTTGGAATCAAATAATGTTAGAGCTAATTTTGCTCTACAATTTCAACGCTCTCACGCACCTTCATCTGTTCATCAACGAGATGCACACAATAACTTAAGGTTTCCTACCAGAGATAATAATGGAAATCAGCCTCGTTTCCCTAAGCCGGAACCGATGGAACTCGGTAGTTCTGCTCATAGGCCAATCACTTGGCAAGAACAGAAAAGGTTCGATCATAATAGAAATAATTTTGCACAACAAAATAATTTTAATCGTGCGAACAATTCCTTCGGACAGCAAGGAAATAATAGAGGTAATCCTCAACATCATCAGCCTCAATGGCACAAGCCGAATTATAATACTTATAATAACCCGCAAAGACCAGTGTTCAAGAGAGAAAGGAACAATAGTGTTCAACAAAGCTTACAAACACCACCAGCAAAGGTCGAGCGTATAAATAACTTAAATGAGGAATCAGATCATTTTTTAGATCAAACGACGGATTGCCACACTTATTGCGAACCATAGGTGGCAAGCAAATTAAAATTTTATTAGATACTGGAGCTACAAGCAATTATTGTAGACCTAACTTATTTTTAGAAGAAAAAAACCTAGTTATTAAGAAAAGGGCGTTCACTGTAAATAGTGAAATTATTATTGAAAAATACCACGAACTTTTTATATTTGATACGGATATCAGAGCTTATGTTATAGCAGACTTAGAGTGCGATGTTTTGATAGGCTCAAATTTACTGAAACGAGTAAATGCTAAGATTAATTTTGAAAATAAAACTATCACCTACAATAATAAAATTGAGGGAATACATTTTATAGAGAAAGATGAAATTAATAATATCTCAGAAGATGAGAATATTGAGCAATTAACTCAGCGGATAGTTAACAAAATAGATAGGGAACATAGAAATATTAATATTTCACTGCCATTCAGGACAGACGTATCGGCGGAAATCCGCACAACGAACGAAAAACCTGTCTGGAGTAAACAATACCCATATCCGTTCAGTGTTAACAATTTCGTTAACAAGGAAATTCAAAAACTTTTGAAAGATGAAATCATTAGACCTAGTAGGAGTCCGTACAACTCACCAGTCTGGGTTGTACCAAAGAAAGGTCTTAACGAAGATGGAAGCCAAAAAAATAGACTCGTAATAGATTATAAAAAGTTGAATGAATATACAATCTCTGACAAGTACCCTATACCTGATACCAATGTTATATTGAGTAATCTTGGGAAGGCGAAATATTTCTCAACTATCGACCTGGAGTCAGGGTTCCATCAAATTAAAGTAAAAGAGGAAGATATTGAAAAAACGAGTTTTTCAATAAATAATGGCAAATATGAATTTATGAGATTGCCATTTGGATTAAAAAATGCGCCATCCATTTTTCAACGTGCTATGGACGACATATTAAGGCCATACATAGGAAAATTTTGTCATGTGTATATAGACGACATCATTATTTTCTCAAATAATTTACAAGAACATACTAATCACATATTGAAAATAGTAGAAATTCTTAAACAAGCGAATATGAAGATTTCGTTAGAGAAATCCATCTTCTATAAAGAAGAAGTAAAGTTTTTGGGTTACGTTATAGCCCAAAACATAATAAAAACAAACGGAGATAAAGTCAAAACAATAAAGGAATATCCTGAGCCCAAGACACTGAGGCAGTTGCGATCATTTTTAGGAATGATAGGATATTATAGGAAATTTATTCAAAATTATGCAAACATATCTAAACCTTTAACTAGATATTTGCAAAATGAGAATGGTCAAGTCTCGACCCACATGGCCAAAAAGACTATTCTTACATTAGATGATGAGGCGATAAAAGCCTTTGAAAAACTAAAAACACATCTAATTTCTGAAACAGAATTGAACCAACCGGATTATGACAAAAAATTTGTGTTAACCACCGACGCATCCGATGATGCAATTGGTGCAGTTTTGTCCCAAGATAATAAACCAATAACCTTTATCAGTAAAACTCTAGGTAAGACTGAGCGATCTTATGCGGCAAACGAAAAAGAATTATATGCAATAGTTTATGCATTAAAAAGCTTAAGAAATTACCTTTACGGAGTTACGAATTTGGAGATCCATACCGATCACCAACCCCTAACATTTGCAGTTTCCAAGAGAAACCCCAACGTAAAAATGAAGCGATGGCATGCGCTCATAGAGGAGTACGCGCCTAAGATCATATACAAGCCGGGAACCACGAATGTAGTTGCAGATGCTTTATCCAGAAAGAATGTGAATAATATCACAGATAGTTCCTCAACGGATGCAACTATACATTCCGCAGAAAGTAGTGATAATGTCATAATTATCGAAACAAGGAAACCTTTAAATGATTTTAAACAACAATTTGTAATTGCAAAAGGAAACTATAAAGTCACAGCTCATGAGAGAATACAAAACTTTCCTAATAAAACTAGACATATTATTGAATATAACACAGTTCCAAATTTAATAATAATTCTAAAGAAATTTGTTTGTCCAGGAGTGGTAGCCTTATTTATATCTCCTGAAGATTTATATGAGATTAAGTCAGAATTATTAAGAACTTTCAGTAATAAATTTCTTCATGCGAAAATATTTCCAAATGACATAACAAATAAAGAAGATCAAGCTGCGATAGTTCAACAAACGCATACAAGAGCACATAGGAACTTTAGAGAAAATATTAAACAAGTTTATGAAACTTATTATTGGCCCAATATGCGAAAACAATTTAAGGAGTACGTTGCGATATTTGTAACAAGTACAAATATGACAGACACCCCCAAAAGTTACCAATTGGAGAGGCTCCAATTCCAAAAAGGGAAGGGGAATACCTACATATAGATATTTTTTCAGTACAACAAACAAAATACTTAACATGCATTGATGCTTACTCTAAATTCGTGTTAATAAAACCACTTGAAGATAAATTGAATTTGGAAAACAAAGTTTTAGAATTCCTACAAATTTTTCCCGATTGTAAAAAAATAACTTTAGATAACGAGAAAGGATTCAAATCAATTATATTTAAAAATTTAATGGATAGATTAAACATTGAACTATATTTTTGCGATCCAGGACACTGTTCAACAAACGGTCAGATCGAAAGAATTCATTCTACATTAGCGGAAATGACTAGATGTATTAAAGACGAGTATGAGATTATGGACACAACCGAAGCTTTACTTAGAGCAGTCCAAAAGTATAACCAAACAATACATTCAGTTACAAATTCCAAACCTTTTGATATCCTTTATAATAAAATTAATCACGTTAGTGTACCTGCGAAATTAAAAGAAGCACAAGAGAAAATGTTGGAAAGAAATAATGCCAAAAGGAAAATTAAGACTTATAAACCCAAAGACATTGTTTATGAGAAAATTTTACAGTTTCAGAACAAAAACAAAATAAGTAATAAATATAAGAAACAAATAGTTAAGGAAGACTTAGGAAATAAAATAAAAACAAGAAATAGAATTATACATAAGGAAAACATTAAAAGTTAAATTACTCTTATTGTTTCAGAGAATGGAGGTTTCAACGTTTATTTTACTACTAACGGTAATTTCGACGTCTGCAGACATAGTGGATTACACTAGAGAAAATTATTTACTTATAGAAAATGGCGATACCGCACTTTACGAAAATTATGGAAACATATTCCATATAACGCATCTTTCTTATTTTGAATAAGTATTAAAAGAAACAGAGTCCGAAATTGAAAATAATTATATAGCTAGCGAAAATACCGCGGAAGACATGCTTAATCCAAGTAAAGATACGGATACAACCGTCATTAAAACACTTTTAGGACAGCTTAGATTAATAAAAAGAAATAAAAGAGGAATTAACGAAATAGGTACAATTTGGAAATGGATTTCAGGATCACCTGACCATGATGATGTAACCCTTATTAATAATAAATTGAATGAATTAGTAAAAAGTAATAACAAGCAGTATGTAACAAATTCTGAAATTTTTGACTCAATAAAGAAATTGTCGGAACATTTACACAAAATAGATAGCGACGGACTATTAAGATTAGCTAGAGAAAGAAATAAATTAATAATACTAGAACTCCAAAATATAGTGCAAACCATTACATTAGCCAAATCAAATATCTTGAACCCGGCTATATTAAATTTAAAAGACATTAAAGAAATAACACAACATGAACATGGAAGTATGACAATAACTGACCTAATGGACGTATCTACATTTAAAATCGTTCAAAACGAACATTTAATTGTCACCCTTATTAAATATCCTATTATCAATAAAAATTGTAAATTATATGAAGCTAGGGCCATAAGCCAACATGATGGAAAATTAGACATCAATAAAGAAATTGCAAAATGCAATGACGAATTCATTAATGTTGAAAATTGTAAAATAGAACTAATATTTAATTTTTGTAAACTATCAGGAAATGAAACATGCCTTTCAAATATATTAAATAATAAAAAAGCAACATGTAACAAAATTAAAGAAAAAAACAAAGAACTGGAAATAATAAAGGATGGATCGATTCTTGTATCTGGTAAACATACCGTTAATAATACAATTATAAACGGAACATATTTAGTAACTTTTGAGAATACCACTGTAATAGATGGGAAACTGTATGAAAACCCTACATTTACAATACAAGATTATCTAAAAACTTATAATATTGACAAATTTGAAATTAGAAATTACTTTGAATCATTTAACGAAAATTTGAAATTCGATAACATAAATTTGATACAGTCAATTCATGAGGAGGCAATGAAAAGCCCAATCATGACAATTTTCGTTTGTATATCCATAACTATCATTGTAACTATAGGTATCATGTATTATTTAAAAATAAGGTCATCCTATCGATCGCGATTACAACATCAGGAAGAGGTCAGATTCAGCACCCTCTTAAAACGGGTAAAAGAACTTACAGAAGAAGTGGGACGTTCTTCTTAAACAAAGAGGGGAGTTAACATCACGTATTCCCATTGGAACATAACGGGATATTAGCCAAAAAGCACGATCCCAATCATCATAAAAATGCAGCAAACGGATTTATGTTACGCGTTAGTCATACACTACATGCTTACACAATGAAGTCATCATGCACCCGCAGAACAAAGGGACACTCCCATAGAACAAAGGAATACTCCAGTATGCTGATGTCATCCACCCCCACCATAGTACCTTCGGGAATGCAGTAAGGTAGTTTTAAGATATTCATGTTCATGTTAAGATCAGTTTTAAATTAGAGATCATTCGACTAAGTTCGAATATTTGTAACTCGGTACTTTTGAATAAAGTTTTTTAAAACTCACTCTATGTCCATAGAGAATTAAGTTAAAATAAACAACTCTTATTAATAAAAGTTGAGAATTCCTCCAGACAAAATAATAGTGGAGAAATATTTATATACCCTATTAATTCTTTAATGGAATGAGAATTCCATCATAAATTTACATGTTTTATGAAGTATGTGGCATAATTTTTGCCAGCAATAGAAAGAGCCAAGCACTGCGCACCATAAAAGCTTGGTGTTATTAGAAGACTGATTTCGTAGGGCAAAACCTCTGCGGAGGTTCAAAGCCTATTTGGATGTTTACCAACGATGGTAAGGAATGCAATAACTCACAAAAGCATCCAACGTAGGTCGCTGATGTAAAAATGGTCGAAGCTGAACCAGAAAACAGACGGTCCCAACGAGCAGGCGGCGTTCTTACGACAAACACTAAAATTGCCCGTTTGAACTCGACAAAATACACAAGACACAAAAGACAACACTACTCAACACAGACACAAATAAAAATGGCGGGAATTCAATCGCAGAGCGGAGCGAAGGCCTCCGAGGTTCAAAAAGCATTTTTGATCGATTTTCTTGGGGAAAGGCCAGATTTGGCGACCGACAGGAAGCAGAGACACAGTAGTGAATATTATTTTTTATTAAATAGATTTGTCGTCAAAGGCGTATAGCGTCATAATATTAAATATTTGAGGATTTGAAATTTGGTAATAAATAAAAGTAGAGCTGTAGTGAGAAATAGCCCTTAGATGGGCAAATAAGTTATTTAAGTCAAAATGGCACTTTTTAAAGGTGCTCGAAAATAATAATATCAAGATACAAGATACATTTCTTCAACACGTGTAATAGCACTTAGAAAGAACAAGCGCTACAGCGGTTAATAGAACAGCATTGACGAACGGGGCATAAGTTATTGACTATGCGATGCATTCGAGGGTAAAGCATAATCAAGAAATCTTGAAAAACCGAATGCTCGCCAAAAAGGCGGAGTTATAAATGCTGTGGGTGAAATTACTAATGCTCTGTTTGGAGTTATGGACGATAGAGACGCACAAGAAATTTATTCGTCTCTGCAAGAACTTCAAGAGAATCAAGTCTATCGCTAATGTTCTCAACAAACAGGTTTCAGTTATTTCTAACCTAGGTAAGAGTCTTAACGTTTCTAATGAAAAATATAATACTAGCTTTAAAAGAATACAAAACGACCTAAACGACATTTACACAAAATTAGAAAATTTAACAACTCTAGCGCACAAAATTTCGATAGCATTTGACACAAACGTAAGCAGCTGTCATACGTGTCAAGTGTCAACTGATGGACCCTAGTCAAACCGGCAGGGATTCTCGGAGATTTCATCGTGGTTGGTCGCATCAGAAGATCTTTTGTGGCTAATTTTTTGGAATTCAAACAAAAATTCAAAGTGAATACTAAGGTTGAAAAGTTAAAAACTCAGTGTAATATTGAAAAGGTTTTCCTTTATTAAATAAAACTAAAACAAAAGTTACTAGCAAAAAGCGCAAAAACCGAAAGTCCATCATCATGGTGGGCAATGAAAAAAAAAAAAAAAAAAAAAATATGAAATAGTTTTTCAAATTGTAATCCCGAATTATAGAGCCAATCTGTAAAAATAAAAGTGTTTTAATTTGAATGCTAATTAAATTTAATCAATTTAAAATTAACAAATAGGTTTCTGCTATCGTCTCCAGAACTTAAGAATACATTCCAAGGAATTCAGTTAGAGAACATTGTAGCTTTAAAACTACCATTCAAGGTATAAAGAGCTTTGTCCCTACCGATTTACAGAAAATTGTAGAGGTAAGTTTTTGTAAGAGAGCTTTGTCCCTACCGATTTACAGAAAATTGTAAGTAAGTGTTAGATATTTCGTTAATATCCGGTGAATATGATCTTTACCAACTTTCGCCGGTCCCACTCAAGAGCAGAAATAATATTTATTGGTACGTGGAAGTTGACAAGCCTTATTTGGCCATTAATATCGCTAAACGCGACTACGCCTTCTTAAGTTCCAACAGCTTCAGACATTTAAAAAAATACATTTTTGAATAAAAATAACTTGGATATTAGGAATGAAAATTCAGACTACTGCATAATAAATTTAATGGCAGGGTACAAGAAACCAAAAAACTGCAATAATCGCGTTTTCAATTCGACTCAAGAGATTTGGTACAACCTAAATAAAGCTAACGTCTGGTTATAAGTTGCTCCACATTAAATCAAGGATAAATCAAAATAGAAAAAGGAAGAGAAAACAACAAGTGCAAAGAAATAAGAGTCATTAATTGAAAATCCTGAAAATTTATTATGTGAAAGAAAAGGCAAAGAAGTAGTTTGTGAACACTGTTTTAAACAAAGATTTCTAAAAAACATAATCAGATGATCAAAACAAAGAAGTGGAGTTTTTCTGAGCAAACATATATTTTCTGGACAAAAATTGAAGAGCAACTGCAGCCTGTTGGCAACGCCCTTTAATCTATTACTAGGTAGGTTCGTCGTAAAATAATGTAATAGAAGGTGAGACGGCCATGTTAATTTATCGATTTTTCCGGCAGACGAATTCAGACAGAACTCGTGGACGGAGCGCAAGCATCAACTCAACGTGAAAATAGTAAAATAGAAAATAGAAAAATAGAAAAATAAGTAAAGTATTTAAAGAATCAAAATTAATAAGAAAACGAAAAGAAACTTATGTAAGTAATTAATCTAAATAATTTGTACAATACATACATATAATAATATTCTTTAAATAAAGGTTGTCACCAAATATAGCAAGAAGATAGCTCTTCTACGAAGGCTTTTTTATAATTTCGTTGACAACAAGTTTCACCTGTTGGCCGGAGCGCCAACATATTACAGCATAAAGACGATTTCAACAAGTGAGATAATCAATTTCGATACAACATTTTGCGCTTTCATCGATTTCAATACAATAATTTCGCCTTTGAGAAGTGATTTCATCAAGTTCAACAAGTACAACATTAATGTGCTTTCTTCAGCAGTTGGAAAAAGAAATCAATTTCAACAAGCCATCGGCATCTTCGTCGAGTTCAACAGTGGGATAAATTGACTTCAAAAGTCATCAACATTTTCATCGTGTTCAACAAGAATTATACACCAATTAGATGCAGCGTGAGGAAGACAGCCCAGAGGAATACAACTGCAAAGCATGCACCGAGACTCCGAAGACTACCTGGGGCAATGCGACAAATGCGAGTCCTGGCGGCACTGCGCGGGAGTAGATGCGTCGGTGGAAACTCAAGAATATTTATGCCCAGAATGCATACTACACCAGGTGAGTCCAATACATTGTAGCACTAGATTCGTTTCCGCGGCTGTTGGTCGCTTAGCCATTTCCAATAAGAAAAATAAATTTATACCTGAATCTAATGAAAGAAATGTGAGTGCCTCGTCGTTGAAAAATTATGTAGGGTCAGTAGAAAATGCAATAGGTACACCAGCAGTTAAAATTTCTAAGAGTTGTATAGGTACGGTCCCCGCAGTATCGGCGGAAGTACACAGTAATGAAAGGGGTACAGGCATTGCATCGATTAGTTCAGTGGAACCCATTACCACTGCTAAGTCGTATGCAGATTTGAATTTGACATCGGGTGTGTGCACGGACTCAGGGTTTATGTCGTATTTTGAGGGTAGCAGATAAAATTTCAGTGCACTTCGTAGTTATTGTGCACCTCTTAGTTCTATTGTAGCTTTAGAAGAGGCGAGTAACTCGAGCACCATCGCCACCGGTCATGCACGACGTAGAACATCCACCAGCTCAAGAGGTTCCGAGGCATCCTTAAACAGAAACCTGAGGCTGGAGCTACAGTGCTTAGATGAGGAACGGCAAATAACAGCAAAACGGGACAATGCCTATCTGGAAAAAAATATCAGATCATGAGTATGATTGAAGACTCGTCGCGGACGGAAGATGATACAACGATGGTGAGCGAAAGGGAAAGAGGTGTGATCACCGGATTACAGCTGCAACAGCAATCGCTACAGTCGTCGCCACAGCAACAGCTTTCGCATACGCATAGCATTGTACATTCCTGAATATTTCTTAGTGTCTTAGGTACCATTATATTTTCATTAATTTTGATTGCCATATACAAAAACTGGAAGCCATGACTCATGAGGCAGTGGGTCCATCATTCGGTTTATTGATGTATGTCATAATGTTTATGCTTCTTTTCTTTCCTTGTGAATTAGAGGAATGAAAACCTTTTTATTTTGATTTTAATCCTTTTGTTTATAATGTTCAAACTATTTATTTTTAACAGAAAAAAAATCAATTTAAAAATAATGTGTAAAACCTAATTGGTTTAAAGTTTTAAGAAAAATTTCATTTAGTGCGATTAAAAGAAAATGTCATCTAGCGTGGTTCAAATTTGAAAATCATCAAAACGAATCCCTTTAATTGAAGTCGTCCCGAGTAAGTGGATAATGGGCTCGTACGTCTTTTGGCCTCCTACTCGCTGGGTGACGTTGTCAAAGGATCCAGACTCCATTGATGAAAATACATGGAGCCCAATCCTTTGTAAAGTCATTTCGGAGAACATGACTTTTGACGAGGCAGAAAAAGTTGCGGAAACTCAGCGATTTATTACGGATTCAGAAGACGATGTTGCAATTTCCACAAGAAAAACTCGAGGGAAGAAAACAAAGTTTGCCAGATCGACTTTCCATCTAAATCCCTTACCTTCTACAATTAAGGCGATGGAACAGGAGCAGGTAAGTTTCCCTTTATGAAAAAAAGATTTGTAATAGATGTTAGTAAATTATTTCAAATGTCACATCCTCATGTGAATCACCTCAAGTGGACACCATTCAATTGGATGACTTTCTACCTGGTGTAGTTTACTTGAGCGAAGAACATTATAGCTCGAATGAGCCACAAACTATTTTCTCCCACGAAAAAGAAAATACTTTTCAAGCGATGATATTGGAACGCATTGGAAATTTGGAGAGCAAGGTGGATACGCAAATCAATGCTTTAAAAGAACAGCAAGTTGTTTTGGGTAACGCGATGCGTAAATGCATCGACGTTTTACTCAATATAGAGAAAATTTTGAACGAACAGCTTCCTGGCGCTGATGGTAACCAGAAAGGTGATTTGTACATATTTAAATTTTGTTGTAGCTTTGAAGTTATAATAAATTGATAAAAATGAAACCTAGGTTAAAAAAGAAAAGAATTTGTGACTGATTTTCTACTGATATGCTACCTTCCTTTATAAAACGTCAAAAATGAAAGTAACAAAGTAGTTTCAATTCAGTTGTTTGTTAAATACATGCCAAAATCAGTAACAGTGAAACTCGTGTGTTACTTCTTTGTTACACTAACATTTTTTAGTATCAGAACTTTGGTCTGTATACTTCTATGTTACTCATATTTTTTTCAGTTTTCCGAAATGGTTTTCAAAAACCATTGAGTTACCTATATGCTACTAAGTTGGTTTTCAAAAACCGTAGTGTTACCTTTTTGTTACCAATTTAGTTACACTTTCATAACAAAACTCGAATCTGTGCCACTTGGGAAAATTGTCAAATATTACTAAATTTTTCAGTTCAAGTTTCATAGCAGACATTGAGATTCCTGACGTAAGTTTCGAACCTCAAACTCAAAAGATCTGAACTTTGTAGGGTTTGAGTTGGCAATAAACAGTCTTCCTCTTGAAGTTCATCTGCGGGATCATAAATACAAAAACGACACTTGTATTCTTGTATGTATCCTCATGTTATTTTTATTTCTATCGTTTAAAACCATCTTGCTTAAAATAGTTTGCATTAGGTGTGCACAGTTCTCTAATTCTTTCCCTACCGAAAACTTCCATCTCATAGGCGCGTAGCCTACCATTATTAGTATCTACAGTAAAAACACAGACCTTACCCATCCAACAATTCCCTTTCCCAAAGCCTACCATCTATAGATGAAAAAACAAATGGAAAAACAGACCTTACGTATCCAATGAATTTCCAGACTTCGTTTCCAAAAGCAAAAGTTTTAATATAATGTGAAGTAGATAAAAAAACTTTATGAATTAATATAATTAATAACGAAAATAACATATCGTAGGAAAGAACGGGTTGAAGAAATTCATTCTATTCAATAAAATATTGCCAAATGTCTGTGGTGGAAACTCCAACCAAGTTGTGCTTAAAAAGAAGCTCCCGAGTTATGTATTCGACACAATCCACCCCCTCAATTCTCGATAGTCGGTTAGCTGACACCTTTGAATCATTACATGGGAACGTTTCGTGAATTAACTTTATGTTCCCATGAAATATGCTTCAGTTTGCACATTCCTTCACGGAGCAGACTGAAACATGAATACATAAAAACATCTTTCTAGCTTGAAAGATCTCTATGAGAAGTGCAGTTGAGTTGGATTTCTGTCGCGAAAGTGTAAACACGTCTTGTAATAAACACCATTAAAATCTAAAGTTTTTGTTTTCCTTTTTAAAAATTCAAGATACGAATAAAATAATTTAAATGGCGATGTCGGTAGGATCCTTTTAAAAAAAGAAAGATAAAAGGATCTTGTGATACGAACGATCGCAAATAAAAATTCAAAAAAGAATAATTTGTGAAGAAAAAAAAAGTATATTGAATGAAATCAAATTAAAAAGTGAAAATCGATAAAGATAAAATAGTGTGTGAAAAATAATAACATAAGAAATAAACACGAAAAGTGTAAAAAGTATATGTCAACGAGAAATGGAGCAAAACAGAACATTTTCGACATAAGCAGGAATTTGGAACAAATCGAAATGGAACAACTCCAAGAACAACTACAGCTAAGGGAGCAACAACTGGAGCAATTAAATAATGCTTTTCAAAATCTACAAGCAAGAGAATCTCACCGACTAGATAAAGAACGAGTGTTGCGAGAAATAAAATACATAACTGCGTTCACCGGGAAAGGAGATGTGACAGTAAATAGCTTCATTAGAAACATCGAATACTACATAAGCGACGTGCCGAACGAATCTTTGAAAAACTTCATTATCAGAACTATCTACAACGAGAAGATCCAAGGAGAAGCAAAGGAAATCATCATTAATTTACCACAACCGGACAATTGGGAAGAAATAAAAAGGACATTGAAACTCCACTATCGACCAGATCAAGAGCCAGGAACACTCTATAGGAGAATAACAAACTTAAAGGTAAATACTGTAAGTGAGTTGTTGGCAGAAACTCAGAAAATTAAGTATAAAAGTGACGAATTAATAGAATTTTATAAAGGCGATAGTGCCACCGATTTAAGTAACGTAAATTAAATGCTGGTAAATATGATTAAGGAAATGAGTCAGGGAGTGTTATTAGATAAAATTTACGAAGAAAAAGATTTAGAAAAAATCTTTGAAACAATGATTAGATGAAGATACGAAGATAGTTGCATAAGAGATGAATTTAAAAATAAAATAGATATTCGAAAAAATCAGAATAAAACAAGTTTTTTAGGAAATCAAAATAATGTGCAAGTTATACCACCCACTGTACATTTAAATCAGTAATCAATCCCAAAGGAACAAATACATAAGTTCCTTTTTCTTTGTTTGTTTTCTTTGTATCTCCAAGATACTTTGTTGCAAAAGCAACAACCTAATCCCAACGCAAAATGCATTTCAGCATTATGCGAACAAAAGAATAAATACTTCGTGGACACTTTTATTCTTTCTTCGTTGCAAACGCAACCAGATACCACATCCGTTTAAGCATTAAAGAATGATGATTAATACAATACCAATATCGCGTAGGCGTTGCTTCCCTAGCTCATCTGAAAATAAGAATTGTATTTCAGAGTCAGTCTTCCACCGGCTCAACTGAGGAAAGCACCTCTCGTTACTGTAACACACCAAAGTGAATTAATTGTAATACACCAAAGAGAATTAAATGAAATAAAAATATTTTTTTTAAACTAAAACACGTATAAAAAAACTTGTATGTCATAATGTTTATGCTTCTTTTCTTTTCTTGTGAATTTGAGTAATGAAAACCTTTTTATTTTGATTTTAATCCTTTTGTTTATAATGTTCAAACTATTTATTTTTAACAGAAAAAAAATCCCTTTAAAAATAATGTGTAGAGAATTTTACAAAATAGCTCTCATTAGAGACACAGGAATAGTTAGCCATGTCCACGGAAATAACTTTAGAAATTGTCCAACAGACGGTAAAATTGTCAAATTACTAAATTTTTCAGTTCAAGTTTCATGGCAGCAGACATTGAGATTCCTGACGTAAGTTTCGAACCTCAAACTCACTCAAAAGATCTGAACTTTGTAGGGTTTGAGTTGGCTGTTATGCATAATCATAATAATGATCATGATTCTTTTCTTTATTCGCCTGCACATTCCTTATGTGTCAAATTCCTTTATCCAAGCCGAGTATCGGTTTGATTGTTCTTGTAACTCAATACCCTTAAGATATTGTTTACGATTTGTTTATCTCCACAGTAGAGACCAAAATGCTTGGTCATTAAACTCTTTCCGATTCTTTAGAAAATGTTTATGCATGCCACTTCAACTACTTCAACCTTATCTCGTTTATTTTATTAATATCCGAGATACTAATCTAAATTTCTTTAATTGTATCAATAAAATTCGGTAAATAGTACAATTCGAATTTCCACAAAAAAAAGAACTTACTTAGTGCAACCCAATAAATAAAATACATAGTGAGAAAAATCGAGATACAACCCTATCGAAGATTCAAATATATTTAATATATAAATATATATATTAATATACAAACACAAGCAAAAAGCCGTTAGCAGTTCCAGCAGCGAAATGATGAAAATTGTAATGTAAGTTTATTTTTATTGTTTTTGCCGTAATTTTGGAATTGATCGATAAGAATTAGATATACAAGGAAAACTACATTTGTGAATTTAAGGAAAAGACCAATCAGTGAGATTGTATTTAAAATAATGAAGCATTGGTTTGAGTATAATCGTTTGTGCCTTAAAAAAAGAAAAAAACCTTGCCCAAGTATCACAAAGATTTGGTTAACAAAGCTATCAAAATTAAATCAGTTTTGTTTGCAGGAAAAAAAAAAATTAAAAGCAATTATCTATTTAATTTTGTTGTAAATAAATACACAAATAAATTAGAAAAATGGCAAATTCACAAAGTGAATTTGAATTTAGCGAAGATTTGTTAAGTAGGGAATTTACTTGTATCACTAAAGAGAGAGGAAACAAAGTTCCTTGCACCTTAACTCAAATTTTGGACAATAATAAAATAAGCCAAAATGGTATCGAAGAGGATTATGTGGTATTCTACAGGGATAGAACTTATAGAAGGCTATTGTTTTTTCATATTTTAGAGAAGGAAGGAGATTTTAAAAAGGAAGAAAAACTACCTTTAGTACAGGACGCAATTCAAAAAATTAGGGATTACCAGATTAGTAAAGGAGCAATACCCAAACAAAACCCCAATAATGTAAGACATGAAAATAACCCAATAACTTTGGAGAGTCTCAATAGATTCAACAATTCGTCTTTAATCCCTAATAATCCAGTGTCTACTGAGTCTACTCGAATGAGTCTCGATTTGCTTACTAAGCTAATCACACCGTTTGATAGTGACCCTTAAAAGATCCATCATTTTCTAAGTGATGTACAGAGTGCTATGTCGCTAGCTAGTGCTGAACAGCAGTCCTACCTATTTCCTTTAATCAAAAGCAAGCAAGAACACACATAGATACAACGGCTATGCTGCAAATCCTCTATACGAGTAAGATAAGAAAAAAATTCAGTGTGCATTTTTTTTCCTTTTTATCAGTTCACATCCACTTATCACCGCAGAAATGATATGATGATTGACTTGCACAGTCAATTTTTGGCCTTATATTGAGCATGGACCCAGGAGGCACAACTCAGTTTTAAGGTCCATTATGTATCAAATCTGCCGCCCTATCGACTTTTTATAGTCACCGTCTCCGCCCCCGAATATTGAACATTGTTTTTGAATTAATTGGCCTTATAGTGTGTATGGACCAAGGGGGCACAGCACATTCATACGGTCCATTAAAAAGTGGCGACTTAAAACCCCTAGCAGCACATTGTATTTTGGTTTAATTGGCCTTGTATTGAGGATGGACCCAGGAGGCACACCTCAGTTCTAAGGTCCATTGAAAATACCAAAATCTGCCGCCATATCGACTCCAGTAGTCTACCCCGTTCCGCTCCCGAAATATTTTGGTTTTAATTGGCTTTGTATTGAGGATGGACCCAGGAGGCACACCTCAACTCTAAAGTCCATTAAAAATACCAAAAACGCCGTTCGTTTGACTTTAATAGTCAACCTTAGTTCACGTGTCAATAAGGAAACTAGTTTGTTCGGCCTCACAACGTCAGGACCCAGTGGGCACTATGTTGTAAGGTCTATTAATAATTAATCTTTTTTATCCCAAAATTTAGCACACCGCGACCAAACGACCGACCGACAGGTGCTACAGCAAAGGTTGCACCTAGTACAACCAGCATAAAGGCAATCACCGACCTCGCAGCAATACCGTCGTCCGCAGTCCTAAAAAGGTGAAAAATAAACAAGACCAGCCGGCCCTACATGTATACGTATTCATTTTCCTTTTTCCGATTAACGTAGCTAACGTAGAAAAACTCGGCCCTTCAGGCATAATAATTAACTTTCTATTTTTCGAGCAATTAACGTAAATGAAAGAAAATGTTGTAAGCTTTAAGATTACATTAACGTAAAAAGAATATCATTGTAAACAATATTGTAAGCTCTTCGTTTTAAATTAGGATAATAAAGAAAATCTCTAAGAAACATTTGCCGTGTCGGAGTTCTCCTTTTTTCACAGAAGTTGGACCGTCGCATCCCAAGTCTTCTGGCTTCCTTGGGAAATACCCTGGCCCGCTGAGTCCTATCCCAGCTAGGAAACCAAAGAAGCATCACAGTATATCCAAAAGGTTGAAACTCTACAAAGGCGTAGAATTCAAGATATATAGGTTACATATGCCGCCCCATCTATTTTTGCACAAACTTGATTTCCCACGGAAACCAAGTTCATTTAAGATTTGAGTTCATTATCATATTGCAATGTAAACACACGCATTCTTTTTGGGCACTCGTAATCGGATACCCAAAACGAATGTGCAATTCTGCTGACACATTAAAACTGAATAGGAATAAGGTGTTGATAGAATTATGGAATGAGTAAGAAGTCAGTCATAATCAACAGCTCACAGAATAAATTCTTTTTAAAAACATCAATCGCGATTGTAATTATTTTTCTTATACATGAATAATTTAGGTGATAGATTGTTTGAAGGACAATTATTCATGATTGAAAAGGATATTCTCAATGCTTTTATTAACAGACATAAAGAGGAAGTTGGTACTTTTGTAAATAGTCAAAGATCTTCAACCTTAGCCGAAGCATCTTCTTTAGCTATTCAAGAAGAGACAAGATTGTGAGGAAAAAGAGTTTCTCTTAACTTTACTAGAGACTACACGTCAAAAAACCTAATAAAGATTAATTGTTCGGTCAACGACCGAATACTCATCGAATACATAATGCTGACGACGCAACATATAGTCGTCAGCCACCCAAGCCAACCAACTACACCAGCCACCCTCACCGCCTACATATCGATCTACTTACTTGCCAGCCACCTCAGATGACAACACACGACGACCGATCGTGAATAGTCAACCTAGCCGCAGCATAATGTGTATATGGACACACAACCGCACATAGAAAAGTATCTGCCAATGCTTTGGTATGATACTTGTGCCTGAGACGATTGACCCATATCGAAACTACTTGGCTGTGGGTATCGGATAAACATTTGGATTCTCATATGCCATAGGATGGCAGTGTTTATTCTGTATAAATACTGTGGCATCGATGGCAATGAGAAAAAGTATAACCAAAAGACGAGAATCAAACAATGTCGCCACTTAGGATCGGTGCCATTATCGCTGGAGTCGGCACATTCTATTTCATGTGCCGGTGGATTACTAAGGCATGGAGCTGGTATCAGCTCTTGGACTCCCGGCATGTGTGGGAGTTATGGTGACGCTGCGCATTCTTCATGGACGAATGGCTGGAGGATCGAGTATCGGGGTGGTTTTGGTTTGACGGCTTGGCTTCGCCTTTTCTTCAGTTCAATCTTGGCATTCAGCGGTTACAGTCTTACTCTATTCTTCTGCGCGACGTGGTCGTCTGGTCTTTCGTGGTATATCTTGGTAATCCGTTTTCTTATAATACACAGTGAATTGGTAGCTATCTTGAACAAAATAAAGACAGTGTAATCAGACAAATAAAGAATATTTAAAACATAGAACTTGGTGTTCGGCATAGTGCCCTTTTGTGGAAATCGTCTTATTCACTTTCAGCTCTTTTCCTCCCTCCCCTGACGCGCTCGGAAGATTAAGTAAATTCCCGAACATTTTTGGTGCCTCCTGTGAGGACCGAGTGAAAGTGAACTAAAGATACAGAACAAACCCTTTGCGGAAATTGTGGATGTGCGTGGCCACATATTGTGCGGTGTTGAGTGCGATCGTAGCACTAGTGACATTAATTCGTGCGGTAATTGTGATCTGGGTATCCGAGTGAACCCAATCTGTGAACAGTGTGCAGAACAGTTGTGTGAAAAGTTAAAGTGAGAACGACATTTACCTAACTATGTCCAGAGGAGCTGCCAACAAGAGACAGGCGGCATGTATGCACATCAAGCGCCTGCACGACAAGGTTCACGAGCCCGAGGCTGAAGCGTGGGACGACATCCAGCTCCATGCTCACGGACACTTCCTCCCACAGCACAGCCGGCTCGACATGAAGCTCGACCCGGTGAAGATCCCTAGCTTCAATGGGAAGCTCGAAAACTGGCTGGCATTCCGAGATGCCTTTGAGTCTCTGGTACACACGGCCAGTGTACCAGAGGCGTATAAGCTACAGAAGCTAAGAGCGGCGATCGACTGCCAGACTGTGGGCTTGGTGGGGAATGTGTACGGCGGCGGATACAATCAGCTCTGGAGCGAGCTGAAGACCCGCTTTGACAACCCCAGCCCACATCAACCGCATCATCCACCTGCGACCCGAGCCGGTTGAAACGGAAGCGGCCTTACTAAGAATCGTGGACACTGCGATTAAATGCTTTAATAAATAATAAATAAAAATAGTAATAAATTGGGGAATATAAGTAAAAATTGTAGAGCTCCCCGAAAACAAATCCCTAATCGATCGGATATCGAAAACAAAAATATTCAGGAAAATGATAGTAAGAAAAATTTTTTTTATCATAATACTAAAAACAGAGAAGGAGAAAATGTCAAGAGAAATGACACTAGTAAAAACATACATTTTCGGAAAAAAGAACAATAAACGAGGGTATTGTTTCAAATTTTAATGAAAGCCCTCAAACCATCCTTAGGTACGGTAATAAAAACTATAATTTTCTAGTGGATACAGGAGCTTTTATAAACCCAATTTTTTAAGACCCAATTCTAATGTATTTAAAGCCAATGATTTTGAGGTTGAAGAAAATTAATTTAAAAAAAAAAAAAAATGTAATTTTCATTCTCAAAATTAAAAGGTACTTTTATTTTTTCAAAGAGGTGCATAACAGGCAACAAACAGTCTTCCCCTGGAAGTTCATCTACGGGATCATAAATACAAAAACGACACTTGGCTCACTAAATCAGCTTTTACGAAGTGATTATTTCAAAAACCGTAGTGTTACCTCTTTGTTACCAATTTAGTTACACTTTCATAACAAAACTCGAATCTGTGCCACTTGGAAAAATTGTCAAATATTACTAAATTTTTCAGTTCAAGTTTTATGGCAGACATTGAGATTCCTGACGTAAGTTTCGAACCTCAAACTCACTCAAAAGATCTGAACTTTGTAGGGTTTGACTTGGCAACAAACAGTCTTCCTCTTGAAGTTCATCTGCGGGATCATAAATACAAAAACGACACTTGGCTAACTAAATCAGCTACTTACGAAGTGATTATCCTACTCCTCATGTTCTTTTTATTTCTATCGTTTAAAACCATCTTGTTTAAAATAGTTTGCATTAGGTGTGCAAAATTCTTTCACTACCGAAAACTTCCATCCCATAGGCGCGAAGCCTACCATTATTAGTATCTACAGATGAAAACACAGACCTTAACCATCCAATCAATTTCCTTCTCCAAAGCCTACCATTGTTAGCATCTATAGATGAAAAAACAAATGGAAAATCAGACCTTACGTATTCAATGAATTCCCAGGCTTTTAATATAATGTGAAGTAGATAAAAAAAAACTTTATGAATTAATATAACGAAAATAACATATCGTAGGAAAGAACGGGTTGAAGAAACTCATTCTATTCAATAAAATATTGCCAAATGTCTGTGGAGGAAACTCCAACCAAGTTGTGCTTAAAAAGAAGCTCCGGCGATGTATATCACTTGCTCACCAGCGCAGCGGTTTCACCAGAGCAGAAATAGAACAAAAAAGAAGGCTCTAAATTTGCTAAATCTAAATCTAAATTTATTTAAATTAAATCTCACTAATCTTACTATAATAATAATTATATCGTCGGTGACGCGTGCAAAATGTGTATCTCAAAAATTTTCGAAAATGAGATTTTGATGCCATCTGTTACGATTTAATAAAATACTACAATCCCTTAAATCGGCAATCCATTTTTAATTTATAATAACCGCTAAAATAGCACTATAGAAAAAAGTGCATCTCCTCAGCCTATCAATTTAGTTTGCAAAAAGTGTATCGCCACAATTTGTAGTTGTAAAAGGTAGTAAGTGATAACGTGCTGTGAATCTTAGCTTCTTTTATTAGTTCTGAAAACTTTTATTTAACAACAAGTTACTGGTAAGTGCCTCACAAATGTTTTTTAACATCGAAAATCAATTTCCCATAAAAACTCCTGGATCTTAAAAAAGAAACACACAATTTGCACTTGTCAACTCTTATAGAAAAAAAGGAGATACACGTTTCTTGTGACAGGCATTGAAAGTAAACTTTATTTGAAATATTTATCTCCTTTTTTAGGTTTCCATCATGTCTCGAGGCTTTTGAATGTTAAAGTTGTTGAATATCAAACTACAAAACAGCAATGGTGAAGATTCTATTCAAGAATCAATAACGACTCCTGCGGATGAGTTCAATATCTTGGAAGAAGCGCTCGATAATGATATGTTCATAGCATACGATATTTCCAAAGTGAATTAATTGCATAACAGCAGATTTGGAGGAAAGTAAGACAAGTGCAAGTGCTAAAGATCTTTATGACGTAAGCGATTGCTTCTTGACCTTATCGCGTTCGTGTTTGTGATCATAGGATTAGGAATCCTTGTGGGATTCCTGTCTGTTCTTTGATGTAAGATTCTTTCTGATTAGACGATCTGATTCTTCATCATCCGAGGTTGTATTGGTATGGTTATCACTCTCACTGGTGTCCATTGGGTATATGATTGAGTGAAATCTTTTTCCAAATTCTGTACTGTACTAGACAATGCAATTCAATTTGTAGGTTGTATCAAAATGTCGAAGCTTCCTCGAATAAGGATAAAATTTCAATGTGAAGAATGTGGGATTCAATTTGATGATGACTACAAGACGCGACACGAACACGAACCAAACGTAGTGGAAAACATGTTAAAGTAAAACAAGTAGGAGCTCCTTTAGATCCATTTGAAGCTGCAAAAAGAAAAAAATTAGTCCCATCTGTCCTGTCATCATCATCAAATCCTAATGTAGGAAAATGTAGGAACTGAGTTAAGTCTCTCGACAACACCGACAAGACGGACGTAACAAAACGACATGACAATAACGAACGAGACGAGACAAGAATTATTGCACAAGCAAAAGAGACACAACACAAGAATGAGATCAGTTGTTAAGTTCCAGTCAAAGTGAATAGTTCTTATTAACGTAGAGTCGTAGATGTATTAAAAGTGGAATATTTTAATCTTGTTAAATTACCATTAAGTGATGAAAAAATAAAAGAACCATCAAGTTCAAACAGTGTATTATCGTTATTATGTGCTTGTCTAAAAACACACAGCGTCGCTTTGAAGAATGGTTTGTGTATCGTGATGTGATATACCCCTTAAGGTTATTTTCTTACAAAATTTTCTACCTACCACCCGCAGCACCTCCTATTTAAAATAGGCAGCAAGTGTCTATGACATCTATTTTCATAGCGTTTTGTGTATTCGATGCGTACAGACGTAAAAAATTGAAATTTTAAAATCTTAAAATATTAAACACATCTTTTGTGAAAAATTCAAAAAAAAACTATTAATTTAAATTCAAAAAACATTTAACTATGAGTTCAGGTGATCAGGAGGATGTGGAAGAGATTCTATTGCCCTCCAATTCACCACGTGCATCGGAGTCCAAAAAGCGAAGTGCGACTGAGTCTAGTTCGTCTTCAGATTCGGATTCTGAGTCTTACACTTCAAGACCTGCAAATAAAAGGTCAAGACAAGGACATCAAGACCCGAGGATTGATGCATTGATTAATCAAGTGAGTTACTTAACAAATCTTGTAGAATACCAACAATTTCCATCAACCAGCAGTGCAAATGCACAGTTCTTAATTGATCCTGGTCAGACAAAATTGATCGATTTTGGGGAACCAAAAACATGTCTGGACAATAAGCATATCATTAAACATGCATCTCAGGAAAAAATTGATCGCTTAAACAAATTGCAGTTCTTCCAAACTAAGTCATGGAAAGATGTCAAGTACTCCAAGTCGCTACAGGGTTTTCTTGCCACTCCTGGTGTCACTGATTTGCAAATCAATGACGAATTATGTCATCTTAATAGAGGCAAGGACTATTTAGCATCGACTGAAAAAGTAATGGCAGGTTTGACGAGTGGCCTTTTGGATTTTAAAGATCAATTTCGTTCAGGCTTGCAATTCATTATCAATTGGGCAAATAATTCACCAAACGAGCTTACCTCCACAAACTTATTGGCGTCGGCGGGGGAATGCTGATAGGCGGAATGTTGTTCCTGTGACTGAAAATTTGCCACTAAACACTTTTAAGTTCAGGGACATCGAGGATGCCGTACCATCATTTTCGGGCGAGAGCATGCAAAATGTAGACGATTGGATAGAACAATTTGAAGATACTTGTGCGGTCCTTGGTTTTGGTGAACTGCAACAATTCGTGTTCGGAAGAAGGTTGGTGACAGGGGCAGCTAAACTATTTCTACAGAGCGAGCGTAATGTGAGCGATTGGGTGACGTTGAAGAGAGCTCTGAAAAAAGAATTCGCTGACGAGGTAAGCTCAGCCGAAGTACACAGACGTTTGCGTAGTAGGCGTAAGCAACCGAACGAAACTCATAAAGAATACTTGTACAAGCTGTTAAAAATTGCGAGGCCAGTCCAAATTGACCGTCTATAATTGATTACTTTATCGCGGGTTTAAAAGATGATCGAATTAATAAAGTAGTTTTGTACGGAGCGACCACGATAGATGAGCTTAAATCAAAACTAAAAACTTATGAACGCATAAAGCAACAAACGACAGCTGATATCCCTCAAAGATTTACATCTGTGACGTCGGTGAAGCGTGAAGCATTAACTTCAGCCAAACCAGAGGACACAAAAAAGTGTTTTAAGTGTGGAGATCTGAACCACTTAGCAAGGTCTTGTCCGCAGGGATTCAAATGTTTTAAATGTGGTGCTATGGGGCATAGATGTTTCGAATGCAAGAAGGCGGTAGACGGAAAAACAGAAACAAAAGCAAAAGCACATTTTGGAAGTAGCACAGGTCATTTAATAAAAGATGTAGAAGACTGAATCAAGGGTTGTAGGGAGGCCGAAGGAAGATGTCCCGACGCGAGGATCAACCCGAAGATATACAGTGAGGCCGTATGATGCAGTTGAAGAGCTTCGAACCGAGTTTCAAGCTATATGTTTTGGGGCAGTGGAAGAAGATGCCACGCCCGTAGTCAACTTATACCATCTACCCAAAGAAGTCCAAGAGCATATCAAAATTATAATCGATGAGTATGAGCCAGAAAGCGAAGTGACGACACCCATCAGTATGAAGATTATAATGAAAGATGAAACACCTTTGTATGAGAGAGCTCGGAGAATGTCACCGCAAGATAAAGAAGAAGTTGAGAGGCAGGTGCTAGAGTGGTTAAGGAAGGGAATTATTCAAGAGAGTAGGTCGGAGTTTGCGTCACCAGTTGTTTTAGTGGCCAAGAAAAATGGGGAAAAGAGAATGTGCTGTGATTTTCGTAGACTAAATTCAAGAATGGTGAAGGACCATTTCCCGATGCCCGTGATAGATAACGTATTGGAGCAACCACAGAAGGGAAAGATATTTACGACACTCGATTTGGTCAATGGGTTTTTCCACGTCCCGGTTGATCCTGAGAGTAGGAAGTACACTTCATTCATTGTGCATAATGGCCAATATGAATTTTTGAAAGTGCCATTCGGAATTTGCAATTCTCCAGCAGTTTTTACGAGGTTTATCATGTATGCTTTGCAGCCATTAATCAACGAAGGTGTGGTGCAAGTCTACATGGACGACGTTATCATTCCTGCATTGACGAAGCAGTAATGCGACTGGAAAAGGTTTTGGACGTATCCCGCAAGAACGGACTTGAGATAAACTGGGCGAAGTGCAGGTTCCTACAAAGGAAAATTGATTTCCTGGGATATGAAATAGAAGACGGAACAATTAAACCTTCAACCGAAAAGACGAGAGCTGTGAAGAACTTCCCAGAGCCGAAAGACAAGAAATCTCTTCAAAGATTCTTAGGATTGACGTCATATTTCCGCAGATTTGTTGAAAATTATGCCGTAAAAGCAAAACCTCTCAGTGATTTACTGCGAAAAGACCATGCCTTTGTGATGGGACAACAGCAGCAAAAGGCTTTCGAATTGTTGAAGTGTATGCTAATGGAACCTCCAGTCCTCAAACTATTTGATCCTGAGGCCATCACGGAGATTCATACGGACGCAAGTATGTATGGTTACGGGGCAGTGTTGCTGCAGAAAAACAATGATGATCAAGAACTTCATCCCGTACAATTTATGAGCCGCAAGACAAGTCCACAAGAAGAAAAACTTCCTTCGTACGAATTAGAAGTCCTAGCCGTTGTAGGTGCTTTAAAGAAATGGAGAATATACGTTCTAGGGAGGCATGTGAAGATAATTACAGACTGTAATGCCTTCACGATGACCATGAACAAAAAGGAAGTGCCTATAAGAGTGACCAGATGGGTTATGTTTCTCCAAGACTTTGACTATGAAATAGTTCATAGAAGCGGCACTAAGATGCGACATGTCGATGCACTGAGTCGAGTAGGTATGTTTATTGTCGGAACCTTGACGTATAGGATTAAAGAAGCACAGACGCGTGACGAACATTTGATGGCAATAACGGAGATCTTAAAGTATAAACCCTATAAAGACTATTTCATGAAAAATGGAATCCTTCATAAAGATTCTGCCTTAGAGTTGGTCGTTATACCATCCTCCATGGAAGATGAAATTATGAAAAAATGCACAAGGAGGGCCACTTTTCTGCCAAGAAGACTCAGGAGATGTTGGAAAAAAATTTATTTCTTAGAGATGCCCGAACGAAAATCACTAGAATAGTTAAGAATTGTGTCGAATGTATTCTAGCCGAAAGAAAGGGAGGAAAACCCAAAGGAATGTTGACTTTAATCGACAAAGGAAATTTCCCCCTCGAGACGTATCATATCGACCATATTGGTCCAATGGAGGACACCAAGAAGAAATACAATCACATCTTTGTAGTCGTTGATGCTTTCTCAAAGTTTGTGTGGCTGTACCCCACTAAAAGTACAGGCACGGAAGAAGTGATTGAAAGACTTAAGAAGCAAGCAGCTATTTTTGGAAGTCCGAAGCGAATAATTTCAGATCGTGGTACAGCATTCACTTCGAACGCTTTCGAAGAGTACTGTAAAGAGCAAGAAATTACACATCTAGTTATAACGACGGGTGTTCCAAGAGGTAATGGCCAAGTAGAGCGGGTCAATCGAATACTGGTACCTATGTTGACAAAACTGTCTTTGGAAAACCCTGGATTGTGGTATAAGAATGTGGACAAAGTTCAACAGACGATCAACAACACACAACCACGAAGTACCAAGATTGCACCATTCAAAATTCTGACGGGAATCGAGATGCGGCTGAAGGAGATGCCTGATATCCAAGAGATGATCAATGAAGAGATCTACGAGGAACAAGATATTGAACGTAAAGAAATCAGAGCTGATGCCAAGTCTAACATAGCAGAACTTCAAGAAGAGAATTATCGTTACCATCTAAGGAAACGTAAAGAAGCATTGAAGTACAAGATGAACGACCTGGTTGCAGTAAGAAGGACTCAATTCGGACCTGGATTGAAGCTGAAACCAAAATATTTCGGACCGTATAAGATCGTGAAAGTATGCAAGCATGACCGATATGAGGTAGAGAAAATTGGGGATCACTCTGGGCCGGGGCATACCACTGCCACTGCTGATGGTATGAAACTTTGGGCAAAGTCATTCGGGGCGAATGCCTGATCAGAATGGCCGAATGTAGGAAAATGTAGGAACTGAGTTAAGTCTCTCGACAACACCGACAAGACGGACGTAACAAAACGACATGACAATAACGAACGAGACGAGACAAGAATTATTGCACAAGCAAAAGAGACACACAAGAATGAGATCAGTTGTTAAGTTCCAGTCAAAGTGAATAGTTCTTATTAACGTAGAGTCGTAGATGTATTAAAAGTGGAATATTTTAATCTTGTTAAATTACCATTAAGTGATGAAAAAATAAAAGAACCATCAAGTTCAAACAGTGTATTATCGTTATTATTAAACAATTTGTGGATTTCACCCCACACTAATGTTGTTCAACCTAAGCCATCATTTAATTTTTTCAATCAATCATTTTTTGTTTTCTGGGGGTCGATTTCCGATCTGTGAAGCTGAAAAAATTTATCACAGCTTCACCCAAAATTCAGCCTCTAATGTGAATTTTTTTCATATAATTAACTTGTTTTCATTTCCATATGAGTAGGTGAAAAATTTTGAAAAATGGCGGCAAAAATCAAGCGCGGAGCGAAAGCCTCCGAGGTTCAAAAAGGCTTAAGTTAAATAATCTCATATTTCTTTTTTAATAAAGTAACTGACAGATGTTGATAAAAGGGTAATTTCCATCACTACCCCGGAATCTGTTGAAGGAGTTTCTGATTTGGTTGCCGAAATCGGCTTCGAAGAAATCGTTGTTAGTTTCAAAAAACTTTTCCATTATGTTTTTCAAATAACCTTTTATTTTATTTTTAAGATGCACGTCGATCACATTGACGACGATGACATCAGTGTCAACGATTATTTATTTGAAGTATCAACTCAACACGAAGCGAACGCAACCACCCCATCCAATCCTATCCCACAGTTAGCCAACCCTTCACCACAGCCAACAAACCCCACACCATAGCGAATCTCTTCAACGAAACTATCCAAAATTATCTTTTGGGCTCACTGTAAGAGAAGCTTGTGGCTAAGGGTAAATGAATTGTCTTCTTAAGTATTATTTGTTATCTTTTTACGTCCACTGCGCGAACCATAATTTGAATTTGGCCATTACTCACGCCTGTATAATTCCACCAATACGAAATTGCATTGGGACCATCAAAGAGGTTGTCAATTTGTTCAGACTCTGAAACATAGCAGCTCTAATTTTAAAAGATCAAATACATGCGTCTTGTCCAAAAGCAAAACAAACACGACTTCGATGCGATCTAAGCTGCTGCGTTGAATTTGCAATTCACCTTCATGAAGAAGTTGCTGAAATGCGACAGAATTCCGAAGCAAGGTTTGGTAGCATATTTGCTACAGCCAAAGAAACTGCTGATGGTTTTTATTAATTTTGATTTCCTGACTCTGTCTCGTCCGCTAAGAGTTCCACAGGCAGTGTTGCTTTTGTGTATTGTGCTTGTTGCACTAAGAGGTAAAATAGACTAACAATGTAAAAAAGCATTGAATATTGATAGAGGCTTGAGGTAGTCAGAACCTCAGAACTTATAGATAAGCTAAGAAATATTTGTTTTCAATTCATGAATGTGATGTTGTCCCTTTTTTTTAATAAATCATTGGTACCGAGAACCAATATACTACATCTCCCAGAGTCTACACTATAAAAACAAATCTTGGATAATTCCTTTTGATAATGGTATAGCCATGTTTGTGAAGAAGTTTCCATCTTTTTGAGAGATTTTTCTTGAGTGTGCAAGTGCAAGTATAGACCTGGTGAAAATAAAGTGAATTTTAAAGAAAACAAAAGGAAAAACAGTATTGAAGAAGTGTATAATCGGAAAGTCGAACTGCTGCGTAATATACTTATCTACATTTTGAAGCCAAATACCTAGGAGTAGCATTCGTGGGTAGAATTTAGCTTTTAAAAAACATTTTGAGATGATCTCTAGAAAAATAGCTATAAAAATCGATTTCTTTCGAAGAATACAAAAAAAAACTTTGCATTTATATGGCCATTAAAATATATAATTCCATTATACAGCCACATTGAGTATTGCCCTACAGTCAAGCAACAAGCATGGAAAACACACAAAAAGAAGCCAAAAAGACGCAGAATAGTATTGCACAAAAGGAAAACTAAGTAAAGTGAGAACCAATTTTTGCCCAGTTTAAATCTTTTAAAGCAGTGTTTCATATGGAACTTATCCCCTTATACCACAAACAATACAAGTGAATCTCCAAAAGTGATATTAAAGTGTAATTCTTTTATCAAAGAAAGTTAAGTTTTTCTATTCTCAATTTATATTGACATTTTAATGCTTAAGAGTGGTAGATACATATATCTATCTCCCTCCGACACCTTTGCTACTTAAGTAACAAAAAAAGCAATTATAACAATAACAAACAAACCGTAGTGACTGTGTCTCACTTCCTTCTGGTAAGTGTGGATATTTTTGGTATACATATGTTTCTGCCAACCCGAAGCAATTTCATTGAAACTACACATATGTTTTATGGCCTCTTAAGCCTCGATTGTAGAAGGCTGGCTTACGACACGGCTTTAATAAACAATATTAAAGTCCCTGAAAGCTGAACCAGAAATGAATTGGCCGGCATCGATTGGTTGAAAGGTTTTCGAGCTCGACATCCTGATTTATCCCTGCGAATTCCCGAGAGTTGCAGTTTAGCTCGAGCAACCGGCACTATCTCCATTCTGCAAGTCAGCAAAAGCTAACCCTAAAGCCAAAATAAACAAATCCACGACCTTATTGCTATTTCATTATCTATCTCCATTCTGCAAGTCAGCATAAGCTACCCTAATTGTCTAAAGCCAAAACAGCTAAACACACAAGAGAAGACGACATATAGACATATAATAGAAATAAATCCACACACAAGGTGCTAGAGAACGATCGCATACCTACAATAAACAAATCCACGCACTTGTTGCTATTTCATTATCCCTATACTGCAAATGAGACTCGAGGCATTTTGCTGCTTTGTGCTACAACAAGTGGGTTGGTGATTGGTGGTTGCAATTGTAGTTTTTTCAGAGAACTTAACCAATCAGAATTGATATTAGAGTGATTTGCCTGATAGTGTAGTGATATTAAAATTGTTTGCCTGATAGTGATTTTAGTGTGGTTTTGCGGGTGTAAAATTTCATATAAATATAGAATTTTAATGACTTGTATCACAGTCAAGAAAACTAATTCAAAGTACCTATATCAGTCATATAAATAAGTATGGTCGGCACCACCTTCGAAAGTTTTATCGAAAAATTCGAGGAGCAATGCTGGGAGCATTTAGAGCTCCAAAAGGCATACAGAGTGGAGCTACAAAGATTAAAGCAGTGCCCGGAGCTAGTGGGCATTGTGATACTATATAACACAGCAAAGACGCTGTATTTTTTGGCAGAGGCTGAAGTACGTCAAACCACAACATCCTCTTGTGGTTCTAATAAAATAAACATTCTTTTTTAAAAACGTCTTTGATTGAATCTCAAAATTAAATATAGAATTTGAATGACTTGTATCACAGTCAAGAAAACTAATTCAAAGTACCTATATCAGTCATATAAATAAGTATGGTCGGCACCACCTTCGAAAGTTTTATCGAAAAATTCGAGGAGCAATGCTGGGAGCATTTAGAGCTCCAAAAGGCATACAGAGTGGAGCTACAAAGATTAAAGCAGTGCCCGGAGCTAGTGGGCATTGTGACACTATATAACCCAGCAAAGACGCTGTATTTTTTGGCAGAGGCTGAAGTACGTCAAACCACAACATCCTCTTGTGGTTCTAATAAAATAAACATTCTTTTTTAAAAACGTCTTTGATTGAATCTCAAATATAAATTAAATATAGAATTTGAATGACTTGTATCACAGTCAAGAAAACTAATTCAAAGTACCTATATCAGTCATATAAATAAGTATGGTCGGCACCACCTCCGAAAGTTTTATCGAAAAATTCGAGGAGCAATGCTGGGAGCATTTAGAGCTCCAAAAGACATACAGAGTGGAGCTACAAAGATTAAAGCAGTGCCCGGAGCTAGTGGGCATTGTGACACTATATAACACAGCAAAGACGCTGTATTTTTTGGCAGAGGCTGAAGTACGTCAAACCACAACATCCTCTTGTGGTTCTAATAAAATAAACATTCTTTTTTAAAAACGTCTTTGATTGAATCTCAAATATAAATTAAATATAGAATTTGAATGACTTGTATCACAGTCAAGAAAACTAATTCAAAGTACCTAAATCAGTCATATAAATAAGTATGGTCGGCACCACCTTCGAAAGTTTTATCGAAAAATTCGAGGAGCAATGCTGGGAGCATTTAGAGCTCCAAAAGGCATACAGAGTGGAGCTACAAAGATTAAAGCAGTGCCCGGAGCTAGTGGGCATTGTGACACTATATAACACAGCAAAGACGCTGTATTTTTTGGCAGAGGCTGAAGTACGTCAAACCACAACATCCTCTTGTGGTTCTAATAAAATAAACATTCTTTTTTAAAAACGTCTTTGATTGAATCTCAAATATAAATTAAATATAGAATTTGAATGACTTGTATCACAGTCAAGAAAACTAATTCAAAGTACCTAAATCAGTCATATAAATAAGTATGGTCGGCACCACCTTCGAAAGTTTTATCGAAAAATTCGAGCAGCAATGCTGGGAGCATTTAGAGCTCCAAAAGACATACAGAGTGGAGCTACAAAGATTAAAGCAGTGCCCGGAGCTAGTGGGCATTGTGACACTATATAACACAGCAAAGACGCTGTATTTTTTGGCAGAGGCTGAAGTACGTCAAACCACAACATCCTCTTGTGGTTCTAATAAAATAAACATTCTTTTTTAAAAACGTCTTTGATTGAATCTCAAAATTAAATATAGAATTTGAATGACTTGTATCACAGTCAAGAAAACTATTTCAAAGTACCTATATCAGTCATATAAATAAGTATGGTCGGCACCACCTCCGAAAGTTTTATCGAAAAATTCGAGGAGCAATGCTGGGAGCATTTAGAGCTCCAAAAGACATACAGAGTGGAGCTACAAAGATTAAAGCAGTGCCCGGAGCTAGTGGGCATTGTGACACTATATAACACAGCAAAGACGCTGTATTTTTTGGCAGAGGCTGAAGTTCGTCAAACCACAACATCCTCTTGTGGTTCTAATAAAATAAACATTCTTTTTTAAAAACGTCTTTGATTGAATCTCAAATATAAATTAAATATAGAATTTGAATGACTTGTATCACAGTCAAGAAAACTAATTCAAAGTACCTATATCAGTCATATAAATAAGTATGGTCGGCACCACCTCCGAAAGTTTTATCGAAAAATTCGAGGAGCAATGCTGGGAGCATTTAGAGCTCCAAAAGACATACAGAGTGGAGCTACAAAGATTAAAGCAGTGCCCGGAGCTAGTGGGCATTGTGACACTATGTAAAAATTGTTCGATTGTGGAATAGCCTTCCATTTGCACTTCAAAGGACTACCTCACCAACCATTTTTAAGAAGGAATTATTTAATTATTTGTTGACATTGAATCAAAATGTAATTGATAATTTGTAATTAATTCTTCTTTAATTTTATAGATAATTTTTGCTATACCTTTATGATTTTTTTTTTTTGTTCTCTATTTCTTTTTTTTTTTTCTCATATATATATATAATTTTTTTTTTATTTCTTTTTGTTATTATTATTATTATTTAATCGTATTTTTTTATAAAAATTCTTGGTTTTTTAATTTAGATGCTATAAAAGATTGAATCTTGCTGTGTCGTTGTAATATTTAATATGATACAACCATAAAACGACACCAGGGACCAGAACAGTCACCTTGGCGAAGCCAAAAACTCTTGAGGGCCCGATTCCTGATTTGTATTTAACAATATTCTTGCTTGGACTTTATAGGTACAAGAAGTGCCATCAATCTTTGAAGACTAAACTGTCATCAAAAATATGCACAACCGGAGCTCCATATGGACCAACAGAAGCGACACCCTTTTCCCTTGATTCATGTAATGGAAACGGGATGTACTTGGAAGATAATGTGGACTTTGTCAAATTAGCATGTGCATTTGACATGTTTTTGGAACGCTTCCCTTCAAACAAATATACGAAGGCAAGGATTGGAACGGTTATATTCCGAAGTCTAGGGTGTTCTGTTCTAAACGAAATGGAGCACTTCAAGCAACTGATGGGCGTGACTGACATCGTAAACACTGCTCCTTGGATATTCGTGACCAGTTGTCAAGAAGAGATCGAGCAAATGTTTGCTACGGAATTCGATAAAGAAGAAATCATGGAACAGCATTCATATCTCCCGTACATGATTGGCTTCGGAATTTCAAACAAAAGTCCGTACTCCGCGGCGAGTAATCCTTGCCTCCACACAATGATACATATCTACGGAACATTGATGGGGTCAACACGCTCAAAGAATGCAGCCATGATTACCCCCGATTCGCTAGTAAGTCTTTCAATAAATGCCGCGATCATTTATATAACAAACAAGACCAGACCCACTATGAAAGTCCGATTCGGAGAAAAGGAAGTGATTTCAGCCTATTTGAAGCGTGAAAAGCAAAGGCTAGAACACGCAAAAACACAAGAGGGAGATGATGAACCAGACCTTTCAGAGCTTGAGCCTCATCTGATATTCGGGTATTATCAGGATAGAGGGTGGAGATTTGACTCAGCAGAGATGGAAGCATTGAGAGTTGCAGTTAAAACAATTGGTGAAGTCAGGGAAGACACCGTGGGGAAATGGACATCTGAAAATTTCCTCAAACTACTCACTCCTACTGAATAAAGGTAGTTAATTTCTCTATTACGTTCACTTTCCGGAGACTTTATGTTCATCATTAGGTGGTTCATCTTTTTATTTTTTTATTATTCTTTAGTTGATATTTACATGTTTCTTTTGTTTACCGTTTCAATTAAATTTCATTTACCATAGAAGTTGATATGTTATTTTATACACCTGACATTTTCATTCATAAGATATATCGAGATTCAATCGAAGAGTCTCTTATGTAACCCTATTCTCCCCCTATTATATATAAATATATATGTTAACCAAATTTTTTTTTACAAATACAAATACAAATACAAATACAAATACTATATAACACAGCAAAGACGCTGTATTTTTTGGCAGAGGCTGAAGTACGTCAAACCACAACATCCTCTTGTGGTTCTAATAAAATAAACATTCTTTTTTAAAAACGTCTTTGATTGAATCTCAAATATAAATTAAATATAGAATTTGAATGACTTGTATCACAGTCAAGAAAACTAATTCAAAGTACCTATATCAGTCATATAAATAAGTATGGTCGGCACCACCTTCGAAAGTTTTATCGAAAAATTCGAGCAGCAATGCTGGGAGCATTTAGAGCTCCAAAAGACATACAGAGTGGAGCTACAAAGATTAAAGCAGTGCCCGGAGCTAGTGGGCATTGTGACACTATATAACACAGCAAAGACGCTGTATTTTTTGGCAGAGGCTGAAGTACGTCAAACCACAACATCCTCTTGTGGTTCTAATAAAATAAACATTCTTTTTTAAAAACGTCTTTGATTGAATCTCAAATATAAATTAAATATAGAATTTGAATGACTTGTATCACAGTCAAGAAAACTAATTCAAAGTACCTATATCAGTCATATAAATAAGTATGGTCGGCACCACCTCCGAAAGTTTTATCGAAAAATTCGAGGAGCAATGCTGGGAGCATTTAGAGCTCCAAAAGACATACAGAGTGGAGCTACAAAGATTAAAGCAGTGCCCGGAGCTAGTGGGCATTGTGACACTATGTAAAAATTGTTCGATTGTGGAATAGCCTTCCATTTGCACTTCAAAGGACTACCTCACCAACCATTTTTAAGAAGGAATTATTTAATTATTTGTTGACATTGAATCAAAATGTAATTGATAATTTGTAATTAATTCTTCTTTAATTTTATAGATAATTTTTGCTATACCTTTATGGTTTTTTTTTTTGTTCTCTATTTCTTTTTTTTTTTTCTCATATATATATATAATTTTTATTTTATTTCTTTTTGTTATTATTATTATTATTTAATCGTATTGTTATATAAAAATACTTGGTTTTTTAATTTAGATGCTATAAAAGATTGAATCTTGCTGTGTCGTTGTAATATTTAATATGATACAACCATAAAACGACACCAGGGACCAGAACAGTCACCTTGGCGAAGCCAAAAACTCTTGAGGGCCCGATTCCTGATTTGTATTTAACAATATTCTTGCTTGGACTTTATAGGTACAAGAAGTGCCATCAATCTTTGAAGACTAAACTGTCATCAAAAATATGCACAACCGGAGCTCCATATGGACCAACAGAAGCGACACCCTTTTCCCTTGATTCATGTAATGGAAACGGGATGTACTTGGAAGATAATGTGGACTTTGTCAAATTAGCATGTGCATTTGACATGTTTTTGGAACGCTTCCCTTCAAACAAATATACGAAGGCAAGGATTGGAACGGTTATATTCCGAAGTCTAGGGTGTTCTGTTCTAAACGAAATGGAGCACTTCAAGCAACTGATGGGCGTGACTGACATCGTAAACACTGCTCCTTGGATATTCGTGACCAGTTGTCAAGAAGAGATCGAGCAAATGTTTGCTACGGAATTCGATAAAGAAGAAATCATGGAACAGCATTCATATCTCCCGTACATGATTGGCTTCGGAATTTCAAACAAAAGTCCGTACTCCGCGGCGAGTAATCCTTGCCTCCACACAATGATACATATCTACGGAACATTGATGGGGTCAACACGCTCAAAGAATGCAGCCATGATTACCCCCGATTCGCTAGTAAGTCTTTCAATAAATGCCGCGATCATTTATATAACAAACAAGACCAGACCCACTATGAAAGTCCGATTCGGAGAAAAGGAAGTGATTTCAGCCTATTTGAAGCGTGAAAAGCAAAGGCTAGAACACGCAAAAACACAAGAGGGAGATGATGAACCAGACCTTTCAGAGCTTGAGCCTCATCTGATATTCGGGTATTATCAGGATAGAGGGTGGAGATTTGACTCAGCAGAGATGGAAGCATTGAGAGTTGCAGTTAAAACAATTGGTGAAGTCAGGGAAGACACCGTGGGGAAATGGACATCTGAAAATTTCCTCAAACTACTCACTCCTACTGAATAAAGGTAGTTAATTTCTCTATTACGTTCACTTTCCGGAGACTTTATGTTCATCATTAGGTGGTTCATCTTTTTATTTTTTTATTATTCTTTAGTTGATATTTACATGTTTCTTTTGTTTACCGTTTCAATTAAATTTCATTTACCATAGAAGTTGATATGTTATTTTATACACCTGACATTTTCATTCATAAGATATATCGAGATTCAATCGAAGAGTCTCTTATGTAACCCTATTCTCCCCCTATTATATATAAATATATATGTTAACCAAATTTTTTTTTACAAATACAAATACAAATACAAATACAAATACTATATAACACAGCAAAGACGCTGTATTTTTTGGCAGAGGCTGAAGTACGTCAAACCACAACATCCTCTTGTGGTTCTAATAAAATAAACATTCTTTTTTAAAAACGTCTTTGATTGAATCTCAAATATAAATTAAATATAGAATTTGAATGACTTGTATCACAGTCAAGAAAACTAATTCAAAGTACCTATATCAGTCATATAAATAAGTATGGTCGGCACCACCTCCGAAAGTTTTATCGAAAAATTCGAGGAGCAATGCTGGGAGCATTTAGAGCTCCAAAAGACATACAGAGTGGAGCTACAAAGATTAAAGCAGTGCCCGGAGCTAGTGGGCATTGTGACACTATATAACACAGCAAAGACGCTGTATTTTTTGGCAGAGGCTGAAGTTCGTCAAACCACAACATCCTCTTGTGGTTCTAATAAAATAAACATTCTTTTTTAAAAACGTCTTTGATTGAATCCCAAATATAAATTAAATATAGAATTTGAATGACTTGTATCACAGTCAAGAAAACTAATTCAAAGTACCTATATCAGTCATATAAATAAGTATGGTCGGCACCACCTCCGAAAGTTTTATCGAAAAATTCGAGGAGCAATGCTGGGAGCATTTAGAGCTCCAAAAGACATACAGAGTGGAGCTACAAAGATTAAAGCAGTGCCCGGAGCTAGTGGGCATTGTGACACTATATAACCCAGCAAAGACGCTGTATTTTTTGGCAGAGGCTGAAGTACGTCAAACCACAACATCCTCTTGTGGTTCTAATAAAATAAACATTCTTTTTTAAAAACGTCTTTGATTGAATCTCAAATATAAATTAAATATAGAATTTGAATGACTTGTATCACAGTCAAGAAAACTAATTCAAAGTACCTATATCAGTCATATAAATAAGTATGGTCGGCACCACCTCCGAAAGTTTTATCGAAAAATTCGAGGAGCAATGCTGGGAGCATTTAGAGCTCCAAAAGACATACAGAGTGGAGCTACAAAGATTAAAGCAGTGCCCGGAGCTAGTGGGCATTGTGACACTATATAACACAGCAAAGACGCTGTATTTTTTGGCAGAGGCTGAAGTACGTCAAACCACAACATCCTCTTGTGGTTCTAATAAAATAAACATTCTTTTTTAAAAACGTCTTTGATTGAATCTCAAATATAAATTAAATATAGAATTTGAATGACTTGTATCACAGTCAAGAAAACTAATTCAAAGTACCTAAATCAGTCATATAAATAAGTATGGTCGGCACCACCTTCGAAAGTTTTATCGAAAAATTCGAGCAGCAATGCTGGGAGCATTTAGAGCTCCAAAAGACATACAGAGTGGAGCTACAAAGATTAAAGCAGTGCCCGGAGCTAGTGGGCATTGTGACACTATATAACACAGCAAAGACGCTGTATTTTTTGGCAGAGGCTGAAGTACGTCAAACCACAACATCCTCTTGTGGTTCTAATAAAATAAACATTCTTTTTTAAAAACGTCTTTGATTGAATCTCAAAATTAAATATAGAATTTGAATGACTTGTATCACAGTCAAGAAAACTAATTCAAAGTACCTATATCAGTCATATAAATAAGTATGGTCGGCACCACCTCCGAAAGTTTTATCGAAAAATTCGAGGAGCAATGCTGGGAGCATTTAGAGCTCCAAAAGACATACAGAGTGGAGCTACAAAGATTAAAGCAGTGCCCGGAGCTAGTGGGCATTGTGACACTATATAACACAGCAAAGACGCTGTATTTTTTGGCAGAGGCTGAAGTACGTCAAACCACAACATCCTCTTGTGGTTCTAATAAAATAAACATTCTTTTTTAAAAACGTCTTTGATTGAATCTCAAATATAAATTAAATATAGAATTTGAATGACTTGTATCACAGTCAAGAAAACTAATTCAAAGTACCTATATCAGTCATATAAATAAGTATGGTCGGCACCACCTCCGAAAGTTTTATCGAAAAATTCGAGGAGCAATGCTGGGAGCATTTAGAGCTCCAAAAGACATACAGAGTGGAGCTACAAAGATTAAAGCAGTGCCCGGAGCTAGTGGGCATTGTGACACTATATAACACAGCAAAGACGCTGTATTTTTTGGCAGAGGCTGAAGTACGTCAAACCACAACATCCTCTTGTGGTTCTAATAAAATAAACATTCTTTTTTAAAAACGTCTTTGATTGAATCTCAAATATAAATTAAATATAGAATTTGAATGACTTGTATCACAGTCAAGAAAACTAATTCAAAGTACCTAAATCAGTCATATAAATAAGTATGGTCGGCACCACCTTCGAAAGTTTTATCGAAAAATTCGAGGAGCAATGCTGGGAGCATTTAGAGCTCCAAAAGGCATACAGAGTGGAGCTACAAAGATTAAAGCAGTGCCCGGAGCTAGTGGGCATTGTGACACTATATAACACAGCAAAGACGCTGTATTTTTTGGCAGAGGCTGAAGTACGTCAAACCACAACATCCTCTTGTGGTTCTAATAAAATAAACATTCTTTTTTAAAAACGTCTTTGATTGAATCTCAAATATAAATTAAATATAGAATTTGAATGACTTGTATCACAGTCAAGAAAACTAATTCAAAGTACCTAAATCAGTCATATAAATAAGTATGGTCGGCACCACCTTCGAAAGTTTTATCGAAAAATTCGAGCAGCAATGCTGGGAGCATTTAGAGCTCCAAAAGACATACAGAGTGGAGCTACAAAGATTAAAGCAGTGCCCGGAGCTAGTGGGCATTGTGACACTATATAACACAGCAAAGACGCTGTATTTTTTGGCAGAGGCTGAAGTTCGTCAAACCACAACATCCTCTTGTGGTTCTAATAAAATAAACATTCTTTTTTAAAAACGTCTTTGATTGAATCTCAAATATAAATTAAATATAGAATTTGAATGACTTGTATCACAGTCAAGAAAACTAATTCAAAGTACCTATATCAGTCATATAAATAAGTATGGTCGGCACCACCTCCGAAAGTTTTATCGAAAAATTCGAGGAGCAATGCTGGGAGCATTTAGAGCTCCAAAAGACATACAGAGTGGAGCTACAAAGATTAAAGCAGTGCCCGGAGCTAGTGGGCATTGTGACACTATGTAAAAATTGTTCGATTGTGGAATAGCCTTCCATTTGCACTTCAAAGGACTACCTCACCAACCATTTTTAAGAAGGAATTATTTAATTATTTGTTGACATTGAATCAAAATGTAATTGATAATTTGTAATTAATTCTTCTTTAATTTTATAGATAATTTTTGCTATACCTTTATGATTTTTTTTTTTTGTTCTCTATTTCTTTTTTTTTTTTCTCATATATATATATAATTTTTATTTTATTTCTTTTTGTTATTATTATTATTATTTAATCGTATTGTTATATAAAAATACTTGGTTTTTTAATTTAGATGCTATAAAAGATTGAATCTTGCTGTGTCGTTGTAATATTTAATATGATACAACCATAAAACGACACCAGGGACCAGAACAGTCACCTTGGCGAAGCCAAAAACTCTTGAGGGCCCGATTCCTGATTTGTATTTAACAATATTCTTGCTTGGACTTTATAGGTACAAGAAGTGCCATCAATCTTTGAAGACTAAACTGTCATCAAAAATATGCACAACCGGAGCTCCATATGGACCAACAGAAGCGACACCCTTTTCCCTTGATTCATGTAATGGAAACGGGATGTACTTGGAAGATAATGTGGACTTTGTCAAATTAGCATGTGCATTTGACATGTTTTTGGAACGCTTCCCTTCAAACAAATATACGAAGGCAAGGATTGGAACGGTTATATTCCGAAGTCTAGGGTGTTCTGTTCTAAACGAAATGGAGCACTTCAAGCAACTGATGGGCGTGACTGACATCGTAAACACTGCTCCTTGGATATTCGTGACCAGTTGTCAAGAAGAGATCGAGCAAATGTTTGCTACGGAATTCGATAAAGAAGAAATCATGGAACAGCATTCATATCTCCCGTACATGATTGGCTTCGGAATTTCAAACAAAAGTCCGTACTCCGCGGCGAGTAATCCTTGCCTCCACACAATGATACATATCTACGGAACATTGATGGGGTCAACACGCTCAAAGAATGCAGCCATGATTACCCCCGATTCGCTAGTAAGTCTTTCAATAAATGCCGCGATCATTTATATAACAAACAAGACCAGACCCACTATGAAAGTCCGATTCGGAGAAAAGGAAGTGATTTCAGCCTATTTGAAGCGTGAAAAGCAAAGGCTAGAACACGCAAAAACACAAGAGGGAGATGATGAACCAGACCTTTCAGAGCTTGAGCCTCATCTGATATTCGGGTATTATCAGGATAGAGGGTGGAGATTTGACTCAGCAGAGATGGAAGCATTGAGAGTTGCAGTTAAAACAATTGGTGAAGTCAGGGAAGACACCGTGGGGAAATGGACATCTGAAAATTTCCTCAAACTACTCACTCCTACTGAATAAAGGTAGTTAATTTCTCTATTACGTTCACTTTCCGGAGACTTTATGTTCATCATTAGGTGGTTCATCTTTTTATTTTTTTATTATTCTTTAGTTGATATTTACATGTTTCTTTTGTTTACCGTTTCAATTAAATTTCATTTACCATAGAAGTTGATATGTTATTTTATACACCTGACATTTTCATTCATAAGATATATCGATATTCAATCGAAGAGTCTCTTATGTAACCCTATTCTCCCCCTATTATATATAAATATATATGTTAACCAAATTTTTTTTTACAAATACAAATACAAATACAAATACAAATACTATATAACACAGCAAAGACGCTGTATTTTTTGGCAGAGGCTGAAGTACGTCAAACCACAACATCCTCTTGTGGTTCTAATAAAATAAACATTCTTTTTTAAAAACGTCTTTGATTGAATCTCAAAATTAAATATAGAATTTGAATGACTTGTATCACAGTCAAGAAAACTAATTCAAAGTACCTATATCAGTCATATAAATAAGTATGGTCGGCACCACCTCCGAAAGTTTTATCGAAAAATTCGAGGAGCAATGCTGGGAGCATTTAGAGCTCCAAAAGACATACAGAGTGGAGCTACAAAGATTAAAGCAGTGCCCGGAGCTAGTGGGCATTGTGACACTATATAACACAGCAAAGACGCTGTATTTTTTGGCAGAGGCTGAAGTTCGTCAAACCACAACATCCTCTTGTGGTTCTAATAAAATAAACATTCTTTTTTAAAAACGTCTTTGATTGAATCTCAAAATTAAATATAGAATTTGAATGACTTGTATCACAGTCAAGAAAACTAATTCAAAGTACCTATATCAGTCATATAAATAAGTATGGTCGGCACCACCTCCGAAAGTTTTATCGAAAAATTCGAGGAGCAATGCTGGGAGCATTTAGAGCTCCAAAAGACATACAGAGTGGAGCTACAAAGATTAAAGCAGTGCCCGGAGCTAGTGGGCATTGTGACACTATATAACACAGCAAAGACGCTGTATTTTTTGGCAGAGGCTGAAGTACGTCAAACCACAACATCCTCTTGTGGTTCTAATAAAATAAACATTCTTTTTTAAAAACGTCTTTGATTGAATCTCAAAATTAAATATAGAATTTGAATGACTTGTATCACAGTCAAGAAAACTAATTCAAAGTACCTATATCAGTCATATAAATAAGTATGGTCGGCACCACCTCCGAAAGTTTTATCGAAAAATTCGAGGAGCAATGCTGGGAGCATTTAGAGCTCCAAAAGACATACAGAGTGGAGCTACAAAGATTAAAGCAGTGCCCGGAGCTAGTGGGCATTGTGACACTATATAACACAGCAAAGACGCTGTATTTTTTGGCAGAGGCTGAAGTACGTCAAACCACAACATCCTCTTGTGGTTCTAATAAAATAAACATTCTTTTTTAAAAACGTCTTTGATTGAATCTCAAAATTAAATATAGAATTTGAATGACTTGTATCACAGTCAAGAAAACTAATTCAAAGTACCTATATCAGTCATATAAATAAGTATGGTCGGCACCACCTTCGAAAGTTTTATCGAAAAATTCGAGCAGCAATGCTGGGAGCATTTAGAGCTCCAAAAGACATACAGAGTGGAGCTACAAAGATTAAAGCAGTGCCCGGAGCTAGTGGGCATTGTGACACTATATAACACAGCAAAGACGCTGTATTTTTTGGCAGAGGCTGAAGTTCGTCAAACCACAACATCCTCTTGTGGTTCTAATAAAATAAACATTCTTTTTTAAAAACGTCTTTGATTGAATCTCAAAATTAAATATAGAATTTGAATGACTTGTATCACAGTCAAGAAAACTAATTCAAAGTACCTATATCAGTCATATAAATAAGTATGGTCGGCACCACCTCCGAAAGTTTTATCGAAAAATTCGAGGAGCAATGCTGGGAGCATTTAGAGCTCCAAAAGACATACAGAGTGGAGCTACAAAGATTAAAGCAGTGCCCGGAGCTAGTGGGCATTGTGACACTATATAACACAGCAAAGACGCTGTATTTTTTGGCAGAGGCTGAAGTTCGTCAAACCACAACATCCTCTTGTGGTTCTAATAAAATAAACATTCTTTTTTAAAAACGTCTTTGATTGAATCTCAAAATTAAATATAGAATTTGAATGACTTGTATCACAGTCAAGAAAACTAATTCAAAGTACCTATATCAGTCATATAAATAAGTATGGTCGGCACCACCTCCGAAAGTTTTATCGAAAAATTCGAGGAGCAATGCTGGGAGCATTTAGAGCTCCAAAAGACATACAGAGTGGAGCTACAAAGATTAAAGCAGTGCCCGGAGCTAGTGGGCATTGTGACACTATATAACACAGCAAAGACGCTGTATTTTTTGGCAGAGGCTGAAGTACGTCAAACCACAACATCCTCTTGTGGTTCTAATAAAATAAACATTCTTTTTTAAAAACGTCTTTGATTGAATCTCAAATATAAATTAAATATAGAATTTGAATGACTTGTATCACAGTCAAGAAAACTAATTCAAAGTACCTAAATCAGTCATATAAATAAGTATGGTCGGCACCACCTTCGAAAGTTTTATCGAAAAATTCGAGCAGCAATGCTGGGAGCATTTAGAGCTCCAAAAGACATACAGAGTGGAGCTACAAAGATTAAAGCAGTGCCCGGAGCTAGTGGGCATTGTGACACTATATAACACAGCAAAGACGCTGTATTTTTTGGCAGAGGCTGAAGTTCGTCAAACCACAACATCCTCTTGTGGTTCTAATAAAATAAACATTCTTTTTTAAAAACGTCTTTGATTGAATCTCAAATATAAATTAAATATAGAATTTGAATGACTTGTATCACAGTCAAGAAAACTAATTCAAAGTACCTATATCAGTCATATAAATAAGTATGGTCGGCACCACCTCCGAAAGTTTTATCGAAAAATTCGAGGAGCAATGCTGGGAGCATTTAGAGCTCCAAAAGACATACAGAGTGGAGCTACAAAGATTAAAGCAGTGCCCGGAGCTAGTGGGCATTGTGACACTATGTAAAAATTGTTCGATTGTGGAATAGCCTTCCATTTGCACTTCAAAGGACTACCTCACCAACCATTTTTAAGAAGGAATTATTTAATTATTTGTTGACATTGAATCAAAATGTAATTGATAATTTGTAATTAATTCTTCTTTAATTTTATAGATAATTTTTGCTATACCTTTATGATTTTTTTTTTTTGTTCTCTATTTCTTTTTTTTTTTTCTCATATATATATATAATTTTTATTTTATTTCTTTTTGTTATTATTATTATTATTTAATCGTATTGTTATATAAAAATACTTGGTTTTTTAATTTAGATGCTATAAAAGATTGAATCTTGCTGTGTCGTTGTAATATTTAATATGATACAACCATAAAACGACACCAGGGACCAGAACAGTCACCTTGGCGAAGCCAAAAACTCTTGAGGGCCCGATTCCTGATTTGTATTTAACAATATTCTTGCTTGGACTTTATAGGTACAAGAAGTGCCATCAATCTTTGAAGACTAAACTGTCATCAAAAATATGCACAACCGGAGCTCCATATGGACCAACAGAAGCGACACCCTTTTCCCTTGATTCATGTAATGGAAACGGGATGTACTTGGAAGATAATGTGGACTTTGTCAAATTAGCATGTGCATTTGACATGTTTTTGGAACGCTTCCCTTCAAACAAATATACGAAGGCAAGGATTGGAACGGTTATATTCCGAAGTCTAGGGTGTTCTGTTCTAAACGAAATGGAGCACTTCAAGCAACTGATGGGCGTGACTGACATCGTAAACACTGCTCCTTGGATATTCGTGACCAGTTGTCAAGAAGAGATCGAGCAAATGTTTGCTACGGAATTCGATAAAGAAGAAATCATGGAACAGCATTCATATCTCCCGTACATGATTGGCTTCGGAATTTCAAACAAAAGTCCGTACTCCGCGGCGAGTAATCCTTGCCTCCACACAATGATACATATCTACGGAACATTGATGGGGTCAACACGCTCAAAGAATGCAGCCATGATTACCCCCGATTCGCTAGTAAGTCTTTCAATAAATGCCGCGATCATTTATATAACAAACAAGACCAGACCCACTATGAAAGTCCGATTCGGAGAAAAGGAAGTGATTTCAGCCTATTTGAAGCGTGAAAAGCAAAGGCTAGAACACGCAAAAACACAAGAGGGAGATGATGAACCAGACCTTTCAGAGCTTGAGCCTCATCTGATATTCGGGTATTATCAGGATAGAGGGTGGAGATTTGACTCAGCAGAGATGGAAGCATTGAGAGTTGCAGTTAAAACAATTGGTGAAGTCAGGGAAGACACCGTGGGGAAATGGACATCTGAAAATTTCCTCAAACTACTCACTCCTACTGAATAAAGGTAGTTAATTTCTCTATTACGTTCACTTTCCGGAGACTTTATGTTCATCATTAGGTGGTTCATCTTTTTATTTTTTTATTATTCTTTAGTTGATATTTACATGTTTCTTTTGTTTACCGTTTCAATTAAATTTCATTTACCATAGAAGTTGATATGTTATTTTATACACCTGACATTTTCATTCATAAGATATATCGATATTCAATCGAAGAGTCTCTTATGTAACCCTATTCTCCCCCTATTATATATAAATATATATGTTAACCAAATTTTTTTTTACAAATACAAATACAAATACAAATACAAATACTATATAACACAGCAAAGACGCTGTATTTTTTGGCAGAGGCTGAAGTACGTCAAACCACAACATCCTCTTGTGGTTCTAATAAAATAAACATTCTTTTTTAAAAACGTCTTTGATTGAATCTCAAAATTAAATATAGAATTTGAATGACTTGTATCACAGTCAAGAAAACTAATTCAAAGTACCTATATCAGTCATATAAATAAGTATGGTCGGCACCACCTCCGAAAGTTTTATCGAAAAATTCGAGGAGCAATGCTGGGAGCATTTAGAGCTCCAAAAGACATACAGAGTGGAGCTACAAAGATTAAAGCAGTGCCCGGAGCTAGTGGGCATTGTGACACTATATAACACAGCAAAGACGCTGTATTTTTTGGCAGAGGCTGAAGTTCGTCAAACCACAACATCCTCTTGTGGTTCTAATAAAATAAACATTCTTTTTTAAAAACGTCTTTGATTGAATCTCAAAATTAAATATAGAATTTGAATGACTTGTATCACAGTCAAGAAAACTAATTCAAAGTACCTATATCAGTCATATAAATAAGTATGGTCGGCACCACCTCCGAAAGTTTTATCGAAAAATTCGAGGAGCAATGCTGGGAGCATTTAGAGCTCCAAAAGACATACAGAGTGGAGCTACAAAGATTAAAGCAGTGCCCGGAGCTAGTGGGCATTGTGACACTATATAACACAGCAAAGACGCTGTATTTTTTGGCAGAGGCTGAAGTACGTCAAACCACAACATCCTCTTGTGGTTCTAATAAAATAAACATTCTTTTTTAAAAACGTCTTTGATTGAATCTCAAAATTAAATATAGAATTTGAATGACTTGTATCACAGTCAAGAAAACTAATTCAAAGTACCTATATCAGTCATATAAATAAGTATGGTCGGCACCACCTCCGAAAGTTTTATCGAAAAATTCGAGGAGCAATGCTGGGAGCATTTAGAGCTCCAAAAGACATACAGAGTGGAGCTACAAAGATTAAAGCAGTGCCCGGAGCTAGTGGGCATTGTGACACTATATAACACAGCAAAGACGCTGTATTTTTTGGCAGAGGCTGAAGTACGTCAAACCACAACATCCTCTTGTGGTTCTAATAAAATAAACATTCTTTTTTAAAAACGTCTTTGATTGAATCTCAAAATTAAATATAGAATTTGAATGACTTGTATCACAGTCAAGAAAACTAATTCAAAGTACCTATATCAGTCATATAAATAAGTATGGTCGGCACCACCTTCGAAAGTTTTATCGAAAAATTCGAGCAGCAATGCTGGGAGCATTTAGAGCTCCAAAAGACATACAGAGTGGAGCTACAAAGATTAAAGCAGTGCCCGGAGCTAGTGGGCATTGTGACACTATATAACACAGCAAAGACGCTGTATTTTTTGGCAGAGGCTGAAGTTCGTCAAACCACAACATCCTCTTGTGGTTCTAATAAAATAAACATTCTTTTTTAAAAACGTCTTTGATTGAATCTCAAAATTAAATATAGAATTTGAATGACTTGTATCACAGTCAAGAAAACTAATTCAAAGTACCTATATCAGTCATATAAATAAGTATGGTCGGCACCACCTCCGAAAGTTTTATCGAAAAATTCGAGGAGCAATGCTGGGAGCATTTAGAGCTCCAAAAGACATACAGAGTGGAGCTACAAAGATTAAAGCAGTGCCCGGAGCTAGTGGGCATTGTGACACTATATAACACAGCAAAGACGCTGTATTTTTTGGCAGAGGCTGAAGTTCGTCAAACCACAACATCCTCTTGTGGTTCTAATAAAATAAACATTCTTTTTTAAAAACGTCTTTGATTGAATCTCAAAATTAAATATAGAATTTGAATGACTTGTATCACAGTCAAGAAAACTAATTCAAAGTACCTATATCAGTCATATAAATAAGTATGGTCGGCACCACCTCCGAAAGTTTTATCGAAAAATTCGAGGAGCAATGCTGGGAGCATTTAGAGCTCCAAAAGACATACAGAGTGGAGCTACAAAGATTAAAGCAGTGCCCGGAGCTAGTGGGCATTGTGACACTATATAACACAGCAAAGACGCTGTATTTTTTGGCAGAGGCTGAAGTACGTCAAACCACAACATCCTCTTGTGGTTCTAATAAAATAAACATTCTTTTTTAAAAACGTCTTTGATTGAATCTCAAAATTAAATATAGAATTTGAATGACTTGTATCACAGTCAAGAAAACTAATTCAAAGTACCTATATCAGTCATATAAATAAGTATGGTCGGCACCAGAGATCAAAATGAGTATGTTCAAATCAGTTCAAACACATCCAAAATTTCTCAACGCTCGCTCAGACTTGATCATTTTCCACCCCTATTCACAAGCAAATAACTCGCAAGCATATTTACTCACAAGAAAAAACTGCTTGTGAACAAACTAAATGAGTAAGGATACTCACAAGTCATTTTTTCTGTATTGCACTCACAAGCAAATGACTTGCAAGCAGATTGACTTGTTTGAACTTACTTGAATATATTCAAATACTCATGAGCACGCAAATTATTCACAAGCAGGCAGTGTGCTCACAAGCAGGTAGCCTGCTTACAAGCAGGCAGTGTGTTTATAAGCAGGCAGTGTATTCATCGGAAAGCAATGCGTTGAACATTTATACCTAACTATAATTCTATTGAAAAACAAAGAAAGGCATACAAATGGCTGGTTTTGGCTTATGAGAAGAGAAAGAACGGATTGGATGCATTGCGGGATGATAAAACATTTTAATTTCTGATTCCAAAATTTCCCTTTTTAATATTTTTGTATGTATTGGTAATATTTTCCAGGAATTAAAAAAGTGTTTGTAAATAATTTTTACAATACCTATAATAAATTTATATGACTTTATTGCGGAAATGGATTTTGCTTATCAGTTTTTTAAGTGATTGCTAATTCCTTCGTTTTATGGCATGCACATTTTTGGGTTTAAGCTTATGAAGGTAGGTACAAAAATTAAAGGTCATCAATGAATTAGAGTTATAAACATGTGGGTATTTACGTCGTTGACGAAATAAGTTTTAAAGATTTTTTTTCGGAATTATGCATAATAAAAGAGTTTATCTGAGAAAAAGTGACCTGAATGTATCATAAAAAACCGCAAATGCGGTTTTGATCATTATTTTAGAAGTGTAAATTTTTTTTGGTACCTGATTTGGAATATAGAAAGTATATAAAGATTACGTTAAAAATTAAAATCACTTTAGTGGAATATTGTTAGCAGCAGTGTTTGTGTAGAAAATTTAAAATGAACGAAGAAAGTGTAAATTTTAACCTTCTTGAAGGTATTTTCTCAATAAGCAGTAAGAAAAATAGCAGAAGTAAGGTTTGGGAAACGTTTGGAGAAACAAAAACTCAGAACGGTGAAATTCTTCCCAACTATTCCTTATTTATCATGATTTTGTTTCGCTTTTTTTTAACTTCTAATTCAGTTTTCTATTCGCTTAAAATTTTTTGTTTTTATATACTTACAAACCTGTACTATCTACTTCAATGAATACAATAAATTGTTTCCATATCTACTGTATAATAACCTTTTTCTTCATATAAAAGAAAAGAATAAAAAACCAAGCTATTAAACAAACGTACTTCTTACATATACCTAGATTTTTATGGTACTCAAAACGAACACGCCATCAAACTACCCTATTTGGTATGATCACATTGCTTGTTTATAAACACACGGCTTATTCACAAGCACACTGCATACTCATGAACTTATTGCTTGTTTACGAATAAATTGCTTGTGATCACTTTTACTCACAAGCACTTTACTCACAAGCAGCTTAACTCAATGTTATTCAAACTCATTTTGACTTGCAAGCAAGTCTACTTGTTTGGTTCGTTTGAAAATAGGGGTTGTTCAGAGTTGCTTGGTTCACAAATAAGATCGTTCAAATTGACTTGCTTGTGGGCTGACTCAGCTTGTTCAAACTCGTTTTTTTCAAGTAAATACTCATTGTTCACAAGCAGACTTAGTTCATTTTAATCTCTGGTCGGCACCACCTTCGAAAGTTTTATCGAAAAATTCGAGCAGCAATGCTGGGAGCATTTAGAGCTCCAAAAGACATACAGAGTGGAGCTACAAAGATTAAAGCAGTGCCCGGAGCTAGTGGGCATTGTGACACTATATAACACAGCAAAGACGCTGTATTTTTTGGCAGAGGCTGAAGTACGTCAAACCACAACATCCTCTTGTGGTTCTAATAAAATAAACATTCTTTTTTAAAAACGTCTTTGATTGAATCTCAAAATTAAATATAGAATTTGAATGACTTGTATCACAGTCAAGAAAACTAATTCAAAGTACCTATATCAGTCATATAAATAAGTATGGTCGGCACCACCTTCGAAAGTTTTATCGAAAAATTCGAGCAGCAATGCTGGGAGCATTTAGAGCTCCAAAAGACATACAGAGTGGAGCTACAAAGATTAAAGCAGTGCCCGGAGCTAGTGGGCATTGTGACACTATATAACACAGCAAAGACGCTGTATTTTTTGGCAGAGGCTGAAGTACGTCAAACCACAACATCCTCTTGTGGTTCTAATAAAATAAACATTCTTTTTTAAAAACGTCTTTGATTGAATCTCAAAATTAAATATAGAATTTGAATGACTTGTATCACAGTCAAGAAAACTAATTCAAAGTACCTATATCAGTCATATAAATAAGTATGGTCGGCACCACCTCCGAAAGTTTTATCGAAAAATTCGAGGAGCAATGCTGGGAGCATTTAGAGCTCCAAAAGACATACAGAGTGGAGCTACAAAGATTAAAGCAGTGCCCGGAGCTAGTGGGCATTGTGACACTATATAACACAGCAAAGACGCTGTATTTTTTGGCAGAGGCTGAAGTACGTCAAACCACAACATCCTCTTGTGGTTCTAATAAAATAAACATTCTTTTTTAAAAACGTCTTTGATTGAATCTCAAAATTAAATATAGAATTTGAATGACTTGTATCACAGTCAAGAAAACTAATTCAAAGTACCTATATCAGTCATATAAATAAGTATGGTCGGCACCACCTCCGAAAGTTTTATCGAAAAATTCGAGGAGCAATGCTGGGAGCATTTAGAGCTCCAAAAGACATACAGAGTGGAGCTATAAAGATTAAAGCAGTGCCCGGAGCTAGTGGGCATTGTGACACTATATAACACAGCAAAGACGCTGTATTTTTTGGCAGAGGCTGAAGTTCGTCAAACCACAACATCCTCTTGTGGTTCTAATAAAATAAACATTCTTTTTTAAAAACGTCTTTGATTGAATCTCAAAATTAAATATAGAATTTGAATGACTTGTATCACAGTCAAGAAAACTAATTCAAAGTACCTATATCAGTCATATAAATAAGTATGGTCGGCACCACCTCCGAAAGTTTTATCGAAAAATTCGAGGAGCAATGCTGGGAGCATTTAGAGCTCCAAAAGACATACAGAGTGGAGCTACAAAGATTAAAGCAGTGCCCGGAGCTAGTGGGCATTGTGACACTATATAACACAGCAAAGACGCTGTATTTTTTGGCAGAGGCTGAAGTACGTCAAACCACAACATCCTCTTGTGGTTCTAATAAAATAAACATTCTTTTTTAAAAACGTCTTTGATTGAATCTCAAATATAAATTAAATATAGAATTTGAATGACTTGTATCACAGTCAAGAAAACTAATTCAAAGTACCTATATCAGTCATATAAATAAGTATGGTCGGCACACCTCCGAAAGTTTTATCGAAAAATTCGAGGAGCAATGCTGGGAGCATTTAGAGCTCCAAAAGACATACAGAGTGGAGCTACAAAGATTAAAGCAGTGCTCGGAGCTAGTGGGCATTGTGACACTATATAACACAGCAAAGACGCTGTATTTTTTGGCAGAGGCTGAAGTACGTCAAACCACAACATCCTCTTGTGGTTCTAATAAAATAAACATTCTTTTTTAAAAACGTCTTTGATTGAATCTCAAATATAAATTAAATATAGAATTTGAATGACTTGTATCACAGTCAAGAAAACTAATTCAAAGTACCTATATCAGTCATATAAATAAGTATGGTCGGCACCACCTCCGAAAGTTTTATCGAAAAATTCGAGGAGCAATGCTGGGAGCATTTAGAGCTCCAAAAGACATACAGAGTGGAGCTACAAAGATTAAAGCAGTGCCCGGAGCTAGTGGGCATTGTGACACTATGTAAAAATTGTTCGATTGTGGAATAGCCTTCCATTTGCACTTCAAAGGACTACCTCACCAACCATTTTTAAGAAGGAATTATTTAATTATTTGTTGACATTGAATCAAAATGTAATTGATAATTTGTAATTAATTCTTCTTTAATTTTATTGATAATTTTTGCTATACCTTTATGATTTTTTTTTTTGTTCTCTATTTCTTTTTTTTTTTTCTCATATATATATATAATTTTTATTTTATTTCTTTTTGTTATTATTATTATTATTTAATCGTATTGTTATATAAAAATACTTGGTTTTTTAATTTAGATGCTATAAAAGATTGAATCTTGCTGTGTCGTTGTAATATTTAATATGATACAACCATAAAACGACACCAGGGACCAGAACAGTCACCTTGGCGAAGCCAAAAACTCTTGAGGGCCCGATTCCTGATTTGTATTTAACAATATTCTTGCTTGGACTTTATAGGTACAAGAAGTGCCATCAATCTTTGAAGACTAAACTGTCATCAAAAATATGCACAACCGGAGCTCCATATGGACCAACAGAAGCGACACCCTTTTCCCTTGATTCATGTAATGGAAACGGGATGTACTTGGAAGATAATGTGGACTTTGTCAAATTAGCATGTGCATTTGACATGTTTTTGGAACGCTTCCCTTCAAACAAATATACGAAGGCAAGGATTGGAACGGTTATATTCCGAAGTCTAGGGTGTTCTGTTCTAAACGAAATGGAGCACTTCAAGCAACTGATGGGCGTGACTGACATCGTAAACACTGCTCCTTGGATATTCGTGACCAGTTGTCAAGAAGAGATCGAGCAAATGTTTGCTACGGAATTCGATAAAGAAGAAATCATGGAACAGCATTCATATCTCCCGTACATGATTGGCTTCGGAATTTCAAACAAAAGTCCGTACTCCGCGGCGAGTAATCCTTGCCTCCACACAATGATACATATCTACGGAACATTGATGGGGTCAACACGCTCAAAGAATGCAGCCATGATTACCCCCGATTCGCTAGTAAGTCTTTCAATAAATGCCGCGATCATTTATATAACAAACAAGACCAGACCCACTATGAAAGTCCGATTCGGAGAAAAGGAAGTGATTTCAGCCTATTTGAAGCGTGAAAAGCAAAGGCTAGAACACGCAAAAACACAAGAGGGAGATGATGAACCAGACCTTTCAGAGCTTGAGCCTCATCTGATATTCGGGTATTATCAGGATAGAGGGTGGAGATTTGACTCAGCAGAGATGGAAGCATTGAGAGTTGCAGTTAAAACAATTGGTGAAGTCAGGGAAGACACCGTGGGGAAATGGACATCTGAAAATTTCCTCAAACTACTCACTCCTACTGAATAAAGGTAGTTAATTTCTCTATTACGTTCACTTTCCGGAGACTTTATGTTCATCATTAGGTGGTTCATCTTTTTATTTTTTTATTATTCTTTAGTTGATATTTACATGTTTCTTTTGTTTACCGTTTCAATTAAATTTCATTTACCATAGAAGTTGATATGTTATTTTATACACCTGACATTTTCATTCATAAGATATATCGAGATTCAATCGAAGAGTCTCTTATGTAACCCTATTCTCCCCCTATTATATATAAATATATATGTTAACCAAATTTTTTTTTACAAATACAAATACAAATACAAATACAAATACTATATAACACAGCAAAGACGCTGTATTTTTTGGCAGAGGCTGAAGTACGTCAAACCACAACATCCTCTTGTGGTTCTAATAAAATAAACATTCTTTTTTAAAAACGTCTTTGATTGAATCTCAAATATAAATTAAATATAGAATTTGAATGACTTGTATCACAGTCAAGAAAACTAATTCAAAGTACCTATATCAGTCATATAAATAAGTATGGTCGGCACCACCTTCGAAAGTTTTATCGAAAAATTCGAGCAGCAATGCTGGGAGCATTTAGAGCTCCAAAAGACATACAGAGTGGAGCTACAAAGATTAAAGCAGTGCCCGGAGCTAGTGGGCATTGTGACACTATATAACACAGCAAAGACGCTGTATTTTTTGGCAGAGGCTGAAGTTCGTCAAACCACAACATCCTCTTGTGGTTCTAATAAAATAAACATTCTTTTTTAAAAACGTCTTTGATTGAATCTCAAAATTAAATATAGAATTTGAATGACTTGTATCACAGTCAAGAAAACTAATTCAAAGTACCTATATCAGTCATATAAATAAGTATGGTCGGCACCACCTCCGAAAGTTTTATCGAAAAATTCGAGGAGCAATGCTGGGAGCATTTAGAGCTCCAAAAGACATACAGAGTGGAGCTACAAAGATTAAAGCAGTGCCCGGAGCTAGTGGGCATTGTGACACTATATAACACAGCAAAGACGCTGTATTTTTTGGCAGAGGCTGAAGTTCGTCAAACCACAACATCCTCTTGTGGTTCTAATAAAATAAACATTCTTTTTTAAAAACGTCTTTGATTGAATCCCAAATATAAATTAAATATAGAATTTGAATGACTTGTATCACAGTCAAGAAAACTAATTCAAAGTACCTATATCAGTCATATAAATAAGTATGGTCGGCACCACCTCCGAAAGTTTTATCGAAAAATTCGAGGAGCAATGCTGGGAGCATTTAGAGCTCCAAAAGACATACAGAGTGGAGCTACAAAGATTAAAGCAGTGCCCGGAGCTAGTGGGCATTGTGACACTATATAACACAGCAAAGACGCTGTATTTTTTGGCAGAGGCTGAAGTACGTCAAACCACAACATCCTCTTGTGGTTCTAATAAAATAAACATTCTTTTTTAAAAACGTCTTTGATTGAATCTCAAATATAAATTAAATATAGAATTTGAATGACTTGTATCACAGTCAAGAAAACTAATTCAAAGTACCTATATCAGTCATATAAATAAGTATGGTCGGCACCACCTTCGAAAGTTTTATCGAAAAATTCGAGCAGCAATGCTGGGAGCATTTAGAGCTCCAAAAGGCATACAGAGTGGAGCTACAAAGATTAAAGCAGTGCCCGGAGCTAGTGGGCATTGTGACACTATATAACACAGCAAAGACGCTGTATTTTTTGGCAGAGGCTGAAGTACGTCAAACCACAACATCCTCTTGTGGTTCTAATAAAATAAACATTCTTTTTTAAAAACGTCTTTGATTGAAAATTAAATATAGAATTTGAATGACTTGTATCACAGTCAAGAAAACTAATTCAAAGTACCTATATCAGTCATATAAATAAGTATGGTCGGCACCACCTCCGAAAGTTTTATCGAAAAATTCGAGGAGCAATGCTGGGAGCATTTAGAGCTCCAAAAGACATACAGAGTGGAGCTACAAAGATTAAAGCAGTGCCCGGAGCTAGTGGGCATTGTGACACTATATAACACAGCAAAGACGCTGTATTTTTTGGCAGAGGCTGAAGTTCGTCAAACCACAACATCCTCTTGTGGTTCTAATAAAATAAACATTCTTTTTTAAAAACGTCTTTGATTGAATCTCAAAATTAAATATAGAATTTGAATGACTTGTATCACAGTCAAGAAAACTAATTCAAAGTACCTATATCAGTCATATAAATAAGTATGGTCGGCACCACCTCCGAAAGTTTTATCGAAAAATTCGAGGAGCAATGCTGGGAGCATTTAGAGCTCCAAAAGACATACAGAGTGGAGCTACAAAGATTAAAGCAGTGCCCGGAGCTAGTGGGCATTGTGACACTATATAACACAGCAAAGACGCTGTATTTTTTGGCAGAGGCTGAAGTTCGTCAAACCACAACATCCTCTTGTGGTTCTAATAAAATAAACATTCTTTTTTAAAAACGTCTTTGATTGAATCCCAAATATAAATTAAATATAGAATTTGAATGACTTGTATCACAGTCAAGAAAACTAATTCAAAGTACCTATATCAGTCATATAAATAAGTATGGTCGGCACCACCTCCGAAAGTTTTATCGAAAAATTCGAGGAGCAATGCTGGGAGCATTTAGAGCTCCAAAAGACATACAGAGTGGAGCTACAAAGATTAAAGCAGTGCCCGGAGCTAGTGGGCATTGTGACACTATATAACACAGCAAAGACGCTGTATTTTTTGGCAGAGGCTGAAGTACGTCAAACCACAACATCCTCTTGTGGTTCTAATAAAATAAACATTCTTTTTTAAAAACGTCTTTGATTGAATCTCAAAATTAAATATAGAATTTGAATGACTTGTATCACAGTCAAGAAAACTAATTCAAAGTACCTATATCAGTCATATAAATAAGTATGGTCGGCACCACCTCCGAAAGTTTTATCGAAAAATTCGAGGAGCAATGCTGGGAGCATTTAGAGCTCCAAAAGACATACAGAGTGGAGCTACAAAGATTAAAGCAGTGCCCGGAGCTAGTGGGCATTGTGACACTATATAACACAGCAAAGACGCTGTATTTTTTGGCAGAGGCTGAAGTTCGTCAAACCACAACATCCTCTTGTGGTTCTAATAAAATAAACATTCTTTTTTAAAAACGTCTTTGATTGAATCTCAAATATAAATTAAATATAGAATTTGAATGACTTGTATCACAGTCAAGAAAACTAATTCAAAGTACCTATATCAGTCATATAAATAAGTATGGTCGGCACCACCTCCGAAAGTTTTATCGAAAAATTCGAGGAGCAATGCTGGGAGCATTTAGAGCTCCAAAAGACATACAGAGTGGAGCTACAAAGATTAAAGCAGTGCCCGGAGCTAGTGGGCATTGTGACACTATGTAAAAATTGTTCGATTGTGGAATAGCCTTCCATTTGCACTTCAAAGGACTACCTCACCAACCATTTTTAAGAAGGAATTATTTAATTATTTGTTGACATTGAATCAAAATGTAATTGATAATTTGTAATTAATTCTTCTTTAATTTTATAGATAATTTTTGCTATACCTTTATGATTTTTTTTTTTTGTTCTCTATTTCTTTTTTTTTTTTCTCATATATATATATAATTTTTATTTTATTTCCTTTTGTTATTATTATTATTATTTAATCGTATTGTTATATAAAAATACTTGGTTTTTTAATTTAGATGCTATAAAAGATTGAATCTTGCTGTGTCGTTGTAATATTTAATATGATACAACCATAAAACGACACCAGGGACCAGAACAGTCACCTTGGCGAAGCCAAAAACTCTTGAGGGCCCGATTCCTGATTTGTATTTAACAATATTCTTGCTTGGACTTTATAGGTACAAGAAGTGCCATCAATCTTTGAAGACTAAACTGTCATCAAAAATATGCACAACCGGAGCTCCATATGGACCAACAGAAGCGACACCCTTTTCCCTTGATTCATGTAATGGAAACGGGATGTACTTGGAAGATAATGTGGACTTTGTCAAATTAGCATGTGCATTTGACATGTTTTTGGAACGCTTCCCTTCAAACAAATATACGAAGGCAAGGATTGGAACGGTTATATTCCGAAGTCTAGGGTGTTCTGTTCTAAACGAAATGGAGCACTTCAAGCAACTGATGGGCGTGACTGACATCGTAAACACTGCTCCTTGGATATTCGTGACCAGTTGTCAAGAAGAGATCGAGCAAATGTTTGCTACGGAATTCGATAAAGAAGAAATCATGGAACAGCATTCATATCTCCCGTACATGATTGGCTTCGGAATTTCAAACAAAAGTCCGTACTCCGCGGCGAGTAATCCTTGCCTCCACACAATGATACATATCTACGGAACATTGATGGGGTCAACACGCTCAAAGAATGCAGCCATGATTACCCCCGATTCGCTAGTAAGTCTTTCAATAAATGCCGCGATCATTTATATAACAAACAAGACCAGACCCACTATGAAAGTCCGATTCGGAGAAAAGGAAGTGATTTCAGCCTATTTGAAGCGTGAAAAGCAAAGGCTAGAACACGCAAAAACACAAGAGGGAGATGATGAACCAGACCTTTCAGAGCTTGAGCCTCATCTGATATTCGGGTATTATCAGGATAGAGGGTGGAGATTTGACTCAGCAGAGATGGAAGCATTGAGAGTTGCAGTTAAAACAATTGGTGAAGTCAGGGAAGACACCGTGGGGAAATGGACATCTGAAAATTTCCTCAAACTACTCACTCCTACTGAATAAAGGTAGTTAATTTCTCTATTACGTTCACTTTCCGGAGACTTTATGTTCATCATTAGGTGGTTCATCTTTTTATTTTTTTATTATTCTTTAGTTGATATTTACATGTTTCTTTTGTTTACCGTTTCAATTAAATTTCATTTACCATAGAAGTTGATATGTTATTTTATACACCTGACATTTTCATTCATAAGATATATCGAGATTCAATCGAAGAGTCTCTTATGTAACCCTATTCTCCCCCTATTATATATAAATATATATGTTAACCAAATTTTTTTTTACAAATACAAATACAAATACAAATACAAATACTATATAACACAGCAAAGACGCTGTATTTTTTGGCAGAGGCTGAAGTACGTCAAACCACAACATCCTCTTGTGGTTCTAATAAAATAAACATTCTTTTTTAAAAACGTCTTTGATTGAATCTCAAATATAAATTAAATATAGAATTTGAATGACTTGTATCACAGTCAAGAAAACTAATTCAAAGTACCTATATCAGTCATATAAATAAGTATGGTCGGCACCACCTTCGAAAGTTTTATCGAAAAATTCGAGCAGCAATGCTGGGAGCATTTAGAGCTCCAAAAGACATACAGAGTGGAGCTACAAAGATTAAAGCAGTGCCCGGAGCTAGTGGGCATTGTGACACTATATAACACAGCAAAGACGCTGTATTTTTTGGCAGAGGCTGAAGTTCGTCAAACCACAACATCCTCTTGTGGTTCTAATAAAATAAACATTCTTTTTTAAAAACGTCTTTGATTGAATCTCAAAATTAAATATAGAATTTGAATGACTTGTATCACAGTCAAGAAAACTAATTCAAAGTACCTATATCAGTCATATAAATAAGTATGGTCGGCACCACCTCCGAAAGTTTTATCGAAAAATTCGAGGAGCAATGCTGGGAGCATTTAGAGCTCCAAAAGACATACAGAGTGGAGCTACAAAGATTAAAGCAGTGCCCGGAGCTAGTGGGCATTGTGACACTATATAACACAGCAAAGACGCTGTATTTTTTGGCAGAGGCTGAAGTTCGTCAAACCACAACATCCTCTTGTGGTTCTAATAAAATAAACATTCTTTTTTAAAAACGTCTTTGATTGAATCCCAAATATAAATTAAATATAGAATTTGAATGACTTGTATCACAGTCAAGAAAACTAATTCAAAGTACCTATATCAGTCATATAAATAAGTATGGTCGGCACCACCTCCGAAAGTTTTATCGAAAAATTCGAGGAGCAATGCTGGGAGCATTTAGAGCTCCAAAAGACATACAGAGTGGAGCTACAAAGATTAAAGCAGTGCCCGGAGCTAGTGGGCATTGTGACACTATATAACACAGCAAAGACGCTGTATTTTTTGGCAGAGGCTGAAGTACGTCAAACCACAACATCCTCTTGTGGTTCTAATAAAATAAACATTCTTTTTTAAAAACGTCTTTGATTGAATCTCAAAATTAAATATAGAATTTGAATGACTTGTATCACAGTCAAGAAAACTAATTCAAAGTACCTATATCAGTCATATAAATAAGTATGGTCGGCACCACCTCCGAAAGTTTTATCGAAAAATTCGAGGAGCAATGCTGGGAGCATTTAGAGCTCCAAAAGACATACAGAGTGGAGCTACAAAGATTAAAGCAGTGCCCGGAGCTAGTGGGCATTGTGACACTATATAACACAGCAAAGACGCTGTATTTTTTGGCAGAGGCTGAAGTTCGTCAAACCACAACATCCTCTTGTGGTTCTAATAAAATAAACATTCTTTTTTAAAAACGTCTTTGATTGAATCCCAAATATAAATTAAATATAGAATTTGAATGACTTGTATCACAGTCAAGAAAACTAATTCAAAGTACCTATATCAGTCATATAAATAAGTATGGTCGGCACCACCTCCGAAAGTTTTATCGAAAAATTCGAGGAGCAATGCTGGGAGCATTTAGAGCTCCAAAAGACATACAGAGTGGAGCTACAAAGATTAAAGCAGTGCCCGGAGCTAGTGGGCATTGTGACACTATATAACACAGCAAAGACGCTGTATTTTTTGGCAGAGGCTGAAGTACGTCAAACCACAACATCCTCTTGTGGTTCTAATAAAATAAACATTCTTTTTTAAAAACGTCTTTGATTGAATCTCAAAATTAAATATAGAATTTGAATGACTTGTATCACAGTCAAGAAAACTAATTCAAAGTACCTATATCAGTCATATAAATAAGTATGGTCGGCACCACCTTCGAAAGTTTTATCAAAAAATTCGAGCAGCAATGCTGGGAGCATTTAGAGCTCCAAAAGACATACAGAGTGGAGCTACAAAGATTAAAGCAGTGCCCGGAGCTAGTGGGCATTGTGACACTATATAACACAGCAAAGACGCTGTATTTTTTGGCAGAGGCTGAAGTACGTCAAACCACAACATCCTCTTGTGGTTCTAATAAAATAAACATTCTTTTTTAAAAACGTCTTTGATTGAATCTCAAATATAAATTAAATATAGAATTTGAATGACTTGTATCACAGTCAAGAAAACTAATTCAAAGTACCTATATCAGTCATATAAATAAGTATGGTCGGCACCACCTCCGAAAGTTTTTTCGAAAAATTCGAGGAGCAATGCTGGGAGCATTTAGAGCTCCAAAAGACATACAGAGTGGAGCTACAAAGATTAAAGCAGTGCCCGGAGCTAGTGGGCATTGTGACACTATATAACACAGCAAAGACGCTGTATTTTTTGGCAGAGGCTGAAGGTTTCGACGTGGAACCTCCACCTAAAATAGATTTTAAAAAACTACTGAACAAAATAATGTAAAAGAAAATGAAAAAACAAACATAATGTTGGTATTTATGTATTTCAACAATTTGGAAAAAGTTTTGAAAAGATTCCAACTTTTCCAACGGGACAAGAGTTTATAATTTGGATGAAACTGCGACAACAACCGTTCAAAAACCACCCAAAATTCTAGCCCGAATCAATGTTTTTAAATCTCTGATTCACTGTGTACCAACTACTGATTCACTGTGTACACCCAAAGTACACAGTGAACCACTTATCAAACAAAAGCCCAAGAACGCACCCTATAAGGCTCAACTCAACTCAATGCTGCTAACTTCGCGACAGAATGCCACTGCTAACATCTTCACGTCAATAATTTCCGCCTTTTTACCATGAGATGTCAGGAGAGACACACACACTATCAATTTCTTTGCCAATTTGCCGAATTCAAGTTATTAAGTTATATTTTTAAATTAATTATTATACAATACTTATGTTTTTAATAGAGGTTTTGTAACCAATACAACTGAACACCAAATAGTGCTTTCATTCTTTGTTCAACAAAAAAGTTGACATGCTGGATTGCGGCTGATTTGTTGCAACATAATTGGAATCACATAAACACAACTTAACGCCTGTGATGTATAACGAAGACTTAAACCGTTCGCAATCAGTTCAAATTTCCCGAATGAGACTAGGTCACACACTGTTTAACAAGTCTCATCTTTTCACCAAAGAGGATCCCCTGTTATGCAGTATTTGCAGAGAACCACAAACCATAAGACATATTTTAGAAAGCTGTAAAATAACACAGGAACACTTCGGGGGAAATGTTCCCAGCCTTGAGATATTATTAGACCCCTCAGTTCAACCAAGTAACTCAAAATTGTTTCCGTTATTAGCTAGGCATCGAGTTCAAATCTAAAAAATACTATTTCTCTAAAAAAAAAAAAAAATTGTATTAAACAAAGTATATGTACATATGTATATGAATTCTATTGATTTATACGAAATATTGTTAGTTTAATTTTAAAATATATCATTTATGGAACTGCCATATGGGCATATTGCCCCGGCACAGTATTCCGGACGATGTAAATTTATTTATATTGTATCCTTTGAAAATAAAATAAAATAAAATAAAAAAATTGGTATCCCGGAAAGAATGGATAAGCCTTGAATGGCTTATGAATGAATGGTAAGCTCCATGGCTGTTCTTGAGATCGAAGGAAAAAAGGCTTATCCATTTATCCATTATGCATAATAATTACTATGGTCAAACCAAAAGTACAATAGAAAAAAGATTTAAAGAACATAGTGCATACAGCATACATAAAACAAAATAGAAATCAAAGTTCTGCTTTTGCAGACCACGTCTCAAAGCTCAACCACTCTAATATTAATGCAAGCTATGTGAGTCTTAAAAAACAAATAACAGATGAGAGAATATTGCGTGCAGTTGCCACCCAGGAAGCACCCCAAACATTTAAGATAATGTGAGATACTTAATCTCACATAGCATGCCACCCAGCATCCTAAATTCAAACCGATCGATGTGGGATGTTTGATCTCACATCACCCACACTGTATTTCGTTTGTTTTCAAGAGATAAACTGACTGCATTGTATTTTGTAATGTCATCAGTTTATCTTTCCTTAGAGTTATATATATACTCATGAAATAAAGTCATCTCACAATTCGTGGTCGAGTTTTTTTAAAAACCTTGAAGTGGAGTATCGGAACGTAACTGGCGCAGTCGGTCGTAGTCGAAAACCTACGGAATAAAAAGAGAAAATCTAGTTCTTACAAGTGAAAAAAAAAAATTTCACAAGAACTCCGTACTCCAGACGTAATTAAACAAGAAAAAAAAAGTGCAAGTGACTCTGAGAAAAAAAAAGAGTGACTTAAATATATAAGAAAACAAAAAGAAAAACATACAACTTTAGAGAAGACATCACCAAAATGACGGAGTTAAAATTGGACCCACTGGCGTTGGTAAAAGACATACCAACCTTCAGAGGTAATGTAAATGATTTAGGCTTATTTATCGAAAACGTAAAACTAGTCGTAAATGTAGCATTAAGTTATAATGAAGAAGCTAGAAAAATGATATCCATGAAGATCAGAGAAAAAATTCAAGGGAAGGCTAGGAGTATCGTGCAGAGAAATACTAACTTAGATAGCTGGGAACAGTTAAGAAGTGTTCTTTTAGATAACTTCGGCATAAGAGATTCGTTTGATGAGCTTATGCAGAAAGCCCAAAATGTAAAAAAACAAGACATAAGGCAAGCGATAGAAGAATTCGAAGATATTTTAGATAGATTAAATGTTAAGTACTCACTGACATCCCCTAAACCAATAGGAAATAGTCCGGAATATAATGAAATCTATATTATCAAAAGGTTGCAAAATATATTACCAGCTCATTCAATGATTGCAATAAAAGACGTCAAAACGCTCCGGGAAGCATTATTGCGTAGTATATTTAGATGACATTTTAATTTTTAGCACATCGCTGCAAGAACATGTAAAGCATTGTATTTTGTAATGTCATCAGTTCATCTTTCCTTAGAATTAAGAGACACAGATGTAAAAATTTTAGTCTTAAGTTTGCACTCATGAAATAAAGTCATCTCACAATTCGTGGTCGAGTTTTTTTTAAAAACCTTGAAGTGGAGTATCGGAACGTTACTGTGCGTATGAAAGCAATTTCATACAGGGAGATAGCCTATCAATGCTGATAACGGCAACATTACTTCGAACCTCTTTTCCTCATCTAAATTATCAATACCAAAGAAGATGCCACTGATTTGATCAGTCGTGATGGTGATGATGGACTGCATGCAGTCCGAAATGCATTCAGGTACGTGTTTTAGATTTTTTTTTAAATTTTTTGGTGTTATCAGTAGTTCACGCGAAAACGCTAGAAAAAGAAAAGAAACTAAAAGTGTGAAAACAATAAGGTGCTTCAATTAATGTTTATGTAAATAGAGCAAAAAAAAGTACAAAAGTGGAGCTACAGGGCGCGTTTTCTCAGCTTGATCCGTAAAACCGGAATGCAACAGTAATTGCTCTTACAAGTGCACATCCGATTTTACCGCTAGTCAACGTGAAGACATTTTTAAAAAGTACTGGGAGTTGGGCGATGTTTCAAGGCAAACGGAATTCATCAATCGCAGTGTGAATGAAGTAAATCCAAAATATCGTTACACTAGAGAAGGCTATGAGCGAAAAAAAACCTTTCGTTTCATTTCCTCCCGGAAGATCTTCTTACCCGAGTGTGTAAGACCTTTTTTTTGCAATACATTGGATATTAGCGCTAAGCTTATCGAAACAAGTCGATCTAAATTTGCAGATAATGTCACTCAGCCTGATCTGGCATGGAAACCAGCCATCGCTATCAATAAAGTTTAAAGAAGGAATAAGACGACACATTTACAGTTTCGAGAGAAAAGAGAGTACATTGATGGAAGTCTTAACATAGTGTAAATTCATAAACGCATCGCTGCAGTAATGATGCCCAAACGTTAAAAGTCAAACGTTCACAAACGCAGAGTTTGGCATAACTTTTCTCGTCAACTGTTCATTATTGCAAAGTTGCATAAACTGATGCGCAAAAACTAAACGAAAAAGCAACAAGAGAGTGTTAAGTTTAGATGCCATCGTACATACATCAAGAACATTTAGAAATATGGAGAAGGAAAACGAAAAGTAAGTAGTTTAATAGCAAATATATATATAAAAATATTTATTCAAGATTCTTTTGTGTTTTTTTATTTCATTTCTTAGAGAGTATTTCACAAAAGCAGAAATTAAGTTGCTGATAGCCATTAGGCTAAAATATGAACCGGAATTCACGGCTGGAAAAAAAGCAAAGTCAGTTCTATGGGGAAAAATTCTTTGCGAAATAAAAAATGAAGTCCCAGATTTCAAATTTGACAGAACTCAAATACATAGTAAATTTCTGAATATTATAATAACATACAAAAGAATAAAAAAAAAGAAACAAACAAACTGGACGTGATGCAACAGCATTGGACCATTTCGACATTTTAGATGAAATTAATTTAAAAAAAACATTCCATGCAACCACCTGAGTGCCAAATAATTTCTACACTTCTAGTTTCCTCAAACGCAAAAATAAAGGTGGAGCAGGAATCTCATTCTATTGAGTCCCAGTCTGCCGCTGAGAATATTTCATTTTCAGAAGGTGCCAATGATGACCTCAAACCACACCCCACCGAACAAACGTCGCCGTACAAATTAAGAAAATGAAAATTTGGAATTTTTAAAACAGGAATCTAAGAAAGAAGACTTACGACATAAAGAACTTATGGATCTGGAAAGGCAACTGAGCGTCAGCGAATTCAAGAAATGCGTGATTTAAAAACTGTTTTGCAACAAATGCTGCGAAATAGAGATGGCAATTAGTTTCAACTAAGATAACTTTCAAGTATGATTACTTAATGTGTAATATTTATGAAGTTTTTTGTTTATTTAGTTATGTTTTAGAATTGTTTTTAACTATGGCTAGAAAGAAGTTCCTAGTTCTTAGTTTATAACTTTGGAAAAAAAATCTCAATGTGATAAGAAACATTTTAGTTCCTTTGTATGAGTATGAAGCTCTGTTGGTGTAAGTGCACCCTAGGTGGTGGTAGTTTCCGCCCGACGCATAGGGGGAGCTACTGCCCTGGCCACGTCATCGAAAGTAATCGGCCGGCCATCTTTTTTATGGTCGACCATCTTTTTTCTTGAAACTTTCGTCTGTCGGCCATCTTTTCTTGCACACATTTTTCTGCATAAACACAAATGAAGAAGTTTAACTTTTAGACAGCAAGAAAACCCAGCAATACAACCTTTTTTACGCCAGCACAAATCAAGAAGGTTCGTTTTTTCTCGGCCCCTCAATAAATTTGTATATTGTTGCAATACTTTGCCCAAAGTAAATCATCATCACACCTAATCTAACATTTCGCAACGAAGCAGTGAGAAGTGCAGCCAAGCAGCCAAGGATAAGCAGTGAGAAGTCCAGCCAAGCAGCCAAGTACAAGTTTTTTTCCAGAAGACTAAGTAAATTATTTATTATTATATTGTAATTTGTAACTATTCTAATGCGAATTTATTAAATAAAGGATTTTAACATCGTTGTACACATTCTGTACCACACATTGAAACAGCTGTGTTACTCTGTTAAAAATCGCCTCTGCTGCCTCTCTACATCCACAAAAAATTTTGTGCGCAGCTGCACTCTCCAGTTATTGACTCAGTTTCGGCACGATTTCAAGTAGCAGTTTCAAAGTAATATTTGTCAGTGGAAATTGTTCGGGAGTTTAGGTTTTGTGTAGTAATTTTTGAGGTAAGTACTTTTGGTTTTTGGTTTTTATATAAAATGTTTAGTATTGTAACAAAAAAAAAAAAAAACTAATAAAAGTGAAAGAAAGTGCGTTTTGTTGTTTTTATTGAAGGGGCCGGAAATTGGACACTTTTTTATGATGTCGCCTATTTTCGGCCAGGGTGGCCGGAGATGGGAAACAGTAATTTATTTTTTCGTTTTGAGAAAAATGCAAAAAATGAATGATAGGACCTTAACAAACATCTCAAACAAAAAATAATAAATTTTAAATACTTGTGTCCAGTATTCGGTCGCTCTTTTTGTAACCGAAACCAGGCGGCCGAATAAAGGACACATGTTTCTTAATTTCGGCCTCTTCTGATATCTTAAAAAATAAAATAATTATTTATAAATACAAACATTATTAACATTAAAAAACCCTAAAACAATTATTATTAAAAAGTGTTTTAAGCAAAATGAACTCCCAGCAACTAAGAGAAAAGCGTGTCGTTGCGTACACCGATGCTGATTTGGCTACAGCTCTATTTGAAATAAGAAATAATAAAATGGCTATAAGGGAAGCCTCGCGAAAATTTTCAATCCCGAGAACCACTCTTCAGGACCGAGTCCATGGAAGGTCCTTGGACGAGGCAAGGAAGAAAGGGCCTTGCACCGTTCTGTCGTCAGAAGGGGAAGCTAAGCTGGTCAATTGGCTAAATGTGGTTTTCCACAAAAGCAGGAGGATCTTATCCAAACGGTTCAGAATATTTTGAAAGAAGACGGAAGAAAAACACCTTTCAAAGATTATAGTCCAGGCAGAAAATGGTACTATAGTTTTTTGAAGCGCCATCCCATTTTGAGCATTAGGACCCCCGAATCTCTGACTAAATCAAGAGGTGCAATAACAGAGCAGGGAATCACGAATTTCCAGTTCCAGCTGAGATTGATTCACAACCATCCGAAAATGACGCTGCACCTGTTCGCACGCCTATGAAATCGTTCTTAACCGCAAACTTCCCATGCCAAACAGAAAAAAAGATAAAATTGATAGCCAGCTCATTAGGATGACAGCAAAAGAGTATCAACCTCTCCGACCAGTGGAGGAGCCAGAATTTGGTAAATTTGTGGCTTTGCTCTATCCTTCGTACAGGTTACCAACAAGGAAAACCTTGTCTGGCAGGCTGGTACCCCAAGAAGAAAGTTAATTTAGAACTGGCTAAGGCTTCCGCAATAAGCCTGACGGGCGATGGGTGAAGACGTCTATGAACTGTTTTAAAAAGTTTTATTGCGGTAACAGCACATTATATAAATAAAGTCAATTCCAGCCTACGCTTTAATCTTCTTTGCCGCATACAAGTGATAATTTATGCAGCTTCCTAAAGGAACAATTGTCAAAGTGGAAAATTAACAACGAAGTTGGAGCAGTCGTAAGTGACAATGCCAGGAATATAACTTCAGCAGCGCAGCTTAGAAACTGGAGGTCAATTGCGTGCTTTGCACACACACAAACTTCAACAGTGCAAGCAGGTCTGGAAGAAATCTCTAGACCGGTTCAGAAAGTGAAGTGCATTGCAGAGATCTTTAAGAGAAGCACCCAAAGCCTATACAAACTGCATGAAATTCAGAAGCAAATGGATTTGTCGATTCTGAAAGTGAAGCAAGACGTTTCAACAAGATGAAACCTTATATGTTGGATCACATATTAATATCAAAGAATGCTGTTATTGCAACCTTAGCATTAATTAAAAACGACTCTTCCTTGAATGAAAAAGACTGGGAGGTTATTGAGAAAGTGGTCCCAATCTTAGAGGTTTTTGATGACATCACAGTTGATATTTCGAGTGAAAAAAATGTAAGCCTTTCAAAAGTGATCGTTTATTGTAAAGTTTTAAGTCAGAATATAAGACAATATTTAAATGAATGGGACACACAGTCTCATAATCGGGAGAGACAGGCACCCAGTTGTGTTGGAAAGCTACACTAAAAACACTAAGCGATCAAATTCAAAGACGATTCCACATCCTTGAAAAAAAAAAAAAAAATCCTCTCTATGCTGAACCCACAATTTTAGATCCCAGATTCAAGAGCAGAGATTTTGGCGACGGCCATAATTATAAAACAGCTTTTGAAAGCCTTAAACTCAAAGTTGCATATATAGCCAGAACAACAGGACTCACAGCCTCTGCTTTTGTTTCGGAAGAAGTACTTCCATCAACTTCGACAGGGAAAAGGTAACGATCAGGATGAGTTCTTTAATCTCAATGTTGACCAGTTGTGTAAAATCCTCTCGAATAATTATTTACGAGTATATACATTGAAGAGGATGTCTTCAGGAGCCTTAAGTCATGGGTGGACCATGATAGACTCGAGCGAGAGAAATTTTTTGGATGACAACTCAAATATGAGAACACATTTCCAGAATCATACTTCAACAACTGAACAACGAGTTCAACAGCACCGCAGCACGAATGCCAAGGTCATATATCAAATTTATCATTTCTCACTGATGCACCCTATACTGGGCATCACCTAAATGACCAGGCATACCAATCATTGACCATTATGTCAAAATATGTAAATACGATTGTCAAAGATTCTTGGCGCGAAATAGACTATTATTTCCCGCGCTTATTTGCCTATAAAAGATTACCAAACTTGTTTAACTCGCTCATTAGCTTTTAAGTCGTTTTGTTAATTACATTGAATAAAGTTCCTGAATTATAAACACCCGATTTCTCAAATCATATCAAGTGGCGACGAGGATACTAAAATGGAACAAGCGTTGAGGGAAATTATTACTGCGCAAAGAGAATGGATGGAACAAATGTTAACAAACAACCAAGCTTCATTGGATCGTTTGGTGACAAATTGCACATCGGGGAATAAGCCTACTATACCCCAGTTTCATTCATTTGACCACGAGAAAGAATCTTGGGAAAGTTACCTTTTCCAACTCCAGCAGCATTTCACCGCAAACTCTTTGGAAGAAGACAATTTAAAGAAAGCCCATTTTCTGTCAACATGTGGCACCCAAACCAATGACTTACTCAGAAAATTGGTTGGATCAGAGGAGGTAAGTAGACACACATTCAAAGACCTTTCTACAAAACTAACAAAACATTTCGAATCCAAACTGCACGTGCTGGCATCGAGATGTAATTTCCTAAAACAAAAGATGCTCCCAGGCCAATCGTATGCAGAATGGATTGCCGAATTGAGAGGCCTTGCCAGAAATTGTGCCTTTGTCTGTCCGAAAGCTGATTGCAACACATCATATGCTGACAATATGATAAGAGACATGGTTGTCTTTTACACACCTCACGACGCTGTTCGTCTTGCAGCAACGCAAAAGAAGAACCCATCGTTAGAAGAAATTGAGGAACTAACTATAGCCTACGAGTCCACTCAACAAGCAACAACAATATTAAAGGGAAGCAGTACTTCCAACCCAACAACGACATCAGAAGTTAATCAAATTAAAGGCCCCAATTATCATAAAGGCACAAGTAAGTTTACTGATAATAATCTAAGAAAATCGTGCCCAAATTGTTTCACGCAGCATCCTAGAAATCAGTGCAAGCATATGGATTCAATTTGTGATTTTTGTCAACGACGTGGTCACATTCGTAGTGTTTGCTTATCTGCTAAACAATCTGAGGCTTCCAACACATCGAAATCGCAGCCACGTTATCAATTCAACAACCATAAGAAACATGCAAAAAGCTCAGGTACCAATCGACGACACAGCAATCGATCTAATCAAAACAACCAACAACAAAAGCAGACAGAATCTGCGCACTCAATCAACGAAATAGAAAACGAAAATATAACAAACATCAGTGGAGCTGAAATGGTGTCTTCTGCACATTTAGAGCCCGATGTAAGGAAAAACAAAATATTTGTTTTGCTTCAGATTAACAAGTGCCCATTAACATTTCAATTAGACACCGGTGCCACATGCTCACTTGTTGGCCTTGATGCGTACCGCAGACTTGGTAGCCCACACTGTGAACCTACTTCACGATCGCTTAAAGCGTATGGTAACATCACGGTGCCGGTTAAAGGTGAACTTAAAGTTCGTGTAGAGTGGAAAACAAAAACAAAAACTTTGCCGCTTTTAATTTGCGATAAGGAAGAAGGCACGAACATTATGGGTATGGATTGGTTTGAGGAATTTGATTTGTGCATTCAGTCTTTAAGTCAATCGAATTCCAATTCAGTTTTGCAAATTAAATCTGAATCTAAAGACCAGCTTTTGACGAATACAATGTCACTTTGCAAACAATATGAAGCTGTTTTCAGACCTGAATTAGGATGCAGTCGATTTTATAAAGCACATCTAACAATGAAAGCCAATTGTCAACCAAAATATTTTAAATACCGTCCGGTGCCATTCGCTCAAAAAGAAGCCGTCCATCTAGAGCTAGAACGCTTGCGTAAATCGGACATTCTTCGTCCTATCGAGTCAAGTCAGTGGGCAGCACCCATTGTTGTGGTAAAAAAGCCAAATGGATCTTTACGCATATGTGGAGACTTCAAGATAACGATAAATCAGCAATTGGAAATTGATCGTCATCCAGTTCCCCGCATTGAAGAGCTTTTTCGGAAATTGCAAGGAGGCCGGTACTTCACGAAAGTTGACTTAGCCGACGCTTATCTCCAGATTCCTCTGGACCAAGAATCGAAGAAAGTTTGTGTTATCAATACCGAATTTGGATTATTTGAATACCAAAGACTACCTTTTGGCACTTCCAGTTCAACAGGTATTTTCCAGCGTTACATGGATCAACTTACTGCCAACTTGGATTTTTGCGTTTCGTACCTAGACGATGTTATTGTTTCCGGACGCACAAATGAAGAACATTTGAGCAACCTTAAGATTTTTCTAGAACGGTTAGAAAATCATGGCTTGCGATGTAGACTAGACAAATGTCAGTTTGCAAAGACGGAGGTGGAATATCTTGGTCATATCATTGATGCAACAGGCATACGTCCGTCAGAAACCCGGGTCAAAGCTATTGTTGATTTACCTGAGCCAAGAGATTTAAAAGACCTGGAAGCTTTCATTGGTAAGTTAAACTATTACAACAAATTTATAGATAATTTTGCACAAATAGCGGCACCACTCAACAAACTAAGAGCAAAAGATAAAACTTTCAAGTGGGGAAAGGATCAACAAAATTCTTTCAAGCTTTTTAAAGACAAAATCCTTAAAGTGTCCCGATTAACACATTTTCAAGATGATCTGCCCATCACTCTGGCTACCGATGCTTCTTCGCATGGCATTGGGGCAGTCATTTCACACGTTTATCCAGACGGTTCGGAAAAACCGATTGCATTTGCGTCAAAAACATTGGATGCGTCTCAAAAAGGATACAGCCAAATCGAAAAAGAGGCTCTTTCGATAATTTTCGGCGTAACAAAATTTCAGCAGTATTTATATGGTCGTCAATTTGAGCTGATAACGGATCACCAGCCGTTGGTTACCATTTTCAGCCCTAGTAAAAAATTGCCACACATGACTATTCAAAGGCTTCAACGCTGGGCAATTTTTTTGATGGGATATACTTACACAATTCGGTATCGTCCAACAACAAAGCATGGAAATGCCGATTGCTTATCACGGTTGCCTGTAGGTCCCGACGAGGAATTTGATAACTCGGAAGAATCTTGCCATCAGGTGGATGAGTTTATTTCTGTCTTAAATGATTTTCCTATCAATGCAGATGTAATTGCTAAGTTTTCAAACAGTGATCCAGATCTTCGCATAGTCCTCGAGTATGTAAGGCGGGGTTGGCCAGCACGGTTGCCTGAAACACAAAATAATTTACTTCCTTATTTTCGTAGAAGGCTTTGTCTAAGTGTGTCTGCTAACATTCTTCTCTTTCACAGCCAAAGTCCAAGGGTGGTTATACCTGCTGCACTTCAACCAAAAGTACTAACTCTTCTTCATCAAGGTCATTGGGGAGTTACTCGAATGAAACAATTGGCCCGTCGATACTGTTGGTGGCCTAAGGTCGATGACATCATTGAATCAACAGTTGCCAAATGCATGGCTTGTCAATCAAATGCTAGTAGCGCGAAAAAGGAGTATTCCAGTTGGACAACATCAGAGAATGTATGGGAACGCATTCACATAGATTTTGCTGGCCCATTTCAAAAATCTATGTGGTTAATTGTGGTAGATTCGAAGTCAAAGTTTCCGTTTGTCATCCGAATGTCTTCAACCACCTCCCAGTCTACCATTCAAGCTTTACGTTCTTTATTCGCTTTAGAGGGTTTACCAAAGGTCGTTGTGTCCGACAATGGGACACAGTTTACGTCTAAAGAGTTTCAGCAGTTCTGTCAAGATCATTCAATTCGGCACATGACCTCAGCTCCATTCAACCCCGAATCTAATGGATTGGCAGAGAGGATGGTAAGAACATTCAAAACAGCATTTCTTAAAATCATCGCTGGAAATCAGAAAGACGATGAAGCACTCGCTATATTCTTATCCACTTTTCGAACCACCCCTGACGAAATGGGGATATCACCAGCAGAAAAGCTTCACGGACGTCAACATCGAACTCTACTTTCAGCTATGATTCCCGAACCGAAAAGAATCATTGAACCAAATCAACCGAAGTTCCATGAGGGTCAATTCGTATTTCTTCGGCAATACCTTAGAGGACAAAAGTGGGTCACAGGAAAAATAAAGAAAAATTTGGGAAAAAGGATGTACCTAATAAAAACAGATCAAGGGATGTGCAGACGTCATCAGAACCAGCTAAGATCTAATGCACGAACAGAGAGTGACATCGAAACATCTCTTCAAGAACTAAAATCTATGAATTTAAGACAGGCAATTTCAAATCATTTTCTTTCTAATAATAATATTTCTTTTCCAAGTCTAAGCCAACAACATGACCATGACCACACCTGTGATAACGACGTTTTAATTAATCCTAGCCCCGACCCTCCAATAGTTGACTTGTCAGGACATCAGCACTCACCATTTTCTGACACACCGGGGAATTCCAACGAACCAGAGGCCGGTCCTTCACATTCATCAGATCCAGAACCAACCATGCCAGTTCCACGAAGATCAGCGCGTACCAGATTCAACACCGTTCGTTTTGTTCCAACTTAAACGAAGGGATAATTGATGCACCCTATACTGGGCATCACCTAAATGACCAGGCATACCAATCATTGACCATTATGTCAAAATATGTAAATACGATTGTCAAAGATTCTTGGCGCGAAATAGACTATTATTTCCCGCGCTTATTTGCCTATAAAAGATTACCAAACTTGTTTAACTCGCTCATTAGCTTTTAAGTCGTTTTGTTAATTACATTGAATAAAGTTCCTGAATTATAAACACCCGATTTCTCAAATCATATCACTCACAAATTGCACTTTCTGTCTACTAGGTAATTTGATTTTTGTGTACATATTATTTTCTAAGCTAAACTAACTTGCTTGCCATATGCATTCTCATGCATTTATCAATGAATCAGCATTAATGCCGAATTCACTTTTGTAACTTAATTCATTTGAACTCAATCAATACAATTTTTCTGTACATTCTGCTCAAGCATACCTTTGTAAATAAGTTAGCGTAAGCATTTAATTAGTATAAAAGAAGAATATTTATTTGAATAAAACTCACTTGCTACTAGAACAGCGAGCCATAAACAATTTGACTTATTTCTAACTTCGCCCCACCAGTCGGTAAGGAGTTACTTTTAATACTTCAAATTGTCGAATTAACAATTATTACTGACTTAGATACCCAGAATAGTATCTTAGGTATTGTTTTATTGACTGGCAAAAGTAGCATAATAAAGCGCGATGTGGCGAGAAATAGTATAAAAAGGTGTTTAACGGCAAGCAAAAAAGCCGAATCATTGGATCAGGCAGAGCTAGACGCTTAGCTTATATCACCCTTTTGTCCGATCATCGTAGCAATTTTATGCCGGCTCAGGAGGCCGTCGACCTCTCGTGTGATGATGAAACGCTTGAGGATCAACAGGCAGAAAGGGAGCAGGGAGAGGACTGGTATCGCGAAGTTTTGTCAAATTTCAAAAGAGCGATGTGCAGGATAAGGACTGAAATTCCCCCAGTCATAAACGATAGTTCGTCCGCACCAGTTATCGCTAAGATCCGCTTACCGCCTCTTGGCCTGCCAAAGTTCTCTGGGGAAGCAAAGGACTGGAAGCCATTCCATGATGCATTTGTATCAGTGGTACACAATGCGCCATCTTTGTCCGGTGGACAAAAGTTGCAATATCTACGGTGCTCATTCTCGGATAGCCCACGTGCGCTGCAAATCGTAGACGGGTTGCCAATAACCGACAATAATTATGAGCAGAGTACCTATTCCAATTCTCAACTATCCAAAGTAAAAACTTTTGTGTGTATTCTAATTTTTTTATTTGTTCTATTATTTTATTTAAGAAGCTTAAAGATCTTTTGGAAGAAACTCAAAGGGCAAAGTTGTAAGACAATATTACAAAAATAATAATTACTGACTCATTTCGGGCCGGTACAATAAGTTTTATTTTTCATAAAAACAAATTAGCGCCGAAAGACTTCCCTCTAATTTTAGAAAAAACTCTTGAGCTGTTTCCCGGCGAAATAAAAGTAAATATATATAAATTGCTTCTAACAAATTTAGCTCATATATTAAAACTTTGTTTTTCCAATTTGTAGGAATATTATTTTAGTTCACGTGGAACAAAAAAAAAACCTGGAGGAAAACTTTACGACAAGTATGTGAATCAGAAAGCAAAGCGTTTGGGAACATCGGTTCCATTACCTGATAAACTGGAAGAGGATAGTACCCAAGAAGATTCGATTGCAAAAACTTCTAGTCTTAACAAAATTGAAACATCAAAATTACTTGCCTTAAGACTATCGCCCTCAAGAGATAACCCTGATTGGGACATTGTTAATGATAAATGGTAGCGCACATTTGACTTAAGACAGAAAGAGTCAAAAACTTCTCAAACAAACGCTGAGTTTTCAATTGACTGGCCTCATTTCACAAACGCTAAGGCTCAGGATCTAGTATGTTTGTTGTCAATTTATGATATGTATATCTATAATTATTATTCGCTAAGATTAATATTGATTTTGACTTATTCCATGCTCTTAAGCAAGTGGGAAAATTTTAAATCGAAAATCGAAAACTATTACTGCCTACAAATTAAAGGAAATTTTATTTAATTCAAAAGGCATAGCAGATCAAAGTCAATAAAAGAATACGAAGTTTAGAGTTTGCCAATCATAAATTTTTTACAGATTCTTTTGACTAGATATTTGCTGTTCTCCTAACTGTTATATTGCCAACGGCACAGTTTTCAGACTAAAAATCAAAACTCTTCAGAAAAATTTCGATTCCGGATGCCAACGAAAGCTTCATTGTTCACTTAACGACTGTAAGTGACTACAAGAAAATCATATCAGTTCTTCGGGAGAAATATTTCTTGACAGTGCAACCATTATTAATAGTTGTTCAGTTAACCATTTATACACTCAAAGATTTCTATTTATGTTTTGACAGCACACTTCTTAAATTCGACTCAATCTTGACAAGCTTAGATATTTGTTTTGAACTGGAAATTGGAATTGTTGAAATATTATTCATCCTTACGGGAATTTTACAGATGTTTTTGTTCACATGGTGATGTTGTATTTTTGATAAAATTATTTTTTGCGGTCGAACTTATAAAAAGACCCCTTAGGGGTCGCGACTCACAGATTGAAAAACACTGGTGTAGTGCCATCGTGAAAAAAAAAAGAATGAACATCGTCCCGAAAAGCGTCGCTATTAAAATTAAAGACAAAGTTGTAAAAGTGTTATACATTAACGTATCAAAAACAGGTATAATGCAATATACATGCAGACCCATAGATTTTATAAGACATAACTATTGTAACTAGACCTTAAGAATAATGGGTGATGAGCAAACGCCATCTGCCGAAGAATTAAAAATAAAGAAAGAAAGAATGAAATATAAAAATGGCTGAACTTCACTTCCGCTTTGAAAGAAAGCGAGACTGAACGTGTTTTTATTTTCTAACAAGTTTACATCTTTCAGGTGTGGGAGAAGCCAAATAAGAAAAGTGCCAAAATCAAACAAAATGGACATTATGAACCTACAGCAGGAAAGAGGCATCGAATTTCCACAAACCGCAACAATAGCACAACTGCGTTCATTGCTTAATGACGCACAAGTTGATGCTGGAACAGAAGTGGGACACCAAGAAGACGAGGAGCAATTGTTAGCCGCTAACCAAGCTGCCCCTGGTGCAAAAATGATCGCCAAAGGATTTTTATTTTTTTTCAGCGTTACAGAATACTTAAAGATATCGAAACTGTAGTCAAACGATTCAGGTTGAAAGGGCGTCAAATTGACTTCAAAATAAACCCTGTGCCAGCTGAAGAAGAAGAACCCACTTCCTGGATCAAAAAAGCAATCGAAGACATTTTAAGGATGTCCGTGTATGGCCTTAACCCTAATGATAAGGTTGGGATTACTTTCAGCTGAGACAACTTCTGTCATGTCCGTGGCAACGGCTGGATTAATTTCAAGAATACTTCTGATTTAAGCGACCCCTAGACTATGAATATTATTGTGCAATATTTGATATTGCACAATATTATTGAGAGTCTAGGGCACATATTGAAGGGTTGTGCAATATATTGTACAAAATCAAAATCCTTTTGAAGTGATAACATTTCCCGGAATTAAATTTAAAAATGTTAAACAGTCACAAAAAAGAAGAACGCAAATTCATTGTGGAAATGATAGAACTATATGAAACATTGCCTGCTTTGTGGAATGTGAAGTGCAAGGAGCTGTGAAGTGAAAACATTTATCACAGCTTCACCGAAAATTCGAGTCTCGATTAGTGAAAACCAACTTCAAATGTCAAATTTTTTTTATATGATAAATTTATTTTCATTGCCGTATGAGTCGGTGAAAAAATTCAATTATGAAAATGAAAAATGGCAGCAGAACTCAAGTGCGGAAAAATCCAATTGGAATCCAATTGCAAAAATGGGAGACAACTGTCAAAATTTACCATTTAGAACGTTTTAGTACTTTTTAGAACACAGTTTGAGAACTACTTTTCATTTTGAGATCGGGAATAACTTAGAGTGGTTTCGTAAAGTGGGAAACATATTAAAGTGAAACAAGTAGGAGCTCCTGTAAATCCATTCGAAGCTTCAAAAAGAAAAAAATTAGTCCCATCTGTCCCGTCATCATCATCATGTCCTAATGTTGTTCAACCTAAGCCTTTAACTCATCCCGAAGTTTCTGCTGCAAAAGAAAAACCAACCGAATTTCGTTCACCAGCTTTACTTGAAAACATTGTTGAAATTCAACTTTCTCCGCAACCATCAACTTCCCAAGCCTTCCCTTTTGGAAATGGATGTCGTTTTAACAAAGAAGACTGGAGAAGAGTTGGCACAAAAAATCATATCTACACTTCAATCAATAGGTATTTCTGTGATGAATATTGTATTTCAATCCTATGACTTTGCCAAAAATATGTCCGGGAAGTATAATGGTACCCAGAGAAAATTGTCAGAAAAATGTGGTAAAAAAATCCCGTACATTCCATGTCAAGCGCATCGTATAAATATTTTCGTTGAAACAGCATGCAATTCAAGCGTGCTGATCAAAGCGTTTTTTAACACTTTGGAAGCATTGTTTGTTTTTTTCTATGGCAGTACAAAACGTTTTCAGTGTATGCAAGAAAAATTCAAAAACATTGAAAACTCCTTGCAATTGAAAAATTTGTCAAAAACTCGATGGACTGCTAGAGCTGAAACAGTAAGAGCTGTGTGGATATCCTTTGAAGGCATTGTAAATGCTTTAGAAGGAATAAAAAGCGATGCCAGTTCTTTTGATAACAATAATCGTACCTCTGCTTCTGGACTTTTGAAAAAAAATCTTAGATTTTGATTTTATTAATTCGTTATATTTTTGCAAAAATGTCATGTTTAAAGTTAAAAATTTGACCGAAAGTCTAGAGGCGGAAGAGTTAAACATTTTTGACGCTTCATTACTGATTCGAAGCACATTGGAGTTATTTCAAGAAATGAACGATGATGACATTCAATTAAATGCTTTGATAAAAAGTTCTTCTTTATTTGCTGAAAAACTAAAGATAAGTCCCGAAAACGATTTTTTAAAACATCATAGAACGTGTGGGTTACCAAAGAGAATTGATGAAAATTCTGAAACTGCTTTTGTGTTTGATCTAGAAACATTTTATAGAAAAGAGTTCAAAATGGTTCTTCAAACTTTTATTTCCCACGTTAAAGATAATCAACAGATAATTTTACCATTTTTGAACCTTTCTTAAAAATTTTTAAAATACCCGCTTCCAGACCAAATGCCAACATAGAACTAGTCAAATCTATCATAGAATTAGATCCATTTTTTTTTTAAAAGAAGATGTGGACTGCTATTTATCGGAACTGCAAATTCTTCTTTTTACTTGTGAGAAATGCGCAAATTTCGATGATATTGTCAAAGAGGTAATCAAATTAAGATATGTGATTCCTTTAGCATTTAAACTAGTTTGCTACATGTTAACTGCTCCTGTGACGTCGGCTTCTTGTGAGCGGTAATTTAGTAAACTTAAAATAGTTCTTAATTATTTGCGTACGACGATGGGTAGTGATAGGCTAAATTCATTAATGCTTCTGTATTCCTCAAAGGATGTTGTTGATAATATTCAACCTAGTGAGGTCGTCAGCAAATGGGCATTATTAAAACACCGGAGAGTTGGAGTTTAAATTCCAATTGTTTCCCGTCAATCGACCCCAAACAATTTGGGAAATTCCGTCGGTCACTATATCCATTGGCAACTTCTATCCACTCATCTTCTCTTTGTGGCATCTTAAAATTTGAAAATATAATATGAGTTGTTTTGAATTTTTATATCTGGATCTGAATAAAGGTCTTCAAAAGACCTAGATCCATAACCAGGTAGAAAAGTATAATTGAAAATTGAAGAAAAGTTGTATTTGTTTTATTCGTTTACGTTAATTCTATCATATTATGTCTTTTTACAGAAAACAGATGAACAACCACAACCACCGAAAAAAGCTAAAACCAAAAATGACGGATCTCAAGAGTTGATTTCTTTGGTTCGGAAACGGCTTCAGGAACCAAAGAATGAATTTGAACAAATCTCCGCAGCTTGGGCAGTCGATTTGCAGGGGATGGAACCAGAGCAACAACTTTTTGTAAAAAAAAGCCATAAATGACATATTGTTCGAAGGCCGAATGGGAATTTTAAACCGAAATTCGGTCAAAATAAATATATAGATGGTTACAACAGTGCGTCGTGTTCCACTCCGTACAGCTTTGAACTCTCAACGCCAGATCCAGCTGATTGCCATTATGTCAAACAAAATTCTCAACATGTGTATTCGGAAGAGGATACGAACTCGCAAAATGTTTCTGAATTTTTTTCTAATTTTCAATAAATAAATAAAAATAAATACATATGTATGTATTTGTATACGTACAAACTAAACATAGATGTGTAATCCTGTATTTTATTTAACTAACCTTGATGTAATCCTTCAGGACGTGTATTAAAGCTGTACAAGTTTCAGTGACGATTAAGCCAATTGATTGCGGGGATATTGCGCTAGTAAATTTTAAGTCTTCGAAAGTATTTCCGGTAGCAAGGAATCGTAGTGTAATTGACAAACGGTGGGAAGGGGGAATAGCATCTCGCAATTTGGTATTTTTCTTTATAATTATAGGCGTAATCATTTAAAGCAGTTCATTATAAAATCCATCGTCCATTCTCAGGAAATTTATAAAATCATTGGGTTCGCTTAAAGCCAGCCAAAGTAACAGAACTATTAGAGAAGGTAACTATTGTTTCTGCTTTTAACAATTAAAGCCAAGCGTAAGCGTAACAAGAGTTCCTGAATTTTTCAGAAATCTAATCGAACACAGATGTTAATAAAAAAATTAAACTACATCATTGACTGGATAAACTGGAAAAAAATAATGAACAAGGTCGTAAGCAAATGATAACTATAACCTTAAACTTGCACTTAATAGTTTTCTTTGATTATGAACAGCAACAATGTTACAAAAACGAGGGTGAAAACCGTGAAGTGTCCTTGCTGGGAGAAGAAACCAATGACGATTTTGAAGAAATTGGAGAAACGTTCCCAATTACAACACTTAATGGAATTAATGAACTTGACGAACGTCTACAAAATCCTGATTTTGAGTTGAGTATGGTAAATATAAATATTTTAATGAATGTATGTTTATAGGTAAATGACGTATTAAATGGAAAGAAGTTTCTTTCCTTCAACGCAGCGTAAAGCAAAAAGCTTAAAAGTAGTTTTCAATTTTATAAAAATAGTGTTGAAAGAATGAAAAGATCAACTTTCTGTACTCAAAGATTCACTGAAGAAAGTAGAGTAGTTTATGTTGGGTTTCATTTTTTTCCCCCCTCCTAAAGCACGACAAATAATTTTTTGAATGAGCGAAAGAAAAGTGAAATTAAATTAAAATTAAATTAAGTTAAAATGGTTCCACTCCAAGTCAAACCTGATAACTATCCCGATCGAAGAGCTACTCAAAGAGATGAAGGAAATGTTTGGCAGCTAAAAAAGCCGTCTTACTTAAAAAAAAAAGCAGTGGAAAGCAGAAAGTGGTTAGTTGGTGAAACGTTCCAAACATATTTCCACGAAAAAAAACATTTTAGCGAATAAAATATCTTTGGAAGAGGAGGATCTTCTTGAGTGCCTCATCGATGGGATACCCAATCCATATTTGTGTTCACAAGCAAGGATGCGGTGTTTCCGTAACCGTCAACGATTACTAGAAGCATTCAGTAAAATTGAGCTGCCTAAGCCGAAACCAATTCCATCTACACCGATAAGTAAAGTGACAACTAAAGATGAGAAGGGGCCCAGAACATACTAACAAAATGAGTTATATTATTTGTATCGTTTTTGAATTAATTTATTTATTCTTGATATAATATATTGATGTTAACTAATGCAAGGTCTGAATGAGAATGAAAAAATACAGCATACAATAGTTGTTATTTTTATTAAACATATAAATGGTTATTTAAATTGTTCATTTAACACATACATGTGCTTCAATTGTAATTCTTTTGGCCACATAGCAACAGAATGCCGTAAACCGAAACGATTACCAGGAGCTTGTCATGTTTGTGCTGAGACGGGTCATTTGGCTGCAGAGTGCCCTAAGCGAAAGGCTCTTGTGGTACACAAACTGAATGTTACTGATGAACCAGATGACTTTGAAAGAAATTTAGTATATAATTTTAGAATTGATGATGTAACATATCCATTATTATTAGGAACGTTATTAGATACCGGCAGCCCAATAAGTTTTGTACGAGAGAGGTTCATTCCAAAAATTAATTATCTCATCTATAAATAAAAACATAAATGCATGTATACGAAAAGCCTTTCCATTGCCCACCCAGAAGGTTATCTTATAAGAAAAAGAAAAAGTACGGAATATATTAGATGAGTTTTATTAGAAACAAATGTTTTTAGGTCAAGTAAGTCAGAATTTGCACCCCCAGTTGTTTAAGTAAAAAAGAAAACTGGTGATATACGACTGTGTGTTGATTATCGAACATTGAATAAGATGACATTGAAGGATAACTATCCCTTTATCGATGAATTAATCGATAGATTTGCCAAAAAAAGTGTTTTTTCTTAAATAGATTTGAAGAGTGCATTTTATCAAGTAAGCATGGATAAAGAGTCAATCAAATACACATCATTCGTAGCCCCATTGGGGCAATACAAATTTTTAAAAATGCCTTTTCGGTTAAGGAATGCTCCGTCAACATTCCATCGTTTCATCAATAAAGTATTTGAAGAACTTATTCGGGAAGAGAATAGCAATATTGTTACACGAACTTGGTAGCACCGAATACGCCACAAAAGGGAGGAAAATAATCCACAAGCCGACGAGGCGAGTCAGCCATATTTTTTTTTTGTTTGCGCCATATTTTTCTCATTTCTGCAATAAGTCAGCCATCTTTTTTTACATAGATTTCATTCTTGTGACAAAATTGCCGGCGACAAGTTAAAATTAGTTTGAAGCTAAAGATAAAAATTGGTTAAAACCAAAGAATAGACTTAAAGTAGTAAATTAAAGAAAGAAACATTAAAGACATTACAAGGAAATTAAAACGTAAGAAAATAATGTAAAATTATATTAGAAACTAATAAATTTCCTTCTAGAATATAAAAGCTTCGCTTATGCTTAGCTACAGTATCAAAACCTTGTAGTTTCGTTCAACAATTAGAAGTTCAACTTCAACAAATATATTTGGATGATATTATGGTGGCGACAGAGTCGGTTGAAAAACATTTGAGTTGTTTTTGAGAAGTTAGTACTAAACAAGTTAGTAATTCGTATTGATGAGTATAGATTTTTTGAATCTGAGCTTCAATATTTGGGGTTCATGATTTCAAAACATAGTATACGACCAGACGAAAAAGGAATCGAGTCAGTAAGAAATTTTTGTTGGCGGTATGGCTAGTGTAAAATTTCATATAAATACGCGTAGAATTTTAATGACTTCTATCAGTCAAGAAAAGTAAAGCATATTGTATCAGTCATAAAGCATAACTTAAAAATGTCCAGTTTAAATAATCTAGAACAGTTCATCGAAAATTTCGAAATCAAATGTTGGGAGCATCCTGAACTACAGCATGCCTTGAGGATTGAGCTTGAAGCTCTCAAAAGAAGACCAGAGATAGAGGCTGTAGTGGTCAACAAAATAATTACCACTCAAAATAACAATCATTCAAAGAAACGCCACCTATCGCCCAGACACTGGAAGAGAACAATTCGTATCAACCAGGAACGCAGTTCCGAATGTTTAGAATTTTGATTTGTCAGTTGTCACCCACGGAGTATAAAACAAAACGTCAAAATGTTCTAAAATTATTACTGACGCCAAATTCAATGTGTTCGCATCTCACTCTTAAGTTTCTCAATCAAAAAAAAATAAAGATTAACTAAACTGTTGTTTGATAGTATATATTAAATTATAGAAATAAAGGAAAGTTTGCTTTGGATACGTTGCTCGCGTTTTTAATAAATTATCGGTGAATACGAAGCACTATAAAGTGGCATTCGTCTGAGTGACGAAACCCACACTGGTGACCCCGACGAAGCCGTCGAAATCAACGACGCCTCAAGCACTGGTGCTCTTGCAGTCGCAGAAAATTTTGCAACCATTTCGAGCAAACAAGCAAAGTTCGCTCGACCAAATTTAATCGGACATAACAATAGTCCCAATACGCCGGTCAAACACGCCAGCAAAGTACCGCCAGCAAAGTCCCGTTAGCTAGGTACCGCTACAAAAGCGACGCCGGCCAGGGCACGCCATACAGGCACCGCTAACCCAAGCACCGCTAACCAAACACCGCTAGCCTGGTACAGTATGGTAGAATGGTTTTCTTCTGGAGCAAAACCCACATAAGAAGAAAAAAAAAGTTTTCTTTTGGAAAAAATCCACGTTTGGAAAACACCACACACGAAGCCACACCCGAAGCCACCACAAAGCCGCCACGAAACCAACACGAAGCCACAGCAAAACCACCATCAAGCCAACACGAAGCCACCCCGAAGCCGCCACGAAGCAATCACGAAGCCACCAGAAAGCCGCAACAGTTGAAGCTGGTAAAAAAATTTTTTTCCCAAAAATATTTTCATGTAAAATTTTCTCATATCAAACATTTATATAGAGTAAGTGCGGCAAATGTGACCTATGTGGGTAATATGGCCTACCACTGTATTTCTCAAACCAAAGTTCAAAGCGAAAGAAAAAAAAAACTCATTGTAAACATGATCAAACCGGTTGAGCCTCAGTCTATCGTGGTCAGTGTGACGCGACGTTCCTGGCAGATATAAGGCGTTTTTAATTTTCTTTGCTTTCGTTGTAATTTTTTGGTAGGTTTCCTTAAGTGTTTTTGCATTGAAAATTGTGTTGAATTCGTTACTCTTTTCAAAAATTAAATACTTTTATGTATTCTCTTAATGTTTGTGATACTATGTTTACGAAAAAGTTTATAAAGTCTTTTAAAAATTAAAATGAGTAGAAAGTTGTGGTGTGTTTAATATGGCCTACCCCATGTGTTGGTAATATGGCTTAGGAATTTGATGTTGGGAGAGAAAATGCCAATAAAAAAGAAATGCATTCGCAAAGAACAGCAGTTTTCGTCATCAGAAAGTCAAGTATGCCATTTCTAACCAAATGATAATTCCGACCCTAATCCCGACAGAAGTAATAAAGAAGACGCTAAATGCATCTATTGCTCCACCCTGTTTTCTGAAGATAAGAAAGGTGAAATTCGGCTGCAATGTGTCGTGTATTCCATGTCGGCTCACGAAGATTGCTCCGGAAATGAAAAAGAGTACTTCATAAGTGAGTTTTGCTGCTAAAGTTACTCTGAAAAAATTGAGCTAAATATGGAGGGCCATATTTAACACAGGGTGAGCCATATTAACCGCTATTTTTCCAAATCGTCATTTTGGAGTTCCTTAACGTTTTTGTTTTTAGCTTTTTACTATGATTGTTTTATTAATTATTGTTCTTAACACTGAAAAATAAATAAATTCGAAGAATGTTTGAGAAAAATAATAAATGAATTGAACTTAAAATGATGGTTTAATTTTCAAAAATATTAAGGGTAGGCCACATTTGCCGAACTTCCTCTACATATATATTATATTTTCTAAAATACATAAACATACATATATTCAAAATTATTTGCATAGCTATTAAGAGTTAAAGTCAGTCAACCGCAGGTGAATTTAAAAGTAAATTTTCAAGTTCTCGATAAATTCTTTTTTGCCACTGGTGAATTTTTGTAAACGAGGTTCTCTTTCAGTATTGGGGTAGGAAATCGACCACGAGTCGACAACGCGTGATTTTCGTTAAAGTTTAAAAAAAAAAAATTTTTTTTGCTCAAAATGGTTGATGAACAGGACGCAGCTGGTGGAATTCCACCAGCCTCCTCTCCCAGAATTGTTAACGCGATCGCGGTAAAATTACCAGAATTCTGGAAAAAAATGCCTGCAAAATGGTTTATTCAAATTGAGTCGCAATTTTCAACTCGAAATATTCTCGCGGAACAAACAAAGTATAATTACGTTGTTCAAGCGCTTCCACAAGACGTGGCCGCAAGTGTTTACGACATTCTAGTACAAGAATCAGTAACGCCTTACACCAATCTCAAAAAAGCCTTGATTGACCGACACTCTATGAGTGAGGGCAAACGCCTAGAAGCGCTGTTGTCAGGGGAGGAGATGGGGGACAGTAAACCTTCTGAGTTCTATAGAAGGCTCCAAACTTTAGCGGGACAATCAATGATTGTCACAGATAGTCTCATTTTAGAACTTTGGAGACGACGTCTTCCCACCCTCGTCCAAGCTTCTATAAAAACGACTTCAGAAACAAAAATTGAAATTTTACTCAACATGGCTGATGAGATTTATGAGGTACCAATAGCACAATAAGTGAATTAACAAATATTAACAACCACCTTCAGAAGGAAATCAGTGAAATTAAGTCGATGCTTTCAAATTTAAATTTCAACCAGCGTTCTTCACGAACTAGCAATAGGAACAATTTTTCGCAAGGTAGTCAAAGAGATAGGTCGAACTCGAGGAAAAACAAACATTTTTGCTGGTTTCACAACAAATACGGGGACAGAGCATTAAAGTGCACTAGCCCTTGCAATTTCAAAAAAGGCAATTCCCCAAACTAGTATCCACTGTCATTGCCACGGCGAATGACAGTCATAAACCAAGCAATCAAAGCCGTATATTCATCAAAGATCCTAGTTCGAACCTTACATTTTTAATCGACTCGGGCTCGGACGTTTCAGCTATACCTCCTAACAAGATTCAAAACTTGAACAAGTCCAAACCCGATCAGACAATTTCAGCAGTAAACGGTTCAAAAATCGACTTTTATGGTACAAAATACCTCAAGACCACGCTGGGTTTTCGGAAAGTTTTCAACCACACTTTTATCATCGCTTCTGTCACTAAACCCATTATAGAGGCAGATTTCCTTAAAAACTCAGGTCTTATAATAGACATCAAAAATTCCAGACTTATCGATCCTCAGACCAATTCAAGTGTAAAAGGCACACCGTGCACAAAAGATTTCTCTAGCACTAGGTTTTTTGCTGTCGAAAAGCAATACAACTCTCTTTTACAAGATTTTCCTACGCTAGTGCAGCCGCCAGATTTCACGCTCCCGGTCAAACATACAACGGTACACCACATTCTCACCAAAGGTCCGCTTCCAAACTCACAGCCTAGACGTTTGAACAATGTAAAGTTCAAAATAGCCAAAGAGGAATTTGAATATATGGTGCAAATAGGCATTTCCTCTCCTTGCGCTTCACCTCTACATATGGCTGCCAAACATGAAGCAAACGACTGGAGGCCTTGCGGTGATTATCGTCGGCTTAACGCCATAACGACTCCTGATCGAAATCCCCCTCCGCACATTCATGATTGCAACGCAAACTTACAGGGCTGTACAATTTTTTCGAAGGTCGATCTTATTCGCGCCTACCACAACATTCCTGTGGCAGAAGACGACATTCATAAGACGGCAATCACAACACCTTTCGGGCTTTTCGAATTTGTGCGAATGCCTTTCGGCCTAAGAAATGCTGCCCAAACGTCCCAGCGATTCATGTCGCAAGTAACAAAAAATCTCGATTTCGTATGGGTGTTCGTCGACGATATCTTAGTTTCAAGCATATCCGCGGAGGAGCTCTCTACCATACAGCGAAGGCGCTGTATTTTCAAGATTTAGTTAACAATTATTACTGACTAAGATACCCAGAATAGAATCTTAGGTATTGTTTTATTGTTTGGGTTGTATAGATTTTTGTTGGCGGCATGGCTAGTGTAAAATTTCATATAAATACGCGTAGAATTTTAATGACATGTATCAGTCAAGAAAAGTAAAGCATATTGTATCAGTCATAAAGCATAACTTACGTAGGAAATCGCACAATGCTATCCACACACTTGCCATAGTGCTTACATCCGAACATCCGCTATGAAGACGTCGAACGTCGACGGTAGTTGTTTACGCCAACATTTCATAGAATCAATAGCTTAGGTTTTGCAGATGTTCAAATTGATCATCCACTGGATGAAATACTTTTTATCTTTCTTCATCTTTTTTTCACATGACTGGCTTCTGAAGGTATTGTAAGAATTAGATTAGTTTGGTAAGTCAGTTCTAATTTATAGTGTCGTGCGGTAATCTCTTTGGATTGCCGAAGTAAAAATAAAAACTTTTTATAAACTTAATTCGTGTTGAGAATTTATTAACTTATATGATCAAGATGCTAAGCATTTTTCCTCATTGGCACCTGTGGTGTTAACTGACATGAACATGAACATTTGAATTGTCTTTAATTTGCTGTTTGAACATCGCACGGATATCGGCGAGAGCTTTGCAAATATATGTCGCAAAATCTGCAACTTGATCCATCCAATTGTTTGGGAACCAACCTATTAGCAGAGAAATTCAGCTTTAAAGATATTTACGAGTTATCAGAAGAATTCGTATGTAACAACTTTATTCAACTTTGTGATCAGGATGAGTTTTTTAATCTTAATATTGACCAGTTGTGTAAAATCCTATCGAATAATCATATCCGAGTATATACAGTGAAGAGGATGTCTTCAGGAGCCTTAAGTCATGGGTGGATCATGATAGACTCGAGCGAGAGAAATTTTTGGAAAAGCTTCCAAAATATAATATACACCAATAGAAAAATACCAGACAAACCAAACGATCAAATATCAATTAGTACAATATAATATACACAAAGTCATCAATGGAAAAATACCAGAGTCCAGACAAGCCAAACTATCAAAAGAACACATCCTTGGATAACAGATGTATTTAATTGTCAAACAGTGTCGTAGAAAGCTACTTCAGCATAATCGGCCTGAACGATGCCACTCATCAGCTAGCCTTCGGAACCCAACCACCGGGAACGCTACCATTTTTTAATACCGAAAATTCGAAGAAGGTCGGCCATTTTTTACTATCCAGAAGAGGAGAACACGAAAAGAGTCAGAACAAAGTCAACCATCGCCGAGCAAACACACCTAGTAAAAAAGCAGCACGAGATTTCAGCACCAGAAAAATACAATTTTAAAAATCACCAAATTTTAATCACAATTGTAATCTAACAAGTCAATTCATTTGCAATAAAATTGTCGTAACTTGTAGTAGTCTTTTTTGTTTGACTTTTTCTCGATTACGGAGTCTGCGACAAACAGTATAAATAGGAATAGCATACCAAAGCAAAAAACACTTCATTTAAGTCAGTGAATAAGTTCACAATTAAGTCAATTTAGAACCTTAAGACATTGTAACCATTTATTTAACTAAATTGAGTTTGAATAAATTAATTAAATAATTTTTATCAAAATTATGTGTTAAATAAATTAATTCGCAACACTTTGCAACTGAAAGGATAGTGACAAAATAATCTTGAGTTTTCACTACGGCCATCTATCGTTTTCCGAGAGGTAATTTGCATCTCAGAGACTTAAGTGGCACTGAACTAAGAGTAATGAGAAAAGTTACCCTTCTGTTTTTGTCATCTTATGTCAATGCTGTTGACTGATAGTTTTCATTTTTTATTGAATAAGAACGAAAATTTGGAGAAAAAAAAAACCAAAGCAATTCAATGCTGGCAAACAGAAACAGTGCTAAGAATCAAACTTGGTCGGTTTTATTTTTTATGGGTGAATTTCTTGGATACCCGAATTTGATCGCACGTACCAAATAATACCTGCTGCGGCTTCGTCGACTGCTTCTGCTGCGACGAGATCGCCATCTATTTGTTATCTAGTCAAAAGTTAGTTTCATTTATTTACCTATTTGGTAACACCTGAATAAATATTTCTCTTTTAGTAATTATATTTTTGTCTCCTTCTAAAGAAATTCAATTGAATTTGTACGAGAAACACGTGAATTCGCCATTTTCTAATGGGAAACGTTTGACGTTACGCGAGTCTGAGATCTATTGCGAAAATTTATTAAAGTTAAAATTATTTTATTTATTAAAGTTAAAATTATTTATCCGCTGTCTCCAAGAACAGTTATTTTTCATATGGCACACGTCAAAATTTTGCAAGAAAAGATTGGTGAGGACGTCAAAACCCCATACATAGAGTCGATACGGAGACGATAGATTCGGAGTCTTCGGAGGAGTACACAGAGGATGCTCTCAATTTTGTTAACACAATTGAATGTCAAACTGGTAAGCACTTTTCAAATTCATCTGAATTCATTTGAAGATCAGCAAAATCAGTCCATTACTGTTGACAATTAGTATAGATGGTCGTCCAATAGACGTTGAAATAGATACGGGAGCTTGTGCTACGGTCATGTCCACAAAAATTTTTGAGAAAAATTTTCCCAAATCTGAATTAAAATGTTACAATGGCAAACTTAATTCGGTCACGGGCGAAAATCTGAAAATTGTTGGAGTCAAGTCAGTCAGAGTATCAGAGTCATTGTCGATACCCAAAGGTCGTTTATAACATTAGTTGGTAGAAAATGGTTGGACGTTTTTTTTTTTCTAAACGGAGAGAATTTTTTTGTCAGTCATCCTCAAATGTGGACAAAATTCAAGAGCCGCCAGTCATAGTCGATAAATTGTTGGATAATTTACGAAATACCTATTCATCAGTTTTTTCCAAGGAGCCCACGTCTATAATTGGATACACAGCGTCAGATGCATTGCCAATATTTTGCAAAGCATACCCTGTTGCTTATTCTCTTCGAGAAAGGGTTGAATGAGAACTTAATCGTCTTCAAAAGAATGGTATTCTTAGTCCCTTGTTGTCGTAGTCAAAAAGAGCGGTGACATACAGCTTTGCGCAGATTTTAAGGTTTCACTTAACAAAGTAACTGATATGGAGCACTATCCTATCCCAAACGTGGATGACATATTAGCTTCTCTCAAAGGAGGCGCCGTGTTTTGCGTTCTTGACCTCACTGGAGCCTTCCAGCAGTTGGAAATATCACCTGAGTCACAGGAACTTTTCACAGTTAATACACATCTTGGACTAATACGCTACAAAAGGCTTACCTATGGGCTGAAAAGTGCACCATGTATATTTCAGAAAACCATGGACGAAATTTTGCGTGGTACTAATGCCTTATGTGTTATGTTATATAGATGATGTTTTTTTCAAGGGAAAGTCATTTGAGGATTGTGCCGAAAATTTGCAACGTGTTTTAGCAGCATTCGAGAAGCATAATGTGAATGTCAATATTGAAAAATGTCAATTTTTTAAAACTGAAGTAGAGTACCTAGGGCACATCATAACGAGTACTGGTATAAAACCTAGTCCAGGCAAAATAGACGCCATAAAAAACGCACCTATCCCTGAAAATGTAACTCAGGTAAAGTCATACCTAGGTCTTCTCAATAACTATAGAAAGTTTGTCCCAATGCAGTCATCTTTATTAGCGCCACTGTATAAGCTAACTTGTAGTAAAACAACTTTTGTCTGGGACTCTTCTTGTCAAGATGCTTTCACTCGAAGTAAGGAAGCATTAAGTAAGGAAACGCTTTTACAACATTACAATTCTTCAGAACCCTTGATACTATCTTGCGATGCAAGTAAGGAAGGTGTAGGAGCGGTTTTAAGTCAGATTAAAGATTCCATAGAATGTTCAGTTATTTTTGCTTCTGCAACCTTAAATTCAGCGAAGAGAAACTACTCGCAAGTAGAAAAAGAGGCACTTGCCATAATTTTTGGCGTACGTAAATTCTACAAATATTTGATTGGCAAGAAATTTACTCTATACTGATTTCTTGGAACAAGGGGGGGTTTAGAAGGGTCACGACAATAGGGCTGGTCAATTCTTAATTAACTCATTAATAGACGTAAGGGATCATTCCCCGAATCAAAACATTGGCACAAGGTGACAACCAAGCCATTTGCACTCAATACAAATTGCAGTTTTCCAGAAATTAAGAACTCAAAAGCAATATCATGGATGTGGTCCGAAATAATAATTCGATCATGACTGGAATTACAGAAAAAAGCTTCAAGCTTGGATTAATAAATCAACAAGGATGAGACAATGCAGAGTCCAGATTATCTGAATTATGGAAAGGTTTGGGTATTAAGAGGAAATTTGATGGGAAACGAAATTAAAAGTGTCCAGGCTAAAATGTACTGTGCCAATACCCAGATTCCATCAACGTCAGATGTTAGTTCATCAGTTTCTAGTTGCGCATAAGGGATTGCCCATCAATCCAGTAGTCCTATAAATTTTATTAATTCTTACAACTTCTGGGAGAATTTTGCTAATATAATCTAATCCATTGCACAATCCAGCAAATCGCACCCCAACCAAGTTTTGAACAACCCTGATCTGATCTTCCACTATGTACCATCATTACTACTATATCTCCCAGTTTGGGAAGATTCAGAGTTTTTGGAACACTGGTCACCTTTTAAAGAATCTTTTGGCTATAGATTGGTAAGTAGTAACATTTTCTGAGATAAGGAGCGTTTGTGTGCTCCCTTACAGATTAAACGAGATTTCGCTTTTTTGTATCCGGGAAAGGATAATTTTATAAAAGACAAATAAGAAGGGTTCAGATCCAAAATTCTAGAATTTTATGAAAAAAATTTGAAGAATCAAAGATCCCGGGAGGAATTTGCCTCTTGTTAAGCCGCTGGTGGATAAAGGTACGTCAACTATTCCTTAAATTATTTATAAGTGTTAATTAATATTTTAAATAGTGCTGATTAAATCATCTTTAAACTGCTTAACAGTGTAATAACGCCAACGGTCCGTTTTGCTGTAACTGATGGTAAAAATAAGCGTAAATTTAGCATTGCCGATGCTGACGAGAGTTTTGTGTTGCATTTAAATGCAACAAATAATTACAAGACGAGATTCGACAGTTTAAAAACAAAATATTTCTTGTCATCTCTAACCTTTCAGCGAGTAGTAATAGTAGCGGGAGATGATATTTACCAAGTAAAGGAATTTTTCATATATTTTGACAACAGACAAGAAACAACAAGACAGCAAACAACAAAATCATCTAAAACAACTAATGGGTGTTGGGCACATAGTAGAGACTACACCTTGGATCTTCGTGCACAATTGTCAGGAAGAAATTGAACAGATGTTTGCCACACAATTTGAGAAGGAAGAACTGACAGATAAATATTCATATTTACCTTACATGACCGGATTTGGTATTTCAAATAAAAGTCCATACTCGGCAGCCAGCAATCCATGCCTTCACACCATGATTCATATTTATGGGACTTTAATCGGATCTGCAATATCCCATTAATTTCATGTCATTTGTTCTCTAATGACATGAAAAAAAAAACAAAGAGGAGTGAACGTTAAAATGGAATAGAAAATAGAAAAGAAACAAAAAGACGGATTAAGCCCCCGCCCCGGTTCGATCGCTTAAAATCGTTGGAAAAAATACAGCCGCCGAAATCCATCGGGCCTGTTGTATTTCGATATTTTATAAATCAAAGGCGTTGTTTACAATAGTTCAACTTTCTTTATTGAGTTACAATTGCCAACTGGCTCTATGAGAACAATCAAAGACGGAGACCACTGCACCAGGTTATGTATACAATACAATGATTTAAGAACATATGTATGTGTTCATATTCATATGTTAGGTATATAATGAGAGTAATTATCATTAAAGTTACAAATAGGCATTTGTACATCAGGGCCGAAGTCGAACCCCTCAATACGAGAAGGACGTCGACCCATTGACCCGATTGATCCCACTATCCGAATCCGTGCGTCGCCGGTGCCAATAATAATCCCCGATTCCCCCAAGAAGAGCATGAAAGCTATCCGGGACCAAAGAGCAGCTGCGGAGGAGTTGCTCAAGAAGAAACCGAAAACTGTCTCCACGGGGAGAGCCAAACAAGATGGGCTTCAAACGGCCACTCACCACAAGCCAGGAACGTCAACCATCGCAACCCTCCGATAGCCAAGAAATCCTAGCGGGATCACACTCCTCCATACAAGATAGACGCCCGAATTTCATCACACCGATCCTCTCGGAAACACCACAGGTGATACCTGTCAATTTTGTGAGGGAATGTTCACAGAGTCCCGCGATGCCGGACGATCCGTTCGAAGACATTAAGCTGCGAGGGGAGCAACACCACAGGACCTTCTACGTCTACAGAACCTGGAGAAGGATCTCTGTAATGCTGAATGAAAAAGGGACCCAAGCGAGCCTGAATTTCGGGACACGAACGAAGACCATAAACATCACGAAGTAGAGGAGACGGATGGAGCGAGACAATGAGAGTCATGCTTTTTTGGACTGCATATTTTGACCTGAAATTCGGTATTCGATGGTTTTTGGGTCGCTGATCACGAGTCTGAGATTTAATTTGTGAACTTTAACCAAATTTCACTAAAATTAGTATTTTTTTTTATTTGTGATTTATGAAGTGTGCAACAAAATTATTTTGTGCAATGGACGAACGCGGTACCACTTCTCTGTTGGTACCAAAGGCTCCTCCCGACAAATCGTTTTACGAAAAAATTAAACTACCCTCGAAACTCATTGATGAGAGCGATAGGAAAGACATTTTAGACACCATTGCAAGTGAATGGGTCAAAAACGTAGAGACACCTTCTGTGCAAGAGGGTGTGAGCGAGATGGATACTGACGCCGATACAAGCGTTAGCAAAAATGGCGTGGGTAGCCAGCATCTACCCCTAAATGAATGCGTGACAATTGCACACGCAAACAGCAACACAAATATGGCGGGAGACTCTATCAGCCAAACGGGAACTGACTAGTAATTGAAAAATCTGTTAACAGACGACATCAGTAAATTTACCGCAGTTATGGCAAGAAAGAGGAGAAATCTTGCCTCCCCAACTGTCACCAAAAGGATGGCGATTCCTGTTAACAATAGCAACCGGTTCCATGCACTTGCGATGGACGATGACGAAGCGCCTATACGGACCTAAGGCGCATACAAGATATCCCGTCGGGATCCAAAAATACTCGGAGCAACAGCAACCACATTCCGAATGGAGCAGAAAGTGCATACGGCTGCCAACAACGTGAATGCAGCCGTAAACCAGACATGGTGCCCGCCGATCTTCACAAAGGGAGTTTCAGCCAGGACTATAATGGAGTATATGAGTAAGAATAACTATAACTTAGATAACATTAAGTTCAGTTCAAATGGTTTTGGGAAACTAAAAATATTTGTAAAAAACCTTAAGCTTCATAGGATCTCCCTTGATCATTTTCAAAGTTGCGGCATCGATGCCTTCTCCTTCCCACCTAAAGAACTTAAAAAATTTAATATCCTTCTCAAAGGGATATCTAGTAATTTCACCGCAGATGAAATCCAGCGCGAAATCCTAAAGTTGGACCTTTCATTAAGGGTTTGCGTCAAAAAATTTGAGACCAAGTGGTCGAAACTCCAGGAAATTCCACTGGACATGTTCGTTTGTGTAATAGAGGATAGGGATAGCTTGGCTAAAATTAAAAAAATTAAGTCACTGTAAAGGCATAGAGTTAAATGGGACTCTCTGAAAAAAACAGCTACCAAGCAGTGTTATCGTTGCCAGAGATTTGGCCATGTGGCCTCATATTGTAGCTTCAACCGCAGATGTGTCAAATGTCTTAAAGACCATGGCATAGGAGAGTGTCACATAGCACCAAAATCGGAAACCTCCGTTGCGGCCGGCGTCAACTGCCAGTCGACGGGTCACCCTACGAGCTTCAAGGGTTGCCCCAAACAGAGTGGCATTAATGAAAAAAAAAAGTGACACGGCTGGTCTTAAGAACAGTAACTTCACATTCACTAACCCCGGTATAAACAGGTAATATTCCTACAAACAAAACATCGTTCGCCGACATAGTAAGTGGCAAAAAGAAGTCCGCTCAGGACACCTCCCCCTCCTACTTCAAATGACAAAAATGCATAGTTAAACATAAGAAATATTGCGTTTTTTAAACAAAACAAAGTATTTTTGTTATAGTACCGGGGACAAAGGGTCTCCCGAAGAAAAACTAAAAACTCATTCGAATAAGAATTGAGTTGGACAACATGTTTACATCAAACAATGCAAACACGAACGATGGATGGAGGTATGTGTCAAATAATATTTACTCAATGATGCATAAAATAGTATTTTTTTGGTCTACAAACAAGAAATAATTTTTCTATTTGAAATAGTTTCGAAACAACTTTTTTGAGTCAAATGAAACAGTGTGCTCCGCAAGTACGGTAACACAATGTGTTGTGCGAATTTGATGATACTGTGATACACAAAAAATTATGATATTATGCTCAAAATGTTTTTATTTATTCTATTACAGATGCTAACAACCCTGCTGTGACATAACCATGGCAGCTAGTGGCTCTCGGCTCAACGAACAAGCCGGAAATATTCGACTGACATCGTCAGCCATTTTTTCATTTCTCGTTCATCCCTTTTTTGCAATCGCACCTCTTAGCAGCACTCGTGTAAGATGAAATTAGAATATTAAAATAAAAGTATTAAAGAACAGCAAGCACAAAAGAAAAATAAGATAGAACAAACTATTGATTTTTATAATCAATCCGAAAACTAAAAGTGTTTTAACTGAGGAAGATTATAAGAAAATAGTGTGTTATTACTAAATCGTGATAACAATTTATAAAAATCAATAGTTTTTTTGATTTCAACTGAGTTGCTGCCTTCCACTATAAATAAGGATGCCGCCAAAGAATCCGAGGAAAGCTCATATGCACGCGACAAAGTCGCCATCAGCGAAAGATCACAATTGTGTGGACTGCGATGGACCTGACTCTGATGACGACATGGTCCAATGCGACGTCTGCCAACCTTGGCACCACTTCGGATGCGCTGGAGTTGATGAATTGATCTTAAATGAAAGTTGGGTTTGCAGCACCTCGTGTGCAATTAAGGCAGGTAAGTGCTCTGATATATCTAGTGCTGTAAAAGTTAGTAAGTTAGTTCTGCATCTCAAGATGCTAATGAAGCGATTGCGTCACATGCCATAAGTACTGCGCCACATACTGCGCCATATACTGCGCCATATACTGCGCCACACACTGCGCTATATACCGCGCCATGTACCGAGCGAAGTGAAATATATATTGCCGGAAATAATGCATTTAACCCAACATCAAAACATGGTTCGGGTTATACTGATTCTGTGCAACATATTGCGAGCGATATTCAATGTACTTTGCCACATACAGCGCCAACCTTAATGTTAGGTACTGCGCAAAGCATGGCAGTGAATAGTACGAATATCGTCGCGAATATAGCCATAAGTACAGGAGCGTGCACCGAATCACATGGTGCTTGTTCAGTAGCCTATACTGCCCCCCCCCCCCCCCCCTATTGCCTCGTGTACTGCCACATCTGCCATTACATATATTGAATTATAAAGATAAATGTATAGCAAATCGTACCGATAATTCACTCTCTAGCATAGCGCCTCATTATGAAAACTTTTTAGGAGCAAGTCGCGTTGAAACCAGTTTATACTTAGATTCCAGACGTGACATCACATTGGGAAATATGCGTCCAACATTGACACACACCATTGCAGATAGAGTTCCGGGCTCCACGTCTACTGATATCACCGCCAGTCATCCGTCGAGTACTATTGCCGTTCCAGTCGGGACTTTTAGTGGAGGTGCTATCCCAAAAGGATATGCTGGGAAGCATCCTGCACCAAATGCGACAAGATCCTTTGATTTGGGTTATCGTTCGGACACATATCCACCTGTATCCGCCAAGCCACCTACTATTGCTGCTTCTGCGATCCGAGTAACGCATAATGGCGCTTGTTTCTATGCCGCTAACATCGCAAACGGTGCTGCGAATGCGAACACCAATTCAAGTGGACATATAGCTGCTACTCAACGCGCTGACAATACTAGTGCCGCTATCACTGCTAACCATCCCGCCATGCATTCGACTAAGATTTTATTAAATGAAACTCCAAATTATCTTTCCAAGTCAGGAGCGATTATCGTCGAATTTCTCCACCACTTCCAGAGGATCTAGGAACGCATTTGAAAGGAATATTCAAATGGAGTTGAGACTGCTGGATGAAGAACGAGAGATGAGAGAAAAACGAGTATTTGGAAAAGAAACATAAAATTTTGAGCAACGTTCCAAGTTCTAGAAGTGCAGCCTCGCTTTGGACAGCGGCTTCTAGTTTCAGTTTATAAAATTATTACCTGTATAACATATAAGTGATAAACAAATAAAGAATAAAAAAAAGAGAAACAATTATGATTTTTCTATAGAACCGCTTAACCACGAAACATAACTGGCGCAGTCGGTTGTTCGAAAAAGAACACAGAGAAATATTTTTTTTAAAGAGTGCGATCAAGTGTTATTTTTGTTGGACATCCCTGCTAATTCGAGATCATGCATACCAACTACTACACAATTAAATTTCTTATTATCTACTTCTCTTTTGTCCTGTTATTCTGACTTGACTTCTTTTTGCTCATTCTAAATTAACACTTTACATTGAACTATCCTGTCTTTAGCGTTGCTTAATAAATCTTTAATTATAAAACCATCATTCGGGTTTTTCTTTTTCAATTATAGTTTGCTTATTTAATTTGTTTTCGTTTATCGGCTCAACAACGTTTATCGGCTCAACAATTTTAGTTCAAATGTTCAATGAAGACCATAAACGCGGTATGGTTGAAATAAAGAATTGTTAGCTGTACAATAAAGAAAATTAACTTAAAAACTACATGTTGAGAGAAGTGTGGACGCACCATAAAAGTAGCCTCTCACTGGCTAACAGAGGGAGTAGCTTTCGCTTTCACCTCGCACTTTTGCAGCCATCTTTAAACTACACATTTCGATTTGCGGCCATCTTTGAAATTGTTTTATTTCCGACAGAAAGAGAGACGACCACGAGCTGTTTAGGAAAATTCGCCTTAAGTTGAATATAATAAGAAGTATCTAAGAAATTGAGTAAGTAAAATTAAGCATATCGCTGTTAAAAGAATTATAATACTTTGCATCTTATTTTACAATAAGGGATTTGTAACCTCCTTCAAGTGTAAACCAAGTTTGTTTTACTGAGGTTGACAGAACAGTTTTAGCTGCGGCCAAAAGAGATGCAACTCTACAACAAAAGTGTAAAGAACATTAACGTAACAACTACAAGTACAGTACGGCAAGGCAACCCGAAAGCCGACTTCCCCATATAGTAATAATAACAAAAAACAAATACAGACTAAGGTTGCTCATAGACACAGGCGCGGAAACGAGTATCCTTAACCCAGGAATTTGCCACCCATTGCCATTTTGGACAAACTTAGAAAAACCAATAAAAATGCTGGGAGCGTGCCGATATACGCCCATTCTAAAGTAACAATTCCATTATTTGAGGAATTTGGCATGCCAAATAAAACTGCCGAATTCCTTGAACATAAGTTTCACAACACCTATGACGAGTTAATTGAAGGAAGTCATACTCATGTATATACCCCTTACTGGCAAGGAAATGTAATGAGAATTCTGATGATGTTGATGAATCTTTAATAGAAACTGATTTTTAAACTGATCTTGAAGAAGATCAGACCGGCATCAAAGGCGGAAAATCAAGAGAAAGATCAAGAACTTCAACGGGCACCAGGGTCGGAAAATGACCCAACAATCACAAACAATTAGTGACGAAGAAGATGAGAAATCCAATGACACGGACGACCAGGAAAGGGAAGCACGTGATGAACTTGGATACGGAGAAAGATTTAAGGCGCAAAGTGAAAGACGCCCTGTTGAAAGTGCAAGGAATAACGAATCCGGGATAAATGCTGAGGAGTATTCGTATAGAAATTATTGAAATCAGTGACGATGAACAACAGAGATGGCCCTCTGGAAATAAGTAATGAAGATTTGGGGCACAAAGCGAAAGAACTCAACACAAAATTGTGAAAATGAAGAAAATGATGAATCCGAAACAGATACTGAGGAGAATTCAGCATCATCAGAAATGGTTGATGAAGAGAAATGCACCGATATGGAGACAAGCGGTGGTGGAGCTAGAGACAGAGAAAGATTAATGGCGCAAAGCGAAAGAGTTCTCACTCTTGAAAGTGGCGAAGTTCAAGAAAATGACGAATCCAATGATGATGCACAATCACAAGAAATCAATAATCAACAGGATTGTAACTATTCTATCCAAGATATGGATATATCATCCATCAGGATGAAGAAAAATTGAGAAAACTGTGAAGCTGAAGAAAATGACGAACAGAAGATGTGTACTGAGGAGTCTTCAGAATCAGAAGGAGAAAATGACGAACACGAGATGAATACTGAGGAGTATTCACAATCAGAAGGGGATTCTGAAGTCGCAAGAATAAACCCAAATTGTATGCTGTGTGTCGAAAGAAGTTTCAATTTTCGGTTTTTTGACTGATGTCCTCTTTGTGGAATGCTTTACTCATTTAAATTTTCCCCACATGGGGGGTTTCCCATCCCGGCCATTCGTTTGTAATATGCACAGGCATTAACACGCGACATGCAATAGGCACTCGCCCCACACGACGAAATGGGTTTGCTCATTTATACAGCTCACATGTGCTTATAGTAGGAAATGTTGATATTAGGATGTGACTCGACCATACAAAATTAAGTTTCTGCTCCGCTTGGGTCGAATGCACATCGTGCTTAATAGAAACTTTGAATCCAGTACCTGGTACTGATTCAAGATATATTTTAAGGAAGGCACTAGTTTACTAGACAGCTATCCAAGATTTTAGTTGGAAATATATTTCCTAAAAATATATCTCCAACCGATCCGAGCTTCTCTCCGATCATTGATTTCGCAGAGTCCGGAAAGGCTCAACCGTTTATTCATTGGAACATGAGATTGGAAGCTACTAACGCAAAAGTGGTTTCAACGATAATTCCATCGCTTTTGTGCTTTGGACATAAGACAGAAGCGAGAACCTGCTTGTTTATTCCTCTTTCCACTCCCTCTGAGTAGTGAGGACAGACTTACTTCTTCGGCATTGGTGCTTCGTCGAGAATACCTTGGACGCTTGGACAGACTGAGCTTACCTCAGTCTTAGAAAGCAAGCTTCGAAAGATCTCCAAATAGTAAATTCAGAATCGACTAAAAAAAATGAAAATCTTAAAACATCGGAACTAAGAATACTAATGTTCATTTTGCAGTATAACCTAGCCATGTCTTTAATTGAGCCTTTAGTTGCATTCAAAAAAAGTATTGATTGCGAAATTATAAAAGATAAAGCTTGGAAGAACAAAGATCAAATAAATAATAACTTCATGTTTGTTAGAAGAAGCAAATCGTGATATAGTGGACGTTTTAAAGAAACAAAAATTTTCTGTGATAATTGATGAGACAACAGATGTTAGTTCCTCAAAGTGCTTATGTATCGTGGTAAGGTATTTTGATTTCAATTATGGTAGAGTTAGAGATCGATTTTTTTCCTTGATTGAGCTATTTGAGTTTGATGCTAAATCCATTTTCAACGCAATATTCAAGTGCTTCAATGATTTGTGAATTTCGCTTAAAAATTGTGTTGGCTTTGCCTCAGACAATGCTGCTTTGGAGTTAGATCGTTTTTTTTAAAAGAAAATCCAAATGTTTACTTTAGGGTGTATGTATACAAATATTTTTGTCCGGCAACACTGCCTTGGACAGACTGAGCTTACCTCAGTCTTAGAAAGCAAGCTTCGAAAGATCTCCAAATATTCCGAAAATGAGATTAGAACACTATCTAATAATTTGAGACACTTCAAATCAGATTTTAAATAAAGATGACCTTCGGCCAATTACACGGGGGTAAGATTTCTACTGAAAAATGAAAACTGCCTGGACAGTACTGTTAGGTTACACAATTAGCCAGCAACATCTACTTGAAAACCAGGACTACCGAACAAACCCTTTCAAAAACTAACTGATCGAAGTAAAAGGCGAAAAACAAAAGAACTTAGAGAGAGTGTGACTGTTGAAGAGCTTACTTATGCTGCTAGTCAAAGAAAGTCTAGAAATTTATAGAATCCTTTGAAGTTAATTAAAGAACCAATGTATTGTCTCTCCAACAAGGGCAAAGGAGCTTACAAAGAGGCTCTCTGGAGGCCAAAGTGATGTTATAACGAAACATTCACCATCAGAAGCTTTATCTCTTTTAATTGATTAAGACCTAACTAAGAGACAGTATGAAATACTACACGATTCCAACAAGAATATATATCCGTGTTATTGGAATGTTTTCAGATGTGGGGTCTAACTCATTGAATTTTTATTCCTGAATTCAATCCACAGCTAGAACACCAAGTTTCAGTTGAATCGTGGATTAAAAATATTGAGTCCCTTAAACAAAACTATTCGTGGGGAATTCAGCATCATCAGAAATGGTTGATGTAGAGGAGTGCACCGATATGGAGACAAGCGGTGGTGGAGCTAGAGACAGAGAAAGATTAATGGCGCAAAGCGAAAGAGTTCTCACTCTTGAAAGTGGCAAAATTCAAGAAAATGACGAATCCAATAATGATGCACAATCACAAGAAATCAATAATCAACAGGATTGTAACTAGTCGATTCAAGATATGGATATAAGTGAAGATGAAGAAAACTGTGAAACTGAAGAAAATGACTACTGAGGAGTCTTCAGAATCAGACGAAGAAAATGACGAACACGAGATGAATACTGAGGAGTATTCACATTCAGAAGGGGATTCTGAAGTCGCAAGAATAAACCCAAATTGTATGCTGTGTATCGAAAGAATTTTCGGTTTTTTGACTGATGTCCTCTTTGTGGAATGCTTTACTCAGTTAAATTTTCCCCACATGGGGGGTTTCCCATCCCGGCCATTCGTTTGTAATATGCACAGGCATTAACACGCGACATGCAATAGGCACTCGCCCCACACGACGAAATGGGTTCTTCGGGTTTTTCGGGTTTTTCTTTTTCAATTATAGTTTGCTTATTTAATTTGTTTTCGTTTATCGGCTCAACAACGTTTATCGGCTCAACAATTTTAGTTCAAATGTTCAATGAAGACCATAAACGCGGTATGGTTGAAATAAAGAATTGTTAGCTGTACAATAAAGAAAATTAACTTAAAAACTACATGTTGAGAGAAGTGTGGACGCACCATAAAAGTAGCCTCTCACTGGCTAACAGAGGGAGTAGCTTTCGCTTTCACCTCGCACTTTTGCAGCCATCTTTAAACTACACATTTCGATTTGCGGCCATCTTTGAAATTGTTTTATTTCCGACAGAAAGAGAGACGACCACGAGCTGTTTAGGAAAATTCGCCTTAAGTTGAATATAATAAGAAGTATCTAAGAAATTGAGTAAGTAAAATTAAGCATATCGCTGTTAAAAGAATTATAATACTTTGCATCTTATTTTACAATAAGGGATTTGTAACCTCCTTCAAGTGTAAACCAAGTTTGTTTTACTGAGGTTGACAGAACAGTTTTAGCTGCGGCCAAAAGAGATGCAACTCTACAACAAAAGTGTAAAGAACATTAACGTAACAACTACAAGTACAGTACGGCAAGGCAACCCGAAAGCCGACTTCCCCATATAGTAATAATAACAAAAAACAAATACAGACTAAGGTTGCTCATAGACACAGGCGCGGAAACGAGTATCCTTAACCCAGGAATTTGCCACCCATTGCCATTTTGGACAAACTTAGAAAAACCAATAAAAATGCTGGGAGCGTGCCGATATACGCCCATTCTAAAGTAACAATTCCATTATTTGAGGAATTTGGCATGCCAAATAAAACTGCCGAATTCCTTGAACATAAGTTTCACAACACCTATGACGAGTTAATTGAAGGAAGTCATACTCATGTATATACCCCTTACTGGCAAGGAAATGTAATGAGAATTCTGATGATGTTGATGAATCTTTAATAGAAACTGATTTTTAAACTGATCTTGAAGAAGATCAGACCGGCATCAAAGGCGGAAAATCAAGAGAAAGATCAAGAACTTCAACGGGCACCAGGGTCGGAAAATGACCCAACAATCACAAACAATTAGTGACGAAGAAGATGAGAAATCCAATGACACGGACGACCAGGAAAGGGAAGCACGTGATGAACTTGGATACGGAGAAAGATTTAAGGCGCAAAGTGAAAGACGCCCTGTTGAAAGTGCAAGGAATAACGAATCCGGGATAAATGCTGAGGAGTATTCGTATAGAAATTATTGAAATCAGTGACGATGAACAACAGAGATGGCCCTCTGGAAATAAGTAATGAAGATTTGGGGCACAAAGCGAAAGAACTCAACACAAAATTGTGAAAATGAAGAAAATGATGAATCCGAAACAGATACTGAGGAGAATTCAGCATCATCAGAAATGGTTGATGAAGAGAAATGCACCGATATGGAGACAAGCGGTGGTGGAGCTAGAGACAGAGAAAGATTAATGGCGCAAAGCGAAAGAGTTCTCACTCTTGAAAGTGGCGAAGTTCAAGAAAATGACGAATCCAATGATGATGCACAATCACAAGAAATCAATAATCAACAGGATTGTAACTATTCTATCCAAGATATGGATATATCATCCATCAGGAGGAAGAAAAATTGAGAAAACTGTGAAGCTGAAGAAAATGACGAACAGAAGATGACTACTGAGGAGTCTTCAGAATCAGAAGGAGAAAATGACGAACACGAGATGAATACTGAGGAGTATTCACAATCAGAAGGGGATTCTGAAGTCGCAAGAATAAACCCAAATTGTATGCTGTGTGTCGAAAGAAGTTTCAATTTTCGGTTTTTTGACTGATGTCCTCTTTGTGGAATGCTTTACTCATTTAAATTTTCCCCACATGGGGGGTTTCCCATCCCGGCCATTCGTTTGTAATATGCACAGGCATTAACACGCGACATGCAATAGGCACTCGCCCCACACGACGAAATGGGTTTGCTCATTTATACAGCTCACATGTGCTTATAGTAGGAAATGTTGATATTAGGATGTGACTCGACCATACAAAATTAAGTTTCTGCTCCGCTTGGGTCGAATGCACATCGTGCTTAATAGAAACTTTGAATCCAGTACCTGGTACTGATTCAAGATATATTTTAAGGAAGGCACTAGTTTACTAGACAGCTATCCAAGATTTTAGTTGGAAATATATTTCCTAAAAATATATCTCCAACCGATCCGAGCTTCTCTCCGATCATTGATTTCGCAGAGTCCGGAAAGGTTCAACCGTTTATTCATTGGAACATGAGATTGGAAGCTACTAACGCAAAAGTGGTTTCAACGATAATTCCATCGCTTTTGTGCTTTGGACATAAGACAGAAGCGAGAACCTGCTTGTTTATTCCTCTTTCCACTCCCTCTGAGTAGTGAGGACAGACTTACTTCTTCGGCATTGGTGCTTCGTCGAGAATACCTTGGACGCTTGGACAGACTGAGCTTACCTCAGTCTTAGAAAGCAAGCTTCGAAAGATCTCCAAATAGTAAATTCAGAATCGACTAAAAAAAATGAAAATCTTAAAACATCGGAACTAAGAATACTAATGTTCATTTTGCAGTATAACCTAGCCATGTCTTTAATTGAGCCTTTAGTTGCATTCAAAAAAAGTATTGATTGCGAAATTATAAAAGATAAAGCTTGGAAGAACAAAGATCAAATAAATAATAACTTCATGTTTGTTAGAAGAAGCAAATCGTGATATAGTGGACGTTTTAAAGAAACAAAAATTTTCTGTGATAATTGATGAGACAACAGATGTTAGTTCCTCAAAGTGCTTATGTATCGTGGTAAGGTATTTTGATTTCAATTATGGTAGAGTTAGAGATCGATTTTTTTCCTTGATTGAGCTATTTGAGTTTGATGCTAAATCCATTTTCAACGCAATATTCAAGTGCTTCAATGATTTGTGAATTTCGCTTAAAAATTGTGTTGGCTTTGCCTCAGACAATGCTGCTTTGGAGTTAGATCGTTTTTTTTAAAAGAAAATCCAAATGTTTACTTTAGGGTGTATGTATACAAATATTTTTGTCCGGCAACACTGCCTTGGACAGACTGAGCTTACCTCAGTCTTAGAAAGCAAGCTTCGAAAGATCTCCAAATATTCCGAAAATGAGATTAGAACACTATCTAATAATTTGAGACACTTCAAATCAGATTTTAAATAAAGATGACCTTCGGCCAATTACACGGGGGTAAGATTTCTACTGAAAAATGAAAACTGCCTGGACAGTACTGTTAGGTTACACAATTAGCCAGCAACATCTACTTGAAAACCAGGACTACCGAACAAACCCTTTCAAAAACTAACTGATCGAAGTAAAAGGCGAAAAACAAAAGAACTTAGAGAGAGTGTGACTGTTGAAGAGCTTACTTATGCTGCTAGTCAAAGAAAGTCTAGAAATTTATAGAATCCTTTGAAGTTAATTAAAGAACCAATGTATTGTCTCTCCAACAAGGGCAAAGGAGCTTACAAAGAGGCTCTCTGGAGGCCAAAGTGATGTTATAACGAAACATTCACCATCAGAAGCTTTATCTCTTTTAATTGATTAAGACCTAACTAAGAGACAGTATGAAATACTACACGATTCCAACAAGAATATATATCCGTGTTATTGGAATGTTTTCAGATGTGGGGTCTAACTCATTGAATTTTTATTCCTGAATTCAATCCACAGCTAGAACACCAAGTTTCAGTTGAATCGTGGATTAAAAATATTGAGTCCCTTAAACAAAACTATTCGTGGGGAATTCAGCATCATCAGAAATGGTTGATGTAGAGGAGTGCACCGATATGGAGACAAGCGGTGGTGGAGCTAGAGACAGAGAAAGATTAATGGCGCAAAGCGAAAGAGTTCTCACTCTTGAAAGTGGCAAAATTCAAGAAAATGACGAATCCAATAATGATGCACAATCACAAGAAATCAATAATCAACAGGATTGTAACTAGTCGATTCAAGATATGGATATAAGTGAAGATGAAGAAAACTGTGAAACTGAAGAAAATGACTACTGAGGAGTCTTCAGAATCAGACGAAGAAAATGACGAACACGAGATGAATACTGAGGAGTATTCACATTCAGAAGGGGATTCTGAAGTCGCAAGAATAAACCCAAATTGTATGCTGTGTATCGAAAGAATTTTCGGTTTTTTGACTGATGTCCTCTTTGTGGAATGCTTTACTCAGTTAAATTTTCCCCACATGGGGGGTTTCCCATCCCGGCCATTCGTTTGTAATATGCAAGCACAGGCATTAACATGCGACATGCAATAGGCACTCGCCCCACACGACGATTAATGGGTTTGCTCATTTATACATCTCACATGTGCTTATAGTAGGAAATGTTGATATTAGTATGTGACTCGACCATACAAAATTAAGTTTCTGCTCCACTTGGGTCGAATGCACATCGTGCTTAATAGAAACTTTGAATCCAGTACCTGGTACTGATTTAAGATATATTTTAAGGAAGGCACTAGTTTACTAGACAGCTATCCAAGATTTTAGTTGGAAATATATTTCCTAAAAATATATCTCCAACCGATCCGAGCTTCTCTCCGATCATTGATTTCGCAGAGTCCGGAAAGGCTCAACCGTTTATTCATTGGAACATGAGATTGGAAGCTACTAACGCAAAAGTGGTTTCAACGATAATTCCATCGCTTTTGTGCTTTGGACATAAGACAGAAGCGAGAAACTGCTTGTTTATTCCTCTTTCCACTCCCTCTGAGTGTAGTGAGGACAGACTTACAGCCACCCGATTATTCTTCGGCATTGGTGCTTCGTCGAGAACACCTTGGACAGACTGAGCTTACCTCGGTCTTAGAAAGCAAGCATCGTAAGCTTCGAAAGATCTCCAAATATCCCGAAAATGAGATTAGAACACTACCTTATGATTTGAGACAGTTCAAATTTAAAGATTTTAAATAAAGATGACCGTCGCGTCGGCCAATTACATGGTTAACAAAGGAACCTAATCTAAGAGTTGATGACATAGTCCTTGTAAAAGATGACAATACCCCGCCAACAATGTGGCCATTAAGAATTGTTAAGAAGGTCCACCCTGGCAAGGATCAAATGGTCATGGTAGTAAAGGTCCGAACTCGCAAAACCCTATGCCTTAGACCCATCGTCAAAATATGCCGTCTGCCGATAGACACAGCAGAAACTAAAACGAAAGCCAAGCCGAAGCCGACGTCGTCGGCAGCGATCAAGGTCGGTGCGACGCCGCAGCGGCGTTCGAAGAAGGACATAAATTAAAGCACTTATGTGTTCCGTGTAAATGTATCTATACGTACATACATATGTATAGAATTTCGAAATAAATTTAATATATATAATTAATATGTGTTGTTCGTCGTAGTTCTGTATATGTTTATGTTTATTGAATTCAAGCATCACACCCATTAATTTTATCCTTGCAGGCAGCAATAATGGATGACTATATTACAATTCTAGAAGACATCCGATTTTCTCCACCGGCTAGCCCAGGGTTACAAAACCTTATACTATCCAACCTCAAGCTAGAAGCCATGAGAAAACAGGAAAAGGAAGATCGCATCATATCAGAAGGATACCCGATTTGCGTGACGATCAACAAATTGAGACCATCCACCACGGTTGAAGAGATACGAATGCGGCTCGATAATGACATACAACGCTTCACCACAAGAGAAGGGGAAGATATCTTCATAAATCGAGAGACGTTATGCCGAATTGATTTCGAGAGAGTTCAATTTAGCAAAAGGAAGCAATTTACAGTCAATCTTCCTGATCGATACCAGGTAAAAATGAACGTGAATTTAGCCGGAAAGGTTGTATTTCACCATCATCATAAAAGAGGTATTGAAAAGATCAAGGCAAGGATCGTTGAAGGAGAACGTGGAATTTTCCCCTCAAATGAAGATGATGACGTTAACGCACAAGATCACATCGAAATAACTGACGACGCGACGGTGGCGATACCAACACCAACAAATATAAAAAGATGCACAAACGCAATTCTCGTTTACTTGTTAAAACGAGAGGTGGAAGTTCTAAAGAAAGAAAAAGAATTGATCCAAAATACTTAGACAAATGAGTCAAATGAGTGTTTTCATTGACGACAGAGAGCAAATGAGTGGAAATCAAACGAGCGAAAACCAAAATGAAAGGTGTTAACAACCCTTCTGTGACACAATGCAGCCGGTGATCAACCATGTAGTCACCTCCCTGGCAGCTAGTGGCTCTCGGCTCAACCAACAAACCGGAAATATCCGACTGACATTCGTCAGCCATTTTTTGATTCATTTTTCTTTACGCAATTACACTTTTCGGCACGCTTTAGCAAAGCACTTGCATAAAAAATATAAAATTATGAGTATATAAAGCATAAAAGTATAGCAAACACAAAAAGAATATAGAAATAAACTATTGTAAGTAGTAACAATATCCTGTGTAAACATATTTTTGTGAATAAATATTCCTTACAAACAATAATTGTTTTACAACGAGAGTTATAGAAGAAATAGTGTGTTACCACTAAATCGTGGTAACAAAAGGAGACAAAGCCGTCTTACTTTGAAAAAAAAAGCAGTGGAAAGTAGAAAGTGGTAAGTTGGTGAAACGTTCCAAACATATTTCCACGAAAAAAACATTTTAGCGAATAAAATATCTTTGGAAGAAGAGGATCTTCTTGAATGCCACATCGATAAGATACCCAATCCATATTTGTGTTCACAAGCAAGGATGCGGTGTTTCCGTAACCGTCAACAATTACTAGAAGCATTCAGTAAAATTGAGCTGCCTAAGCCGAAACCAATTCCATCTACATCGATAAGTAAAGTTCATTAGAGGATTTTCTTTATTAGCTGAGCCTTTATATAAATTAATACGAAAGAATGCTCAGTTTAAATTAGAAACAAGTGAATTACAAGTATTTGAGACTTTAAAACAAAACGAAAAAGCATCATTTGTAAAAGAAACAACAGACCTTTTCAAGCCCGAACCAAATAACGACGCACCGTTATCTTCACCATTGCCATCACCTTCACCGTCACCATTGCCACCAACGTCACCGTTGCCACCACCGTCGTCGTCGTCATCACATACACCAAAAGCTACAACGTTACCTGCTCTCGAAGAAACACAAGGTCCCAGTAAATCTAGGACCAGGTTTTTTCAAAAATATAAATCAATTTGGGAAATTGGTCGTCCATGGCTGAAAAACAAATTGGGTTTGGCTTATTGTAAGATATGCAAGAAAACATTATCCAATAATGTTAGTCTTTTTGACCGGCACTTGTCGGCTCCGCTTCATAAAAAGCGGCTTGAAGAAGATCAGGTAACATTCGATATACGATATATTAAAAACAAGCTTATTTTTTTAATAGAACACAATTCTTATTTTTAAAGACTTTTTTTAATATCGATCTTATCCAAAATTAAAAAAAAATTTTTTGTAAGCTTGTTTTTGATCGGCTGTAACTTCAGTGTGCATGCGAATAACAAAATGAAATTTTCAGGATTTAAAGCTGAAGAATAGACCTTTAAATCCTGCCTACTTTCGTTTTGATATCTGGTAGTCAACATTCCCAAAAATGTGCCTAAAGATTGGCTTTTTTCAAAAACTCAAAATTTGTAAGTAATGTAAAGTACATAAAATAAAATTGTTTTTAATCAACTTTGGCTTTTTTATTTCGCACTTATTGTAAGGTCTAATCAGGTAAATTTTTAGGGACTTACTATTGATATTTTAGGCACAGGACTGCTTCAAAAATGGCAAAAATGTATATAAAATGTGTTGATTTCAAAAGAATATGGTTTCTAAAGCAACTCAAATATCTTAAACATTTTGATTGATTTGAAAAGAATATTTTATCAGCTTTTAAATGACACCTTAATCGTCCTAATCGCTTGAATACAGACAATTTTAGAGTGCAAAGTCTGAAGCCCATAAAATCACTATGTTCGGTTCTTTGTGTAAGGCTGGAGGGGAGAAGAAAATTACAAAAAAAAAAATCCTTTGACTATTTGGTTTTTCGATAGCAAAGGAACATTCCTACAAAATTTGAGCAAAATCGGAGGTATAGCAACATTTCGGATTGACCGTTTTCATATGGAATGGCTCAGAGGGGATAAAAAAAATATGGACCAAAAAATCGACCGGCAAGATTCACTTTATTATTCTTTGGCCTTTTCTTCACTTAAATCCGTTGGCGGAATTCGGTACTCGGATTTTGCATACTCAACTACCTCTAGCGCCCGGTCTATGCAACAATCACTCAAAGGCAGAGCTAGAAACGAGGTGGCAAGTCAACTATGCGAACCATCATCCATACCAGACATCATGGAATGTCTTATGCTGGCATTTGGTCAGCCAAGAGTAATTCTTAACGCTCAGATTGATCGAATGAGTAAATTTCCACCTGTGAGAGCAGACAAGCTAAAATCTATAATTCAATTTTCAACAGCAGTCACTAACATGAATGCAATTATGAAGGCATCGTCATTAGAAAGTCAGTATGATAATCCTTTATTGTTAAAAGAACTATAAAGAAATTGAATAATGATATGAAAATGAAATGGGCTTCATATGCTTACGAAAATAACGTCTCAGGGGTTTTAGCATTCGGGTCTTGGTTGAAAATAGAAGCAAAAAAAGTATATTCTTAAAATAAAAACCCGATATGACAAAAGTAGTATAAATACCACAGTTCAGCAATATTTTTTTGCTGATCGGTATAATTCAATATAAAAAGGAATCTCAATTCTTCTGATTTTGCTAATTGATCAGCAATCCTGTGTTAGCCTGTGAGTAGGTTGGAAATTTGGAATGAGTTGACTGTTGTGGTTTTGTGTGGACGAAAAAGTGGTGGTTGGTAATTTTTAGCTCTATTTTAAGAACTGTGGGTGCGAAAGAAATCTGTGGTTATAGGACAAAGGTTGTGTAAAAAAGTGGTGGATGAAAATTGTTGATATATTTTAAAAACTGTGTGTAGAAGAAATCTATGGTTGGAAATTAAGATTTTTATATTTTGTAAGGCAGCAGAAAATTTTGGAGGACTTTTGTCGGGACTGTGAAAATGTAATTTTTGAGCATAGAAATAGTGATGAGAAGAATGTGTGTCATGTGTTTTGTTGTTGTAGGAGAGTAGTATAAATACCACAGTTCAGCAATATTTTCTTTTTCAGCATTTTTTGTAGTGTAAAATCTAAGTTTTCGGTGTGAATCGAGTTTTTACGAGTGTAGATTCTGATCAGTGATGGGATGGAAATTTGAAGTAGTTTTATTGGTGGTTGACATGATGGCTAGGTGTAACCGATGTATGAATAGAATAGTATAGTGGTCGTGTAGGGGAAAAAAAAGATCACTTGCATAGTTTTTTGGTCAATTTGAAATATGCTTGTACGAGTTATATTTGTGTATACGCTGAAAATGGTAATGTCATATTGCTTAGTTTTTGGTGGTTGACTAGATAGCTGTGTGTAACCGATGTATGAATAGAATAGTGTAGTGGTCATGCATGGAAAAAAGATCAGTTGTTTGTAGTAAGTATACTTTTAAAATAAGTGTGCAATTTATGGATGAATGGATGGATGGATATGACTTTAGGAAAAAAAAAAAAGAAAAACACTAAAGTGTTCTTTTATATTAATTGTGATTTATTGATCCATGAATTGCTAGCTGACGGTAGACCGAGCCATTTAACATATACTTTTCCATCTTTACTTTCGAGTACTTTTTCAACAAGGTAAATATTAGGAAAATTCGTTTTTTGTAATTCTTTTTCGTAAAAACATCCGTTGATAGGCTTGCCACTATAATCTTCGAGTAGGTATGTTGCTGGATTGGTTAGGTTCGCTTTTCTTATCTTAAAAATTTCCGTTGTCCAATTGGGGGTATAGCCTTTCTCGAAAACATGTTTGAACTTGCTTATCCTAACATTGTCTCCAACTCGAAATTTTCATTGGACGCATTTTTATAGTTCTATGCATGGGTATAACCTCAAGTGCTCAGGGATTTGGAAAACATTAAATGGGTAAGTTATGATTACAGTTCTCTCAAGCAGATTTGCTAGGCATGAGATTAGATGTCAATTGTTGTGCTGAATGATATCGATGCACTATTAAGCGTTGCTTGGTATAACCTCAAGTACTTAAAAATTTTGGAAAACATTAAATGGGTAAGTTATGATCATAGTTCTCTCACGCAGATTTGCTAGGCATGAGATTATAAATGTCAATTGTTCAATGATTTTGGTTTGGAAGAAAATATTTCCAACTGCATGCCTCATTCTTGTACAATCGTCTAACGTGCATCTAACGGAGTAACGGTACGCTGTTTTTCATTTCATTTAAATTCAATTTAAAAAACAAAACAAAAAATCATGAAGTCGTTTTTGTGTGAAGTTTGTGGAAAATTATACTCCACCAATTTTAATTTGCGAACGCATAAGAAAATGCACGACGCACGGTGTTAGCAGGCCACCCTGTGTCCTGCAGAAAAACACGTATATCCACCACATCCAACTTCACACCAAGAAAAGTTCCACGTCAACAATTGAACCCAACTTCACACCGAAGGAAAGTTCCACGTCAGCCACTGAACCCAACTTCACACCGAAGAAAAATTCCACGTCGGCGATGGTACCTAACCTCACTAGTCACTACATATAGATTTTCATTTCATTTTTGCAGTTGTTGTTAAAGTTGTGTTGCAACACTAAATAAATTTGAAAGTAAATTCATCATTAGAGAAAATTTCATTAATTTCTTTTCATTTGCTGCTTACTTAAAGTAAATTCATTTAAAGTAACCCATTGTTAGAAAATTGGAATACTACCAGTAACCAGACATGTAAGCTTTACTACCTATTATATTCATTGCCTATTATAATAATTTATTATTTAATAAAGGTTTTGTAACTTCTCCCACTAAACCGTGCGTAATAAGTTCACAAAAGTCTGGCTGTTGGCTACTTGCGCCAACACACGGGCTGTTTTATCGAATCCAATCAATAAGATAAGTGCTTTCGAATTTTGCGAGTTATGTGAAAAAAGTGTTGCTAAGGGGCAGTGGAATGATCATATCAAAAACGAGTCTCATTCTTTGTTGGTTCGAGAGTTTAATACTGCCATAGAGTACCCCGATCAAGCTGCCCCAGAAATGCACAACGCACGGGCTGTTTTATCGAATCCAATCAATAAGAGAAGTGCTTTCGAATTTTGTGAGTTATGTTAAAAAAGTATTGCTAAAGGGCAGTGGAATGATCATATCAAAAGCAAGTCTCATTCTTTATTGGTTCGAGAGCTTAATACTACCATAGAGCACCCCGATCAAGCTGCCCCAGCTAAAAAAATGCGTATAGAATATGAAGAACAAGAAGCTGTTCCAGCCAAAAAAATTTGCAATATATGTGAAAAAGAAGTGAACTTATGCCAATGGCAGAACCATTTAAAAAGTAGGGAGCATATGATGATAATCGAGAACTTATTATCAGAGAACACAAGCAAGCTAAATGAGGAAATGTTTTTTAACATCTGTGAGGAGGTGGTGAAAGGAGACTGTAGCAATCACTTTCGCCGGAATACACATAAGCGACTTGTTGCTGAGATTCTTCCTCAGAATTTCAGAGTAATTCAAAGCTGCTTCAAAGAAAGGGTTATAACACTATTATTGGAGAATAAAAAGGAAGACAACTTAAATCCAATTCAGTTTCTGGGTGAATCTAAGGAAGTAATAATCGAGCAGCTGGAGGAGCATCTAATCAAACTGGATGCATTAAAATTCAACATTGAGTTATTTGGCGAATACATCAAATTTAGCTCTGAGGATGAAGTTGACATTTGTGTTAAATCATTTAATACAAAAATGAAACCAGCTCTTTTGCCCTCCGATCTCGTACCATCATACACAAATATGGTAGATGAAGTGGATAACAAAATGCAGGAGTTTCAGGAGAAAGATAGAGGATGGGCTCTTCTGAGAATAGTTCATGTTGAAGTTAATATCAACAAGTATACCCCAATAAAAGGTTCGAGTTACATTGAGTTACCGAACTTCCTTTTAAAGAAAAAAGCATGTATTAATGTACAAAATAACGATGAATACTGCTTTAAGTGGGCAATACTTTCTGCTCTATTTTCGGAAGGTAAGACCAACATCGAAAAGCCTGGAACATACAAAATCCGAAACATAAGCACCAGAACAATCGAAAAAGACAACATTACAATCGATTTTGGTGACCTGCAGTTTCCACTAAAGCTAAATGAGATCTCAAAGTTTGAGGATTTGAATCCTACTTTGAGTATAAATGTGTTTGGGTTTGATGAGGAGAAAAAAGCAGTGATTGGACCCTACTATGTGACTAAACAGGAGAAGGAGAAACATATCAATTTGCTTCTTCTGCAAAAAGCGGGGATATCACACTTTTTATGGATAAAGAGTATCTCAAGGTAAGCTAAATACCTGGAACAAAACTAAATTCTTTTTTCTTTTTTGCTTCTCTAGACTAATATCAACGCAAGCCAAGAATTATGATGGGAAATCTTGGTTCTGTAATAGTTGCCTGTTAAGGTTCACTTCACAATCAAAAGTTGCAGCCCATAGAAGACAATGCTGTAGGATGGTGACAAAGATGCCCAGCAGTGATAAAGCATCATTGTCGTTTCAGCACCATGAACTGCCCTTTACAGTCTATGCAGATTTTGAGTGCATCTTAGAGGATGTAGTACAGGTAATTCTAATACTAATACCATTAAAAAACACACCCCATGCGCTGGTGCTTATTTCATAAAATCGTTCGACAATAGTTTAAATAAGTTTGAATCTTTTAGTGGTAGAAATTGTGTAGCAGATTTTTTAAATAGTCTTGTAAATACTGCTATGACCTATATAGTTTAACCGCTAAACCAATGAATACTTTATCAGAATCTGACTTAAACTACCAACGTAGCTGTGTGCTATGTCATATTTGTAATGGAGTCTTAGGAACCGATCGAGTTGCTGATCATTGTCATTATACAGGCAAATACAAAGGACCAGCACATAATCTTTGCAATTTGAAATTTAGGCAACCCAAATTCTTCCCAATATTTTTTCATAATTTTTCTGGTTATGATTGTCATTTACTAATTAAGGAACTTGCTTCGATAAAAGGAAATATTTCTATTATTCCTCTGAATAAGGAACGCTATATCTCCATTTCAAAAACAATTTATACTGTTGACAAAAGATCTTTCGAGTTGAGGTTCCTAGACTCATTTCGCTTCATGTCCTCAAGTCTCGATCCTTTAGCAAAGGATCTAACGGTCAATGACTTTAGCTTAATAAAATCAAACTTTCCTAGTGAATCAGAGTTTAATCTTCTGATAAGAAAGGGTGTATTTCCCTACGATCATATTAATTCATGGCAAAGTTTAGAGGAAAGAAATCTTCCTTCGCGAGTGTGCTTCGACAATAAGTTGACTGGAGAACCTTGTTCTTTGGATGATTACAATCACGCTCAAGATGTATGGAGAGTTTTCAACTGTCAAAATCTTTCTGAGTATATGCAGTTGTACTTAAAAACAGATGTTCTTCTCTTAGCAGACGTCTTTGAGAATTTCAGGAGTATTTGTAAGAATATTTACAAACTAGATCCCTGCCATTATTACACAGCTCCTGGATTATCTTGGGATGTAATGCTAAGGGAAACAAAAATCAACCTTGATCTCATTCGAGATATTGATGTATATAACTTCATCAAAGAAGGTATAAGGGGGGGGGGGTGGGGGGGGTATTTCACAATGCTCACATCGGCACTCAGTGGCCAACAATAAATACTTGGAAAATTTCGATCAAACAAAGGAGTCGAAGTATTTGATGTATGTCAGTAGGAATGGGGACGGTTGAGACTGGGAATTCTGAGCGAGAAAGAGATAGCACTAGTGTTTTGCTGTGGTGTGAAAGAGACAACAAAATGTTGAGTGAGTGTGTATAGATAAGAATAAAAATTTGAAATTTGAATTTGAATTGTAGTGTCTAAAGATACGAAAATTTGAATTTGAACAGGAGTGACTGTTGGTGAGGGTCGTTTAGAGTTTTTGAATATAAATGATATTGTATGATGATATTTGTAACGAGTTTTACATTAAACTTGTACTGAGCAACAAATTAGAAAATGTTTTGGTGTGAGCGATTAAAACAAAACGAAACGTTTTGTATATGTGAAGCGGCATGGTCAGAAATAAGATTTGCTGATATATTATTTTATTCAGATACTTTTAAGCTTGGTGCAACACCTGAACATGGAAAAGAATGCACCATACTTCATTTGAGAAACGGAGAGACAATCCCTTCAATTTTAAATTTTCGGTTACAATTTCAACATTTGCAACACGTACGTTTGCATGTTATTGGAGGAGAAATAACAATATTTGGAACAATTTATCCAAATTCAAGTGTTATTAACCGAAACGAGAGGGAGTATCCAGTTATGTGTCCATTTATGGAAGTAGACGTGCTTATCAATTCGGAAAAAAACCGACGACAAAATCCTATTCATCATAACCACAATGAAAAATTAAAAAATACCGCGAATAAAAAATTTGGAATGGATATGAAGTCTTAATAGACTTTATCTATACATACCAATTTGTTCAGCTGCCCCTCCAAAAGTCTTTCGAGAATTTTATCACAAAAACCATATTGCTAGTAGTTGAAATAATGTTATGCATAAGCATATCGTCAAATTGTTTTTATAAGTAACGGAAGTCTTAAGACTAAGTAACAACTGTTAAAAAATTTGAAAAATTTTGAATCTTAGAAAAAAGTTTCTTATGAACAAGCATTCAGCTTGTTGATATCAATAATACAATTAAAGAACATTATGTGGTTTTGTGGTTGAAATGAAACTTAGTAATTGAAATAATATTATAAAAAAATTGCCATATCGGTTTAAAGTATGAAAAAGTTCTAACGAAAAATCAATTTGAAATTAAATTTTCTTATTTTTTTTTGAAAACTGATAAGAAATTCTACATTACTTATTCGGACTATAAAAGGCACAACTTCTTTGGTTTCTTTCAACAGTTCGAGTAATACATTCATTGAGATTTATTATAAAGTAGTTTTTTCAATATGTCATTCATTAGTAAAATTAAAGCGGCAGTTAGTACACCTGAAGATAAAAAGCCAATTCTAAGCCTTTCTAAAGTTATTCAAAAAAAGCACTTGCCAATAATCTGTTCAAAGAGGGTTAATACTCAATTCGGAGAGCAGATAATGCTTGAATTAGAAGAATTTTGTGTGTTCCTACCTAAACGCTGTAATACACAACTGGATGAAAGCGATCTGAAAAATCTATCAGATTGTAGTTGAGGTGGTGGGGCCGTACGGTGAAAATTCTTTTAATGTGGATTTCCACCTGAAACCTCAGGCCTCTGGTCAACACCTTCAACAGGAACTTCAGCAGCAACTAATTCAACAGCATCAACAACAACAACAAGTACAGCAACATCAACTTCAGCAGCAACAACTTCAGCAACAACAAAATCAACTGGAAACAGAGAACAATACAAAAGCAGTTAAAAGATTGGTTTAAAACGCTTTAAAACCAGATCAAACCTGTTCAGATATCAGTATAAGAGCAGTATTAGCACCGTGAGAACATTACAAAAGCAGTTAAAAGATTAGTTTAAAACGGTTTAAAACCAGTTCAAACCTGTTCAGATATCAGTATAAGAGCAGTATTAACACCGTGAGAACTCTAAAACATTTCATTGAATTCATTGAATAAACTTCCACCAACAACAAATCCGTTGTAATAAGTGATTAAATAAATGTCGTTACCAAACATTGAAACCACAAATATTTTTCTTACTTATCTTTCAAACACAAGCACCGTTCATGTCTGCATTCCAATCATTGGCACTTTCAAATTCAAATTTTCAGATGATAACAAGAATGTAAACAAAACATTGAACCATATGCGAGTGTATATGACTCAGAAAGAATGGGATCAATGACTTCGGCGATAAGGAAACTAATTTTCAAATTTTCAAATCTTAATTATTTCAACTGTCACTTCAGTTCAAATTCAAATTTTCGTATTTTTAGACACTACAGATTTTTTAAACTAAACTGAATTCAACGACCCTCACCAACAGTCACTCCAGTTCAAATTCAAATTTTCGTATCTTTACTTACTTACTTACTTACTTAGGTGGGCATTACAGTTCGGGGTGAACCTGGGCCTCAACCAACATCCTTCGATAACGACTTCTATTTCGGGCGAGCTCTCTCCAGGTTCGCACTCCAAGTCGGTTGAGGTCATCCTCCACTTGATTGCGCCACCTAAGACGAGGTCTTCCCCTTCCGCGATTTCCCTGCAATGTGCTTTCGAACACCCGACGAGCCGGAGCGTTTGGGTCCATCCGCTCAACATGGCCCAACCATCGTAGCCTCGCGATGCGTACTCTTCTGGCTATGCCCATGTCGCGGTACAGCTCATACAGCTCGTTGTTGTATCTTCTTCTCCACACATTGCCTTCGCATACGGGACCAAAGATCATTCGGAGAATTTTTCTTTCGAAACGACCAAGGGTTTCCTCATCCGCTTTCGATAAGGTCCATGCTTCCGCGCCGTACAGCAGGACTGGGATGATTAAGGTCTTATATAAGGTTACCTTGGTTTTTCTGGAGAGGGTTTTGTTTCTCAATTGCCTTCTTAACCCAAAGAAGCAACGGTTGGCAAGAGTTATTCTCCGTTTGATCTCCGCACTGATGTTGTTTTCCGTGTCTACAGCGGATCCTAGGTAGACGAAGTCCTGTACTACCTCGAAGTTATGTCTGTCTATTGTGACGTTTTGTCCAATTCGTCGATGTTCTGTGTCCTTGTTTGATGACAGCATATACTTTGTTTTGCCCTCATTAACCATCAAACCCATTTTTGCCGCTTCTGTTTCAATACTCGCAAAAGCACCTATGACATCACGCTTTTTTCTTCCCATTACGTCAATATCGTCTGCATATGCGAGCAATTGCACAGACTTTTGAAAAATTGTTCCTCTGGTGTTGACGTTTGAGTTTCTTACAATCTGTTCAAGTATGATGTTGAAGAAATCGCATGACAGTTTATCGCCTTGCCTAAAACCTTTTTCGACATCAAAGGTCTCGGTGAGTTCTTTACCGACCTTGACGGAGCAGCGTGAATTCTCCAAAGTCATCCTGCATAGTCGTACGAGTTTTGCAGGGATGCCGAAACTAGACATGGCTCTGTACAGCTCGTCCCTGTAGATACTGTCATACGCGGCCTTGAAATCGATAAAAAGATGGTGAATATCGATATTGTGTTCTCGGTTTTTTCCAAGATCTGCCGTAATGTGAAAATTTGGTCTATTGTGGACTTCTCTGGTCTAAAACCACATTGATAAGGACCTATCAAGTTGTTGACGTGGGGTTTTAGACGTTCACATATTACAGCAGACAAGATCTTATAAGCGACGTTAAGGAGGCTTATCCCTCTATAATTGGCGCAGTTGTGAGGGTCTCCTTTCTTTAGGATCGGGCATACGATACTGAGGTTCCATTCATCGGGCATGCTTTCTTTCGACCATATCATGCAGATCAGCTGGTGCATGCTCCTTTCCAACTGATCTCCAGCTGCCTTGAAAAGTTCGGCATCAAGGCCATCTGCACCTGCAGTCTTATTTGATTTAAGTTTGCATATAGCAAGCTTAACTTCTTCTAGGTCGGGAGGACGGCATTCTTGATCATCGTCCAGGCTGAATGGGGCAGTCTGCCTGACAGCGGAATTTGTGTCCTCTTCGCCGTTAAGCAGTCTGCAGAAATGATCTTTCCAGATCCTCAGTAGCGACTGTGACTCTATAACTATGTTTCCCTGCTGGTCTTTACAGGCTTGAGTTCGGGGTTTGCCACCCTGGCAGGATCTTTTTACCTTTTGGTAAAACTTCCGAGTCTCGTTCCTGTCATGGCACCTCTCTATTTCCTCAAACGAGCGCTTCTCATGTTGCTTCTTTTTCTTTTTGAGAAGTCGGTGTTCTTCCCTTCTTCTCTCCTTGTAAATCTCGTTATACCGATCGTGAGCAGCCCTCGTTCGTGTTTGCAAAAGCATTTGTCGTGCTCTTTGCTTGGCTGCATTTGCCTGCCTACATTCTTCATCGAACCATGGGTTTCGTGTTGGTGGCCGAGTGAAACCCAGAATCTCTGAGGCAGCGGTTCTGATAGCTTCTTGGCATTGCTGCCACTGGTCTTCAATGTTTAATGCTGGCGGCATGGGATTCAAGGATAATTGAAGGGACACTCGATTGGAAAAGGCATTGGCAATCTCTTGCGATTGTAGCTTTCCGACGTCATATCTCTTCACAGCGTTAGTTCGTGCTGGTCGTGAACAAGATATCCTCATTCGTACCTTGGCTACAACAAGGTAGTGGTCCGAGTCAAAGTTGGCCCCTCGGAAAGTTCGGACATCTAGCACACTGGAAGAGTGCCTTGCGTCGATCGCAACATGGTCAATTTGGTTGACGGTTAATTGATCTGGGGATCGCCATGTGCCTTTATGAATTTTGAGATGCGGGAAGCGTGTACTACTTACAACAAGATTTAGCCCCGCAGCAAAATCGATTAGCCTCAATCCGTTTTCGGAGGTTTTGTCGTGGAGGCTATGCTTACCGATTGTGTTTCCAAAGATGTCCTCCTTCCCTAGTTTTGCGTTGAAATCGCCAAGAACGATTTTCACGTCGTATCTAGGGCATTGCTCATATGTTTCTTCGAGGAGCTCGTAGAAACAGTCTTTGGAATCGTCGTCTTTCTCTTCTGTGGGGGCGTGGGCGCATATAAGGCTAATGTTGGCGAATTTAGCCCTGATGCGGATGGTCATTATACGCTCATTGACTGGATTTTGGCTAATCACCTTATCCCTGAGTCTTCCTCTAACGACAAATCCACACCCAAATAAACGCTGTTTCTGTTGTCTGTAGCAGTCGCCATAGTATATGTCACAGTTTTTCATCTTCTTTATGCCCGGTCCACTCCATCGCACTTCTTGGATGGCGGTTATGTCTGCTTTGCAGCAGTCCAGGGCGTCCGCTAATTCTCCAGCTGCACCTAGTCCGTAAAGAGATCTTACGTTCCAAGTGCAGATCCGGAGGTCGTTGTCCTTTTTTCGTTTGCATGGGTCGTCAACTTTGAAATCATTATCGTTATCCGAGGCTGTTCGTTGTTTCGGAACAAATTATTTTTTCCGTGGTAGGGTAGTTAGCCCTACGCACAACCCCCAACCTGGAGGGCCAGGTCCTTTTGGATCCCTTCGGACACAAAGGGCTGGAATATCCAGTGTCAGTACCCTGCTGCAGGGGTGTGAGTGCTGCCGTTGGCTCACCAGGAGCTCATCCGCCACCATCTCTACTTCAATACCCTGTCCTAGTATTGAAAGACCCTGAAAGACCTTTAAACCAAATATGTTGGAGTAGCTTCTTCAGGGGTTTCTGCTTTTATGGCTGCTGAAGTCCACCGTTGATTCTGTCCTTCGAATTCATCCGCTGGGACATTTACACGAAAGCTCTCGTAGACCACTGAGATTCGTGCAGTCAGTCATTGTTCGCAGAGCAATTATAGTGTTGATCGATCACAATTCTTTGTTCCGGATTCCCTTATCTCAACACTCGCACTTACTAGTTTAGCAGGTCAGCTCTGGACGGAGCATCCCAGGTCCCAGTGGATACCGCTTGGAGGTATAGTAAGCACAGTTGACGTGTACTATAAGTTACAGCATCTGGGCGCCGCCAAGTTAGCACCAATCAGAGCCTACCCGAATAGTACAACGCCCATCCACTATTTTCGTATCTTTAGACACTACAATTCAAATTCAAATTTAAAATTTTTATTCTTATCTATACACACTCACTCAACATTTTGTTGTCTCTTTCACACCACAGCAAAACACTAGTGCTATCTCTTTCTCGCTCAGAATTCCCAGTCTCAACCGTCCCCATTCCTACTTATGTCGATGCCAATAATTTATATGGGTGGGCTATGTCATCTCCTATGCCATACTCTTCATTTAATTGGGTTCAAAATATTAATAGCATTGACCTTATGAACATATCCAATGATTCTGAGATAGGATATATTTTTGAAGTAGACTTGGAATATCCCCCTTCCATACATGATATACATAATGATTTACCGTTTTGTGTTCAAAACAAAAAAGTGAATGGTTCGAAGTTTTCAAAACTTATTGCCGATCTTTCACCAAAAGATCGGTATATAATTCATTATAAGAACCTGCAACAATGTGTTGCTAATGGGTTGAAAATTGTTTGTGTTCATAGAGTATTGGAATTTAAACAATCTCGTTGGCTTCAGAGGTATATCGACTTAAATAACCGTCATCGAACTTCAGCCACCAGTGAGTTTGCTAAAAATTTCTTTAAATTAATGAACAATAGTGTCTATGGTGATAATTTGACACTGAACATGGATACAGACTCATTCATTTACACTGTTAAAACAGATGATTTCTTTGATGATATTAGACCTGATATTGATTCTTATTTCGATACATCGGCATATGCTCCCGACAATCAGTACAATATACCTTTAACAAACAAAAAAGTTTTGGGTATGATGAAAGATGAAAATGCTGGTAGAATAATGAAAGAATTCATTGGTCTAAGATCAAAAATGTATTCATATTCTGTTGATAACATCGAAACTAAAAAAGCGAAAGGTGTAAAAAAAAATAGCCCTTAAAGACATAAATTTAGCTAATTACAAAGATTGTTTGTATAGGAAGCGGGTATATCACGGGAAAATGTTTGTTTTTCGATCATTGGCACATAAGATATACACACAACAGCTCAATAAAGTGGTTCTGAGTCATATGGATGATAAAAGATTCATTAGGGAGGATGGTATCAGCACCTACGCATGGGGTCATTATAAAATAACCTGAAAACAGTATATGGTGTTAGCATTACCTGAGCTACTTGCTTCTTAGATTAATTTAAATTTCAAAACACATTTTTATCATTTAATTCTAATAGGTACTCAAACAAATAAAAACACTTGTAAATAGTCTTTAGAAAATTCATTTTATTTATTAAAATTTTTGTAAATAAACAATACAGAAAAAAAATTTAAATTTAGTTGTTTTACTTCATTTACACTTTCAGGATGGTTTTTGGATAAGTAAGTAATTTTCTATTAAGAACACATTTTGGAGGGCACAGCATTTGTTATGTGATAACTGATAAGCATCTTTTTTCATTGGGAAACATTATTTTGAGTTCCTTCAAACTAGGGCAGTTTGAATTTTCAATATTTATAACTTCAACGTTATCATTCAGAAGTTCTTTTATCCATTGAGATTTTTCATTTCCTTTCACATAGACAGTGCAATTTATAAGTTTATCTCGAAGGAATTCTTGGACCTTTTGATATTTTGTGAAGCCACCATTCCAGCACAGGCCGTGATACAACCACTTTGCTTGTCTTTTTAATGAAGTTGGTAAATGCTTAAAGTCAAATGGAGGCGTGATAATAAAGTGATGATGGTTGCCATCACGCAAAATAGCAATCTCCTTAACAATAAGCTGGTCTTTAGGTCCTCTAAATCCTTGAATATCAATAATGAATGCCATTGCTTGAACTGATGTGTTGCTGATAAAAATCTCAACTAACCCCCCTTAAATATTTAGAGATACTAATTGACTTAATGGATTGTAGTTAATAATTCGATCATGCAGCATTAAACAGTATGCCGATGTATTGGATGGCAGTCCTTTTGCTGTTTTAATCTCCAAACGAATATCAACAGGTCCGGTTTTCACTATTTCATTCTGATGTCTACAATCAATCACAAAAATTGGAGCTTGTGACTTGAAAAGATTTCTTGTTAGTAATGGCTCTGATACAAGACAATCATAGTAATTTTTTTCTAAAATTAGCATACATTTGGTAAATGATACTGAAGTTGTTCTTTTCAAATGAAGTGTTTTGATCTTCATATGGATAAACCTCGGAATTTAAATATGCTTTTAAGTTGGTAATGTTGCAATGGTCGAATAATGTCGGATTCTCTTTCAGTTGATTTTTCTTATTGGTTTGTAGGACAACAATAATAAACCGGGGTTTTTCAACTTGTGTTGTTGTTTTAACATTCCAAATATGGTGATCATTTGTTGGTAGGGCTGGATATTCATATAATTCCCAATTTCGGAAGGCAATTGTCATAGATTTATTAGAATCAATTGATTTGAAGAGTTTCAATTTCAAAGAATCTGATAGATGTATATGTGGTACTTTCCATTGAACTTTGAGTAAGGTTATCTTCGCTTGTTCATCTTCATCAGCAATTAGTGAATTGACATCAGATCGTGATCGTGTTAAAATTAAGTTATGTCGAGCGTTAGGAATAATTTTTTTGAAATCTTCTGCAAATCCCAATAGCTTGTTGAGTGGTAAGCAAAAATTAAAATGTAATCCGTTTAAGGTGACTGAAGAATCTAGACACCAACCCCCATTAAAGAGCATTACGCTTTCATTTTGAGTTAAAGAAATATAGTTTTTAATAGAAGTTGTGATTCCAACATTTATGTTACTATCTATTTCAACACCATTTAGCTCATATCGAATCTCATCAAATAGGAATGCTATACAATTATTTACGAGTTTCGTTTTGATGACTTCCGATCCATCGCTTTTCGATACAGTCCCCTCAATATAAATGTAACTTTCCGAAGGTAATATATTGAGATTTTGATGTTGCACGCAGATGTCGATAATGTCATTTTTGTCGAAATTATTCAAATAGGGTGAATAGGAATGATATTCGTATTTGGAAATACTATCATCAACTGCAGGGTCTTCAAAAATATTCAGCATATCTTAAATTTTAAGATATTTTAATTAATTTGTTTTCTCCAGAAGAAAGTACAAACTCTCTCAAAAGAAAATCAAAATTTTTTATTATCATTAGGATATACTCTAACCTAATGATAATAAAAAATTTTGATTTTCTTTTGAGAGAGTTTGTACTTTCTTCTGGAGAGCTAATGAAGTATTGATTATATAACTGGGTACTTCTTGTCTTTTATACAAATTATTCGGAGAGATATTATTATATACAATCATTTTTGACGATTAAGGTGCAATCGAATCGTAATGAGTTCACCTCGAAAATTAATGAGGTTACCCTGTTGATCTAATAAGTTTATAGCTAACGAACTGATCTTCTTCACGTTCACTGGTAAATAAATTACATTCTTAGGAACTTCAATTATTTTATACCCTGGGCTGACTTTGATTGAAAACTGATGAAGTATATGCGCAGGTTGGTTATTGATAAATGTTCCATCAATTATACTACACTCAACCCGTACTGTATTTACACGATTAATGTCAACATAAAGGTCTGATTCGTGGGTTTGTTTGGCTGTGAGTTTAGTTTTGCTAAAACCCAAAAGTGAACCAATTGAATTCGGATGTGAAAAATCTATTTCTTCGGTGCAGAATATTTCACATTTTAAAGTGTTGTTATTTGCTTTTATTTTTACACTCGCTGTACTATTTTTGTGTTTAAGTGCTTCTTGGATAAAATTATTAATATCTTCAATTTCATAAGATCCAATAGGAAGAACAATCTCATCGTTACCCAAATGAAATAAGTTATTCATTACATCCACATTTGGTATGGAGTTGTATGTTTGGAAATCCACTAGTCCACATCCACATACATAATTTGAATCTAATACAATAGGTGGGAAGTACTCTGCAGTAAGAGTAGACTTGTTTCCACTCAAAGTAAGTGTTATCGACATTGTTAATGAAAATCAAATGAAACGAATTGTATATTGTTCAACACATTTATATATTTATTTTGATCAATAAGAAAACTTAAACATAAATGTCCACAGTTGAAGGTATTGAAAAGTTGTTTACAGTTATAGTTGTAGTAAATAATATTTGTACCTAAGTATTCAATTACTTCCTGTGGAGGTCTTAAATTGCCAAAACTGTCAAAATATTGAACCTTGTTTAAATTTTTGCTGTACGCTACCCAATGAGTACCGACCCCACTATTATCATCCAAATTAACTACTCCACATTCTTTTTTGAATGGCCTTATTGGTAATGTATCTCTCATGAAAATACCTCGAAAGTTGTTTATATAACTTTTACCAAAATCATTTATGTCGATGTTAGTAAGAGGACGGTTAGGTAGCAACCTTATAAGTTTTTTGATTCTTGTGGACTTAGAAATAATCCATATCCGTTTTTATATGGTTTTAAATAAAGACCTTTACCATGTTTAAGTTTGATTGCTTCCATGGTTTTATTATGTCGTTTACTTTCTTCTAATTGTTGTTTTCCGATCCTTGAATCGTTTATTGCCTTCGCCATTCCTGCAACACCTCCAGTTAGAGAACCTACAGCAGACAACCCCGCTAAGATCGGTAGCAATGGTAAAAAGCCACCAACTTTTGGTAATGGTATTACTCTTGGTATAGTAATATTCTTACGCTTTTTCTTTATAATTCTTCTGGCTGCATGTAGAGCAGTTGTTGCTAGTTTACTAGTGTCTTCAGGGTTTATGTATTTTATTGCTGCTCTAGCTTCTTTTACTGCATTTTTAAACAAATTAGTTGTTTTAGACGGACACTTCTTTATTTGGGATTTTGATGATATACCCATTCCAAGAGTAGATTTAGCTTTCATCATGTTGGTAACTAAAAGACTATTGATTTTTTCTGATAGTTTTGAATCTTTTGCTTGAAACCTTTGCCAGGATTTCTCAGTTAAAATTTTATCAGCTATATGTCTATCGTTTAAATTATTGCTTCTACTGTATGCTATGTCGTGTTCACGACAGGCTTCATCTAATTTATTAATACCGCGGTCTCCTCTTGCAAGACGCTCTTTAAGTTTAGTGCCAGGTCCACAAAAGTTATATGACGGTATATGTAACTCAAATGGAAGCTTGTTTATTAGTGAATTAACTAATCCGCTCCCCTGAAATGAATTACTAAGACTAACGGAGGATGTTCTAAAATCAATCATTATATAACTGTTCAGTTACAAGATATCAATGTTTATGAAGTAATCTTTATAAAACACTATGACATATCAAAACAGATCATTCAATAAAATGAAGTTTATTAAACAGCAAGATAGCATTTCCGTTCAAAATTTCGATGGAAAAATTAAAGAAAAAAGAAAACATGGAGCGTTGTTTCCAAATAGTATTCGTGGTATTATCGTAGGCCCATCTAACTGTGGAAAAACAAACGTTATGCTAAGCATTCTTCTAGATGTTAATGGGTTAAAGTTTGAAAACATTTATATTTATTCCAAGTCGCTACATCAACCAAAATACGCATATCTAAAGAGTGCTATAAATTCTGTAAAAGGAATGGGGTATTTTGAATTCTTAAATAATAGTGAAATTTTGAAGCCTTCTGAGGCTAAACCCAATTCAGTCTTTATATTTGACGATGTTGCTTGTGAAAAGCAAAACACTATCAGAGACTATTTTTGTATGGGGCGCCATAGTGATGTTGACAGTTTTTATTTATGTCGAAACACTTGATTCGTGACAACGCGAACTATGTTATTCTTTTTAAACAAGATGATCTAAATTTGAAGCATGTTTACAATGACCACATAAATTCGGACATGACTTTTAAACAATTCAAAGAGCTTTGCAGTGAATGTTGGAAAAATTCTTATGGTTTTGTAGTAATTGATAAAGATAACCGCGTTGAAAATGGACGATACAAGAAATCATTTAAAGAGAGAGTTATAATATAAATTTGTACAGTCTTCAAACTGCTTCTCATATTAAAACACCTATCTCAGAACCGAACTATAGAGAACCGCTCCTGTATTGAACCGACTGGTATTGAACCGACCGGTATTGACCCGCCCTGTATTGAAACGACCGAAAACCATAATACTCACACTTATGGATACGACTACGCTGAAGAATCTCATTAAGACTAAAAATGATTTGCGAAAGAAATATATGCTTCTCAAAACTGGAAAATTTATTAAAGAGACTGAAATTGAAAATACTTTTAAGCCAATCATTGAACCTTTGCAAAACATTGCGAAAAAAGTCAAAGCAGAATACAATCAAACTAACAAAGTTTTGAATAATGATACAAGGCTAATAAAATCATCCAAAGGCAAACCTAGTCTTTTACTTAAAAGTTTAAAAGAAGAACAAGAAGATGATGGTGATCATGATGATGATGATGATTCTGTAGGAGGTGAAGAGGAAAGTTGTTCATTCATGAATTCAACGTTGCTTGATGATAATTCTACATTTAGAACACCAACAAATAGCTTTAGTAGAAGTACCCCCAGAAAAGATTCTCTGATATCAAATTCAGATCATGATAAAGTCTATGGTCCATACTTTGATATTGAGTCAAACTCAAACAAATTGGGTAGATCGAGTTTCCAAGTCAACGAAAATAACGATATTGTCATCGATGGAGAAGTTTTTCGCGGAACTGCCGGTCTACTGGAACTTGTTTTACACAAAAAGCCACGTACAGGTATTTATACAGCTGAGGATTTGCAGCAATATAACCAAATTTTACAAAAATCATGCGCTCACTTGAAAAATCACGATATTAACTCACAGATCAAGGGTAATAGAAGCGAAAAGTATAGAAAAATTATAAAACCCTTAGTTCAGAAGCAAACTGTAAAAAAGAAAATTGGAATGACATACCTGAGCAGTAATTCACCTACAATGCTCGTTACAAATAATCTTATCGATTATGTGCATTGGGATAACCCAAATGAACTTGTAGATAGGTTGAAACTTTTGATTGCATCTCAGAGAGCTGGGAATAATAATCACAGAAATGAGATAAACTCAATTGTAGAAGAGTTGCGTGAAGCAAATTTCATTTATTAGCAAAATGAGTGTCGACAAGTTCGGAAGGAGCTTACAACAACATAAAAGAATGGTTGGTCTTCAAGGACCTCCTGGTGAGGGATTTAAAAGAATGATGGATGGTGATTTTGATATCGAGGGGAAATGCTTAAACAATATTGGAAATCCTATCATGTCACATCAAGCAGTAAACAAGGCATATATAGATGAAAAACTTAGCAACACACAGAAAACCTTAAAAGAATACATTGACGTACACAATTTCAATACAATCCGTTTATTGGATGACCTTCGAAGGTATTTTCTTCTCGAAATGGAAAAAATCAAAGAGCATTAGGAATAAGAATCAAAAACTTTTCATATAAAACATAGACAAACATCGTTCTCGAAATCAGTTCTTATTTGTAAACAGAAACAACCATGTCTAACTTCAATATATACCTTATTTTAAGTAAAATGTCAAGTTTCTTAAGTCGCTATCAAGATGAAATGCTTGAGGAGCATTATGAAGAATTTCTTCGAAATATTTCTTTTTTAAGCAATTTTAAGGACGTTGATAATGTTAATTCGGTTCATGGATGTCATTTTACAAACTGTGTTTGGTCCTCAAATGCATGCCAAATGGGACCAGATACTTGTGCGTGTTACATGATTGAAAACCGCGTAGTAAGAGTTCGAAAGATTATGAATTAGTATAAAAGATTAAAAGATTGAAATAAATGCAATTATATAAAAACCACACATAAAAAGTTTTTTCTTATTCTTCTGTAAAATAAGTAAAAGACAAGTTGTTGAAGAACTTCATAGGTCGGCACGAAAGAATTTCAATCGACGTAGGGTTGTTATTAAGGGCTTCGATGATTTATGGCAAGCCGACTTAGTAAAAATGATCCCATACCACGACGAAAATAAAGGATATAAATACTTAATGACGGTTATCGATACATTTTCAAAATATGCATGGGCGATGCCATTAAAAAATAAGACAGCGTCATCTGTTACAGAGGCAATGAAAACAATTTTTATAAAATCATCACGACACCCCAAAAACCTGCAAACCGATGATGGAGAAGAGTTTTTCAATAAGACATTTCATGATTTGATGAAATTCCATAATATAAATCATTATTCAACATTCAGTTCACTTAAGGCGTCAATTATCGAACGTTTTAATCGCACTATTAAGGAGAAGATGTGGAAGGAGTTCAGTTTCAATGGAAACTATAAATGGATATCTATTCTTAATAACTTGATGAACACATACAATCATTCAATGCATAGAACTATAAAAATGCGTCCAATTGATGTGAATGAGGAAAATTCCATTCCAAGCAGCTCCTGTCTACAGCATACAATAGAATAAAAGTCGCCCCACAAGGAAAATTTCGAGTTGGAGACAATGTTAGGATAAGCAAGTTCAAACATGTTTTCGAGAAAGGCTATACCCCCAATTGGACAACGGAAATTTTTAAGATAAGAAAAGCGAACCTAACCAATCCAGCAACATACCTACTCGAAGATTATAGTGGCAAGCCTATCAACGGATGTTTTTACGAAAAAGAATTACAAAAAACGAATTTTCCTAATATTTACCTTGTTGAAAAAGTACTCGAAAGTAAAGATGGAAAAGTATATGTTAAATGGCTCGGTCTACCGTCAGCTAGCAATTCATGGATCAATAAATCACAATTAATATAAAAGAACTTTAGTTTTTTTTTTTTTTTTTCCTAAAGTCATATCCATCCATCCATTCATCCATACATTGCACACTTATTTTAAAAGTATACTTACTACAAACAACTGATCTTTTTTCCATGCATGACCACTACACTATTCTATTCATACATCGGTTACACACAGCTATCTAGTCAACCACCAAAAACTAAGCAATATGACATTACCATTTTCAGCGTATACACAAATATAACTCGTACAAGCATATTTCAAATTGACCAAAAAACTATGCAAGTGATCTTTTTTTTTTTCCCTACACGACCACTATACTATTCTATTCATACATCGGTTACACCTAGCCATCATGTCAACCACCAATAAAACTACTTCAAATTTCCATCCCATCACTGATCAGAATCTACACTCGTAAAAACTCGATTCACACCGAAAACTTAGATTTTACACTACAAAAAATGCTGAAAAAGAAAATATTGCTGAACTGTGGTATTTATACTACTCTCCTACAACAACAAAACACATGACACACATTCTTCTCATCACTATTTCTATGCTCAAAAATTACATTTTCACAGTCCCGACAAAAGTCCTCCAAAATTTTCTGCTGCCTTACAAAATATAAAAATCTTAATTTCCAACCATAGATTTCTTCTACACACAGTTTTTAAAATATATCAACAATTTTCATCCACCACTTTTTTACACAACCTTTGTCCTATAACCACAGATTTCTTTCGCACCCACAGTTCTTAAAATAGAGCTAAAAATTACCAACCACCACTTTTTCGTCCACACAAAACCACAACAGTCAACTCATTCCAAATTTCCAACCTACTCACAGGCTAACACAGGATTGCTGATCAATTAGCAAAATCAGAAGAATTGAGATTCCTTTTTATATTGAATTATACCGATCAGCAAAAAAATATTGCTGAACTGTGGTATTTATACTACTGACAAACCTGCTGCAAATACTCTCCATTCAGAACTAAGGTTGACAGAATCATTATTTCCCCAAATTTCATACTTTATTTTATTTATATTTAGTTCTCATACCATCCTGTTCGCAAAACAATAATCCGATCGACAGGCGAACGATAAAGGTTTTAAAACTCATCTGAAAAAGAAAATATCTGTTTTCTTTGAGCTATTAGAAAGTCTACAGTTTGACTAATTGCGTCAACAGAACGATAATCTAACCAGTTGACGAAAAAAGAAGATGGAACATCGTTTCGAAACGCGTCGCTCTTAAAATGAAAGAAGTTGTAAAAGTGTTGTACATTAACTTCAAGTTTGTAAGGTAGAAAAAAATATATATATAGTTTGCATGCAGACCCATAGAATTATAAGACATAACCATTGTAACTAGACCTTAAGAATAATGGGTGATGAGCAAACGCCATCTGCCAAAGAATTAAAAATAAAGAAAGAAAGAATGAAATACAAAAATGGCCGAACTTCACTTCCGCTTTAAAAGAAAGCGAGACCGAACGTGTTTTTATTTTCTAACAAGTTTACATCTTTCAGGTGTGGGAGAAGCCAAATAAGAAAAGTGCCAAAATCAAACAAAATGGACATTATGAACCTACAGCAGGAAAGAGGCATCGAATTTCCACAAACCGCAACAATAGCACAACTGCGTTCATTGCTTAATGACGCACAAGTTGATGCTGGAACAGAATTTGGACACCAAGAAGACGAGGAGCAATTGTTAGCCGCTAACCAAGCTGCCCCTGGTGCAAAAATGATCGTTCCAGCCGCCAAAGGATTTTTTTTTTCAGTGTTACAGAATACTTAAAGATATCGAAACTGTAGCCAAACGATTCAAATTGAAAAGGCGTCAAATTGACTTCAAAATAAACCCTGTGCCAGCTGAAAAAGAAGAACCCACTTCCTGGATCAAAAAAGCAATCGAAGACATTTTAAGGATGTCCGTGTAAGGCCTTAACCCTAATGATAAAGTTGAGATTACTTTCAGCTGAGACAACTTCTGGATTAATTTCAAGAATACTTCTGATTTAAGCTTTGAAAACGTTTGGGAAATGATTACCAAAATTTTCCAGAGTAATTCTGATTTCTGAAGAAATCAGTACTGAAAATTTTTCCATATCTGTAACATCATATACAGATGCCAGTTGGTGAAGGTAAAAAAAAAAAAATTAAAACATGTACAAAACATTTGACGAAGAGTGTGTCCATCGAAGAGGTAGGTAAAGTATGCATACAAAATAAAGACAATTTATGTCTACCTCGTGCTTTGGTTGTGGCAAAAGCATTTGCGGATAAACATAAGAAATTTGAAAAAATAAGACGAAACAACGAGAAAGTTCAATCACTTCTAACAACTGAACTTCTAAATGAGTGTGAAGGAGTCACAGCCAACGAACTCTTTATTAATTGCTCTATAGCAATTTCTAGGTTGTCAACCCTCGGCTCTACTTCGATATTTGATTCCGTCACATTCTCCATTCAGTTGGATTGCACATGAATGCCTAACAATCAACATGTTTACGTGTCATTATGGTGCATTGCACTTGAAACAATATGATCCCAAGTGGAAGGCCACTGCCGACCGGCAACGGTAATATGAGATCTTATTGTTCTGACTGCATGCACTAGGTGATGACACGGCAATAGTCTTTGGGGTATGAGTGTTTGCTTGTGCAATAGGTCATTGGCACTCTGCCGATAGAATGTGATAATGAAGTGGATCAAGTATCGAAGTGTGGTCGATTATTCGATAACCAAAATGGGAAGACCAAAATTATGTATAAATAGGGAATGTTTTGAACAATAAAATCAGAGACCGATAATGGAGTCAACGAAGAACATACTGAGTTTTATTTGATATTTGGCAACTCGCCTAAGAATACAAACTGGGATCTTCTGCAGTCATCCACAATACCAACCTCCAATTTGCAATCTTGCAATAGAGGTCCGAGCGATAGCAAATACTGCTAAGCATCGGTGCTGTAGTGTAGCTGGCACCATTACATTGCAATCAAGCTACAAGAATTCAACATTCTTAATCATAAATATAAATTTTTTTGTTATGTGAGCATATTGCCATTCAATATGCTTGTTGGTGGTAGCTTTCCCGATTCTAGGCTTTACCAACTAAGTAAATGATCAAATTGATCGGCTGACATTCCAACAAAACTGTGGTACAGTTCCGGTTCTATGTTCCGCAATTGTATAACAATTTCGCGCAGAAACCTTCCGTTTGGCGATGCAGAAGCCAGTCCTTTGTCCACACACTACGCAACTGAAACTGCTCCACACACGATTCATTGCGACTCTCTTGTTCTTCATCTTTTTCAGTCATATCCAATGTCAAAACTGCAATAGCAGCCCACTTTCATTCAACATTTTCAATTCAAATAGTCAACAATGACAACAAATGAGCAAAACACAAAAGTCAAACAATCGATTAAATTAACGCAAACTGGCATATGAATGCAAATGGTTAGTGCAACGTGCATTAGTTTTTGTAGAACATGGTACCATTGTATATAGAAACTATAGTATTATTATGTAGAATTTTTGGCTGGTGGTCTCCGTGCCAACTTAGCAGTCTCCGTTCCCAGCAATTTGTTTTACCATTGTGTGTAGAGAAAGCGAATGCTGCGCCACCATGCTCGTCCGGTCCAAAGCACTGTTAAATCGATTCATGAACTTACTATAGTTTCTGTATACAATGATGGTACCTATTTTATTGTTTCAACCGTACCATACCATGGGCGGTTGAAACATCAATCACCCCTAATATGAAACACATGAAAAGTAAGCATTTTTTATTATTGCGTATAAGTAGGTATCTACTCCACACACGAAAAAAGAAACACTTACCACCCGATAAACATGAGCCGCAGATATATGACGAGATCAGCTTAGCCATCACAGGCGAGCCCGAGCATTCGACAGTCAGTGTGTGATTCTTGCCGCGGTCCGGTCGGCTGCTTGCTCTGTCGGGTGTCGGGTCGGGAGTATTTAATTTAGTGTAACGCTTTAACAGTGCGTTTGTAAATAAATAATGTTACGATTTACCGAACGAATAGCTCGATTTATTAGTTAAACATGATAAACATGAGCCGCAGATATATGACGAGATCAGCTTAGCCATCACAGGCGAGCCCGAGCATTCGACAGTCAATGTGTGATTCTTGCCGCGATCGGTTGCTCTGTCGGGAGTATTTTGTTCCATATGGAAAAAAAAAGAACTTAAATAGAATCGAATTGATAAAGAGCAAGAAATGTGTGCGAGTTATACCACCCACTGTACATTTAAATCAGTAATCAATCCCAAAGGAACAAATACATAAGTTCCTTTTTCTTTGTATCTCCAAGATACTTTGTTGCAAAAGCAACAACCTATTCTCAACGGAAAATGCATTTCAGCATTATGCGAACAAAAGAATAAATACTTCGTAGACACTTTTATTCTTTCTTCGTTGCAAACGCAACCAGATACCACATCCGTTAAGCCATTAAAGAATGATTTTAAAAATCACCCAATTTTAATCACAATTTTAATCTAACAAGTCAATTCATTTTGCAATAAAATTGTCGTAACTTGTAGTAGTCTTTTTTGTTTGACTTTTTCTCGATTACTGAGTCTGCGATTAATGCAATACCAATATCGCGTAGGCGTTGCTTCCCTAGCTCATCTGAAAATAAGAATTGTATTTGAAAGTCAGTCTTCCACCGACTCAACTGAGGAAAGCACCTCTCGTTACTATAACACACCAAAGTGAATTAATTGTAATACACCAAAGAGATTTAAATGAAATAAAAATATTTTTTTTTTAACTAAAACACGTACAAAGAAAGTAACTTACATGGGTAGTGTTATGGAAATAGTTCACTCGTCCAGTGCACCTCACATTTACTCTTGGCTCAAAACATTATAAGTAGAAGTGAAATTGAGGTGAAAAATCAGAGAAGAAATAACCAATGCTAATTGTGGGAATACCACTTTAATATTATTCTTTTGCTTCTCCATTCCTACTTCGAGCCCGGAATTACTCGGACGGTGATCTTAAGCGCCCCCCCCCCCCCATAAATTTTCCAAATACCCGCTGAATTTCTCGAACGGTGCTCTCAAGCGGCCCAGACGTGTGCAACGTTCTGAATATAGACACTTAAGTATTTACAGGAGCGTATTCAGTACTAGGTTGCAGTAACGAAGTCAGCTAAAAACAGAAAACCCGTACCGCCCCAGGACGATCAAACCAACCTTTATCGTTCCGAAGAAACAAGAAGACGTACCAAGAACATTTAGCGCCCCGACCGTGCCAGGCGCTGGGTGATTACATATCCTGATTAACAACATATTTGAACACTTTTTGTAAAGATTTGTAATTTAACTAATTATTCAGTTATTAAAAATTATAATAATTCGTATTTGCCGTGTCTCGCCTCGTTATTTAGGAGGTAGATTGATGCAGCCCAAGTTTTCGAGCTTCCTTGGGAAAAACCTTGGTTCCGCTGAGTTCTGCCCCAGCCAAAGACAAAGAAGCCTCACAGCTTCTTAGAATAGCGAGACCGCGGATGGTCAGCATAAGCAATAGGGTTGTACTCAAGCTCCAGTAAGATACAACAAAAGATATTAAAAGCAGATTGAAACAGAACGCGAGCCTAGGCAGTCGTCGTAGAGTTATAATGTTTTATAATAAGTTTACTTTAAGATAGTGAGAATAAAGTTCTTTCTTTAAAAACCCAAATAAAGAACAACTCGTTTAATTTACATTCGGAACAAAGGGTAGAAAGCTTATTTTTGAAGGATTTTCTGACGACAGTAATGCAAAGAAAACTAATTTGATATTTTTCAACAACCACTTCAATGTGATACCATCTTTAACCGCTGCATTTTGCTGTGGCTACTTCTGCAACAAATGCCATGCACCATAAAACAATAAAAGCGATCATCGCAAATGCATTAAAAAGTGTTCTCAGTGTCAGCATTCTCCAGTATGTGCCAAAACAAAAACAGAAATTTTATGTTCAGAGTGTAACCGAAATTTCAAAGGAACTATTTGCTATGATAATCATAAAATGCCAGGTTCCACAACAGCACAATCATTTCGAGATCATACTGGCGAATATTTTTGTAAACAATGTAAAGAGCACGTGCCTGAAAATCACATGTGTTATATTTTCCCCGACATAAAATTCCCGACCTTAAAAGTATTCTTTACATTTTTTTACTATCTTGAGTGTCGGCAAGAAAAAGTTATTGGATATAAAGAAGAGACTAAATCAGAAATGAGACAACATGAACCAAATTTGTGCGTCTTTCAACAACCTTTTGATCAAGTATTTTTGTCAAAAATGTAAACTGTCTATTAACGTTATCAAAATAGAAGAAAGCGTTGTAAAAAAATTTAGGGAACATGTTTTAAAAGTGAGAAAACAATTCAAAAAAGTAATTGTGATAGAACATAATGGGCAGGCCTACGACCATCAATTTGTGTTTTGCTAATGCAACTTGCAAGTTGCAAATGTAAAATTCATTGACTCGATAAATTACTTTCCTATGGCATTATCAAAACTTCCGAAATCATTCGACATTTTTGAAAAATGTATATGTATTATAATCTTTTTCCAGAGGATGTCTGTCTGCCAAACTAAATGGAAGTTTTTGCGGGACAGGTTCGTAAAGGAACTGAAAAAAAAAAACCGAAATCAGGCAGTGCAGCTGCTGAAAATTCGGATTGGAAATTCTATGAGCACGTTGTTCTTAAACAAAAAAAACATGTCGCTCTAAAAAGTATAGGAGTTTTAAATTGTACATTTTCATTGAACTAATGAAGTTTTCTTATTACAGAACAATTAGCAATAGTCTTAAAGGAGAAACATTTGATTTCGCCTCAGCCAACGAAGAATGCTTTCTTCTGCCGGAAGAAACGAGGAACGATACCCAAATCAGCCTTTTTGAAGGCTTCGTAAACGACAACGACAACTCTGGTAGGATCCTGTGTTTTGTTGTGATTTTAATGTGGATTAATTAATTAAATAAATTAAAATACCTATCGTACGTTCTCGTGATTGTGTGGCGTGCACTATTAAAAAAAAAGACACGACATACTACTGATACTGAAGAAGAAGAATTGGAAAGAAAAGTGAACGACATACTATTGATACTGGTAAGAAAAATTAAGAATTTTTGAAGTGAAAACTTCTTTAGGCGCGTTTGGCACTTTTGCGATGGGGGTAAAGCAATGAGTTCGCGACCGACACCATTTTTTGGCTCATCGTATTTCGTATGTAAAGTCATCATAGCCCAGCGTCTCAGGTTCGATTCCCAGCCATGACTTACATTTTTTTATTTGTTTAAAGTGAAAACATAAATAAAAATTGTCGCCACGGTTGGGTTTCGAACCTGAGACCCTGAGTTTGATAGCCAACGACTCGACCATTGAACCAAGAAACATCTTAAATTCGACGCTGCTAAATGACTTAAAAGAATGTAATAGCAACATTACCTAGCAGTGGCGTGGCGTGGATATTTTCAAATGGTAAGTCGAGAAAAATTAATCACCTACACAAATTAATAAGGAATAAATAGAAGGTACCTACCTTTGATTCCAAACGTGTATTAATGGAAGTCATTAAGGTTAAAATTCACAATGAGCTTAAAGCATAAAAAAAGGGGCTTCAAAAGAAGCCTATGTGGAAATGCAAGAAAATAAAATAAAATTTTAAGTACCTAACGTAACTAGTATTAAAAAAAATAAGAACTTCATTTCATTGGTTTTCCTCTTCTAAAAGGTAATCGGTTAAACAGCACTCAACATTTAGCAAAGCCATTCATATAATTAAATCAAAACAGTTCTCTTCGACGTTAACTTTTCACAATTTTCAGAATTTTTAGCTTTTTTTTCACAGTTTTTACAAATGCACTTTACTTAAAATTCATTTTAAACTTGCAAATAATCCAAAACAGTGATCAGTAGAACAAAACAAAACACTAAAGCAAAACCGAATTCGCCGTACATTACTCGAAGGCGAAAACTGTATTATTTTTTCCAAGCAGACATTGCAGTAAGACGAAAATTATCGTCTTACTTTCTTCAATAAGAGAACGTGTATTGAAAAGGGTGGCACCGCGGTGCACCGGGGTGGAAGTATATCGTAGGAAAGACAGGGACAAACATAAAATATGTTCTGCGCGGAGATTTTCAATGCTTTCTGTATTGTGTGTGTATCTCGCAAATTTAAGAGTGCTTGAACCCTTGAAGAACATTGTGTCTTGTGTGTTGTGTGTGGCATTGTGTGATAGGATGTTGACTGCTTAATTGTAGACTTATGTTGCTGGTTTTTTCTATGAACAAAACAAGGGACAAATATTAAAAGGTAAGACGATAGGAATCGTGTTATATGGACGCCACGCCACTGTTACCTAGTCATATTACCGACTAGGAGAAATTCAGAGAAGAAAGAAAGGAATTGAAGAACAGAGAAAAATTTATGCAACGCAGAAAAAATAAAAAGCAATAACTATTTTACTATCATTACAATGAAGTGGATGAGTGAAGCTGGAAATTTCATCATGGCAGAGTAGGAGACGCACTGGTCGATGATTCGAACTTTACAACAAATTAAAAGAGATCAACAACTCATCGCGATGATTTATCGATGGAGTTGATATGGTTACATGAAAATAGTTTGAAAACCATTACTCAAATATTAATTAATTTCGTTTCTAAACTTAATGCATTGTCCTTTTTTTTCATTTCATTGTCAAAGCTTACGAGCGCAGTTACGAGATCTGTAGACACTATCGTTAAAAAATTGAATTTATTGATTTTAACAGAATTTCACAAGAGTGACGAAGAAATATAGATATGATATTTCAGATTTCAATTTAGTTGCAAGTTTCAGAAGGCACGATCGTCCAGCAGCAGGAGTAGCTATCTAAAAAAGGTTGTCTTATACAACTGCCATATTTTGCTCAAATCATATGGATTTGCATACGAGGTACACTAGTTTTTGATATCGACGATTTGTGTGTTTGTCGTTGCCACTCTGGAAATGGACAGCAAGTTATAACAGTAGGCGTTTATAATTCACCGAATACGTGTTCAAGTGTAATACGACAGTTTTTATATAAAAATTTATTTATTTAGTCTGAAGACGCTTCTGCAATTAAAATATTTACTGAAAATTCAATTCTGTTTTCACTTCTGTCGGCACTCCCGGAGTGCTTCTTTTTTTTTTGTCATTGAGTTGGTTATTACTTTCTTTCCTGTTGTTAGAGTCTTGTGATGACTTCAGTTTAAATTCTAAGTCTCCTGAATTGTTAGCGTTAAGGGCTTTAAGTCCCGATTGAAATATCTTCCGGCATTTTTTATAGTCTGGTGTCTCGTTGTAATCCAGAGCAGAGACGTATTTCATGAGTTCCATTATTGGATTTGGCACTCCTCTGAAGTAGTTTTTCCAAACCAGTACTTACATCTCTCATAAAAGTTTCCTTAGACTTCTGGACTTTAATGGGAACTTTAAGGACGTTTTATTGTTCCCAAGGCAGCCTCACGCCTGACCAATCGATTAGATTATACCCAAGGATCTCAAAGTCTCCTCGCATTGTTGCTACCCCGAGATGTGCATCTCTAGATGTGTATTCAATAGTACTGTTGCCGCCGTAAATATAAAACACACTATTATTCATATATTCATATAAATGTAACTTTCAATATGTAACACGAAACAAATACTAGTAAAACCTTATCTTATTACAACTAGCTCATGTACATATGTATCACTTAAGAATACAGTTGCAAATGTTGCCTAAAGGAAAAAGAAAAAATAAGAGTCAGTCGTAAAGTTGATGCTGCGATAGAAGCACAAATTATTTTTAAGCTCTTGCTCTAACAAAACTCTCAGTTTAACTCAGTTTAATTATCTCACTTTACTATTTCATTAAATAACTTAATCAGTAATTATGAGTTTGCTTGTTACCTAACTAAATAAAATCTAAAACTTTCAAACCTATCTGCTTGTTACCTAACTAAATAAAATCCAAAACTTTGAAATAAAACTACATTGATTGCTATAAAAAATTGTGTCGACTCTATCTGTTCCGATCATAGCGGCTTCAACAAATACCATTGTGCATTTTCTTTGGATCTGGCTTGAAATCCTTTTGGGTGACTAGCTAAACCAAATTCCACCAAAAATATGCTTGGGAAGCACCACCTTTCCCATAACCTAATAAGATGTTGGCTCCTTTTAAATCGGATTTAGGTGTATAACAAAGCACATCGACGCCACGGCAAAAAAAGGAAACAAATTTGAAGAAGCTTCAAAAATATTTGAAGTAAGTAGCAAATGATTGATAGTTATATTTAAATAATTAAATTCTTCTACTTAAGGGCTTACTTGGCGCAGTGCAAAATTTAATAGAAGCAAAAAGAACCGAAGTGAAACCCCAAACCACAATGCTTGCTACTTCTGCGACGAATGCTATGCACCATACAACAATAAAATCGATCATCGCAATTCTCCAGTATGTGGCAAAACAAAAACAGAAGTTTTATGTTCAGAGTGTAACCGAAATTTCAAAGGACCTATTTGCTATGATAACCATAAAATGTCAGGTTCCACAACAAAACAATCATTTCGAGATCATACTGGCGAATATTTTTGTAAACAATGTAAAGAGCACGTGCCTGAAAATCACATGTGTTATATTTTCCCCGACACGAAAATTCCCGACCTTAAAAGTATTCTTTACATTTTTTACTATCTTGAGTGTCGGCAAGAAAAAGTTATTGGATATAAAGAAGAGACTTAATCAGAAATGAGACAATATGAACCAAATTTGTGTGTGGTTTCAACAGCCTTTTGATCAAGAGGACTTGTATTTTTGTCAAAAATGTAAATTGTCTATTAACGTTATCAAAAAAGAAGAAAACGTTGTAAAAAAAATTTAGGGAACATGTTTTAAAAGTGAGAAAACAATTCAAAAAAGTAATTGTGATAGGACATAATGGGCAGGCCTACGACCATCGATTGAACTTAAACTACATTTTGAAAGAAACTCATCTTAGTCCAGAGTTAATGATGCGAGGCACTAAAGTTTTGCTAATGCAACTTGCAAATGTAAAATTCATTGACTCGATAAATTACTTTCCTATGGCATTATCAAAACTTCCGAATGCATTCGACCTACCCTCGACTTTAAAAAAAAGGGCTACTCTCCATATCTCTTCAATACGAAAAAAAAAATAAAATAGAAATACATTGGAAAATAACCTCCACCAGTTCAACTTGAGAAGAGAGAGCGTACGGACGTGTTTGCAAACCTTCGGAGTGAAATAAAAAAAAAGTACAGTCGTGCGCGCACCAAGAGTGTAAAACATTTTTAAAGTATACTAATTGCTCACTTCTTCTAAATGAAGAATAGTGGTTTTGGGCCTATAAGGCAAAATAAAATTCCTCCGGACAAAATGTCCTTTTATGAAAAAATTAAACTGCCTTCAAAAATGATTCAGGAGGAAGATAAAGAAAAAATTTAAAAAAAACGTTGCACAAGGGTGGAACGAGAAAATTAGTGACGCTACCAACACTAATGCAAATGCAAAGGCAGATGCCGATGCAAATGCAAATACTAACAACAGTACGAGCGAGATGAACATATCTAAAGAAGAAATAATCAAGACGATTTATGGCGCCAAGCAACCATTACAATTTCAAACACCAAGCAACAGCTGCGTAATCATTGGGCACAATTATGCACTTAATTCTGCCCAACAAATTGGAGTGGCTCAACAAGGATGTGAGGATGCACTTAAGCAGTTCCTTTCGGACGACAACTCCACGTTTCAAGCCGTGGCAGCTAAAAAAAAGAAGACAACCGGTGTTGGCCTCGTACTCAAAAAGGCCCAAGGAAATTGTTAACAATTCCAACCGTTTTAAATCGTTGGAGGCTATGGATGAAGTAGCAATAATAAAAATATCTAGCGAAAGAAAAGGGTGCAACCAAAATCCTGCTAAATTATCTATATATATAAAAAAGTTAAAAAGGAAAGTGAATGTGTGACGGATGTAGGGAAACGACCGACTAGCCTTTCAGAAAAAAAAAAAACAAAGAAAACTAATGTCTAAAATCTGTCAGAGTAAGAGCCCTTCGATCCGAAAGTAATTCGTTGTTCCCACCCAACCGTTTCGTATAACAGACTTCTTCAAACATATTGGTTATCAATAGACGAAACATTATTTTTTTTTGTCCAGGAATAAGTCAAGAAAACGAGAGAGAAAATGAAGCAAAAGATAAAAACCACCACGAATAAAAACAGCCAAAGTGCACCGCTGTACTTCATAGTGACATTCTGCATAAAGCCTAAAAGTTCTGCGAGTAAATTTCGTAAAAACAAACACCCCTGTGTTTCGAAACGAACACGTTGAAATTTTTCGCATTTCCTCTTTTATTTCATGTCAGGCCATTCCATTCGAAATAGAATAGAATCTGACATCATCGCGAGTGCATTCATTCTTTTCTTGTTCAATCCACCATAGTGTAAAGTAGACACTCTTTTTTCTTGTCGCGTGAAAAAAAAATTATTATAACATTCCAACCAAGTGGTTGAAGATTCGTAAGAAAAATTAAAAGACACGAAAAGCCAAGTATCAAGGATAAAATAACCATCGGACTGTGGTTGAAAACAAGCAGTTTCGTTCGGTGTGATTTGTAGAGGCGTTAGCGATCATCCACTAAGTGGTTGAGTGCTCTAAGCGGACAGATATTGAGCGGCACCCATTCACCTGCTCGAGCCAGGGAACCCAAAAGAATCCCCCTCGAACTTTTCTCACGAGATTCATCTTAAGTGATCATCCCCCCTAGGAAAAGAAAAATAAAAAAAAAAAGAAACAGTAGGCATTGAGCGTAGTCTAGACTGTCCGAAGGTAAGATTTTTTTTTGGAGACAGAATTTGGTAATTGCATTGCTATAAAAGTTTTTTTGGTTGGACCTGTATAGGTTCATAACCCAAGATTAGTTACGACATCGTAATGCCAGTTCGTCGTCGACGGTAAGGAAAGAACAAAAAAAACTAGGCAGTAAGCGTAGTTCCGACAGTCCTAAGGTGAGATTTTTTTTTTTTTTTTGAGACAGAATTCAGCAAGGAGGGCATAGAGATAATAGTTTTTTTTGTTGGTACACGTATAGGTTTATGCCACGGGAGTAGTTACGACGTTGTAACCACAGCACGACATCAACGGAGAAGCAAAAAAAAAAAAGAAGACGATACAAGGCAACAGGGAAAGAGAGCGGCGAATAGTGTTTATTGTTGGTTTTTTTAAGTAACTCGAGGGGGTAGGTTAAGAGCAAAGAGAAGGTAGAACTAGAATTTTAAAGAAAAAATAGAAAGAAGGAGAAGTAAGAAAGAAATTAATATTCTGAAAAATTATAAAAATAAAGATAAGCGATCCGTAAGGGTGTGAGAAGAAGGATTAACCTTTTTTTTTCTTTGTTGATCAGCTCTAGTATATCGAGTAGCTTTGATGATAGGGTAGCGATCCAAGAAGATTTGGGGATTAAGATTGAACACAAAAAAATAGAAAGAAGTTGAAACAGAAACCATAATATACTCGTAGAGTTGCAGCGCTCCTAGAATTAAATAGTCAGGGCTGATTTTTTTTTTTTTGAGAGTAATAAGAGGTAAAGAAAAAAACAGAAAAGCGCAAGAAGCGAGGAGAAGATTTTGTTTTAGGAGCAGTAGAGCCTAAACAAAAATATATTAGCCACTTAAGTTCCTTTTGTTTTGGAGAAGGAAGTAGGGGTAGTTTTCTTTTTTTTTGGGAGTTAAAAGAATAATATGTAACATCTCGTTCATTGAGGAGGGGTCGAGTAACGTTAAAGTTTTTTTTTGGTTGTGTTGAAAGGAATAGTTAATCACCGTCGTCGAGTATCATCGTTGCCACCGCTTACATCAAGAAAAAAGGAAAGATTAGGGAGAACACAATGACGAAGGGCCGTATCATTTAATTGCATCCATATCAAATTCACCTTTACCTAAAATAAATCTATATAGATCCATCGACCATCCTGATGTGCACACCAGAGATCGCGGGTAAGTCATTTTTACTTTTTTGTTGATTTTTATTGAAATGGTGGGAGATTTCCCAGCCAGAGGTTGATTCTATATATATATGGTATGGGAATTAAAGGGATAAGGACGGGTCATTGAAGTTATATATTTTTTTTTGTGTAACGACGGGATCGAGCTCGTTGGAGTCTCGAGAAGGTGAAAAGCTATAGCCGCCTAAAGACACATAGAACAATGATTTTTTTTTCTCAATGAATGTAGATGAGAATGAATTGAACTATAAGAGATAAATTGTAAACGCTAGTTAAGTAAGACAAAAAGAAGACAAATGTTTTTCTTGGGTTAAGATTCATTTTTTTTTTTAATAAACTGAATGTACTCGGACCTTGAAAGGGCACAGTTAGTTTTTTTTTTTGTAAATTGGTGGCTGATGGACTAAGAAGTTTTTTCTTGGGTTACTGAAGGCATGCCTAGTCCTAAGAGGAACATGTCGCTTTGTGAGACGAGGAACGGATCTACCATGCAGTTTTGAGGGGGTCGATATTGGGAGAGTGGAGGAAGGGAGGAAAGTGAATGGGGCTTAAGAGTCTCAATGGAATAAAAGGGGGAAGTTTTTATACTTTCTCCTCTTCCAAAGTGGGCTGTTGCACTAAAAAAATTTTTTTCAGGGAGCTAAAAGCAATAGCATAGGAAAGCTATCAGAAAGTAAATTTTTGTTTTTGTGGTTTTTAATAAGGGTGGGTATAGACAGCTCTGGGGGACACGACCAACTATGTCCCCCCCCCCCCCCTTTCAGTATGGATACGGGAAAAGTAAGGAAGTCGATAATTTTCGGGTCCTACCATTCAAAGATGGAAAATAAGTTTTAGTCGAATTTCACCAGAGACTTAGGTCTGAAAAAAAAAGTAACACAGTCCTAATGTGAGTAACAAGATCCCCCCATCGGCGAGCTAAGCATGGCAACTATCAGGCCTTCGGTTGCTAACACATTTGGACTACCCTTGCGACACCTGCCTGGACGGGCCAATGGTTCTGTAAACGTTGGTCCTAAAGGTGGGGGAGAAAGTCGTAGGGGGAAATAAAGTCGTATGTATGAAAATACTACAGCCATGTTGGTTTTGAATTTTAAAAAAAAAAACAGGACAAGAGTAAAAACGTTACACGGATAACTTCCAAGTCTATAAGAAAAAAAACAGAATAAAACTTAAATATCTTTTGAAAAGTGTTTTTCCAGAAATCTACCAAAGTGGTGCACTACATTGGCAGTCGAAAAAAAGGAGGAAAATATGAGAAAGTTCATTTTATTTTTATCAGTTTTCAACATAAATATTTTATTTGTTTTTTTTTTTTTTTTGTGGACAAAGAGTTGCCATCCAAGAAAAAAAAATTAACTTAGTTAAACGACTTTAAATATAAATTCAACGCGGATAAGTACAATTCAAGGTCAAGTGCAAATGCTAAACAAATCAGTAGCAACAATCTGCCCAAAAGAGTTCAAATACGCAGACAATGCAAGAATAAAGTGGCTAGCCATGAAAATTGATAAGCCATTTAATTTTATCATTGGCATGGACTGGATAGGTAAGAATGTCAGAGAAATAAACGTTGACCAACAAGAGTTAGTTTAAAACAATGAGGTCCGTCTTCCATTTTTGAGTAAAATCGTGTGTGAAGAAGTTAACGCACTCGAAGTGAGCAAACTACAAGATATTCAATTTGACCATTTAAGGAAAAAAGAAAGAGAACTTGTAGAACCACTTGTCAAAAGATTTTCTAAGCTATTTTATAGAGAAGGGGACATGTTTACAAATACGGATACAATACGTCATGAGATACGAACTACGACAGAACAACAAATAAATTCTAGGTTGTACCGCTTATCCAAAATCCATGAAGAAGTAAAAAGGCAAATGGACGAGATGGAAAAAAACGGCATTATAAGAAAAAGTAGGAGCAGATATAGCTCACCGATCATAGTTGTACCAAAAAAGAAAGACAACTCGGGAATTCAAAAGTTTAGAATAGTGGTAGATTATAGAAGGTTGAACCAAGTCACCATAGATGACAAGTATCCTATACCAAACATTGACAACATCTTAGACAAGCTGGGGAAGGCACAATACTTTAGTACGATAGACTTGGCGAAAGGCTATCACCAGATTAAAGTTGCTAAAAAAGACATTGAAAAAACAGCCTTTGTTACACCAGGTGGCTTGTACGAGTTTGTTCGTATGCCTTTCGGGTTGAAAAATGCTTCAGCCACTTTCCAGAGAATGATGAACGATATTCTCCGTGATTATATTAGTTTTATTTGTGTGGTATACATGGACGACATTTTAATTTTTTCCACATCTCTGGAAGAGCATATTATTTCATTGAACAAAATTTTTACTAGACTCCAACAATATAATTTAAAGATACATGCAAACAAGTTTAGCTTTCTTAAGAGACATACAGAGTTTTTAAGTCATGTTTTAAATAAATATGGTATGATGCCAAATCCAGACAAAGTGTTTTCACAAGATACAAGAAATTGAAATACCAAAAATGGAAAGGCAATTAAAAGCATTTTTGTGGGGGCTACAGGTTTTTATAGAAAGTTTATTCGAGATTATTCCAAAATAGCTTACCCAATGATCAAATATTTAAAGAAGGATAACAAAATAAATATCAAAGATCCACAATACATATCAGCGTTCGAAAATTTAAAAAGTCTCATAATTTCTCATCATATATTAAAATAACCAGATTATAACCAACCGTTCGTCCTCTCCACAGATGCTAGTGATTATGCTATTGGAGCTGTGTTGTCACAACAAGGTCATCCAGTATGTTTTATTTCAAGAACTCTAAATAATCATGAACAGAAGTATACTACAACAGACAAAGAGTTTCTAGCGATAGTGTACTCAGTTTGTTATTTCCGACCATACTTGTATGGGAATAAGTTTAAAATTGTGACAGATCATATAGCTATAAAATATATTAACAGCAAATATAAGGGAAAGGAGTTTTCTCAACGTGATCAAAGATGGTTACTTAAGCTGTAAGAATTCAATTACGAAATAGAATACATGCAAGGAAAGAATAACAAAGTAGCAGACTACTTAAGTAGACTTGAAAATACAGAAAAAATCAATGAAAACAACGATGAAGACTCGAATTTTGCATTAGCTGAGACTCAGACTCAGCACTCTCTTGAGGAACAAAGATTAGACCATATAGGTATTAAAGATGAGATTGTCAATAAGTATAGCATCCAAATATTATTAACTTACAGCCCAGAACGTGAAGTCCAAACCCTTCACAAAAGAACGATAATGGAAATAAATCCAGTAGAGAGTGAAAACAAGACAAGAGATTTATTAAAGCGATGTGTAAAGAGAGGTCAAATAGGAATTTACACAAATAATGTATCCGATTCTGATTACAACAGAAAACAGAAAATTTTAATATCCCTGTTCTCATCAGACTCTAAGAGCAAATTTATAAGGTGTTCCAAAATAGCTCAGGAAATAAAAATAGAAGAAGATTTGCACAAACAACTATATCTCTGTATCATACCAAAGAGTCGTTTCATATGAGTGTTACCATAGTCTTAAAGACAAAATATATTTTCCTAAACTAAGAGACCAAAGGGGTCACAAAAGAACGATAATGGAAATAAATCCAGTAGAGAGTGAAAACAAGACAAGAGATTTATTAAAGCGATGTGTAAAGAGAGGTCAAATAGGAATTTACACAAATAATGTATCCGATTCTGATTACAACAGAAAACAGAAAATTTTAATATCCCTGTTCTCATCAGACTCTAAGAGCAAATTTATAAGGTGTTCCAAAATAGCTCAGGAAATAAAAATAGAAGAAGATTTGCACAAACAACTATATCTCTGTATCATACCAAAGAGTCGTTTCATATGAGTGTTACCATAGTCTTAAAGACAAAATATATTTTCCTAAACTAAGAGACTTGGGGTCTCTGTAAAGAACCAAATTATTCACCTTGCTCCAATTCAATGTGCGCATGCAGACAAAATTCCAAGAATTGTTTATGTTCTTATTGAACTTCCAAGAATTTAATGCAATTCAAAATTAATGCTATTACTGCTGAGGTCACCATTAAAATAGTATTTAAGTTATCGAAACAAAATTACATTTGTCATAAGTTGCCCATTTTTATTCCGGACGCGGAGACACTTCCCGATTAATAAAGCATAATAAGAAAAAGAAACATAAATGTTTTTTTTATAAAAATTTATATAAGTAAGAATTAACTAATATTCAAGTAAGTTCAAACAAGTCAATCTGCTTGCAAGTCATTTGCTTGTGAGTGCAATACAGAAAAAATGACTTGTGAGCATCCTTACTGATTTCAGAAGCATTTTTGCTTGTGAGTAAATATGCTTGCGAGGTATTTGCTTGTGAATAGGGGTGGACAATGATCAAGTCTGAGCGATCGTTGAGAAATTTTGGATGTGTTTGAACTGATTTGAACATACTCATTTTGATCTCTGATCCTGACCATTATGACTTAGTTAACATAGAAACGAGTATAAATAATCTCGTAGAAAATAATAATAAACAAAAAACTATAAACTCTAGATTTGAACAAATTTTGAAACAATTTGAAGGTCGGAGCCTAAAAGAACATTTAGTAATAGAACAAGTGTACGAACAATTATTATTATTGACCAGAACAATTAATGCAGCAAAAAATAATGAATATTTATCAGAAAGCATAACTTAGATGACATTAAAAATATTATTCAACATGAAATAATTCAAGTACCCATAATAAATATACTTGAGTACTCTAAAATATTATTAGCTAGAACTGATGAATTCTTCATCACAATATATAAATATCCAATTCTAATTAAATCATGTAAATTATAAATTCAAAACACGGAAAATCATTACAGATAAAACAATTGCCGTATGTAACCAAACTTATTTAAGAACAAAAAATTGTCAAAACCATCTAAGTAAAAACATTTGTGAAATTAACTTTGAAGAAGAAAATTGTCTTATTCCACTTTTAAAGAATATAACTTCAAAATGTAACATTAAACAAGAATACGATTACGACTTAGAAATTGAATCCGGTGTTATGTTATTAAACGGTAAGCATAAGTTAAATAATCAATTAATGGTATAAACTTAGTTACTTATGAAAATACTATAAATCTAGACGATAGAATATACAAAAACATGCATAAGCAAATTAAAGAAGTTATATTAAGAAATCATAATTCAGAGTCTTACATCGACCAAATAATTAAAGAAGATACAATTTACAAATTCGATAACATAGATACTTTAAAAAAACTAATTATTCCTTTTGAACAAAAACCGATATTATCAACTATATACCCCTTTTAAAATTAATAAAGTATTTCATTAATAAAGGACATAGTTCCAAAAGAATATTGTTTAATTTTGAAAGTATGAAACAAATGTTTTAATTCGCTTCCAAATAGTCCACTTGCACGGCGCGGAGAAATGATGAAAGGCAGCAAATCGCACAAAGTTAGAATAACTTTGCTATTTATATGCAACGCTTCAGGAAGCTACAAAAACGTCTTCGCTATCGGGAAATCAAAAAACCCTCGGTGTTTTAACAAAAAAAATCTATCTGTACCTTACTATTCCAATCAAAAGGCTTTTCAAAAACTTTTTAGAAAATTCGTATTGGGAGCGATGTGCTGGTAAAAGTCAAAGGATTTAATTTAACTGGGCGTAAAATCGAGTTCAGAATAAGATCAGTTCCAAATAATGTTGAACCGACTACCTGGATTAAAAAAGCCATAGAAGACATGATTAAACATGCAGTTACCGGACTTAACCCTACAGACAAAGTAGGTGTTACTTTTTGCGGTAAAAGTTTTAATGTCGAACGAGGAAATGGCTGGATCAATTACCAAGACTGCTCAAAATTAAAACTAGAGGATGTATGGAATATGATTTGCAGAATATTCCAGAGCAATTCTCAAGGTTTGAGTACAGATGATTTTTGTTTAACTGTAACATCTGTAAAAGTACCTTCAGGAAAAGGAAAAAGAAGAATGCATTAAACGGAAAGGAATCATATCGATAAATAACAAAGATAATTTATGCCTACCTCGTGCCTTAATTGTAGCAAAAGCCTTTGCGGATAAAGAAGCTAATTTTAATCATATTAGAAGAAATAATTCTAAGGTTCAAATTCAAAGAGCTTTAAAAATAATAGATAATGCGAAAATATCTATTCCCCCTGAAGGCTCAGGAGTTTTAGAGTTGACGGCATTCCAAAATCACTTACAGGAATATAAGATCACTGTCTATGAACACGGAACAAAAGGAAGAAAAGTTATTTTTGAAGGAGCTAGTATCATACCTGGAAAAAAGAAAAATTTTAAACTTACTATACAATAATCAGCATTACAACGTTATCACATCACTAACTGCGGCATTTTGCTGTTCATATTTTTGTGAAATTTGTCATATACCATACAATTCAAAAAATAATCACAGATGTGAGGTGTCATGTCCTCAATGTAGTAATACTCCAAAACAAATTTTATGTGAAGATTGCAATCGAAGTTTTAGAGGAAATCAATGTTTTAATAATCACAAAACAATTGGACCATCCGGTAGAAATTCTGTTTGTGAAATACTAAAAATATGTAAAAGTTGTTTGAAAACATTTAATTCGAAACGAGATCGAGATCATGTCTGTGGAAATTATTAAACTGTAAAATCTGCATGGAGAATGTTCCAGAAAATCATTTTATGTTACATTCAATCTGATAAAAGAATACCCAATTGCGAAAGTTTTTTGTACATATTCTATAATTTGGAGAGTCGACAAGAGAAGGTAGTAGGAGAAAGAATATTTGAAGATGAAACAACAGTTTATCCGGTTAAAATACATGAACCAAACTTGTGTGTGTTTCAACATAAATGTGATAGTTGTATACACCTACTGTCGTAGAAAACTACCTTGCTAATAACAGACTGAACGATGCCACTCAAAGGCCAACTATTGGAACCTTACCTCGATTAGCTTCTGGAACGCTGCCATATTTTTTTAATGTCGAATTCGAAGATTCGACCACCATTTTTGATTTCGAAGAGAACGAGAAGAAAAGAAACCAGATCCAGAACAAAGTCAACCATCGCCGAGCAAACACACCTAGTAAAAAAGCAGCACGAGATTTCAGCACCAGAGAATACAATTTTAAAAGTCACCCAATTTTAATCACAATTTTAATCTAACAAGTCAATTCATTTTGCAATAAAATTGTCGTAACTTGTAGTAGTCTTTTTTGTTCGACTTTTTTCTCGATTACTGAGTCTGCGACACCTACCTACTCTATATTGCTGTCAAAAATGTAAAACAACCCTAAATGTGTTAAAGGGAAAAAGACGGAAATGTTGTTTCCAATTTTGTGAAACATGTACTTGACATTCGGAAATTGTTCAAAACAGTTATTGTGATTGCGCATAATGGACAGTCGTACGATCATCAATTCATTTTAAGCTACATAATGGAAAACACAAGTCTATTTCCTGAATTGACCATACGAGGAACGAAAATAATATTGATGCAAATCAAAAATGTTTAATTTATAGACTCTTTGAATTACTTTCCTATGGCTTTATCAAAACTTCCAAAAGCATTCGAACTGTCTCCAGTTTTGAAGAAGGGATATTTTCCTCATTTCTTTAATACTAAAGAAAATGCCAAATATGTTGGAAAACTATCTCCTATGGAATACTACAGTCCAGATACCATAAAGAATGAAAATCGTAAGACATTTTTAAAATGGTATGCGGATCATATAAACGATCATTTTGATCTTCAGCTCGAACTTGAGGAATATTTTATCAGTGATGTTAAAATTTTGACTGAAGCTTGTTTGAAATTTAGACAATTGATTCTTATTCAATGTAATGTAGAACCATTTTTGGAAGCAGTTACAGCCACGGTGAATATATTCAGAATATAAGAAAGTGTCGACAATTGAAGATCACTAATGTGTATTAACTTACCTATAATTGAGATTGTAAACCGAATAAATATAGTATTGTTGTGTGACAACTATAGGGTAAGGGAGGTGAATATGCCAATGTGGGTAATATGCCGCTTTTCAATATTATATACTTCTAAGTCGATATTGGCAATGCTGACAATGCAATTTCGTTTCGCTTTGTTGTTTGGATACACGGGTTCGCGTGCTATTAGGCCATTCGGTTAAGAAAATACATCGTAAAGTATAAATCCTAGACATGAACTTGGATCCTCTTACATCCTTTGAATTAATCAGACCCATTCCACAAATGCCACCGGTTAAGATATCGACCCGCAAGCAACATGCCTAAATCCTCACAAACATAGTTCATATGGATCAACTAAGAGAAAAAATAAAACTTAAGAAGCAAAAACAACAAAAAAACAACAAAAAGATCAAACTAAAAAGAAAACAAAACAGAGCAAACATAGTAAAATGCAAAATGAAAGTGAAAGTGACACCTCAGAAGAACCACTTCCAGCATTGGATGATACCTCAAGTGGCGAATAGGATGCAGATAAATGTTTGTGACATTTGTGAGCTGTTCTTCTACGACAAATTCGGACCAAAATGTGACTGGGTACTCAATGCAAAAAATGGATGCACGAGGATTGTTTGGACAATGGAAGCGTAGTTTCGGGAGCGATTTTGGTTTGGGTTGAACCTGGCCTCTCTGTTTTCTTTTTCCTCTTCAACGCCCACTGCTATTTCAATGTTCCGAGAAATTTTGAAATTCGTGAAAGTAAACAACAGTTTCTCTTTGACTAGACCATAAAACCGCGATTCGCAATACAAGACAATAGTTTTGCTTTGACCCGGTTCCACAACGAAAGGGCACAAGTTGTCATCTAGCTTCATTTGAAAATTACGGCGCATGCCTCCAAAGTCCATTCTTAATATTTTCTGTGGTCTATCGCCGTTGTTCTTGACCCCTATTTCCAGCTGTTGGGTTTCGAAAGCCTTTTCAAATCTGAAACGTATGTTTTCTGTAATGGCGATTATTTGATTATTTTTTTTGGGTGTGTCAGTTGTGAGATTGATAATTTCAGCTTTCGGTGTAGTTTGCGCACGTTCTAGTATCTCCATAGAAAGACACCGCCACATAAAAATACGTCGATCATCTTGGAGGTGACTATATCCCCCTTGTTCAATTGCGATCCATTTTCAATGGTATCCATGATAAAATAACAATCCATAAATAATGTATTGGATTTGTAACAGTACTTCAAACATTCAAATTGCTCTCCTGAACACCTTCAAAAAGTGACTTATGTCGTTTTACCCTGTTGCCACAGAAATATAATGTGCTTTAAAAAGCATTGTTTACATTACAGAGCTCATATTTTGTTAGAGGTTGTAACAAAATGCCCCCTAAGGGTAAGCTGTACGATCGATATAGGGGACAGCGCAGGTCGCTCAAGAAGCTCTATAATAGTCCCACAACATCAAAGATGGCAAAAGTCGTAGAAGTGGAAGATCATTTCAATGAAGATCATTATGTGGAACCACTAAATTCGAACGAAATGCAAAAAATTTGCGATGAGCTAAAACAAAACCGCGACTGGGACACCGTTATTAAGCAATGGAAGCAAACTATGTCAATGAGGAGGGATATGATAAGCCAGAGTAATGACAACGACATTCAGACAGTCCTCCAGGAATGGCCGCTTTACAAATTTTCACGAGCGCCAGAACTGGTAACAATATTCGTTTTTTTTTTAACTTATTTCTTCACCTTTCTTAAAGCAAATAATACATTAAATTTTAACATAACATTCAATGTGTTTTCTTATTTTTATGAACAGATTGCCATGGATTTCGATTTCTTAAGACCAAACAACGGGTTTGATTTTTCGAAGTGGGAGCAATTTTCAAAAATTGCCATCAAATTCTTCAGTGAGAGGGTGAAGTGTAGCGGTCTCAAATCATACCTCAATGAGGTCAGAGAAAATATTGCTGACCTTGACATAGGTAAAATGACTCTATTTTTACACTTTGTTTGATTAAATATTTGTCTTTCAATTGTTTTTTTAATTACTGTGTTTATTCTATTTTTCTTATGAGGCTTTAATTTATTTTCAGATAATGTTAACATTGCTTATGCAACTTTGTTACATGGATTGCTGCCTCCATCATCGCAGCAGTTCAAAGGCAAGTTCAAGAAATTTACAATCGAGGACTCCAGGCAATCATTCACCACTGAAGTTGAAAATGCAAGCCATATTGAACAGGTCCTTAAACAAAAACAGGAAGAATGTGCAAAATCCGGCATGAAACTTCAACCCGTTATATTTGTTATTGGTGAGAAATTTAAATATAAAAATTTTGTCGTTTCCTTGGACAACATTAAATTTAAATTGGATACGTATTTGCATTGTATTATTTTTTATTTAAAGCTTGCATACATTTTAAATATTGAATACCCTACTCAATGTTCTTCAGTATGGGTTTTTATTGAATCTTTTTTTTTTAATATTCACGATGGTAAAAAAATTCCTTCTGTTTCAACATTAATTAACGATATCAATTCATTACTTACTTAAAGTTGTAAAAATAGTTTTAATTTAAACATTAATCAACAATTTCAATGCATTACTTACTTAAAGTATAAAATATATGTATAAATATTTACATTTACATTTACACTACACTACTCCGCTGATAAATCTCCCGGACTAGTAACATTTGCATAATATAATGTATCAACTTAAATATTTTTAAAAAAATAAATATGTATACTATTATAAAATTAATACAAATTTTTTTTTCTTTAAAAATAACTTTTCTTTTCAGCTTTAAAATGACCTATAAAATAGGTAAAATTTACCTAAGGAAATAGGTAAAATTTACCTAAGGAAATAGGTAAAATTTGCCTTAGGAAATAGGTAAATATTGCCTTAGGAATAAGGTAATTTGCCTAAGCAAATACGTAAAATTTGCCCAAGAAATAAGGTGAGTCATGTTAGGAAATAGGTAAAATCTACCTATTTGCTAAGTAAAACTTCGGAGGGGAAATTTGGAAATCAGCTCAGGGAATAGGTAAAATAGGTAAGGTTTATGTTAGGGATAAGGTTAAGTTGAAAATTTTCAAATCATCTTAGGAAAATAGGCTATCGTAGCCTATTCCTAAGCTAGCTCAAAACGGCTTTAGGCCTAAGGTGAAATCAGCCCCCGAAATAGGCTAATTTTACACCGACTTTTCTCTGGGTGTGTTGATGCGACGAACGCACCCCATCAGAGCGATAGCTCCACCGGCCGATAGATGGGGCCAGCTACCTTACAACATCGCTGCTAACTTCGCGGCAATATACCGCCGCCACCAACTTCACTTAGGAACGAAAGCATTTCCGCCTTTTGCAACATTTATACAATTATTTTACACTTAATAAAGATTTTGCAACCCCCACTAAGAATACATCGAACACTGCTGTGTTGTGTCTGTGGCGTTATCAAAAAAGTTTTAAGCTGGGTTGCGACCAATCTGTCGCGACAACACTTATAAAAGCCATAAGTTCAATGAGCAAAAACCAAATCGTGCACGGGTTGAATTTAAAAGCATTTAAATCGTTTGATTGTGAAACATCTTTAAAAGGTAAGATGTATTCCCTTCCATTTCCTAAAAAATGATTCAAATAGAAGCACACAAATATTAGAAATCGTGCAAAGTGTGGACCAATGACAACACCTACTCCAGGGGAATATAATCCTTTTGTCTTTTTATCAACGACTACAGTCGCAAAATATTTATCGACATGCCTTTTAACGGTGACGACGCGGTGGCTCCTACGGCACTCAGATAACACCTCGCACCGTAACGCGTTGAATGAAGAAAGTAAGTTTTAAGTTTGCACCCGTTGAATAAAGATGGTTGAGAGAGGTGTGCGCGCACCATAAGAGTAGCCACGCAAAATGGATAACGAAACGAAAAAAGTTAAGGTAATAAATTATTTCATATTTTTCTTGTATTTTAACAATTATTTTCTCTTAGTTCTTTGGTTCATGAATTCATCGTCAAGCAGTGAAGATAGTTCTTCATCCTCGCAATCTGAGGGTTGTAATAGTTTTTCATCGGCGGGTTCAGATAAACATGCAAAAGTTTCCAATTTTATGGAAACTATAGATTTATACAGCGAGGCTGATTTCAAATCCCATTTCTGATTAAATCGAGCAACTTTAGAACAATTAACACGCAAGCAATGTTTGTGATGCACATAAAATATTTATTTTCAACCTATTTTTGGTTTGTAGTAAGATATTCTACGTCAAATTTCTTCCCATCAACCCCGAGTATTCGTGGAGGAAAGCAGAAAATGGAAGCCAAGAAAGAGATGCATTTATATGTATGGTATGTGAGCAATACCCTGGAGTTCAGACAAATTTTTTTTTTTTTTTGAATAGCTAAGTCTTCGGCATGGTTTTGTGACGAAGCGTCACAATTTCTACCCAAAAGGCCACACCAAAACAATACACGCATTTATTTTTCTAACCTATGGTGAGCACACGCTCCAAGGCCAAACATTGCTTACCTGTCCGGCGTGTACATTTCTTTACGGAGATATGCAATGACAATCTCCATCCAATCTTTTATCAAAACAAAGTAAACACACACTCCAAGGCCAAACTTTGTTTACCTTTCCACGCCGTTTCTCTTCATGGGCATTTTCTTATAAAGAAATGCATTGGCAATTTTAAATTAAATTTTTATATGGGAAATTGTCATTGGCTTATAGTTCACATTTTGTTTCAGTAGCAAAATCTATGAATAGGGGTGAATTAATCACCAAAAATGAGAAAGAGTTTTAACGGGTTCCATTTGTCCTGGCTTATTCGAGCTGAATAAAAGGAATTTACCAAATCACTTTCTCCCGTTCCGCCGTAAGAGATTCAACTTGCCCTGGCTACTCGAGCTGATCATTTGGTATCATCTTTACTTTCTTCTTTTTGACTTTTAACAGTCTCCGTACGAAGAGATTCAACTTGCCCTGGCTTACTCGAGCTGAGCATTTGATATCATCTTTACTTTCTTCTTTTTGACTTTTAAAAGTCCCCGTACAAAGAGATTCAACTTGCCCTGGCTTACTCGAGCTGAGCATTTGGTATCGTCTCTACTTTCTTCTTTCGGACTTTAGCAGTCTCTGTAAAAAGAATTCAAGTGGTTCTGGCTTACTCGAGCTGAGCATTGATACTTCCTTTGATAGACCGTTCTCACGAAGTCTACCACCGCCGCGCCGACAGAGTGTTTTGCCTCGACGCAGACGCATGCACTTTCTACGAAGTCCGCAACCGCCGATAATTTTGTCCTGCCGTACGACAAAAAGCAGGCGCTTCCTACGCAATCCGCCGCCGCCGATAAATTGTTCTGCCTTGCATACAACGCAGACCTTTCCCACGAAATCCGTTGCTGCTGATAGAGCGTCCTGCCTAACGCAGAACCCGCCAGGAAGTTACCGCCGCCGCTGCCGGACAGAGGGAATAGTAGCCGTAGTGCACAGCCGTATCCCAGAGAAACCATCAGTGAGGACTTGTCATCGCTACACTTCGCTCAAGAAATTGTTAAAATTGTCAAATTTTGTAAAATTCAATATACTTGTAAACTTGCTCCTGAGAGAACTTTGTAATAAATTTAGAAGAACTTTGTAATAAATTTAGAGTTAAAATTTAAAACCAACCGTTTCCGCGTCTTCATTTTGAGAAGTTGGACCGCCGAAACCCAAGTCTTACGACGCTTCCTTGGGTAGACCCTGGACACCCTGAGTCATACCCCAGCCTCGCAAAAGAAGCACCACAGTTTGCAGTTGGTCGTGTGAGCAACTGGCTATTTTCCATAAGCCACGAATACATAAAGTGGCCTCAAGGAAATGAGATTCATCAGAACTGGCAAAAATATGAAGCCAAAAAGAAAATACGGATTATAATAGATGCGATTGACTGCACCCACATAACTATTGCCGCTCCTTAATGCAACAAAGAGTGCTTTTATAACAGAAAACAAAACCTCACTATAGTTTTGCAGGCTTTTGTTGATGCAGACATGAAATTTATCGATATATGCTTTGGCGAACCAGGTTCTTTACATGACAGTAGAGTTCTAAGGAGATCAAAATTGTTCTATGCTGCACAACCAGATGTTTCCACATAACACATATTTTTTGAGAGATTCCGCATACGCTGCTTCAAGCTGGATTGTGCCGACTTTTAAGGACTATAGTCAATTAAGTGAACTCCAAAAAAGTTTCAACTACATTCATTCGTCTATGCGAAAGGTTGTAGAAAATACTTTTGGTTTACTTAAAGGACGATTCAGAAGAATTAACAAATTTACAGAGCAACGAAACTTGGAATCTGTAAAAAAAAATTGTTGTTAGCGCTTGTGTTTTACATAATTCATGTATTTTCAACTCTAACAACAACACTTCGCACGAAGATTCTCTTCAAGGAGCAAACAACTCAGAGCAAAACAACCACACCAGTTGTGTGTGTGTGTGTGTGTGTTTTTTTTTTTTTTTTTTTTTGAGCGGAAGATTCTTAAAAGAACTGCTAACAATCAATTCTTCAGTAAAGTAGGTAACTTCAGTCCAAGGGTTTCATTCAAAACGACCTCCATTGTTAAAAGCTCTAAAAGAGGAACTTTTTCTTTTTCTTTTTAGGTTTTTGCTTTTCCAGCCCAAGTTCGGACTCATCAACATAACTGCGTCAAATTGTTTGCCTTTTCCGTTTTTCTTGCTCTCCTTCTGCTTTTTCTTTTCCATTATTGAGAGCTTTCTCAACGTGCTGCGGTGGTTTGTTACTTCTTCCCGTTTTGCCGAATGAAGCTCAAGCCTTTGTTTGATACTCAAGTCTTCTTCTACTTCCCTCAGTCTGTCCATTTAAAGACATCCAACAACTTCAATAAATAAAAGAGAATGGCCGTATTTCGAAGAAGTTTTTAAGTCAACTACCATTGAAGGCAGGTACAATGAGAAAGCAAATGTAGCACGGATAAGAAAAGCCATAAAGGGCGACGCTTACCGTTAGTGACAGACTAAGATACTCTTCAGATGACGCTGCTATCATGAACTCCTTAAAGGCAGTATTTGGTCGTTCAGATGCTCTTGTTCACGGTCTTACTATGGACTTACTTAGTCGTCCACCATTTAAAGTCTAGAAGTAACCCCAAGCTACGTTTATGGTCAGTAAAAGTAAATGATTTTGTTGCTGACCTAAATATTTCGTAAACAACTGCATTCTTTTCCCACGGGAAGCACTTCGCGCTTTATTAGGTATAGTTCCCGAGGTTAAGTTAATCATTTTTAAAAGTTAGTCTTAATCCTACTCTCTAATTGGAAGGTGCAGCCTTTTGCTTTAGACAGCGGCCTTCCTTTTAGAATAAATAATAAGATAAAGGAAATTATCAATAAAGAATAAAAAAAACAAAATAATAAAAGAAAAAAAACAAGTTTGTTTTTTTTAATGCGAAACTACGAATCGCATACGTAATTGGCGCAGTCGGCAGTGCGAATAAGTGCAAAAGAACCGTGCGTTTAAGTACAAAACCATTAAGATTCAGTGCAGTGCGATTAAGTACAGTAAAATAACTATACGTTCAAATACAGTACGTTTAAGTACAAAACCAAGCAAAAATTAACGATACAAAATTAACGATAAGAGAAATAAACTGTTCGACACAATAAGACAAAGCAAAATGGCTCAAAACACCATGGAGCAATGTTTTACAATGATTTCTCAGCTGCTGGTAAGTCGGGAACAACCAGTTAGCGTGAGGGCAAAAATTGAAAAAGAAATTCGATTTCTCAATTCATTTGAAGGGAAGAGAAGAAGTCTTCCAACATTCATCGCATCCGTAAATAAGACCCTGGCGAGTTACAGAGCAGAGGACAAACAGCAAGTTTATGAAGTCATCTTTAATACCAAAATCACGGGAGCAGCAAGGAATTACCTCATCGTGTATCCCCCAACCAACTGGGAGGAATGTATTAATAAGCTGAAGAGACATTTTCGACCAGCGAAGGACGAATTAGCCATCACAAAACACATCAGCAGTCTAAGAGTAAGATCCATATTAGAATTAGACAACAAAATTAGATAAATAGTAGAGAATGTGCCGCCTTCAGCGACAATACGAAAATTTTAACTAATATCCTTTTAATGTGTTAACTATGAAAGTTAAAGAACTTGTTTCGGATGCAATCACAAACGTTCAGTTTAAGTGAAATAAGAGATATTATTAACAAGTTTATTGGCCAAGACCAAGGCAATTTAACTAATTTGGAAAAACTTCGCTCCAGAAAGTCAGTGCAAGTGCAAGGCAACGACGATGTAAAAAGAGGCCAACGATGTAAAAAGATCCACTTCATCTGTTTCGTCAATTGACCATGTAAGTTTTTCTGAAATGCTGTTTTTGCTTTTTAGATAAACAATTTACTTCTATTTTACAGGACTTTGCTCCCATCGTTGATGACGCAGTTACAAATGATTTAACACTGTCAGAACCTGCAGTCGGCCTGCCGCAGCAGAACAAACGTAGATTCGTGACAAAAACCTTAACACCGCTGTCGTAGAAAACTAGTTTGCAAATAACAGCCTGAACGATGCCACTCAAAGACCAACTATTGGAACCTTACCTCGATTACCACCTGGAACGCTGCCATATTTTTAATCATCGAATTCGAAGATTCGACCACCATTTTAATTTCGAAGAGAACCAGAAGAAAAGAAACCAGAACAAAGTCAACCTTCAACGAGCGAACACACCTTAAAATAAAAAGGCAGCACGAGAGCCAACCAGAAAATACAATTTTAAAAATCAAATAATTTTAAACCAAGTCAAACATTTTTTTATCAATAAATTGTTGTTACATTGAACAGTTTCTTTTTTCTGACTTTTTCTCCTACTGAGGCTGCGACAACCACCTTCGACATCAACGTCGCCATCATGTTCAACAACCGCTCGTTTGGCCATTTTTAGTTCGGCAGTATCCGCTTTGCTGTGAAGGAGTTACAGCCAACGAACTCTTTATTAATTGCTCTACAGCAATTCCTAGGTTGTCAACCCTCGGCTCTACTTCGATATTTGACTCCGTCACATTCTCCATTCAGTTGGATTGCACATGAATGCCTAACAATCAACATGTTTACGTGCCATTATGGTGCATTGCACTTGAAACAATATGATCCAAGTGGAAGGCCACTGCCGACCGGCAACGGTAATATGAGATCTTATTGTTCTGACTGCATGCACTATGGTGATGACACGGCAATAGTCTTTGGGGTATGAGTGTTTGCTTGTGCAATAGGTCATTGGCACTCTGCCGATAGAATGTGATAATGAAGTGGATCAAGTATCGAAGTGTGGTCGATTATTCGATAACCAAAATGCGAAGACCAAAATTATGTATAAATAGGGAATGTTTTGAACAATAAAATCAGAGACCGATAGTGGAGTGAGTCAACGAAGAACATACTGAGTTTTATTTGATATTTGGCAACTCGCCTAAAAATACAAACTTGGCCTCCAATTTGCAATCTTGCAAGAGGTTCGAGCGATATCAAATACTGCTAAGCATCGGTGCTGTATCTGGCACCATTACATTTCAATCAAGCGACAAGAATTCAACATTCTTAATCATAAATATAAAATTTTTTGTTATGTGAGCATATTGCCATTCAATATGCTTGTTGGTGGTAGCTTTCCCGATTCAAGGCTTTACCAACCAGTTAATTATCAAATTGATCGGCTGACATTCCAACAAAACTGTGGTACAGTTCCGGTTCTATGTTCCGCAGAACGCAGTTCCAATAACAATTTCGCGCAGAAACCTTCCGTTTGGCGATGCAGAAGCCAGTCCTTTGTTCACACACTACGCATCTGAAACTGCTCCACACACGATTCATTGCGACTCTCTTGTTCTTCATCTTTTTCAGTCATATCCAATGTCAAAACAGCAATAGCAGCCCACTTTCATTCAACATTTTCAATTTCAAATAGTCAACAATGACAACAATTGAGCAAAACACAAAAGTCAAACAATCGATTAAATTAACGCAAACTGGCATATGAATGCAAATGGTTAGTGCAAGTGCATTAGTTTTTGTAGAACATGGTACCTTTTTTAAAAAATATCTTTTTTGTTTCAACCGTACCATACCATGGGCGGTTGAAATATCAATCACCCCTAATGTGAAACACATGGAAATAGTAAGCATTTTTTATTATTGCGTATAAGTAGGTACCTACTCCACACACGAAAATAGAAACACTTACCACCCGATAAACATGAGCCGCAGATGTATGACAAAATCAGCTTAGCCATCACAGATGGACATTCGACAGTCAATATGTGATTCTTACCGCGATCCGATCGGTTGCTCTGTCGGGAGTATTTTGTTCCATATGGAAAAAAAAAGAACTTAAATAGAATTGATATAGAGCAAGAAATGTGTGCGAGTTAAGGGTATCAATTACCCAGTAAACACACTGGAGGAATTGATGATTCGGCAAACATAAGCCACCGAATCAATCCATTGAGTGAAGCCACCGAATGAATCCAACGGATGTGATGTTATAAACATCAGATACTATAAACATCCCAACATCGTGATTGGACATGTGGCTCATCGTTACTCATCATGAATAGCATTAAGACATTTTTAAGTTAGGATAGCTCAATCTTAGTTTGTCAGTCATAAGTGTTGGATAATAAAATAAAATCTTTTTAAAAACTAATTCGTAGTCCGAATTAATTTAATTGGCGACCGTGACAGGACATAGATATTTTCTGTTAACCTGAAAAATACAAAGTAAGGGGAGAATACTATGGTCTCGTGTGTGATACAGTGAGAGTGTTGCAACGAAAATTTAAACAAATAAGTACCTTTCAAAGAAAAGGAAAAAAATTGAAGTCTTAAAAAGTATCCGCGCATAAGGAGAAAAAAGTGTAAAGAAAAGTATCCATCAAATAGGAGAAAATATTCAAGTAAAAGAAAACAAAGTATAGAGTGAAAGTGACAAGTTATTTTAAATAAAACAAAAGATAAATGCTATGAGTCAAACTCTACAAACATTAAGAATATTATACCCAGAGCAATATCCAAGGGAACTATTGCTTGTGCAAAATTGCCCAGTAAAAGATTTAAAAACTCGTGCAAACAATAATATAAAATTTTTTGAAATTAACGAGAGTAATAAAATAAATTACCGAGTTCTAACTAAAAGAGATAAGAACCAAAAAAACAACTTAATAAAACAAGAAATTCTTCAGTGAGTTAGAAAAAAACTTAAAGAAAGGTTGCTATCTAGCCATAACTAGATAAACAGTGCAAAAAAAAGGAAAAGAAAAAAACATTTATAGACAAAGGAAAAAGAAAATTAAAAACACAAACAAGTAAAGACATTGTGAGGTGAAAAAAAAGGAATTTGCATCAGGCACCAACATCAAAAAGTCAGATGACATCACCGTAAGGATAAATTTTTATTTAAAAAAAAAAAAGATTTATGAAAAATAAGAAAAATTGACAAAAATTTATATTATTTATTTGAAGTGCATTTTTAAGTAAGTGATCAGAAAGGGAGAATTCAAATATTTTGTGTTGTTTAAAAAGAAAAAATTTATGATAAACTGGACGACCTACTTAACAGTTTTAGGAAACTAAGAATTAAGGAAAATAATAGGAAGTTTGAATCAAAGAATAATAAAATGGCAAATGAGGTAGAAAATTTAGTGGCTAGGTTAATAACTGAAAATACTGCTTCCTTGCAAGCAGAAATAAATTTTTTGAAAAACCAACTAGAATTTATAATAAATAAAAATCTTGTTACGGAGTATAAGACACAAACAATTTGTGAGTCAATAACATGCAACGAGACATTAGATGTTATTAAGTCTTTGCCTGAATTTTCAGGAAACCAAATTAGTTCATACGTAAGCTGGCGTGAAGCAGCAAATAATTCAATGTGTTTGTACATTAAAGGTAGCCGAAAATATTTCGCGGCACTAACAATGCTCAGAAATAAAATTACACAAAAGGCTAATGACATACTGACCAATCACGGTACAGTTTTAAATTTTGACGCGATAATCTCACGTCTAGACTTTGCTTACGTAGACAAACGACCTGCTCATATAATCGAACAAGAACTAAGCGTATTACGACAGGGTAATACAAGTTTGATAGAATATTATAACCTGGTTAGCGTAAAATTAACACTTTTAATAAATAAAACAATCATGTCTCATGGTAATGAATCAGCCCTAACTAAGGAATTAAACGACGCTCATCGAAGGAATGCTCTCAGAGTATTCATTACAGGATTGAATCCTCCTTTATCGAATATATTATTTCCTCTTTCTCCAGATGATCTACCTGCGCTTTAGCGAAAGCACAAGAGTTGGAATCAAACAACATTAGAACACAATTTGCTCTACAATTCAGCAGGGCTCATGCTCACTCGCATTCTACCGACCCAAGGGTCCAGAATACTTTAAGATTTCCTCCACGGAACCAAAATAATAATTATAATCAATATAGGAAACCAGAACCAATGGAATTAGGTAGTTCAGCCCATAGGCCCATAACAAAAGCTGAACAACGTAATTTTGATAACAATAAAAAAACTTATAATCCTTTTAAACAAGAAACAGGAAATAATATGCAGCGTAACAATTATCAGCCACAATGGCATAGGCCAACATATAATACTTTTAACCCATTCGCTGCCAAGCCTAAATTATTTATAGTCATTCCCATTGCCATTTGAATTTTGAGTGTTATTGTTTACCAAAACCCTGTAATTTCTTGGTAAGTGCACATATATTATCATACATAATCATTTACAAGCAAAAAACTAAAGACGAGTATACTCGTCGTTGGCATTATGAAGGCAGAAGGACTCGATATCCTCTTTCGTATTTTCGTACATTTTAGTAGAAAAACAAATAATAAATCATGCAGATGGATAAAATAAAGAAAATGGAATAAAACGAGACACATTGCGAAGTTTGGCAACACTAAGAAATTTACTATTGTCTATTACAGTGTCTCAGCAGATAACGGGATAAAATAATACCGCGTATTTTGTTTGCATTTCGAGCTGAGTAACTGCAACATTTCTTTTCAGTAATCACAATAGTTTTGTAGAGTTCAGATCAAGAAATTATTAGTTGTGAAAAAAATTTTTGAAGAAATTTTGCTGTGATATCACACATTGCTGTACATATTAGGTATACTTTCAAAGTGAGAATTCTCAATGGTTACATAGTCTATAATTATTTATTTTATCCCTTGTACAATTCAAATTAGTTATAATGGACGACGATATATCAACTAGCAGTGATTTTGATTCAGAAGAAAAATATTTACTAAATGATAGTGATTCCGAGACTGAATCAGACGACAGTCTATCTCCTATTGCAAATAAAAGACCACGAATAAATTTGGTGTATAATTCGGAAGAACCAGAAAGTGAAGATGAAGTTCCTATCAATTTGCAGTGTATAAATGATGATACCGGAAATGGCAATATGTGGACAGAAGTGGAAAGAGATCCTCCAGTTTTTGAATTTCGAGGAAAGGATCAAGGCTTGAATCTCGGAAAAATTACGAACTCCAGGCGAGCTAATTGATATACTCATTTCTGATGAATTTATTGATAAGTTGGTTCAAAGAACTAATGAGCACTGCAGAAATAATAGGACGGAAAGGGACACTGCGAAAATCATCAAGATACAATAATTGGAAAGCCACTAATCGCCGGGAAATGAAAAAATTCTGGGCATTGCTTCTTCACATGGGAAGCATAAATCTGCCTTCCATTGAGCATTATTGGAAGAAAAGCCATTTCTACAATTTGCCATTTTGGAGAACTTATATGTGCCGAAACCGTTTTCAAATGTTATTACGATGTCTGCACTTTTCGAATAGCACAAACCAAGAAAGTAAGCTACACAAAATCGAACCGATTGTTGAACATTTCAATAACGTGATGAATTTAGTGTACAATCCTGGCAAAGATTTAGTTATTGATGACTGATGAGTCTTTGGTGCTATGGCGTGGTCGTCTTCACTTTCGGCAATATATAAAAAATAAAAAAAAATAAATTTGGCGTAAAGTTATACGAATTATGCGAATCACAGGGGATGATACTACGCATACAAATTTATTGCGGAAAATCTGAAATTCGGACGAACCAGCAGAATCACTGTACTTCAGTTGTGTTTTCCCTTATGGACGGCTTTCTTGATAAGGGTCATATTTTGTATATGGACAATTTTTACAACTCCGCAACACTAGCAAAAGAGTTAACATTGCGCTCAACGTATATTTGTGGAACTTTACGATCCAATCGTAAAGGTAATCCAAAAGAATTGGTCAATCAAAAACTGAAAAAGGGTGAGTACTGTTGGATGCGATCCGAATCGGTCGTTATTTGTAAGTGGAGAGATAAAAGAGATGTACTAACCATATCAAATATGCACAAAGCTGAGATAGTTGAAGTTGCTAACCGAAATGGACGAATCTCCAACAAACCCAATATTGTAAGGGATTACTCAAAAGGTATGGCAGGTGTAGACCGTTCGGATCAAATGCTGTCCTACTATAGTGCTATGAGAAAAACTCTTCGTTGGTATAAAAAAATAGGTGTACACATCATAGAAATGGCTGTGCATAATGCATATATATTGTATTGTCAGCAACGGAACGCAGAAAAGAAAACATCTCTTCAATTTAAAGAAGAAGTTCTACAATATTGGCTAAATAGAAGCCAAGATGCAGTCATTCAATCTCGTCAATCTACGTTGATCACACCCCAAGAACGAAGTTCCCTTCATTATCTTGATGCTATTCCTCCCACACAACAAAAGAAAAACCCAACTCGCAAGTGTAGAGTTTGTGCAACGAAAAGCATTCGAAAGGAGACTCGATATTACTGTCCGAGCTGTCCTGATAAACCTCCATTATGTATTGGACTATGTTACAAATCATATCATGAAGATAAGGTATCGTAAGTGATTTAGTTGCTATAAAATTTTGTTATAAATACACGATGAAGTTGAATTTGGCGTGAAAGATCATTCTCTATAAGAAATAAATTATTTTTGTAAAAAATTTTATTTGTAGTATTTTACAAGTTTTTTACATATTTATATTATGTTTGTGGCAAAAAAAAATTTTCTAATTCAAAAGCCTTCATGTTAAAATTTATTCAAAGTGGGACGAGTATACTCGTCTTGGCAGTGCGGGATAAAATGCTAAGAACGAGTATACTCGTCTTGGCAGTGCGGGATAAAATACTAAGATGGACGAGTATAATCGTCTTGGCAGTGCGGAATAAAATGCCAAGGACGAGGATACTCGTCCATGGCAGCGAATGGCTTAATACCCCCCAAAGACCTATCTTTAAAAGAGAACGCAACGATAGCTTGCAACAAAGTTTGCAAACACCTCCCCAAAAAATAGAAAGAATAAATAATGTAAATGAAGAGAAAGAAACTTTTTTAGATCAGCGCATGGACTACCCCATATGCGAAGGTTAATAAATAATAAACGAATTAAAGTTTTAATAGATACCGGAGCTAGTTGTAACTACTGTAAAGCAGGTATACTCAACTATCGACAAAATTAACAATAAAAAAGAAAGCAATAACTGTTAATTCAGAAATAATAATAGAATATTTTTATGAAGCTAGAATCTTTGACCAAACAATAAAAATATATGAAATAAAAGACTTAGAATACGACATTCTAATAGGTAGTAAGACATTAAAACAAGTAGGAACAAATATAGATTACGCTAACAATTTGCTCATAACAAATAATAGCTCTTTTATGAAGATTTCCCTAATTTGCATAATATAACAAACTTAAATATAGAAAATTTGAGAGCTAAGGTTATCTCATACATACAAAGGGAGCATAAAAATATAAATACAAATCATCCATTTATAACAAATGTAGTTGCCGAAATACGAACGACAACAGATACAGCGATATGGTCAAAGCAATACCCATATCCGCTCAGCGTAAATAGTTTCGTGAATAAAGAAATTGAAAAACTATTGAAGGATGGAATTATTCGCCCGAGTAAATCGCCATATAACAGCCCAGTTTGGGTCGTTCATATAAATGAAGATGGGACATCAAAAAATAGAATGGTGATTGACTTTAAAAAGCTAAACGAAAATACTATATCCGACAAGTATCCGATTCCAGATACAAACGTCATACTAAGTAATTTAGGTAAAGCAAAATATTTCAGTTCTATTGATTTAGAATCAGGCTTTCACCAAATAAAGATGAAAATTCAAGATATAGAAAAAACAAGTTTTAGCATAAATAATGGTAAATACGAATATTTAAGATTCCCATTTGGTTTGAAGAATGCACCTAGTATTTTTCAAAGGGCCATGGATGACATACTACGTCCATACATAGGAAAGTTCTGCCATGTGTATATTGATGACATCATTATATTTTCTAATTCATTACAAGAACATACTAATATTTACAGTCATTAATACACTCAAAGAGGCACACATGAAAATATCTTTAGAAAAAAGCTCGTTTTATAAAGATCAAATTGAATTTTTAGGTTATGTAGCAGCACATAATGTAATTAAAACAAATCCCGAGAATGTACAAACGATTAAGAAATATCCACTTCCAACTACTCTAAGACAGTTACGCAGCTTTCTAGGAATGATTGGATATTATAGAAAGTTTATTAAAAGTTACGCTCAGATTTCAAAACCATTAACAAAATATTTGTCAAGAGAAAACGGTCAAGTTTCCACACACGTTGCAAAGAAAACGGTAATAAATCTTGATGAGAGTGCAATTAAAGCGTTCAATACATTGAAGGAATACCTTCAATCTGAGGTTGAACTGAATCAACCAGATTATACAAAAAAATTTGTTTTGACAACAGATGCGTCTGACGATGCAGACGATGGAGCGGTTTTGTCGCAAGATAATAAACCTATAACATTTATCAGTAAAACATTAGGTAAGACAGAGCGATCCTACGCGGCAAATGAAAAGGAACTATATGCAATAGTTTATGCCTTCAAAAATTTAAGAAATTACCTATACGGTGACACAAATTTGGAGATCCATATACAGATCACCAACCCCTAACGTTTGCGGTTTCGAAAAGAAATCCTAATATTAAGATGAAGCAATGGCACGCATTAATCGAAGAATACGCGCCAAAAATAATTTATAAACCAGGAGCAACAAATGTGGTAGCAGACGCTCTATCAAGACAAAATTTAATTCAAATAACTGATAGTTCTTCGTCAAACGCAACCCAACATTCAGCGGAAAGTAGTGACAATAACGTAATAAAAGAAATTACCAGACCTCTAAACCAATTTCGACAGCAAATTTTGTTAGGTAAAAAAAACTTTTACGATACATGAACAAATAAAAACTTTTAATAGAGTAAGACACATAATAGAATACGATACACTAGATAATTTAAAGACAATATTTTTACAGCACCCCAAAAACGAAAACGTGCTAAGAGCGAAGAAAGCAACGAAAGCGATGCAAAAATCATGAGAGCTTTGACTCATCCCACTACTGCTTCTCTCAATGTTCAACCTGCTAGTTCTGCAGCTCCAACTTCTCCGTGGGAATTGGAAAAAATTCAAGATTCGACTCATCCTACCACTGCTTCCCTCGACGTTCAACCTAGTACTTCTGCAGCTTCAACTTCTTCAAGTTTGGACACATTGCGCTCAAAAGAATATCACTCACAAGATTTAGGATCATGGATTGGGCGATCGTCGCGTATGTCAACAGCCGAAAAAATGGAAGCCTTAAAAAGATGTTGGATACCACCAAGCAATTACGACTTTCGTAACGATGTAGAAGATTCATCCAGAAAATTCAAATTCGAATGGTTAACAACTTATTCACCATGGCTCCAATATTCAAAAAAATTTAAAGGCGCTCTGTGTTTGTACTGCGTCCTTTTTCCGCCGAAAAATGCTCTAGGTGTTCTGGGATCGTTTATACAGAAGCCTTTTAAGAATTACAAGAAAATGCATGAATATTGCAAAAATCACTCCATTAATCAATGGCACTTGGGGGCAGCCAAAGAAGCGAAAAGTTTCATGGAAGGTACTCCTGTCAGCCTGTCTCTACAAACAGGACACAATAAAACGGTGGAAAAGAATAGAAAAATCATTTCTTCAATCATTTCAACTGTAATATTTTGTGGTACCCACGATATGCCTTTAAGAGGAAAAGACCAAAACGAAGGTGATGTGTGTGATATTTCTATTGTCGTATATAAATAAACTCTTTATTTTATATAAGTCATGTAATTTTGTTCATTTTCAGGCGTATTCCAAGATTTGCTTAAACTTCAAGTTAAAGCTGGGGATCAAAGTCTCAAGCAACATTTCGATGAAGGAAGGAAGAATGCTTATTACACCTCTCCGCAAATTCAGAACGGAATCATTGATTTGTGTGGGCAAGTCATCAAGGATGAAATCATAAATGATGCGAAACACGCAGCTGCATACAGTGTTATGGGAGATGAAAGTCGTGACATATCCGGAAAAGAACAACTTTCAATCGGTATTCGATTCTACGACCAAAAGAAACAAGTCGTCCGTGAAGAGTTTGCAGGTTTCGTGGAGTTGCATGCTATGGATGCCAAAACAATCGCAGCTGAAATAGAAAAATTCATTTTTGAAGCGAGACTAGACCCTTACAAATTCTACGGACAAGGTTATGATGGTTGTTCGACCATGTGAGGAAAAGATAACGGTGTGCAGGCAATTTTGAGAATAAAATTTCCTAATGCTTTGTATTTTCACTGTGCAAGTCACAAGTTGAATTTGGTTGTGAATGATTGGAATGATGTTCCGGAAATTCGCAATACTACAGCAACTATAAAGGATGTCATCAATTTTAATCGTGATTCTACTACCCGAAACTCGATGGTCAGAGAAATATAAAAGCATCGCAATATTCAAAGAGAATTTCGTCCACATTGTCAATGGATTAGAAAAATTGTCTATCGAAGGAAACTCTTCAACGAGGAAAAGTGCTTTTCAGCTTCACGCTGCCGTCACGCGGACGACCTTCATTGTGTGTCTTTCTTTGATATCGAAGTATTCTGCTTACCTTCAGCCAGTTGTAAACATTTTACAATCAAAGAAGCTCGACTTGCTTGCTTGCAAAGAACAAATCCATAGAATTACTTCTTTAGCGAAAGATCATCGAACGAATGCTAAATCAGGCATCGAAGAACTGTTGTCGGATTCTAAGGCAATTGCAGAGGAACTTGGATTAACACTTCAGAAACCCAGAACTATCAACCGTCAACAAAACCGCTCAAATCATCCTTCATCGAATGACGTTCAATTTTGGAAGATATCAATTCTAATTCCGTACTTGGATTCCCTAATTAATGCATTAAAAAGAAGGTTTCCAGAAGAAAATTTGCCTGCATACTCTTTGTTTCACTTACATCCAGCCAACATGTTAGAAATGAACATTCAAGAGTTCAAGAGCAAAACAAAGGTCTTCACCAAATTCTACAATCTTCAAGGTTTCGATGGAGAGGCTGAATTGTGGTACGATTTCTGGAAAAAAAGTGAATTAATTGTAACACACCAAAGTGAATTAATTGTAATACACCAAAGAGAATTAAATGAAATAAAAATATTTTTTTTAACTAAAACACGTACAAAGAAATTAACTTGCACAAATGCGTCGGGGATGCATAAAGTAAAGCTTTTCGTGATAGGGAAAGCAGCCAACCCAAGAGCATTCAAACATTTTAAAAATAAGCCTGTATATTATTCAGCCAATAAAAACGCGTGGATGACTTTCATATTGTTTGAACAGTGGTTCCACAATGTGTTTGTTCCTGAGGTAAAAAAAGCAAATTGTAGTGTTTTTGTGCTAATAAATTTTACTTTTTCCAGGTTTTTTGGTTTTTTTTTGGACAATGCCCCGTGTCATCCAAAAGAAAACGAATTTAATTAACTGCAATTATACAACCAATGGACCAAAATGTAATCAACATCACAAAGGTCCACTATAAAAAGAGTTAATTGGCACACTTAGTTTCAAATGAAGAAAAAAGTGAAATTAGTGGAATCTCTAACACTGAACAATTTCGCGCAGAAAAAAAAAACAATATATAAAAGGGAGGTAAACGTGGTTAAACTACGTCTTCGTATTGAACTTTGGAGTATCCGTGAGAGTTGCTGGTTGCGGTTTGGCGGTCCTTTGGTGGTCATCGTTCCCCTTTAAAATAAAAGTGTCCCGCGTGTCACAATTCCCCCCTCCCTTCCTTTTATCCTAGTGTGTAATTTCAGTGTAACCTGCCCCGACAATTGTATCCTGAAGTCCCGCGTTGTGTTTTCTTTGTGTAAAAATTGTAATCAAAAAATTGAATTGGTTAAAGAAAAGAAAAGAAAAGAGAAAGAAAGTGTAAGATCAAAATAATTGAAAGTAATAAAAAAGGAAAAGAGAAAAAAATAAGATTTGATAGTGAAGTGAACTTAGTAGCCCCTTTCCCTACCAAAGAAAAAAATATTTTTTTTTTTAAATTCTTGCAGTGGATCGAGGTTTTTCGTCTTACCAAAGTGGTGCACTACGTTGGCAGTAACGAAGTAAAAAAGATATCAAAAGAAACCTTCAGTAATAAGTTTCTATATACAAATTATTTCCAATAGATGTAACAAATAAGGATGATCAAGTTGAAATTACAGAGCAGACTCATAATAGAGCTCACAGAAATTATAAAGAAAATTTAAAACAGTCGCTCATCGTTACTCATCGAGAAGAAGCATTAAGTTATTCTTAAGTTAGGATAGCTCAGTCTTAGTTTGTCAGTCATAAGTGTTGGATAATAAAATAAAATCTTTTTAAAAACTAATTCGTAGTCCGAATTAATTTAATTTACATGTGTAGAATTGAGAATATCAATTGTGTATAAATAGGCTAAGTTCAATTAATAAAGAATTATTATTAATCCAGAATTCATAAGACTAGTTAGGCTTCTTAGCCGTCTTTGTTTTGCATTAATATTCAGATAGGCTCTTTAGCCAACAACTTTATTCGGCTTGGGAAGCCTTTACAATATCCTAAAAGTAGGGGTTATCACACAGGACTTTGCTCCCATCGTTGATGACGCAGTTACAAATGATTTACCACTGTCAGAACCTGCAGTCGGCCTGCAGCAGCATAACAAACGTAGATTTGTGACAAAAACCTTAACACCGTCTTCGACATCAACGTCGCCATCATGTTCAACAACCGCTCGTTTGGCCATTTTTAGTTCGGCAGTACCCGCTTTGCTGTGAAGGAGTTACAGCCAACGAACTCTTTATTAATTGCTCTACAGCAATTCCTAGGTTGTCAACCCTCGGCTCTACTTCGATATTTGACTCCGTCACATTCTCCATTCAGTTGGATTGCACATGAATGCCTAACAATCAACATGTTTACGTGCCATTATGGTGCATTGCACTTGAAACAATATGATCCAAGTGGAAGGCCACTGCCGACCGGCAACGGTAATATGAGATCTTATTGTTCTGACTGCATGCACTATGGTGATGACACGGCAATAGTCTTTGGGGTATGAGTGTTTGCTTGTGCAATAGGTCATTGGCACTCTGCCGATAGAATGTGATAATGAAGTGGATCAAGTATCGAAGTGTGGTCGATTATTCGATAACCAAAATGCGAAGACCAAAATTATGTATAAATAGGGAATGTTTTGAACAATAAAATCAGAGACCGATAGTGGAGTGAGTCAACGAAGAACATACTGAGTTTTATTTGATATTTGGCAACTCGCCTAAAAATACAAACTTGGCCTCCAATTTGCAATCTTGCAAGAGGTTCGAGCGATATCAAATACTGCTAAGCATCGGTGCTGTATCTGGCACCATTACATTTCAATCAAGCGACAAGAATTCAACATTCTTAATCATAAATATAAAATTTTTTGTTATGTGAGCATATTGCCATTCAATATGCTTGTTGGTGGTAGCTTTCCCGATTCAAGGCTTTACCAACCAGTTAATTATCAAATTGATCGGCTGACATTCCAACAAAACTGTGGTACAGTTCCGGTTCTATGTTCCGCAGAACGCAGTTCCAATAACAATTTCGCGCAGAAACCTTCCGTTTGGCGATGCAGAAGCCAGTCCTTTGTTCACACACTACGCATCTGAAACTGCTCCACACACGATTCATTGCGACTCTCTTGTTCTTCATCTTTTTCAGTCATATCCAATGTCAAAACAGCAATAGCAGCCCACTTTCATTCAACATTTTCAATTTCAAATAGTCAACAATGACAACAATTGAGCAAAACACAAAAGTCAAACAATCGATTAAATTAACGCAAACTGGCATATGAATGCAAATGGTTAGTGCAAGTGCATTAGTTTTTGTAGAACATGGTACCTTTTTTAAAAAATATCTTTTTTGTTTCAACCGTACCATACCATGGGCGGTTGAAATATCAATCACCCCTAATGTGAAACACATGGAAATAGTAAGCATTTTTTATTATTGCGTATAAGTAGGTACCTACTCCACACACGAAAATAGAAATACTTACCACCCGATAAATATGAGCCGTAGATATATGACGAGATCAGCTTAGCCATCACAGGCGAGCCCGAGCATTCGACAGTCAATGTGTGATTCTTGCCGCGGTCCGGTCGGTTGCTCTGTCGGGAGTATTTTGTTCCATATGGAAAAAAAAAAGATCTTAAATAGAATCGAATTGATATAGAGCAAGAAATGTGTGCGAGTTAAGGGTATCAATTACCCAGTAAACACACTGGAGGAATTGATGATTCGGCAAACATAAGGCACCGAATCAATCCATTGAGTGAAGCCACCCAATGAATCCAATGGATGTGATGTTATAAACATCAGATACTATAAACATCCCAGCTTCGTGAGGATTTTTGATTGGACCTTCCTTGAGAGCGGTAGTGCAACAACCAGCAAGAAAAAGTTAAAAGCAAACAAAAAAAAAAATTAGAAATTTTAATACCGAGTGTAAAAATTAAAACACAAATTAAAGCAATTAATTTCAATAGTTGGTACAATACCTACCACATTAAAGAGTGTCAATATACATCGTTTAAATAAAACCAAAGTGCTCATAGACGTTACAAACAAAATAAAGTGCAACTAACCTAAAAAAAAAATTTTTTACAAACGTGGTGCGCTACTTCTACAGCGCAAATAACTACGAAATACAAACCGAATAAGGTTTAAGAAACCATCAGTGTCCTTGTAAACTAATTTTCGCACGTCGATCGATTCGCCACATCTGCGATATAGTCGGATTTGGGGCCTTCCACCTGCGAACGTGGATTCGCCCCTAACCCTATTCTAGCCATAGTTAAGGCTAACCTCAACATGAGGGACAAATTAGACTCTGAAAAAGTCAGAAAACCCGGCAAGAAAAAGCTAGTAACAGCCTACACACTGCTTGAACTAAGCAAATACAAACGAGACGATATCGCATCAAAAAAAAAAACTTTCGGAAATTGCAACAACGCACTTAACAGCGACCTCGACTGAAGCAAACGCAACCACATGGAGTGTGCCTAACAAAAGGCAAGTGTGCAAAAGCAGGAGCGGCAGCCCCGAAACAGAAATTCCTCCGGAAACTAATAAGTTCTCCATACTGGAAGCTGGCTTGAGAATTCACGTGTCGAAGAACCCCAAATTAAGCCATTCCCTGGCGCTTCAAAGCCAACAAAATACCGCAAGCGATTGTAACATCGAGATAGACGAAGACGAACCTGAAGACAGCGATGGACCCATCATCGAACCACCAACCACCAGCAGCAACAAACAAAGTTTGGAGCCCTTGAGCTCGAGGGGTAAGTACTGCCCTCCAATATTTTTGAAAAATGTTAACTTAAGACAATTAATTAGTGACTTTCGCGAAAAGTCAGTAGAGTTTAGCTATAAGATCGTTAACCGGGGCAACACGATTAGGCTCTACGTTGACAATAGCCAAGTTCACCGTGAACTTATGGAGCTTTTAAGGAGTACCAGCAATGTTGAGGCGCACTCCTTCACTCTGAAGGAGGACCGCACTTCTAATATCGTCCTGAGAGGACTCACCTTAGATTTTTCAGAAACGGAAATACTAACAGAAATAAGGGAAAAAATCCCTAATGTCGAAAAGGTAACAGTCTTTGAAACAATACGGTCAAATGCTGCCAAAATAAGATACAACCTCTTCCTTGTTAAACTTAAGGCGGGTACTAAGCCCGATGAATTATTAAAAATCAGATACTTATTCAACACGCGTGTATATTGGGAGAAACCCAGGGGCAACAGTGGCGCACTCCAATGTCGACGGTGTCAGCAATTCGGCCATCTGGTTGCTGCACCGTTCTTAGACATGAGGGTAGCGCAGCCAAATGTGTCAACTGCGGAGAGGACCATCCTGCAAACTTCAAAGGCTGCTCTTCTTATAAAAGATATGAAACGGGTCGCAAGCAAAAGCTACATATAGCAAAAGGAAAAAAGTTTGCGGGAGAGGCCTTCTCCAAAGCTGTCGCAAGCGGTATCACTGTTGTCCCTGGGATATCCTACGCGAGTCATCTTCGATCACGTCCAACTCAGGGTCAATCCTTTAATAGTAACTTTCTGCCTGCAAAAAATGCTAACAATCCAGCCAGTTCAAGTGTCATAAACGATTTCGTTAACCTATCCAAAGATCTCTTTGGAATAGAAATGAACCAGCTCATTTCGAAAATTGAGAATTTTATGAATAACTTAGGAAGCCACCAGTCGCTGATAAGCAAGCGGCTAGCATACGTTGAGCTGGTAAACCAGCTTCTTGTTAGTTCGATATAATGGCATTAAAAATTTTAAATTTCAACATTACGTCCCTAATTAATCATGCTAGGAGAATAGACCTACTTAAAATTCTCCAAGCAAAAAAATGCTTAGTGGCTTTTATCCAGGAAACCCACTTGAACAGTAAACACAAAGTTTTCCTCGATGGCTTTAACGTTCTCAGGAACGATGAACTTCAAGGAGCAGCCCTGTTTTTAAGAAACAACATTTTATACGAAACAATAAATTTTCAATCATCTCTTATCCCAGCAATTTTCGTGACAATTAAATTAAGGTGTAATAACTTCACTAAAAAAATTCTTCTCGGATCAGTTTACTTTCCTACGAACTGCCCGCCGACACAGCTAACAACGGAACTTAACAAAATCGAATCGCTTGCTGCATCCTTCGACGGCGCAATAATCGGTGGAGACCTTAATGCCAGAAGTCCTAACTGGGGAGACAGCTGGCAGAACCTTAACGGAAACACTCTTATTAACTGGCTACATTCGGCCGTTCCTTCACTTATCAACATAACTTCGGATGCCCCTACTTTTCCCAGGGGACCATCGTTCTTGGACCACTTTCTAATATCTAACCACCTGACTAATCACTTGATTCCAAACTTTTCAGTTGAAGCTCTGCCAACTTTCACCGAACATTGCCCGCTGCTGTTAACAATACAAATGAATGAATCCGACATATGCGTAAAAGAACCCCACTACACGAGATCCTTCAAAAACACAGATTGGAATCTTTTCAAAGAGGATCTAGACTCCTCACTTTTGAACGTTATGCCTCCTGTTCAACGCAGCTTGTCTGATTCTGAAATTGAAGATCACATCACTCAATTTAACTCAACTGTATTAGCATGTCTTGATAACAATTCGACAAGAACTCTCCTCTCTTTCAAAAAGTATAACAATCTTCCGCCTGATATCGAAAATCTTTACAAGATTAAACACCAGTGGCAGAGGAAATTGAAAAGCATTTTCCATAGATCTTATAATAGGGTGTCAGATCAATACAAAGAACTTTCAAACAGGATATCCCTGTTGAATACTATCATAAAGGACAAAGTTAACCTGTGGCTAAACAAACAAATTAGCGATAGGCTCAAAAAAATTAATCCGGGGCCCAAAGAAGTTTTCAGATTCCTGGGGAACAAAAAAAGAGCCCTATGTAATAAAGTCATTAGTAACAACACTGAATTAACTAACGAAGCAGACATTGTTTCAGCCTTCGCCAACCACTTCAATAATATATATCAAGAAAAAATCCCTACCTTTAATCCAAGTACAAGCGCTTCAGCCATCTCAACTGCCCTGGAAATCAGACAGTCTAAGCCTATTCATATTTTTCTTTTCAGCCCAAACAATTCGGCACTGAACCCTCTGCCTTCTGAAATATTCACTAACACTGAAACCGTGCTAAGTATAATTAAACAAATAAAACCAAAAAGGTCCTCTGGGCCAGACGAAATCACAAATTATGTAATCAAAAAACTTTCGCCCATGGCTATAAAATATCTCACCTTTGTGTATAACAACTGTATCAACAACGGTTACTTCCCCACAATTTGGAAAGAGGCCAGAATCCTCCCTATCAAAAAAAATTCTAACAGCAGCGAACTAAATAACTTTAGACCTATCTCACTCCTATCAAATATCGGTAAGATACTAGAGATTCTCTCTAGTATCTTACCGATATCTTTATTTATCCTTGATAAAATGTCGCTCCCTTCTGAATGCCCAATTGATCCTATTTCAGACTATCAATTCAATATATAATAATAATAATAATAAATCAACTGGCTGAAACTTACGATGGTTGCGTGTTGGGGGGTGATCTAAAAGGAAGAGGCCCCATGTGAGGAGAAAGTGTAACCAACACGAATGGCAACGGTTTAGAGAAGTGGATTAGGCATCCCAATTGCAATTTCATTAACATCACAACTAGTTGTCCTACTTATCCAAGGACTTCTTTCCTGGACCAGTTTTTAATATCAAATAACTTGTTTGACACAGTTAATTCGAATTGCTACATCAAAGTGTTGCCTTCTGTTTCTGACCATCTTCCCATCCTAATCAATATTAAAATTACAGATGCGAATATACCATTGAGTCAACCCCTCATAACCAGATCATTTAAAAAAACCGATTGGAACAAATTTAGAAATGAGCTTGACGATAAACTAAAGACCATTAAACCCTCCCCAAACAATTGCATGTCGAATCCCAATATTGAATTCTGAAATGCTAAGTAAATCATAAGCATTTTTCTCAAGAAGAATTCGATCGATTCTACATTCGCCATCAAGCGCAGCGATCAAAGTCCGCGATCATAGTCCGAAGAACATATAAGCAAAAACCGAACTATATGATCATCAGACCAGCGCACCATCACCAACTACCATCACCCATTTGGATAGGATACGACTTGTCAACTTTAAGTTCCTTAGACTTTAAGTTCTGTTTTTTAATTCACTTGTACAAGAACGATTCGTTCCCGCGGCATTAAAGAAGCCACTTAGGATTTATATAAAGAATAAAGATTATTTTTTAAAAACTTCCAGTGGTATACAAAAATTATAACTTACGTAGTTATTATTTTATTCTTGTAGATCACGATAGAGAAACTCACTGTACAACAGTTACAACAAGAATTGGATAGCCGAGGGTTGTCCAACAAGGGCACCAACAGAATACTCCTCAATCGGATTCAAGCGCATGATAAACAGAAAGTGGACTCTATGGCCAAGGAATCTGAGGTCGAGTCAAATCCAGAGCTCATCGCAGTTGATGTCAACCGTATCTGCAGAAGGGAGATGGAAACCATAATATTATTTGACCTGGAATCAGCGAACGAGAAAACTATGGAAGAACGAGAGTTAGATGTAATCAGGCGGGAAAGGAAATTGTTAGACACAACGCAGTCTCCTGTAAAAGAGCGGGAACCATGACCCGTTGGCATATGAAAAAGATATTCAAAGTGCGAATAACTTTGTTAAAGACAAGGCAAGGAAGAGCTTGCCACCTTGTGCGCGGATCTCTCTCCGGCTGCGGCTGAATAAAAAAGAGACCCAGGCGAGCCTGAAGTTCGGGGCACGAACGACAACCATATACATTAAGAAGTAGAGGAGACTCATTGAGCGACACATTTCACAGTTTAAGCGAATCAGTTTGCTTTCTCAATGCAGTGATTGGTGCATATTTTCAAAATGAATACCTACAAAAAAATCTCTGTATAAAAAAATTTTTTATCTTTCACGAGAAAAAAGTAAAAACAAAGGCATCTTTACATGATTTTCTGTATCAGTTCAACAACGAACACCAAGTTATGAACGTGCACTTATTTAATACACAAACAAAACACACTTTGGTTGAGTACGCAATTTAAGGTATGCCATATCGCGAGAATAATCATTCATAATTATTCCCACACTCATTTTGCTGACGTTGCCTCTAGCAACAAACAACAACCCAGCAAAAGCTGCATTCCATCACATAGCGGCGATAGAAATAGGAAACCACTCGTGAGATATGCCCTTAGTGTAGATGTAAGCTAGAATTAATTCCATATTGTAGGTTTTAGTCAAAAATTTGGATACAATGAATAAAGAGCTCCGCTCCCAGAAAATAATTTCTTCAAAACTGAAAGAAATTTAACTGGCGCCCAACGTGGGCCCAGGAAAGATTAATTTTCGCGAATAACAACACTGTCTAAGTCGACCTAAAGTAGCCGCCGCGGTAAAATTAAATAAACGCAAAAAAAATCAAAATCGGGAAATAAGAAATTCCAGTGTAAGTCAAAAAAGCTCGCCACAAGTACAAAAACGCGATAGTGAATCCTGGGTCTATAAAAACCAACGACGCTTAAAGCCGTTGTAAAGACATAAGTGTGAACAAATTGGTTTTCATCTGTAGATGAAAAGCCACAACGAGGGAGTTCGAACTGCAGTGACTTCCATACAGAAGACGAACCGGAACTAGCCCCTTTGCCAGCCGCTTCGACTAGTAAAAACTAAGTCGAAGTTCCACCATCACTTTTGCCAAGTCGAAAAAAGAAGTGCTTTCATCCCAATTCGCCTGAAGGGATAAAATTACTCTTGTGTTATTTATTTCAAAAAAAGGTTAAGGAGTCCTGCTTGTCTCTTAGTTACTTAAGGGCAAAGTAGTTGATCCACAGATGAAAAAACCAGAGATGATAAATTTTTATAACAACACAAAAAGAAGTGTTGATACATTTGGTCAACATGCGCACACTTAGTGTAACATCTAAGATTTTTTTGGGTATGCTTGACCAGGTAGGCATAAACTCTATGGTTTTATATAACCTTGGAAATAATTACAAAATCAAAAAAATCAAACGAAATATTTTCTAGCAAAATCTGGGTCTTGCTTTGGCAAAACCATAAATGGGAGCACGATTTGCACAAAAGATAAGCCTTCATTTGAGGAACAACATCGAGAGAGTTCTGCGATGTGCGCTTCTGGAAAACAGCGACAAAGTTATCCGGGCGAACAGTAGATCACGCCCCCCCCCCTCCCCCCCTCTGCTGATGTCGGCGAAGATGTTAAAAGGTTGATAATTCCCCCAAGAAATCATCTAATCACAGAGCTCATCATCAAAGATCTTCGTCCGTTTCAATCATCGAAACCATGAAATAAAAAAAAAACCAACGGAAACAAAAAACCTAATAAATAATTAAAATGTAAATTTTTGTGATAAATATCTCTTTGAAAAATAATTCCTTAGCAGATTCCTGCATTTTGGCTCTCCTATGAAAGAAAAGGCTATGAAGCCGTTCTAGATGTAAAAGCAGAAAGAGATCCTAGCCCACGGTCGGAACTACCAAGGGTGAGTGATAACAACCATGCTGTGACCCAATGCAGCCGGGTTATCAATCATGCAGTTACCTCCTCGGCGGCTAGTGGCCCTCGACTCAACTGACAGGCCGGAAATATTACGACGAAATCCAATTGTAATTCGTCAGCCGTACGAATAGTGTGTTGCCACCAAATCGTGACAATTCAAATTTTCTTCTTCAAAATTTGGCATCTACTTCTACTAAGACTTATAGTTGGGACTATAGCTTTCAAGAACTTCCGGAGGATACTCCGCTCTCACCCTCACAGCTTCCGTCTTCTATTTACAGAGGCTATGCAAGTCCCCATCTCCCCAGAAATCAACAATTACCAAAAAACCTTGCTTTGTAACCATTTACACACCTCAACATATTAGAAAGAGCAATAGGTATATTTTGAGAAAAGCAGTTGAAGAAAAGCTGGAAGATTCGAAAGAAGAAGTTCTTACTTTCGTTTGAGAACCAGGGTGATTGGATTTGGTGGCTTGGCTTTTGACACAGTACTTCTTCAACTTCACATCGACGTGGTCGTCTCAGTTTTGGTTCCAGTGGTTTTTTAGTCAACTCCATCGCGACGTGGTCGGTTTTCCAGTTTAGACTAATATCAATAGTATAGATAGTGGTCGGACAATTTAATAGACAAATAAAGAATTGACACGCTCGGAATATATATTCCCCAACATTTGATGCCCCTGAGGACAAGTGAAAGTGAACAAAGGTAAAGAACAAACCCTTTGCGTAAATTGTGGATGTGCGTGGCCACATATTGTGCGGTTTTGGGTGCTATTGTAGCACTCGTGACTTTAATTCGTGCGGTAATTGTGATCTGAGTATCCGAGTGAACCCAATCTAAAAAAAAAGACAGCGTTTCAGTGTGTGTTGTGTTAAAGTGAGAATCAGACATTTAACAGAAGTATGTCAAGAAGTGCTGTGAATAAAAGACAGGCGGCATGCATGGGCATCGAGCGCCTCCATGTCAAGGTGCACGACCCGGAGGCTGAAGCATATAAACATGTGTACATATACATACATACATACATATGTATGTGTGTAGTATGCACACAAGTAATATACATATGTTATTCAAAATTTTTCTTTCCTCTAAATCTTCTTGTAGAACTTCTGAGTACTTGAATCTGTCTTCTTTTCTTTCCTTTTTCTGTGGTGATTGGATTTCTAAAAGTAAAACCAAACAAAACTGGGCACTCACTCCTTTGCAACTTTAATTTAATAGTTCTCTGTACGTGTCCTTCCACTGCAGACTACACCACAAAGACCAGGTGTCTATTCCGATTTCCATCAATTAAGTCTTAAAACTCCTCATCATCTTAAGCACAATAACAATAATGGCCATTGCAGTAGTATCCCCCAAAAACGCTTCGAAGCTAGCCATTTTGATTGAATAACTCCCACCAGAGGGGCTATTCCATTGTTCTGTAATTTGCACAATAGCCGCTTGCCGCCATCCATGCAGCTTCTGTGTTGTTAAAAGATACAAACGCCAAACTGGCGGACATATAATTTGTAGATGATCTCCGTTCAAATGCTAAGACGAGATTAGAATCAAAGCAAAATAATAGCCATCGGCACAATTGAAGGCGGTTCTGTGATGTGTCCGTTCCATTATGTTGCCCTCGATAACCCACTATACGTGAACGGAGATATCTAGACTCCCTTGCCATTGTGTTCCTGTTGTTCATCATAGATCAGGGTTTTAATGATAATTATTTTGCAAGAGTTTAATGAGTTCAGGTGCTAATGTAAGTCATATGGGCATTTCTTCACAAATCCAATGGCAATGAATGAATGGTGCACTAATTTGCCAAGCCAACGCAACGGTCGGAAGAGCTTCTTTGAAGCGGGAAGTGTGATTGCACTCTTCATTCATCACTTTCTTTTAATCGTTTACAATGGGAGGTTACCCTTTTGTCATTTGGCTGAATGCCTTTTTAATGACATGGTTCTTTTGGCAGAAGGGACAACTCTTCCTCCGGGCAAAGCCATTGCGTCTAATGATAGGCTTTACAACATCGAAAATTATTTCGAAGTACCCTTTTAAGATCTCTAGCCCGAAGTGGAGAGATATCATGTCTGCATTGCGCAAAGGATAATACGGCCACCAAGTCAATCCATAATCATTTAGGATTGGGACCGTCCCACAATAACACAAGAGTGCTACCGCCGCGCCGCAGTTTCCTCTCACAAAGTGTTTTGCATAATTGTACTTTCTCATCATTATCTGACCGATGTTGCGATGGTGTAGCCAGTATCCAAGTAACAACTTCGTCCACTGAACAATTTATAGCCAAATGTTGCCCAAAAATGCTGAATACACAAGCCCTATAATTTGGCCTTGCTATACATTAGAGCACTGACCGCGGAAGTGATCCGAAAATCAAAGCTGGGGGCGAACCCGTATTGAGAACGCATCATTAGGGCACTGCGGCTGTCAGAGACCCGTTAAAAGTTCCTTGTACAGTGGACCTGGGTGCGTAATTATGTTTCAGTATCGATTGACGGGACCATTGTTGGGATACGGCCTGACGAGACATCTCATACCAGCTTTGGGTGGTAGATACTCCTATCTACCTACACATAGTGTCTGTCGGGTCATCTTAATTTATGTCATCCATCATCAGTCGTGTCCCGACATTGATAAGTAGATACTCACTTCTTAAATGTTGTAGGGACGGGGTTACACTAGTCGGTGGCAACCGGCAGGTTAAAAAGTGACTATACCTAGCGCGATCTTGGTCATGAACATGAGCCATAAAGCTGCTTTACATCAGAGAATATTTTTTTCTCCCACACTTGTATCCAAGACCACAATACAATCCCTCGATTGTTTGCGGCGTAGTGTGCCGACGTTGTACTTACACCCCGTTTTTGTGAATCTCTGTGGTGCGGCATCCTTTCAGTTTCGGCTTACAGCTTTTTATACAAAAAGGTACAAACGTCCTATTGTCTGCGCCCAACGCTATTGGGATGAGATCCAGCTCCATGCTCATCAGCGCTCGTTGAACGAAATGTTCTCTCGCTTCGTGGATGCGCACGAGGATCTTTTGGATGAGGACTTGAATGAGGAAGATATGAAGGCCCATAACGAGCTGTGGGCTGCAATAGAAGCCCAGGAGATTGAAACCCAGGTGACAATCGAGAGGCGGTTGGCGCGCCTCAACATAAGTACCCCTCGTGGAGGTGTGGATGGCCATGGACACTTGCTCCCACAGCACAGCCGGCTCGACATGAAGCTCGACCCTGTGAAAATAGTGGCTCGCATTCCGCGATGCCTTAGAGTCTCTGGTACACATGGTTAGTGTACCAGAGGCGTATAAGTTACAGAAGTTAAGGGCGGCGATTGACTGCCAGACTGTGGGCTTGGTGGGAAGTGTATACGCCGGTGGATACAATCAGCTCTGGAACGAGCTGAAGACCCGTTTCGACAACCCCAGGAAGCTGTCTAGAGCGCATATCAACCGCATCATCAACATGCGACCCGAGCCGGTCGAAACGGAAGCGGCATTGCTAAGAATCGTTGATACTGTGAGAGGCACCTATAGGTCTCTCAAAGTAATGAACATCGCTGTCGACACCTGGGATGTCGTGACAACGGCGTTTATTTTTAAAGATTATTTTTATTTGTAAAAACAAAAAAGAATAAAACTAAAATTAATCTATAAAATGTATTTTCTATTACAAATTTAATAAAATAGTTGCATGGTAACGACTATCTATTGATTATAGCAAATAAAATATAAACAGGAAGAAGAATAACTATTTTCTATAACTTACATCATAAAAATTAAATAAATTAAATAGTAGAACAACAAATGATAAACTAAGAAAACGATTAAAAAACTAAAAACAATAACAAAAAAAGTCTTGATATAGCAAATGAAGCAAAATTTTCCGATGAATACATCTACAAATTTCTTCAGTTGTGATCCAAATCATTTGTCTTAGGTAAAAGTGAGTAAAATAGAGATGTGTAAAGATTGTTCTTGTTGCTTCATAGTGTTTATTTCGATGTAATGTCAACCGTTTGCGTTTTTTCACATCGACAGAAAAAGCTGTAAAACCCTTAAACGCAAAAAACAATCATAGTTGTGTCGGCATAAAAAAATAACAAGGCTTTGATTATACAAAGGGCTTCGATGGCTTCCGAAGCAATGTTGTCTGACTATCAAAAAAAAAAAAAGTTAAAGTCTGTTACTTCTAGGTTTCAAAAACAATAATGGTCGATTATGATGAATAGAGAGGATAAAAGAGGAGAGTCGGTGTAATATGTTGCCTTTTTCTCTGTTACAGTCGAGTGGTGAAACTTAAATATATTCAAAACCCCGTGACGTGTGCTTTCTTTGTGTATGGCATCTTTGTGATCTGTACGTGTCTTACTTTAACTAAAATTGAATCTTTGGGATGTAGTATTTTGTTCAGGCTCGTGTATTGACAAATCTCGTTTATCATTTTAATTTCCTTACTTAAGAGAATATTTTACAATTAAAGGGGACTGCTTTTATATGGCTACAATAATTTTTTTCATTTTTGTTAAACTTAAAAAGTGATCTACACCCGTATTAAAGGAACAGCCAGCAGCTGCTGCTTTCACCTGACTAAGTTAAAGCTTAAAAAGAATTTTGTTTTTTCATAAATAGTAGAAAAAATATACAAAAGTGTTTAATAGAATCCACACCATGTTTCGCCAGCAGCTGGATTCATAATGGGACCTTCGATGTTGTTAGTCAGAAGTGATGATAGCCGGCCCGATGGCGTTGCCGGGGAACTATTTTGGTTTGATGATGCTGGCAAACATTGAAAGCAGTAATTTGCACCGAAATTATTGTCCCAAAATTGTTGTCCTTTGCACTTTGTCGAACCAAAGCTGCCTAAGGTCACAGCAGAACATTGGTCCTATAACAGCGACCCAAAAGACCTGCCTAACGTAGAGACTCTGCTCCAGCACTTGGAACACCGAGCAGCCAGCCTGACTGGATAGGTCTCCGCAGCCCCAACAGCAACCACAACAACTAAGAAGAGAGAGTGACATGTACAGGCTACAACCCGTAGAGCCTCGGTGGTCCGCAGCCACGCCGTCGTAACTCAAAAACAATTTTTATTGTAAAAACAATAAGGTGTTCGTGCTCGTTCATTTTTCGTTTAACATACAAAAAGCTCGGAGTGTATTATGAATATGCAATAGATAGGCCCTTTGTAGAAGTAGAAGAACATAGAGTTCAAGTTTTCAAGTTGGAGAAGTAGCGGCTCCCACCAAATTTCGCTTTGCTTTTAGGGATTAAAGTAGGGATGTGGCACTTTCTGAAAAATAAGGAACAGAATTATTTCCTGTTGGTACACCTAAACACCGATGTCGCAGAAACCCTGTTTTCAATAGTGCGATAGAAAAAGGACCTTATGATAAGAATTACTGAATTACTAGGAGCTACAACAAATGTATCTGTGCAACGAAAACGTAATAAACAACTGGCTTCATTTTTTTCAAATTTTAAAAACATATGTTATTGCAACGATATACAAACTTTTATCAGTGAGTTAAATATTCCTTACGAAACACAAGACTGGCGTTTATTTATTGATGGTTCAAAAACAAGTATGCGTCAGTAAAAATAGCATATTCAATTGTTTTGAAAGAAACATATGAAACATCAATATCAAATACAAAGACTACAGCTGGAAAGAATGCGCTGATTTCAAAGTCATAGCTATTTTGCTCGGATTACAAGCGGATTTACTAAATACTGTTGTTTTTCTTTGTATGTGGGACAGCAGAGCCACAGAAAAACACTACATTACAAAAGTATGGCAAGAAAGGTCAGAGTTTGTAAGCGGAAAATCTAATGTGAAACCTGTACCATTGATGGATCCTAAAAATGTCATTTTACTACCACTCCACATAAAGCTTGGTTTGATGAACAATTTTGTGAACGCTATGAATAAAGAGGGAGATGGCTTTTTATATTTGAAGACACCATTTTTAAAGTTAAGTGATGCCAAACTCAAAGAAGGAATATAGAGAATCTTTTGATAAGTGGCGTTTCGGCCATTTGTAGTATGTCAAAATCTGTCATTTGTTTTTTATTGCATTCAGAAGTGTTTACAATTTCACCATTCGACCACCGCTAAACGTCGCCGTCGTGAACTTCCTGATTTTGCCTTGGAACAACTTGAAATCGATAACGATTTTTCAAGAAAATCATCTTTTCCGATGAGGTTTACTTTCATTTGACTGGTGCGGTAAATTAACAACGCTGGCGATGAAAATCTACAAATTATTCATGAAAAACCATATTCAGGTGAATCGCTTGAACTATTTCCATATCGTCAGAGTGAAACAGTTTGGTCGATATCGTAGATCTAACGGTCGGTCGGTAAGAACAATACTGTTAGTATAGTTTACTCACTGAGTATCGTTTTTGGTTGTGACTTCATTCAGAACACGAATTTAGTGTGGTTTTCAATTACGTGTTAACAGTGTGTCGTGTAAATAACCTCTATTAATTTACTTTAAATAAAAATTTGTGTAATATCACGATACATTATTTTAAGAACAACTTGTTTTGAACTTTTGGACAATGTCATATTTTGGGAAGTATAATTTATGCTGTAATCCATTGCAAATTGAAAATCATAGAGTTAAAAGGAGTCTTCGACGAGCTACTATTTGTCATCAAAATTTATATAATTTGAGTGAACATGATTTTCTCTGCACACAGTGTAGAAAAACATTGGACATAATAAATATTACTCCTGTTATCAGTGATCGCGAAGTTGAAATTGAAGACATAGTCGAAGATGAAATAATCAATGAATCGTGCCATTTCTTAAGTGAAGAGCTATCCTCACAGACTAGTAGTCTGTCTCAATTGAGTGTAGGTACTGTGTTGCCTGTGGTTAATGAAGCAATTGCCTTATTAAATCAATCCCCAATCGTTAAAAAGTATGCCAATAATCATAATTATCTACAAAATAAAGTCCGAAAAGTAAGCGATGAATTGAATACGTCTTTGGGAATATTCAAAAATACTGACGACGAAACTAATTGGAATGACTTTTCGGAGATAATCGAAAAATTAAAGATTAAGTTTAACCATGCTGATACAACTCGATCTGAGAAAATTCAAATCCTGACACTCTTGCCTGAAACATGGAGCCTATTTAGTGTATGTAATATAATGGGTTGTACAAAATACATGGCGTCTTTAGCTAGAAGACTCCGTGAAGAAAAGGGAATCCTTTCAACACCAAATGTGAAATTAGGTAGAGAAAACTTTTTTATAAGAACTACGTACTAGTTATTCATTCAGTTAAGTTAAATTACATTTTCTAATATCTAGGTCGCCCGTTATCAAGTGATATTAAGTCTCGAATTGTGGAATTCTATATTGACGATGAAATCAACGTGAATATGCCTGGAATGAAAGATTATCTTTCTATCAGTAATAATATGGGGAATCGTGAACATGTCCAGAAACGACTTATTCTATCTAATTTGCGCGAGTTATATGAACTTTTCAAAGAACGACATTCTGGTCATAGATTTGGTTTCTCTAAATTTGCATCACTACGCCCTCAACATTGTGTACTTGCAGGTTCTAGTGGAACGCACACTATTTGCGTTTGTTCTATGCACCAAAATATTAAGCTCATGATGTTAGGTAAGTGTAGGTTAACTTAATCTTTATCTAACCATTAATATGATCTTTTTTGTTGCAGAAAGTAATTTAGCAAATTTCACAAGCCAATCTGAAACATCATTGCAACATTATGATGATTGCTTGAAAATGATTATGTGCCAAGAACCAACTACTGGTTGTTATTTTAACAAATGTGATAAGTGTCCAGGAATACAAATTCTTAAGGATTTATTACTTGATATCCTAAATGAAAACGAAATTGATGAATTAACTTATAAGAATTTGATTTCAAAGCCTCGGACGTGTATGGAAACATTCGTGAAAAGCTCTACAGATTTTGTGGATACTTTTTGTGAAAACTTACTCATTCTTTTGCCACATCATTTTATAGCGAAAGAACAAGCAAGCTATTTAAGATCGCTAAAAGAATCATTAAAACAGAATGAGTACATTGTGATTTGTGATTTTTCCGAAAATTATACCTTTGTTATTCAAAATGCTGCATCTGGATTTCATTGGAATAACGATCAGGCAACGATTTATCCAGTTGTTATTTATTACAAAGAGGACAATGTACTCCTTCACAAAAGTTTAGTAATCATATCCGACTGCTTATCTCATGACGCAGTTGCCGTTCATGAATTTACAAGGATTACAACTGAGTTCATCAAAGAACTATCCAGTGAAGCTGAGAAAGTTATTTAATTTTCTGATGGAGCGCCTCAGCAATTTAAGAACTATAAGAATTTTGTGAACATAAATTACCACAAAGCAGACTTTGGCTTGGAAGTCGATTGGCATTACTTTGCAACAGCCCACGGCAAAGGACCTTGTGACGGAGTAGGAGGATCCGTCAAAAGAATCGCTGCACGCGCAAGTCTTCAACTACCGTATAAGGAACAAATTTCAACACCTCAAGAATTGTATGACTGGGCGGTAAAACCGAATTCTTTGCCAAATATGTGCATTCGGTTCTTTTCTAACAACAATTACATTCAAGCCAAAGAATTTTTGGACAAACGTTACCTGAGAGCTAAAACTATAACAGGTACACAAAAATATCATTGTGTCATACCTGACGGACAAGACACTTTGAAATTCAAAGAATTTTCGTTTTCTTCAAAGTCGCAAATTCGTAAGGTATTTAAAAGTGTAAGAACATGTTAATTAATTAAAAAATGTTATGTAATAAAATGCGTACCTTATTTGACCTATTTCTGTTGTTTTTAATCAATTTGTAAACTAATTAATAATTATCACGTGTCATATAATCCTCGAAAGTAGTTTTGACGTAAAATATTATGATGTTAGACATTTTTTGACATAAATAAGTAAAACAAAAAATTTTAAGATTCAAAAAACTTTTTTTTTACTGAACATATAAATTTTTAAATTCATAAAAAATGGATCCCATTGATTGCCCATTACGGGACTAGGCTTAAAAGTTGGGGAATAAGTGACAGTTTTTTAGAAAAAAATTTCAAGAAAATCGATCGCTACGTGTTTTTGGGAAATCAACATTTTAAAGTAAAAACTTGAAAATCTTATAGAAATATAACCTTTTTTTTTGATTTTATATCCTAAGTGTGTTTAAAAACAAACATTTAAAAAAAAAAAACGTCCCGATTGGCCCATTTTTCACAAAGTTACAGATTTTTGAAAAAAGAGCGATTTTTTTCAAAAATTGATATCTAAAAAACGGCGCTGCGAAAAAAATTGAAAAAAATCATGGAGGTCTTTTTCAATGGGTACTATAACACAAAAAATTTTGAAAGAAATCGGAGATGCAAAGGTCGAACGTTGTCCGATTTGGCGTGGAATGCCCCATATATAAAAGCATTTGTTCATTTTAAACACGTTTTATAAAAAGCTTGCCACGTTAAGATAGATATATAAACGTTTGTTCATTTAATGCGTATATAGAAACGCTTATTCTTTTAATGCGTGTATAGAAACAGAGGAACGCTCATCCAATTAATATATATATATAACGCTTGTATACGTTTTCAGAAAGTAAAGATTATAAAACTAAGAATGATAATAAAGTTGAATGATAAGAAAGTGAATTTACGTGTTCCTTTTATTTAATTGGATCGGTTAAAGAATCGTCAACCCGTCACTGTCGTGACATTTTAAAAAACTTCGGGTATTGCTCGTTGGTTGCCTTGCAACATTCTAAAAAGTTCTGTATACTTATTGTTTGCAAAATGGCGGAAAATGAAGCCAATACATCCGCAGTTGCAAAAAAAGGCAGAAAAACAAAAAACAAGAGTGAAAAAATTACATATAGCTGCAAGAAATGTAACTTGGAAGACAATACGGAGATGGTACAATGTGACTCCTGTGATTCCTGGTTTCACTTCACGTGTGTTGGATTGAATGAATCCATACAGGATCACGATTATATATGTGAGGATTGTACCATCATCCCGGCAAAACTCCCATCGGTACAATCACCACAAACAAGGTCCGTAGTCGGTTCTATGCGATCAAAACACTCACGTACGGTTGAACTTCAACTGCAACGACTGGAGGAAGAAAGAGCCCTGAAGGAAGAACGAAACGCCAAGTGAAAAAGAAAGACAAATGCAGGAGCAAAGGAAGGCCCAACAACTTCTAGAAGATGAGAAGTATATGGATGAGCGTTTTAAGTTATTATTACAAGACGACTCAGACGATGAAGATCCTGAACCAGAACCAGGCCGTCGTTAAGTGGGTCGACGCGCAGTCAACTCCCTTCAATCGGAACAATTGCGTTACACAACCACAAGTAAAGTGTGCACAATCATCAGCGCAACATCCATGTGCTCCTCAACAACAACTTCCCAAAAATGTACCGCCAGCAACTTCTCCCTCCCTACTTTCAAAATATGGAGTGGCATCACACCTTCCAGGAGTTGTTAACACCATCACGCCGAGCCAACTAGCAGACGAAAAGCTCTCCCAAAGGATCTGCCCATATTTAGTGGCAAACCGGACGAATGGCCTTTGTTCATCAACTGCTTTGAAGGGACTACTGCAACCTGCGGCATAACACATATTGAAAACATCTATCGTCTCCAAAAATGTTTAAAGGGTCCTGCCCTTGAAGCAGTCCGAAGCAGACTTGCCTCAAAATTTTCCAACCATCATCGAGACGCTGAGACTGATTTTTGGAAGACCAGAGGCAATTATACAATCCTTGCTGCAGAAGGTTCGTGCGGAGCCAAACCCTAAGTCGGAGAAACTAGAGAGCATCATTCCGTTTGCACTTACTGTGTACAATTTGTGCTCCACCATGAAAACATGTGGTATGATAAATCATTTAAATAACACCGTTCTTTTACAGGAAATCATCGAAAAACTACCCGCTCAAATAAAGTTAAACTGGGCGACATACTTTATTAAAAGGAAATGTCTCATTAATGAGTCCAGAATTTAACAAAACTAATGAGTTCGACATTAAATGGAAACTGAAGTTGAGCTCGTAGTGTTCGTGAAATACTACCGTTTTTGGGTGTTTCGAAATATTTGATTTGCTATCTTCGTTCACATCTTTCATACTTAAGAGTTTGTTACTAAATGCTAAATGTCAGATAAATTAATTTCGCAATATGTGCAAAAACTTTTTTTTTATCGGTCTTCGGGGTTTTGAAATATTCGAAGTTAAAGTAGACTTCCATCTTTGGCTTTGAAGCCGATTATAAAAAAATTTTATACACATAAAGAAATCAACTTATTATTTACATAAATACATTGAAAGATGTGATCGTACGCGATCGCGCTATTTATTTGTGATTGTCAACTTTAAACTCCAATATCGAAATTTCTTTGACCGAGCCATAGAAAAATTGATTTCTTTCAAAGAAGTATTTCAATCTTTAGTACGATTGAAAATGAAGAAAAAAAAAATGTCATTCAAGGAATATTATTACGTTGGACGAAAGACACGCAAAAATCCAGGTGGAAAATTATATGATAAGTATCATAACATCAGAAACAAAAGAAGAAGAGCTGAAGGAATCTCAGTAATACGGAAGGAAGAAGATCCATCCGATACAGAATTCGACGAAGAGGTCCTTAAAGACTGGAAAGAAAAATTAAAACAAAATGCGGAGTTGAGTGTACCAGGTGCTGGTGACGACATTTGGAGTAAGACGTATCTTTTGAGAAGGAGAGATCTCAAAACCCTCAAAAATAATAGCGAGTTTTTGGAACACTGCCACACTGGCCATCTCTCAAAGAAGTGTTTGGTTATAAACTGGTTAGTAGTAAAATGTCTTACTTCATCTGCTCTTTAAAAAAAAATTAAACGCAGCCAAATCAGTAATTATAGCTTTCATTTCTAGATTAATCGTGACTTTTCTTTGTTGTACTCGGGAAAAGACAGTTGTATTTTCGACAAATAGTCCAAATTCAAAACAAGCATCTTTCAATATTACGAACAGAATTTGAAGAATCACAAATCCCGAGAAGAGTTTGCTTCTTGCAAACAACTTTCGAATAATGGTAAACAATGAAATTGATTATTAAACCATAAATACTATTTTATAAAGAATATATAACATTATAGATCCATGCGATTACATTATTTGCAAATTGCTGAACAGTATTATCACTCCAACTGCGCGTTTCAGTCTACCAAATGGTAAAGCGAAAAGGAAATTTTCGAAGAACGTCAGAATAGGTGTATAGAAAAAATTAAACAAAATATTTTTTTATTTGAATGGAATAGAGTTTAATGAAATCAAACTTATGAATCGTTGAAAGAACTACATTTGTGGTTAATAAAGCTGACTTTGAGGTTGTTTGATTTGAACCGAAAAGTCTTTGACTTAACCATGGAAATACTGAGAAAGTTAAAAAAAAAACACAGTTCTTTGTGTTCTGTGGTCTTAAGTTGAGTTATAATTGGGGGGGGGGGGCCACTCTTAAAACAAGTATTGAGACGATAGGTTTGACCCAAACAAACTCAGACCATTTCAAATCAAAATTAACATAAATTACGAAAGCATAAAATAACAGGATGGTCTTCTGCTTAGCGCAACAGCGGAACAGAGAGAACTTCTCGAACAGCAACAACAAATGCTGCAACAACAACAACTGCAAGAACAGGATCTAAAACCATTATCCATTGTCCTCCTAGAAATGGAAATTATAAAAATAATCCAAAAGATCAAGACATTCAGTGGCGAAGGACCAAGAGATGTCGCGTCCGTCGTTATTTATGATATGGACGTAAATCTTCTTTAACTTGCGCGAAAACTTAACAGCTTAGCGCTATGTGGACCAAATTTTGAGATCAATTGTACTGTGCAGACGACAACATCAAAGGTCGTTTATTCTAATGCAAGATAATGCACGTCCACACACAGCGAATCACCAGGCGCTTTCTTGAAAGACATGATATCTCGTTGCACCCACCAATGAGTCCAGTCCCCAACCCCATCGAGCAATTTATAAGTAAAGTAAATCTACTATTGATTGTAATTTAAAGAGTAAAAGTAAATGAACAAACTACGCGAATTAAAGGGATATAACCACTTTGGAATGTCAGATGTTTACCTTAGTATTATCAAACTAAATATCAGTGCACAATTAATAATTACCAAAATATCCTGCATGAATATAGGGCCCGAGGACATGAGGGTCCTAACGTAGACTGTCGTAGAAAGCTACTTCTGCGTGAACGATGCCACTCACCATCTAGTTTTTTGGAACGCAACCACCTGGAACGCCACCACCAACCTAACGAATCAGCATTTCTATTATCAAAGAAGGTCGGCCATTTTTAAAATAAAAAGTGCCTCGTGCTGCTGCGGTGCTGTTTGAGAAAATGGCGTACGATTTGGACGCGCAAAGAAAACTCGCTTTGTAACTTGGTGCCAATGTGTAAGTAACAAAATTAGAATAAAAAGGAATATATCATCGACTTGGATTTTTCCAGCTTAGGTACAATTTCAGCAAAAATATTCCTTCGTTGTTGCTGACACGTACGAAAACCAAGCCATCGCCATTTTTTATCGTCATCGTCAACCAGTTGCCGGCTTTTTAAGCCATAACCATTTTTCATCGCCGGCTTGTAATTACAGCCTCTTTAATTGTCAAGCGAAAATTGGAACAACACAGGTAAACGGTTGAAAATTTTGATGTAATTTTTAATACAGCCCTTGTATTGCTTTTAAATTCCTTTGTGCTACCCAGCAATACGATTGCACTGTATTAGAACTTTACATATTTGAAACTAACCCATATATATACCGAATTCGAATCCTCGATCTCTTATCATTCATCATAAGAATACTTAAATGTATTCGAAAGAAATACCTGAAAATTAAAAGTAAACCACCTAGAATTAGCTTGTAATACTATTTGTATTTATTTTCAATACCGATGTATTAGAATAGCAATACCACTTTATTAAATCCTAACCCATAGATGTTGAAATCTATCGTTTCATCTGCCCATATGACTGTTAACCATCGGAGAGTGCGTCATTCAAAGCGTTGCAATGGATAGTACGAGTAATATTGAATTCGGGTCCTTTGTCAAAGTGAGGAATTATTTTACTAAAGTGATAAGTTCTATCCAAATAAGTAAGAAAAGTGAAAGTGAAAATTCTGAAGCAGATTGCGCGGACATTTTACTCTCTGGTAAGTAAACGAAGTTAAGTGTGCAGGCTAGAGTTTTTTTGTGGCTAAGGGTAATGGAGAAATTTTCTTTTTTGTGTAGAGGAAATACGTAAAAGATCGCGACGAAACTTTTTTATAAATAAATATTCTGACTGCAACTATTTTCTGGTTGAACTTCAACCAACTGAAATTGAAAAAGAAAATTCGGCAGAGCTTGAAACCTATGGAAAAAATAAAATATTTAAAAGCAAGCAACAGCCAGAAAATTGAATCCATTTCTGCCGTCGACAACTCAGATCTAGATGCGGAAGATAGATTTTTTTGATAATTATGTGGCGTGTGAACAAGAAGATGCTATTAAGGAGCGCTTAACAGACGCTCTCAAAACGGAAAGCATGTCAAAACGATAATATATACAAAACGTTTCCATTTTTCTTTTATAACACGAATTTGGTATTTAAATTCAACAATATCTAAATTCTAAATCATTCCAGGTATTTTTAACAATTCTTACAGATTCTATTCGTTAGTTATGCTTCACTTGTTGAAGACATTTTACCAAGAAACATCCCATGATTTTCAAAAAATACAATTTTTTTTGTTTATTTCTTCATTCAATTATTTTCTTTTTTCTTTTCAGATTGGAATAGCGAAATAGTTCGCTTTTTACTGCTTTGGAGACTTCTACCATTCACAGATCAATGGCCGGAATCAAAAGAAAAAAAGAGAGACAACTCCGAGAAAACAATAAGTTACATATTCTAATATGTAACATTTATTTAATAATATCATTTGTTACATTGGAATAAACTGCACTACAGGGGTTGGCTGTTGGAAACCAGAAGTAATCAGACTTCATAGTGAAATATCGTGTCTACGTAAAGTTTCCTATGACAACACCAAATCGTGTAAGTAGCCGAAAAAAAGGGTGTTCCTCCATTTCGTTAGAAATCTGAGGATACAATGCCGGAAACAAGTGAACAACCATCAGCAACAAATCAGCCTACGGCTGCACTTTTAGATCAAATTACTGCTTTAATAAACTCGGTGGAACAGTTACAGAAACACTTGAGCGCCAAGCAGGAAGCTAATCTACACCAGCCAACGTACAGTTCATTGCCACAGTAAATGCCAGTGGGACCATTACACCACATCCAATCAAAAAGCTGTATGATTTGCCAATATTTTCAGGAAAGGCGGAGGATTGGCCACTTTTACGGGCAAATTATGAGGAAACAACTGCTAATTTTGGATACTCTGCCATGGAAAACACAATTAGGTGGCAAAAGTGCCTGCAAGGATAAGCTAGGGAAGCAGTTTCATCTTTATTAATATATCCCGATAACGTTGATCAAGTACTTGATACACTCTCATTCCGTTTCGGACGACCGGATGTGTTAGTAAGAGCGCAGCTAAAAAGAGTACCAAATTTTCCTGCGATTGTGGACGCACGCACAGAACAGCTGGTAGCCTTTTCCACTATGGTCGGCAATGTAGTCGCATATCTGTTATCAGCATTTAGCGAACCCAATGCTACTGGAGGAACTGGTTATGAAACTACCAATGAACCGTAGATTTGAATGGGCAAGACATGCATTTAGTATTCAACCGTTAGCAACTATAAAAGACTTTGGCGCTTGGTTGAACGATCTAGCAAAGATAGTGCCTCAAGTAAGCTTAATCACCAGTGGTCGAGGACAACCAAACCACCGCCGAGTATTGAACACCAACACAAATTAAACCGAAATAAGCGATCGCACGACAATCGCAAGGAGAATGTGTGAGTGTTGCAGTGTCAATCACCAAGTAGGGGAGTGTGATGCCTTTAAGCGTCTATCGATAGATGACCGTTGGAAACTTGTCTGTGTTTCTCTTGCCTGATATCTGGTCATGGGACTGCAGTGCTTAATAATTTTTGATAAAAAAGTGTGAATTTCATAGTCAAATATATGTGGACTTATTTATATATGTGAACTGTTTTTGAAAAAAAAAAAAAAATCTAACGTCTGGAATTTTTTTGAAAAGATCGTTGGAGAAGGACCATCTAAAGATTATGTAAAATGCATCATTTGTAAACAAGAATACAACAAACATTCAGGTAATGTGAGACGACATCTAACAGATACATTAGTTATCATCATTCCGTTTGCACCCTAAGCCAAAGATAGATTGTATTCCTTTTATACTATATTCCTCCCACTCATATACAATCTCTTTTCATCCACTCATTCGTTCGTTCTTACATTTCCCGAAACCACCATTCTGAATAATTAGCAGATGCAATAAAGTTGTGCAAATAATATACAAAAGTTAACTCTCGTTTTTTATTTAAAGCTTTATGCAAATCATAAGTTTACATGGTGCCGAAACCTAATAAAAATTAAATCTACAGAATTTGCTAATCAATTTCGAGTAGACTAATAAGAAATCCAGATATAAAAATAAAACAAAAATATCTACTGAGATCTCCAAGAAAAAAAAAAAAAATATATATGGCGAATCCACAAGGTGCAGTCGAAGACGCAATAATATAAACCATTTTATCCGTCCACCAAAAGCTCTCATAATAGAGCACGATAAAGATATGGTAAGAGCGTGGAAATTGTGGAAACAACAGTACACATATTTCAAGACGGCGGCAATGATGGTTAATAAACCACAAAACATACAGATTGCGACGTTTATGTCCACAACTGTGCCAAGAAGCACAAACTCCGAAAATGTCCTGCATTTAGACACAAATGTAAGATCTGCAACAAAGAAAACCATTACGAATCATGCTGTAGACAGCAACAGTCGAACAAATCTACAAAATTCTCTTACAACAAAGACAAGGCGGTGAAAACAGTAGTTTGCGATCATAAGAGTGACACAAGCGATGAAAACAGCTGTTCAGCATTCATTGGAAAAGTTTCCACTCCAACAACACCCAAGGAACCAAATCAAGATCCAAAGCTAGGGACGGAAGAAATCCACTTCGAATTTGGAAAAAAGTGCAACATACAACAACAATTGAAGACATCGCTGCAAGAATCAATGGATCAAAGTTCTTCACTCTATTGCACTGCAGGAGAGGCTTTTGGCAAGTCCGAGTCACGGACTGTACCAAACGTATACTTACGTTCGCAACACCGTGGGGACGATATTGCTGCGAACGTCTTCCATTTGGCATCTCCTCAGCCCCAATAGTATTCCAACGGATCATGCAAGAACTTTTTAGTGATCTCACAAAGGTAGAGGTAGCAATTGACGATATCCTAATACACGCAAGAACAATAGAGGAACTCAGACGCACTACTAAAAAAGTTCTAACGATTATCCAAGAAAACGGCCTGAAACTAAACAAAGACAAATGTCAGTTCGAGCAGTCAAAAATAAAATTCCTCCGACACATCATCGATCGTAAGGGCATGTCTGCAGACCCAGAAAAAACCGAAGCAATCCGTCGACTTGAGCCCCCAACTAACCGAAAAGAACTACAGCGAATCCTTGGTAAATTCACATATTTAAGTAAATTTATACCAAACTATTCGCAGATGATGACACCACTTCGAAAACTCCTTGAGAAATCAACTCAATGGGTGTGGAACGAGATCCAACAAAAGTCATTTGACGAATTAAAAGAAATCATCACAAAGCCACCTGTACTCAAACTTTACGACGTAAATCAAGAAGTCAAGCTTCAAGTTGATGCAAGTTCTTCAGCACTAAGAGCCGTACTTTTGCAACAGGAACAGCCGGTAGCATATGCATCCAAATCGCTAACCGAATGTCAACAGCGATACTCTCAGTTGGAGAAGGAGGCTCTTGCTATCAAGTTCGGATGCGAAAAGTTCCATGAATAGGTGTAGGGTAAGCAACCAGCTCAGCTCTCAGCTACGAAAAATGTATACGTCATGTAAGAGACTACGTATTCTGGCCAAAACTGAACAAGGATCTACAAAATTTCATCCAAAAATGTGCATCTTGTCAAGTACAACAGCGTAGTAACAACAAACACCCAATAGAATCCAAAGATGTTCCTAAATTTCCATTTGAAATTGTGGCTACTGACCTTTTCCACTTCTTGGGAGAAGAATACATTGTTCTGACTGACAGCTACTCAGGATTCATCACATTTGAAAAACTAATAGGAACAACATCAAGCAACGTGATTAAATTTTTGAAAAACATTTTTGCTTACCATGGAATCCCGAAAGTTCTAGAATCAGATAATGGTCCACAATTTTCATCTGTTGACTTCAAAAATTTTGCGAAGCTATGGCAATTTGAACACTACACCAGTTCGCCACATCACCCAAGGGGAAATGGCTTGGCAGAAAGAGCTGTACGACAATACTGATTATCACCATCATGAATAAAGTTGTGCAAAAAATATACAAAAGTTAACTCTCGTTTTTTATTTAAAGCTTTATGCAAATCATAAGTTTACAGGTAACACGACAAACTTAAATGATCATTTCAAGCGGAAACATCCTGAAAAACTGCAAACAACTGATACGGAAAAGGAAGCAGAATTAGAAGTCTGGGTGAGTCCTCAAGCAATCAGAATCCACTGCCTCCAAAACGATCGAGACAGAGCATAAAAGGTTATAAGAAAGGTTATACCATAAGAATTCCAAAGAAAAAAAACCAAAACAGTTGGATATTCTTTATGTAAAAATGATTGCCTAATATTTTATGCCGTTTCGAGCTTGCAACAGAGACGTATATCTTCATTTGATGAAGAGCTCAGAAGTATACCTTCGGAATACTTAGCATCATCAGGTTAATTTTGTAACGAGGGGCCTAGTACTACCTCACCTACTGATCTATGGGGGATATTAGATGGCTTCCCCAAGCCGAATTGTGTTGATGGCTAGAGAGCCTATCTGTTGGAAATAAGAATAGAGGCTGAAGAGCCAAAGTGTTCCGTTCTACTTCAAACTAAAAAGTGAATTTATTACACTGAACTTAAGCTATTTATACAAAATCATCAACTTACACACTAACATCTTAAACCAATATCAAATATACATATTATAACTAACACATAGAAATATTTGGGATTCCGAATTCTGTGGGAAATAAACAAACAACGGAACCCGGTAGCATACTTGCTATGTCATCAAATTAATAGCACATGCCAATGTGCATAGCCCGTCTAATACAATGCACAAATGTATCCAAATACGTCCAGCCATATGCACTACACAGTATGCAGCACATTGAACCTTAGTGAGTAGGTAGATACACTTGACAAAAGTAATCTGAAGCGTCGCGTCCCGTCATCGTCAGTGGCATTGAAATTATTACTTAATAATTTAGTGCATGAGGTTGATACTCATGACCATGAATGAAATATGAGTTCAAGGTTGGCTATCGTGAAGCGTAATGTGGATTAACGTCAATGACCGGAATTAAATGTATAATGACGTGGTCGCTAGTGTGATCCCTTCACACCACCCTTCCTGGGGAAAAGGAGAAATCATGACATATCTTGATTTCTTCTTTTAAGCGACACTAATATATATATATATTTTTTTTTCGGAATCCCAATATATTTTTTTTTTTTTTTTTAAACATTATTTTCTTTTATATTAATTGAAATAGTACATACTTAGTGTGTATCATTACTTACGCATATAATATAATATAATTTTTTTCCATTCATACAAGTAACTATTTTTATTTAGAATATTTTTCTTATATTCTAGTTGTGTTTTTTAAACATTATTTTCTTTTATACTGTGTGTATCATTACTTACGCATATAATATAATATAATTTTTCATTTTTCATTTTCATTCATACAAGTAACTTATTTTTCTTATATTCTAGTTGTGTTTTTTAAACATTATTTTCTTTTATACTTAGTGTGTATTACTTACGCATATAATATAATATAATTTTTAATTTTTCATTTTCATTCATACAAGTAACTCTTATATTCTAGTTGTGTTTTTAAACATTATTTTCTTTTATACTTAGTGTGTATCATTACTTACGCATATAATATAATTTTTTTTTTCATTCATACTAGTAACTTATTTTTCTTATATTCTAGTTGTGTACACAACAATATAATTTACTCTTATCAAAAATTAAGTTAATTAATTAAATGAAGTAGTTATCTTGTATGTATATATGTGCATATAATATTATTTACATTCTCTTCCCCTTTTTTTTTTTTTTTGGTTTTGATTTAATTAGCGATTATATAAAAGTTAAATACATGTAAAATGGTTTTAGTCTATTCTTGTGTACTGTCATTGTTTTGTTATCGTATTTGATATCACAATTTACACCATTTTGAGACAAAACTTCGTATGGTCCTATAAATATTGGATCTAATTTTTTTCTAGCTTCGTTTCTTAATAAAACTAAACTTCCTTTTTCAAAACTACTACTCTTTGTTTGTCCCTCTTTATCATACCTATCTTTCCTAACATTTTTCTTCTTTATAAGCGTTTCTCGGGCATCTCTATGGGCAACTTGTAATTTATGTTTAAGGTCAATTACGTAATTGTCATAGTTGTACACCGGTTCCATTTGTTTTGTCAGATTGTTGGGTAAGCTACATTGCTTTCCGAATATCAATTCGAATGGAGTGTAACCCGTTTCTGAGTGTACGGAAGTGTTATAACAAAAAACGTAATATGGCAACCAAGTGCTCCAGTCCGTGTGTTTTTCTGAGACGTAACTTCTAAGATATGCTCCTAAAACCTTATGTGAATTTTCTAAAGCTCCTATGCTCTCATGATGGTACGCTGTAGATTGTAATTGTTCTATTCTCAAAAGCTTACAGATACTTTTGAAAACCTGGTTTAGAAATTCGGTTCCCTGATCAGATGCTATTGTATGTGGTACTCCGTACCTTAGAATAAAACCTTCTACTAGAGCTTTAGCTACCGTGCCTGATTCTTTGTTTGGGAGTGGTATAGCTTCGATAAACTTGGTAAGCTCATCTTGAATGGTGAGTATGTATTTAGATCCATCTTCAGATTCTTCTAAAGGTCCTACTAGGTACATTGAAATAGTACATACTTAGTGTGTATCATTACTTACGCATATAATATAATATAATTTTTTTCCATTCATACTAGTAACTTATTTTTCTTATATTCTAGTTGTGTACACAACAATATAATTTACTCTTATCAAAAATTAAGTTAATTAATTAAATGAAGTAGTTATCTTGTATGTATATATGTGCATATAATATTATTTACATTCTCTTCCCCTTTTTTTTTTTTTTTGGTTTTGATTTAATTAGCGATTATATAAAAGTTAAATACATGTAAAATGGTTTTAGTCTATTCTTGTGTACTGTCATTGTTTTGTTATCGTATTTGATATCACAATTTACACCATTTTGAGACAAAACTTCGTATGGTCCTATAAATATTGGATCTAATTTTTTTCTAGCTTCGTTTCTTAATAAAACTAAACTTCCTTTTTCAAAACTACTACTCTTTGTTTGTCCCTCTTTATCATACCTATCTTTCCTAACATTTTTCTTCTTTATAAGCGTTTCTCGGGCATCTCTATGGGCAACTTGTAATTTATGTTTAAGGTCAATTACGTAATTGTCATAGTTGTACACCGGTTCCATTTGTTTTGTCAGATTGTTGGGTAAGCTACATTGCTTTCCGAATATCAATTCGAATGGAGTGTAACCCGTTTCTGAGTGTACGGAAGTGTTATAACAAAAAACGTAATATGGCAACCAAGTGCTCCAGTCCGTGTGTTTTTCTGAGACGTAACTTCTAAGATATGCTCCTAAAACCTTATGTGAATTTTCTAAAGCTCCTATGCTCTCATGATGGTACGCTGTAGATTGTAATTGTTCTATTCTCAAAAGCTTACAGATACTTTTGAAAACCTGGTTTAGAAATTCGGTTCCCTGATCAGATGCTATTGTATGTGGTACTCCGTACCTTAGAATAAAACCTTCTACTAGAGCTTTAGCTACCGTGCCTGATTCTTTGTTTGGGAGTGGTATAGCTTCGATAAACTTGGTAAGCTCATCTTGAATGGTGAGTATGTATTTAGATCCATCTTCAGATTCTTCTAAAGGTCCTACTAGGTCTATAAATATTTTGTCAAAACCTGATTCGGCTGTTGATGTGATAGTCATTGGTTGTTTCTTCGGTTGGTTATATTTGTTTCGTTGGCATACTGGGCAGTGCTTTACGAATGTCGTCACATCGTTTTGCATTCCTGTCCAAAAGTATTTTTTCTTTATATTTTGGATCATACGGTTTATACCTGCATGTCCACTGGTTGGAAGTATGTGAAAGTCGTTTAGTATTAATTTCTTCTTACAAGGATCGGTAATTTCAATAACATTATCTATGAGGTATACCTTTATATTACTTTCTTTAAACATTTCTCCTAATATATTTTTTAATTCATTAATTTTATATTCTCGACGGCCGTCCGAGAGTTTCTTTATTTCATTTTTAGTAATATATATTCTCTTAATTGATTTGGGCCCGCAGAATTTTTGCACATCCCTCGACAATATTTTGCCAAATAATGTCGATTGGGTTGTAGTGCTGTCCTTGGGCTTCTTTAGGAGTAAACTATTCCCTTTTGGAATATACGCCAAAACTTTGTTTGGTCCTATAATTATGTCGTCCTTGAAATTAACTAAATCTTCCGTAAAATTGTCAACGATTTTTAATTCAATAACTTTTAGTCCGCTTTCGGGTGGTTTCAGAAGTTCTGTTATAAATAATACCTATATTTTTTTCGGAATATTTTCTTTTTGGGGTTTTATTGAAGTTTGCAAGTATTTCAACGGAAGTTTGGAAGTATTTGGAAGTATTTCTTTTTGTGTTTTTATTGTGTTGAACAAATGATAACAGAACTTTTTTTTTTATCAATTTATGGGGGAGATATGAATTTTTTTTTTTTTGTTTTTTTTTAAATCGATTTTACAATTTTTTTTTTTTTAGATTTTTTTTTTTTTCATTTATGTTTTACTTTCATAAGAAGTGTTTTTCGTTCATTTTTTTTTTTTTAATTTAATTTTCGATTTTTTGTTTCTTTTTATAAGTTTTCCATTTTTATTGCATTTGACATATTTTTAATTATTTATTCATATATATTTTTTTTTGTAAAAATTTTAAACTGCTACATTTTTAATTTTCATTAGTAATAATTTTCTGAACAATACAATTTTAAAATTCTTTGTGGCTAAATAAACTATAAGGATTATCGAAATTATGATGACAATGTACATGATTACAAGATTTGAAGTTTCTTGAATCATTTTCAGTTTCAAAAATCAAAAGAAAGAGTAGAAAAAAAATCGCCAAAAATAAAAAGAAAATGGTTAAAAATTTATGGAAATTTCTTATCTTTGATAACGTTTTAAAGTTTCTTTTGCTTCTCTTTTCGTAAACCAAAAAAAAACTATTTTCTAAAATAACTAATTCTAATTGAAGCAGTTGTAGTACTGTAGTACATAATATAATGAATTTGTAGACTCATCTGCTTTCTTCCGGTGAAACTCTTTGCGATGGAAGCAGTATAGTGTTCGGTAAAAGTTTAGATCGTTGTTTGTGCTGCTAATTGTGATCACCCTCATGATGTTGCCTGGCTTTTGTTTAATTGTAGTCATCTTTGTTGGTGTGTATTTTTGTTTTACATAGTATGGATGTCAAAGCAAACGATTTAGATACTACAATTTAGGAAACGGAGTGTAGCCAACCGCAAGCACTGTGAGGCACTGAACCTCCTGGAATCTTCTGACTCCTGGCAGGTTCGCCATGTAACGAGGGGCCTAGTACTACCTCACCTACTGATCTATGGGGGATATTAGATGGCTTCCCCAAGCCGAATTGTGTTGATGGCTAGAGAGCCTATCTGTTGGAAATAAGAATAGAGGCTGAAGAGCCAAAGTGTTCCGTTCTACTTCAAACTAAAAAGTGAATTTATTACACTGAACTTAAGCTATTTATACAAAATCATCAACTTACACACTAACATCTTAAACCAATATCAAATATACATATTATAACTAACACATAGAAATATTTGGGATTCCGAATTCTGTGGGAAATAAACAAACAACGGAACCCGGTAGCATACTTGCTATGTCATCAAATTAATAGCACATGCCAATGTGCATAGCCCGTCTAATACAATGCACAAATGTATCCAAATACGTCCAGCCATATGCACTACACAGTATGCAGCACATTGAACCTTAGTGAGTAGGTAGATACACTTGACAAAAGTAATCTGAAGCGTCGCGTCCCGTCATCGTCAGTGGCATTGAAATTATTACTTAATAATTTAGTGCATGAGGTTGATACTCATGACCATGAATGAAATATGAGTTCAAGGTTGGCTATCGTGAAGCGTAATGTGGATTAACGTCAATGACCGGAATTAAATGTATAATGACGTGGTCGCTAGTGTGATCCCTTCACAATTTAATTTGCACTGAACCAATGACCTTTTTCCACTGAGTTTTATTTATTTTTTTTTTTTTTCTAAAGAAAGTGGCGGTTCTCCACGCGAAACGAAAAAAAGAGCGAGGCGTCCGGAATTATGGAAAAGTCATATCCGTAAAAAGCTAAGAGAGTCAGGGCAGGAATATGAAAGTATCAAAGAGGATGTCATGTCTAAAAGATGTCTCAAACCTTCATGTAAGAAAACATGTTTCTATTTTTGTTCTTAAAACTTCTCAAGCGATGACAGACAACGAATCCATGATTCCTTTTGGAAATTGAGTGACGCAGAGAAACCGACCTTTTATTGCAGGTTTATAAAGAAAAAGGACGTTCAAAGGAGGCGACAAGGATCTAGCCATATTAGAAAAAATACATTCTAATACTATCTTTCAAGTGACGACGAAAGCGTACAGCAAGTATGCAAGATATTTTTTCTTAACACCCTTTCGATAAGTGAGCGACGAATTTATTACTATTATAAGAATTTGTGCGAAAATGGCTTGTAAAAATGTAAAAAAAAAAAGTAATACCTGGGGGTCAATTCCCGATCTGTGAAGCTGTGAAGTGAAAAAAAAAATATCATTTCAGTTTTCATACAGTTTTTTCATTTTATCACTTCACGAATCCATTCTAAGCGATTCCGGATCTAAAAAGTACTAAAATGTTCTAAATGATAAATTCTGACAGTATTCTCTCATTTTCTCTCTCATTTCAATTGGATTCCAATTGGATTTTTCATCGTTTGAGTTTTGCGGCCATTTTTCATGATTGAATTTTTCACCGACTCATACGGCAATGAAAAGTAATTTATCATATGAAAAAAAATTGACATTTGAGGTTGGATTTTCACTAATGGAGAATCGAATTTTCGGTGAAGCTGTGATAAATGTTTTCATTTCACAGCTTCACAGATCGGGAATTGACCCCCTGCTCATCAAATCGAGGATGTTCGAAATCATATTGAAAGCTTTCCAACTATAGACTCGCATTACTGCAGAGCAAGCTCCAGTAGGAGCTCATAAAATGTACCAGCTGTACAATGAATTTTCAAACGATCCGGTGAAAGAGTCGTGTACAGAAGAGAATTCAACTATAGTTTCAATTTGTCGTTTTTCAAGCCCAAAAAAGACCAGTGCAACCGCTGTCTCATTTTTAAGGCATTTTTCCTCCCTCCTAAACGGAGGAAGATGTTCCCCTGACATATCTGTCCTAGGCTTTTGAAGCATCTTATGCAAAATACCCTGTAAAATGACCTTCCATAAGAAAAATGTAATTTAAAAAGACATATTTTTGCAAAAGTTAAAGTTTATTTTGATGATAATTATAACGAAACAGTGCAATCACAACGAACAAAGCTCAGAATATGAAAAAAGCTGCAGACATTTTAAAAGTTCGTCATTTGCCTTGTTTTGCACACACGTTGAATTTAACTGTGCAAGATTGTCTGAAAGTCGAGTCACTTGGAAAAGTCAAAGCTATAGTAACTTTTTTCAGCAGAACCACTTTAGCAAGCGACATATTGAGAGGAATCCAAAGACAAAATAGCAAAAGTGAACTTAAGCTAGTCCAAGACGTAACTACAAGGTGGAATAGCACATACTGTATGTTGAAACTCCTTTTAGGTGCGTTCGGAGCTAGTCGTAGCAATAAACCAATGCACAAAAGCTCCACCCTCTTTAACAGATGAAGACTTTCAGATAATCGAAGAGATTCGATTGATTCTGGAACCCTTCGAAGTTGCTACAAATAGCATTTCAAGTGAAAATTACATAACAAGCTCTCTAGTTGTTCCTTTAGTTAGAGGAATTTCAGCTAAGCTTGTTGCCCTCGAGGCCAAAGTTAGGACTGATGCAGGACAGGAAATGCTCCCTTCACTGACGGAAAGTGTGAAACTAAGATTAAAACCGAAATCAGCCAGAACTTCTCTAATATTGTCCACATAATTGGACCCTAAGTTTAAAAAAGGGTTTTCGGACAACGAAGCAGACATATCTGTCCAAGCGTTGCAAAGCGAATACGCTGCACACATAGCAAACAAGTACAGTGCAAGCCTAGCCGAAACATCGTCCGTCAGTGAAAATACTGCTTTACCTGAAGCTCGTCCCTCTTCGTCCAAACAGGCCAAAATTGATGACCTGCTTTTTATGTCCCAAAACCAGTCAATACAAAGAACATCGACTCCATTTAGTGACTCTACAATTGATATAAGACAGTACTTGGAAAAGCCGCGAACAAAAAAACTTAAAAACTTAGTCAGTAAAACTAAATGAAATAACTGTAGTTGGCTGCGATGGAACTGTAGTGAATACAGGTTTCAAAGGTGATATTATTCATCTGATGGAAGAGGATCTCAATCGACCATCATCTGCCAATTACATGCCAATGAATTACCACTGCGGCATTTGATATTAAATTTAGATGGAAAAACTACAGGGCCGAAATGCTTCTCAGATACCGTTGGATCTCAACTACAAAATTGTCAAATAATGACAATAGTCCAGTTTAGCATTATACCTACAACATTGCCTGAAATTAAAAGAAATGATTAAAGTACCGACCAAAAATACCTTAACGATATAATGACCGCCATCAGTACTGGTATATTTGCTTCTAACTTGGCTAATATGGTAGAACCTGGCCCTCTTAACCACTCCAGATGGCTGACAACAGCTACTCGAATTCTTAGATTATATACCTCTTAAATCGACGCAGAAGAAAATTTAATAGTATTAGCTTCGTATGTGATGAGAGTTTATGGCCGTTTACAATAAAATGCAATCCCTCCTGCACAAACGGAGCTAAGCATCTGTGGCAAACCATTAGTTTGAGTCGCTATTTGAACTCAAACTTAAGGACATTCATTGACAAAGTAATCCAACAAAATGGATATTTCGGACACCCAGAAAATATTTTCATTGCCATGCTTGGAGAGACAGAGAAATAATGCGGGAACTGGCATACCGAGGAATTATAAAAGCAAGATCAAATAATAGTGCTCCAATTCGTAATTTTAAGGTGCCTGCATTTAATTACAATGCCGATGATTATCCAGAAATGATTATGTGGCAACTGGCAAGACTGCAGTATTACTGAGCCACCTTTAACGAAAAATATGGTCGGATGAAACATTAAGAGGCATTGTCAAAAATGGCCTCGGCGTAAGTCACAATATTCATGACTTGTCCGCATTGATTGTTGTCATAACCATATGCCATGTTGTATACTAGTTATGCATAAAGATAACATCGAAGAGCCTCCAGAAGTAGGTAACAAGGAAGCATCCTCTGTGGAGCTTCTCTTTTCAAAGAGAAAAGACTTTCGGATATCGCAAACAAATACAAGTTATTTGAGACAGATTGGTGGGAAAGTTGATATTAGGATTATAGAAGCCCCTAAAGTAATTCCAAAACCTTTATCGACCAGACCCAAATTCGGTTATGATATTGATACCTGTCCATTAAAAAGCAGTATTAGTCCTTTAAGTTCTCCAATATCAAAAGTAATTTAGATCTCCAAATTTCAACACCTGAAATTGTGACTGAAGAAGATACTAGATTCCCAATTTAAAAATCTAAGATCCCTGACCAATGCTTTGCTATATTGTTTGATCGCAAACATGTAGAAAGCATCTTGATCTCTAAATTAATAGGTGTTGAGACTGAAGAAGTAAATACGATGGGTCATGATGATGCTTGAATTTTTTGTGATAAACGCTACGTAATACCAAAAATATGTAACAAAGCATTTTATGCTTCATCAAACAGAGCAATGCAGCAATGAAGCCTTGTTTAGAAAACTAGAACCAGCCCAACCACTTTTCGCATCATACTTAAAGAAGTCTTGTCTATTTTAGTGGAAGTCTTGTGAACAAAGCGAATAACTCTTCGAATTCCCAATGAGGAGATTTAAATACCAAAAAATAACTTTTTTGAAACAAGACTTTCCTGTAATAATTGGATGTGTGGATGGAACCCACACAAGAATAATTGCTCTTAAAGAAAATAAGCACCTTTAAAAACTAACAACTTAGTCTTTGTTTTCTTTAAAAACAAACAACTCAATTTTTATCTTCAATTAAACAACTCGTTCTCCTTAATAAAACTTATCTTTATTAAGTAAGTTTTGCAGGTTTATAATTTTATTTGTTCTGCACATACCACATAATGGCTGAGGACGATCAGTACGCCGCAGAACTCGCAGCTTCCCCACCACCACCTGACGATTTTAAGAAACGGATATCAAGTAGAAGAGTCACCAGCTGAGATGTTGGAAATTGTCGCACTTAGACACATAAAGATACCACCGTTTTGGTAGAACCTACCTGATCTTTGGTTCATCCAGGTAGAAGCGAAGTTCCATAACCAGCGTATCGTCTCAGGCAACAACCGATTATATTTTGGGTTCATAATCGTAAGATAAACAAAGAAGTTTTTATATGTACCATGAGGGTAAAGCTAAGCGAGGGGCTTGATCCTGCCATTCAGGAACTCCACATATTCAGTGATGCTTATGGAGGGCGAAATTGAAGCAATACTCTAAGATTCTTCCTACTCCTGTTTTCACTGGGCCGCTTTAAGAAAATATACCAATATTTTCCAGTACGCGGTCACTCTTTCTTGCTATAACGGTCTCATCGCAATTTCGGGACAGCTAAACGACTTATCCGAAAAAAGACAGTGCAGCACAGTACAGAAAAGACTTTAACTTCTTATCAAGATAACGATAGAAAACAAAACGCCAACGTAACTCGAATGTGGCGTCTTTATGACTCTCTGAAAGTTTTGGGAAACACCCATTGTAAAAGAGTTAGGCAAGTTAACGCAAATAACACCAAATCATAAGCTAACATTGTAAGTGAGAAATCACAAGTTCTTTCTCACATTAATTTCGCTGACGCTGCGTCTGGACAGAACGAACATCCAGAAGCTACATGCATTCCAGCACGTAGCAAGCAGGCGAATACGACACCACCTGTGGGAACATCCGCTCCAGGTAGCATTCGCAATGGGAGCGTAGGTTAAGGTTAGTTTTAAGAAGAAATATTGTAAGTTAGACTTAATTTGAACTGGTCACAATAAAGAGCTCTAAGCTCCGAAAAGATTATTTTTTAATAAACAAATCTTTATTTAATTAATTGGCATAAAGACCAACCCCACTATAAAAAATTTCCATTAAAAAATGTACATTTGATAGATATTAAAAGAAAACATAAATTTGCAGATAATAATAATGATGATGATAACTTCAACACAAGTTTTATTTCAGCTTCATCACGTCCCTGAAAAAAACGGATATGTAAAAATTAGGATGAGAGGGTAGTTCTTCGACTTTCCTCAAGTACAGACGTGTTCGATTATCGCTCCGCCTTTAAAAATAAATAATTGTCGATTTCCAATTCTTTAAAAATGATAATCAATACCTGAATCACCATGCCCTTCTGCAACGTCTGCAATTCCGAAGTTGACATTGATCGTGTCTCGTGTGGTGTTTTGTGTGAAAAAGTGTTTCACCCGGGTTGTATAGGCGTCAGCAAAAGACTGTTAAGTAATATTGTCGACATAACTTCACGATTTGTTTTTTATTGTGACGAATGTGAAAAAATATCGTTGTAACATACATATATTACTGGCAGTTAAATGTTCAAATGAAAACCTTAAGTCAGCGATTGACGTCAGCAATGATAAATGTGCTTAAATACATAGTGAGTTATTTAAAACTGATAATCAGACTAAACAGAATGATGACATTCACACGATGGTCCTTAACATTAACCGTGTGTTAATATTAATTCTGATAATCTACCAAATAAAAATCGCCGATATTACCAATTCCTTGAATGACCTGAATAAAACCAGTGAAGCAAAGAGTTAAGAACTTTGCCTTAAACTGAACTATGCCATCCCGTTGAAATCAATAAACTCTCTGTGTTGAAGAAAATAAAACGCACACTGCAAAATCAAAACACACACACAATGAGTAAAAAGTAAAGTTCGCGACATACAGAGTAGAAAAGCAGTGTGCTTTTCAAAGTCAACAACAAGACAATTTATTAAAATACAGACAGTCCATTTCAAATCAGTTCATTTCAATTCATTTCATTTCATACAAAACAAATCGAGTTAACAAACAAAAAGTGTTCCAAATAGAAATTTAAGTATGAGAGTTTTTGTTGGCTACGAGGGGAGGAAGCTGGAGGAAGCTGGTGTTTTTTTTTCGGGCACTTCAGGTAAAACTCTGGTTTAAGAAATGACCCACTCAGTTAAAAACATTCCCAACCTCGTCAATCCGATCAGACATGAACGTACAGCTACAATCATCTAGTAGTAGCAATCTCGTTGGGCTCAATCATGTGTTAAATGATTTGTGTAATGACTCAGCCGCAACTAGATCATCGATTGGACAGATTTCTGATGAGTTCAGAGCCACCTCCAGAAAAATTGACGATATCCCAGATCAACTGCAGCCAACAACGTCAACTTTCAACAACTCCATACAACAACATAACAATGTCTCTATTCTCGAGGAACTGGTGAACGCGGATAAAATTTTAAATCCTCTGACTGACAACAACCCCCTTAACAATATTAGTTTTCCCAATCCTGAGACCTCAAACTGCTCCTAAGTTGATTTACAACATACGTATAATAGAGAATGATAGGTTCAAAATCTTGGAATCTGTTAATTCAACAGACGGATTCATTCGAACTTTTACAAAATTTTGTTTTTAGAACAGTCAAATATTTATCTTAAATATTTTAAAAATGCTAAATCCAATACCAATCATTTTGAAATTGATGAGGAAGAAAAATGATTGTAGAGATAAATGAAACAATATTTCAGTACCAAGAAAAATTACTGTATAAACATTTAAAGCAGAGTAAAAATTGCGTTTTTATTAATTCATGTCATTTAATTTACACTAACATTACAAGTATTAAAGAAATAGATGACAAGACTAGTGCTTAAGGATATGTGTAATGAAATGCTTTTGCAAAGGGGAGTTACCTATAATGACCCTTCAGAAAAAGTGATGACATTACGCCGGAAGTTACGTCTAATAAATACATACCACATTCGTGGTAATGAAACCTTAAGCCACACTTTCTTTAGTACGTATGCTTATTTGGCAATTAGATATAGGTATTGTATCGTGATTTCTATTTCACAGCAAAATGTCTTTTTTGTACAGGTCCTTACTGATTCTCAGTAACTCGCCTTATCCAAGATCATCTCTAATTCGTGATTCAATTGTGCGCGCTAAAATTGGATGCCGCCGTACCTCCCGTCAAATAAGGCTCAAGGCAAGAAGATAAAAAGAGTGCGCCTCGCGAATATTCGGGAGCCAACCAGAATTAATGAAATCGATATCCCCAACAACGTTCAATTCATTGACGGAAAAATATGTGTATGGGATGAGGTGAGCTTTGGAGCTGAGAGCCACTGCCACAACAATCTTCTCAGCACTCCAAGTTCCCTGAAACAGCCAAATGCTGGCTAGTGGATGGCACCTTTGCTGTTGTGCCCACCCTAACGCAGCAGCTTTTTTCAATACACGCATATCTAGATGGAGTTGTTGTGTCACTGACATTTTGCCTAATGACACATAAAACCAAGGAAGCATACGGCCAGGTTTGGTTCAGCCTTTTTAAAGCTTCTGCCGAAAACAACATCTGTCTTAGCCCGGAGAGCGTCATCTCGGATTTCGAGAAGGCCATCGTAGCAGCAGCGAAGGATTACATGCCATCCACAGATTTCAGAGGGTGCAACTTACATTTCGGCCAGATAATATGGAGGCGATTTCAAGCCATGGGATTCAGAAGAAAGTACGCCACGAAGGAGGCGTTTTCGTTAGAAATGCGGATGCTCGCTTACTTCAACTCTTACTATTCTTCGCTCCGTCATTGCGAAAGCAAAGAAGTGGCGAAGTGGTTCAAGTGATTATTATAAGTGATCGGTCGTTTTTAATTGAGAAATCATAAACTTAACTCGCATGTCATATTGCTTGAGGAAGAGGAAGTAACACAACGTTGCACTGTTCGGAGACAGTTAAGAGATCACTCTAATCCTTTGGAGTTACCTGAACCACAGTGAGAATGAAATAGCATTTTTAATTTCATTTACCTACTCTTAATTGTGACCAATTTTTAGATTTCAGCAGCTCTATAGAATAAACAAGGCGTGTCAGACCCCTCAAAACATAACCGGTTTAAAGAGCTGAAATTCGAAGTCCCTCTCAGCCGGTTCACCAAACCAAAACGAAAAAAACCCGTCGAAGAATTACCAGAAATGCCCAAATTAACAAACAACGAAGACAACATTTATCGCTTTTGTAAGCGTTCATGAGATGTCTATATTTGGCTCAGTGTTACCACTGGGGCGATTGCGAGGTTATAAATATGGGTACTTCATTTAGTGTGGCTCAGTCTGTTACTGGATTAGGTAGAGGTAACATCATGCTGCTAGATGGGAATTAGTGGGTGGTATTGGGTATAGATTACGGTTGCGGCAGGCATGCAGTTTGTATGTGAGGTGTTGTTGGAACCTAATGAATGAAGTATAGATGTATTATGAAGCGAAATAAAAAAAAATTTTATTAGATATTAAAATTGCTGTGCAATGACCCATTCAATTTCAGTTGTTTCATCTTGAGAAGTAGATGAATTAATTTCATCAGATACAATTTCATTATTTGTTTAGGTGTCGGAACCTAATGAATGAAGTATAGATGTATTATGAAGAGAAATAAAAAAATACATTTAAATTAGATATTAAAATTTCAGTTTTTATTGCGATCACGCCATAGATAAAAATAGTCATGAATGCAATAACAACAAATATAATGAATACTGAAACTCATTCTGTTTTAAAATATATTAATATAATACGAGGCTATATATACTACGGAGTGATCAAAATGAGCAGAAGGAACCTAATGTGTATATTGTACGCCGCAGCAGAAGGAACCTAATGTGTATAGTGAGTTAACACATGGCGATCCCACGCCACGAAAATCCAGAAAACACCAAATAACACATGGCGATCCCACGCTACCAAAAAATCCCGAGAACACTCATCAAGGGTTCTCTAGTTTACGACAAACAGATGGTCGTAAACAGTAATGAGTTAACAGGAATAGATAAAGACACACACAAGGACAACCACCAGCATCCCGAGCCGACAAAATGCGAGCAGAGGACAGGACTCGGTAGTCCGATTTCAACCCCGAAATAGTCAACAGTTAATAGTGAAATAAAGTATATATTTATTTTTTAAAAAAGAAAATCTGTTTGTCTATTTAATTTAACATAACTACCTATAATGCATGCATCCACTACTGGACTAATAAATCAATACAGAATACATAATCAAATTAAAATCACTAATCATTTTAGTTTAAGATAAAAGTCAGAAACAATTTTTTATAAAAAAAACTTTCAAATTACAAATGTTTTTTTTTATATCAGCCGACTTCCAAAATTATGTCTGGTCTTACAAGTATTTTTTAATTTAATAAATTAAAGTTGAAAACTTATCTTCTGTTCCCAATATAATTACACAGTTAAAGTATCTCTTACAATAACAATCGTAGGCTTGCTCCCGACTCGACGTTCTCATGACGGCTCATGACCAAACTTAAAACTATTCACTAGGACAAAAGACACAAAACAGCAAAAACGATGCACGAATATATTAAATTTTATTCGTTAGAAAGCATTATTTTTCAAATCGTATTTAAGATGTTTAGCAAAAATTTTTGAAGTCATAACTTAGTTTGAATATAAATTAATATACAGGGTGTCCCGTAATTCATGTGTCGGGATATTCTTGGTCATATTCTAAGAAAAAAATTGTTCTATAGCAAAGTCCGTTTCTCAACTTTGACATCACTTTTTGACAATTAAAAAAAAGTCTAACTTTGGTGTACCCTGACCTGTGTAAGTTTGATTTTTCTGTCAATACTAAATTTAATTTTTTTGAGAAATAAAATTTTTTTTTAAAACTGTAAATTTGGCTCCTATATGCTTAAGGTTACCAGATTTTCATTTTGAAGTCATGTGGCCATAAGTCGATCAAAATATAAAACTTTCATCTTTGACAAAAAAAAGAAAAGAAAAAAAGACATAAACTCTGACATGAGTAGATGTATGACTGTCAACTCAATAGTGGTGTCACTAATTACCCATATAATTCGATTTTCCTTTTATCCCTCGCAACCAACATCCACAGAGAACAGCACCATTCAATCATCTGCAGCAGTCATATGCAACGAGTAGAAATGTGATTTGCTTAAAAGAAAAAAAGTATTAAAAACAAACAGAAGCAAAAAAATAACATTTCATAAATGTCGCATGTGTCACGAGTGTGTTATGCATGGCATTGCATCATCATACAACCTACATTATCATACCTACAACACAGTACAACATAGACGCGGAATCAGCATTAACCAAACACGAGCATTGAAATGGGAGCATCGAAATCAACACAAAAAGAAAAAAAGGTTAACAACACGAGCACCCAAATTCAAGTGAAAATGGGTAGTTAGGAATTTTTCCATGTTTTCCATGTCAGCAAAAATAAATAATAAGTATAGGTGCAAAAGCACATCAAGACGTTGTTGGAAGTTAGTGTCTATGAGATCAAGATTGTTTCATTAAATAAACTCAAATCATTTGTCAATTCATGTTTTTCATTAAATGTAATTAAGATAATTACAAAACAAGTAAATTCGTGGCTATAACATCAGTGGTTTATTCACATTATTTGGGTACATTAAGGTGAAGTATTAAATTCGGACGGAAACACCAGATTTGGATAAAACCCTCCAAAATACATCTGGCCTGAAGAATTTTCCTTGAGAAAAGTTAATCGTGTTACTCGTGTTACTATACGAGGCATAACAAGTGCACTGCTGCCGAACCACCCTCGCCGCATGTCTTGTGTTTGATCCTTGACTTGCCTCAGATTGTCGAAAGAAAAACATTACAACTCTCATAGGGTTTTAATTTTTCCTAGAACCTCCACCCACATACACATTCATCTTATGATGTGTACGCGAAAGGACTTATTAAATTTGTTTGAGTTGTCCTGGAAAGCATCGGGGTATTCGTAAAGCAAGTGTACGAGGTCACATGCCAATCGTGGAGATAATTTCCTTGATGGGGTAGTACCTGTACCTACTGTATAGCAGTAACAGTAACCAGAAACCAGCATCCAAGTTTTGGTTTCGGACGTTTTCTGCCTTGGTAAACTCGCAATCGCAATTCGCATTCGCAAGGCTCTCATGTCTCATGTCTCATCTCTATTTGACTCGGCTGCTTAGTTCTCTGCAACGATTTTCTCATTCAGTAATTCAGTTGGGTTTTGGTTTGCTTAATGTTCGGATGCAAAAGGTTCGTGTGCTGTACCATGGAAAAAAGTAATTTGTTCGTATCAAACGTGATTGTGATGAAAGTAACGAAGAAATATTGCGGCAACTGGTTGTATGTGAAATGTGTCAGTGTTAAAAACAGTAAGGGTGTCGTGAAATGGTTGTATGTGAAATGTGTCAGTGTTAAAAACAGTAAGGGTGTCGTGGATGTACAGAGATAAGAAATTAATTAGATGGCAAACTGCACACACACATTGAAACTGCCTGCAAGCTGATTTCACCTCTACTACTTTGAGTACAGCTTCCACTCCACCTTTACTTTACACTAAATTTCACTACTACCACTTTGAGTACAGCAAATCTCACTACTACCACTTTGAGTACAGCTTCCACGTATTCACAGACAGAGGATGTGACTACAAAAACAACAATGTTGAAAATTAACCAATCTGACAACACTATTTTTCTGTTTGATTTCGTATTAATGTATTAGTGTTAAACATTCAATAGCATAGTACACATGTATTATCTTTTATTTGTATCGAACGTATCACATGTACATTCTCATAGTATGTATTATCTTTTATATGTAATGAAATGTAATGAACTCTATATATGTTATATGTATCATCTTTGTCTGCCCTTGGGCAGTTGCAATTTCGTATTATTAAAGAAAAGACGTTTTTAGATTAAAGATTCGACTGTGACTTGTTTTTACTTGCGATTATAGGCAAGTCTTGCAATCGTGCAGAAAAAAAAATTTGAGATAACAATTAATTATGACATTACGATGATAGAGAATACGAAAAAAGTGGGTCCTGCAATTCTGTCTGTCTGTCTGTGTGTCTGTGTGTCTGTGTGTCTGTCTGTCTGTCTGTCTGTCTGTCTGTCTGTATATGGATCTACAGCCTGAACTAATAGACCGATTTTCTTCAAAATTTGCAGTTAGGGTCTGTGGAGCAACCTACAGAGGGGTTTTTGGAATTGAGTCTCTAGGTCTTGAAATAACGGTACCTGCCATACAACCGATATGATAATACTTATTTTTCTCGAAAACGGCTCCAACGATTACGATAAAATTTTGTGTGAGAGATTAATTTTTAATTGTCTTTCTTATGATGTAAAAAAAATTTTTGGAAAAAGGCTAAAAACGGTACCTCCAATAGTACCGTTTTTTTCAAAACCGACTTTCTTGTTAATGGCTTACTCGATCTTGACTAAATTTTGGATTTAAGAAGTCGTAAACTGTTTAAGAAAGACTGCATATCAATATTTAAAAAAAATTAGTTTTGGAAATTTTTATAAATTTTTTTTAAAAAATTTTGATTCTTAGAAATAACTTCAAAAGTGCAACTTTTATTTTTTTTTAATATTTTGTCAAAATAACTTCTATCAAGATCTAAATCCTTGCATACTCGACTTTTAAAAAATAGTTTTTAAAAAAAGTGAAAAATAAAGAACCGTTTTTTGGAAAAACTGGTCCAACGATTTTGATTAAATTTTCATCATTCATTTGTATTAGCGATTGAAAAAGAATGGTGTCTTTAGATTTTGGCTTGAAACCTTTGGAATATTTAATTTAATTTTTTTATTATTTTGCGTGATTTAATTCAATTTTCATAATTAATGTGTAGTTGGCAGCCCTGTACCACAAAATATATTATGAAGATCTAGATAGTACCAAAACCTTTAACTCGGCCTTTACATTTTGATATCGTATTTAGAACACAATCGCAAGTTCGTGCGACCCAGTCGTGCCCATTTTTTAATATTTGGTGCCGAAACCAGAGACAAAATATGGAAATCGCTACGCGTCGTGCTTTTAGAACACAACTAACGAAATTAGTAAAAGCCGCGAAAGAAGTTCTCGAAGCGAATGAAAGCGATTTAAATAAAATAGAAGAAGATCTTAGTGTTCATATCGAAAGATTAAATGCAGTGTACGCGAGTGTTTGTTAAAGTCAGAGATCAGCAAATTTTGGCAAAAGCATTAATTAAACCCGATGATTTCGATACGGAGGCCAAAAAAATTGCTGAATATGAAGATTCGGCGGTCTCAACCCTAGCACGCATGACTCTACGTTTGAAAGCGATTCAATTTAAATCAAAATCAAAGATGAACACAGATCCGCAGAGTAATAATGTCTCATCGCAAAAAGGTAACACGAAGCTTCCTAAATTGCAGCTCAAGCGTTTCAATGGTGACATGAGAGAATGGTTGCCTTTCTGGGATCAATTTGAAGTTGCGGTTCATCAAAATGCACAGTTGTCCGAGGCTGAAAAATTCTATTACTTGGAAAGAGCCTTAGTAGGTGCAGCAAAAAAGTGGTTGATGGATTTACAGCTACCTCATCATGCTATGAAGCAGCGGTTTCTTTGTTGAAGGAACAGTATGGTGATACTGAGAAAATAATTGACAACCACATGCAAAAACTAATTGCACTGCGCCCCGTTACCACAAAAAATGACGCTGCTGGCTTGAGGAATTTATACAACACAATCACAACGTCTATAAGAACCCTAACTGCGTTAAAAGTACCCACACAACAATACGACATCATGTTAAAAACAGTTTTGCTGAGATGTATGCCGGTCGAATTAAGAGTCGATTACCATCGTAGGTGTGAAAAGGAAAACGATATTGCTGATCTCACTGATGTTGAGAATTTAAACGAAGACGATAGAAATTCACAGGCATCGCACACGCATACATCTTTACATGCAATTAAAAGTCATTATGTAAAGGGAATCATGTGTTTTCTCAAGAGTGAGATAGAAGCACTCGAAAAAAGTAAGGTTTCCCCTCTTCATAGCAACACAAAAGAACAAACTACAACGGCAACAAGTTTACTGAAAATAAGCAATAATGTGTGTGTATTTTGCAACTCATCAGACCATGTTACAAGTGATTGTTCCAGCCAGCTGACATTGCAACAAAAAAGACAAATCTTACTTAAAAGCAATAGATGTTTTCGATGTGCGAAAATAGGCCATCCTTCCAAAAAGTGTAGAAGTGTAAATTATTTAAAGTGTTCTAAGTGCGGTGGAAAACATTTAACAGCGATGTGGGTCGATGTGTGGTCTTATAAAAAAGAAACCGCCGCAGCAATGCAAGTAATCACGAATGAATCGAATGAAAATGATGATATTGAATTCATTAATCTCTGTGCGCATTCAAATGCAAATCAACAAAAAGTTTTTTTGAAAACTGCACGCTGCTTAATTGCTGGTGCAGATAACAAAGACATTCTTATTCGAATGGTTATAGACGGTGGCAGCCAAAAAAGTTATATATGTGAAAAGGTCGTTGAGAAGCTTAATATACTAAAAAGAGAAAAAATCAAGATGTCTGTGATTCCCTTTGGTGCATCTGAAACATCGCCAGTGAACACATATGATAAAGTGAAAGTTGTGCTAAAGAACCAGTTCAATGGAAAGAGCGCCCTAATTGAAGCTATTGTTGTTCCGCGAATCTGTGTTGACGTCCTTGCGATTCCCGATCCGTCTTGTGCTGCGTTCAAAAATCTTAAATTGGCAGATCGTATTACAGCCACAAACGCAAATATCATTGAAGGTCTCAGCGTGCTCATCGGAGCTGATTTCTATTGGACAATAGTCACTGGGACGCAACGGAAGATTTCCAATCTTATGAGAGCTGTTGATACCATTTTTGGATGGACTCTTCAAGGGTTGCATTCGTTGACGGATACGATTGATGATAATCCAAGCAACTATCCTACAATGGTTGCCAATGATAGACCCTTGACGTATGTGTCCAGTGAACCTTTGGAGTTGTCACCTCTTACACCAACCAGCCAAGTTTCTATTAGCTTAACTAAATACATATTTCAAAACTTAGTAGCTTATATTTCGAACATATCAAAGAAAATTTTGTTCCGATTAAAAACTTCGAATAAATAAAAGCAAGACAAGACTCAAGACACAGCTTAGTCGAATTGGGTTTAGGTTAGGTTAGGTTGGATGGAGAGTGCAGCCGCAACCGGAAGTACCTCACTCGGATCTCAAGGATCCATTGTGCTTTCCAGATAACAGAGGATGAGGAGGTAGAGGAGAGGTGTGACAGAGGATTGGGTTTGTGACTGGGTTATGGAGGTTGAGTGTTAGAGGTTACTACATAACTCCTGTATGAGATAAAAATGAAGAGACATTTTACATTTTTCTTTTGGAATATGCCTAAGTAGATTGTTAAAATGTCTCCAAAATGCATGTTTTTCCACCTGCCTACATCCAATTGAGAAGCATATGCACTGATATTTCACACCTTTTCTTGCATCGCCAAATTAAGAGACATAAAGTCACTAGATATCGAAATTTAGCACGTTACGAAGCAGCTCTTAAGCAAGGGTAATGCCGATTCAGTTTTTACTGCCATCTACTCGTACATCCAAAATATGGACACTGTTTGAACAGGGCCGTCAAACGACATGCATTTTTATTCAAATGACTGTGATATGTGGTGGTTTTGTGGTTTAGAGTTTTTTGAGGACCTTTTTTGACAACTCGTTGGTTTGTCAAGGAAACCTGGGTCAACAACGGACAAAGTTCAACGAAATAATCTTATCTTTCAGTTCAAAACTTGCAACTCTTAAATCTTGTTCTTTCTTGGAACCATCGGAATATAATCGCAAAAAAGCAGCATTTCAACCTTGATACGCTGTCTCGGACTTTTTTATTCATCTTTTTAAGATATACAATTCCGTGGTACATAAATTTGATCTATCTCGTAAGGTCTAGCCAGCGTTTGCAATGTAAGCGCAGAAAAATATGTTTTTTACGACATCACATTACAAATATTTAAATTTCTTGGCTTTTCCCTATTATAATATACATGTTTTATACATATAAACCTTCCTCTTGAATCATTCTATTCATTAAAAAAATCCGCATCAAAATCCGTTGCGTAGTTTTAAAAATCAAAGCATACATAGGGACATAGGGACAGAGAAATCGACTTTGTTTTATACTATGTAGTGATAGTGATGATAACATGATAAACAACTTTAAAATAAATTAATCAAGAACAAAAGAACAAAAGAAATCAATTATGTACATAGATAAAGTATTATTTTCTTAAAAATATCCCTCTTCATGCAAAGGTCGATATCATTACATACTCCGTTAAAAAGTTTTAAATAACGTGTTAGCGGCTCATAAAAGCTATAGCGCCCATAGTCAAAAATTTAAATTGATAGAAAGCTTTCGCAGTAATCTAAATTTAGGTCTACCCAGCGCAATGAACGACGCAACTTTAATTTGTGTTTCAAGACACACTGTTAATGTGTTATATTAAAATTGTTATTAGATATTAAAATCTAAGAATAAAAATATATCTTTTACCGTAATGGCGTATAATAACAACAATAATCGTGGAAAACCCGATCCCCAAAATAGACGTCCCAGACCAAGGGATGTTGAACGAATGAGGTCGTTCAACGAGGACAAGTTGAACCACCTGTATGAGGATGGTGGAGGATGGAGCTCCCGCATGCGAAATGAAGATTCGTACCAACAAGCGGTTGAGAGAATGAGGGCACCGCCCCAACCCGCAGTGAGTGGAAGACCACCACAGGGCAGGCGACCCCCACCCCGGCGGAAGGCCCCGGAATATATACCTCCAACTTTGGAGACACCACCACGGGATGAACTCGTGATGGAGGGAAATCAACGAGGAAGTAAGCCTATAAAACGCACTATTGCTCAAAATTTTGAGTTTGCAGGCTACATTCCACTAGTTAGACAATGCTATGACCGCATGGCAATTCAAGACCAACAGCTATCCCGCAAACTACCCTTCTGTATCTTCCAACACGCGATGGTCGAATTTATAACCGCGTACCTGTTACATCAGGCGAAGTATACATTGAACTGCAGACTGCCATGGATCCACTGGCTATCATAGATGCGGAGAAGATGAACATTCCTACTCCAATTTATGACTATATCTGCGGACTTGGACCAACAATAACACCAACCGGAGACAAGGTGTACTGGAATATTCCAGATATAGCAGTTCCCAAACTCACCACGACTGTTGGAAACCAACAGCTAAGGCCTGGTACCTTTGGTGGAATTACTGTGGAAAACCACAATAGTTATGAATGCTATATAAGCCCTTATGCTACTTCAGAGTATATAAGGAGGACCGGTGATGTAACTCCTACAACCAGAGTACTGGAATGGAATCCCTTTCCAGCAGGGTGGTTCCCAACGAATGGAGTAGCAACGGAAAACCTTTTAGGTTATAGGGGCTGCTGCGTAAAATCGGAGGTCGCAGTAGCCATTGGGTATCCTAAGCGGATACATGGGTGGGCTAAACCTCCAAGGGTCACTACCATCATAGACCCTCCCCTTCGGATGTGCACCCTCTTACCCTTCAGGGATTCAATTCGGCCCTTCTTCTAGGAAATAAAATTGGCATGAATATTTTGTTTTCGTAACACCGTTCAGCGCTGTGGTTGCAAGAACCCCCCCCCCCCCCCCCCCCGCCGACGAAGCTTTTGCCTATGGCCTAATACAAGCATGCCAGCGGCCACAGCCTGAACACCCCTCTCTCTCCTGCTGCCCGGATCAGCCTCATATGCCTGTACATATGGGGTTGTAAGGGTGGTCTACTAGGAGTGGGAGGGGAGAACACCGGTTCCGTTACAGGTGGCCGATGGATTGCAATTTCAGTTGTTTCATCTTGAGAAGTTGTTACCAATTTTTTTATAGAACTTATCCGAAAACCAGTCTATTCAAAGTGACAAGTTTTTGCCAGTGCGAATTTAAAATTTGTATATATTGATATACATTGTAACGACCCTGACAACACTCGATGACATCCCCGTCCTCAGCTTGTCATTCCAGCCGCCCGTCATCTATTCTTCCAGTAGACATTCCAGGAAGCCGGCTAAATTCACGGCGGAATCAGTCAGCCATCAGACAGATATCAGTAGGTGAATTATAAAAACGTGTTTTGCGATAGTTTTCCCATTTGGCAGTTGTGACTTGTGAGTTGCCAGAAGAAATAAAGGAGTTGTTTCAACATATATACCTAGAATAACTGGGGTCAGATAAAAATCTTGGAACTACCCTTTATAATTAGCCTAAAGAATTCCCCCATCATTCACTTCAGGAATTAACACAAAAGGAAAGAATAATAAGGAATCAAATCCAGAAAAGGTACATATTTTGAATTGAATTCGGTGATTTTCAATTTTCTTATGCCTTGAGCATATTGGAAATCACATATATATATAAAAGTATAGTATTTGCGACTAAAGTCCATTTAAATCCTTCAGGATTCGATCATTTCGAAAATTATTTCGTAGTTTGCGCCGCCTAAGTAATAGGCACGCTGGAATTTGTGAAGAAAAAGATTTTCATGGTGATCCAAAGACAGCGCTGTGCAAGTAACAAAAAAGGGCATATATGGGTGGAATTGGGTATAGATTACGATCGCGGCAGTTTGTATGTGAGGTGTGTGAGTTTATTTTTTTTTGTGTATAGATTGCGGTTACATAAGAGTTTATTTTTTTTTTGTACGCCGCAGCAGAAGTAATCTAATGGGAATAGGTTTTTGTACGCCACAGCAGAAGGAACCTAATGAATGAAGTAGATGTATTATGAAGAGAAATAAAAAAATACATTTTTATTAGATATTAAAATTTCAGTTGTTATTGCGATCACACCATAGATAAAAATAGTCATGAATGCAATAACAACAAATATAATGAATACTGAAACTCATTCTGTTTTAAAAAATATAATACGAGGCTATATAAGTTAACAAGAATAAAAGTAACAACAGTTGTTTACGGCAAAAATATACTTCAACTTGACTTAAAATATAGTATACTTTTAGGGGCTTGAGTATTTAGCCGATTAGAGAATAGAGATTAATTTATCATTACTCTTCACACGCATTTTCGCTTATTTGTCAAGCGCAGCCGCAGCGTGCTTTATAAAATTTAAGTTAGTCGCTAAGCAGATCTCCTAGAGTGCGATTGAAAACTATTGGTAAAAAATAAAGATCGTTTCAATCTAAGCTTGCGGTATTGCATTTTTTTGGTTTTCTTATCTTTTTTCAGCGCAGCAGATTCGATTTTTTGGTGGACATTTTCGCAGACCCCAATCATTTTTGGTGGAAAATTTTGGCTGACCCCAAACAACAGTCAACGGAAATGCTGACCATGCGTCTGGGTCATTTCCACTCCGTCAAATTATGGGGAAATGCAAAGTAATGCATTCTCTAATTAGATTGCAGTTGGCATGTTATCATATTATGGCAATAAAGAAATAAATTTTTGTTAAAGTATTTTGTAGTCAGTCTTAAGTGAAGTACAGAACAATAAAGGTGCGCAATCTGCTCGTACCCAAAAACATTTTTTTTTTAAATAACTAACAAGAGTTTGTTTAACTTATATACGTGGTATTATTATACATCTTCGACCTGAAGTTTACCAGTTCAAATTGTCGCTTTAATAACATACCTATTCAGTAATCGTTTAACTATTAATCGGGTGCCACCATTATACATTGTAATCCTGGATGATTTAGATTTCTTAACATTATATACATAGTTGGAATACCTACTTTTAATTGTAAATATAGTAAGTCGGAACACTTGCGTTAGATCCAATGAACTTAAAAACTCGATTGTATAGTTCACAGCTTCATCCGGATTCATGGCGGTATCAATAGATATTTATACGACCTGGTAGAAAATGGTTAAAAGATCATAGTTTTCCTCAAAAAGCGTTCTTGCTTCTTGATAACGCTCCCGGTCATCCGTCTGAAGAAGAACTGACAACTGAGGATAAATGCATCACTGCGATGTTTCTTCCGCCAAATTGCACTGCACTGATTCAACCAATGGACCAGAACATCTCAGTTTGTTAAGCAAGACAATAAAAAAACCTACTTTTGAGAGCCGTATCAAAAGACCAACCAATAGAAAAAACTTTAAAAGAATTTAATATGAAAGACTTGGTTTTTGCTCTTAGTCAGTCGTGGAGTGCGTTACCGTCATCAACTATTAAATCGTCTTGGAAAAAGTTATGACCAGATATAATCACCACTCCTAGCAACGATCCACAAATCAGTGTAACTTCGAAAGTTATAGAACAAGTCTCTACTGAAACACAGATAAGTCCGGAAGATTTGGAAGTCTGGTGCCGTGGAATGGATAAAGAAGAAAATGTTTTTCTTGAAATGTCTGACGAAGATATTATAAAAGAGGTTTCTAATAATACATCAAACGATCAGGAAGATAACGATGACGTGATTGCAACTGCTCCACAAGTCACAGATCAAGACGCAGTTAACGCGTTTGAGCTAGGTTTACAATGGGCTGAAGAGAATGGTACATCCTACAACGAACTTTTACTTTTGAGAAGACTGAGGGACAAATCTCTGATCTCGCGTTATAACAACCTTAAACAAAAAAAAAAAAATTGATGAATATTTCAAAGCTTCATAATTTGATATAGTATTCACTACATGATTTTGATTACATAATAATTCTTGATTATTTTGGTAGATATGTATGTGCATTTATGCTTAATTTTATAATAAAACGTATGCTCTCAATTGTTATTTAATTTACAAAATTCGACTTACATAAATTAAGTCTGATTTGTACTTCAAAGTACATACATATGTACGTATAATATATAGACTCTCGTCATTAGATATGTAATTTGTCGGATTACAAGTTACTCTTTCGTAAAAAAATCCGGACTATAGGGGTCTTAGGCAGTGCTCTATAATCCGACAAATTCGATAGTCCGACACTGCCCTGCATAATGTTTGCCGGATTACCGGGGGTCCACTGTATTTTGTTCATAACTATAAACAAAATCAGGTCATCTGAATTTTTTTGCTTCTATTTTTAATGTGCTTGTGCTTGATAGCCGCAAAATGTATAGTAAAGAATACATCTAGGACGAGTTATATTAAAATACATAGAAAGCATTGTGCTGTTTGTATTTTAATTTTACACAGGGAAAATAATTGAAACTTAATTATTATTTTTTTCTATATATATGGAAAAATCTGTCTATTCGATCTATACAGTATGTTTATTGTTTTTTCGTGCTGCTCATTAGCTCCTTAGTTGACCATCAGATTCTTTGTGTGACATTGACTTCTTTTATTATGTTTGACTTTTTTATGATTTTACTATGATTTTTTTTTTAAATCTGTTTCTCCTAGAAATACAAAAACACCATGTTTGGCAAAGTATAGAATTTTTTTTTGCTTCTATTTTTAATGTGCTTGTTTGATAGCCGCAAAATGTATAGTAAGGAATACATCTAGGAGGAGTTATATTAAAATACAACATAGAAAGCATTGTGAGCACCTAGGCTGTTTATATTTTAATTTTACACAGGGAAAATAATTGAAACTTAATTATTTTTTTTTTAACTAACTTCCTTTTCTTTTTTTTTTGTCCTAAACCTTCTACTCATACTAATTTTAAAAAAAATAAGAAAATCGGTCTATCGGTTGGGCTGGTTTGGCGATTATAGCTTATTAATAAGCGTTTTTTTTTTTGGAGAGCTAGCAAAAATATCAAAAATCATATATTTCTTAAAAAAAGATGCGTTTTTGTTGCTGTTGCTCTCAGTAATTACACAATATACAGCATATATATACAGTGATGGTCATTAAAATAGAAACGGCACCCATATAGTCATATAAGTATGCATAACTTTCTTAAAAGACATTTCTTCAGGTTGAAAAGAGGTTTAATTTGTAGCCCATGAATAAGAGTACACATTAAAATATTAATACAAGAAAAAAGCTAGACAATATCAAATACAAAAAAATAAACATGAATTTAATTAAAATTTTGTTTGGCCATAAAATTAGAAACAGAACATATAAAATGGTATTTCATTAAAAATCTTCAGCTTAACATAGAGTAAGTATTAATATTTTGTAGGAAATCCATTTCCTTGTATAAACGCAGCCAATCTTCTTTCCATACTTTCAGCCAAAGCGCGGCATCTTGATGGTGCTATACCGTCCTAGACTTCCTTAATGTTTTTGAAAAGCTCGTCCGAATTTTTAGATTTTTTGGACTTTAATGCTCTCTCGACGTCTGCCCATAAGTTCTCAATCGGATTCAGGTCCGGACTTTGCGCGGGTCCATCCAAAACACTGGTTTTTGTATCCGCAAACCACAGCTCTACAAGTATGCAGTATGTTTTGGGTCGCTGTCCTGCTGAAAAACATGACTGATGGGCATGTGTGGGAATGAGAAAGGCTCTATGACATTCTCCAGTATGCCTTTATAAACGTGTTGATCCATTCCACCGTTTATCCTTACTACCCAACACCAACCAAAACCAACACCACTCCAAGAAAATGCACCCCAAACCATTATGTTTCCTCCTCCATGTTTCAAGGTCTTCAGCGTGTATTTTGGGTTTAATTCTTTTTTCTGAAGACGTCTAACGTACACTTTAAGGTCTGACCCAAACAAATTGAATTTAGATTCATCACTCCATACATAATGGTTTGGGGTGCATTTTCTTGGAGTGGTGTTGGTTTTGGTTGGTGTTGGGTAGTAAGGATAAACGGTGGAATGGATCAACACGTTTATAAAGGCATACTGGAGAATGTCATAGAGCCTTTCTCATTCCCACACATGCCCATCAGTCATGTTTTTCAGCAGGACAGCGACCCAAAACATACTGCATACTTGTAGAGCTGTGGTTTGCGGATACAAAAACCAGTGTTTTGGATGGACCCGCGCAAAGTCCGGACCTGAATCCGATTGAGAACTTATGGGCAGACGTCGAGAGAGCATTAAAGTCCAAAAAATCTAAAAATTCGGACGAGCTTTTCAAAAACATTAAGGAAGTCTAGGACGGTATAGCACCATCAAGATGCCGCGCTTTGGCTGAAAGTATGGAAAGAAGATTGGCTGCGTTTATACAAGGAAATGGATTTCCTACAAAATATTAATACTTACTCTATGTTAAGCTGAAGATTTTTAATGAAATACCATTTTATATGTTCTGTTTCTAATTTTATGGCCAAACAAAATTTTAATTAAATTCATGTTTATTTTTTTGTATTTGATATTGTCTAGCTTTTTTCTTGTATTAATATTTTAATGTGTACTCTTATTCATGGGCTACAAATTAAACCTCTTTTCAACCTGAAGAAATGTCTTTTAAGAAAGTTATGCATACTTATATTACTATATGGGTGCCGTTTCTATTTTAATGACCATCACTGTATATAGCAAAAAGGATAGTATAACAAAGAAGATTGCTGCTCATATCTTTGAATTTGAAGAATTGGGACTAATAGATGAGGAAGACTGTATCCGACGTTGTTTTTTTCCGAAGATGAAGTTGAAATTCGTTTAGCGGAAGTTTTTGTGAAGAAGTCGTGAATTCGATCACTTCTGAGGTACAACCAACTACAAGAAAAAGGCAAACGATCTCGTGAAGAATACGATCATCAAGAAGTTGCAAAACTGGCAAAGAGTAACATGTCTATGTATCTTAATCGTTTCGAAAATGAACAAATAGATAATTCAAATGTAGAGTTTAGTTTTTAGAAAATCATCATGAACGTAACATCTACTTTAGCAGTAGCTCCCAGGCAATTTTCAATGAACGGTGAAGAGTTTACATATACATCGTTTATAGATCCAAATACCGGCGTTTTTTGTACGCCGCAGCAGAAGTAATCTAATGGGAATAGGTTTTTGTACGCCACAGCAGAAGGAACCTAATGAATGAAGTATAGATGTATTATGAAGAGAATTAAAAAAAAATAATAGGGAGCGTTTTGAGAAAGGCTTACGACACGATACCTGTTGATTCTCATAACTTCGAGTGGCATTTAATATATGAGATGAGCATTTTGTATGTGGAAAAATAAGGTGCAGTTTTTAAGAAAATGCAGGAAGTGATTTGCGTCACTTTGAAATTCTATTGTAAGCGTTTTCTACACACGCTCAAATCGCATGGGAAGAATGGTTGGAAATGATAGATAATATCTTCAAGAATTTAATTTTGGGGGAAAAAAAAATAAAAATAAAAAAAAGATGCGTACTTGTTGCTTCTCAGTAATCACTTGATCAAAGTTTTTTAATGTGTAAAGTGAATTTTGCTAAGTATATAATATTGTCTTTTGTTAAGTGTTATTTGAAAATGTCGACAAATTTTGCCGACACGGTCGTTAATAATAAAGGCGGGTTAAAATTGGTGTTCGGGGGCTACTACTTCCACAAGGAAAGAGTAACTGTAAACGGTGTCACGTATTGGGCTTGTGCTGCGCCCAAATCAAAGTGCTGCAATGTTCGGCTTCGTACCAAAATGGTCCACGAACAGTATTTAGTATTGAATGTGCCATGTGTTCACAGCCATGACCCGTTGGCATATGAACGTGAGGTTATAAGCGCGAACAACTTCGTTAAGGACAAGGCATCAAAAGAGGAGACCTTACCACCAAGCATAATAATTCGCGATTCGATAGTGCGGGCTGATATTCTAAGTCTATAGTCTAATAGGGCTAAAAACAAAAAAATTAAAAGAGTGCGCCTCGCCAATATTCGGGAGCCCACTAACATCAGTGAGATTGATATCCCAAACTACGTTCGGTTCGTTGACGGCGAGTGTTTTGTGCTGGACGAAGTAACTTTCGGATTGGAGAATGAATGCCATAACATTCTTCTCGGAACTCCTAGTTCCTTGAAGCTGTTAAGTGAAGCCAAATGTTGGCTGGTAGATGGAACTTTTGCGGTTGTTCCGACCATAATGCAGCAGCTTTTCTCCATCCATGGTTATTTGGATGGGGTGGTTGTGCCTCTGGCATTTTGCCTTATGACACACAAAACTAAAGAGGCATATAGCCAGGTTTGGTTTAGCCTGTTTAAAGCTGCTACCGAGCAAAACATCAGGCTGAGCCCGGAGCGGGTCATCTCGGATTTTGAGAAGGCCATATTTACATCAGCGAGAGAGTACATGCCAACGACCGACTTCCGAGGATGTAATTTCCATTTTGGGCAGATTATTTGGAGACGCATTCAACATATGGGATTCCGAAGCAAGTACGCGACGGAGGAGTCGTTTTCTTTGGAAATGCGTATGATGAAGGCATTGGCGTTTGTGCCCCACGAAGAAGTCATTATATACTTTGACTCTTTCTATGCTTCGCTCCGCCATTGCGAAAGCAAAGAAGTGGCGAAGTGGTTTAAAAAAAACTATGTGCAGCACCCGAGAAATGAGAGACCAGCTTACGAACCAAAATTTTGGTGTGTGGACGTTTCGCTGACAGGAGATCCCAGCTTTCCCAGAACCCAAAACAACGTGGAGGCTTGGCACAGGCGCCTAAAAGTGATTGTAGGAAAAACACATGCGGGACTTTACAAGCTTGTCGGTGACCTTGGCAAAGAGGAGTTGAAAAGAGTTGGAAAGGTTAATGTGGACAGGGCCAGGATGGGTGAGGAGCGCCCCTTCACAAAAACTTAAGAAGCGGAACGTGCGACTGCAGAAAGTCCTTAGCAGCAGAACACTCCAGCTCAACATTGAATTCCTACGAAGCATGGCGCTAAACTTGGTTTTAGAGTAGTAACCTGCAATAATCATCAGGCTCTTTGAGAGAGAGAGAGGTAAGCAGAGTCGACAAAATATTGTTAGAGTGAGATAACCAGACGAAAACGACAACATGTATTCGCCCAACAGACTGGCAGTTTGAGTTTAATGCCAGCCGCCGAGCACAAAGGTGCATACATTCTTGTAAACAAAAACAAGCCACAAGCAAGTTACTAAAGACAGTTTAATTAATTTATCATCCACTTTGGATTTTCTTAGAAATGTAAACTTTATTTGTCATTAAATAATATTTTTATAATAATTGTGTCGCCTCACATTATTCGGGCAGAAAAGTAAACATATAGCGCTGCCGCCACCGTCTTACAAATATAAAAGGGTTGGGCTGAAAAAATCCTGAATCCCAAATTCCCGAAAGACTACAATATGTAGGTATATGTCTATATAACCGATCAAGAGCACCAAGAGCATCATCATCCTCTTCACTTATACCCTTCCTAGGCGACGACACTATTTGGCTCATCTTCCTCCTCCTCCTCCATACTAACTTTTGTAATCAAAGAGATTTTATGTCCTGCAGCTAAGCGGCTCAAGATCAGTTAATACCACAGCCAAAAACAAAAAAAAAAACGAGGCAGATGTGCTTTATGCACAGAAGAAAAAAAAACAAAATCCAAAGACACAACAACACAAATAGAGTTGGTCTGCGTCTTCTGTGATAAAAATGTTTGCAAGAACATATAGGTATACAAGTTAACACAGCAAATGTTTAAAACAACATAAAGACCACAAAATGCTGACAACGACACACGAGCATCGAACAGCCAGACGGAAGATGACACTGCATGCACAAAAGCGCATTCCTTCACGTATCCCAAATTCCTTTCCCACAATCCACTTAGATAAGTAAGCTAGCATAAGTTTTCATTTGTTAGAACTAAGTCAGTCTAAAAATTGATTTCAAGAAATAAAGAGGCTTCACCTCCCATAAAAGAAAAAAGGTTTTTTTTAATGAAAAATATAAATAATTAAATTAATTGGCGCCCGAGCAGCAGGGACATAGATCGCGTTAAAGTCCGAGCCCTCAAGTAGTGTAACCGGTAAATCTATGTCCTAAGCCCCAACGACGCGTTTTCATTTTTTCACCCTAAAGAAGTGTTGACTGTGAAAGTGGAAACTGTAAAGAAAACTAAAAACTGTTAAAAGTTTAAAGTGTGTGGAGAAACTGTGGAAAAACAAAGGGCCACTGAAAAAGCCCTCGTAGCTGACAACTCGACAACAGAAGAAGAAAACATTGTTGCGGACGTGTTGCTCACTAGATGTAATCTGGGGATAACTTCTGTTTTGTTTGCTCATGCCATCTGTTGGGAAGGAGACCGATAGTAAAGTTCGGAAAAAATAGAGTACGTGACCAAAGCGAGGTGTCACTTCTGTTCGAATTGTGGAGAATGAGCTAAAATAAAAAAAGATGGAAGTAAACGAGGTGTCACTCCTGTTCGAATTGTGGAGAATGAGCTAAAATAAAAAAAAGATGGAAGTAAACGAGGTGTCACTTCTGTTCGAATTGTGGGGAATGAGTTAAAATCGTTTAGAGCTCGAGTCATGAGATCCAAAGAAAAGTGAACACGAGCGGCCGTCTTTGACTTCGATATTTAATTTCTTTTAATCTATAAAAAAAAAAGAAGTAAGGATATAGAATCCGCGTTAAAGTCACGTGTGTGAAAATTAATTTATTGAATCAGCAATATTAAGAACAGTTTTTGCAAAGTAAAGAGTTTAAAACAATTTCAAAGTTAAGTGCTAGGAATATAGTACATGCATTTTTTTCGGATTATTACTAAAGTACAGGTGAGATTAGTTGAACCAATTTTTTTGAGGAATTAGTGCTAAAACGGTGCAAATTTATACAGGCTATCCTACGCCACATTGGTTAAATCTTGGGCGGTTCCAGCTTGCCAGCACGCTGCCGGGGAGCGCTGGGCCGCCACATCAATTTTCGTTTTCTGTTTCTTTGACTGGTGTTCGAGTGGATTACAATTTCTTGGTCAGCACCAATCCGTAGTGCTGAACATTGGGTCGATAGACGTCCACGAGGATACCAATTTAAACGTCCTGAGGCTGAGTTCCGGTGACCAGAATGACTTCCCGATTTGGACATACTATTCCACCTCCAGAATACCCGCATACAGGGTGCACCAGGTTTGAGATTAAGAAACTAGAAAAGGAATATAATATACCAGTTTTGAGTAATGTAAATTTCAAGAATCTTAAAGTGCTTTCGTCAATTTTTTTTGATTAAAGGGGGCAGAAGAGTCCTCTCGATAAACAGATCATTTAAGTTACCATTAACTTCATAACTAAAGTCATTAAATTAAGTCTATTTGCAAAGGGGTCTTCTATATCCATTTGACCAAACCTTTTGACCCTTTTTAACGTTTGATTCATTACAACCGTTCTTTTGGTCCCTGATTAAATCGCTATTTGTTAAATTATCTAACGAAAAACGAGGCGTTGAAGTTTTTTCATAATTATTAAAAGTTATCTGATTTATTAACTTTTTGGATAAAGTAAATCTTTTCAAAATTCAAAGTTCATATTATTCTTGCTGTTATTACTTTTCCTCTTTATAATTTTTGATTTTTTAGCTATACCAAGTGTAAGTGAAAAGTTTTGTTCTTCGAGGTCTGTCGTTAGGTTTACTGCTTTAGATTTAAACTTGTTTCGCGTTACCTAGTATACCTCCATAGAGCTCTTAGAAGGTAGGAAGTGGTTTTATTTTCCGAATAGGTACGTTTGAGTTTTAATGATAGCCCTTGTGAGAAACAAATCTGCTCACGTTGACTTTATCGATCGGTAGAGATAATTCAATTTTTTGATTAATGTTATCCAACGCTAACTTTATATTTAAACGTTATAAAGAATAAAACTTCAGCAAACGTCTCTAGTAGATGAAAAAAAAAGAAGTCTTTTTTTTTTTTTTGATTTTTTAAAGAGAAACCATGGTCTACTAAGTGGTAAATTTTCAGGGGTGTGGATAGTAGCAAAGCTACTACGGTGAAGATGGTATGACCGGAAGAGGGTCATCGACATGTTAGGGGGAATCCAAATCTAGCCCGCGGATTCCCAAGGTAGGGTGGGATAGGGCATACTGCCACAACAACTGCAGTACCCGGAAGAGGCGATAGTCCGTCTGTGGTCCAAGCTTAGGGTAGTCTAAATTTAACCGGCCTGATCTGTGTTTATTGCTTGCGGTTGAGGGTGTTCCGGGGGCAAGATCCCCCCCATTCCGGCGAGTTGAGCTGAGCACCCACAAGCAGGCCACGTCCCTCGGAACATAACAGTTATTTTTTTTTCTTGGTTCGATTCCTCTAGTACAAACCGTAACAACATCTAAAGAAGATGCTGGTACTAATGTAAGTTAGCTCATAAGTGAAAGTAGAAAACTATTTAGAAGTGAAACCAGAATTTAAGTGTTAACAATAAAGATTTTTGAATGGCACAAAAAATAACTGAGGTAAAACAAGAACCACAAAAATATACTCTACTTGCCGAAAAAATAATTTTAATCCAGAAAATCTTCAAAGAGGCAAACAAGAGCAACAATTAAAGCATTTTATATTTGTATAAATTTTGTTTTGGAAAAGATAAAAGCAAAAACGATTTCAAGTAAATAATAAGTGAAGAATAAATATAATTAAAATTTAGGAAAATTTAAAAAAGAAAAGAAAAAAAAATGCAGAGATCAACTAGGTCGAAAACTAATCAGGACCAAGGTCCACAAGATCTGGATGATACTCTTCAAGCAGAGGCATCTCATGTTGAAATTCCCGAACCTAATGTTTTCCAACAAATTAATCCCGAACGACTATCCAATGTTTTCCGACAACATCCTTCAATTGACCCCACTAATTCCTCACGCCATTCAAACCAAATCCAACAACCTCAAACAACCGTCGAATTCGAATCCCTTATTTCTTCTATGATCCACCGAGTTTTCAAAGAGAAAGGTAGGAATTTAGTGCAAGATGCTCTTGTTATGCCCTCAAATTCCACACGTCACCTTGCCGCTCACACAATCTCACACTTTTGCTTTTCTTATTTCCAATCCCATGGTCATAAATAAGTACATATGTAGATACATACATACGAGTACATTTCATGATCAAATTCTATACTTAGTGTCGCTATCATACCCACAATGCTGGTTAATGCTGATAAAGCAAAATGGACACCAAGGATAAACATTCTTCAACAATCGATCGTACCCACAGCTAATAATGCTGAGGAGATGAAATACACACTTGAATATACCTCTCATATTTCGTAAACTGTCGAGCTATCCTAAATAAACAAACCGATCATACCCACAATGCTGGTTAATGCTGATAAAGCAAAATGGACAACCAAGGATAAACATTCTTCAACAATCGATCGTACCCACAGCTAATAATGCTGAGGAGATAAAATACACACTTAAGTATACATCTCATATTTCGTTTCCTCTTAACTTACCATAATCTCGTTCTTGTGTTGTGGGTGTGGCAAACGTTTCGCGTGTATACATATATTTAGTTCTATGTAATGTGAAGCAAAATGAGTGAATCGGACTGGGACATCTTTTTGAACGTTGCTCATAAAGTCAGTCTTAAATAGTCCTCAGTGAAGAGTAGTCAATAGTGATGTGAAGTCCAAATAAATAATAAAATAAAACTATCATTTTAAGAAGTGTCTTGTATATATTTCTTGGAACATCTTTCTGTTAAAAATTGAAGAACAATTCTCAACTTTAGCACTACACTTGTATATTTCTTGCAACATATCTCTGTTCAAAATCGAAGAACAAATTCTCAACTTGGGCACAACACTTGTATATTTCTTGCAGCATCTCTCTGTTCAAAATCGAGGTACAAATTCTCAACTTGAGCACAACACTCTTAACCCATATGGCGATCTGTATTCAGAAATTGATGAAACCATCTCTTCTGAATACAGAAGCGACCTGTCCGATTTGGACAAAATACCCGGCATTGTCCGAAATCTGAGAACTTTCTCTGGAGATCCTGGAGAATTTAGTTCTTGGAAGAAGAGTGTCGAGAGAGTGCTCGGCGTCTATGAACCCATCAGTGGTACGCCAAAGTACTACGCCATTCTAAGCACTGTGAGAAATAAAATTATCGGTAATGCCGATATAGCTTTGGAGTCGTACAACACTCCCTTGAACTGGAAAAGTATATCAAAATGTCTAGTGATGCACTATGCTGATAAACGAGATATCAGTTCTCTCGAGTATCAAATGTCTCTTTTGATACAAGGAAGTAAAACAGTGCAAGAGTATTACCAAATCGTATACTTCCACCTATCCCTTATACTTGACAGATTATCTTGCATGGACGTTAGTACAGAGTCTATGAATCTCTTAAAGCAAACATATCGCGACAAGGCTTTAGATACGTTCATAAGAGGACTAAGGGGAGACTTGCCAAAATTACTCGCTATAAAGGAGCCTTTCGACCTTCCGCAAGCTCTTCATTTTTGCTTAAAATTAGAAAATCAAAATTTCCGAGCAAGTCACGCTCATCAACATCAATCAAGCAATAAGAGAATCCAAAAACTTCATCCTCATCCTCATACAACGCGAAATGGCCAGCAATCCCGGCCTCAATACCATAAAAACTTCAGTCAAACACCTCGCTTCCAACCAAGTACCTCGCTTTATCCAAACGCTGGATTCAGTTTTAATAATCCAATCCAAATAAAAACTGAACCAAAAGAATCTTTTCAACCCAGACAATTTCAGGGTCAAAAACCACCATTTCAACCCAGACCATTTCATGAACAAAAACAACCTTTCCAACCCAAACCCTCTCAGGGTCAAAAACAACCTTTCCCAGCAAGACCATATCAGGGGAAAAGTAAAAGAACTTAAAAGAATCAAAGAAGAGAAATTATATACTGTGAGCGTCAAAAGAAAGTGTACAGCATTGAATTTTATTTTTGCAACCCTGTTAAAGCAAGGGGATTAGATCTTTTAGTAAAATACTAATGCTATTTTTTAAAGTAGTTTATTTTCAATGAATATTCCCTTTTTGAGATATAGGAGGCAAGTCTTCACGTCGGAAATCCGAAGTATCGACCCACACAGGTCATAGCATCTGATAGGTATTTTTTTTTAGGAGTAGGTTAGGATCATATTTATGGATATAATTATATTACTTTAGGATCCTAACATTAACGTTACAGCCCAACAGGAGTGCACTGCTGCGACGGCACATGGGTTGGTTTCTGATTGGGAAGCACCCATTGGTAACAAAAAACAAATAAAATTTTTTTATTGAATCTATACATTATGAACGTACATGTAAACTTACTATTTATACACGTAAATATTGATCGTTATGAACTGTAGTATTCTTGGTCCTTCAAGCAAACGGCTCGAGAAAAATTTTTTTTTTTGATTTTTTTTTTTTTTTGATACTCTTCCGAGGGGGAGGAAAAATAACGTCTATCAAGATTATATCGTTGAAAGTCGCTCGAATAATTTCCGGATAGTAGAGTCGAAAACCTATAGTAGGTGTAAATTGGGCGTAAAGCACTTTACGGCACGGTGTTTTATTTTCTTTTAAAGATAAAATGGATTTAGAAGTCGGTAGTTGGAAAAAGTACGTGGATCTATATGGAATAAAGTTATAGTAGAGTAAATAGCTAACGTTAACTCAATTTGTTTGTTAAGTACCTTGTGAGCATCTGCCATAAACAGTAGGATGCAAATGGTTCTGAATAATTAAAGATTTAATGCAGTTCGCACCATATGAGAAACTCATAGGAGGAGGGTTAAGTACTATTAAGTAGAGTAAGGGTAAACCGTGTAATTTGGAACGGAGAGTGAAAGATTGAAGAACAAAAATAATTTGTGAAGTATCAATAAAGAAGGTTAGAGTAGGTAATCTTAAGACATAGTTTGTTAACTTTAAGGTTATATAGTCAATAAAAGACGCAATATGTTAGAATTGATTTGGTGGTATAATATATACAAGGAACGTCATGCTAAGATAAGATAATGTATCGTTAAGGGAGTGCAGGTGGCTATCCGCTGGGGCAAGGTGAATCAGTTGGCAAGGAGGAGGTTAAGTATGAAAAAAAGTGAGTAAATAGAGTTAGCCTTTTTTTTGTATTAGTTCTCATTTTTTTTAAAAAAATTAAGGCTAGAGGTCTATAGAGGACCATGGTTTGGAACGGGAGAGCTGATTCTTGTCCCAATTTTGGGTGGGTTACGAGGCCATGGGGGGTTCTTTACAACATCTTTGATCCCCCACCATTCAAGTGAGACACCTTCTTCCCTCATCTTCTTAATATAGTAGAACATTTAGATGTAGGTGAAGTTAAAATAAGTTCAAGGTGTATACTACCAGCTATATACACGTTTTGTTTTTATGCTTTCGCGTTCGGTCCGTGGGAATGAATGAAAGTCCGAAACGATGAAACAAAGGCTGGAAAATTTCTGCATGTAGGTTGTTGGTAGGTGTAGATGTATTGCTAAAGAGCTAGGGTTAATTGGCAATAGCCGACGGAAGGTACTTTCTTTATCCAAAGAACCACCAGACCGAACAGTAAGCTAAACCTAGAGTTTCTTACATAAGAAGTACCCATCCTAGGACAGCCAACAATATACCAGCGAAATAAGTGAATTATATATATAGATTACCAAAGTAAGTAAGTTTGATTAAAGGATCAGTTTTCATAGTAAAAAGTGTGTGAAATTACAATACTAGGGAACGATTATATTGGGAAGGATAGACCGCGTTGAGACGCACCGTCGAGCCCAGGCCTTGAATATACAAATATATATATATGTATATATAAATATATATATATATTAACGTATAGTTTTATATGCATATACACCTTTTTCTTCACTTATTCCATCTCAAAATAAGGTGAGCTTCAAAATAGAAAAATCGAAAGTAAAGAAAAGTGATTAAACTGAGTTTTTTTTTTGTTACACCATATAGCACACATATAGGCCGTTAGGATTTTCCATTAACGGCCTGAACTCGCAGGAAAAGCCGATATAACGGTGTCCAAAGCGAATCGGCTGGAAGAAAAATCCTAAGTTCAACATTTTTATTGCCTCCAGTCAGCAAACCAATAAAACAAAAAGCAAGGAAATCGTTCAAGACGAACGACAAAGTCGTCGTCAGCGGCGCGGCATCCTAAAGAGAGAGTTTTTGTCAGATACATAAGAAAATCTTAAATCAACCTTTTTTTACAATCTTCGATTTATATCAATTTACTTAAGTTACTGCATTAATTTTAAACTCATTCCAATTGAACCAAAAATTTGTATCTTAAAAAGTGTGATTTCAAGTACGATTAGCGATTCATAACCTGTACATGTACATTTGCATATATACGCATTCAATTGCCTAATTTTTTTTTGCTTTGAATTCTAATCAAGTGTGGTAATTTTTATGAAAATAGTAAGCTAGATTGTAAATCCAGAAAAAGGTGTTATTACCAAGAAAATCACCGACATCAAGATTCGTCAAAGAGTGGCCACTGCAGCGACAAATTTTAGGGGTAAGTCAATTCAATTCGTATGTTTGTATATGTGTCCAATTGACACTTAATTCTTTCATAAGCATTGCCCATATATTTTAAATTTAGATTCAAAGTAACTAAACATTTAAACAGAAAAATAAACCGTTAAATTCACACATAACTTGAATCATGTAGGAATAAATGTTAAATCATAAGGAATTTGAATATTAAAAATAATGTATAGAAACATGAATCTCTAATTTTCATATCATAAAGGGGAAGATAGGGATGATAAACGACAAGTGAAATGCTGAGATAAAGGGAACGTTGGAAAAAGGGGTTGTTTTTGGCGAGAAATACAACCAGGTAGGGTGGGTTTAGACTTAAACATCTCGCGCATCAACAACATCGGGATGCAATAAGACTGGCATTCGATTTTTTTTGCTAACGAGGAGGAAACGAACCCATTACGAGCTAGTTTGGGAAGTTTATGGTGTGCCAGCATATCCTCAAAGAAATAAAACTCGTTACAGTCTCATAACAACCAATTTGCAAAACAGCGGCGGCAAAGATAATTATGTGAATAAGATTATCTTCACTGTCCATAAACTTAATTCTATTGGGATGCCAGTATCCGAAGAATGGGTTGGAACACTGCTTCTTGCTGGACTACCGGAGGAATATAAGCCTATGACAATGAGCATCGAAAGCTCTGGAATTTTATTCTTTTATTAAAAGTTTTCCATCAAATTAACGATCGGCTCGGGATAACCTAGATGGTGCAGTCATTGCAAAGTGTTGGAAAAATATTTTTGAATCCAAAGAAAGTTTTGATGAGGAAGATGATATTCACCTTAGTGTTCTATTTCAACAGGACGTCACAAATATTTCTGAAGATATAGTGAACGAACATGGCTGGCACAAACTTTTCAAAAATTCGCACAAGAAAAAGCCCGAGAGATCGTTGCAGAATATCCTTGGTAGCCACTGCCAGCTTCAGTACATAAGGTTCTAATTCATGGAGAACAGATCGTGAAACATTCCATTTTACCTGTAGGCCAATTTACGGAGGAGGCAGCTGAAGGTAAAAATAAAGATTGTCTTTTCAAGTAGTTTTGTTATTTTTAATTTAATATTTTTATGGAGTATTAAAAAAATTGCTGCTGTAAGGAGACTTATTGAACTTTTTATAAAAGAAGCGCAGACTTGTCAATTTTCTACGATGCAAATAAAATCCAATTTAGGAGAGAGAGAGAGAAACGTCTTTAATTCCTTTCCATTAGAATTATCATAATTTTACGGAAACTGCTTCCACATAACAAGGAGAGTTCTTTTTCAAACCGCGAAGACAATGCACAGTGGTTGCTCCCATAGGCCAAAAGGTTAAATTTCAAGGTTAAAATTGCTTATTTTGGTGTGAGAAAATGTTATCTCTAATAACGGTACAAATTATTCGCAACCAAATTACTTCTGTAAATTACATTCATTATGCTGAAATCGATCACGCAAGTTGAGTGTTTTTTTAATTTTTTGGCAGTTTTAATCTGTTTAGTTGATACAATCGGACTTATTGAGAGTTTTTTTATTTGTTGCTGTTACATTAAATTAAGGTGATGGATTTAAGAGAACAAGGTATGTAGAATATTTTAAAATATTGCTTTTTATGAAATGAGTCCTACACATATGTAAAAGCCGTTACATAAATTAGGTTAATGTTTTTTTTTTTGTTTTTTTTTTTTTTGACTTTTCAAAGTGCATAACTTTTGTTGCTCCTATTTGCCCCTTGTGAAGTGTACATATTTATTTAGGCAATTTTTTCACCTTTCAAGGCATATAGGTCATTTTTTGCGATAATTTGCGGAAGATTGAAAAATCCTTCATTGATTGGATCATAAAATAAGTCCTTTTTCTCTAATTTTAGAGTCGAGTAAAATAATCAAACGCCTTGATATATTCAATATTTGGCGTACGGTTAAAAAGTGTGGAGATGCTAACAAGCAAAAAGAGACCCTTAATATTGCAAAAGAAGTTTTCCATTTGGAGCATTCTGAAGACTTTTACAAAAATTTCATTCGTTGTGCAAGTCATTTTTCAAAAGATGGATTAAGTGTGGAAGAAAGGAAAATGGTTTTATAACAAAGAACGGCGATTGGCTTAACGCAACAGAAAACTTCAGTTTTGTTAAAAATGACTCCCGTAGTTCAAATCAATGGCAAGGTAGGCCCAAAAAATCTTTTTTAGAATGCTCTTCTCGAACGAAGAACATTGCGTCAAAAGACGAAGATATTGCTACTATTTTGAAAAAATGCAAGCCTACTCACATTTCAAATGTAAAAACACTTGCTGTAAATGATGCACTAAAAATACTGGTTGAGGCGAAATTATCCAAAAAACAGTATCAAGTTATCAGGAATAAAAAAGAATCTATAGAAGTAGATTTGTTTCCTAGTTATGATAAAATGATAAAAGCAAAGAAAGACTGTTATTCAGATCCGGAAACAGTAACGATTACCGATACATCGGCAGAGGTTACTGTGCAAGCTCTTCTAAATCATACTGCGAAACGGATTGTAGAATCGCAAGAAGAGGTCTTAAGTGATTTTGAAGGTAGTTTAGTACTCATTGGAAAATTGGGTTTTGATGGAAGTAGTGGTCAGTCGGAGTACAAACAGCGAATCGCAGGCGAATTTAGTGATAGTGACCTGTTTATTACTTCGTATGTTCCCCTTCATCTTTTTGAACCAGAAAACACTGACGTACCCAAAAATATTATATGGCAAAAACCCTCGTCCTGGATCCAGTAGATATTGCAGATCTGTTCGTTTCCAACTTAAAAAGGAAACTGCAGAGATAAGTAGAGCCGAACAAACATACATTCAAGAACAAATCGATAACTTATCAAGCTCTCTTATTAAAGTTGGTGATCGGATGATCTCGGTGAATCATGACCTCAAATTAACAATGGTAGATGGAAAGGTATGTAATGCCTTAACACACACGTCATCACAACAGGTTTGCTACATTTGTGGGGCCAAGCCATCTACCATGAATGATATCGAAAGTTCCTTGCAAAGAACCCTTAATGCGGATAGCTTAGATTTTGGTATATCCCCATTACATGCGTGGATACGCTTCTTCGAATTTTTTATTCATGTATCTTATAGACTAGATTTTAAAAAATGGCGAACAACCGAAACTGAAAAACCTCTTCTTTATTGTCAGAAAAAACGAATTCAAAAAGAATTCCGAGAAAAAACTGGGCTTATCATCGACAAGCCTAAACAAAGTGGGGGGAATTCAAATGATGGGAATACGGCTCGAAGGTTCTTTGCAAACCCTTCACTCTCTTCGGAGATAACTGGAATTAATAAGTCAATCATAGAAAGGTGTGCTGTTATCTTGAAAACTTTGGCCTGCTGCTTTAACATAAATGCTGAGGCGTTTTAAAGCTACTGCTTGGATACGGCAAGAAAAATTGTAAATGAATATCCATGGTATCCTATGCCCGCTTCAGTGCATAGTGTTAATACATGGAGGGCAAATTGTCCAACATGCAATATTGCCTATAGGCCAGTTAACCGAAGAAGCTGCTGAAGCTAAAAACAAAGATGTGAAATCGTTCAGACTAAAAAATACACGAAAAATTTCAAGAATTGCCACCAACACCGACTTGTTAAACAGATTATTTCTTTCTTCGGACCCTCTTTTATCGAACATTCGTTCTTTAGAAAAAAAAACCAAAAATCTAGCTTAAGCAAAGAAGTATTGCAGTTATTGATCTAACAACCTAAAAAAACTAATAAAAAATTGAAAACAATGACATCTATTTTACTTTCTCTTTTTAAGTAAGCGTTCGAAATTTAAATTTAAGTTTTGGCCACTTGTCTCATACAAACCCGACCACTGTGCAATGGACGGACGCAAATTCAATCAATAAACTATGCTGTGCTATACTATTTGCCTTCATTTGTATTTCACTTATATAAATTCATTGTGTTTACATACCGCCATAACAATAAACAATAATAAAGTCTAAGCCTGTTCGTATTTAGATTTAAAAATTTACGCCTCCGCCTTTACAACCGGCATCAACTGAGTATGTTGAAATAAAAGTTTACTCTTACTTTAAAAAAAAAGAAATTAAAAGCAATTATGTTTACAAAAAAATAAAAGTATTTGTTTACAGATTTCAACTTTGAGAAAAAGAAAAGTCATACACGGTACGTATCTTTCCCCAATATTGAATTCCAGAACCAAATTATGAGGCCTAATGTGAAGTTGGAACTAAAAAAACTACGCGTCTAACTTAAAAAAAATATTTTTCCACTTGTAAAAAATTCAGTACTATTCCATATCTTATTTCTTTATAAACGTAGAAAATATATTTTTTTACTGTTGCTTCATTTTTCTGAAAAAAAAACTTACTATAATTTTATAGCAAATGAGGTTTCTGTTCGGCAAGCATTAAAATAAATAAAAGTCCACTTACCATACAAGCTCAAAAATAAATTTTTATAAAAGTCTCTTGCTTTTTGTTTTGCTTTTAAGTAATTAAAGTTGCTCCTTAGTGTATTTTTATAAATTTAGAAGTCTCCTGCTTTTTGTTTTGCTTTTAAGTGATTAAAGTTGTCTCCAGTGTATTGAAGCTTGGTAATTTAAATTGATGTCTTCTTTTTTGTTTAAAAAAAAAATATACTCCTTTCCATTGGAAGGGTGTTCCATAGCATTCCGAATGGTTGTGTCGTTTATTTGAAATTTGATGATTGATGTACTCAAATAATTTGCCTGAAAAATAAAAGGTTATAGTTAAAAAAAAAATTAAACTGAGTTTAGCAAAAATATTAAAAATATTGGTAACCATTAATTAGTGTCCCTGCCAAGCTGTGTAAAACCAGGCCAAACTTTTTGTTTTTTAAAATTGAAATTTCTGTTTCATAGCACCAAAAAATTTGTTTCCAAATAATTCCCAGTTTGTTGTATTCATAAATTATTAAATTGTAACCGTTTTTGTGTATCAATCGTTTTTGTATGACATAACCCTAAAAATGTAGGAAAAGTTTTAATTGAAGGCGTGTCGCAAGAAAAAAACAACTTATCCTACGACCACACAAGTTACTTCAAAATGCCCAGAAGTGGTCAAACAATACGAAATCCATAGGAAAACCATTATGCCGCTACAAAACTTTGAATTGAACTTTTGAGTGCCGCGCGAAAAAGTATGGCGTATCAGTCAAAGTGTAGAAGTCACCTTTATTAAAACAAACATTTGGGAATTATATAGAAACAGAAGGTATTTCATCATCCAACTTTTCAGACACCTCGTTAACTCTTTGTTAATAATAGAGGTGTGCCTCAAGGATCAGTTCTCGGTCCAATTTTATTTTCATTATATGTTAATTAATTGCCCTCTATCATTACATCATCTGTACACTCATGTATGCTGATGATGTATGCGTCAGTTGTTTGGTGGAATAAGCTCTCGCGTAAATACGTTATTGCCTCGTTAGCCAAACTTCAAAGAACAATTTGTCTGGGTGTTACCGGGGCCTTCCCCAGCACACCGGGAGCTGCTCTCGACGCACTGTTGAATCTTCCTCCCCTTGATACCTACATCATGGGGTGTACTCTCAAGAACATTTCTCGTTTAAAGCGATGTGGTCTCTGGTACAATTCGCACTGGAGCTTTGAGGAACTCGCAAGCAGCATATCTTTTGACTCACGTCTAATGGATATGCCGTCCGACACGATGATCCCAAGGCTCAAACTGCGTCAAAATTACTCAGTCAACATTCCTTCGGTTCAAGACTGGTTCACTCCAGAATCTGAGCCTGGAAAGAACTGTTATCGTATCTTCACAGATGGCTCCAAAACCGACGAGGGTTCTGGTGCTGGTGTCTTTGTGGAGAACGACGACATAAGACTGCACACATCTTTGGGATCATACGCATCCGTTTTCCAAGCGGAGGCATATGCTATCCTAATGGCCTTGAGCCACGTTACGAGCAATGGATGGACGGGGAGAAGTATCTTTGTTTGCAGCGACAGCCAAGCTGTGCTTAAGGCCCTTCTCAACCCTCTAACCACTTCGAAAGTGATCCAGGAATGCAAGAGCTCTCTGAATGCGATCGGAAGATTAAATTCCTGAGTCTCATTTGGGTTCCGGGCCATCACGGCATAGCTGGAAATGAGATCGCCGATGAACTCGCTAGGCAGGGATCTCAGACAGCTTTCTCAGGACCTGAACCGTCGCTAGGTTTGCCAGCGTCCTCAGTGAGGGCTTCAATCAACGATTGGATCTGTGAAGAGCAAAACCGTAGATGGCATGCCTCCATTGGATGCAGACAAACCAAGCGTATGCTCCCCAACGTTAGTAAGAAGACTGCAACATTTTTGCTAGCTCGTAGCAGAAAAGACTGTAGAAAGCTTATTGGCGTTGCCAGCGGGCACTTCTCTTTTGCCAAGCATTTAAACGTGTTAGGCTTAAGTGATACCACACTCTGTGAATCTTGTGGAGAAGATGAGGACACCGCAGAGCACTATCTCTGTGAATGTCCGCTTTTTCTCGCATGAGGTTACAGATACTCGGCGCAGACATGGTGAGAGCTGGTAACTTAGGATCCTTATCATGGCAGCGTCGTTTGGCTTTTCTCCGAACATCTGGAAAGCTATAACAAATAGAAGGTTGCTATCTGGTAGTACAATGGACCGGTATTTAGGTCTAAGTGCTCCAGCTGGTATTTTAAAAACCTCAAAAAAAAAAAAAAAATGCTGATGATGTATAACTTTATAAAAACTACACTTTAGGAACGATTGAAAACGGTGTATACGAATTAAATAAAGATTTAAGCGAAATAGCATGTGGCCTGCAAGGAACGGATTATTTTTGAATCCATAAAAATCCAAATGTTTAGTAATAAGCAGGCATTCGCTAGAACTTTCATATTTCCCGGACATTTACATACAGGGCTCCAAAATTGGATATATAGATAAAGCAAAAAACTTGGGATTGTATTCAACAGAAATTTAGCTTGGAATGAAATTATTAGGGGCTCGGCTAGTTTCTCATTTTCAAAAAATCGATTTTTATTCATTTTTCGATAGGTAAACATATCAAAAATAAAAATATTGGAATGACATCCTGAACATTTTTGAAATGGCAGAGTATAGAAGAGAAGCATCTCGGGCGCTCGAACTCCTGCTCTGGAAACTTTAAACGCGTTTTTCTCAAAACTGCATTTTTCAAATTTGCCGCAGCTGTAACTCACGCAAATATTAACGAATCTTCTTGAAATTTTAACTGCATACAAAATCAAGTTTACCGTAGAGAGGGAACAAAACAGTGCGATAGCGTTCTTAGACGTTAAGATCTATCGCGAAAATAATCGCCTCTCTTTCAACTGGTACCAGAAAGAAACAGCATCTGGAAGACTTATCAGTTTCCACTCCAACCAGGCTAAACACATTAAAATGAACACTGCTTCAAACTTAATTAACAAAGTGTTTACATTGAGTGATACAAAGTTTCACTCTGAAAACGAAACAATAGTTACAAAGATCCTTTCCAATAACAGTTTTCCGAATACTATTATAAAAAGTTTACTTTTCGACCGAAAGAACACACCACAAAACGTAATAACTCCCATGGAAAACACTCATATATTCAAAAGCATGCAATATGTTCCAACTTTCTCCGAAAACTTCAAAAAAATAGTCGCAGATCAGTGTCAAACCACAAAAATCGCGTTCAAGTCAAATTCTACCTTGAGACGACATTTCTCCGTCCTTAAGCCAAAAACGGAAACGGATAAAAAGACTGATGTGATGTATAAAATAGACTGCAAAGGCAATGAGTCTGACAATTGTAACCTTTGCTACATAGGCACCACAAAACAACTATTAGGTAACAGAATTGCCAACCACAAATCTGACCTAAAATTAAAAAACACAGCCAAAACCGCATTGACAAATCATTGTGTCACCTCAAAACACCAACCCGATTTTGAAAATGTTAAAGTATTACAAACTGAAAAACATTTTTCAAAAAGGTATACCCTGGAAACACTTCACATTTTAAGAAACAGCAATAGTATGAATAGGAAACAGGACACACAGAATATATCAGCCATATATTGCTCTCTCGTCGCTGCAAAGAAATTTTAAGTTTTGTTCTTGTTTTTGTTTTAATAGTTTGCAGATCCATGACTCATATTAAGACTAAACTCCAACAAAGGAATTGTTAATATTTCTTTTTTGTTCTTCTTTTTTCAATTTTCTGTTTTATATTTATTGTTATGTAATTTGTTAAAATAACGTGTTTAATTTCTTAACGTAAGTCTACCTGTTCAATGTAAAATCTCAAATTTGTTCAACTAATTTTATGTTCTCAATAAAGATCCCCTGAGGAAGACAGCAAACCCTGTCGAAACGTCGGGAAAGTAAATAAAAAAAAAATTTCATTGCGTTAACTAACGACCAAAAAAGCCGAAGAGGAATCAGATTCTTCAATATTACATATAATTCCAAACTTGGTCAATCCTTATCAATTCTACTGAAAATTGTAAATTTGGCAGACATCGAAAGACTATTTTTTTTTTACGAAATTTGGACTTCTTTTTTAAATTGCGGCCATTTTGTCAGTTTCCAAATTTTCACTCCAATTATAGATGGCTGTATGGGAAAAGGGTCTACTTTAACGCCATTTTTTTATTTTCTTGTTACAGGTACCAGAAAAATTCAAAAAATTGCGGCAAGTTCTTTTAATTTCAAGGAGTTCAGACAGGGTCCATATGACGCTGTTCAGACTGGAGCAAGTCAACCGGGCGAAATTAACGTCTAAATGTTTTTTCTTTTTCCCAGATAATTGTAAGAAAGAGACGTGGTTTTTTCGCCGGAGTTTTTAAAAAAATTTAAAATTTTCTTGGTTGAGTTTTGACATTTCCTCGTTGTGACACTCGTGTTTTTTTTCCCGAGTAAAGACGCTGTTGTTTGAAAAATAAATGTTCTTTTGTTGTTCCTGAAGCAAAAATACAAAAAAAAAAAAAACAATATTTTTTCAGTTCAGCTCAATTTCTGAGTTTTTTTTTCACAAATCTGGAGGCGAAATCGTCAAAATAAATCCATCGCGTTCAAATTTAATTTTAGTCTGAACACGACGGGGTAAATTGCTCGGTTGACTTGCCCCAGTCTGAACAGCGTCTATCTCTCTTGGATTTCCATATTTTAACTCGAAACTTCCTGACAATTTGCATGAATATATGTATAATAAACTCCTAAGATTACAGAATATTTGAAGCTATAGTTTTTTCACGCCTTCAAAAAATCACCTCAATTTGAGCTCGAGAAACTAGCCGAGCCCCTTAATGCAATCATTGGCAAAATATATGGCATACTGCGTAAACTGTGGATAACACACAGCTTCACACCCCAAAAAATCCGCTTAATGCTCGCTAAAACCTTAATTACTCGCATTTTAACTTACGGTACACGGAAGTGTTTAGAAACTGTTATGCTGTTAGCAAAAAAAAAAAAACAAAACTTAACGTTGACGTTACGATCATATTTCTGCTCACTCAACGCTACTTTTCTACATGGCATTTGACGACCTACTTGCCTATAGAGCTCTGATCTAACTTTCTAAAATAAATGAAACAGGTTCACTTGGCTTTTTATTTGATAAGATATCTTTAAGTACCTTTTCATGTTTAATATCTGAGCGACAGTTCTTTATAGGCTCTATTGGTCTTTGGAATTTCCTACCAACGAGAATTGGGTGGCACTGGGCGTTTCAAGAAAAGAAGAAAGATCCTATTAATCTTGTTATATATTTTTTCTCTCTTTTTTTGCATATTATAAAGCGAAGATGCAGGTACATTTGTATTGTTTATTTTTTAGTATTTCATTCTGTGTCTAACTTTAACTTACTTATTTTTTATAGGAAATGGGAAAGCGAGATTCTGCTAAACTTTTAACGGATCCATCTTTAACATTGACATAATAAATAAATAAACAGGGTGGCGCAACAGAGCGAGGAGCGAGGGACCCAGCGCATTTCCCACAACCATTGCCTTCTGAGGTGATGGAGAAGACTTATAATTTTCTGCATATTAAGAGCGGCCAATCGAGAAAGTACTTTTCATGGCAATTAAATTAACTAGAGACCAAGATTAAGTTAGTTTAATGGGAAAAATTGTTGGCCTATCTTTTAGGCATTAAAATGCTAAATTCAATTTTTAGTTCTCATGTAATACGCAGGCAGACAGCCATACATGCACCAAGACACACGTCAAATTATCTCAAATCCAAAGCATTTCATTTTGTAGAAAACTAAAGCAATCGCTTTATTATAACTTATCAAATTAATTTTTTATTTCATTTTTCTGATTCTAAACTTTGTAAGATAAGCATCTACAAATAAATTCTCTAATTAATATTTTCATTTCGAAGCCAAGGCATTAGATCTCAATAGGTTATGTGCGACTTAAAAGATAATATGCCAGGAATACCACAATTTAACGGTTCTGGTTATGATGAATGGCAATTCCGTGTGAAAATATTTATGGAGTCGAAGGGTTTATGGGACGTTATAACGAGCGATCCCCCAACCGAAAAAGAAGCAAATGATGAATTTTTCAAGAGGGATAGAATGGCTAAGAACTATTTAGTTAATTTTATCCAATCGGACTATTTAAACTACGTAAGAGATGAAGAATTTGCAAAGAAGATGTGGCTCAATCTGGAGTCAGCTTTCGCAGGCAAGTCAATCGTAAATCAGTTGTTGTTACGAAAGCAACTTACAAAATTGAAAATGCAAAGTGGAGACTCTGTGACCTCTCACTTAATAATTTTTGAGAATTTAATTCGCCAACTGAAGATGACAGGGGCTTCGTTAGAAAAAAGTGATATACTCACACAACTTTTCTTGACGTTACCCGACAAATTTGATCCGCTGATCACAGCTCTTGAAAATTTGGAAGAATCAAAGTTTACACTCTCACTGGTGAAAGAAAGGCTTAGAGCCGAAGAAATCAAACTTAATGAACGTCAAGTTGATGATGTCCAAGAGCTAAGCGCATTTTCGGGGAAAAAGAAGTTTGTTAAAAAGAAGAAGTTTAATGGGAAATGCTTTAAGTGTAATAAATTCGGTCATCAGGCTAAAAACTGCTATTCAAAAGATAGTCAAAACGTCGCAAACAAAGCGTTTGTCTTTATGGCAGACAGAGAATGCAGAACGAATAGCAGATCTGCAAACAAGATAATTTTTACATTGGATTCTGGAGCAAGCGACCAGCTTGTTAATGAAAAATGGTGTTTTTCAAAAATAAATAAAATAAATACACCAATTAGAATTAAAGTTGCAAAAGATGATCAATCATTGTTAGCAAAAGAAATTGGTGAAATCGATGGGCTAAGCAATACTGGGACCGAATTAACCATACAGAATGTTTTGTTTACACCGGAGTTAAGAGAAAATCTACTGTCCGTAAGGAAACTCGCTAGTGCTGGGGCTACGGTTATATTTGATGTTGATAAAGCCTTGATAATAAGAAATAAGGAAATCATTGCAACCGCAATGTTACGTGGATTATCATATGAACTGGAAGTCACCATTAAAGAGCCAATAGTCAATATTTCGCAAAAAGATGATAGCATTTTATGGCACCGTCGACTTGGACACATAGGTCAAAGAAGGATGAATATTCTTGCTAAGAGTAATTTAATCCCAAATAAATTTAAAAGTTCAAAGATTGATTTTTGTGACGTGTGTATGGAAGGCAAACAAGTACGCGAACCATTCAACAGAACACGCAACAGAGCCAAACGAGTACTGGAAAGAATCCATTCAGATATTTGTGGTCCTCTTAGTCCCGTGGCATGGGATGGTTCAAGATATTTTGTATCATTCATAGATGATTTCAGTCACTTTGCCATGATTTTTCTAATAAAAAAGAAGTCTGAAGTGTTTCAAAAACTGAAGGAATATGAAGCTTTGACCACATCAATGTTTGGACATTCAATATCAAGAATAACCATGGACCAAGGAAGAGAATACATATCAAATGAACAAATTAGTTGGTACAAACAGAAAGGAATCCAAATCGAGCCTACAGTTGCGTACTCCCCACAGCAAAATGGTGTAGCTGAGCGATTTAACAGAACTCTTAATGAAACCATAAGAGTTATGTTAATCGAATCAGGGGCTCCGAAGAACATTTGGAATGAAGCTGCACTGTCTGTGTATACAATCAATCGATGTCCAACCAGTTGCTTAGATGAAATGACAACACCAGCCGAGTTATGGTATGGATTTAAACCGAACTTGACCAAATTGAAGGTATTTGGTTGCAAAGCCTATACCTGGATTCCAAACCAATGCCGCAAGAAACTTGAACCTAAAAGTAAGAAGTCCATTTTGGTCGGATATGCTCCCAATGGATACCGACTCTGGGATATACAATCAAGAAAAATCAAGATCTGCCGTGACGTAAAATTCGAAGAATCAAATTATCCATTTAAAAATCTGATGGAACAAGATAACAATGAAAACAAGAATGTATTAAAAATACAATGTAGCTACGAGCAAGAGGGAGGAAATGAAGATATTGCTGTATCTCATAAAGATGTTGCTGCAGTTAGTAACGAAGAAATTATACAGGAAAATGAGTCAACTATTTATGAAACAAGCAATGCGCTCCCTTCACAATCAGAAAACTATCCCCAAATGGAGAATGTGAGGCACAGTGCAAGGGAGCGCCGGCTACCAAGTAAGTTTCACGATTACATCTTTGGTCCAAAAGCAAATTCTGCTGGTGATTATTCTTCAACAGATCTACCTGAAAATTATAATGACGCACTGAATCGGACTGATTCGAACCTCTGGCAGAAAGCTATTGATGCAGAACTTGAATCAATGAAGAAAAATAAGGTTTGGACAGTTGTGGATAAACCGTCAAATGCGAAACTTTTGAAGACAAAATGGGTTTTCACAATCAAAGAAGACGAAAATGGAAACCAAACAAAATATAAAGCACGGTTGGTTGCGAAAGGGTTTCTGCAAAAATATGGAATGGACTACAAAGAGACATACGCACCGGTAGCAAAACTAACTACGATACGAGTTTTATTGGCTGTAGGTGTTTACCGGAAATACTACTTTCATCAACTGGACGTTAAGACTGCGTTTCTTCACGGTGATTTGGAAGAAGCGCTTTACATGACTGTACCTGAGGGCTTAGAAGCAAGAGAGGGAAAGGTATGTAAACTTCAAAAATCCCTTTATGGTTTGAAGCAGTCACCTCGTTGTTGGAACTATAAACTTAACGAATGTTTAATCAAAATTGGATTTAATCGATCCAACCATGATTATTGTCTGTACACAAAATTCAATACGAAAGAAAACGACGTTTTGTTTTTGGTCATATACGTTGATGACCTTTTAATTGTTGGAAACAAGTTATCGTCCATTACAAAGTTGAAAAATGAACTGTCGTCTCAATTTGAAATGTCTGACTGTGGACCACTAAAATTCTTTTTGGGGATGAAGATGGATTTTTCTGAAAATTACTTACAAATATCGCAAGAAGCAAGTATAGATAAAATTCTCAACAAATTTGGTATGTCAGAGTGTAATTCTGTCAAGAGCCCAATGGAAAAGGGATTGCAACTCGAAAGAAATAACACTGGAAAAGAAATTGACCAACCTTATCGTGAGCTTCTTGGCAGTATTATGTACTTAATGCTTTGTTCAAGACCGGAAATTTGTTACGCTGTCAGTTTTATGGGTAGATACCAACAAAATCCATGTGAAATACACTGGCAACATTTAAAAAGAATTATGCGCTACTTAAAAGGAACAAAAAGCTTAAAACTTAACTTTGAATCCAAAAGTGAACAACAATTGATTGGCTATGCTGATGCTGACTGGGCTTCTGATATAGTTGACAGAAAGTCAGTAAGTGGATACTTGTTTCAAGTTTATGGTAATAATGTTTCCTGGTGTAGTAAGAAACAAACTACAGTAGCCACTTCGTCTAGTGAAGCCGAATATATAGCTTTAAGTTCAGCTGTAGCTGAAGCGATATGGCTAAGAGGCATAATGCAAGATTTACGCGAAATGAAGAACGAGCCAGTTTGTATATTTGAAGATAACCGAGGATGCATTGGCATGGCTCACAATTTAGAAACAAAGCGAGCCAAACATATTGATATAAAACATCATTTTGTGAGAGACAGTATAGAAAAAGGATTAATTAAAGTTTTGTCAATTGGAACGAAGGAACAACAAGCCGATATCTTCACCAAAGCATTGAATCCTGTAAATTTTTTAAACTTACGTACAAAACTTAATTTGATAAAGTAATAGTTTGCGATTGAGAGAGGGTGTAGAAAACTAAAGCAATCGCTTTATTATAACTTATCAAATTAATTTTTTATTTCATTTTTCTGATTCTAAACTTTGTAAGATAAGCATCTAAAATTCTCTAATTAATATTTTCATTTCGAAGCCAAGGCATTAGATCTCAATACATTTAAAATTCATACTTAAACAATCGGTTTTTGATTTACAAAATTTATTTTACTTACCAGTATTGCTGTCCTTGTATTGGTTTTTTTCTTTGCTTTGCACATTCATGTCAATACTCGCAAGCATTCAAATCAATTAACTACATTTATTTGGTGCCATTTGTAAAACTGATCTCTTAAAACATTTTTAGATATAACCCAAAAATGTCATTTTCCATCGCTGAATTGACTTCAGAGTTTAAACTGTGGCTAGTGTGAGCCGTCGTCATCATCACATTATATAACCCCGTTTGGGGCATGGGCCAGGTAGTGTGAGTTTTTTGGCTTATTAAACTCTGCGGCGTGTTTTCTTCAGAATTTCTAACACTTGTCACTTGCGCAGCTTGAGCATATCTTATTCCCGATATTTGATCTGTTTTTGATATTAAACACTCCTTAGCTTGCGTTGTATCTCCTTTATAATCTGTCATCTGATGGTCCTGTTTTTGCTGTCCAACCGATTCCAATTTTCTTTTAGCACTTAGAAGAGCATGATGAGCTTTTTTTGACAATCGCCCAGCACTCTGCGATAGATACTCTTCTTCTCTATTGTTCGATGCACGGGGATCATTTTGTGCAATTTGACTGAATTTGTTAAAATCAGATTCTTCAGAGTTTTTTGCTAAATGCATTAGAATTGAGTTGTCACTTTCCTGAATACTTCTCATCTTATCGCAAGTAAGTAGGTTTTTCAATATAGATTCACTCTCATTTGAAGTCTCTTTATTGCGAATAAGAGCGGCATTGTGATCTTGTAATGTTTTTTGTACAAATTTGGACTTCATTTTTGGCATTTTGTAGAGTTAAAGATGGAGAGTTCTGTAACAATTTCAATTGTGAGAGTTATTTTGACAGCAAAATATATGTACATACATAAATATTATTTTAAATTCAAGTGCTGCTAGATTTTCAAAAGAATAGAAAAAAACAGAGCCTGGTAAAGTAAAATACGAATCTCTGAACTTTACTGTACCTCCGAAGTTGGGCTAAAGGTAAAATTGAAGAACATTCTGTGTTGCGGCTAATTTGTTCCAGGGAAGGAATGCAACTGGCTATTTCACTAGAGCACTACTTTTACTTTTATTTATAAGAAGATAAGAAGTCAAATTTCGGTTACATTTTCTGTCAAAAGTATTGTGGATAGTTCATTGTTATTTTTTAACGTTGTCTGACTTTTGGAAAACTATAAGTTTCGCGGACGAGTCAAAACTTAATATCCACGGCTCCGATGGCAGGCAAATGGTTTGGTGTAAACCGAATACAGATACCTTTCGAAAAACACCCAAGGGATAATCCAACATGGTGGTGGATCGGTGATGGTGTGGGGGTATTTTTTAGCGGCTGGGGTCGGAAAATTGCACATAATTGAAGAAATTATGGATCACAAGGTCTATATTGATGTCCTGAAGACGAATTTAAAACATAGTGCTGCACAAATGGGTCTCGGAAGCAATTTTACTTTTTATGAAGACAATAACCCAAGGCATAAAGCTAATGCCACTCAAATGTGGCTTCTTTATAACTGTAGCAAAGTTTTGGAAACACCCCCACAATCTCCTGACATTAACGATTAACCCTATAAAAAACTTATGCAGAGATCTGGACCGCAGAGTTCGAAAATATTCAATCAAGAACAGAAACGAGCTCAAGGAAAATATTTTGTATGAATGGACACAAATGGCATCCGAGACCACTGAAAAATTGGTAAGATCAATTCAAGTAATGGCAACTACGTTTTTGTGTACTTTTTGGTACTTGGTGAATGAAATATAGTTGTCACTATGGGCTGTTATGATGGTGCTAAATCATCGTATTTAGCGTGGAAATATGCTTGGTTGATTTTTTTTTGATCGTGGTATTGAATGTGGAAAAGGGGCCTCTTGCGTGAAATGTTTATGTATATCACAATAAATAATCCACTTCTGCCACATTTCTTATTTAAACCTCTACACAATATTGTTTGGATAGTTCTTCTCATAAACATCCGTTCAGTATTGGGGGTTCACGACAGAATCAATAATATCAATGACCAGTGACTCCATCCATGGATGTTTATCTATATATATAAAATAAAGTTTGGTTTTGTGTTCGTTCGCTAACCAGCCAAACCGATTGACCGATTTTCTTATTTTTTTTTTTTAAATTAAAGAAGAGAGAGTAGAAGGTTTAGGACAAAAAAAAATTTATTTTCAAAAAAGGGAAGTGTGTTTAAAAAAATAATTAAGTTTCAATTATTTTCCCATGCAAAATTACAATACACACAGCCTAGATGCTCACAATGATTTCTATGTATTTTAGAACAGAGTATATCTAATACTCCTAGATGTATTCCTTATTACATTTCGCTGCTTGAAAAGTGTAAACAAATACTGAGGAATGTTATTTTTTGCGTTTATTACTAAATAATGTTCGTGGGCCAAAATCTTTTGCAGATTTACGAACAGTTGATGGGTTTTTATGTCCTACATATCGTGAAGCATGCAGGCGTTTAAATTGACTGGAAGATGATAAACATTGGAACAACACCTTAGAAGATGCAGCTCTTACGGCAAATCCACATCAAATGCGTTCATTATTTGCAATTATAATATCTGCGTGCAGTCCGACGAATCCACGTGAGTTATGGAGAAGTCATTGTGATCATTTGTCAGAAGATATTTTGCATATAGTTTGTCGTGCAAGAATGAATCCGCAATTGGATTTTACGCCAGAAATACACAACGAAGAGTTGATCATTATAGAAAATTTGTGTTTAGCAATGTCAAATAAATTGCTATCACAATTAGGAATGATTTCACCTGATCGTTCAATACACGACACTTTTAATTTGGATTTAAATCGTGAACGAGATTATGATGCAAATTGTTTAAATCAATATGTTCAAAGAAATGTTCCATTATTGAATGAAAAACAAAAAGAAGCTTACTTTCAAATCATGAGCGAAATTAATGCTGGAAATGGTGGATTTTATTTTTTGGATGCTCCTGGCAGCACTGGTAAAACATTTTTACTGTCATTGTTTTTAAGTACTTTTCACATGAGAACGAACAACGAACGACGAATGAACGAATATTCGTTAATTTTGACATTTCATTCACATGAGTGTTTTACATTCGTCACGAATAACGAACACAATTTACATGCAAAACAAAGATGGGGAATGATTTTGAGGTTAAGCACGTGCGAAAAATTTATTCGTTGGAGTGTGGATTGTATGTGGAACGAGAATAAAGTCTGACAGTTCGTACCTACTAGATGTTTATTCGTAACGAATAAACTTTTTTTCTCAATTTTTTTAATTTTATCTCAACTGAAAAACTGATCAATTTTAAGCACAAAAATAAAAGTTTATCCACCTAAAAATAAGTATGAACTATGTTTCCATCGTTTCCAAAAAAATTCGAGAGGAATTTATGCTGGTAAGGTACTTAAAATCTCATTTCTTGATTTATTCGTCGTTCGTTGGTCGTGCTCATGTGAATAGCCCTTTAGCTACTGTACGAACGAATAAAGATATAGCGTTAGCTCTTGCATCGTCTGGAATTGCTGCAACTTTATTGGATTGTGGGCGAACTGCTCACTCGGCTTTAAAATTACCTTTAAACGTTCATATTGTAACGTGCGCTTAGTTCGCCAAAATAAAACTCTACCTTTCAATTTAATTCTACCACTTTATTCAGTATCTACTTTCGATATACACTTTATTTGAACTCAACTCGACTTTTGGAAACAAAACTGCCCTCTGGTTGCCTCGGGCGGGCTATTTATATCGAATGACATGCCATCTAGAACTCTCCAGTAACTTCTACATTGTCTCCACATTTGCTGTCTACTCTCTGTCTGTCTGTCTCTCTATACACTCACACACACTGGCTTACAAGCAACGCCTGTCATTTATACCATTCCATTAAAGTGTTGCCAGTTGTGTTTTCGGTTGAACGTTTTTCGATTAGGAAATTGGTATAAAATGTTGGGTTCACGTTACAATATTTTAGAAGCGCCAACATGCAACATTTCAAAAAGATCTGGAATGGCAAAAGTTTTTCAGCAGTGTAAATTAATTATTTGTGACGAATGCACCATGGCACACAAGAAATCCTTAGAAGCATTCAATCGAACCTTACAAGGTTTGAGAGGTAATAATCGTCTTTTCGGTGGTGCATTGGTGTTATTTGCTGGTGACTTCCGGCAAACACTTCCGGTTATTCTTCGATCCACTGCTGCTGACGAATTAAATGCTAGCTTGAAATCTTCAACGTTATGGAAACATATGAAAACGCTTTCTCTCACCGAAAATGTAAGAGTTTTATTACAGAACGATTCAACAGCTGAAGAATTTTCAAAGCAATTATTGAAAAATGGAAATGGAGAATTGCCTCTAGATATTGATGGTAAAATAACATTGCAAATTAATTTTTGTTCCTTATCAGAATCAACTGCTGCGTTAGTACAGAGTGTGTTTCCCAATATTTTAAGTAATTACCAAAATCATGATTGGTTAAGTCAAAGATGTATATTGGCATGTACGAATAGAGATGTTATTAGTATCAATGTGGAAGTTATGAACAGAATACCAGGTGTAAACGTAGTTTATAAATCTATTGATACCGTTATGAATCCGGATGAAGCTGTGAACTATCCGATCGATTTTTTAAATTCATTAGATCTACCAGGTATCCCGCCTCATTATTTACCATTAAAAGTCGGTATTCCAATTATAATGTTAAGAGATTTGAATCATCCAAGATTATGTAATGGCACCAGGTAAGTAGTTAAACGATTAAAGAATAATGTTATTGAAGCGACCATTTTAACTGGTAAATTCAAAGGCGAAGATGTCTTAATACCACGTATAGCAATGATTCCACCTGATCTACCATTTGAATTTAAGCGTTTGCAGTTGCCTATTCGTATTGCTTTTGGCATGACAATTAATAAATCTTAAGGGCAAACGCTTAAAATCTGTGGTATACATTTGGAACACCCAGTTTTTTCTCATGGTCAACTTTATGTTGGTTGTTCACGTGTTGGGAAACCATCTGCTTTATTCATTTATACCGCCAACAATGGAAAAACCAAAAATGTTGTTTATCAAAAAGAATTAGAGTAAAGAATATTCATTAAAACAGATTTAAAACAAAAAAACTAATATTTTACTTTTTATTTTCGCCCTGCGAAGCGGGCGGGGTCTTGCTAGTATTACATGAAATAAACAATTCAACAGTCCAATATAATCAAATATTTTCTTCATCAAGTTATAAATTCCCAAAAGAGGATTTTTGTTAAGTGGTCCCAGAGTACTTTCCAATATGTCAAATACAAATTCATTCACTCAACAAACCATAAAATAATTTGTGAAATCCAAGTTTGTTTACAGATAAAATTCAAGTGTTGTTTTGAGTAGTAACAGATAAAAAGTAAACGAATAATCTTACGACTACTATTTAAACACTCCAAATCTGTCAATTTCGCTTAAATTCAATTTAAGTCATTTGAAAAAATGTACCTAATTTCTTTTTTATGTGTTTATATAGCCAATGTAACAATTGGAAAACAGGCATATCAGGCCATAGAACCATCATGAACCATACAGATATATGTAGACATTCAAACAGACTATACCCCCCGCATATTGATTTCAATCCAGTGGCCCTAACAGTCTTTCCGACAATAGAAAGCTGGGAGGAAAACAGGGTTATAAAAGGAAATCACATTTCCGTGTTCACAGATGGTTCCAAAACGGACGAATGGGTAGGGTCAGGTATCTTCTCAGACTACCCCACAATGAATAGATCAATAAAGCTTCCCGATTTCTGCAGTGTCTTTCAGGCAGAAGTACTCGCAGTGTGCGAAGCCGCGAAGCACATAGCTACGCAAAACCTGATCAACAAAAATATTGACTTCTTTATAGACAGTCAAGCGGCCATTAAAGCTATCTCATCCATTATCACAAAATCCAGACTAGTAGACAATTGTCGCAGCAACCTAAGACTGCTCAACGAAAAAAACAGTAAGTTTAACCTGGGTTCCAGCTCCAGGACATCGTGACATAATCGGTAATGAAATGGCGGATAAGCTCGCTGAAATCGGGTCAGCACTCGAATCCAGCGAAACGAACACCTCAGTTCTAAGGCCACTTGAGCAAGAAAAAAACAGAATCAAACACAATTTTCTAAAAACCGCCAATGACAGGTGGTCATCTTTAGAAACATGCCGAGTCACAAGAAACCATTGGCCAGATATTTCCAAGAAAAAAACAGAATTTCTACTCCAGCTAAACAGACCTCGGCTCTCTCTGTTGATTGGCATTCTCACGGGACACAACTCGTTGGGTACCCACATGATGAGAATGGGCATTAGCACATCCGATTTATGCAGAAGATGCCAAGATGAGGAGGCAGAGAAGGGATCATTCCACTTCCTCTGTGAGTATCCTAGCTTGGCCCACACTCGGAAAAAAACAATCGGATAATACTTTTTCGGCAAATTGGGCGACATCTCTAATCTCCCACTAGTTCAGTGGGAGTTCCCTACCACAATAACCATCTACCTCTCCAATCCTCCCATTTCCTCATCCTCTGATTTCCCGGGGAGCACAATGGATCCTTGAGATCCGAGTGAGGTGTTGCCACTTGTGGCTGCACCTTCCATTCAACCTAACCTAGCCTAACCTAACCTAGCCAATGTTCTTAAAGGGTGAAAACAAAAATCAAACAACAGGCTATATCAAATGTTATCCTGTAATCCAGACATAGCAAAGGATACGCTGAGCGTCCAAAAGTTAATGACCTCTGGGAGGAAGTCAAAATAGAGTTGAAGCTTGGACCTCAATCAAAAGATGAAGAACTTAGAGAAAAGTTAGTTACCAACTATTATTTGTTATTTTTTCTTAAGGAGAATTATATTTTGTCAATTCGTTTTATACAAATGTGTTTTTTATATTTTAATAAGTGGATTTTACCTATGGCTCTACGCTCTACGACAGAAGAAACTTGTAGAAAAGGACGTCATATTTCCGTTTCATTCGAAATAAGTGATACCAAATCTACGAATTTCGAAATTCGTTCCACTCCGAATAGATTATGTGATAGTAACATCGGGAAACTTAGACTTATTTCGATTACGATGGAATCAGTGATAGGGCTGATTGTTTGTTATAGTTTAGTTATAAATTAAAATCAATAAGGAAGCCATTTTGGCTATTGAACAATGTTGTATGGAGCAATGACCAGTTGGATTTTTTTTATTTTTTTTGATATTGAACAAAAAAACAACATAGAAAGAAATTGTTCAACATAATACCGAGTGAACCAAAAGCAGTTTATTGAACAAAAATGACAACTAAAACAGTTAAAAATTTGTCCTTTTGAACTAAAAACTAAAAGAGATAAAATAAAATGACCAAACAAAAGAGCGCCTCCAAATTATGAAGATAGATGAACAAGATAGAACCCAGCCGTAAAATGTAATTTTATTTATTTAAACGATGGTAAAATAACTTTTGTAGTCGTTGACAGCAAAAAAGTAATACTATACCCGTACGAGATACGATTCTAGCAGCAACACTATCCTTGAATTGATGTAGGCACACGTGTTGTAGACGTTTTTGCGTTGGATGGTCATCTAAATTTTAAGTCAGATTAAAATGGTATTGTAATTCACCTTTTAATTCTGCGGAGAGATCTGATTAGAAATTAATAGTTTCTTGTAGTCAGGTCAAAATAGTAGTAAAATATTCGAACGCTTCTTTTTTCAATGTTTGTGTTTAGACATATAAAGTTAGTTTATCTGAAAATCTAACTTTTTATGAACACCCTCATTTTCATTGGTAGGAAGAAGGTATTTATACATATATAGTAGACTGGTTCAAAACAAGTGACTGTTTTTTTTTCTCGAAACAATTCCATTTATACCTTCGAGGAGGTGTAAAATGTTGACTGTTAAAAGGAGAGCCCTTAATATTAATATTTAGAGGTCACGCAAAGCAGATTTCCATTTCCCATACAAAATTGCCCATACAAATTGTATGGGAAAAAAACTTTTAAATTTTGGAATTCTATATTTCGGCCTAGAAGCAAAGTGCCGAGATGAACGACACATATTTTTACAGAAAATTACAAATCGACACAACAAATTAAAATCGACAAAAAGTATTTTATCATTTTTTAAAAAAATTCACTCCTTCAAAAGTTATTCAAGGTTAAAGTTGTCAGAAATCAAGAAAAAAAAAACTTAAAATTACACTGAATTAAAATCTATTCTTTGAAGAAGTGAATTTGAAAAATGATAAAAAACCTTTTTTGTAGAGCAACAAGTTTTCTACAAAAATATGTATCGTTGCACTTTGCTTCTAGACCGAAATATAAAATTTGCGATGAGCGATCTCTAAATATTAATTTATTAAGGGCTCTAATTTTAATATTCATTCTTTTTCACCACCTCGAAGGTATAAATGGAATTAAGTGTGTTTAATGAAAAAAAAAAAGCAGAGCAGCGCAGCTCAGAGCAGAGCAAGAAATATGAAAAATGTCAGGCAACTTAGAGCAGAGTCAGCTGATGCCAAAAATCAGCTGATAAAAAAGCAACAAACATTTTGTGACCTTAGCTAGTATGCAAAATTATGTTTGAAATCCTATTATAATAAAAATCTATATTCGAAAACATTGGAATCAAAACTAAACTAACATGCGATGTTAATTCAATTGATTTTAAGTTAAATTCGATTTCAAATAGATTGCAAAACGCAAAATATAAACAAAAATATTTGAATCAAATGTCAACAGCTGATTTTGACACTTTTGCTCCAATCTGCTCTTACTCAAAAGCAAGTGCAGAAAATGCTGCTCTAAAAGCTCTAGAGCAGGTCATTAAACACAAATAAGTTCTTGCTCGGAGTAGAAAAATTGTCATTAAACACACTTTACAAGTCTAGCACGATCGTAAGACAAAATTTTAGACTTCTTCAAATTATACAATTCAGAGTTATACCATTTGTTAGATAAAATAATTCTCACGTAGACCAAAAACACTTTGCTCATATTCACTTGCTGTATATTTTATTTTGATCAAATCAAAGCACCTTCGTTTTCTGTGTTTCTATGACATGTTTGTAATATTTTCTTTTAGTCAATAAAATTTCTTTCTGTAGTAAACGTTGAAGTAAGAGTTTTACTTCTAATAGGTTATGGGCCCAGGCTTCCTGAATTGGAAAGTTCCAGAGAATTAATTGAAATATTTTTTCTTTTCAAGTAAAATTAAAATATTTTTCGTTTAGTATGGCTGCGTCGATGTTGAGCATTGAAAAGCTTGATGGAAGCAATTACACAAGCTGGAAAATTCATATGAGGAGCATTTTGATTTTTCAAGAACTATGGCCGTATGTTTCTGGGGAAAAGTTGAAGCCTGATGACGAAGCTGAAGCTGTAAAATGGTACAATATGGATGAAAAGGCGCTTTCTTTGATTTTGCTTAGCATGAAATCGACCGAACTGATTCATGTGAAAAACTGCAAGACTTCAAGAGAGGCGTGGCTTCGATTAAATGAAATTTTTCAACCAGCAGGACCTTCAAGCAAAATAAGTCTATTTAAGAAACTATTAACAGTTAAGATGACTGGAACTATGTCAATGTCGGACTATTTGAAGGATTTTTACAGCGTTTCGGAAAAGCTAAGGGAAATTCAAGTTGATGTTCCGGAGGAAATTTTATCAATCATATTGCTATGTAGTTTGCCGGACCACTACGAAAGTTTTGTTGTTGCTATGGAAAGTAGAGACGAGATGCCATCACTTTCAGTGCTTGTGACAAAACTTCTTCAAGAAGATTCAAGAAAACTTCAAAAAGAATCGGAAAGCGGGGACAGCCATGTTTTATTGGCTCATAATAAGCGAAACTTCAAATCATCGAAAGGCAAGAAAAGTGTGAAATGTTTTTCGTGTGGAAAAATAGGTCATTTTTCTTCAAAATGTCCGGAGAAGCAAGATGGACGATACTAGCAAAAATCAGCGTCTTCTTTTCGTCTTTTTAATGTGAAGGAGTCCAGAATTGTCAATCTTGGTGAATGGTGTCTTGACAGCGGTGCAACGTCGCACATGTGTTCAGAAAAAGATATGTTCTCTAAATTAAATCAAGAATTTTCACAGAAAATTTATTTTGCCGGCGACAAATTTCTTATGGCAAGTGGCATAGGGACTGTGCTTCTGGAATTAGAGACAGGTTGTGTTGAATTGCTTAATGTAATCTATGTTCCACAACTGCAGGGCAACTTTTTATCGGTGGCCAAGATTGCTGCAAGAAATCACACCGTTGAGTTTGTTGGTGCAAGCTCTTTTGTCAAGAACTCTAAAGGCGAAATTGTTGTGAAAGCTACGCAGGTCGGAAATGTTTACGTAGTAAAACCAAAAGCTGTTGTTGCGGCTATGAAATCAACTCAGCCTTCTTTGGAGAAATGGCATTCCCGGTTTGGTCATCTCAACATTTCAAGCTTGAAAGAGATGTATTCTCACAGCATGGTGGTGGGAATCGACAGAATCAACCCCATAAATGACCTAGATTGTGTTATCTGTGCTAAGGGGAAGATAACGACTAAGCCGTTTCCTAAACATTCGACAACGAGAAGTTCAGATATTTTAGAGGTTATCCATAGCGACATTTGCGGACCCATGCAAGTTACTTCTTCTGGAGGAGCCAGATATTTTGTCACGTTCATTGACGACAAGAGCAGGATGATTTTTGTTTATTTCATGAGGACTCGACATGAAATCTTTGAAATTTTCAAGAAGTTCAAACAGATGGTGGATTGTCAAACCTCGAAGAAAATCAGAGCTTTGCGAAGTGACAATGGTAGTGAGTATTTGAGTAACAAGTTTTCTTCATTTTTAGAAGCTCATGGCATTCAGAGACAACTGACAGTACAGTATTCACCACAGCAAAACGGTGTCGCCGAGAGGGCAAATCGAACGCTTGTGGAAATGGCGAGATGTTTAATTATGACCTCGAACCTTCCAGAATATATTTGGGGCGAAGCAATCAACACAGCAGCATATCTACGGAACAGGTCAGCTACAAAAAGTCTCCGAGATGTGACACCTTATGAAAGCTGGCATGGAAGAAAACCAAACGTTTCCCATTTGAGAATTTTCGGTACAAGGGCTGTAATTTTGAACAAGAAGTCAGGCAAATCCAAATTTCAACCAAAGGGAGAGGATCTCATCATGGTTGGTTATTCTGAAGAGTCCAAGGCATATAGGCTGTTTGATCCAAGGACAAGAAAAGTAGTCAAGGATAGGAATGTTATTTTCTATGAGAACGCCGATACTGCAAACAACTGCGATTCTCAAGACAACCTTACTATTTTCGATTTTGAAGAGATCTCGCGTGTTGAAGTACCTCAGCTTAGTATTAATCCGGAACCGAACTCGGATCGCAGCCCAGAGATCCCGCAAGAATCTGAAAACGCTCCATCATTTTCTAAAACTGGACCAGGCCGTCCAAAACTGATCAGAACTGGAAGATCAGGACGCCCAAGAAAGCAGTATAACGTTCTCGAAGCTGTAAATTCAATTAATGAAGAAACTCCGACAACCATCGCCGAAGCATACAAAAGCCAAAATGTGGAAGAATGGAAATCTGCGATGAAGAGAGAAATCGACGCATTGGTTTCGAATGGAACTTGGGATTTGGTCGATTTACCTAAGAACTGCAAGGCGATAGGCAACAGATGGATCTTTAACGTCAAGAAACACCCAAATGGATCTATAGAGAAATATAAATGTAGACTAGTTGCTAAAGGATGTGCACAGAAGTACCAAGTAGATTACTTTGAGACTTTCGCACCTGTTATCAGACATTCAACCATTCGTTTAATTATTGCTCTTGCTGTTGAGTATAAGCTTTTGCTCCATCACGTGGATGTTACCACCGCATACCTTCATGGTGTTTTGGAGGAGGAGGTTTACATGAAACAGCCAGAAGGTTTCGAAGATGTCAAAAACTCCAGTAAAGTTTGTAAACTCAAGAAGTCCATCTATGGACTTAAACAGTCTGGAAGAGAGTGGAATACGACTGAATGAAGAACTTCTCGGGATTGGATTCAAAAGATGTGTTGCTGATAGTTGCGTTTACGTAAAAAACGAAAAAGATGAAATCAATATCATTGGTGTGTATGTAGATGACATAATTTTGGCATGCAGCTCGAGTGAATCTATGGAATCCATCAAAGAACAAATTGATTCAAAGTTTGACACTGTTGACAAAGGACCTTTGAAATATTATCTTGGAATTGAAGTGGAAAGAGAAGGGGACAGAGGATAAATAAGCATATCTCAAGAAAAATACATCAGAGAACTTTTGAAGGATTTAAACATGGAAACAACCCGGAAATGTTATACACCACTAGATCCTGGAATGAAACTGAACAAAAATTCGGAAGTAAATACCGAAACAATTGACCAAACACTGTACCAGTCATTAATTGGAACATTGATGTACTTGTCCACCGCTACCAGACCTGACATAACTCGGTTAATAAATTAGCCCAATTTAATTCAAACCCAAATAGAGACCATTTAAGTGCCCTGAAACATTTGATTCGCTATCTTTCAACGACTATAAAATCAAAACTACATTATAATCAATCTAAAGAGAATCTGATTGCGTATGTAGACGTGGATTGGGCAAATTCAGATGATAGAAAGTCATACACCGGATTTACTTTTATTCTTGCTGGAGGAGCGATAACTTGGCAGCCGAAAAAAAAACAAACTTCTATAGCATTAAGCAGCACTGAAGCAGAATACATAGCTATTTCACAATGCAGTAGGGAAGCTCTATATCTGAGAAGTTTAATCACGGAACTTAATTTTAATGAACTTATTCAAGATCCAACGACGATGTTTAACGACAATTTGGGAGCTCAACATCTTGTGAAAAATCCTGTTCATCACCCGACAAAACATATAGACATTTCATACCATTTCGTTAGAGGTCTTTTTGAAGATGGAGTAATCGAAATTGAACACAAAAACACTGAAGACTTGACAGCAGACATCTTAACGAAGAATTTAGGAAGAACTAAACATTTAAAATTTTCAAAAATGTTAGGTCTTTCTTTTGCAATAAATTAGTATTGATTTGAGGGGAAGTGTTAGATAAAATAATTCTCACGTAGACCAAAAACACTTTGCTCATATTCACTTGCTGTATAATATTTTATTCTGATCAAATCAAAGCACCTTCGTTTTCTGTGTTTCTATGACATGTTTGTAATATTTTCTTTTAGTCAATAAAATTTCTTTCTGTAGTAAACGTTGAAGTAAGAGTTTTACTTCTAATACCATTCAACAGAGTTTTCACGTATTTTCGACGATTTTGTGATACAAAGCAAAGCTGCTTCAATACCTTCTTCAAATTTTTTTGCAAAAGTATGTAAATCATTTATTTCGATTATGCTGTTGAAGTTTTCACAATTTAAAGCACCAACAAAAGGGTCATGACTATATTTTATGTATTTTCTTTTATTTTGATTGGTATTTTTAAATGCTTTCGTAAATAACTTACACCCAAGGTTTCATGATCAGATATTTTCCACTCATCGCAGACGCTAACGTCTATTTTCAATGTATGATCAGCTAGTAATCGTAATCAATTAATGTTTTGGATCTTTGAGTTACTCTTGTAGGTTGCGATACTAATTGTTCAAGGAAAGTGTTGATCAAAAAATCATTTACAAAGCTAAATTCATAGTTATTTTTTGCTAAAAAGTCTACATTAAAGTCACCTAATAGCAATACTTTTTCTTCTTTTCATTTAACTTTTTGAGATAGACAGGACACAAATAATCTAACGTCTTATGATTTGTGTCTAGATTTAGACCGAGCCTTTCGTTTGATCTTTTACAGTTTACACATCTGTTAATAATTTCAGTAATATTAAAATCAACGGTTTCATGTTCACCACAACACTTACGACAACAAGGTTTATTTTTGCAATCTTTAAAACCCAAACATTTATAGCACCTTTTAACTGAAATTGTTTCAAAAACATTACATTTATCCCATCCGATATTTACTCGCCCTACTTGCATAACTTTGGCAAAGCTTTCACAGTCCAACTCCACCACTGCATTATAGTAAACAAACTTTTTTACCCCTTTCTCTCCATTCTTCTTTATTATTTTCACACAATTTATTTCACTCACGACAAGCATATTGTTTTGCGCTCTTAAGCTTTTCTCTATTTCCCCTGAATTTATTTCGTCACTCAAACCACATAATTATGATAACCTTCGGTTTTTTTAGCACCGGTATTTTAATCTCATAGTCATCACCAAGCTTTTCTTCAACTGCATTTTTAACAATACTTCTATCTCCTTCACTTATACATGATATTTTGACAATTCCATTTTGCTTTGTTGCTACTTCACTGATTTTCAGGTTACTAGGATCAACATTTTTCTTTAGATCTTCTTTTGTTTTTTCACTACGTTGTTTCAATTTTGGTTTAATTATAACTGAAGGATCTTTTTGCACTTGACTTGCATATGATTCCTTGGCTTTCGGATTCACACTCGTACAAGGAGTCTCGCGCCTGCCTAATGAGTTGCACTTATCGAGTATGTCACGCACGATTTGCTCTTGCTTCATCACATATTCTTTATTTTCATTTATTGATTTTAACATTTCATTCAAAGTATTGAAAATTGCACTTTTTTCATCAACACAGTTGTCGCAAATAAAAACAAGGTTTCTTTTTTCGTGTATCGAGCGCGTATCATACTCGGATAATCCCGTACATTTTTCGTGGAAAACTTTGCCACAAAGCCCACTACACATAATGTTTTTTTCACCTTTAAAGCGTTTTTTACAATTTTTACATTCACTTTCCATTTCAAATGTTATTTTTCGCTTTTTTCTCAATTTAAATATAAATTAATATAAAATATTGCGGATCGAATTTACACACGTCTGTGTCACTTTCAGACCACTTCTTCAACATCAGCGTCTTCAAAGAAACTGAACTCTTATTCTAACTCAGAGTCTAATCTGAGTTCACAATTTCGTTATTTGTTTATGTGTTGGTTTCTTTAATTGAATCCAACTTATTGTTTATATTTTTACTACTCTGTTTGTTATTGTTTGCTGAAGGCAAAGAATACAATGGTTAGATTTGAATTCTTAAGCAATACAATCCAACTTATAATTGCTCCATTTTTTATTACAAAGACAACAATGCTTAGCATTGATTTCTTAAGTACCGTCGATCGTCGCATGATCGTCGATGGATACTTCTTTCATGGTAATTAAATATTGATTTTATTACTTGTCGTTAAGCGACTTTGTAGGATTTTACAGTTGAGTTTTTTATTAGGGTGGAGGCGCACAAGTGTTCTCTGATATAACTTACGTATGCTAAAACACTTTTTAATTCCTTTTTTAATACTTTTTGTTGATATTTTCCTTTTTTTAAACAAGTATACAGGAAGTACAGTAAGAGTTGGTGAGCAACATCAAGTCTTTTTCCCGTAGAAAAGTATATATAGTGGTGGCCACACAATTAGAAACGGCACCCCAAACCATTATCTCTCCTCCTCCATGTTTCACGGTGTTCAGCGTGTATTTTGGGTCTAATTCTTTTTTCTGAGGACATTTAACATACACTTCACCGTCTGACCCAAACAAATTGAATTTAGATTCAACACTCCATACATAATGGTTTGGGGTGCATTTTCTTGGAGTGGTGTTGGTTTTGGGTATAAGGATAAACGGTCGAATGGATCAACACGTTTATAAAGGCATACTGGAGAGTGTCATAGAACCTTTTTCATTCCCACACATGCCCATCAGTTATGTTTTTCAGCAGGACAACGACCCAAAACATACTGCATACTTGTAAAGCAGTGGTTTGCGGGTACAAAAACCAGTGTTTTGGATTGACCCTCGCAAAGTCCGGGCCTGAATCCGATTTAGAACTTATGGGTAGACGTTGAGAGAGGATTAAAGTCCAAAAAATCTAAAGATCGGACGAGTTTTCAAAAACATTAAGGAGGTCTGGGACGGTATAGCACCAACAAGATGCCGCGCTTTGGTTGAAAGTATGGAAAGAAGTTTGGCTGCGGTTATACAAAGTAATAAATTCCCTACAAAATATTAACACTTACTCTATGTTAAACTGAAGATTTCTAGTGAAATACCATTTTTAATGTTCTGTTTCTAATTGTATGGCTACACAAAATTTGAGTTAAATACATGTCTAGTTTTTCGTATTTGATATTGTCTAGCTTTTTTCTCGTATTAATTATTTAATTTGTACTCTTATTCTGTTGTAAAACAGCAATTTTATGTGTTCAAACAACTTGTTTATTATTCACTTAGTTTTCAATAATTAAAATTTTTTTTGTTCCAATCAATATTTTTTATGTCAAATATTTTCTTTCTAATTACATTCATTCAATTAAAAGGTTTTAGTTGGTTTTTTACTGCTGAATATTTATTAGGTTATGGGCCCAGTCCAACTAGTATAAAGATTTAAAACAACATTTTCAAAAATGGCAGAGGAAGATAAATTCAAAATTCCGTTGTTTGATGGGACTAACTACGATAATTGGAAGTTTCGAATAATTGAAGTATATTTGGATGAAAAAGATTTGCTATGTTTTACGGAAACACCACTCGAAGAAATTTTGGAAGCATATGCTATTCGAACAGGAGATAACGAGGACAAAAGAAGGAAAAAGGAAATCGCCATCTCGACTTTATTGAAGGAAAACAAACGTTGCAAATCTGCAATAATTCAAAGAATAGCGGACAACCATCTTGAATACGTGAAAGGAAAGGAAACAGCTTATGAAGTATGGAAAGTGTTGCAGGATACATTTGAAAGTAAAATTATGGCTTGTCAGTCCGAAGAAAATTGTTGACGATGAAACTGGATTTTTCCATGGAGCGTCTTTTTCTTAAATTTGATTCCACATTAGAGAATTAAAGACCACTGGTGCTAACATGGAGGAAAACGATGTTGTCTGTCATTTGCTGTTGACAATGCCAGCGGAATACGATGTTGTTGTTACAGCGTTAGAAACTTTACCGTCAGAAAAATTGAATCTGTCATTTGTGAAAAACCGTTTACTTGATGAAGAAACAAAACGTAATGAGAAATCGAAAGATAAACCAAAAGATGATGTGCAATCAACAACAGCCTTTTCTGGTCATTTTTCAAAATTTCAGAATGGAAAAGGTATGAATAATTTAAGAAATGTTAATATTAGTTTAGCTTGAACTGCTTTTTGCATTAAACAAAATGAAAGATAGCAAGGCTCCGGGTTTAGATGGCATCCCAGCTGAGTTTTACAAAAATGCCAGCTCACAATTTCTTGAACATATTTTAGTTTTGTTCAACCGAATTTTTGAAAACGAGGATATCCCAAATTCTTTCCGATCTTCATCCATATCTGCAATTTTTAAAAAGGTTGACCCTAGCCTTCCTGAAAACTACAGGGGAATTTCTGTCCTTAGTTCACTGCGGAAGCTATTCACTCAAATTCTTTACTTAAGACTTATTAGTTGGGCTGAAAGAAATAATAAAATAAGCTGCTTCCAAGCTGGGTTTCGAGCTAATCTCTCCGCAGTGGACCAAATCTTTACCCTCACTAGTGTTGCTAGGCGCTATATAGAGAAGAAAACAAATCTTTATGCATTTTTCGTTGATTTTAAAGCAGCCTTCGATACTATCAACCGAAGCTCATTACTATTTAAACTTTCAGGTATCGGTTTGTCAACAAAATTTATAAAAGTTTATGAGCAACTGCTTTCAAATACGACTGCTGTAGTTAAAAATGGCATGAACATGTCGAAACAATTTAGGTCAGAAACAGGTGTCCCACAGGGTTGCATTTTGAGCCCCTTAGTTTTCTCGCTTTTTATCAATGACATTGAAGATAATATACCAGGTGGTGTTGTTTTTGGTGATCTACTTATCAAGGTGCTCCTTTATGCGGATGATCTTGTTATTTTAACTGATAATCCTGTGACACTTCAACTCCAAATTAGCAAGTTAAAACAATATTGTGATTCGTGGGACCTTAAAATAAATACTGAGAAGTCTAAGATTATGATATTAAGACACCAGAATCGTAGTGCACGTAATGACCGTTCTTGGAACTTGAGTGGTTCAAATATAGAAGTTGTGAAGGACTTCAAATATCTAGGTTTCACATTGACACATAACCTGAATTTTCGAAGTCATGTAAGAGATAAATTGACCGGAGCAAAAGCAGCCATTAACTGTATGTGGTCAAATTTCTTCAATAACAAAGATATAGACGCGGTTTCGAAGTTCAAAGTGTTTGCTGCAACCGTTAAAAGCTGCCTTTGTTATGGAAATGAAGTATTTGGCTACATGCAATTAGACGAAATTGAGATTATCCAAAGATATTTCTTCAAGCGTATCTTTAGACTCCCATCTAATACACCCAATTATGCCATACACGTTGAGTCAGGACTACCACAAATTTTTTTAAAGAATCTTAAAGCGAATGCAGACTATATAATCAAAGTCATGAATAGACCTAACAATAACTTGCAGAAAAAGATTCTCTTAACAGCGTTACGCTGCAGATACACACCTTTTAAAGATTGGTTGGAGTTGGCCTCAGAACATAACTTTCCTTTGACGTTTTGTCTGGATAGTCTAGACTCGTGGAGGAATGAACTTTACGATTGTATTTCGGTTATAGATAACAACATATATCAGACATTTCTCAATCGGGCAAGGGAGTCCGTATCTAGATCATTATACAAAAAACTTAACTTCTCTTTGGGAGAAGCAAATTATTTTCGAACCGAATTCACTTCTAGGGAGATAAGTCTGATATTTAAGGTTCGCACGGAGATGCTTGAGCTTAACTACAGACCTCACAGAAGTGATATGAATCCTAATTGTACACTTTGCAACCTCAATCAAATTGAAAATGTTTTTCACTTCCTAGCGTTATGTCCAATCTTACAAGAGATCCGGCGACTCTACTTCAATAAGAGCTTCCTTTCGTTTGAGGACTGTGTTGGAGTTTTGAATGGTGAGAGTGGTTGGAAATTGCTTATCCGGTTTTTCTCTGAAGCTGTCGCATACAGAAATTCATTCATTGACATGTAATGCACACTCTAATATAATTTTGTTTTAGCTAAACTAAAAGCCCGCTTCTCCGTCGATATTGAAAGTCTTTAATCGCTCTTATATTTTTTATGTACCTATCTTAATATTTCTTTTTTGTTTTCTTAGTTTAAATATTACACTCAATACAATGATTAAAACTATGGACAAAAAATACAAAACAATATTCACTATCATTAGCTTAACTAAACAAAACTAATAATACTTTCAGTTTATGTTAGTAATTTTTGATTTGCTTATCTGTCATATTTAAAAATTGTCTTAATCTTTAATTATTTTCTAAATTGTAATTTTGTATCTTCTATCTCAATGTTAAAAGTTTAGATATAACCGGCAGACGGCTGAATAGCCATGCTTGTAAATCTTTGAAATGTTATTAAGCTTGTACTTATTTGAAGAAAAATAAAGAAAGAATAATAATAATAATAATAATAATAATTTAAGAAATACAAATTTTTCAGACAGGATCAAATTTCGAATTCAATGTTACAATTGTGGAGGATTTGGTCATAAAAAAATAGATTGCAAGAGAAAAATTTCAGAGGGTAATCAAAATTTTAGAGCTTTTTCGAGTCAGGCTGTGAACAACAAAGATAGTTCCCAAGAGAGTATTTGTTTCATGGTTAAAATAACGACGTGGTTAAGTGGTATCTTGATTCTGGAGCATCAGAGCATTTGATAAGTAGCGAGACTAAAAATATTAAAAACCAACAAGATTTAACTCATCCGATCAGAGTAAGAATAGCCAAAAGAGGAGAATATTTACTTGCTTTAAAAATAGGAGATGTTTCTGTGAAATCTATTGTCAATTTTGATAAAATCTGCTCCCATAGTTCCAAATTTAGAAGCAAATTTACTTACTTACACTTGAATTAAATGGATTCAAAATTGTGTTTGAAAATGGTAAAGGGACCATATACAGAGGTAATATTATACAAGAGGAAGCAATACGAAAAGATAAACTATATGAGATGAACTTTAGTACAAAAATTGAATATGCAAACTTTGGATCAACGAGTGAGGAACTATCCAAATTATGGCATCGAAGGTTAGGACATTTAAATGTCAATGCAATGGAAGAAATCTCAAAATTCGTAGATGATATAGACGTAACAAAATTAAAGAAAAAATTTTTTTGTGAGATTTGTGTAAAAGCCAAGCAAACGAAATTGCCTCATAATAATAAGAGAATAAGAGCTCGTCGCCCTTTACAATTAGTACACAGTGATCTTTTAGGACCAATTGAACCCCTGTCGCATGATGAAAACAGATATGTAGTGACCTTCATTGATGACTATACGCATTTCGCATTTGCTTATCCATCCAATTAAATCAAAAAGTGAAGTTTTTCAGAAAATGAAAAATTTTGAAGCAATAGTGACCGCACACTTTGGAATGAGATTAAGTCGTTTCCGATGTGATAATGGAGGAGAGTACGTATCAAATGAAATGAAAAACTTCTTTGAAGATAAAGGAATTAAATTTGAGTACACAATTCGATATACTCCTCAACAAAACGGAGTTGCTGAGAGGTACAATAGGACCTTATTGAACAAAGCAAGGTGTCTTATCTTTGATGCAGGTCTTGAAAAACAGTTTTGGTCAGAAGCTATCCTAACTTCTGTTTATTTGATAAACCGAACTCCAACTAGAGCCTTAAACGGAGACATTCCAGCACATCTATGGTATGAAGAACAAAATTTAAAAAAATTAAAAGTTTTTGGGTCAACTGCTTATTTATGTCTTCCGAACGAATTAATAAATGGTAAATTAGCTCCAAGAACAACAAAAATGAATTATGATGGGTTATTGTACAAATGGATATAGATTATGGTTTTCTGATTCAAATAAGATCATTTTTGGAAGGGATGTTGCATTTAACGAAACGAGTGAAAGAATGAACAAAGGCTTAAATTTTTACTGGCAAGATTATGTAATGTTGAGAAAGAATTTCATAACAATAACGAAGACACGATGTATAATAAGGACAAAAAGTCAGGCGACACAAGTGTAGAAAAAGACTATCAAAATGAAAACGCAAAAGAAATATGTAGCAAATTAAGTACTTGAAACTGAGTTGATAACACCGTATTCCGAAGATGTACAGCCTATAAGAAAATGTTCAAGAAATAAGAAACTACCAGATTATCTGGATGATTACGTTGTATTGGCTTTAAACGCTGAAACTTACATAGAAAACCTACCAACTTGTTATAAGGAAATAAAGGGAAGAAATGATGAAAAGAAATGGCTTGAAGCAATTAAAGAGGAACTAGATGGTGTTTAAATGGTAGACATGTGCACCCAAGAGGACCCTAGCGTTCATAGGTTTTTCTTAAAACCCACCTCTGTCTATCAACTCCTACTCTCACCTCCACGTGGTGAACATTGGGTGCCTAGTACCTCAACTGGAGATTGGGTCTCAACCCTAGTGGAAGGTTGTTGGTGGCAGCAAACGAGAGAGGGGGGGAGAGGTGTTCCCACTAAGGCACCTCTTCTTTCATCCAGACGGCAGCGGAGGAATTCCCTAGATGGAATCAACGGTGGCGTCTACAGTTCCAGTCAGGTTGAACTACTTAGTGAACACCTTATAGGGCTACTATAGCATATTTGGAGCCCAGGCCTATAAGGAGCGGTTTATCCGGCTTCCCATCCTTGGAGCTATACAAGGATCTGGTCCTCCAGGTTGGGGGTTGTGCTGTCGGGGTGACTTCCCGGCCACATAAAGCTATTTTAAGTTGAGAGGCACCAACAAGCCTTGGATACGGACGGATTTACTGACGACGAACCAAGCAAACGAAAAACGGACAAAGAACTTCGGATCTGTACGTGGAATGTTAGGTCCGTTAATAGTCCACGTGCAGCCGCGGAAGCCTTAAACCGCCACAAAGCAGATATTACCGCTATCCAAGAAATGCGATGGGATGGACCAGGAAGACGCAAATTAAAAGACTGCGATATCTACTACGGCGATTGCTACCGGGAACAGAAGCAGCGACTGTTTGGATGTGGATTCGTTGTTGCAACCAGACTCAGGCAAAAAGTCTTGAGTTTCAACTATGTGAACGAGCACATAGCAACAATCCGCATCAAGGCTAAATTCGTCAACATAAGCCTCATTTGCGCACACGCCCCCACAGAGGAAAAGGATGAAGACACCAAAGACATATTCTACGAGCTCCTGGACAAAACATATGAGCAGTGCCCTGGCTATGACATTAAGATTGTTCTAGGAGATTTTAATGCCAAGCTAAGAAGAGAGGATATCTTTGGTGGAATAATCGGAAGATACAGCCTGCACGACAACACCTCCGATAACGGATTCAGGCTGATCGATTTCGCTGCGGGGCGAGATGTTCTGGTAGCTAGTACGCGGTTCCAGCACCTCAATATCATCAAAGGGACATGGAAATCTCCTGATCAATCAACCGTCAACCAGATTGACCACATTGCGATCGACGCACGGCACTTCTCCAGTATAGAGGATGTCCGAACATTCCGAGGGGCCAACATTGACTGGGACCACTACCTTGTTGTAGCCAAGGTACGACTGCTGATATCCCGATCCAAGCCAACACAAGGAAATACTGTGAGACAATTCGACGTTGGACGACTACAATCGCAAGAGATCGCCAAGTCTTTTTCCGATCGAGTCTCTTACAACCTCTCAAGGAGTCCTATGCCGCCAGCATCAAGTATAGAGAACCAGTGGCAGCACTGCCAATCAGCCATCAGAGATGCCGCCTCTGAAGTGCTGGGTTTCAAACGGCCTGTTATGAGCTGGTGAATAAAGACAATCATTATTTATTCGCCGATGCGAAAGCAGTTGCATATGCAAAAGTTGAATACGATGCTCATACGGTGGAAGGTCATAAGGATCAGTCCAAGGAAGTCCCTTGAGAGCAAATCTAATAAATCTTCGCTGTATACTTTCTATTCTTGAATTGTGGACTGCATAATAAGGAGACCATACTTGAGAAGCATATTCTAGATGGGGTCGAACATGACAGTTATACAGCGAAAGAGTGACGTAGGGGTCCGTAAACTCCTTTGCCCATCTTTTAATAAAGCCTAGCATTGAGTTTCCTTTACTAACAATGTAATTGATATGCGATGTAAATTCTAAATTGGAACTAAAGTAAACACCGAGGTCCTTAATACTGGACACCTTGCATAATATTTGATGAGAAATCGAGTAATTATGCAAAGCCGGTGTACGTTTCTTCGAAAAAGTTATACTTTGACATTTGCTTGGATTGAGAATCAATCCATTTTTATCGCACCATGTGGCAAAATTTTCAACATCAGATTGTAAAATAAGACGATCGGCTGCGCAGTCTATTTTCTTGAAAGTTTTCATATCATCCGCGAAAATCAAAATTTCACTCGATGACAAGCTAAAAGTAACATCATTAATGGCTAGAATAAAGAGGATAGGGCCAAGGTGACTACCTTGTGGTACTCCTGAATGCGCCTTAAAGGAGCCTGAAAGAATGTTTCTAAATTTTACCTGTAAAACTTTTTTATAGATCTATCAGTTAGGTACGACCTGATCCAATCGACGAAGGTCGAAGGGAATCCATATGCATTTAGTTTAAACAATATAATATCGTGAGATAATTTATCGAAAGCCTTTGAAAAATCAGTATATATACAATCTAACTCTTGCCCGCTTTCAAGCGCGTTTGAACATTTATGAAGGAAGTATACAAGGTTTGTTACTGTTGATCTTTTCTGTACAAAACCATGCTGCTGTTTGCAAATTATATTTTTAATATCGAAAGTTAAGCTTTCACAAACAAGCTGTTCAAATAATTTGGGGATACACGAAAGCAACTGAACAGCAACTGTTCTTCATCCTCATCATCCCTCCTTGGTTTTTGTAAATTATTATTTACAAAATGAATGATGTTTTCAATATTCATTTTTAAATTTTTACTACAACTAAACTGACACAAATTTATACGTTAATTATTTTGAATGCATACACAGTCAGTTCAAAATTGACGTTTAAATGTGTGTAGCTTTTGTGCCGAGAAAACGTTCGAGTACTTTTATGAACATCAAGCGCTCTCAGAGCAATTTCACCCCCACTCCTTAAAATTTTTCTGACGGCCGATTTTAGTGCACAAAGTACTCGAACGTACCTATTATCATACATGTAGCATAGTTATCATACGGATGGCAGCACTGGCTTAGAGTTAACTACCCAACCAAATAAAAACTTCAAGATTTCGAAACAGCCAACAGCCTCGAATAACAATTAGGATTTCACCCTTGACGACCCAAGCAATCGAAAAAAATACAAACACCTCCGGAACTGCACGTGGGACGTAAGATCCTTGAATGGATTACGTGCTGCCTGTGAATCAGCGGCGATGGAATGGGACGGGCTTAAAAAAAGATAAAAACTGCTACGGCGACTGCTACAGACTCAAATATAAAGTTATTAGCCAAAATCATGTTAATGAGAATACATTCGCTGACATTAGCCTAATATGCTCCCACACCTTCACAGAAGAGAAAGACGAGAATTCCAAAAAAAAATTCTATGAGCACCGAGAAAAGAGAAACATAAGAGCAGTGCCGACGTAACGTGAAAATCGTTTTTGGCGAAATTATTATTATTATTATTCTTTATTGTCTACGATTTGTTATCTACAGACTTAACAATACAATTAGTACAATATTATATACAATCGCTTAAATATCTACTATTATTTTTGTGAGCTAAAAATGCTGTTAATAAATTTTTAAAAACATTTCTTGGAAAACATATGTCTAAACAACAATAAGCTTCATTAAACAAGTTGCAACAGTGGCATATAGGTTCACGTAATCCATAGTTCGTTCGATGTGGAACTTCAAATAATAGAGTCTAAGTGCTCTAGACGGACAAGGAAAGTAAGTTTGAACTATCAACAAAATTACATAAAACATCTCTAACATAACTTAAAGCAAAGCGCAAGAAGTTTTTTTGTACTCTTTCAATCTTTGAAATATCAATTTGAGTTGTTGGATTCCAGACAACACAAGCATATTCTAAGGAGGGTCTGACAATACTATAGTACAATGATTAAAGGGTATACGGATCAGTAAAGTCACAAGAATTTCGTTTTAAAAAGCCCAGCAATGAGTTAGCTCTTGCAATAACAGAGTTAATATGATATTGGAATGTGAGCTGTTCATCAAATAGAGACCAAGATCTTTTACAGTTCGAACAATCTTCAGAGGCTTCTTGTTTAAGGAATAGGAGGGAACAATAGGATACATGGTACGATTGTAGGACATGGAAGTACATTTATCAACATTTAATCTTAGATCGTTTAAGTTGCACCACTTAGAAAATAGATCGAGATCCTTTTGCAAAAGAAAACGATCTGCAATATTTGAAACAACAGCGAAAAACTTAATATCATCTGCAAAAATGAGATATTTACAAAACTTTAATGTTTCAGGTAAATCATTTACATGCAGTAAGAAAATGGGGGGCCCTAGATGACTTCCTTCCGGAACACCCGAAGTAACGTATATATCCCTAGAACGGATGTCATCAACTAAAACAATTTGTTTACGGCCATATAGATAGGACTTAAACCAACACAACAAGGCACCTCTAATTCCATAAGCCTCAAGCTTTTTCAATAAAATTTTCAAGTTAACCCTGCTAAATGCTTTAGTAAAATCCGTGTATATTACATGAACCTGCTGACCATTTTCCAAAGCATTTATAGAGAAATTCATGAACTCAACCAAATTCGAAATCGTAGACCTACCCTTGCAAAAACCGTGTTGAAAATCGATAACATGTCCTTTTATCAAACCAATGAAAGTATCTTTTACAAGACAATCCAATAATTTTGGAATTATAGAAAGCTTTGTTATTGGTCTGTAATTAGAGATGTCATCCTTCTTACCCGATTTGAAAATTGGGGTTATAACTGAGATTTTTCACTCATCCAGAAAAACACCACTGGATAATGATTGGTTGAACAGCTCTGTTATAGGGCCAGAAAGTGAGTTAGCACAGTGCTTTAAAACAACAGGATAGAAGCCTAAAATATCTGGCGTATGCTTGGGATCAAGTTAATTTAAAAGTTTAAGAACATCTTCATTTTTTATTCTGAAATTACAACATTCAATAAAAGACGGTAGTGATCTTAAATAATTTTCATCAACTTTATCTGTAATTGTGGAATCATAAACACTTTGAAAGTAGTCAGCAAACAGGTTAGCAGTTACATATGGCTCTGATGAAGATTTTTGACCAAAATGCATTGTTGAAGGAAACCCCACACTTCTACGTTTTGAATTGATATACTTCCAAAAATGATTCGGATTTGTTTTTAATTTTGATTCGATTGACTGAACATAACTGGAGTGCAAAAATTTAGAGAGAAATACAAACTCTTTTTTGAGGCGGCAGAATAGTGTATGTATATTCATTCAAGGAATCTGTTAGTTTATATCGTTTATGTGCAGCATTTTTTGCATTTTTAAGTTTTTTAAGACGGTTACTAATACCACTTTGGGCTAGTGTTTGATTTACAACGAACCAGAGGCACAGCATTATTTAAAGCATCCACCAGAATATTTTTAAATTTACTAAAGTTTATCGATAAATTATTGCTCTGAAACTCTGACTCCCAATTTATACAATGCAAACCATATTTCAGTACATTCAAATTAAGCGGGTTAAACTTACGGTAATGTGAATTTAATGCATTAAACTTATTCAGCCGTATTTATAATCGCATTTTAAACTCCGCGGAACTTTAAAACACGCTTAATCGTTGATTAAAACAAAAATCGTATTTATAATCATTTTTCGGCAGTGAGTAAGGGCTGACTAGCTTAAACGCAGAAATGTGTGTTTTAAGCGTGTTTTAAGCGTGTTTTAGCGTATAAATGTCATTTGATTGTGAGTATTGAGTTGTCATTCAGTGGTTTATTTACATCTTTGAGAATTTTAAAAATAACTAAAATGGAAATGTACTCAAATAACATTTACTTTATAAATAATTTGGATGTAGTAAATGTGTTTTCAATTGACAGAAATATGCATTGTTTTCCTTTTTTGTAAATTCGTTTCTTACAATTTTTCCAGTTCGGAAACGTTTTTGATTTTCGCTTTTTGGACAAAACAACAAAATTAAAGCCAAAGAATAATAGAAAATATACATATATATAGAACAATGTATATTGCGTGACCAACATTTCATCGTCCATAGGTTAGAAAATATAAACAAAAACAAATTTCTGTTGTCAGTTCAACCATTGAGAAACCAAAATAAGAGAGTTTCTTTATGATTTTGACATAAGGGATGATTAACTAGTATGGGCGAAAAAAATGATTATAAATAAGGATTTTTTATTCACTGATTAAAGTCTCATTAAGTTCTTAATCACTGAATAACTAACATGCGTTTTAAGCGTGTTTTAGCGAAATCTAATAAATACGGCTGATTGTAATTATCATAATTATAAATTGATATACAGAATTCGACAGCAGAATGAAACACAGTATTCTTTAGCAAAGGAATTGATTGAGATAGATTTGAATTCAAATCATCAGAAACAAAAACCAAATCATCAGAAACAAAAACCAAATCATCAGAAACAAAAACCAAATACAAATGGTAAGCACAGCCTCCATGACAAAACCGCAGAAAACTGACTGAGGCTAATTGATTTTGCTGCGGGCTAAATCGTGGTCACGCTTTCCGCATTTCAAAATTCATAATGGTACATAGCGAACCCCAAGTTCAAACATCGTCAATGTTATAGATCTCCGAGGGGTCAATTTTAACTAAGATCTATCTATCTTTCTGTAGGTACGAATGAGGATATCCTGTTCAAGGCACGTTTCGTACGTGTAACACTATGACGTCAAAAAGCCACAGCACCTTTCGCAATCAAGTAACCTTCCAACTATGCTTGGATCCGTGGTGTATTGAAAAGCATATCTGCCTAATATGTGGAAGGTTCGTGGTTCGAACCCCATCAGAAAACAAAATTGTGTTCCACTCCACGGGTATCGCTTTTCGGCAGGAATTGACAAGTCCTCCGATCCTAAATTCAATGCAATGAAAAGCACTTTCTCGATCAACTCCATTCACAAGGCATGTTTATGTGAAATGCGTTAGGTCCTGGGGCTACCCGCTCTGTTGCGCCAACCTATTTATTTATATTTATTTATCCATCCTTGGATCCTAGTCCGCCCGCATTAAGCATTGAAGACAATAAGCAAATATGCCAGCAAACGCCATGAGTATCGCAGCCTCTGTTGTTTTAGGTTTCATTCGGCCCCAAAAACGAGGCCCATGGTTTGATGAAGAATGCAAACAAACGCGACAAAGGTTAATGCAAAAGAAAGCAAGGGCTGCTTATGAACAATTCGATTAGGCAACGAGATTTACGAGTACAAACGAAGGGCAGAGCACCGAATTCTCTAAAGGAAAAAAGAAGCAAAAAGAAGCACTCATTTGACGAAATTTAGATACGCCATGACAGGAATGAAATTCGAAAATTGAATGGCAAGCTCCGAGCTCGAAGTGGTTTTAGACTAGAAAAGTCCACAATCAACCAAATTTTTACATTATATGCCAACCCCTGCGTCATTGGTTTAAAAGTCAATTGAGAAAAAGTACCCTCTCTAGGAAAATCAAGTTAGGTCTTTATAGAACTTTGATAATCCCAGTCCTGCTATACGGCGGAGTGGAACGAATGGAACTTATATAAAGCGGATGAGAAAACCCTTGATCTTTTTGGAAGAAAAATACTCCGAATGATCTTCGTTAATTGGAGTTTTCATGAGGTCACAAACTGACAACTCATTGAGTAGTGAGTACCCACATAATGAGAATCATGAGTTCCCAATAGATTTGGCAACCCACTTCCAACCAAGCCTAATTTTATGTTAGTAAACATCTAAGAATCTACGATGTATTATTACTTTCCACAAAAACGCGATTTTAAGCGAACAAAACCTGAAAGGCTTTCATAAAATTGACACCAATAAAATCCAAATGGGATGATCTGAGAACTAGTTACAACACGTTTATACGTGAATAGCGAATTGATTGAATATTTTGTACTTTACTTTGAATTTTTATTTATTACAGACAAGAAGACGAGTCGAATCATCTAATTCATGTTTGATGTAAATTTGAAAATGTATTCATATATTACTTACCAGTATGCCTGTTGTAATTTTATTTTATTTTAGTTGTCTGCAAACAGCTGAATTAGGTTTTTAATGGACCGGCACTTTACGTTACCAAAAGGAAGCGGTCTATCCTAATACCGATTTATTAACACATTTAGTTATTGTTTTTATTTTGTTTGTTTATTGTTTAATCAGCTGTGACCTGAAAACCTGATACATTTGCGTATTCGTCAGGTAAACTTGAAGTCGGTCGTCGGCGAAATAATTGAGCGGGAAAGCCTTTCTTCTGTCTGTTGCGTCTTTACCATAGAGAAATAAATAACAAGAGGGCTTAGCCTTTGTATATATATTTTCTATAGTAATATCACTTTCCCATTGACATATACCTCGTTTCCATTAGGATCGGGTAATCGGATCGGATTATGATTCAGATTTCGATGCAGGTATCTACTTACCCACTGAATCGAGTAATATAGGTATACAACACACTTACCTCGTTTCCACTTAGAATTGAATCACACTTCAATTCGAATTAGTGCCAGTGTATACCTAGATCGAATTGAAATAGGATTACCCGATCCGATACAGCTCTTGTAGCTGGATCGATTCAAAAGAGTGTGTTGTATACCTATATTACTCGATTCAGTGGGTAAGTAGATACCTGCATCGAAATATGAATCATAATCCGATCCGATTACCCGATTCTAAGTGGAAACGAGGTAACTGTTTTGAATCGATCCAGCTACATACCTCGTTTCCACTTAGAATCGGGTAATCGGATCGGATTATGATTCAGATTTCGATGCAGGTATCTACTTACCCACTGAATCGAGTAATATAGGTATACAACACACTATTTTGAATCGATCCAGCTACAAGAGCTGTATCGGATCGGGTAATCCTATTTCAATTCGATCTAGGTATACACTGGCACTAATTCGAATTGAAGTGTGATTCAATTCTAAGTGGAAACGAGGTAACAAGAGCTGTATCGGATCGGGTAATCCTATTTCAATTCGATCTAGGTATACACTGGCACTAATTCGAATTGAAGTGTGATTCAATTCTAAGTGGAAACGAGGTAATATTGGGTGTGTTTCTTTATTCATTCTGGATATTCGGAATATTCGGAATACCACTTTTGCGTTTCTTTATTCAATGGAATATTCCGGATAAACTATTTTCTTGTTTCTTTATTCATTCTGGAATATTTGGAATGCATTCTTTTCATTCCTAGTCAAGAGGTGGTTTAAATGGAATATTCTGTAGTTTGACAGATCCATACATACTTTCATTGTCAGTTGTTGCTTGTTGCTAGTTCTGTTTCTTTATTTATTCTGTTCTGGATATTCTGGATAAATATTTTGTCTTTTCTGTCTTTTCTATTCCTTATCCGGAAAAAATAAAGAAACACACCCATTATATATGGACTGCTAGTTGAGTGTAATCTCCATATAAGACTGGCAAAGATTTTGAAGCCAAGCGACACTAGCCCTCTTGGTGCACCATGCCGCCATTTACGGCAACATTACAATTTGTTCCCAAGAATTAGGTGCCATCTACAAGACCAACTTATATTTTTCTCTTTTTAACTAATTAAAGAAAGAGACATACATGTGTTAGTTTAGTTCTAGATTCGACAACCAGTTTAACCAAGATGCAGCACTGTCGCTTAGTCCCCTATTATACGATGTCTCACGAGACATGTCTCATTTTTGACGTTCCTTTTAAATTTCCATCCCGTGAGACAATCGCTATTACATGTTCAATTTTGAAGGCTCACGTCTCAAATTTGACAATTCTTCATTTCTCTTTCAATCCTTTTTTTGTTGTCACTATAAATTTCAAAGTTGTATTTTTCTCTAAATAAAGTAAGTTGCTTCATAAAATTACAAAAATAACAATTTGGTTTTACAGCTTTTGATTTAAAAAATAGACAGATTTCGGTATGGAAGAAAAACAATTATTAGAGTTGTTGTTAAACTGTGCATCGAATGCAGTTGAGGACATGGACACAGACAGCAGTGGAGATGAGTTTATTGTATTGGGATTGCTGAACTTGTGCGAGAAAGCAGCTTTGGAGAATGAAAAACCGAAGCAGAAAAGGCTTTGGGTTAAAACGGGGAGGAAAAAAAGAAGTGTACATGGTTCGTTCACCTTCGTTAAAAAAGAACTCCAAACCAACGACAAAACCAGTTGTTCTGTTTGTAAAAGATGCTCGTTTGAAGTGAGTATTTTGAAGTGAGTATTTTTAAAGCTAGCTAGAGTAAAATATTATTTCAATCCATAGATGCCTCAAAATCCTCATAGAGAACCGCAAAACCCTAAATGACAAGATTGTCGTTAAAACTATTCATGAAGCCAAAGTCAGCTATATAGAAGAAGAACGTGTTGCTGCGCCCAGCCGCAAACGAAAAGCAATGGAATCAATGAGTATAGAATCAGGACGCACAGAAACCTCAAAGTACACAGCTGGTGGCAAAGGTATTCACCGACCAGTCGCTGCATCAGTAAATTCTGGTCATTCAGGTTATTCGGTGCAAACGACATCATCTATGTACTCCAAAAAGAAAGCTCAAGGTGATATGAAGAAAAAGGAAAAATTGGATCCGTATGCTTAAGTTCCTCTGAGCAGGAATATTTTGAACAAAAGGTAAGTCAGTTCAATTTTTGTTTTCTTTGTTACTATTTTCAAATAGTATTTCTCTTTTAAAAACAGAAAACATGGAAAACACGCTGGAACGTTCAAGGGAATCGTCAAAGGAGCTAGGAAAGGAGCATCTAAATGTGTTAAAAACAGAATACAGAAGAAATATAAAAAGTAAACAACTCCAACTATGTATATTAAAGTCAACCCGTTGTAAAAAGCCAAACTGAACCATTTTTTAACAAAATGATTTGTTTATTTTAATTAAAAAATATCGATTGCTGTTATGAAAAATAAAAGCATTTTTTTTACTTGATTGTGCACAAGATTATATTTTTTGAGGTAGGTAGTTGATACCAGCACTGAAGCATTGAAAATGAAAATGAACATGTTTAGTCCATTTCAATTTTTGAAAAATTGTTCTACGTTTGCTATTCTATTTGGCAGAAGGATCGTCGCTTAGCATTGTTTCTTCGTAAAAATGCATTTTATCATTGGCATCAATGATAATCACAGTGTGTGTCCTGCTGCCGTACTTAGCATCGAGTACTTAGACATTTATTGCTCTTAAATGATTTCCCCAATTTGGAGCACGGCCAGCTAGCTTCGCATCGGGCCAATTCTTGCGTTCGCCGGTTCATTGACATCCTTGGACATCTTTGAATGATAAATGCTTTGGTATCCATAGGACAGAAGTTAACTTCATCCGTTGTTATCTCATTCCTTTTCCCAATAAATGTCAAGGGAGTAGTGTAGATGTTGGTGTTCATATCATCACCCGAAAGACTTAAAAGTCGTTTAATGCTTATCTAGAAACAGAAGAAACAGCATTAAGCTTTGACTATAAGTCAGAATTTTTGAAATATGTGCTTACAATTCCCGAATCCCGATCGATGGCTATCGCTATTGCATTCCATGAGGTTGCTTCTATGAATAATCAACCCCGTATTCAGTTTCAATTTTTTCTTTTTATTGTTTTCAAGATTTGGAAGGTTTCGCATGACGGCTATCTCAACGCCATCTTCTAGTTGTTCATGAACCTCTCCGAAAGACCTTTCAACACCAACCCAATCGTTTTCCACCCAAATAAATTTGTCAACGGGATGTAGAAGAGTCTGGTATTCATTATAAGCGATTTTGGTAAGGAATCCACCTGCATATTCATCGATGGGTTTTGAACATGTTTCGATTTTTTCTAAAACCAGTCGGAATATATGCTACACTGGTTTATTGTCAAGAACTCCTTGCCCTAGGCACCGCTCATCGTCTTGAGCTAAGCGTCTGTCTTGCATGATTTCAACTTCACCTGCACGCAACGAAGAACCACCAAGCGGCTGTGCTGATACAATGGTCAACCGCAAGTTGTCGTCTTCAATGTATATGCTAGAAGGTATTGGATAGTAATTAGCTTGCAGGGGGATCTTTTGGAATCGTTTTCGTTTTATCATCTAAAATAAAAGAAAAAACTGTTAAGTCGTACGACTCAATATGTTCAGAATTTAATATTAAATTTACTTGTAGTCCGTTGAGATCGGTGTAAAATGTCTCCTCACTTTGAATACGTGTAGCTATCCGCATAACGATTTCAGTGTTGTCCATGACTCCAATGTCTATAAAATTTCTAATTTCTGGATGAACACCACGCACCGTAACGTAGAAAATTCAAGTTTGTTGGTATGTGCGGGGAAGCATCATGGAGTTGAATTTATTTCAAGAGACCATTTGCGTGGAAAGCTACCGTCGGTCCATCGCCAACACGGCACGAAATGTCTCGAGGTTCTGCAGAAGATTGCAATTCCTTCTTTGTCATAGGAACCAGCAACGGAGCGTGAGCCAGAGACTATATAAATCATTGCCGCGGCGACCAAACCAGCCCCAGTGCTCTAGTAGTTGAAGAAAAAGGTGAGACAATCTCAAGTAGTTAAAAAAGGTTTGCTTTTACTTACATGGATTTCCTTTGTCAACAGATACTTTTGTCACTATGGTAGTAAGTGAAGAAAAGAATGGGGCGAGGGACACGTATGCATTTCTTATGTCCACTGTGATATTCAGTAACCACATCATACGATATAATGCAGCGGAGGTAACCATCAAGCCGAAGTAAATCGTTCCACCGATGATGCGTTCAGGGGGTACCACGCGCGGTCGTCAAACCAGTTGTGGTTGGAAGTTATAGAATCAAGTAGCATTCAATTCAGTTTCATTTAAAGTTTATAAAATTAGGTGCGTTACTTAGTAGTGTAATTGAAGGCGGAGAGGATTTTCTGCAAATAATAAAAAATCTTTATTTTATTGTTAAAATGAAAAACTTACTTTATTTCGATGGCAACAAAGAACAAGAACAAACTGCGTCTGACTCTGACGTCTGTCTTCTTTGTAAGAAAATAATTTTTTTTAATGAAAAAAAAATGACAAAGCGATGAAAGCAACATAGCAAAAACGAATATGGGAAAAGAGAAACGTCAATATGAGACTGCTAAAAATCGGCACGGTACTCATCGGGAATTTTTTTGTGCATCTCATTTCCTCACATCTCCTTTCTTTTTCGCACTCATGTGAGACTGGGCTCGTGAGACATCATGTAATAGGGGAGTTATCGCTGGCTTCACTTTTAAGGAGCCAACTAGCAGTCCATATATAATATGTCAATGAAAGCGGTCCCCGCGACTTTGCGCCCCTGAAAGGATAGTGGCAAAATAATCGTGATTTTCAGCTATGGCCATCTATCGTTTTCTGAGAAGTAACGAGAGAAGTTACCACTTAACAACAGATGTCTCTCTGTTTTTGTCATCTTGTGTCAATGCTGTTTGTAGTTTTATGTTGTTGTCAATGCTCGATGGAATTTTTCTGCGCTCAAACAAATAAGTTTATAATGTGTGTATATCACAAATTAAAAGTCGACCTGTATCGAATTTAGTTAATCGAATTTGGGAGCATAAGAACAAAGTTATTCACAGTTTTACGTCGAAATATAATGTACAAAAATTAGTTCACTTGAAGAATTTTAAGACGTAGATTCGGCTCTTAATAGAGAAAAAGTTCTAAAAAGTTGGAGAAGGCAGTGGAAAGTCAATTTAGTTGTAAGAAAAAACCCAATTTGGTGTGATTTATGTTACGAAATTACTACGCACTAGGCTGACGAGAGAGGAGACCTGATATAACAAGAAAGTGAACTATCTCAATAGCGCAATGCTCATACGATTGTAGATTCATTTGAGATATCATCAGGTAACAAGCAGCGGGACGAAGCAACGGTTGTCGGTAAGTCTTCTGGTGATAGTGCACCCAAAGAACCTGAATTGCATCTTTTTCGTGAGGATAGCGAGTTTGATGAAGTTGTAAGTATAACGTGGTAATAAAATAAACAATGCTGAGCAATATGCTTTTTCTAGCTGAGTAATGATTCATCTGTGTCTGACGAGGACGAGACAAAAGAACGGCGTCGTGATGAAGACAAAGATGATATCTCGGGCCTTGAAAATGTAAATCAAATATATAAGATATATAATATATATCCGATAGTCACCTGGTCATCAATTTAAAACTCCAAGAGCAGAAAATACGAGAAATGAAAAAGTAAAGACTTACTCTCAACATAAGCGAACGCATTGAAGAGGAAGACTACCAAGAGACTTCTACAATCACAAAAGAACCGTCCGAAATTCAAACATCAGAAAGGTGCACCGGATGCAGATTTGATTTTCAATTGAGACAAGAGTACTGGCATCGCACAAAGAATACTACATGATGTAGAAACAAGCGAAACCAACCACGTTTCTCTCTCAAAGGAAGACAATAGACGAGGAGATCAAATACACTCTTCGAAAGATGAAGTATAAAAAAAGTTCTTTACGAAACTGAGTTGCCATTGATTCCGATGAAAGTCTTTTGCAAAAAAAAAAAGAAAGTCTAGGCCTTATTTGATCTTTGAGAAAAGTGTAGCTTTTAAAATCAGAGGAATAAAATGATATGAAGAGAACAATAATTGATTTTAGTCCTTTTAATTTTTGTCTACAGGAATGTAATACAAGTACCCAGTTAACGAACGAGTTCCATTGACTGAAAAGGAGTTGGCTTGTGGTAGTCCAAGATGTTCAGAAATCAAAACCCAGAAACTCAAATTGTGGAAAACAATGTCGTTTCAGTAGCTTGCTTTGCAGTGGTGTATTCTGTCACTCCAATTTTTCAAGACCCTGCTAGTTATTTCGGGCTCACTGATTGATTAAGTCGTTTCCGTATCGTTCCTTTGAGGCTGCAAGCTTTCCATCGGCCGGATCAAGATGGGAATGCGATTTGGTTTGAAAGAGATATCGACTGATCAAATCGATTGTGACACCAAGATCGTGTTCGGATTCTCGTTCGGATTTGTGGGTGTTACATTACATTGCAAAAGAAAATAATTTTTTTTAATGAAAAAAGGTGACAAGGAGATGACAGAGTAATGTCAAATTTTGGTACCCACAAATGCCGCTATCCTTTCACAGGCGCTGGGCATTAAGTGGGACCGACGTGAAGTTGGGTACTGGCAGTCCATATCTATTATGTCAATGGTTAGAAAGTAATGCATATATGATGAAATTTAAACGTTGTTATTTGCTTCCTACTCTTACATATATGACTTGAAAAATAGGCTTGTGGAACACATTGGGAATTTTGTGGACCACTTTCGACTTCCAAGCTCCGGGAAAAATATTGGAAAGTGATAGTACTATAAGATTTATATACAAAGCGTTAGTGTTTTCACTGACACAAATTCCCAGTGGGCACGAAAAAAGCACTTTTAAAGATTGCTTTTGTTTTCCCAAAGGAAACCGACATAAGATTACGAAACGAACGCGCATTTCTTGCTTTTTTGACATTCAGCTGTGACGTATTAGGAGACAAAAAAGCGGGAATTCAATACGAAGATACGGGCAATATTTGTTATTGTTTAAATTCAAAAGTTAAATATGCGTTGTTCTGTGTTCGGGTGCAATAACAACAATAACAAAAACGATCCAAACAATAAGGATAACGTATCATTCTTTAGGTTTCCAAAAGATTCGGTTTTACTTGAAAAGTGGATTCATTTCTGTAAGCGGAAAGACCAATTTAACCCTACGTCAGGAAGGGTTTGCAGTGAGCATTTTGGACCAGATGACTTCGAAAGGAATCTCCAGTATGAAATGGGTAACTACACAGAAACAAGCATAGTTTTAAGAGGTACTAACATTTGTTTTTAGGGTTTGTGAGTTATAGACGGCTCATACTGAAACCGGGTTCTTTTCCCTCCATTTACACCACTGAAAACAAGGATGCAGATTCCACTCTGGGAAAAAGAAAAAAACGTATTAAAGCAAGGGAAGACAAGAAGATTGTAGATGCGTTGTTACAGGAAGTTGAACAAGATCCTCTATATATATCAGATGAAGACTGCTGCAATGATATACAAATCAGTTCTTGTCATAACTGCGACGTTCTACAAATTCAGATTGGAGAGCATGAAGCAAGAATGTAGGTATGCAGGAATTGTTTATATTGCATCTTTATTGATTTGTTTGTTTATAGACAAAAATTGGAAAAGGAAATCAATGTGTTAATGAAAAATCAAGAGAAGCTCCGAACATCTTTGGCCAAAAATAGGATTAAAAACAAAAATGTGGAGAAAAAATTGGCTTCCATTTTCACCTACGGCCAAATTCGAAAACTGAAAAGCGGTTCAAAGCTGACACGTTACTCAGAAGGACACGTTCCGAGGTCTATAATATTTTTCCGAACACGAAAACCAAACCGGGCTATAATAGAAAATTTTAAATCACAAAAAAGGAAGTTTGTTAAAATAACAACATAAACACACAAATACCAAAATAAAAAAAGTCTCTTGTGACGTAAAATGAAAAATGAAACAGCAGATATCGTAATCCTGTCTTTTTTCCTTCATGAGCCTATTCCCTATGGCCTATACATGGCAAACAGGTCACATTACTCCGGGTCTTACTTACTTACTTAGGCGAGCATTACATTTCGGGGTGAACCTCGGCCTCAATCAACATCCTTCTGTAACGACTTCGATTTCAGGCGAGCTCTCTCCAGTTTCGCACTCCAAGTCGGTTGAGGTCTTCATCCACTTGATACGGGGTCTTCCCCTTCCGCGAATTCCCTACAATGTGCTTTCGAACACCCGACGAGCCGGAGCGTTTGGGTCCATCCGCTCTACATGGCCCAAACATCGTAGCCTCGCGATGCGTACTCTTCTTGCTATGCCCATGTCGCGGTACAGCTCATACAGCTCGTTGTTGTATCTTCTCCACACATTACCTTCGCATACGGGACCAAAGATCATTCGAAGAATTTTTCTTTCGAAACGACCAAGGGTTTCCTCATCCGCTTTCGATAAGGTCCATGCTTCCGCGCCGTAAAGCAGGACTGGGATGATTAAGTTCTTATATAAGGTTACCTTGGTTTTTCTGGAGAGGGTTTTGTTTCTCAATTGCCTTCTTAACCCAAAGAAGCAACGGTTGGCAAGAGTTATTCTCCGTTTGATCTCCGCACTGATGTTGTTGTCCGTGTCTATAGCGGATCCTAGGTAGACGAAGTCCTGTACTACCTCGAAGTTATGTCTGTCTATTGTGACGTTTTGTCCAATTCGTCCATGTTCTGTGTCCTTGTTTGATGACAGCATATACTTCGTTTTGCCCTCATTAACCATCAAACCCATTTTTGCCGCTTCTGTTTCATTACTCGCAAAAGCACCTATGACATCACGCTTTTCTCTTCCCATTACGTCAATATCGTCTGCGTAGGCGAGTAATTGTACAGACTTTTGAAAGATTGTTCCTCTGGTGTTGACGTTTGAGTTTCTTACAATGTGTTCAAGTATGATGTTGAAGAAATCGCATGACAGCTTGTCGCCTTGCCTAAAACCTTTTCCGACATCAAAGGTCTCGGTAAGTTCTTTACCGACCTTGACGGAGCAGCGAGAATTCTCCAAAGTCATCCTGCATAGTCGTACGAGTTTTGCAGGGATGCCGAAACTAGACATGGCTCTGTACAGCTCGTCTCTGTAAATACTGTCATACGCGGCCCGAATATCGATATTATGTTCTCGGGTTCTTTCCAAGATCTGCCGTAATGAGAAAATTTGGTCTATTGTGGACTTCTCTGGTCTAAAACCACATTGAAAAGGACCTATCAAGCTGTTGACGTGGGGTTTCAGACGTTCACATATTACAGCAGACAAGATCTTATAAGCGACGTTAAGGAGGCTTATCCCTCTATAATTGGCGCAGTTGTGAGGGTCTCCTTTCTTTAGGATCGGGCATACGATACTGAGGTTCCATTCATCGGGCATGCTTTCTTTCGACCATATCATGCAGATCAGCTGGTGCATGCTCCTTTCTAACTGGTCTCCAGCAGTCTTGAAAAGTTTGGCATCAAGGCCATCTGCACCCGCAGTCTTATTTGATTTAAGTTTGCATATGGCAAGCTTAACTTCCTCTAGGTCGGTAGGACGGCATTCTTGATCATCGTCCAGGCTGAATGTGGCAATCTGCCAGACTGCGGAATTTGTGTCTTCATCGCCGTTAAGCAATCTGCAGAAGTGATATTTCCAGATTCTCTGTAGCGACTGTGACTCTATAACTATCAGCCCTATCATCGTAACAGATCGGAGAAAAATACGATCAAAGAGATGTTCCGATCGTAACATTTATTTTGTTTATGGTATCCGTTTCGTAAAGGAAGCACTGACGCATGTAGGTGACATAAAACAACCCTTCCGCGACTTCTTTGCTGTCGGAGACATCGGATAAAACAGAAAACCAAGAAATCGGCATGCATCGCATGAATTCTAGACGCGTTGCGGTGAGTTTGACATTTTCATCGCATTGTTTCGTTCTTTTCGTAGATATGTCCGATTGACTTTATGCATAGGGATTTGACTTATCGCAATCGCATCGTACGATCTCACCGCGTTGGTTTGCGCAAGGCTTTAAGCAATCGGAAACGTTACCACAATACAAATATCTTACATTTCGTACAAATCGGAATGAATTTCGTTCTGATCTGTTACGATAATAGGGCTGTATGTTTCCCTGCTGGTCCTCACAGGCTTGAGCTCGGGGCTTGCCACCCTGGCAGCATTTTTTTCCTGTCATGGCACCTCTCTATATCCTCAAACGAGCGCTTCTCATGCTGCTTCTTTTTCTTTTTGAGAATTTCGGTGTTCTTCCCTTCTTTTCCCCTTGTAAATCTCGTTATACTGATCGTAAGCAAATCGTAAAAAATTGATTTCTGGACGTTATTTGCAAGTTAGAACAAGAAATTTGCTTAATGCTACGTCTAGCCAGCCGCTGCTAGCTGCCAAAAGTTGACCCGTACTTAACCTATGGAGAACCCTATAAAAATTCTGGATAAAATTCAAAATCAAACAGAATACGTTGACCTGGAACAAATAGCAATCTATGCAAATGAGTCAAAATAAGTAATTGCCTAGAAATTTTTTCTAAAGTGACGGACTGCTGGGCATTGACAAAGGAAGCGAGTGGTGTCCTCATGTTCATCTTCGTCATTGCATCCTCTCCACAGGTCATCGGTCAAAGACCCATTTTCTTTTTGTGGTAACCTAGCAGGTTGTGTCCTGTTATGATACTGATAAGCAATCGTAATGAAGGCTTATTCAATGATGGTAGCTTTTCAGACCCGTTCTTATCGTCTTTCGGCCATAGCTTCTTGGAAGTAACACAGGAATCTAGGCATTCCCATCTTTCATTGGATTTTCGCATTATTTTGTTACCAATGATATGCTTAATTTTACAGGATGGAATCCTGATTGATTGATCAATGAGTGAAGGGTCAAATGCTGATCCTTTTTTCGCTAGTTCGTCCGTTTTTTCGTTTCCCGGTATACTATTGTGACCAGGAACCCAGCAGAGTCTAACGCTATGCTGTGTGCCAAGAGCCCTTAGCTCTTTGCGACAGTAAGAAACAAGCTTTGATTTGACAAGAGTGGCATTGCTCCCTGGCTATCAATGAAAAAACTGATATCAGCATGTGATAGCGCCATCATGGACACCTGTTTTGCAGCGTTTGTTACTCCCAAGATGTCGGCTTGGAAGACGCTGCTGTGATTTGGAAGTCGTGTAAGGTGTTTAATTCTCCCAATCCTGTCTATTGGGGAAGCTGGTTGAGAAGGATTTTTAAAAATCCGGGTATGGAGTTATGTAATCCGTGCACATATTTAAGCGCACTAGGTTTAAGCGTATGAAGAGACCGATAAAGAGAGTGGCAAACTTCTGCTAGCCTATATAATTTGTTCATGGCCAATTGGGATATAAACAAGTAAAACGAAACAAAACTCAAGAAATTGGTAAAGCTACGTGCAGACGGCATATAAAAAGCCGCACATATGTGCGGTTCTGACGTCACATAAAAAGTTGAAAATTCAACGCAAATGCTATACGTAAATCAGTTTACGCAAACTCGGATATTAGGGTGTTCAGACGATGTGCAGAATCTGTCCCAAAAGCCGCACATTAGTTTGCGTTGATTTGCTCGCACATCAAGTGTACGCAAATGATTACGCAAATTTTGCGGTCGATGTGCGACGTGTTCACACGATATGCGGAAATATCCGCACATCACCCATTTGCGTTCATATGCAGGTTTGCGTTAATTCAATAAATTGTTTGAATTTTGTGTTTTATTCATGGGTTGAGCTAATCCGTACATAAATTTAAAAGTGCTGAAATTATTTGAAAATGTTGAAAAGAAAGAGGGGGAACTACTGCTGTTTTGGCATTGGATGTGATTTATCTGCAATCAGTTTTAATTTTTTCATAATTAATCAGTAGAAAAAAGATTAACTAAATAAATAAATAAAATACTCAAGTAAAAAAAAAAAAAAAAACATAATACCCAAGAGACCGAATAATTATTTCAGTATTGTATTCATGAAAATAAAAACAGTCTACTACCAACACACTTCGCTTCGCTCATTTTATAATTTTTTTAAATTGAAAACCGATCACAACTATGCTGTACAAGCACTACTGATTTGCGTAAAATATGCACATTTGCGTTGTCCGATTTTCGTGTCACCGCACATGATTTTGAAGATCGCACATGCACGCACATGCACGCAAACTGTCACAAAAAATGTGCGAGGGTGTTCAGACGATTTGCGAAAAAGCCGCACATTTATGTGCGGCCTCGTCGTCGCACATCATCCGCAAACAATTTGCGTGCATGTGCGGAGTGTCCCAAAAGGGTGTTCAGACGATATGCGTGAATTTTCGCAAATTATGACGTAAAAATGACGTCAGAACCGCAAACGTGTGCGGCTTTTATATGCCGTCTGCACGTAGCTTAAGAAAGCACCAGGAAGGAAACAAGACGTATATCTTGAATTGCTTTGTCAGTGAACAGTACATTATCTACAAGTTTATTATGTAGGTACTTGTTATGTGGATAAACAAGAAAGGATACCCATGATAATGAATTATTATCAACAGGATAATCGAACAACAAGTGGAGGAAGACTTGCGTTGGCCTTGAATATAGCTTTAGCAAATCTCTTCTTTGTCATGGCAATGGTGATTTGTTCCGCTCGTGGAGAGAATTGTTGCTGTTGAACGAAGGAATCTCATCATCTGGGTTTTTCATTTGTCATTGAGCTTAACAAGGACGAAGGGTCAGCCCGATCATCCTCTTCCCCTTCTCCGTTATCTTCTCTGGCCGAAGTAAAATGGAAAACAACAATAAAAATGTTTGGCTTTACGGGAGCAGTTGTTGGATTACGGAAGCATTTAATGCTTTGCGTTTGTGATTAATATAATTCATGGAACGGCAATAACTGCTGTAAAAGGATTAAGCACTTAAGACGTAGACCCTTTATGTGTTTGAACAGGCAACATGCGAGGCCTGTACGAGTGGATCCTTTTTGGGATAATTGCTTATACGAACTTTGTTCACAATATTGAATCGATCAAGATTCCTAAACCTACTTGGGAATCAATAGAGCTGAAAAATCTCAACTAATTTGTAGAAAACTCCAGGTATACATAATTCGAAGCTAAAATCTGCGTGTCCTCTTTGGCTGGTATCCAGGCATAACCCTGATTTAGTCTAAGTGCGCTGTTTGCTGCCACTTCTAGAACATAGAGATCAAGGGGTGTGATATTGAGGATTACTTTCAAGCTCGCGGTTGGTTTGGTTCTCATTGCACCAGTTACGCAAATACAGGCTGATCTTTGTACTTTGGTTAGGCCTTCCACTAGACCAAATAGGTCCAACAATGGCAGTATACATCCACATTTGAAGTAAGTTTAAACGAAAAAGGCCACTTTCCACGGGTTTGGTGGAGATAATGTTGATGATGTTTTTGCAATCGTCGACAGAAAAAACGTTAAAAATTCCCAAAATAGTTCAATAAAATTTACTTTTGAAGAGGAAGGAAATGGGAAGCTACCACTTTTAGACTTAGAACTAAAACGTTTTGGTGAAAATATTGAAGTTGGAATCTATCATAAACCAACAACCACAATGAGAACAATAACATCAGACTCACATGCTCCCATTCAACATAAAAAAGCAGCATACCATTCGCTAGTTCACAGACTTTGTAATTTACCATTATCAGTAGCGAACTTCAAAAGAGAGTATGACTACATAAAAAAGACAGCTACAGTAAATGGTTATGAAGAGTCAATGATTGACGAACTTATTCGCTATCATTCAAGAAAAGCAAGAAACTCTAATCTAACAACTTTATTTTCACAACAAGAAAAAATTAAAAACCAAAGAGTACACATAACCTTTCTAGCACAAATAACAAATAAACTCAAAACGAAATTCAAAGAACATGGATATGACATTGTTTACAAAAATAACAATAAACTAAGCAACTATCTAGTATCAACTAAAGATAAAACAGAAAAGCTAGATAAATCAGGAATTTATTCTGTCAAGTGCAATATTTGTGATAGAGAATACATCGGACGAACAAAAAGAAGTACAAAAAGAAGATTTAATGACCATTTAACCTGCATACGTTTAAACCAACCCTCACGATCGGCTGTAGCAGCACACGTATTGGAAGAGAACCATAGTGCTAGCTTAGAAAATATACGCTTGATAAGAGAAGTGCGCAATGAAATGCAATTGGATGCTTATGAAAGTTTTTTCATACAAAAGAGTAGCAATCTTTTAAATCAAGACAACGGCAATGTAGAATCGGTTCTCTTTGCCAAAATATAAAAGCTGTGTGCGTAATTTGTGTCCGGTTATCAATCGATGATTCATCTCGCTGTAATCCAAAAACAAAAAAAACATTCAACGCTTCAGTTAGTGCATTGCTGATGATGAAACGAATGTGTTTCGAAATGCATACAAGGTATGTTAACGTGTAAAGCTAATTTTCGTTTAAATGTTGTACGTTAATCTTGTCCGGTTAAATCAATATAAGGTGATCGTTATTTAATTGTAATTATCCACAGGATGATTTTAGGATTTGGTCCCCAGTTTTTGCCAAAAATCCTGCTACACGAATACAGTGCTATCATAAATTTTTTGTGTCTAAAAAAAAATCTGCTTGGTGCCGAAGACAACATAATTTATTCATATTGTCTTCCCATAGCCCTAACCATTCACCTTCTTCAATCAAATACTCTAAAAAGATAGTACAGGTAGGTTATTAAGAGTTATATTACTTAAAATTATAAAATATGATTTTTATATACATATATGTTCACGAAACTAGAAAGTCTGTATATTATCATTCCATTAGAAAGATTTTTTCCCAGTACAGGCACGCAACAGTGAAATGCGATATCCAACATAGGTGTAAATCTACTCTTTCGTTTCTAATACTTTCTTGACAATAGGTAAAATTTGTTTCCGCGTTGCTCTTATATTTTCCTGCTGAAAAAAACGACCACCAAGAAAGTCTGAACTCAACTCTCTGAGCTGCAAGTTCGGGTTCTCAAGCTCCTGTAGTTTTTGTAAAATTTCATTACAAAGACTTTCATTCGAAATGTTGATCAACCCGACATCTCTTGTCACATTCGAGTTTTCTCTAATTTTCATACCAATAAGTACAACAACACTGCAATTTTGTTCTTTGGCGAATGTTTTTAATGAATTTTCGGCGAATGGCTTCGCGATGAATTCTTGCACAGAAATAGGATATCCAGGAATTCCTACTCTCAATGTTCCACTTGAATTAGATACAAGCTTCATGTCTTTGTACAATAACTGGAGTGTTGTCAATGAGCTTATATCTTCGCGTGCCCTTGCTAACTCTGCAAAAAGTTTTTCCCTGTACTTAACTGGATCAGATATTTGCAAAATACTTTCAATCTTGATAGCCACATTCGAATCCAGTTCTGTTTTTCTACAAGCTTCGGGTGAAAAGTTTACTGTGTCCATCACAATCGCCCCATAAAGCAACTTCAAAGCTGTTGTGTACTCAGTTTTGGATCCTTTGGTTCGTAAAATTAAATCTGCAATAAGTGATGCACATGAACCTACTTGTTCAATGGTAGTTTTGCACGTTTTGTTGAGCTCACAAGAGCTGTCGAATGGACGGTGGTCGAATACTTCTATGGCAGACTTTCTATAAGGAGACACATGATGATCGACTAGTATTAAATAATTTTGGTCAAGTTTATCGTTTGCATCATCTTTGAATACCAAAAACTCTTCCATTATGTCGTGTTTCCCCAGAAAGTACGAGACTTCAGTTTTTATTGGAAAACTTGATCGTGCAATATTTAGTACAGGAATATAACCAACTGAATCCCGACAATGTTCAGGTTTGGTTTTGGAGTAAAAAAACGCTAGGGCTAATGCTGATACAGCTGAATCGAGATCACAGCTTTCATTGCCTAGGACGAAGCATAGTCGGCCCTAGAAATTTAAGAACAAGTAATGATTGCAATAAAAGAGCGTTCATAACATACAGCTTTTAATAACAATTTTCTACTATCCTTTAAGAACGATAACATTTTTTCGAAAATAATTAGAAGGCATAAACGTACGTCGTACACAGAAGAAAAATTTACACAGCAACAGAAACAGATGAAGATTTCTGGGAAAACAAAAGCAAAAGTACTTTTAAAAAAGTGCTTTTCTTTTTGCCCAATAGAACATGAAATACGAAAGTCCACGTTTTGTCAATGTATGTGTGCGATTTGACGTCCAGTTTTCAACTATTTATGTCGTTTTCCAAAAACCAAATCGGGAGTGAATTGGAGAGTTGAAGTGTCAGCTTTGACATTTCTAGTATAGCTTATATGTCAAAAAATCACTCCAACTCTCCAAATCACTCCCGATTTCATTTGGGAGTGATATTTTGGAAAACGACATTAAAAACAAAAATATTCCGAAAAATTTGAGCCTTTTGGTCTATTACGTTTTGAAATTGTTGAACTAAAATTTGACACCGGGCCCTGTGTTTCCAATCCATTGGGACTGGCTATTACGACGCGTAGCGGCAAAAGTAGAACTAACCTGGGGCACAAGTTACATTTTGTATGGAAATTGCCACTTTTCCAACAAAATTGTTTCAAAATAGAATGTTTTGCCGGTCGAATATTTGAAATTCTTATTGAAATCAATTGTTGAAAGTGTTAGGAAAAATATAAAATTAAAGTACAACCAAAACGTTGACTAGAAGTGTCCAAAATGCAAATGCAAAAAGGAGCTGTGTTTGGCAACAAAAATTTAAGTTGAAAAATATGAATTAAAATTTCCACAAAAGCACAAATTAATCAAGAATTCGCGTTAGTTTAAAACAATAAACCGAAGACCAGTCATAATTCAATGAAAATTAAAGTTAAACAAAATTTATCATCCCCTCAACAAAATCTACGTAAAGCTTTGTTTACTTTTCCCATACAAAAATGGCTATTTTCAATTGCAAACTAAATACATTTGAAAGGTACAAATCAATCGTGTGCACTTTTTTATTCAAGCTTTAACATTTTAAGATGCTAATACGCATATAATTTAGTCACTTTTGTTTAGTTTTATATTTTATTTAAATTATTTAATCCGACACCATTTCTTCCATTTCCCATACAAATTGTATGGGCTGTCAAAACAGCATTTCACTTTGTGCCCTACCTTATAGTTCTGAAGCGACAGGCAGGTGGTGTGCAAACTCATGTTCCCAGTCCTAATAGCCCTGTACACACTATACAATTAGTTGGACAGACTTCGTTTGATGGAAGTTGGATGGTCTGATGAACTTTGCGTTCACACTTATCCAACTTGTCGTCCAACTTTATGTCACATACCTATCAACTCCCTCCAACTTCTAGATTTTCAAAAATTTTCTAAAACCATCCAACAAATTGGACAAGCGGTCGTATGAAGAGTTCACACTGTCAAACATTGGTTTGTCAAACCTAGGTTTGTCCAACTAATTGTACAGTGTGAACAGGGCTAATATCAAAATTACCATTTTGACAGAATGGGATCAAAAAGATTGATTTCTTATACCAATGGAACTACAATCGACCATAACATTTTCATTTGCTGAATTATAGTTACTCCATGAACATACACATGTCAGTGATGGGACTTTTTGGAAAAATGTCCGAAGTAGATTTGAAACAAAAATGCAGTAGATTCAACTGTTCTGCAGTAGATTTTTCATTTTCAAAAAATGAACAATTTTAAACATAGATTCATATACATAAATAACTTAAGATAACAATATAAACATTCAAAGCAAATTCACTTAAAAATTCATATACTAATATTAACATCAGCTTTGAATTAAAAAAAGTGCTGTCATAATTGCTACCTATTTATTGCTTTTTTTTAACTGTCCGTCGACAAATAAAAACTTATAAAAATACTCTATAAGGCCCACGGAATCCGAAGGTTCCCAACAGTCTTTGTTAACGTCTTCCATTTCTTTACACAGTACAGCATTTTCTAAAGTGTGGTTGTATTTAGTTTGTTGCGAATTTTATCCATCACTCAACTAACTGTCGAAAATCTCCGATCTGCTGCGTTACTACTATGTGGCAGTGATCATTAAAGTTAACATATATAAACGTAAACTATTAAACTCGATCCCAAAATTCATATTCGTATAGGAAATATAATAATGTAAGGTAGAGGAAGTGCGTCAAATGTGGCCTACCCTTAATATTTTTGGAAATTAAACCATAAATTTCAATTCATTTATTATTTTTCTTAAACATTCTTCGAATTCTTTTATTTTTCAGTGTTAAGAACAATAATTAATAAAACAAACATAATAAAAAGCTAAAAACAAAAACGTTGAAGAACTCCAAAATGACGATTTGGAAAAAAGCGGTTAATATGGCCTACCCTATGTTAAATATGGCCCTCCATATTAAACTCAGTTTTTCCAGAGGAACTTTTCAAATTCACATATGAAGTACTCTTTTTTATTTCCGGAGCAATCTTCGTGAGCCGACATTTAATACACGACACATTGCAGCCAAATTTCACCTTCCTTATCTTCAGAAAACAGGGTGGAGCAATAGATGCATTTAGCGTCTTCTTTATTATTTCTGTCGGGATTAGGGTCGGAATTATCATCTGGTTAGAAATGGCATACTTGATTTTCTGATGACGAAGACTGCTGCTCTTTGCGAATGCGTTTCTTTTTTATTGGCATTTTCTCTCCCAACATCAAATTCCTAAGCCATATTACCAACATATGGGGTAGGCCACATTAAACACACCACAACTCTTCCACTCATTTTAAGTTTTAAAACACTTTATAAACTTTTTCGTAATGATAGTATCACAAACATTAAAAGAATACATAAAAGTGTATTTCATTTTTGAAAAGAGTAACGAATTTAACACAATTTTCAATGCAAAAACAATTAAGGAAACCTACCAAAAAATTACAACGAAAGCAAAAAAAAATTAAAAACGCCTTATATCTGCCAGGAACGTCGCGTCACACTGACCGCGATAGACTGAGGCTCAACCGGTTTGATCATGTTTACAATGAGTTTTTTTTTCTTTCGCTTTGGACTTTGGTTTGAGAAATACAGTGGTAGGCCATATTAACCACATAGGTCACATTTGCCGCACTTACTCTCCTTTCTAAACCTGCATTGGTACTGACTGAATCCATACTAATATAATATTTTAAAATTTCAATGTAAATACCTGTTTAGTTATAGTAAGAACAAAAGTGCAGTAGATTTGATTTAAAGGCAGTAGATTTATTTTTCGAGAAAAGTGCAGTAGATCTACTGCAATTGCAGTAAAGTCCCAACCCTGACACATGTCATGCTACTGTTCTTCATACTTTACTTCATAGTTTATAGTTTCATACTACGGTCCATTGTGTAAATCGTATATTTAAATTTTCATATTTCAATTAAGGAAACTCCATCGGCTATGGCATCCACATCACCATCATTCAACGCTCTTCAAATGCCCTTAGAAGCTGACCCTTCTAACACACCAATCTGTATCATTGTCCTGGGAATGGCGGGATCTGGAAAAACCACATTCGTCCAAAAGCTCACCCAAGTATCGTACACGCACTACAAGCCGTATGTGATAAACCTTGATCCAGCATGTCGGGAAGTCCCATATATCGCAAATATAGACATTCGAGATACGGTGAATTACAAAGAAGTAATGAAACAATATAAACTTGGACCAAATGGTGGTATCGTCACTTCATTGAATTTGTTTGCAACCAAATTTGAGAAGGTTGTTGAACTTATCAAACGTGCTGGTGAAAAAGGACACAAGTGGTGTATCATCGACACTCCCGGACAGATTGAGGTTTTTACGTGGTCGGCTTCGGGAACAATCATAACCGAAGCACTTGCAACTAGTTTTCCTACGATTGTCGTTTATGTGATGGATGTTGTACGATCTATTAGCCCTACAACGTTTATGTCAAATATGTTGTATGCCTGCTCGATTCTTTACAAAGCTAGATTGCCTTTTATTGTGGCAATAAACAAGGTAAGTATTTTATCATGTAAAAAAATAAACCCTATTAACAATATTTCTTCAGATTGACATTCAGGACCACGATTTTGCGGTTGAATGGATGCGCGACTTCGAATCTTTCCAAGAGGCTTTAGAAAAGGAACAGTCATATGTAAATAATCTTACCCGAACTATGTCTTTGACTCTTGATGAGTTCTACAAAGACCTTAAAGTATGTGGAGTCTCATCGAAAACAGGAATAGGTTTCAGCCAATTCTTCGATTTGGTGAAGGAAGGAGCTAAGGAATATCAAAGGTGAGCCATCATCATTCCATCATTGTTTCATTTTTTAAATTTTTGTTATTCGAAGTGATTACCAAATGGAATACAACAAATTGCGTGTGCAAAAACTCGAAGAAGAAGAAATAAAAAGAAAACAAAAACTTGATGTGATATCCTCGAGCTCAGGTGCTGGTTCTGAAATTCCACTAGCAGATTTCAGTGAAAAAGTTCGTAGAGGTTTAAATACTAAATAAAACGAAACTATTCTGGAAACTTTGCTTTAGATCTCTTTGGATGGGGAAACATCCGACATTTATCTCAAACATCCGGGGAATGAAAGTTCTGACGACGAAGAAGGCACCGAGAACAAACCAATTTGTTTTGCTGATGATGAAATGGAAGAGCACAATTTTAACCAATTCATTGAACAGCGCAAAACGGCCCAACAAGAAAAACACAATAAAACAAGTACAACTTGATTTGGATCGTATATTATTTGTGGCTTTGAATATTTTATTAGTTTTTCATCCTGATCATTCCAAAAAGTCTCAAATTACTTGAGAACCATATAACATTGATAGATGGTAGAGTTGTGGCGTCAAATTCGACTCAGACCCTGTCGAAATAGCATTTCAAAAAAAGCATAAAGCATGTACTCAATTTGACATGAGTACTTGTTTCTGTTAACAGATCGCTTCGTTTTCAAATACGGAAAATAAATAAATAAGGTGGCGCTTGGCGCAACAGAGCGAGAAGCCCCTAGGTTAGGGCATTTCTCACAAACATGCCTTGTGAGGTTATGGAGAAGACCTACAATTTTCTGCCGGTTTCAAAAGGATATTCGATAAAGCGCTTTCCCTGGCAATACATTTTAAACGGAGGACTAGCCAATTCCTCGCGAAAGGCGATACCCGTGGAAAATCACTTTTGCCTCTGTTGGGATTCGAACCGCGAACCTCTGGGTTAACAGGCAGACATGCTAACCATCACGCCACGGGTACCAACACCGGTAACACGGAGCTCTTTATTTAATTCTTGCTTCCAAGCTTTAGCTCCAACTTGAGAACTGGTGTTGATCTGTTTGATGGATGCAATCAAAGCCATTTCCTTGCACCACTCAACTTGACGATCATAGGCCTTAATACCAAAATAAGGCCCGCAATATGGACGTGTTGGAATTCCAGCATTTCGAAAAAGCTCCTTTTGCGATGGAAAAGATTGACATGTAGATGTGCCAAGTAGACTTGTAGCATTGAATAACTCTATACACAGAAGTTGACACCCGAATTACACTACTTTCTCAAACTTGGAATAAGAAGCTTGTTACCTAGCAACAGTCACCCTATTTATTATCACGATGTTTGTCCGCGATGGACTCCTAAACTACTTAACCGATTTTAATCAAATTTGTACACCGTGTACAGTTTGATCCAACTTGAAAGATAGGATAGCTTACATCTCAATTTTGTTACGTAAGCCACAGCAATGCATGGTCGGGTCAGCTAGTTTATGTTTATGTTTTTGTCTCTGCTATGCATATTTCAAAGGGTTGGGAGTAATTAGTTTTAAGTTACCAAAAGACCCATATCGCCGCAATATTTGACTTTTCGGGAAATTGTAACTTAAAAAAAAGTTAAAGAGAAGCCACCATTGCCACCGTTTAATATTTGCGCCGATCATTTAAAAACAAAAATTTTGGTTCTGACATTATGCGGTTACGATTGCTTTACGGTGCATGTCCTAAGCGTTATGTTAGAGAGAACAACATAGAAAGAAGTGCTAGTATCTAATAATGTGCTTGAGTGAGAGACACGGCAGCAGAGTGAATTCTTATTTCTTTTCATTTTTTTTAATTGGAGCATAATCAAATTAAAACACTGTCGGCTCCAAGGACTTTTTTCTATTTGAAAACATTTTGAATTGCATAACATTTCCATACCAATCGCCTTTCATGTAAGGGTGGTTATGATAAAAAAAACCCACGCTTTTAACCAGTTGTTTTGTCTGTTCGTTGAACTTTCCCCAGGGTTGACCCAGGTTTTCTTGACAACCCTATGAGTTGTCAAAAAAACCTGTGCTTGTCCTCAAAAAACGCTAAACCACAAATCACCACACATCCCTGTCATTAAAAAAAAAATACATGCCATTTGACAGCCCTCAAATCGCCACAGCAAAAAGCTAGGGCGAGTTTTGGGAAAACCTATGGCAAACCTATGGCTCAAAAAACACTCAATTTGACATTCAGGGTGAATTTAGGTTTCTCAAAAAACGCTTTGTGGCAACCCTAGGGCAACCCCAGGGCTTCAACGAACAGACCTATAGTTTGGTTACCCAGGATCTAAGAGAATTTAAATTCTCTTAGCCCAGGATAACCGCAAAACTGGTTGACATTTTTGATTTTAACAATTTTAACGCATTATACCTGTTATGCTTGATTTTTTTATTAAAAAGACTCTAAATGAAGACTAACTTTTATTCTGTTATGGGATCGCCTCAACCATACATCGCATCAAGATTCTTCTTTGTATGGGTTTTGCATATCAAGCATTATGTGGATACACATAAATGCAAGTATACAAGTGGGATATGTTTATGATGATGATCAATGCGGACCATGAACAGCGATGTGTTTATTTAAGATAAACATCCATGGATGGAGTCACTGGTCATTGATATTATTGATTCTGTCGTGAACCCCCAATACTGAACGGATGTTTATGAGAATAACTATCCAAACAATATTGTGTAGAGGTTTAAATAAGAAATGTGGCAGAAGTGGATTATTTATCTGTGATATAAATAAACACATCACGCAAGAGGCGATTGAGCCCATTTTCCACATTCAATACCACGATCAAAAAAATCAACCAAGCATATTTCCACGCTAAATACGATGATTTAGCACCATCATAACATACCTATCAAGCTTAATTTGGAATAGGTACTTATTTGTTATCAAAAACTCTACTTTTAAATTCAAATAGTACATCTAATAAAAGAAGAGAATTTATGGAGCAGACATCCATTGAAATAAAGAAGAGAAAACTTGAATCTGTAGAAGATGAAAATATCTATGTTTCAATTTAAAACCTCATCGGTAACCAACGAAACAATAGTAAAAAATATCCTTTGGGACTAAATTTGCAGAAAGTTTGGTGAATTAAGTAACTCCTAATCCGACGACACAAGCGACATAAGAACTCCTTGTGGCGATTTTCTCCGGTGTCACTTCTATATATAGTTATTCAATGCTTGTAGTTTATCAGGAGCTGATAAGAGTTTTCATAGACAACGCGGTTTCAGGCGGTTTTTTCGCTGAAAGGACTGGAGGAGGTACCAGTAGGTGAAATTCCTCTTTCCTGCTTAACAGTTGACAAACCATAATTTTTAGGCAAAGGATACAAAACTATTTGGGTACCCTGACGTCGTGGACGTAAAGAATCGAACATTTTACGTTTCTTCACAGTCATTTTACATGTACGCCAACATGTTTCACGAGGATTTTCTGCACAAATGTGCGATTGTATCTTACAGTCATTCCGAAAAGAGAATGCTTTGAGAAAAACACGGTTATAAAAAAAAATCAAGTCTCTGTCTTCACAGACGGTTCCAAAACGGATGAGGGGGGAGGGTCTTTTCTAGAATGCCCTATGAACTGATCAATAAAGCTCTCCGACTTTCAAGCAGGAGTACTTGCAGTCTGTGAAGCCAAACCTGTCTACGTAAAACTTGTTCACCAAGCATAGTGACATCTTCATAGACAGCCAGGTGACCATTAAAGATATCTCATCTATTGCCACCAAATCCAAATTAGCAGAAAGATGCAGCAGCAATCTAAGACTGCTCAGCTCAAAGAACATAAATTAAATTTGGGTTCCAGGACATCGTGACATAACAGGAAACGAAATGGCGGATAAGCTATCTAAAATCGGGCTATGGCGTGCTAAACACGATTTCAGGAGTATGAAGAGGTTGGCGATGCATCGTTGGTAATTGGTTTCTCCTGGCCTTAGTGATCGTCATCGGGGAACTCGACAACATGGCCGATCAAGTTCCATGGTTGGGTGGGCTATAAGCCTCACTGCAATTTCATCTCGCAGTTCCTGAAGTGAGGTAAGGTTTTTGTGGTGGTGGTTTTATTGGAACGATATATATTTTTGTAATGTGGTTTCCGTCTGGCGAAGTGGTAAGATCCCCCCTAATACAGAGAGCTGAGCCGCGCATCCCAAGCGTGCCAGGTCCCTTCGTCACGACACTTCCTTTTCCCATTTCCGTTTGCTTCCTTTCACTTTTCCTTTCCCATATTCCATTCCAATCCTATGCTTTTTCCTCTACCTCTACTTTCCCACTACCTATCCCAATCCTATTCCTTCATCCAACTATTTTTTCCAAATGACACCCCCTACCATATTACAAATGGCACTCAAATCCAGTGAAAGGAACAACAAGGTTCTCAAGCCACTAGAACAAGAAAAAACAGAATTCAACAAAATTTTCTAAAACCACCAATGACAGACAGAGTGTCATCTTTAGAGATATGCCGGGTTTCCAGAAACCTATGGATAAATATATCAGAAAAAAAAAACAGAATTTTTGCTCCACCTCAGCAGGACTCGGCTCTATCTGTTGATTCTGACAGGTCAGAACGCATAGGGTACCTTCATGATACGAACAGGTATTAGCACATCCGACTTATGTAGTGGATGCCAAGGACAAGAGGCAGAGGAAGGATCATTTCACTTTCTCTGTGAGTGTCCTAGCTTGGCACATAATAGGAAAAAACTCTCGGAGAATACTTCTTCAACAATCTAGGCGACACCTTTAACCTCCAACTAATCAGCATCCTTAAATTCATACAGAGCTTCAAATGGTTCAGTGGGGCTCCCAACCACAATAACCCAGTCACAAACCCAGTCCTCTGTCATTTCTGCCTCCTCATCCTTCGTCTGTTATCCGAGGAGCACAATAAATCCTTGAGATCGAATTCAATAAAAACAACAACGTAAATTCAATTCAAAATGCCTTTTAAATTTTTATATTTCGTCTTATTTTCCAATGCAAAAGTCTCTAAAAACTACGTCTAAGATTTCATCGGTGCTGACATGTCCCGTTATTTTCTCTATGCTTTTCACCGCACTTCGAAGTGTTAGCGCAGCTATTCCCAAATCTTGATTCGAATCGACAGCATATTTTTCTAAAAATTCTGTTATATAATAGCAACACAGAGTTAACTGCTGCCTATAACGAGAATGAGTAAGTCTTGGATTTTCCGCCGTCGGCTGACTGCATCTGTAAAAGAAAAAAATTTCGAGACATCAGTTTGTTTTGTGTTCCCATTCCTTTAGAAGCAACACTTACATTTCTTTTAGTTTATGTTCCAATTTATAAAGCATATTCTCGGTATTCTCCATGAGACACGAAACTAAAGCCACATCCAAAGACTTTAAATTTTCTTGATCTTCAGCAGAGATAAGGTCAATTTTGTTGACAATTACAAACATATTCCTTTGTGTTTGCGAATCTAATACAACTCCTAGGTCTTTCAAATATTCTTGTTTGAAATTAGCAAATTCTTCAATTGTTGTCGCATTTTTTCTCACTAACACCTCAGCATCCATGACTAATATAAGCAAGTCGGCGGTTGGTATGCAATCCTTGGCAAGGTTCATTCCCATTTTTTCCATTTCATCGTCGGTGTGGGAGCGAAGACCAGCTGTGTCCGCAAATACAACTGGATACCCGCAAACGTTGTATGAGGATTCAACAACATCGCGTGTAGTCCCAGCAACTGGTGTGACTATTGAAACGTTTCTTCTGCACATTAAATTTATAAAACTACTCTTGCCTACATTGGGAGCACCAATTATAACTGTGCGAACGCCATTGCGTAGAATTTCACCTTGCCTTTGATCATTTAAATGCTTTTGAATATCATTTTTTATAGCCATTAGATCCGATTTCAATGTTTCTATGATGCCGTCTTCGATGTTTTCATCTTCGGCGAAATTTATAAAAGCTTCCATGTGGGCTACACATTTGATAAGTTCTTCTCTCCAATTTTTGTAGAGCTTCGAGAGAGCACCAGTACTTTGAAGTAATGCCTATAATTAAATGAGCTGTATTAAGCCATCAAAATTGTTTTCTTCCTGTTTCCTAGTACATATGTGCGTTTTTGAAGTCTCAGACCAGTTTTGAAAGAAGGAATAGTTTATTAGGAATAAATTGGTTTGTTTGTAAGATTCAAGAAAGTGAAAGCATTTATATCTAAACCAAAACTTGCCTACCACTAAACCATTTGCGGTCTGCCTGCTACGTAGGAGAGGAGATTCTAGGTTTGAATACGAACAAAGAAAGGGTACCATCTTTTGTCAAGAATTGGCAAGTCCTACGATAATAATTGTGATGAAAAGAACTTTCTCGATTAGCTTCCATTCCTCACAAAGCATGTTTATGAGAAATGCGCTAGGCCCGGGAATCTCCGCTCTGTTGGTCTTAGATTCAATAAAACGCACCTAAAATTAGGTTAATCTAAAATATACAAACTTGTTTTCGTTGTGACTCTGTTTCTGCGTGAATCAAATCTGCTATTCCTTCAACTTCAGTAAGATCTAACTTTCCGGAAAAAAATGCACGTTTAGTAAACTCACCCGGTTGTGACAATCGGAGACCAGGTATACTGGCAAGTGCGTTGAACATTGCCTCAATAACTGCTAGACTACCATGAACCTGAAATTCACAAGAATCTTCTCCTGTGAAGCTGTTTGGACCTGCAGTGAGGGAGAGTGCATTCACAGTATTGTATTTAAAGTACCTACGTGCCTACAAGTTACCAGGAAACCATAGAACTAGGCCCTTGTCAATCATTTCTCCACTGACAGGATGGTAAAATGATCTCAAAGCAGCATACCTCGCTTTTGGAATTGATTGTTTGAAAACAATAGAACGTATTGCCTCCATAGTTCCTGGACCCGAAACACGAATGACTGAGACCCCACATTTTCCATAACCTGTCACAAAAACGAAATAGTTTACTTCAAATAAATTTCTCTTGTTGCCTTACATACCAGACGACAAATTAAATATCGTAGAACTAGAAACGAATCTTTTTAATAAAAGTTTTGAAGTAGTAGCTACTCTGCGGCATATGTATGAAAAATTCATTAGGTTCTTCATTGTTTATTTACAAATAAATGCTCATCATAACCTGACATTTCTGACATTTTCAGATGAGAACAGCTACAGAGCAAATCACAGAAGAGATACAACAGAGGCCAAAACAAACATACAAAACGACATCTGTCCTCAAAATGACTTCACAAACACCACTTTGATTCAGATTTTACAACCGGAAATAAAGTGGTATTAGTAGTTCCACTGACCAAACTTTATATTCAGCTGAATACGTGTACAAAAGCAACAATGGGCGTGTTTTTTTTGACTGCCACATAATGCCATGATTTTACATCCATAGCAAAAACAACATCCCCGACAACTGATGTCGGGGATAAAAGGATGGTTAGAATCACAAAGTAGAGTATTCTCTATTCTGTGTTTAAATTTTACGATATTTAAAATGAAGACAGCTGCTTTTTGCCACTGATGCGATGGTTCTTTTTAACCAAAGCGATTTTGCGGTTACGGTAGCGGAAACAACGTTGATAGGATTTCTGCCTCTGCAACAATTGCAAATGTGGTGTCGTTCTCTTCGATCAGTTTGAGTAATCTCATATATCTCTTTATGAATTAGTCGTTTTTCGACTGCCAAACGTTTAGGTTTAGGTGGGCCGCCCTTAGCATCGAGCTGTGCGCACAAGTGTGCAACATGATTGCTGCCTTATGTTCAGTGCGATTCAAACTCACAACAAGTTTCAATCTGATTTCAGTCCTACATGTAAGCAAAATGGTGTCTGTTTTGGAAAAGACAAAACAGCTGTTTATCTTCATATTTGTTGTCAAAAATTAAATTAAACACCCAACTTTGCGACACCGAATAGGCTCAAGCTAATGGTTTTCTCAACGAAAAGACAAAAACAAAACGTTCTTACAACTTATGAAAATCAACATTTAACATTTAAAAAGAGTAAAAAACCTATTAGAACTCAATTTGCCTGTTGTAAAGACATTTAAAACTACTTTGCTTTCGGGTTGATTTTACTTGTGAATCTCAAATGACTAAAGAAAAACTGAGGAAAAGATTTTCAATAGTGGAGTATTGAATTATTGTAATACGTGAAAAATATATATTTCTTGCAATCCTTAAGCAAAGCGGGTACTGTATTGTCTGTTTGTGTACTTAAAAAACAAAAACCGTCTTCAAAACATGGAAAACTTTGTACTTGATCTTCAGATTGTGCAGCAAAAGTTTAAGCAAAGAGAAAAGGTTTTGGTGGTGAGTAATACACAATAGTCAACAGGAAAAGCATGAAAACAAAGCGTCTTTAGTATAGAAAAGTTACAAGAAGACTCAAATTGTAAAAGAATCCCAAATTCTCTTCTCTATTTACGCCTCGCCTGGTTCCTTGGCTCAGTAGCATATTGCTTATTCCTATAATGTGCTCAAAACAGTGACATTTCTTCACAAGGAAGTAAAAACGCCCTAGTCTTCCTTATTTGATACCCTCCCCATAAGCAATATACTCTGTTGCTTATCATAGTCTCAGAATATGAATTTTCAATGTACATATGTAAACAATGATGTAATGTATCTACACGAATGAATTGGTTTGGTATTGACGGAGCTACTTGCAAAAAAAGAGAATACAACATATTTTGTTATCAAAACTAAAATAATAAAGAACCCTGCTTATCAACTTGCAATTCTAGAAAATGAATCGTAAAAGACATCGGTTGCATATGTAACTGACGCTATGCATATTATTTTGCAGCTGCCGTATTTGTATTGTAGGAAAAATTCTCAAATGAGTATAAAAAAAACTGTTCGTCTTCCATCTTTCCATCTATTCTTGGTGGTAAAGAATATTGTTTCCGTTTTGCTGCCATTGGCCTAGATTCTGACTTTATGTTAAAAATTTCACACTTTAAGAAGTTATTAATATAGTATACCTAGGTCAGTTAGGTCAGTTGGGAAGATAACTTAAGCTATTTATCTTCCCAACTGACTTATACAGGTGAGCACTGAAGTACGTGGTGCTCAAATAATATAAGTGGCCAACGAGTCCTATTTCTGTTGAACTGGTTTTAAGTTCTTCAAATTCCCTTTCAGCTTTGAGGTGCCAAAAAAAGTGATTCTTTTTCTTTCTTAAATAATATTCCTCTTGTTTGCTTCCAAGCTCGAGTTGGAACTCACTTACTTAGGTGGGCTTTATAGTTCTGAGTCATCCTGGGCCTCAACCTGTGCTTTCTAAATTAAGGATAGAGAAAGAAGTTTTCGAACATTTAAACAACCCTTCAGAAGAAAACCGGAATTTGTTCAAACGCGCCAGAAATATCTGTAATGCTTATTTACAAAAGGTCAAGTTTTTGCATCACCAAGAAGTAAGGTAAAAAATACTGTTGTCTCCAAAAGGAAGCAAAAAATTTTTGTCTTTTGTGAAGACCATTAAGAACTTGACCACGTCATCGGTCCCAACGCTCGTTTTCAGTGACTCTCCCTATGTCAGCTCCATCGATAAAGCCAATTTTCTAGCAGCTCAATTTGCTGCTAAATCAACACTTCCTGTAAATTCTGTGATGAAGCAGATATTTTTTCGAACTCGCTCGGTTGCGAGTCTCCAAAGATCTCAATATACATAAATCCGCTGGTCCAGATGGTATCCCCGCCGTTATTCAGAAGAGGTGTTCTTCTATGCTAGCAAAACCATTGCGTTAGTTTTTCCATCTTTCCTATTCTGCTGGGTTCCCGAGCATATGGAAAACTGCATTTGTCCAGCCGGTCCCTAAAAAAGGCGAATCTTCCTCCCCTTCCAATTACCGTCCAATTGCACTTACGTCCCTTCTTTCCAAGGTCATGGAAACGTTGATAAACCGTCAACTTATGAAATATCTTGAAGAACGAAAGCTCCTTAGTGACCGTCAGTACGGCTTTCGTAGCAAACGGTCCTTTGGTGATTTGATCTTTGATGGCATATCTCACCGAAAATTGGAACCAATCTTTACATTGTTTTGAAGAGAGTAAGATTATTGCGCTTGATATTTCTAAAGCATTTGATAGAGTTTGGCATCAGGCTCTTCTATCGAAAATGCGTGCTTTTGGTATCGATTAGTACCTTCTTCGTTGGATTAGAAATTACCTTTCCGACCGTTCAATACAAGTTGTATTGGATGGCTTCAAGTCTGATACCCACTTTATAAATGCTGGTGTGCCACAGGGCTCCGTTTTGTCTCCGATTCTTTTCCTCATTTTCATTAATGATCTCTTGTCTGAAACTTCTAATCCGCTTAACTGTTTTGCTGACGACTCGACCCTCAGCTTTTTATATTCGTTTCCAAATTCACGTACCTGCTCTTCGGATGTGGAACTGGAACGGTTGCATATGATAAGCTCATTGAATTCTGACCTTGACAGCATTGTTTCATGGGGTAATAAAAACCGAGTAGAATTCAATGCTGTCTTTTGTCGTTGAAGCTTAACATTCCCCCATTGCCATTATCCATGAATGGAACCTGCATCCAAGAAACCGAAAAGCTGTCAGTACTTGGTATGTGTGTAAACGATGATCTTCGTTGGAATGACCACATATTCGAAGTCGCCAAAAACGCTGCTAAATGCTTAGGCTTCTTGAGACTATGCAGGAAGTTCTTCACCCCTTCTGATCTGGCTACAATTTATAAGGGCTTCATCCGTCCAAAACTGGAGAATAACTCCCATATCTGGTCAGGTGCTCCTCAAACATCTTTGCAAAACAGAGCGTTAAAATTGATAGGTGATAGTTCAATTGAAGAATCGATTGATTCTCTTGAACATCGTCGAAACGTCACCTGTCTCTCTCTCTGTGGCTTTTTTCACAAACAGTGCTCTAGTGAAATAGCCAGCTGCATTCCTCCCCTGAAACAATTTAGCCGCAACACCCGCCTTGCTAGGAATGCTCATCAGTTTTACCTTGAGCCCAACTTCTCTCTTGACTCTATACAGTCAAGTATAGAGATTCTTATTTTAGTCGCACCACCCGAATGTGGAATGCTTTACCTGGCTCTGTTTCCCCCCTACATTACGATTCACAAAGGTTCAAAAAAATCCTCTCCTATTTTCCTAAATGCTCGCACTGTGTTCTATAACTTTATAGGGGATTCATAACCCCTTGATGTGCGTTAATTATATAAAAAAATCTTTCGATAACAATTTCGATTTCAAGCGAGGTCTATCCAATTTTGCATTCTAAATAAGTTGAGATCTTCTTGCGCTATATGAGAAGAGGTTTTTACTTACTTACTTACTTACTTAGGTGGGCGTTACAGTTCGGGGTGAACCTGGGTCTCAACCAACATCCTTCTATAACGACTTCGATTTCGGGCGAGCTCTCTCCAGTTTCGCACTCCAAGTCGGTTGAGGTCTTCATCCACTTGATTGCGCCACCTAAGACGAGGTCTTCCCCTTCCACGATTTCCCTACAATGTGCTTTCGGAAACCCGTCGAGCCGGAGCGTTTGGGTCCATCCGCTTTACATGACCCAACCATCGTAGCCTCGCGATGCGTACTCTTCTGGCTGTGCCCATGTCGCGGTACAGCTCATACAGCTCGTTGTTGTATCTTCTTCTCCACACATTGTCTTCGCATACGGGGCCAAAGATCATTCGGAGAATTTTCCTTTCGAAACGACCAAAGGTTTCCTCATCCGCTTTCGATAAGGTCCATGCTTCAGCGCCGTAAAGCAGAACTGTGATGATTAAGGTCTTATACAAGGTTACTTTGGTTTTTCTGGAGAGGGTTTTGTTTCTCAATTGCCTTCTTAACCCAAAGAAGCAACGGTTGGCAAGAGTTATTCTCCGTTTGATCTCCGCACTGATGGTTTTTTCCGTGTCTATAGCGGATCCTAGGTAGACGAAGTCCTGTACTACCTCGAAGTTATGTCTGTCTATTGTGACGTTTTGTCCAATTCGTCGATGTTCTGTGTCCTTGTTTGATGACAGCATATACTTCGTTTTGCCCTCATTAGCCATCAAACCCATTTTTGCCGTTTCTGTTTCAATACTCGCAAAAGCACCTATGACATCACGCTGTTTTCTTCCCATTACGTCAATATCGTCTGCATAGGCGAGTAATTGTAGAGACTTTTGAAAGATTGTTCCTCTGGTGTTGACGTTTGAGTTTCTTACAATCTGTTCAAGTACGATGTTGAAGAAATCGCATGACAGTTTGTCGCCTTGGCTAAAACCTTTTTCGAGATCAAAGGTCTCGGTGAGTTCTTAACTGACTTTGACGGAGCAGCGTGAATTCTCCAAAGTCATTCTGCATAGTCGTACGAGTTTTGCAGGGATGCCGAAACTAGACATGGCTCTGTACAGCTCGTCTCTGTAGATACTGTCATACGTGGACTTGAAATCGATAAAAAGATGGTGAATATCGATATTACGTTCTCGGGTTTTTTCCAAGATCTGCCGTAATTTAAAAATTTGGTCTATTGTGGACTTCTCTGGTCTAAAACCACATTGATAAGGACCTATCAAGTTGTTGACGTGGGGTTTCAGACGTTCACATATTACAGCAGACAAGATCTTATAAGCGGAGTTAAAGAGGCTTATTCCTCTATAATTGGCGCAATTGTGAGGGTCTCCTTTCTTTAGGATAGGGCATACGATACTGAGGTTCCATTCATCGGGCATGCTTTCTTCCGACCATATCATGCAGATCAGCCATGCTCCTTTCCAACTGATCTCCAGCTGCCTTGAAAAGGCCATCTGCACCTGCAGTCTTATTTGATTTAAGTTTGCATATAGCAAGCTTAACTTCTTCTAGGTCGGAAGGACGGCATTCTTGATCATCGTCCAAGCTGAATGGGGCAATCTGCCTGACAGCGGAATTTGTGTCCTCATCGCCGTTAAGCAGTCTGCAGAAATGATCTTTCCAGATCCTTAGTAGCGACTGTGACTCTATAACTATGTTTCCTGCTGGTCTTCGGGGCTTGCCACCCTGGCAGGATCTTTTTACCTTTTGGTAAAACTTCCGAATCTCGTTCCTGTCATGGCACCTATCTATTTCCTCAAACGAGCGCTTCTCATGCTGCTTCTTTTTCTTTTTTTCCCTGCAATTTGTGGTAACGTTCACTGAGTTCCAAAAAATTATAGTTTACTTCCATCAGCTGTTTTACCACACTTTGTCTTTTACTAATTCAATCTTTACACCATCACTTTACAATAATAACTAACCCTCTACTTGCATCAGCGGCCTATCAAGAAGGTACGAGAACCTTCCAGCAGTTTCGAGCAGTTTGTATTCTAGCTCCTTCTCAATTATTATAAATGTGTGTTTACCTATTGGTCTACACACTGTCTCCTTCTAGTATACTCCTCTGTTATGTTTTTGTGCGCACACATCCTGACTCACAAGCAAGGGATTCCATTAGATGTACATTACAGTGTTTTCGAAAATACGTCGAACCGGAGTGTTGATGTCCATTCGCTTTATGTCCCAGCCATCGTAGTTTCGCGATGTGTTGTTCTAACTATGCCCCTGCCGCTGTACAGCTAATACAGTTCGTTATTGAATCATCTTCTGCTCCACACATTGCTCTCTCATAGACGTACGAAGATCATTGGGAGTATTTTTCTTTCGAAATGAATAACGGTTTCCTTGTCCGCTTTAGATCAGGTCCATGCTTTGGCACCATAAAGCAGGACAGGGATGGTCAATGTCTTGTAAAGGGTTATTTTGGTTTTTTGAGAGAAGATTTTATTTCTCATTTGCCTTTTTAACGCAAAGAAGCAGCGTTGGGCTAGAATGATTCTTCATTTGATCTCCTCACTGATTTTGTCTGTGTCTAAGGGCCAGTTGCTCAATCGAATTATAAATGTAAGTTCTACATAAAGTTCTACTTTAGTATGTGGATTTTATGTAGAACTTAAGAATTCCGGAACGTCTCATACAAAAATGAAAACTTTATGTAGAACTTAAATTTATGATTCGATTGAGCAACTGGCCCTAAGGTGCCTACAAGGAAAAGTCATGAACTACCTCGATTTTATGACTTTCTATTGTGACGGTTTGTTTCGTCGATATTCTCTGTCCTTGCTTATTTTATTGATCTACACATTGCATACTATTTACTTATGTATCTGAAAAAGAATTCTCAAAGAGATGAAAAATTTAATTTTCAGCTGTTTGAAGTTTACCAAATCATAGGAAGCGAACATATAAACCGTCTACTTGCTCTCGTTACATCAACTGGAACCTACGCTGTTTTTTCTTTCAATGTTGGACGACTTCCGCCAGAGACAATTTCAGACCTTTCAATTGATAAGATTTTTCCAATAAACGAATCATTTCAATTTGGAACTGGTAAGTGTCGCATAACAACAAACCTATAAAATAAAGTATTTTATTTTCATTTACTTTCTAGATAGTCAAGATGTGCATTCTGCGTTGCAATTTTATTTAAAGAATTCTAATGAAAAACAGGAAACTTTTTACTACTATCCTTTGAGTAGTAGTGACAATATCAATGACTTCAACAAGTTTCAAACGCAAATTGTTTTAGCCAAAAGCTCTTTTGATGCAAAACATGAAAAAGAAAAACTTCAAAACCAAGTCGAAACAATGAACACGACCAGTGAAGTTGTGATGAGAAAAACAGAACTAAGTTTTGATTGGTTAAAATCATATCAACAGTCGAATCCTGATTTATATGCAATCGATAGGAGCATAGCTGATGGAACAAAACGTCTCAAAAAAGGTGAATCTAAGTTTCAAGACGAGCTTAAGAAACGAGAAAAAGAATACATGATACATAAAGACTATCGGTAAGTTAGTTTTAAAAGATCTTTCGTTTTACGTTAGTAAATGTAATGGAGTTTTACTTTGACTGGAGGTACTTTTTGACGTGGAGATTGTTTGTTTGATATTTCCAAATAATACAACCAAAAGTGTCTTCCTCTTTTTCTTCTTTTCTGGCCTTACGAGCATCGTGATGTTGAAGAAATCACAGCTCTCTGCTTCACCCTAGTGATCCATTCGTAGTGCAAATTTCCACACCTGTTTTTTATCTCAGTACATATTCTAAAATCTAAATTCAGTCATGACTAGCACTTGGAGATGTCGGCCGTCGGGGCTAGGTTAGTGCAATTGTACTAATAAGAGGGCTCATTTCACATGTTGTCTAATAAATTTTTTGGGAGATCTCAATGAGAAATACCTGTTAGCAAATGAAATATGCGAGGCATGCACACATAAGCCGTAGTTTTTTTTTGTCAGCTATGGGGGTTGGTGTTTCTCGGTAGTCGATTGCTTTGGAGCTTTGTTTTTCTGTCGCAAGCTTTTAAATCCTAAATTGAGCAAAAAAAAAAAAAAATACGGTGGGGCAAGAAAGCGCGGATCCCACTGAGGCCTAGCGCGTTACTCAAAACCATGCCTTGTGAAGGAATGAAGAGACCTACAATTTTCGCGGTTTCCGAACAGCTTAACGAGAAAGTGGTTTTCATGGCAATGAATTTATTGTCGGACAACTTCCTAATTTCTCACAATAGGCCGTGGAAAACTTGCTTTGTTTTCTGGTGGAACTCAAACCAAGAATTTCCGTAGTAACAGGCAGAGATACTAACCATCAAGCTCTGGCACAATAGGTTTCATTCAGACACCGCAGTGCCCGGAGCTGAGCAAGCTCTATCCGTCCCCCAAATCTAACCATCAAGCTGCGGTTACCATTATTGACTTTTGGTGAGCATACTTTAGTCTGTCTGCATTCAATCGAGGTATGCCATCTACGGTTGTGCCCTTCAGAGATTCAATCGTTATTGAAGCTTTCACTCAGGACCCTAGCAGACTAACCTCTGAGTCAGGCCCTAAAAGAGCTATCTGAGATCGTTACCTTGGAAGTTCATCGTCGTTCTCGTTTCCAACTATGCCGTGATTGCCTAGAACTATAAAGAGACTGAAGAAATTTAGTCTTCCGACCACATTCAGAGAGCTCTCAAATTTCTGGATCACTTTCGAAGTAGTTGGAGGGTTGAGTAGAGCCTTAAGTAAAGCTTGGCTGTCGCTGCAGACACAATCGCCATCTATCCAATCTTCGCAACGTAGCTTATATAAATTTGAACAGCATACGCCTTTGCTTGGAAGACAGATGCGAATGTGCCTAATGAGGCGTGCAATAGTATTACTCTCCACAAAGGCGCGAACGCCAGATAGGTTTTGGAACCGGCTGTGGAGATACGATAGTAATCTTTTCCTGGCTCAGATTTTAGTCCTGAAATGACAGAAAGTTGTCCGTGTATTTTTTACGCAGTTTGTGCCTTGAAACAATTTTTTTTTTTTTTTTTAAATTATATAGGGTGATGGAGAAAATTACCTTTACAAGCACGTCGACCTGAAAGATCTTTTGTGCTGTTCCTTTAGGTTTAAAAACACGTAGTGTATAGGTTTGTTCATTCGAAGCTGAGGTCATGTAAGAACCTAAGAATCTTCGAGGAAGAGGTGTTTCTGATATCAAGGGGACAGGGGAACCCTTTATTGAATATTTTAAGCCTGGATCTAGCTAAGGCAGGGCATTCACATAAAATGTGTTCAGCTGTTTCTATGTCTTCAAGACAGAGGCGACAGGTGTCATCTTGGCTGATGCCCATGTTTTTAAGATGATACTTGAGAGAGCAGTGTCCAGTGAAGAAGTCCGTAAATAACTTTGCATCACGTTTGCTCATGTCAAAAATTTCTTTCATACGTTTGTGGGATAAGTCAATGAATAGTTTTGACTGACGATGGCCATTTGAGTTGTTCCAGGTGCTGATCATGTTCTGTCGTTCCCAGGTAGTTAATTCGCTTTTAAAGCTACTCATTGGGAGACCACAGTAGGGTTCAGGGCCTTTGAATTGGGACTGAGAGCCAAGTCTAGCAAGGCGGTCAGCCTCTTCGTTACCCGGTACGCCTTCATGACCAGGCACCCATGAAAGAGTTATTTTATTGTGAGTAGCTAATTGAAATATACATGTCGATTCGATTTTTGTCGAGGACAGAGCCTTTAGTGCTGCCTGACTGTCAGAGCAGATTAGGATGCTTGATCTTCGGAGGTTTCTTCTAATGCGTTCCCTAATACAAAATTCTATAGCCATTACCTCTGCCTGAAAGATAGTAGTTGTGTTGCCAAGGGATGTAGATGATTTAAAATTGGGACCGTAAATCCCTGCACCTACACCGTTGTTTGTTTTTGAACCGTCAGTATACCAGATGTATTGGAAGTTATTTGTAAGAATTACAGGGTTCTTCCATGCTGAGCGGTTTGGAAAGATTACTTCAAAGGGGTGGTGTAACATTATGCGTTTAGGCATAAAGTCCGAGGAGTGGGCTGCAGGCGATTTCAGTATTGGGAGCACCTGCAGAATACTCATATGTCCTTGTAAGTTTTCCTTTCTCGAGTAGTTAGTAATATGAAGCTTTAGTCCGCTTAGTGCAGCAGTCTTCTTTACTCTTTGATGTAGCGGAGGAAAATTTAATAAACTTTCTAACGCTAAAGTTGGGCAGGTGCGCATTGCACCTGTGATACCTACACAGGTTAGTCTTTGTAGCTTTTGCAAAGATTTGCGGGCATAAACTTGTTCTGTTTTTTGCCACCAGATCAGCGAAGCATAGGTTATGATGGGTGTGATAATAGTGAGGTAAGTCCAGTAAATCATTTTTGGCCTAAGTCCCCACTTTTTACCAAAGAGTCTAAAACAGGCCCAGAAAGCATTTGTTGCTTTTGCTATGGTTTTGTCTAGATGTGGTTTCCAATTGAGTTTATTATCCAGGGTTACTCCTAGATATTTGACCATGGTATCGGACGGTATATCCGTGGTTTTCGAGCAGTGCTCATGAGTTTTGTCGCTGTTTTTGTTTTTTTTTTGCTTGGTCTTTAAGGCGATTATTCATGGTTCTTTCCAAGCTTTAATTGTGCACCTTTTATGATTATAACATAAGTTCTTCATAGAAAAACGATAATATGTCGGAATTGAATTTTCCGAAAAAAGGAAATTCTTCTTTTAATTCCAGTTGTAGTTGGTATGAATGAAAGATTTTTTCATATTCTAAATATTTACTTTTTCTCGTTTAGAATTTACTGTGCTACCTGGAACATAAACGGACAACCATGTAAGGAAAGTGATTTAAGCTTATGGCTAGCAGTTTCAGAGAACCCACCAGACATATATGTTATTGCCCTCCAGGAGATGGATCTTTCCACAAAAGCAATTACAATAAGTGAAAATCGTCCCAACAATGAGTGGAAGTAAGTATTTGTTTTAGAACTTGTATTTCTTTAAATACAAGGCACACCACCGAAAAAGAAAATATCGAATATTAAAGATTCTAAAACGAGTATTTATTTTTATTTAATTTATGTAGCCGCAGATTTATGGAGAATCTCCATCCGAGCGCCTGTTATGAGGAGTTGAAATCAGTTCGACTTGTCGGTATGATGCTTACAATTTTTGTCCGAAAAGAGCTTCGACCAAGCTTTGTACGCCATGAAATTCAAGCGGTTCCAACGGGCACGTTAAATTTTGGAAATAAAGGAGGCGTTGCTGTTAGTGTAACATTTAATGATGCAAGCTTGTGCTTTGTCAATTCACATCTGGCTGCTCATTTAAATGAAGTTGAACTCAGAAATCAGCATTATAGTATTATTAACAAGAAATGTACCTTCGGTGATGTTTATGATCGCAGAACCATTTCCCAACATGAGTAAGTATGTTTACTGTTTGTCTAAATTTAAATGTTTTTTAAAAAGCTGTTTAATTTCAATAGCTATCTGTCGTGAGGTTGAAAAATTTAGAACATACAGTTTAGCAACTGCGTTGAAATTTAACATTATTTAGCTGAAAAGAAAACGGTCGGTTGTCTTGGGTGATCTCGGGATGTTCCGTTCCGGTTGTCGCTGGCGTCCCTCTGAATGGGGATATGGAAGGGGGTGGCATTAGCCTCGAAAATATGCTAACCCAGGTTCAGCGAAGAAATTGGTGGCTTCGTCGTTGGCTGGTATTATTTCATCGTCCAAAGTGTTCATCACTTATCTCTTAAGATAAAAAGGTCACGAAACTTATCATAACATCACGCTTAGGTATCTTGGCTTGGAGTGTTGTTACTCACTGGTCATTCTTCTCACCAAATGATTTGGGTGGTTTTTGATATCTGCAGCCGTTTTTCTTCCTGTCAATAACACGTATTCATCACACGCATGCATCACTTTGGCTTTCTCGTACACAAGCTGGTTGCTGTAGTGTCTTTGGCGCTGGTTCTCGAAAGTGAGGTCGGTGCAGAGTTTCAGAGTTTTCCTTTCAAAAAGTAGTAGCCCCTTCATCGCTATCTTGGAATTGGTAAACCAGACTGGGCTGCCGTAGTTGATGACGGGTCTCAGCAGTTGCTGGTACATCAGAAGTTGACTGACTTAGTTCTGTTTTTTTTTCTCATCAAGGGGTAAAGCCGGTTTAAAGCGAAGTTGGCATTCTTCAGTACAGCGCGTTAGTGCGGGTTGAATCTAAGCACCTTGTTAAAGTTGATACCTAGATAATTCGCGTTCAGTTGGGCAGTCAGTCTGGTTCCATCGGGTATCGATAGTGATGTTGCTCTGCCACTTCCAGCCGTACGTCAGCCTCTGTAGACTCCAGGCCTTCTGAAGCAGACGGGCTCTGATTTGGTTGAGTTGACCCGTATACCCCACTTACTATAATAGGCATATAGTCTGTGGATGTGAGTTTCCACTCTCCGGGCAGCTATGAATGGCGACAAAGATGTGCAGTATGTTAGAGAGTCGTCAGCGTAAAGCAATTTGTTGCCGTCCCTTGGGGTAGGCTGGTCCCAATTCATTATGTTCGTAAAACTCTACTCAACCCTCTTACTGCTTCGAAAGAGATCCAGGAATGCAAGACCGCCGCAAGTCAGATTTCTTTCAGCCCCTTTTCGGTTCCAGGCCATCACCATCACACCATAACTGGAAACGATATCGCTGATGAACTTGCAAGGTAAGGATCTGAGGCAGCTTTTTCAGGCCAATTTTCGTTTGGCAAGCATTTAAACGCGAAGGGCTTAAGTGATACTATTTACTGTGAATCCTGTGGAGCTGATGACGATACCGCAGAGCACTTTCGCTGTGAATGTCCTGTATTATCTCGAATCAGGTTACAGACAATTCGGCACAGACATGATGACAGCCTAGGCAACCTAGGCTCCCTAGTCGCGATCCCGCTTTCTGGTATTGGGTTCCTACTTACCCTCCAATCTACAATAAATAAAATACCCACATTTTTTGCTTTATTATGAGAAATTAGTGTACCTACAATGCCTTGTAATGGAATGAAGGGGACCTACAATTTTCTGCCGGTTCTGAAAGCCTAATCGAGAAAGCACTTTCCATGGCAGTGAATTTACTATCGGAGTACTTGCCAATTCAAGAAAAATAATTATCGATAACATTTTAGACTAATGAACTTTATAAAGATTGTTTTTGTTGCAAACCTTTGGAAATGCACCTATTAATTAACTCTCCAATTCACTGCAGCCATATCTTCTGGATTGGTGACTTAAATTACCGAATCGAGGAATTCCCAGGCCAGCGTCATGATCATCATAATTATGAAAGGTTATTAGTTTTCGATCAACTTCGTATGGAAATGCGCAAAGAAAACGTTTTCCATGGTTACGTCGAAGGTGATATTAAGTTCTGTCCGACTTATAAATATGATGTCGGCACCAACAACTACGATTCTAGGTAAATTTAAAACAAAAAATTTACAATCATAAAATAAACTCAAGTGATGTTCTTTTCAGTGAAAAATCTCGATCGCCTGCTTATTGTGACCGTGTTTTGTGGAAAGGTCCTGGAATACGGCAAGTATCATACAACAGTGTTATGGATATAAAAGAAAGCGATCACAAGCCTGTTTATGCTGAATTTGTAGTCGCAGTAAGTAGCCTCATGTTCTTTATGAGAAAGACTATCAAATTAATTTATTTTCGACTTTTTTCTTTTTTTAGATAAGAACTAGAGATGAAAAGCTTTTCAAACGTGTGCACGAAGAAACACTTAAACGCGTTGACAAATATGAAAACGACAATCAACCACAAATCACTGTAGAAAAGACAGAAATTGATTTCGATGAAGTTACATTCAATGAACTTTATATAAGGGATTTTACGGTAGCAAACAACTGTCATCTACCGGTGGAATTTTCTTTCAAACAAACACATTCAAATGATAAACAAATTTGTGAGAAATGGTTGGATGTTGAGCCGAAGTCGGGAAGTTTGATAACTGGTAGGTTGTTCTTATTAGTTGATATGATAAATTATATAGCTTCACAGCTTTGGGTTGTAAATCAATTAATATGTCACGAAATTGCTCTGGACGTAATTGTGTGCATTCCAATATTGCAACCATTTCCATTTGATGTATTTCTTTCTTGAGTCTCGTGGATAATATTTTTGTCAATTTAATTCCGTGGATTCAATCTCACAACGGTTTTCCTTTCTTAGGGATGTCGAGATCCAATCCGTTGGGTATCATTTTCTCCGTACAAACTTTGCTGCTTTCAAGGGGCGACCCGAACATTTTAACTTGAGGTCTTGATATCTCTAGCAAAAGTTCGTGTTACTTACATACTTAGGTGGGGATTGCAGTTTGGGGTGAATCTGGGCCTCGACCAACATCATTCAATAACAATTCAGATCTCGGGCGAGGTCTCTCCAATTTTGCACTCTAAGTCGGTTGTGGTTCTCTTCCACTTGATTGCGCCGCTTAAAACGAGGTCTATACTTTATACCTTGGTGGCTTCCTTTTAATGTGCTTTTGAAAACCCGTCAAGCCGGAGCATTGGTGTCCATCCACTCTGCAAGTTCCAGCCATCGTAGTCTCGTGAAGCGTACTATTCTGGCTATGCTCATGTCGCGGTACAGCTCATACAGTTCGTTGTTGAATCTTAATCTCTACACATTGTCAAGGGACCAGAGATCATTCGGAGTAATTTTCTTTCGAAACGACCAAGGGTTTCCTCATCCGCTTTTGATAAGGTCCAATGTTCCGCGCCGTATATCAGGGCTGGGATGATCAAGTTCCAATAAATACTTGTTGGTTGGACGGGATTTCAGCTCACCATCTTCCAATCTAGTTTCTTTTCATTCCCAGGAGTGACTATGCAAACATTACCATTTTCTTCTCCGAACACTTCTTTATGGACTCCTGGGGAGATCTTGAGGTAGAACTTTCGAACATTGTCTGTGCCGTAGTATCCATCAATAAACTTGGCCTCCCATATGCTCTATTTTCCTTCTGGAAGACTGATGTTCACCTTTTCACGATCAGCAGGCCTCTTTTATTCTAAAGCATTGACCGATACACTTTGTCATTAGGTTAGGTTACAATGGCTGTCAGTAATACACCTGACACACTTAGACCAATATTTGGTCCATTGTGATACCATAGGTATTATGCGAGGGAGTACCTCACTTAACAAAACCATTTGGAGCTTTTAATAAAGCGAAGGATATGCAGGGGATCTGTGTGTGCCAGATCGCTTGGATCATCAAGAAAATATTTTCCTAGATGCCGCTTTCTTTTAAAAGAGAGTGCAGGACATGAGCAGAGGAGGTGTGAGATTGTCTCCTCCTCCTCCTCATCGTGTCGTGTCTTCCTATCAGACAATGTCCGGTGATGACATTGATTACGGAGCTAACTTGCAATCTGGCAATTGATAACAAATGTCTTGTGCGTTTTGGATCTAGACCTGGCCATATCCGTTTTGTTGCCACGCACGTGGTGATATTGTACCACCTATGATTTGTTCTATCCATAGCCTCTTGCTTTAGCATAAGTTTACATGTAGCGATTGGTATACCAATATTCAACATGCTGGTTGAGATCGGTAGAACGGTTCCTTCTCTGGCGAGTTCATCGGCTTTGCAGTTAACCACGATATCTCTGTGCCCCGGCACCCAAATAAGGTGAATATTGAACTGTTCAGCCATCTCCCTAAGAGATAGGCGACAGTTAAGGGCGGTTACTGAGTTCGTAGAAACAGCGCTGAGTGATTTGAGGGCTGCTTGACTATCTGAGAAAATCCGGATATTCGTTGAGGATATCACGTTTTCTCTTAGCCATGATAGGACCTCTTTGATCGCCAGAATTTCCGCTTGGAACACGCTACAATGGTTTGGAAGGCGGAACGAGAGACTTACGTTAAGTCGGTTTGAGTACACCCCACAGCCTACCCCTTCTTCGGTTTTTGAACCATCTGTATAGGAATGAATTGAATCATCTCTCAAAAATTCTTCGTCGTCCCAGGTCGTTCTCGGTGGGATTGAGACTTGGAACTTATTATCAAAAACCAATTGGGGGATGGTGTAGTCGGAGTGACAGGGGATTGATCCGAATAAATTCAGGTGTAACGTGACCGATGTTGTTTTCGGTCCATTGGGAGATAGCTCTCATACGAGTGGCTGCACTGGCGGCCATTTGTTTGCTGAAGATATCTAGTGGTGTGAGGTTAAGGAGTGTATTTAGTGCATCTGAGGGTGTTGATCTCAGTGCTCCGCTTATACACAGACAGGCTGTTCGTTGGACCTTGTTAGATTATGGCAGTAGGTCCTTTTATCAAGAGCGGTCCACCATACCATTACTCCGTATGTAAGTATTGGTCTGATGACCGCGGTGTAGAGCCAGTGGGTGATTTGGGGGGAGAAACCCCATTTGTTACCAATGGCTTTTTTGCAGGAAAACAGGGCCACGGTGGATTTCCTGATTCTTTCCTACATATATTGGCTTTCCAATTTAGCTTTTTGTCTAGGATTATACCTAGATATTTGGCTTCGTTTGAAAGTACAAGTGAGATTCCATTTATTAATGGAGTTATTAGTTGAGGAATTTTATATTTCCTGGTGAAGAGAACGAGTTCAGTTTTCTGAGGGTTGACCCCTAGATCACATTTTCCCGCCCATTTAACAAGTTTATTTAGAGCGGTCTGCATCAGGTCCGTAAGGACGTGAGCATGTTTACCGGACACCGCAATGGAGACGTCATCTGCATATGCAATCACTTTGAATCCCTCAGCTTCTAAGTCAACCAGAAGTTCATTGACGACTATATTCCATAGAAGAGGGGATAGGACTCCGCCTTGCGGTGTTCCTCTACTGACAGATCTCTTTGCAGAGAAGTTTCCTAGAGTAGAGTTGATTCTTCTGCTTTTTAGCATTAGATTTATCAACTCCACTATGGAATCATCTACTTTGAGCTTCGTCAGTGCCTTTGTAATTGCAAACTTGCTGACGTTGTTGAAGGCGCCCTCTATGTCGAGGAAGGCGGCCAGAGTGAATTTTTTGTGATGGAGGGAATATTCTATAGTACGTACCAGGGTGTGTAGGGCCGTTTCTACAGATTTACCCTTGCAGTAGGCGTGTTGTGCTGTAGATAGCAATTTTGGATCTATAGCTGTACTCAGGTGGATATCAATCAGTCGTTCTAAAGTTTTTGTCATTAGTTGTGTATGTTGTTGGACGCCATTTATCGTGCAGGGTTCATTGAAGTTCCCAAACCAGAGCTGGTATTACTGGTAGCAAGTTGTCAGTGCGGCGACTAGTCGACTGCACTTGTTTCTGCCGGTGGATTTATGAAGTGACTTAAAGTTTTCTGACAGTAAATGTTTGTTGTCTTGGTTATAGAAAGACGCATATGTTCTAGGTCAGAGTTAATATTGGTCTTTTGAACTTTTTAGCCATCAAAAATACTTCCATCGATCCTAATATGAAAATGGCTGACTTTTTTTTATTGTAAAGGCCACCAAGTCCTTTCCCCCTTAAGATTTGCAGATTTGCAGGAAGGTTATCGTGCTGGTTATGTTTCCGATGTTTACGTTGCTAGACACTGCAAACAATTTTGTCGTCGTTCTTAAAGAACTTATCATGGGTCCATTCTTAAGTCCACACTACGTCGAACGGCACTAATCGCTATATTCCGATTGGTGTGCACGACCCGATCGGGTTTTTTACTTACCGACCAGACCAAATGAAATGGATCCGACTGCACACACATCTAGAGATCGTAGGTATTTTATTTTTTTTAAGGGGGTGCAGATTGCAATTTTTTTGAAACTGACATTGTGAGCTGGCTTTCGCTTACTTTACGGAGGCCTATAAATTCTATCTTCGATTCTCTTTGTTATAACACCTAATTCACAAGGCCACTTGTTCTGCTTCTTTACTTTTGATATTCTTTTAGTCCACTGCAAAGCTTCTCACTTCCAAAATGTCAATGGATCAATGTTAATGGAGCGTTGAATTTATCGCGAGCCTCCACGTAATCTTCGCACTTCTATACATCCGTGACCATATTTATTAATTGAATTTTTTCGTTTGATTGGGCTGGTAGAAGATAGATTACGGTATGAGTGACCATTAAGAGCTTATCTGAGACCGCCTTCCATTTCAAAACCGTTCTGTTTTGATTTGTCTGAAATAGTACACAGTGGTATCACCTGAATGATGTTCATCAATACCTACGCCATTTAAACAACACCCAGCCACCAATGTGGCTTAAGAGAGTAAAAGTCTCACTTTCTAACCAAACTAAACTAAATCTCACTGCTCTAACTCAAATATTCCGTTGAACTTTCCCACAACGACTCACAGAAATCATTATTTTACAGTTATTTTCTTTTTATTCCATTGTTTTATCAGCTTGATTAATGATTCTTTTTTATTTTTTGTTTTTATTTGGTTTGTCCAGGTTCAAGTTTAAGCATAAGAATAAAGTTTTTAGCTGATTCAAAAACCGTTGCTGATTTTTCCAAAAAAATAAACACCTCCCAAAAAAGAGAAATATTCGACATTTTAGTACTTCATGTTAAGGATGGTCATGATGTTTTTATATCAATAATTGGGAAGTATATACCAAGTTGCTATGGCCTACCCTTGGAAACATTGTGCCTCACAAATCGTCCAATAATTGACTATACACTGGAAGAATTGAATAAACTGGTAAGTTTGTAGCGTGTTTTCATCTTCAATAAATTTAAAAAAAAAATTATCAAACTCTTTTAGACAAATATCCATTCCTTTAAAGTGGGTATACCCAGAGAAGTTTATTTGCTCATTGATTATCTCTATAAAATGGAAAAGGAGACGAAGGCCGAAACTGTATTTTTACCGGATCGGAAGTATGCAAAGAACGAACAAATAAATCAGATTCGCGATTGGCTAGACTGTTGGTCGAGCAAAGAGTTCCGTAAGTTTCTATCAGAGCCTTTTGACAAAAAAAAAAAAAGTGAGAGCATTTGTTTTGATATTTAAAACGATTTTATTTTTATTGCTGGGAATTTAACTTTATTTATACATAAATTTTGCTTACCTTATAATATAATTTCATGAACTTTGTAATTGAGAACTTGTAAAAATCTAGAAACAAAACATTCACTACGAGGGCGTCTATGATGAGTTCTTTTTGGCATTCGTAGTCCGAAATTGGTATGTCGTCTACCATGTGAAAAAAGGGCACTATTGCACCATGAGGCCAGATGAATGCATCTGTTCGAACAACGTTAGTGTAAAGGAGCAAATAAATTTAAAAAGACGAGATAGATAATAAGTTTTAGATTTAGATATCAGCTTTGTCTAGTATATTCGTTTAAAGATGCTAGACAGCACACTTTATCTAAACAAGGTTTTTTTATATTTTTTAATTTTGGTTTGGGCAAACCCCCCATTTATTAAGCTTAATACAAGCTATTAACATACAAACTAAGAGACTTAATAGCTAAGTCTTACTAACTAGTTGGACGGCTTAGGAGACGAAGTTTTAGGCAGGGAGTACTCATATTGAAGTCAAAACAAGAGGAGTGGGAGTTGACATTCCTCAGCATTCGGGAGATGGGTTCATTGGAGCCGTAAGAGGTTCAATGGGTGGGAAAATAGAAGAGACGGAGATTCCGGGTGTTACGAGGGTTAGTATTTAGAAAAATGGATTCGTTAAGGGCTGGACAGTCAATGGTACCTGTGAAGATTCGGTGAATGAAGAGAACGTCAAATATTTCTCTTTCTCAGCGTATCGAGGTTGAGGAGTTTGATTCGGTCTTGATAAGGAGGTAATATCAAAGGATTTCTCCAATTAAGACCTCGACGAGCAAATCGGAGGAAACGGCGTTGAATGCTTTAAATTCTGGCAATGTGCGTATGTAATGTAATCAAGAATAGGACGGACAAATGAAATGTAAAGGGATCGGGTTACGTAGGGGTCAGCAAATTCTTTGGACCATCGTTTCACGAAGCCAAGTGCTGAATTAGCCTTAAGGATTATATCGTCGATATGCTTGAGGAAATTCAGTTCACGGTCGCAAATAATCCCAAGGTCCCGGATCACCTCAACGGTGGAAATGATTTGACCGTTTAGAAGATAGAGACGGGGAGGAGATTTGATGCGTTTACGTGAGAAGGTTATTGATTGGCACTTGGAAACATTTAGCTCCAGACAGTTTTTGGAGCACCATATTGAAAAATTGTCGAGGTCATGTTGGAGGTGGGAAGAGTCTTCAGAAGAAGAAATGACTCGGTAAAACTTAGTATCGTCCGCATAGAGAGAGATAGAGGAGTGTTTGATGATCATTTCAATGTCGTTAATACTGAGAATAAGAGGAGAGGACCTAAATGGCTGCCTTGGGGAACACCGGATGTAGCTAGAAAGCGGTTGGATAAGGCGGATCTGAACCGAACGCTGTAAAAACGGTTTTCTAAATAAGAAGAAATCCATCTCAACAGAATAGGTTCAAAGCCAAGGGTGGAAAGTTTAAAAAGAATAAGTTTGTGAGAGATTTTATCGAAAGCTTTACTAAAGTCAGTTGAAATTACATCGACCTCCTTTCCATTCTCGAAGGCTGAGAGGAATTTTTTTTTTTTTTTTTTTTTTTTTTTTTTTTTTAATTTATAGGGTGAAGGTGAAAATTACCTTTACAAGCACGTCGACCTGAAAGATCTTTTGGGCTCTTCCCTTAGGTTTAAAAACACGTAGTGTATAGGTTTGTTCATTCGAAACTGAGGTCATGTAAGAACCTAAGAGGAAGACGTGTTTCTGATATCAAGGGGACTGGGGAACCCTTTATTGAATATTTTAAGCCTGGATCTAGCCAAGGCAGGGCATTCACATAAAATGTGTTCAGCTGTTTCTATGTCTTCAAGACAGAGACGACAGGTGTCATTCATCTTGGCTGATGCCCATGTTTTTAAGATGATACTTGAGAGAGCAGTGTCCAGTGAAGAGTCCGTAAGTAACTTTGCGTCACGTTTGCTCATGTCAAGAATTTCTTTCATACGTTTGTGGGATAAGTCAATGAATAGTTTTGACTGACGATAGCCATTTGAGTTGTTCCAGGTGCTGATCATGTTCTGTCGTTCCCAGGTAGTTAATTCGTTTTTAAGGCTACTGATTGGGAGACGACAGTAGGGTTCAGGGCCTTTGAATTGGGACTGAGAGCCAAGTCTAGCAGTCAGCCTCTTCGTTACCCGGTACGCCTTCATGACCAGGCACCCATGAAAGAGTTATTTTATTGTGAGTAGCTAATTGAAATATACATGTCAGGCAGTTCCAAACTAGTTTCCTCTGCCTGAAAGATAGTAGTTGTGTTAGCAAGGGATATAGATGATTTAAAGTTGGGACCGTAAATCCCTGCACCTACACCGTTGTTTGTTTTTGAACCGTCGCGTCGGCGCGGCGTCGCGTCAGTATACCAGATGTATTGGAAGTTATTTGTAAGAATTACAGGGTTCTTCCATGCTGAGCGGTTTGGAAAGATTACTTCAAAGGGGTGGTGTAACAGTATTTAGGCATAAAGTCCGAGGAGTGGGCTGCAGGGGATTCCAGTATTGGGAGCACCTACAGAATACTCATATGTCCTTGTAAGTTTTCCTTTCTCGAGTAGTTAGTGAGATGAAGCTTTAGTCCGCTTAGTGCAGCAGTCGAACAACGTTAGTGTAAAGGAGCAAATCAATTTAAAAAGACGAAATAGATAATAAGTTTTAGGTTTAGATATCAGCTTTGTCTAGTATATTCGTTTAAAGGTGCCAGACAGCACACTTTATCTAAACGAAGGTTTTTTTTTATAAATTCTATCTATAGAATTTGTCGAGTTTAAGAGACATTTGACATTTGCCCCCACCCTCAACTGTCTTGACTCCTCGTTTCTTCTTTGGTGGTCGTTTCTTTTATCCGTTATATTCGTTGAGTTTAGATTAGTAGCTTTAGTTTCCGCCGAACGCCCTTGAAACCCATCTCAACAAATGACTTTGATGCCAAGTTGGCAAAGTTCGCAAGTAAGAAGGTTAAAGGAGACCGAGCGAATAAATGATATATTTTAAAGAACCCACAACAGTTTAGCTTCAGTTTCGCCTGACGTATATGAGTTCAAACATAGTGAATCAGTACATCCTAGGACAACGTCGCTTTGAATTCGATTTAACGTTGGTCCGTGTACTCCAACTAAAAGCAAAAAGTTCGGTTTTGTTAAACAGCAAAATCATAATTTCAATTCAAATCACACACGAAGCTCTCGCACGTAACGGAGACGGAGTAGAAGCCTATTGTGGTACAGGCACAAGCAAAGTTTTATAACAAACTACAGTAGGCCTATTATCCCTAAAAAATATATGACAAATATGACAGACAAAAGAAAGCAGACCAATTGGCAAATATTGTATTTTGGGCATTCTGTAGCCTACTTTTCTATACCAAACACAATAACAAAGTAATAAAATGGTGGAAAAAAATATGCAGATGACAGTTCCCCATGCTTTAATAGCTGCGAAAGATACCCTGCAATAAAAGTATGCTACCTTTCGCAGACTATGAAGATAAAACTGCTATAATGGTCTCCATTTGTATCCAAAGGCTGCTGTAATGGCTGCGAGGGATTTAAAGCATGTAGAGGCCAAGTGATGGATAGGCTTATAGTGGGAAGACACATGCAATGTGCACAGGCGTATAAATATGAATTTTTTTGATGTTAAAAAATGAGCTTAAAAAAATAGCAATTAGGTTTTTACAAAAATATATTTCCAATCCATCTACTACTTTCCAACAAATGTTTAATTTTTTTTTATATTTTTAGCGGGTAATGGTCAGACAGCTGCGGAAGCTCTACTTACATTGCTGGAAGCATCAAATGAACCACTTTTGAAACCATACGCAAGTCAACTATTACGAACTACTACTTTGGAAGAAGCCATGGAATTTATAAAACAATTAAGTCCGCCAAGATGTAACACGTTCCTTCACTTATGTCTATTTCTAAGAGATGGGATTTGTAATAGAAACTACAACATTGATGACATAGGTGAGTTTGTTTATTAAACTGATATAATTTAAAACGGATCATCAATTTGGTTAACAATTTGAATTTCAGCTACCATATTTGGAAATATTTTGTTGAAAAAGAAATCAGAACAAGTTGATGGCTACCAAGATGGACGTTGTCGTTTGTTAATGTTAAGGTTCCTACAATCCGATTTAGGGATATTAACGCGAGTACCGAATTGTATTTATTATTGTTGATATGTTGATAAATAAAATATGTTTTATGTTGAATTAATTAAGTTATTCTTTTTAATGAACAAGATATAATTAACGTCTTTAAAAGTTTCCCTTTAAAAACTTCAGGTTTTAAAAGTTTATCCAAGGGTTATCCGAATTTAAGAAATTTAACTCTTCATCTTTTAAATAACTTAGTTGAGTTTCAAATTCACAACCCCCTTTCGATCACTTCATAGTTAAACGATCTCAAACGAGCTGATTTGTCCAATGTTCTCTCGTATCTGTAATTCAACGTATCGTATTGCTCTTTATCGGATAGAGGATCATCTCGTTTATGTTTTAGACAAACAGAATGACTTCACGGTCAGTAACAACCATGAAACTCAAAAACTTGTTTACTTTCCTCGCAGAAACCATATAAGCTTTAACCCTGTTTATTACTGCTTCACGTCCTATACGAGACAACACTAATTTTATAATTGCTTTCAAACAAGATGATAATGAATCTTAAACATATTTACAATGATCATGTTAATTTTGATATGACATATCAAATGTTTCAAAAATTATGTAAGGAATGTTGGAAAACTAGATACGGATTTTTGGTTATTGACAAGGATAGCCCTTGTAACAGTGGTCGCTACAGGAAAGGTTTTGATTACTTCCTGAAACTATAAAAAAGCTTATAACTTCAACTGCGTACAGCATTCGTATTGCATTCGTATTGCATTGTTCTATGAGAATGGTTCATGGTACACAGCGTTCAGCTCAAATCAGTACAAAGCAGATCAGAGCAGTTAACAGAGCAGATCAGAGCAGTTCAAAAGCAGATCAAAAGCAGATCAGACCAGTTAACACACCAGATCAGAGCAGTTAAGAGAGCAGATCGAATCGTTTAGAATCAGTCCTCTACGGTTCAAAACATAATTCATATGTAGCTGTTCATCATAAGCGTACAATTTAATTTCAAAAACTTGTTTCGAAGTTAATTCACAAGCTGTTTTAAAAATAGTAAGCCAACATCATGATGCACTTGAATGAAGAAGTAACAAAAGAACTTATTAAAACAACTGATGCCATACGAAAAAAATATAAAGCCCTAAGAAACGGAAAGGCCGCATTCGATTTGCAAATAGAAGAAGTTTTAAAACCGATTACTAAGCCCCTTAAGGATCTAGTGGAGAAATCAAATATCAAAAATTCATTTGATGATCGCTACAATAATTTCGCGTCTCCACACAAAAAAATAAAGCAAAATTATGAAAAAGATGAATTAAAAAAACTACCACATCAAACATCAGTGACAGCACCCCAAAAACCTCCATGGTAACACCTCAAAGTAAGAGGGATAGGAGCTCACGCCTGCGTAATCGGCATCTTGTTCGTGACTTTGAAGAAAAAATAGACTTAGTGACAATGGAAAAAATCCTCCGGGATTACATTAACTTATATTTAAATAATTCAAGAACGCTTGATGATTTGTATGGAGTGCATTGGAATAACGGAATGTTACAAATTGGAGATAAAGAGTTAAAAATTAAAGGAAATGATATAGAAATAAATAATAAAATCTATAGGGGTACACCTGGTTTATTTGAACTAGTATTCAAGAAAAAGCCAACCCAGTTCAATGATGAAGATTTGATCAATTACAAAACTATATTACTAGCTACCAATGCCCATAGACGTAATCACAGTCCAAGAAGCCAAGTACTAGGAAATAAGGGTTATAAATACAAACAAATTATAGATAAACTATTTGAAGATAAAACAATAATAGATAAACCAATAGCATTGGGACATGGCTTAGTGCAATTTTCCAAGAAGAAAAAAGACTATATCTATTGGAACGATTCAAATGAGCTCGTAGATCGATTGAGACTTCTTATTGCCTCACAACAAGCCGTACACAATAATCACTCTAACGAAATTGTTTCAATTATCGAAGAGCTAAAAGAAGCAGACATAATTGAATAATTAACTACAATATGAGTGTTGATAAATTTGAACGGTTTTCTAAAAGAGTCCAAATGGAGCCAAGGGGAGAACGAGGAGAGCAAGGATCACCAGGATTACGTGGAGAAAGAGGGACGAGGACCAACTGGAGAGGGATTTCAAAAAACTGAAGATGGCAACTATAATATAGATTTTAAACGACTACAAAATCTTAAGGAACCAAAAGATAAGAGTGACCCTTGTTCAAAGAATTATGTTGATGAATCATGCGAACAACTCAGACAATATATTCAATTTGAAGTTGAGAAATTAGAGAAATACATGTTTGGAAATGCTATTAACAGAAAACCAGAAATTATAAGTTGAGATAAATCCAATATAAATCCAATATAAATCATAGAGTAAATTAATCTGTACTTTGGTATTGAACTGACAATAAGAGTAAAAGCAGACAGTAATGTCCAATATAAATATCACGTTTATTTTCGATGAGATCCTCGAGCTTATGAAAGCACATGAACATGACCTGACGGAAGGACATCACGAGTATCTAACAGGATGTTTATCCTTCTTAAAGATGTTCAGAAACGTACCATCTACCATATCGAAACATGGATGTTATTTTGTTAATTGTCCATGGTCAAAGAATTTATGCCAAGATGGACCTGATACTTGTGCATGCTACTTGATTGAAAATAGAATTTTTAAAGTTCAGAAGTTAATGTTATTGTACGGAAGATTAAAATAAATAATTTAAACATAAAAGCATTTTTTAATCGTATTATATCAAACCCAACCTTCCGACAATTGCCAAAGCCTTTCTTTATTGAACATTAATCTATTTTTTTTTTGTATGAAGGTTATATACTAGAATACTTTGTTGTTCTAATCATTCTTCTAAAGGATGAGTAAAAGAAACGTTGTTGATGAACTGCATAAGCCGGCAGTGCTTACTAGTCTACTTAAGTTTTTAATCCAACAATGATGTCTGTTTTCACCATTTTCTACATATAATAAGTTTATATGCTTGTCCTTTTTATCACTAGTATAAAACACAGGTCCTACAATAGTATTATTTTCTAAGCCATACACATTAACACTTAAATTATTAAGTTTTTCAAATTGGGAAATTTTTTTGTATCCATCGGGAATTTCATACCGCTTGAATTATGAACTCTAGAGTAATGAGGATATGAAGAAACTCGATCAGCAATGTGGTTAGAGGGATGTAGAGCTGATACAATAGCCCAGGCAAAGCATGCATTATCATTATTTTTTACATTGATGATAGCTTTTTTCGATTGCATATTCATTGGTAATTCGATATAGGATGATCCATGCATGATCCATGGTTGTATTTATTTATGTTGATTTCAAGGTAAAGTACATCTTGTAAGGCCCATCCACTATCACATCCTTCATTAGTTACTTCTTTACCATTACCTGTGGATATCAATTTACGGCAGCCAAACATAACTGACAATCTTTCTTTTTCGCTGAATTTACCTAATAACGATACAGTACAAATAGGATTATCGTTTCGTTTGCTAACATTTACAAATGCTAAAGATTTACATAATGCCACAAGGACGGGAATAACATCAATTCAAATGAGAAAATAGTTACAGTAGAGGAAGCAATAGAGAGTTTTAGGCAAGACTTGATTAAAAAAGAAATTGAAATATCTGAAATTATACAAAGTAAACAGCCTTTTTATAGACATTTCAACCTCGAGTTTGATGACGACAAGGCATTAACAATTCGATGCTCATATGATAGCAATTATAGCTTGCGCACACTCAGTATTAAATGTTATGAGTATCAAGAATATGAAACTGAAAGAGTTCTAAGCAATGGAGAAGTTGAAGTCTTCATGAAGGAGGATCTCGAATATAAATCTGATGTTGAATTGCTGAATTTCAAATCATTAAAGCAATCATACCATATGAACAGTGGCGGACTAAGGCTTATCGCCGCCCTAGGCCCTGTCTGATACGCCGCCCTTTTTGATCAACAAAATTCTATATGTTTTGAATCACAATTGTTATTAAAAAATAACTTTTATTTTTTATACGACTTTTAATGCGAATCATAAGAGAGTGCTCTATTTTTTACTCAAATATAATTATTAAATAATACAAAAAAATGTTTATTAAACTGTAGCTATCATAACAAATAAAAATAACCATTTTTTTCAAATTATAATGTATTGCCTAGTTTGTAAATCTCTTCTTCCTGACTTTTGTCCGAGTAAAAGCATCAACTATGTCATCATTATCAATTTCTTGAACTAGTTGAGCTTCATTAGACAATAATTCTAAAGTATTAAGTCTATCTTGGCCCATACTTGCGAGTAAATAAGATTTTACCCTTTTTAAGATAGAAAAAGATCTTTCTGCTGAAAAATATGTAGCGGGGATATTCAAAAAAATACGCAGAGCAATGTCTACATTCAGATAAACATCTCGAAAATTTCGAGAATGCATGACATTGTGACATTCTTGTGTCATTTTCCGTATTTGCTAGGGATAGGGATACTTTTTAATTGATGCGAACATTTTCGTGATCAGATGAAGGTATTGTTTCATTCACCCGTTACTCATCTGCCTGAATTTTTCTAGTTCTCTTGGTTTCATAACGATAATTAACTTTAACTCCATACAGTCTAGATGAAAATTGTATAACACTTTATGGTTCAACCCATCAAATGCTTTTTTGTGTTTCCAATCACTTTAAAATGGATAACTTACTACTCTTTCTATTTTTAATTTGTGTATAGAAGAACTCGTAAAATTTTAAAAACACTACTGTACTTTTATATTTTTTCTCAATTTTTTTCTAAATTTATAATTCAACTTGTTTGAAACTATTATGAGACTTTATGTAAATATTACCTATAAAGCTTTACACTTTTATATTTTTCTTTGTTTTGAAATCAAATGGAATGTTATTTCAGGCAGACGGCAGTATAGCCATGTCCTTATTCTTAAGAAAACTAATTATAACGTATATTGATGAAATAAAGAATCTATCTATCTATCTATCTATCTATCTACAGTCTAGATGCTGTAATTTTCGTTGCAATCATGTAGCGATCGCGTATTTCTTATGGAAATGCCTAACGGTCGTAGACAAGTTTGAGACTTCTACTTTTTAAACGGCACTAGTTAAACTGAAATAATTACTGTGACTCGCTTACAGACAAAAAACGCTTATTAGTTCTATACGTTAAAGTCAAACTTTGTCAATACCTGCTACGTGCTACGCATAGCGCTCTTATTTTTTGTAAACATTTGTAACACACTCACCCCATCAACGGAACTCATTCTCAATCACATACAAAATACTCTCACTCTACTTGAGTTGCTGCAATGACGATCATAAAGTTAAAAACTTGAATTAAAAATTATACATAGAAATTTTTTTATTTATACTTATCACTTATAATAATAGCACTTTATATAGATGTTACTATATTACAGAGATCACTTTAATATTATTCCCTTCCAATTTGATAAAATTTTATTATAACAAATTCTTGATTGAGATATAAATTAAATATTCTTTTTTTCGACTAATTTTCATTTTTTTTTTTTTTTTTAAATTTTCGTCAAACACCGATGTTAAATTGAAAAATCTGGAAACCTGCAGGTCATCCCTACAACTTCCCGCTATTTCCAGATCCAAGCGATCGAAAACATCCCTCAAAATTATTGAGGTCTTCGAGCTCAAAAGAACGACTTTCCTGTTTTTTGAGATCTTTGAGCTCATTTTCCGAACTCTTTGAGCTCGGAGTATAATTGTAAATTTTGAGTCAAAAACCTGAGACTTATTCAAAACGATATTTTGTAAGACTTTGAATTGTGATTTTTTGAAACGCGTCGTTCGATATTGATCCGCTTGGTGGCATTCGTCGCAATTTTTAATGCACAATCGATATCTCAATCGGTTGACTCGTCCTTGAGATATCGTGCAACAAAATTATAGCTTACACACACAAACACGGCGGGACGGCACGCTGAAACTATTCAGAATAGCTTCTCAAAATGTGAAAGATGAGAACTCGATTTTTGAAATTTTCAAAGAAAAAGCGGGACTAAGCTAAAATCCTGTAAGTAATTTGTTTCTTTATTTGATAATTAGACTATAATTTATTCCATCAAAATATTAATGATGCACCCTCAAATTGAAAAGTTAATGAAAAAATAAATTATATTATAGTCCATAGAAAATTTTTAATAAATTCCAAAAAAAAGAACAGAGCCAATTTAAAAACTAATTTTTGGTATATTTCTACGGCTCTTAAATTTTAACGTTCTGAAAATTTTGCCGCCCCCCGAATTGTGCCGCCCTAGGCCCGGGCCTCACGGGCCTATGCGTTAATCCATCACTGCATATGAATATTTCTTAGAAAAATAAAAGTATACATGTAAATGTTTAGTTTAATAAAACTTTTTATTAAAAAAAAATTTGTGTTATTTATTTGGTGAAGGGTATCCGAGACTCGTATCTTATTATAAATTTAAAAATACATCCGATCGACATATTGCCGGCAGAATTTCAACAGAAAAAGCTTGGCAATGAGTTATAGTATAGTTAGTCTGACAGAGAAGGCAAACTCGCTATTGGTTACGAATCTTATGAAAGCGAAAAACAAAATTCGGTATGGGTTACATTCAGAAAAAAGACAAAATGCCTAAGAATAAAGTGAAAAATGCTAAAAAAGATCTCTTACTGTGTTTTTTAAAAGAAAATAGACTGGTCTTATCTGAGTTGATTTTGGTGTATGTTGCTTTGTTAACAGTCCCTACGAATGTTATGTTTTGTCAGACCTGAAAGTTTCGGTTCTATTATGAGATGGGTTGTTTACGGTACACAGCTCCTGCCAGTAGAGATTTCACCATATGGTTTATATGAACAAAAATGAATTGATTGATGACGTAGGTTTTTTTTTCTTTTTTAAAGAATAGTTTTACAATTATTCTTATAACTACAAATTACTGCTCCAATTTGAAATAAAAAAGCGTACTGGTCTATATCTTGTGAGATTTTTAAAAATTTTGAGAGATATAGTGCACCTTAGGTGTTAGTAGTTGTTTAAAAAAAAGAAATAAAAAAATATATACATTCAATTTTTATTAGAGTTATTTAATTAGTACAGTAATTGGAGATATGGTTAATGTCTCAAGTTTAATTTTACATACACAGGCCCATTTAAGCATTTCATTTCTTATCAATAACATAATTCAATCGAGAATTTTGACATCGAGGTTTTAATCTAAAGTATTTCTCGTTCATGCAAATTTTGAATGTTGGGCTGTCCTTCGTCCTCCTTACGTAAATTATGTCGTCTTCACCGTCATCAGTTTTGATGGTGATTTTTTCAATTTTTTTTTGTTTTTTTATTTTTACGTAGAATAAGTGTAAGTCAAAAAAGTACTGCTCACTATTAAATTTCTGGTAGACCTTTTATACCCAGATATTGATGTTCTATTTTTATTATCTACCAAACGCAAACATCAAAAAACCATCCCGCCAAAGATACATATTCCTAAAACATAAAGAAAAATATATAATTGAAATGAAAAAAAAATTGTTTTATTTATTACTTCTCTTATTTTTTATAAAACAATTGGTCATTGTTGGGAGAGACTCGACTTCGAACCCCTTTCCCAGTACAAAAAAAAAAAAAAAATCAATTGTAAAAGGACACTTCTCATATTATGTACTCCATTGTTTTTTCTCCATACCGTAATAAATCAATCTATTTTTATTATCCACCAAACGCAATCATCAAAAAAAAACCATCCCGCCAAAGATACCACAATGATATGACTGCTGTACCCTCGTACCATCAAGTCGACTGCTGTACCACATACTGTACACCATGACTGCTGTCCCATCACACCATCATCCTAGAATGACTGTTGTACCCTCGTACCCTCATGTCGACTGCTGTACCACATACTGTACACCATCTTTACCACTGGCCCACCGTACCATCATCCTAGAATGACTGTTGTACCCTCGTACCCTCATGTCGACTGCTGTACCACATACTGTACACCATCTTTACCACTGGCCCATCGTACCATCATCCTAGAATGATTGTTGTACCCTCGTACCCTTAGTCGACTGCTGTACCACATACTGTACACCGTACACCTCTTGTACACCATCTTTAACACTGGCCCAGAACCGGCCAAAACATACTACTTATAAGGATTATAACTCCGAGAAAAGACAAAATCTTAACTATGACAGAAAAGGCTTCCTTTCAATTAATGCAATGCTGGTACCTAAAGTTTTTATAAACAATAAAGGGTTAAAGCATGCCTCAACCATGAATTTGTAGGTGTGCGACCACAAACTCAAAATTCGATACATTGCTAGACATCAGGATCATGAAATGATTCATTCGTTTGGAATAATAGCGAGGTGCGAACCTTTTTACATGACAGATATAGCGATGGAGAAAGAAACACCTGGCTCTTAGGTAAACCATTTTTTGCACATAAATATTTATAAGAGACTTACTTATGTTGACCCTTTTTAAGGAGACTCTGGGTATCCTCTTGAAAATATTTTAATAACTCCTTTCCGTTCCGCATCGGAAGGAAGTCCGGAAGCAACATTTATGCCGTTTTCGTTTGGTAAGACTAGAGTACCTTTTTTTTAGAGTACCCTGATTTTTACTCTGAAAAAATTTCTAGAGTAGCAAAACTTGCTCTGAGGGTAATTTCTGACAGCAAAAAGAGTACCCTTAGGGTACTCTTTTTTCTTTTTCCCAAACGAAAACGGCATTAATCATATTCATGCTAAGGCAAGCAATCATGTTGAGAGATCGATTGGAGTTTTTTAAAAAAGATGCAGGCAGTGCCGCATTAACCCTCAACGGGGGCCTAGGCAACCATCGATTTGGGCGCCTTTTTTCAAGTCTGTTCCATTCTTCTTTCGATTAAAATAAAAACTTATAGCTTTCATAAAAATTTTATTGTCAAAACGTAGGAGTAGTGATAGATGAAAAACTAAAGTTTGATATTAGCCCTGTACACACTATACAATTAGTTGGACAGACTTCGTTTGATGGAAGTTGGATGGTCTGATGAACTTTGCGTTCACACTTATCCAATTTGTCGTCCAACTTTATGTCACATACCTATCAACTCCCTCCAACTTCTAGATTTTCAAAAATTTTTGAAAACCATCCAACAAATTGGACAAGCGGTCGTATGAAGAGTTCACACTGTCAAACATTGGTTTGTCAAACCTAGGTTTGTCCAACTAATTGTACAGTGTGAACAGGGCTATTCATGTAGATTATTTAGTCAAGAAAATATATATATATATATATAAAAAAAAATGGATTCTTTAACAGAATTAGAAACAAATTGTTTTTAATATGCGGAATCAATGTTTTTAGCGTAATGATAAAACCGCATTTCGAGTATTGTTCATAAATTCTGTTTCAATGTTCTCATAATGTTCTGTTTAAACTACAACGTCTACAAAATAAGTCCATGCGGTCAATACTAAAATGCAATCATCATACACCTATAAGAATAATGTTGAATATGTTAAACTGCTTTACACTCAGCAAAGAATTTATGTCAATGTGCTATGTTTTGTTTTTAAAATTAAAAATAGTCTTCTACCCCAATATTTATGCAAATATTTGAGATATGTCGCTGAATCTCAGCTATATAACTTGAGGAATGGAGATGATTTCAGACTACCAAACTATATAAGAAATATTACCCAAAACACTATTTTATATAAAGGATGTAGGTTATTCAATACAAAGCCACATGAAACTAAAAATGAATTAAATTTTAAAAAATTCAAACGATATGTAACCGAATTTATAAAACTTAAATATCCTTACAGTAACTAAATCAATATTTAAGAAATGTATATACCTACTTATTTTAAGTTAAAAATTGTAAAACTGAATTTCAATAACAGAGTTCTGCTAAATAAATCAACTTAACTAAACTAATCTAAACTATATCAATAAAATTACCATCTACATTAATATTTCTTTTTAATCCGATTCGATTAAAAGGGAATATCAAATAATTATAAAATAATATCACGTACTAATAAAACTCAATTTGATGAGTGAGAGTACAAGGGTGCACTAGCTAACTTCTAATATGGGCGCCAGGAAACCATCTGGTGGTTTGCCTTAACCAAAAGCTGAAATATAAGCTAAAGAAGAAAGAAGAACCTGAGATAGAACTGAAATAAAACAGTACGAAATTTCAGAAGGAAAATTATAGAATCTATTGTATTTATAAGTTGTCTGGGAAACCGTGGCCGAAACCTGAATTAAAACCCAGAATCTTTTCAATATAAAAGAAAAAGTACAAAGTTGTTTTCGAAAGTTAAGAAAATTAAGAAAGTTAAGCAACAAAAGAATAAATTAGTGTGTCGTTGAACACAAGATAGAATCACGAAGGAAAGTTTCCGAGAAAAGAAAAGTAATGATAGCAGTAAAGCAAAACGGTCGCGAGTCCGGTGATCTCGGGAAAGAAAAACGGTAGGTCAACAAAGGCCTAGCGGATCTAAGTTTTGCCGCAAATAAGGCGAGTCTAAATTCGTTCGAAAAACCCTTGAAAAGGAAGGATCTTTCGAAACGCAAAATATGAAATTAAAGAAAGAAAATACTAAGCTATTCGTGTCTGTTATTCACTCCTCCTGTACTCCTTAAGAAAATACCTTCTCCAGACTTGTCTCAATTTTTCTCCTCAAAATTCCCAAAATCGATTGTCAACGCTGTATCTCAAAAGGAGAAATTTCAATCGCTCCAAATATATCTCAATAAAACGCAAAATATTCGCAATAATTTTTTTGTACGCTTTCTTCTGTGTCTTCACACGTAGCCAAAAGTCAAGAGAGCATCAAGATGGCGGGTTTTTCTCCTCCATCCGGCATCATACATGCAGCCATCCTCGGTCTAACTTTTACTGCAGCATTCCGCCATTAGGCTAGGATGTGCAAGTGAGATGTCACGAATCAACTACCCGCGGTCCTTTGCGTTCAGGTGATGTGATCACCAGTAGCCGAGTGGACGAGTTCAACCCCTTTCAGAAAGACTTACTCCGAAAAATTATTTAGCTCGCGCAAAGTCCCCAGCCCAAACCGGCCCAAGCTAAAATACAGAGAAGATATTTTCCTGGAGAACGAAGAACAAAAGACGCTAAGTTTGAAGCTATCCCTAGACCTTCGTCCAGATAGTTAGAAAAGAAGAAAGTGGGGGTAAAAACGGAAACACGTCTTCGAGTGATTCTTCCTTGATATTGGCGATACTGAATTTAATTTTAATTGGAATTCAATAGAGAATTTAGGTTGGTGTGAATATAGTTCACACATTGTTGGACATGGGTCTCAATCTTCATGCCATTCATCCTTTCTCGATATTCTATTTCTATCGTAGGCCACCCGCCGTGGACCGACCGTCACACAAGAAAAGTGTTGCTAATTATATCGTCTCCATACCTTGGCACCAAATAACCTGAAAGTGGCTTTTCGAAAGTTCTAGAATAAAAGGTCTCCGGCTGATGGACCAGGTTTCAACTGAACTCTTCTACTACTTTCGAGTAGCTCTGAAAAAAGAAGATTAGCGGGAGAAGAACGGCAGTTAGAACTTGTTTACCGCAACAAATCTCTGGATTTACTCTCTTCCTCTTTCTGGACTTGTTCAGAGTTGAGCATGACGGTTGGATTTGTTGTTCGGATGTTGTTTGGTTCAAGAGTTGGTCCAGTTGGACTAACAACATGCTCCAGTTGAAGTATTTCTGCAATGCTTTCTTCGTATTTGTTCAGGGCAATCATTTTATTTGGACCACCTCCAGTGACATAAAGCACACTTTTTTTCCACGGCGTCTTTTTTGTCATTCCAAACCTGGTTAAAGAAGAACAAATAAAGAAAACGTTTGAGAAGGAATTTAAGACTTGCCTTTAACCATCCAGTTCCATCACGGTTTAGAGGCCCTATGCTGATAAGCTTTTCCGCCAAATAACCCAAAAACTTTTTAGTCTACCTTAAATAGACCGCGCTTTCTGGCCACCTCCACATTTTAACAAGCGCTTCCAACAGGTTTCTATTGGTAAATTTTCTGTTGGTATGAAGCAATATCAATAAAAAAAGGTCTTTTCAATTGTTTCGGTTCCATTTTGACTAACAGTGAATTTCATAATAAAGGAAACGTATGCGATGGGATACTCAAAGCCATCCATTAAAACATCTCCAGGACCTAATGGTTTAACGCCAAGGGAACTAAGAGTTGTACCAAATGACATTTTGTCGGGAATAATGAACTTATTCTTTGGTGTGGGAGGCTTCCATCACATTTGTACGAATCTCGTACCACATTTATTCTTAAAAAATCTGATTCGACACAGCCCTGTGATTTTCGGCCGATTACAGTCTCCTCAATAATTTTCAGAATGCTTTATGGTATCCTGGCTAAACGCCTGAGTAAAATGATCACTCTAGATCCACGACAGCAAGCATTTATTGAGGCTGATGGTTGTGCCACCAATATTACGCTTCTTGACATGCTGTTAAGAAGTCACCACAATAGTTTTTCATGTTGCTACCTTGCATCTCTGGATATTGCCAAAGCATTTGATTCAGTCTGGCATTCGACAATTCTTACTACATTGCATTCTTGAGGCGTCTTATTGAACTTCGTAACGTTAATTGATGATTTATACAGTAAATCATTCACTAGAACCAAAGGAAACGTTGGACATCCTCGCCTATATATCCAAAAAGTGGTGTAAGCAAGGCGACCCACTTTCACCAATTTTCTTTAATTAAGTACTTGATAAACTTCTAAAATCTCTTCCGGCTGAAATCCATTGTAAGATTGGCAATTCGTCAACCAATACAATAGCCTTCGCTGATGATTTAGTTTTATTAGCAACAACACCAGCAGGTCTCCAACAGCTTTTAGACCAATCAGATAGTTTTCTCAAGTCCTGTGGCCGTCGCCTCAATCCGGCAAAATGCATTACGATCAGCATTAAAGGGCAACCCTATCAAAAGGTTTCGGTCATCGAACTAAGAGTCTTAAAAATTGATGGCAATGATATGCCTAAATTGAAGCGCTCTTATGAGTTTCGATACCTCGGTGTTGACTTTCCGCAAGGAAAGCAAGGACTTCACTCTTGAGGACTTCACATCTTGAGAAGTTATTTGATTCCACAAACTTATCATAAACTGACTCTAGGTAATGTCAACATAGGCTGTCTTAATAAAGTCGATAGAATAATAAGGAGTGAAGTAAGGAAATGGCTTAACTTGTCAAGAGACGTTTCTAATGCTTACTTCCATGCGCCAGTCAACCAAGTGAGCTAGGCATAAATGCCCTACGTTGGACAGCGCCCTTGATTCGACTTTAAAGACTAACCAACATCAGGATGCCTAACCTAGAAGCGTCAGTTCAGGCAGATTTCTTCATGGCTGAAGAGATAAGTAAAACAGAAAATGCCTTAGGGTAGACGATCGTCAACTACAGACAACTAGTGACATAAATGGCTACTGGACGAAGAGACTAGGGCTATCTGTAGATGGTAATGGACTTTGTGAGGCTGGTGATCACGGGCAAGCACATAGCCGGGTTATGGAACCAACGAGACTCCTGACGGGCAAAGACTTCATTTATTGTTTAAAAACAAGAATAAATGCCCTTCCTACAAGATCTAGAACTTCAAGGGGTCGCCCCCAAATAGATCGTCAATGTAGGGCTGGATGTCCAAGACCTCAAAGCCTGAATCATGTTGGTGTGAACTTGCCAGAGATCACACAGCAGCCGCATTGATCGTCACAATTCGATCACCAAATTCATCACATGGAGTTCACGTACCAAAGGGCTTGAGACAATAGTTGAACCAATTATCAGAACAAGCCAAGGAGTTAAAAAGCCTGATTTAGTTATAGTAAAAGACCGAACGTGATTTCATAGGTGCTTTTGCGAGTATTGAAACAGAAGCGGCAAAAATGGGTTTGATGGTTAATGAGGGCAAAACGAAGTATATGCTGTCATCAAATAAGGACACAGAACATCGACGAATTGGACAAAACGTCACAATAGACAGACATAACTTCGAGGTAGTACAGGACTTCGTCTACCTAGGATCCGCTGTAGACACGGACAACAACATCAGTGCGGAGATCAAACGGAGAATAACTCTTGCCAACCGTTGCTTCTTTGGGTTAAGAAGGCAATTGAGAAACAAAACCCTCTCCAGAAAAACCAAGGTAACCTTATATAAGACCTTAATCATCCCAGTCCTGCTTTATGGCGCGGAAGCATTGACCTTTTCGAAAGCGGATGAGGAAACCCTTGGTCGTTTCGAAAGAAAAATTCACCGAATGATCTTTGGTCCCGTATGCGAAGGCAATGTGTGGAGAAGAAGATACAACAACTAGCTGTATGAGCTTTACCGCGACATGGGCATAGCCAGAAGAATACGTATCGCGAGGCTACGATGGTTGGGCCATGTAGAGCAGATGGACCCAAACGCTCCGGCTCGTCGGGTGTTCGAAAGCACATTGCAGGGAAATCGAGGAAGGGGAAGACCTCGTCTTAGGAGGCGCAATCAAGTGGTGGAAGACCTCAACCGACTTGGAGTGCGAAACTGGAGAGAGCTCGCCCGAAATAGAAGTCGTTATCGAAGGATGTTGGTTGAGGCCCAGGTTCACCCCGAACTGTAATGCCCACCTAAGTAAGTAAGTAAGAAAAGACCGAACAGCAGTTATTATTGACGCGCAAGTTGTCACAGATGGTTGTGTTCTGAACACTGCTCATCTTAGGAAGAAAGAAAAATACGATAGGCATGAGATCCGAGAGGAAGTTAAATCGCGACTCCGGGTAGAAGAAGTCTGTGTTACAACAGCTACTTTGAACTGGAGAGGAATATGGTCAAGAAATAGCGTAGATGATCTCATTAAGCTAGGTATTCTAAGAAAGAGCGATAGCGCGCTGCTATCCACTAGGGTACTAGAAGGAACGTACTGATGTTTCAGGCAGTTTAGTGAGGTTACTTGGCAGGCTGATATAGATCCAGGATAAAACTCCTTCCTTTTTCTTATAACCATCATTTTCCTATTTTTTGCTTTCCCATGAAAATGGCGAAATTTTTTAATTCCCAGTGCTGTTCGCAACGGCCACTTGATGGATCCCTGGAGAATCTCAACGTCGTGCAATCAAAAAAAATCTGTTTTAAATTTGCCTCAGGCTCAAATCAAAATCCAAGGGGTATTCTTAAGTACGGGTTACACACGGCTGTTCAGCCGCTGGCAGTAGCGGCTACTCCACTCGCCGATGGCAACCAGCCGTGCCTGACCCGTGCTTTAAAGAGAGCACTCTAATTATAATTTTAAGCAAATAATTAAACGATGATGTAACAACTAACAGTATGTTAGAGTACCTGTGTATGCATGTATGTGTGCATTGTGCACCAAAAAAATAATCATAGATCATACAGCCTATACCGCTGATTAAAAAAGAAAAAAACTAGCCTTCTTCTACTTTTTATATCTACAAACAAATTCAAGCTTTTAGCTAAACCAATGTTTCAAGCCTTAATGTGCCAATACCCAATAAAAAATAAACCACAAAACAATAAACAAGCAATAAAAAAATGAATAAATAGTAAATAAATAATGAAAAAAATAAATAAATACCAAAATAGCAAAGGAATAAATAGAAATAATAAATAAACATTAAAATAATAAATAAATAGGAGGATACAAAATAAATTATAAGTGAATAAACAGCTAAGTAATAAAAGAATACTAAGTCCAACATAATCGCGTCCATCACTGATCTGCAACAAATAAGTTGTGATACGAAGCAAGTAATAAATAGAAAAAAAGCCTAAATAGAATTGAAAATAAATTCAAATTAATTAAACGAAAAAATCTAGTTAATAAAAAAAATTCAATAAATTCAAACGAATTCAAATAAACTCAAATAAATTCAAATAAATTTTAATAAATTCAAATAAGTTGAACTAAAGAGTTTAAAAATTGTAATACCCGTGGAGTAAGGAGTAGTGGTAAGCGTATGTCTACCTGTTACGTGGGAGGTTCGTATTTCGTATCCCAACTTAAACTAAAAAATGTTTTTCCACGGGTATCTCCTTTCGCAAGGAATTGCAAGTCCTCCGATAGTAAATTCATTGCCCAGAAAAACACTTTCTCGTTTAGCCATTTGGAATCCGCAGAAAATTGAAGCTCCCCTCCATTCTCCCACAAGGCATGGTTGTGAGAAACGCTCTAAGGGTTTCTGGACTTAAGCCGCTAGTTTTTGAAAATAGACCTGGGGAGGAGAAGGTCCTTGGGGAGGATTGGAGTCATTGCCGTAACGTTCTTATACTTATTGTTGTGCAAACATCCATCCACAGTATAGACATTGGCGTTTTTGGTATCAAAAATCATTGCTCCTATACGAGTAGAGATATCCCCACAAAGTTTTTTTTTATACCTTAAAAGCTTACATGGGTATCACGACCACAAAAAATCTTTATGAATTTATATTGTAGAATTCAAAGTCAAGAAACTTTCAAGTTGCTATCCAAGTAATAGTTTTGGGGATACAGCCCTGAGAAGTCACATGCTCGAGATCAGCCAGGCTTACTAAAAACTTTAAACACGTTTTTATCGAAATTGAGTTTAATTTTTTAGGTTCCCAGTTCTAGCTAACGGTTTTAACTAGCGAACGATTCTTTTGTTGACTTAAAATTATGCTGTAAAAAGTTCAGCTGCCGGAAATGGCGCCACAATGGCATATTTTAAAATATTTTTCTTTTCAATTTCAAAAACTGTTTATTAAGTATGTATTTTTAAGACTAAGAAAAGTTTGATCATTAAACAATTTTGAAATTAGGCCATTATTTCTACCTTGAAACCAATGAAAACCTCATAGATGAAATTTCCATGGCTATAAAAGTACAAATATTTACGAGGTATTTCAGAATATTCCGTTTAAATGATAAGTTATAGTTAAGATGATTTATATAACTTGTTTTTACCTCTCATGCCTACAGCATCTCAGTCCGGGTAGCAGAAAAGAGGCTACGCTATCGAAGCATTCTACCATACAATTACACACTTCCTAGCCCGCTTGAAGTGGGGTTTTTGTCACCATAGTTCTGGACTAGACTTACGAACTCATGCCGGAAAAAATCGTATAGCAGTCTATTTACCTCCGTTCAGGTGGGAGAGGCATTTTTATAAAAATTTAACTGAAATTCTAAAAAGTTATTTAAAGCACACTTAGTCTATTATTAAATCGTACTATAGTGTTTTTTGAAGCTTACACTTTGTTCTTTACCTAAAATTACAATTGAAATTAAATTATGAAATAAATACTTAAATAGCAACAGAACGAGAAGCCTTGGAACCTAGCGCATTTCTCGCAACCATGTCTTGTGAGGGAATGAAGGGGACCTCCAATTTTCTGCCTGTTCCTAATCTAATCGAGAAAGAGCTTTTCATTGCAATGAATTTAGTAACGGAGAACTTGTCAATTCCTCGCGAAAGGCGAAACCCGTGGAAAAAGAATTTTTGTCTCTGTTGGGATTCGAAACATGAACATCTGGGTTAAAAGCAGATATGCTAACAATCATGCCACGGGTACCACTATCGAATAAAATTCCATTCGTTTATCGAAGAGACAATGTCAAAGCATGGCGATAGATAAATCGACAACGGAAGATGCAGCTCAAATTCAAACTATTCGGTCACAAATTACTCGATAACGTGTGCAATAATGCAACCAGATTTAGAATCAGCCCAGAAAATAAAATCCAAACAAAAGAGAACCCAAACATGGATTTTCTACAAGATATCACTTGTCCATTTTTATATCTCTGATAAACTAAGAGCATTCTCACGTTCTGTTTTCAGTGATTGACTCAGAACTAAAAAGATCATTGATTACTTGCAAAAAATTACACTTAATAACCCTTAATTCTGTAAAAATGATAAAATCATCATCATAAAAAATCAGAAAATTTTTTTGAATATGACTCAACAACTATTCTCTAAATTAACTTGAACTAAAATGTTAGTTGAAGAACAAAGCATTAACTTACGAAAACACTATGCAACATGGTAGTAAATGACTTAGTTGTATTGATATGATATTTTTAGAATTTCATTCCAATTCTCTATAAAATTACCCCTCCCGCCTAAACGAAAAAAAAACAGGAGTAGTTTATGTAATGAAATGTAGTTAACGTAGTTAAATGTAGTAGAAGTAGCCAGTTAACGAAAAAAACAAAATGTTTTTTTATTTTTGATTTAACGGCCATATTGGCAATTCGCTCTGGAGTGTAAATGAAGATGCACTTCTTTTTCTAGTTACCTTTTCAAACGGATTTGTTTAATGATAAATTTTTTTATTTCAATACAGAAGTTCAATTCTGCTCAATATTTGATCGTGTTTCTCTTTTTTACCTCTTAAAATTTTAATTTTAATTTAATATCGTTGACGTGTTTTTTAGTTGAGATAATCCACGTGTTTTTTAATCTAATAAATGAAAAGTTAGTAAAGTTTTTAACAATTATTAATTTATAAATCTCACTGACGATGGAAGCATTGCTTCTGAAATGTACATCTGAGGAAATATAAAAAGTGTTTTAATTGTTAAAAACTTTACTAATCTTTTCATTTATTAAATATACATAGTTTATCGTTTAGGGTGTTGGTAAGCGTAGGTAACAAAATGTAACAAATCACTTGAATATACGTGTAGTTATTCGAGTAGATTACCTCATGTAATTTAATCTGCCATCTCTGAAAAAAATTCTTGACGCATCTTATGCAACACACTCCCTTTGTTACAACCGTTTTTTCTTATCTAGCCAACTCAGCTCAATGTTACAATCGGCGAGGTAATACCGAAACACATAAACAGTGTTTATAATACGAGAGGCGGACATAGACCCTTACAGCACGTTGGGTTCACAAAGAGAAAATAGTGGTCCTGAATATTGAAATATGTAGATGTTGAAGACCTCACGATGTCATTCATCTGGGTCTTCCTCCAATATCACGGATTCAATTGAAAAGAAGCTTCCCTTCATTTTTTCTTCCTTTTCCTCTTGAGTATATGTACATGTACACATATGTAGTTATAGATTTGGTATTATTATACTTGAAAATATGTATGTATACATAAATAAATAAATAAAAATAAATAGGCTGGCGCAACAGAGCGAGGAGCCCCTGGGCCTAGCGCATTTCTAACAACCATACCTTGTGAGGGAATGGAGGGGACTGTCAATTTTCTACCGGTTCCGAACGGCTAATTGAGAAAGCGCTTTTCATGTATGTATACATACATACATACTTTTATCTTTCGCACACTAATATTTTTTTTATTGTTTTGACTTTAGGATAGGACAATATTCTTTAATTTCTAGACACACTATGATTTCTTAAATTTTGTTTCTCTTTTTTTATTTAGCTAATAAAAATATTGCTTAGCGTACTTGTCGTACCTGACACCTGAGAACCTGTCACCGCCAAATTCAATCTAAAGCAAGTTCACTGTACAATGACATTTTTTCTACTTTCTTTAATTCGCACTCCACAAATATGATTGCTTTATAGAAAAAAAAAAAAAACATGATCGACAAAACTAAGTTTTAAAATTTTCGCAGTCCTAACTCTAGTTCTATTTTTAGTTTGCTAATTCATAAAGTATCTTTAGGCCGAAAGGCATTAGTATTATGTTATTGGGTTATTTCGAGTCAGTTAACTAAAGTATAATGAAACCTGGTTTTATAAATTTTTTTTTTATCGTGCACCATGTAAGTAGATTCAAGTCGATGGAAAAGAAAATTAAATAAAATTGCTTTAATTTCTCACTTTGCACTGTACAAAAATAATTGTTTGACTGTTCAGAGTTCATCCTTTCGATGACTAAGTTAAGATTATTATGTACTAGCTAAGCAGTTGATTACATAGCAAGCATAGTTCAACTAGTGCATACAAAGATTTCGCCACCAGATTAGCGGCCACGGCCACTCTTATAGTCAATCGCTTATCTCTGTAAGTGCAATTCTGTTTCTGTTGCTATGCACAGGCGCAGCAGGCGTAAGATTTTTCGTTTGCGTAGCGGGTAGAGATAGGCAGATTATTATTGTGTGGGATTAACGCAAGGTGTAACTTTTTCTTGCGTAAGGTACATATGTAAGTAGGGTGTGTCGAATTTTATTGTGATCCTAAGTAAAATTTTATATTTCTACATGGGTAGAATTTTTTTTGTTATATTATATGATTTATTAATTTTTAACAATAACAAAAAATGTTTGCTAATGTCGTGTTGTTTTGTCCTGGAGTTAACAATTTGATTTGATTAAAAATCTAAAAAGAAATAAATTTCTTATTAGAAAAGTTGTTTGATCGTGAAGATCGACCTCAACTCCTTTTTGCGTTTCGCCCATTTGCATCTGAGTGCAGATGGGCGAACATATCGAACATATCTTGCGTCTAAGAAGGGTACGGCAACATCTAACTGATGAGCACATTGCCGTACCTGGACGAAATGCAAAAAGGAGTTGAGGTCGATCTTCACGATCAAACAACTTTTCTAATAAGAAATTTATTTCTTTTTAGATTTTTAATCAAATTATATTATATGAGTTTTTCTTGTATTATTATAGGCACAGTAAGTGCCATTAATATTGGGTTTTGGTCATTAAATATCCTTTTATTGTTGTTTTATAAGCAAGTAGGAATATTTTCCTACTTTTTTATATTTTTTATAAGAAATTAAAGTCACATCACATTACGTTATACGATGTACAACGTTAATGATGGAGTTAGGCACGTAATGGTTTGGAGGTGCATATCGGCAAGAGGTATGGGACATTCGGTGCTAGTAGACTTTTTAATGAATAAGGAATACTATTTAAAGATTCTATGAAAAAATAAGACAAAATGCTGGAAGAATGGGTACATACTTTAAATTGTTTTAAATTGACCAATAAAACGACACAAAGCAAAAGGCACATGTTTTCACAGAATGGCTACTCTTTAACTGTCCTGAGGTTATCATAAACACTCCGTAATCTCCGGACCTGAACCTAACCAAGATTGATTTGGGGAGTTTGTAAGAACCCCGTTTCATTTATAAGTGCACAAAAAGAATGAATTAAGATCAACAAAAAGTATATAAACTTAATGAACACCTTCTGTCAAGGGCGAACGCAGAAAAATTTTTCTGTGGGGGGGATTTGAAAAAATATATTAAATATGAGCGAACAATCTGTTTTTGATATTTTTATACTTTTTTATACTCTATACTATAAATGCAAAAGTAGCTCTGTCTATTCGTCTTTCTATGTTACCATCTCCAGCCCAAACAACTGAACCAATCCAAATGAACACACATTTTATTACGGGCCGTTTTTGGTCGTCGGGGTAGCGCTGGCATGCTTGTCCGGCTCCTGCTCGTCGATGGGTGTGGGACTTGACCCCCATAACCCGTATACAAAAAATCATGCCAGTCTTTGTTGCCAATCAAGTGTTATTTTAGCATACGCGATAATTCTCCTCAACCCACCCTACCATGTCACTGATCTCGCCTAATTGACCCTTAATTTGCCATCTCCTTTATCCTTCAGTCCATCTATAATCTTCCACTCACCCACTTATGCCTAAAAACTTAACAACTCATCCTAACAATCAAACCACAAATATTCATTTTCTACTCATACAAATATTCATTTAATTTTTCAAAAGTAAAACTAAAGTAACATTCCCCACCTCAGTGGGTGCTTTTATAAATTTTAATTATTTAACTTTTCTTATTATTAATACTGTTCCAAGTCTATGTATCTATATGAATATTCAAAATAAATCGTCGGAATATACCTTGCCTAATCTACTTATATACAATGGTCCCCCAGAACTCAACCCTCTCACAAAGTTTATATATATATATAATCGAATAATTTGAATCAAACAATAATGACTCACCGTTTTTCTATTTTACATCCGCTGTCGATGTTGTGGCCACAGCATACGGGCAGGATTCAGGTGGTGTGCTTGATTCTGCTGCTGACTATTACGCACTAACAACACTGGTGAGCACCAAGGTGAGTTACTCTCTTCTATAATTCCCATTTTTAACATACGGTCTACTTCTTTATAGATTTCGACCTGACGTATCGGCGACAACGGATAGACCTTGCATTTCATGGGAACTTAATCGCCTACATCTATCGTATGGGTTTCCAGATGTGTGTGCCCAAGACCTTGTTCCATCGAATTCGGAAACTGCTTCTTCAAAGCTTTTAACCGTATGGTTTGAGCCGAGGTGAGTGCCAAAGGCGATTCTTTTTCAAACAACTCCTCTTTTCCCTCAGTACTATTCAAATTTAAATCGAGCACTTCGACCGCGGGGAGTAAATTGAATTCTCGCCAAAAATTCATTCCCAAATATAACTTTTGGGTCAAATTCGGTATCACATAAAAAAAAAAAGTTATGGTCTTCGTGACGCCGTCAAGGGTTGTTGGAATCTCACAAAAACCTATTTTTGTAATGCGTCATCCGAATACCAATCCTAACAATGAACTCTTCACTATCTTTACCGATTACCGAAATCGATGCCCCACTGTCGAGTAACCCCAAGACTTGTTCACTTTTCAGCAGTACACTCGCGTACATTCTTCCATCCGTCTCTGACGTTATAACTGTCTCTAGCTTGGTAGTATTTTTTCTTCCTCTCGTGCAACGACTTTGGAGTGCAAATTTTCACCGGTAATCCCTCCGATGTCGAGACTTTACGTTGCACGATTTTAACAGGAGCCTCTTTTGACTTTTGCTCAACCGTACTAACCGCCTCCCCTTCTACTGACCTATTTACTGGTGGTTCTGAAAGGAACGACTCTCCCCACCTCTCCGATCGTTCCTCTTCGAGTTTCCCTGATGGTTTCCGCACTCAGGAGCACTAATATTTTTAGCCCCACACAAATGTACAGAGGTAGTCTAAGACCTGAGGAAAGACATAGACTCTATGTTTTATCCCAAATCCTACAGGAACGGGAACGTAAACGAGAACTTAGAAACTACTGCACCGATTTCAAAAATTCTTCCACCGTTAGAATGCTACACTATCCCCGAGCGAGTAACATAAACTTTAACTCATCCCCCTATTTCTATGAGAACGATCACCATATTCCCACAGGAACGGAAGTCGTTACTAATATTCCAAAAATTCCAAAATTAAATCTGTCTGTTTTATTTTCTTTGTTCCATTATTCACCATGGGAACGGAAGTAATTACTGCAAAACAATTTTATTTGGCAAAAGATGAAAAAAGTAAGAACATAGTGTGCAAAAATGTACTTAAGTAAAATAATATCACAATAAAATGAAAAAAAAAAAAAAAATAGGGCGCAACAGTGCGAGGAGCCCCTGGGACTAGCGCATTTCTCACAACCATGCCTTACGAGCGAATGAAATATAACAATAGGTTACTGAAAAACTAAAAATTCTGCCGAAAGTCACTATTCCATCACACTAATGAAGTCGCGGGAATAGCTAGTATTTTATAAAATAAAATCGATGCGCCTTAGAACTTTTGTCATTTTTATATTTATAACGTCCTCATAGTCCACCTCAGTACTCCTATAGATGTTCAGCAATATCAAACCGTTCAGTCGCTCCTCGCTGGTTCTTCCTCGCAGATAAGTTTTTAATCTGTGCAGGCATGAAAAGCACTCAGATCTAAATATCAGTCCATTTGGCTCCCAGATAGCAATATTCTCTTGTTGTATTTAGCTCTCCATATGTTCCGAGAAAAGCCAAAAAACACCTCCAGGAGCATAATTTACCATGTCTACGCTGAGTATCTGTAACTTGCTTCGAGAAAATGCACATTAGTTAGCCACAAGATGATGAGGGAGAATTATTTTACTTCTTCTGTGAGTGCCTGAATTTAGCATAGATATCTCAAAACCACATTCGCAAATTTATTCAGAACTCCAGATGGTTTAGGGTGGCTTTCCAACCCTAAAAACTATCACACATCCACCTCATTTCGCAATTCCTTCATTACCCCAGGGAGGACAATAATTTTTTTCAGATCCTAGTTAGGTGCTGCTGCTTGCAGCGACATCGCCTTCCGCTTATCTAATCTAACCCAACCCACAGGGTGATAGCTCAGTAGGAACCAAACTGACATGCCTTATCGTTCATTACAATTTCACTGACACTAATCATCAGGGTTGTCAGGTTTTAAAACTTGGAAACGCCAATCCTAAAAAAAAATCGCAAAAAGTCGCCAGACTCTGAAAATTTACCAAATACAAAACACATACAAATCAAATTTAATCAAACGAGTAATTGTTTTTTTTTATTCATAAAAACGTTTTTATAAAAGTAATTGCTTTCAAGAACATAAAATACGAAAACTAAATTCATGGTTCATGAATACTATTATTTATCCACATAAGGTACAAAAACAAACTTCATCAGTACTAAGGCATTATTTATTAACACAAGGAACATAATCAGACTTCATTCATTCAATTGTAGGTCTCGCGAACGATATAATCAAGTTCGGATGGAAGAACTTGCGATGCCTTGGATATGCAAAGATGAATACTATGGCATATGCATTTGACAAGAACAAGTTTCGGAACCATTTCCTTCAGGTGGGTGTAAAGTGAATTATTTTTTCCGCACAAATTGCTGGCCCCGTCTGTTCCTATACCAATCAAATCTTCAATCATTATCATTTTGAAAGATTAATGAAAAAAAAAAAACAAAACAAATCTGAGCAACAACAATTCTAGAGGGGTTTGACAGATCAACATCGAAACTGAAGTCCCAGAGATGAGTTGGAAAAAGTTACGAAACGCAACATTCTGACAGTTCAACATTGCATTTAGGAACGACTCGATGTTACATTTCGTAACTTTTTTGCATTTAGGAATGACATAATGTTACCCGATGTTACATCGCGTAACATCCAAGAATAAAAGAACAGACCACTGTTGATTCGTCTATAATTAAAGAATATCTCGAATCTGATATGTCCTTTAATAGTTCGTTCAAAAATGCTGGAGCTAACACTTTTCTAATTAAAGAAGAACACTTAGTTTTGTGAATTCTCACCGAAGGTGAACTTGTTGACAAACAAAAGCTATTGATGATCTCTCCAAGATGATCAATTGAGCGGAGAGACGTGTGGCATGCTGTGTTATAAGCAAGCTTCAATTCACTTATTTTGGAGTGTTTGTTAAGTTTTAGAACTGAAACTTTAGATAAAACTTATTTTGAAAAAACAGAAACTTAACAAAACTTTTTTTTTTAACTACCATAACTTTCCATCGGTTTCGTTTTTATTATTTTTGCCTTTGCCACATGAATTCTGCCCAATTTCGTTCAGGCTTTAGGAAACAGAAAACTAATAAGAGAAGACATTTAAAAAAGGTTGATTTCGATACCGTTTGTAAAAACGATACCACAGATGGCGATGGTTGCGATTTCCTCTCCGTGATGCTGCTCTGTTTTTTAAATACAAATACAATGGCCCTGATTCAATGCACAGTATCTTTGTGAGTGTGAGGGGTGAGTTTGCCATTTAAGTGGTGAAATAATAAGTACCTAGAGTAGTGTCTAAGGTTAGAAGAAAAAGAGGGAAGGAAATATATCCAATATGCCAAATCGCCTGAAATCGCCCGTTTTTTATGTTTATCGCCAAAAAGATTTTGTGTCGCCAAATCAGATTCGAAATCGCCTGTTTGGCGACAAATCGCCACATCTGACAACCCTGCTAATCATGTGAAAGTTTCGCAGAGAGCTGTCATGAAAAGTTTTTATCCTTCTTTACGCGTGTAAGAAAGTACAAGTGCAGAAAGTATTCTTCTATGTTCCTGAAACTCTGGAAGAATCTACGATTTTGGTTTCTTCCTTTGGCAATAAGTTTCAGAACTTTCAGTTTTCTGGTTGGCATTAAACTAAAGACTCTTGAACTCATTTACTTACTTTATGTGTATGTTTCCGCTCTTTAAATTTCTATTTCTTAAAATGCGTATCTTCCCTTTTCTGAAGCGGTTTCCTTCTCTTAAAAAAAAAAAAGAAAGACCGGACAAACTATTTTAATGGATATCCCTTGAACCGCAAAAATTTAATGCAAAGCAGTCCAAATTGAATGAACTGATTGAAAAGTTTTAAAAGTTAAGAGCTTCAACCTTCAACCCTGTATAGTAAATCAATCAATATATAGAAAGGAATATTCAAACTAACGTCCAATGAAATGTGTGACCTATAAATTAAATTTGCTTGTGCAAGACCCAACAATCAGTTTGAATAGAGTTCATGTATATCACACCTGTCCTATTATGTAAGTCTGTTCTTAATTGAAAGGCATTTAAACCTTTTTCGGTTTTGTTTTATTTATAGACAAAGTTGTGGTCTCTTGGCCTCATACTTTTAAAAAGATCTGATTAAGATAAATTTGATTTTACCTTCACAAGTTGGGAAAAGTATGCCTTTGTTTTATTTCCCAAACAAAAAGTGCCTGTGGTTATTATGAGTTTTTGATGTGGGACGAAAGGCAGCAGAGATCCTTTGTTAGGTGATGAGCTAACTTTTTAAGGAATGATATGAAGCCTTTTTGTTCATTTTTGTTTTGTTTCTTAACTGTGCGAAGTTTTAAAATACTTTAAATATTAACAAAGTTTGTTGGTCAACAAGTGAAAATCAGTATTAAATGTGTGTAAAATATGCTCTGCTTTGACTTATCACTTATAGCAAAAGAATTTTTTTTTAGATTGATTTTATTATCGGTTTCTCAAATTAAGTACACAATTTAATATATAAAAAAATCGTTAAGCATGGCTTTTCCCGTCTGCTCGATTAACGGTAATATGTTAATTTTATGTTACTAGTATTAAATTACAAAAATTCACAAGAAAGTTAATGTTAAGTGTTCCTAGGAGATACATTAGTTTTGATACTTCCTTTATTCATTTTATTTGCTTTGCTTTTAAAAGGCTTCATTCAAAATTTGATTTCTAGATATATGAAATTGCTTTCCTATAATAGTCGAAAAGCTGGCTTACATCCTCCTCGCAATTAAGAGTTGCTAGCACTTTTCCTTCAGATAACTGGTTGCTCCCAAGCTAAGATCTTCTCATTTCTTTTAGGTTCGGACATATTCCTAAGAAATACATGACGTCTTCTCTCACGGAAAGATTGCAAAGACTGCAAATTAATGGTAGATCCTCCCGGTGCGGAATAAAATTTAAATGAAGCAGCTCACTCTCATTCTAAACATAGCTGAGATTAGCTTTTGGCTATTGTCATACCGAAAACAATTTCTTTCACAGAGATTGTGTTGCAGTACACTATAGATTTCTCTATGTACAGAAGTAGTCGCCTGGTTGATAAAATCCAATCTGAGTTTCTTATCTGCTTTTGATACAAGGTCGTAAAGCGCATCTCTCTCCCGTTATTTTCCTGTAGACTCTGCTACAGACTCTGCTGTAGACTCTGTTACTGCTGGTTTTTCTTCTGCTCTTTCTTGTAATTTTACCATCAGGCTACGGACCATGTGAGGAAGGAAAATTGTATTCTCTTTTAGTGTTAGGCTATCTCGGAGACGGAGACGATTAACTTCCTTGGCAGACTCTATAGCCGATACATTTGGCGCTCCGATTTTCAAATCAACTTCATGAAAGGTTGCTGCTTGTGCTTGCCAAAAATATAACCACAATTCTGAGCTGGTATTATCGAAAAACGTCTTTAAAATATTTGGGCATTTGTCGATACTCTGAAAATAGTAGGCTGAAACATTTTGAAAACTCTCTCGCAGGCATTAACGTAATCCACTATTTTTTACTATAGCCCAGCAGCTTGTGATACTCTGTCTCGGTAGAAATACAAAACTCTTTCAAAGTTTCTACTCAAACGCTGTAGATGTAGAAATGAGTAAATTTTTACTATAATGCATTCGAAATCCACAGGAAGATAATCGGCGGCAGTTTTGATCGCGTTGTGGACTATGTGGGCTCCACATCCAATCCCAATAATCTGTCTTCCGAGTGATTGGTTCAACTCTGAGTAAACATTATTATTTCCTCCCCTATTTTTTCTCCCGAAGTTGCAGCTCGTGTTATCTCCACAAAACGTAACAATTTTTTTATTTAAGTCATTAAAAGACAATACTTCCTTCAATACAATAATAAATTAATAATACAATAAGTACAATAATATCCGATGTTTCGCCTGGCTGCTCCCGAAACTCTAAAACCTTAACTTTCACACCTTCCGATGGCAAAAAATTGCGAATTAAAACTGGGAATAATTTGATGGAGCCATGATTTGAAGCATGCGTTAATATAGTTTTGCAATTGGGTTTACGGAAATGCTCTTTTAAATCTTCGGTTGCCATGGTTGAGAGCACATTTACCACAACTGCTTGAAACTTTGTGGTAAATGCTAGAATTAAAGAAGAAGAACAGTCATTTGAGCCAAAAACTGTGATTATGTAGCATGGTGTGATACGCTTACATACCCCCAGCTACAGCTAAATCCAAATCTTCAAGTCGGCGACTCGGTTTTCTTACAAAAATTATGCTTTGAAGCTGCGGCTTGATCGGCAAGTCTATGTTTTTCTGATTTTAAATGTTTTTCTATATCACTGGCACCATCTTTCCTTTGTATCATCTTTCCTTTGTTTTATAAATGGATGCTTCTGTTGCAAACTAATATTGCGTTTAGGCATTATTGTTTTGTTACAAAACACTACTTGAACTAAAACAAAACCATCGATAACTAATTAACAAGATGGCAATCTCTGGCCATGGCGGCATTTGTCCACAAGCTGCTCACACACAACTTCACGAAAATTACTTACACAACTCTAATTTTGTCGGATTTGTCAGCTTGAACTTCAAATGCAACCAACACTTCAGATTTCACCTCGCCAAAAAAAGGAATTTTTGAAACATATTTTTGCTTTCCACTTAAATTTTTTTTAAATTTTAACCTCGAGTATTTTGCTAGCGCGCATTCCGTGTTGATAGTAATATACAAAGGAATGAAGATGTTTTTGCTTATATGTATTTTATCGAATCAAAAGAAACTCAACCCTCACAAAAATTGCAAAAGCGGTACATTTTCAGCCTCGTGGGGGACAGCGGGGCAGACTGCCTGAAAGCGGGACTGTCCCGTAGTAGTTAGGCGTATTTCTCGGTAATAGAAAACATCTTTTAAGGAAGAATCTTAGCAGTTTTTCTACCGTTTCATATTTTTCATAACCCCACGCTAGATTCTGTAACTGCTATAAAAACTTTATACTTAGCGCTGTGTGCAATCAGGTTATTTGCAAAGAATTTCTTCCAAGAAGCACATATTGCATTCTTAGCTTTTACTAGTTTGTCTTTTAAGTGTGTTTCCATATTCAGGTTGCTTTTTATTATCATACCAAGATATTTGTAGGTTTTCACCACTTCGATTGGTTCATTGCTCAAATGCCATTTCTCGTTCCCAGCCGCTCTGCCTGATCCAATTTTAAAAACCATCGCCTTCGGTTTGATTAAGTTAACCGTCAGATTCCACAACTTGCAGTCGGTTAATCATAAGTTGCAGGGTTTGAGGGGAGTTGGCAAATAAAACAACATTGTCAGCAAAGAGTAACGCTTTAATCGACATCCCGGCAAACTCTATTCTTCCTGGAAGGTAGTCGGCTAGGTCATTGATGAAAAGTGCAAAAAGATTTGGGCTCAAGGGGCATGTTTGTTTAACTCCCATTGTTGTATCGAACTGATCAGACTAGTCTTTACCGTTCCATATACCGCTGCCTTATTTTCATCGTACAGGTTTTCTATGACCCTTCCAAACATTGAAGACATTCCCGCGTTGTACAGCTTGTAGAACAAGGTCCTCCTATCAATTGTGTCGAAAGCAGCCTTGAAGTCAACGAAGAATACATATATTTCATTGTTTTGTTCCAAGAAAGTTCCCGCAATGCTTCTTGATAAAGATGTTGTCGATAGTTGAATATCCGCTCCGAAAACCTGCCTGGCATTCCTTTATCATTTTATTGTGGCTTATCCATCTACAGAGACGGTTGTTTAAAAGGGAGAAAATTAGTTTATAGGAGGAATTAAGGAAGGACATTCCCCTATAGTTGTTTGGATCGGATATGTCACCTTTTTTATGAATTGGAAAAATTATCGCTTCCAGTTCTTATTATATAATTGAATGCCTCGGTAAGTTTCTTAATAAGGACGGGCGTTCCATATTTCAGTAATTCTGCCGGTATTCTATCCATTCCTGGAGATTTTCCATTTCCATACTTAAGTCTGATTGCTGTTGAACGTACTTCTTCATCAGTAAATGACGAATCCAGAATGTCATTAACATAAATGGGTTTCGCATACAGGATATTTGGGGCCATGGCAGGGTTTAGTAGTTTTTGCAAATGCTCTTTCAATAAAAAAGCAGAAAGTTTGTCGCTAATTTTCAGACTCCTTCCGTTTATATTCCTTATTTTTTTCCAGAATTCTTTCGAATCCTTGCAGTATGTCAGCTTCAAGGCCTTAATTTCGCAGAACCTTGTTTTTTTTTCTCTCTACAAACTTTCTTAAAAGATTTGTTCTCTGCAATATAAAGCCTTTTAAAATATGGGTTGTTGTGTTTTCGAAAAAGGATGAGCCACCCAAAGGATCACCTCCTAGCAGCTTCACAATCAGCATCAAACCACTTTTCCTTTGTTTTAAGCTTACTCTTATATGGTTGGGGGTTGAAGGGATATGAAGTTTTTACTACTATTTTAATATCACCCAAGCTTAGCTTTCCTTCCTTTATATACATATATTTATTGATATTGATGGAAAAAATAGTGTTGCTTTTCAATTTCGAGGCTACAACCTCGCTATTTATGCTATAACAGACAGTTTTTGTTTAATATCAAGAAATTTCAACGAAGAAAACTTCTTGAATCAATGGGATTACCACTTTTAAGTTCTTTCCTTCTTAAAGGTTTCAATAAGAAAATCTTCTTAAATCAATAAGATGTCCCTATTCAATTTAATAGAGACTATCGGGGTACACCAAGAGCTACTGTATTTTTGGTGAATGATGAAAAAAACTTATTAATATGCTTTTTTCATGAGAAAATCTTCTTAAATCAATAAGTTTTTCTTCTTAAAGCAAAAAGCTATACCTAATTTTTGTTTTAGTGTATTAAAAATGCATTGCGAAAAGCATTTGGTTTGTGATTTCAACTCGAACAGACGTTCTTTTCCTTCAAGTGATAGTAAAAGTTTTTAAAACCTCATAATGGGTAACCAAAGTGAATCACGAAGAGTAACATTAAAAAGTATTAAAATAAGTATACCTCGCATTACTTGGGATCAAAAAGACATTCAAGAAACCCAAGGAATCTATGATTCCTGGGGATTGAGCAGCTCGACGTTGGCTTTTCTGAAAATGTTTGGACTAAATACCATCGAGGTGTTGGAAAAAATGGATATGGACGATGTGGATAAGTTGTTCTCATACACTAAAAACTGTTTTGACGAGAGAATCAAGTTTAAAGTTGGGCTAAGAAAGTGGAGAAGAGACAGGGTGAGTGATTTTATGACAAATATTATTTTAAAACATTGAAAGTAAATTAGGTACCTATTGTAATCTGGGCGTGGCGTGGGTGGTAACCCCGAAACACGAGTTCTCAGTTGACAAATGATCGTTTTTTTTTTTTTATTGAAGTGTGAGTATTAGTGGTTATTCAATTTGCGGCTGGCACCAAGCTCAGTGCGAGAGACGTCCAAGATCGAAGAGTGTATTTTGCCATGTGTCAGCAATGAGGTTGCATATAAATCATTCTTTTCAGGTCGTTGACAAACTGAATCTTTCTCTCGGTGTTGCTTCTTGTTTGAAGAAAGTAACTTTTAATTTCATTGTTGTTTTGCATTTTTGCGACAGCAAAAATTTATGAAAATGCTGTTTTTTTTTGTCCCGTCGGTCGCGTCGGTGTGGACATTGTCATATGTCGATGTATAACTTAATTTAGACAATTGTAATTGCCTCTACCCGTGGTACCCGTGGTGTGATGGATAGCATGTCCACCTATTAATCCAGAGGTTCGAGATCGAATCCCAACAGAGGGAAAAATGTTTTTTCCACGGGTATCACCTTTCGCGAGGAATTGGAAAGTCCTCCGTTAGTATTCATTGCCTTGAAAAGCGCTTTCTCTATTAGCCGTTCGGAACCGGCAAAAAAATTGTTGGTCCCTTCCATTCCCTCACAAGGCATGGTTGTGAGAAATGCGCTAGGCCCAGGGGCTCCTTGCTCTGTTGCACCACCCTATTTATTTATTTTTATTTAATTCCCTCTATCGCTACTGCAAAAACGCTTTGATTTAATGAAGGCCGCACCAGGCTATGCACGTGCCCGAATGCCCAAATACTCAATCTTCTAGAATATCTCCAGTTTGTGGTCATTCTTGAGTAATTCTTTAAGATTGAAATGAAGATAACCTGATCCAAATACTAAATCAAACGCTTTCTGCGGTCCTTTTACGCTCAATCATTGGACGTAGATCTGTTATAATATTTTAGGTAGAATTAAAGAAGTACGTGTCTCCAATCTCGTTGAGCTTTGAATACTTTTAAATACGAGGTCACTTAAGTTAGCCTATTGAACTCTTTTTTCCTTACTGTTAACACAAATTACACTATCTTTAATCTATATCCTATATTTCAGAACATACCGTTGTTGTGTGACCAAGGCACACCACCATCGACGCGAAAGGTCTTGGAATTGCTTGAAAAAATTGCGAGTCAAGTTATACGGATGGAAACACAAAAAATAAAAAATATTTCAAATAAGTAATGTTCTCAATATTTTTTGAATTAAAAGATTTTCATTATGTCATAAAGTTTGACTTTTTCATTATTTGCATAAGAATCGTTTGTAGACTTAACATATCTATGGGGGAGAGTGTGGTCGTGGTTATGTTGTATGTTTGATTCTATAATTTTAATAGAAAAACATAGAAAAATATATCAATAAGAAGGTAAGTTGATAAGTGGATATTTGGCTAGGAATCTTTTGAAGCTTCTATTTTGAAGCTGGAAAAAAAGTGAAAGTCATATGCTGCAACCGTCCACTTGGTAGTTTCGGTTGTAACTCGGTGAAAAACGGTTGTAACACCATATAAATCTTAAAGAATTATTCAAAAATATTACTTTAACTTTAAATTAATTCAATCAAAATTAATAAAATTAAAATTAAAACCAAAAAAAAGTCTTGAGATACAAGTTTCGATTTTGGATACAACACAACGGTTTCCATATGCCGTATAGGAGGTAGGTATACCAGGTAAAGGTAAATTAATATTTGAGCTGGCTTCAGGAATAAAGAAAGCTTGAGATGAAGCCTTAATCTTCATCTCAAGCTTTCGTTATAATAAAGTGTAATAATGTTACATAAACATTTGAGATGGTTTCAAATTTGGAAGAAAGTTAAGGGCAATGACTGGTTTGCAACTTTATATGGATTTAGTCAATCAATACCATCTTAAGGACAAAACTCATCATCGACGAAAATATCTTAGCTAACCGCCCAGATCCGCGAAATCGCGGATAGGGGAAGACCTCGTCTTAGGTGGCGCAGTCAAGTGGATGAAGACCTCAACCGACTTGGAGTGCGAAACTGGAGAGAGCTCGCCCAAAATCGAAGTCGTTATAGAAGGATGTTGGTTGAGGCCCATGTTCACCCCGAACTGTAATGCCCACCTAAGTAAGTAAGTAACCGGCCAGATTCCGGATACCCTGAAACCTGACATGATATTTCCGGGTGTTGCTGCTCTTTGTTTATTGCCCGAACTTTAACGCGAGTTGAGGACAAATCCAGGAATCAAGAAACACTAATTTGACATCTGAGGGGAGTTTAGTGTTACTTTCCATTAACTTCACTTGGGAAAAACTGATTTTAAAAGCCAATGAAACAAGTAATTGTTTCAATTCGGTCTTTCGGCCTTTGTGGTGAGTGGCTAAGGCTCTTAAAAAATATTCCTTGAAGAAAATGTTCGTTTTTGACATCTGCGTAACATGCATTAGTGCTTCTTGGTTGGATTCTGACTTCAAATCGAGAAGTGGCTGGCGCTAATCAGAATCATCAGAACCGAACTTTTTGCACCAAGACAACGGTTTGAGAATGTTCCTGAAAGCTCCTGGGGGTTTCTCGCTTCTTCAAAAAATGCTTTGAAGTAACCACAGAGCAACTCATTGACTAGGTTCCTTCGTTGAACTTTACCCAAAGTTTACCAAGGTTTCTTTGACAACCTAATAAACTGTCAAAAAAACTGGGTTTTAATTTTCAAAAAATGCTAAACCAAAAAATCACACTCAGCTTGACTTATTTTAGAAATTAAAAAGAAAAGGGTTTAAATCTTTATAATTGGGGTATGAACCCGAGTTTAGGTTTCTCAAAAAACGCTTTGTGGCTACCATACGTCAACCCCAGGACTTCAACGAACAAATCCATTGATTGCTTGTTTCATATTCAAAGTGAAGTGTGTAAAGAAATAATTTGCAAAATTCAGAGAACTTATTGCTAATGTTTTTGTTTACCAACAGATTCGGAAGGTGCATATGTTTGTTTGAATCCTACACAAAAATCCACTCTGTGTTTTCTTTTTTTTTTTGTACATTAATGTTTATTCGATTCTCATTCTCGGAAGACAATGTTTCTCTATTTAAAGAGGATTATTGACCCGGAATGTCAATAACAAGGAATAATCTCTCAAATAACATGTTGGATGTGGTATACTAAAAATACAAATAAATTATCTCTGCCACTTTATCACAAAAAGTTTGATTTTATTTCGGATGTTGAGACAGCAACGCGAGCGGAATAGGACCGTTTACGTGTCTATTATTGCATTAGTCGTGGTGTACTTAAATTCATTTTTATTCATTTAACGACATTGTTCGATGTCAGAATTCGCAGAAAACTGACTAAAATAATTTAGCTCAAGTATACAAAATTAAAATGGAAAATGAAAAACATTAAATGTAAATACTTGTTGTATGCAAAGCACGGAAGCGTGCAATGGCTTCGAATATTCATGGCCTATTAACAATCGTTAGCATGTCCACCTGCCAACCATTGTATATGGAATCTATAGTACTTTCGATAGCAAAAACGGTCGCTCAAAGCCATCTATTGATCCGACGGCGCTCTAGAAACTACAGGGGAATGTTAGTACGCCGACGGATCAATAGATGGCTTTGAGCGACCGTTTTTGCTATCGAAAGTACTATAGATTCCATATACAATGCTGCCAACCCAGAGGTTCGAGGTTCGAATCCCAGCAGAGGCAAAAATGTTTTTCCACGGGTATCGCCTTTTGCGAGGAATTGGCAAGTCCTCCGATAGTAGATTCATTGCTATGAAAAGCGCTTTCTCAATTAATAACAAAAATGATTTTTATAAGTAAGTGGAACCAAAATTACAACCTGACTTTTGATCTTTTCAGCAGAAGCAATCTTCTTTTTAGATTGCCTTTGTTCTCCGATCAACGGGCTGGCCCAAGTCGTCGAATTGGTCATCCTTTGGAAAATACTGAGCATATCTGAGTCGGACTTTTTGAAATCAGAGGAGGACTGACAAGCAACTAAACTCAATAGATAAAACCTTTAAATACTGTTTTGATCGATAAAAATATTGAAATATCTTAAATGCGTTGTTCTTTCCAACGGCGTGGCACGGCGCTAGAATATTATTCTAATATCCGTCTTGATGTAATAATGTGCTATTCCAGAAAAAGATCGTCAACATATTCGGGTTGAACCAACAATTATCGGCAGCATATCCGGCTCGAAGGACCAATGCTTTAGCTTAGAAAGAGATCGTCGCAAAATTCTTAAATATTCTTCAATATTCCTCACATCCAGATCGAAGGCCCAATGTCTTTGCCTAAAAAAAGAAGATCGTAACAAAATGCCTCAATATTCTTCAATAATACTCGCATACGGGTTGATGGACCAATGTTTTACCAGACATAAAATAGTCACAATAATTTTCAATGTTCGTGATATCTGGCCTGAAGACCAATGTCTTAGCCCATATAAAGATTGCCACAATATTCCTCAATATTATTCAATATGCCCCATATCCAGCTCCAAGGACCAACGCCTTAGCTCAGTAAAAAAGTCATCACAATATTCCTTAAAATTTTCCAATGTTCGTGATATCCGACAAAAAGATTCAATGTTTTAGCTCGGGAAAAATCGTCACAGAATTCTTAAATATTCTTCTTTATTCCTCACATCCAGATCGAAGAGCCAATGTTTTTGACTAGAAAAAGATCGTAACAAAATGCCTCAATATTCTTCATTATTCCTCGTAAATGGGTAGATGGACCAATGTTTAACGCCAGCAAAAGATCGTCACAATATTTTTCCATGTTCTTCATAGCCGGCGCGCGTGAGGATCAATGTCTTAGTCCGGAAAAAGATCGTCATAGAACTCTTAAATATTCTTCTATATTCGTCAAATTCGGCTCGAAGGACCAATGTTTTAGCCTTGAAAAAAATTGTTACCATTTTCATCGTAAGTCCTATTTTATTGTTATAATAACTTTTATGATTTTGCCTTCCCAGGTTTTCTTCTTTCGCAGTTAACAGAAAAATACATTTCCGAAAGGAAGAAGATAAAGAAAAGAATATCGACTCAGACTCTACAAAAGTTCTAAATAAATAAATGGAATGAAGGAAGATTGCAAATACTTTTCTTCCCACATGGCATGGTTGTGAGAAATGTGCTAGACCCAGGGGCTCCTCGCTCTGTTGCGCCACCCTATTTATTTTTTATTTTTTCTTAAGCACGGGTCACACAGAGCTGCTTGCCAGCGGCGAATCGAGTAACCACTACTGCCAGCCGCTGATCAGCTTCGTGTGACCATGAAATTCACCACACTTGCTGCCAGCCGGCGAGTAATTAGCAGCGGCTGGCAAAGTTGAACATGTTCAACTTTTGGCTGCTAGCAGCGGCTGACATAATATGAAAATACTGATACACATTCTATTTAGTAATTGTTCATTCGAAATTTCTGTCAAATATCATAAATATGTCTAAAAATTAGAAATAATGTTCAAAAACAAATTTTTGTATGGTTTTCTGCAGTTGTGTGTGACCGGGCTGCCAGCCGCTGCCTGCTTCTTAAGAAATAGAGTGTGTCTACAAATCTTCTTCGACTCTGAACGGCTTATTGAGACAGAGTTTTTCATGACAGGCCAATTACTATCGGAAGACTTGTCATTTCCTCGCAAAAGGCGATACTCGTGGAAAAACAACTGGATTCGAACCTCGAACTCCCACGTAACAGGTATGCTAACCATAACGACACGGGTACTTCAAGAGGTCTGTTTGATACAAATATGAAGATCTTTTGATCCGAACTGATCTACAAAGAAAAAAGCTAAAATTGGTTTGTTTTCGCAAGGACGCCTTGGTGCTCAAACCCTATTTTTTTTCGAACACTTCCCCAACGCTAAATAAAAAATAAAAAGGGTGGCGCAACAGAGCGAGGAGCCCCTGGGCCTAGCGCATTTCTCACAACCATGCCTTGTGAGGAAATGGAAAGGACCTACAATTTTCTGGCGGTTCCGAACGGCTAATTGAGAAAGTGCTTTTCATGGCAATGAATTTACTAAAGGAGGACTTGTCAATTGCTCGCAAAAGGAAAAATACCCGAGGAAAAATATTAAATAAATAAAAAATATTTCAAATAAGTAATGTTCTCAATATTTTTTGAATTAAAAGATTTTCATTATGTCATAAAGTTTGACTTTTTCATTATTTGCATAAGAATCGTTTGTAGACTTAACATATCTATGGGGGAGAGTGTGGTCGTGGTTATGTTGTATGTTTGATTCTATAATTTTAATAGAAAAACATAGAAAAATATATCAATAAGAAGGTAAGTTGATAAGTGGATATTTGGCTAGGAATCTTTTGAAGCTTCTATTTTGAAGCTGGAAAAAAAGTGAAAGTCATATGCTGCAACCGTCCACTTGGTAGTTTCGGTTGTAACTCGGTGAAAAACGGTTGTAACACCATATAAATCTTAAAGAATTATTCAAAAATATTACTTTAACTTTAAATTAATTCAATCAAAATTAATAAAATTAAAATTAAAACCAAAAAAAAGTCTTGAGATACAAGTTTCGATTTTGGATACAACACAACGGTTTCCATATGCCGTATAGGAGGTAGGTATACCAGGTAAAGGTAAATTAATATTTGAGCTGGCTTCAGGAATAAAGAAAGCTTGAGATGAAGCCTTAATCTTCATCTCAAGCTTTCGTTATAATAAAGTGTAATAATGTTACATAAACATTTGAGATGGTTTCAAATTTGGAAGAAAGTTAAGGGCAATGACTGGTTTGCAACTTTATATGGATTTAGTCAATCAATACCATCTTAAGGACAAAACTCATCATCGACGAAAATATCTTAGCTAACCGCCCAGATCCGCGAAATCGCGGATAGGGGAAGACCTCGTCTTAGGTGGCGCAGTCAAGTGGATGAAGACCTCAACCGACTTGGAGTGCGAAACTGGAGAGAGCTCGCCCAAAATCGAAGTCGTTATAGAAGGATGTTGGTTGAGGCCCATGTTCACCCCGAACTGTAATGCCCACCTAAGTAAGTAAGTAACCGGCCAGATTCCGGATACCCTGAAACCTGACATGATATTTCCGGGTGTTGCTGCTCTTTGTTTATTGCCCGAACTTTAACGCGAGTTGAGGACAAATCCAGGAATCAAGAAACACTAATTTGACATCTGAGGGGAGTTTAGTGTTACTTTCCATTAACTTCACTTGGGAAAAACTGATTTTAAAAGCCAATGAAACAAGTAATTGTTTCAATTCGGTCTTTCGGCCTTTGTGGTGAGTGGCTAAGGCTCTTAAAAAATATTCCTTGAAGAAAATGTTCGTTTTTGACATCTGCGTAACATGCATTAGTGCTTCTTGGTTGGATTCTGACTTCAAATCGAGAAGTGGCTGGCGCTAATCAGAATCATCAGAACCGAACTTTTTGCACCAAGACAACGGTTTGAGAATGTTCCTGAAAGCTCCTGGGGGTTTCTCGCTTCTTCAAAAAATGCTTTGAAGTAACCACAGAGCAACTCATTGACTAGGTTCCTTCGTTGAACTTTACCCAAAGTTTACCAAGGTTTCTTTGACAACCTAATAAACTGTCAAAAAAACTGGGTTTTAATTTTCAAAAAATGCTAAACCAAAAAATCACACTCAGCTTGACTTATTTTAGAAATTAAAAAGAAAAGGGTTTAAATCTTTATAATTGGGGTATGAACCCGAGTTTAGGTTTCTCAAAAAACGCTTTGTGGCTACCATACGTCAACCCCAGGACTTCAACGAACAAATCCATTGATTGCTTGTTTCATATTCAAAGTGAAGTGTGTAAAGAAATAATTTGCAAAATTCAGAGAACTTATTGCTAATGTTTTTGTTTACCAACAGATTCGGAAGGTGCATATGTTTGTTTGAATCCTACACAAAAATCCACTCTGTGTTTTCTTTTTTTTTTTGTACATTAATGTTTATTCGATTCTCATTCTCGGAAGACAATGTTTCTCTATTTAAAGAGGATTATTGACCCGGAATGTCAATAACAAGGAATAATCTCTCAAATAACATGTTGGATGTGGTATACTAAAAATACAAATAAATTATCTCTGCCACTTTATCACAAAAAGTTTGATTTTATTTCGGATGTTGAGACAGCAACGCGAGCGGAATAGGACCGTTTACGTGTCTATTATTGCATTAGTCGTGGTGTACTTAAATTCATTTTTATTCATTTAACGACATTGTTCGATGTCAGAATTCGCAGAAAACTGACTAAAATAATTTAGCTCAAGTATACAAAATTAAAATGGAAAATGAAAAACATTAAATGTAAATACTTGTTGTATGCAAAGCACGGAAGCGTGCAATGGCTTCGAATATTCATGGCCTATTAACAATCGTTAGCATGTCCACCTGCCAACCATTGTATATGGAATCTATAGTACTTTCGATAGCAAAAACGGTCGCTCAAAGCCATCTATTGATCCGACGGCGCTCTAGAAACTACAGGGGAATGTTAGTACGCCGACGGATCAATAGATGGCTTTGAGCGACCGTTTTTGCTATCGAAAGTACTATAGATTCCATATACAATGCTGCCAACCCAGAGGTTCGAGGTTCGAATCCCAGCAGAGGCAAAAATGTTTTTCCACGGGTATCGCCTTTTGCGAGGAATTGGCAAGTCCTCCGATAGTAGATTCATTGCTATGAAAAGCGCTTTCTCAATTAATAACAAAAATGATTTTTATAAGTAAGTGGAACCAAAATTACAACCTGACTTTTGATCTTTTCAGCAGAAGCAATCTTCTTTTTAGATTGCCTTTGTTCTCCGATCAACGGGCTGGCCCAAGTCGTCGAATTGGTCATCCTTTGGAAAATACTGAGCATATCTGAGTCGGACTTTTTGAAATCAGAGGAGGACTGACAAGCAACTAAACTCAATAGATAAAACCTTTAAATACTGTTTTGATCGATAAAAATATTGAAATATCTTAAATGCGTTGTTCTTTCCAACGGCGTGGCACGGCGCTAGAATATTATTCTAATATCCGTCTTGATGTAATAATGTGCTATTCCAGAAAAAGATCGTCAACATATTCGGGTTGAACCAACAATTATCGGCAGCATATCCGGCTCGAAGGACCAATGCTTTAGCTTAGAAAGAGATCGTCGCAAAATTCTTAAATATTCTTCAATATTCCTCACATCCAGATCGAAGGCCCAATGTCTTTGCCTAAAAAAAGAAGATCGTAACAAAATGCCTCAATATTCTTCAATAATACTCGCATACGGGTTGATGGACCAATGTTTTACCAGACATAAAATAGTCACAATAATTTTCAATGTTCGTGATATCTGGCCTGAAGACCAATGTCTTAGCCCATATAAAGATTGCCACAATATTCCTCAATATTATTCAATATGCCCCATATCCAGCTCCAAGGACCAACGCCTTAGCTCAGTAAAAAAGTCATCACAATATTCCTTAAAATTTTCCAATGTTCGTGATATCCGACAAAAAGATTCAATGTTTTAGCTCGGGAAAAATCGTCACAGAATTCTTAAATATTCTTCTTTATTCCTCACATCCAGATCGAAGAGCCAATGTTTTTGACTAGAAAAAGATCGTAACAAAATGCCTCAATATTCTTCATTATTCCTCGTAAATGGGTAGATGGACCAATGTTTAACGCCAGCAAAAGATCGTCACAATATTTTTCCATGTTCTTCATAGCCGGCGCGCGTGAGGATCAATGTCTTAGTCCGGAAAAAGATCGTCATAGAACTCTTAAATATTCTTCTATATTCGTCAAATTCGGCTCGAAGGACCAATGTTTTAGCCTTGAAAAAAATTGTTACCATTTTCATCGTAAGTCCTATTTTATTGTTATAATAACTTTTATGATTTTGCCTTCCCAGGTTTTCTTCTTTCGCAGTTAACAGAAAAATACATTTCCGAAAGGAAGAAGATAAAGAAAAGAATATCGACTCAGACTCTACAAAAGTTCTAAATAAATAAATGGAATGAAGGAAGATTGCAAATACTTTTCTTCCCACATGGCATGGTTGTGAGAAATGTGCTAGACCCAGGGGCTCCTCGCTCTGTTGCGCCACCCTATTTATTTTTTATTTTTTCTTAAGCACGGGTCACACAGAGCTGCTTGCCAGCGGCGAATCGAGTAACCACTACTGCCAGCCGCTGATCAGCTTCGTGTGACCATGAAATTCACCACACTTGCTGCCAGCCGGCGAGTAATTAGCAGCGGCTGGCAAAGTTGAACATGTTCAACTTTTGGCTGCTAGCAGCGGCTGACATAATATGAAAATACTGATACACATTCTATTTAGTAATTGTTCATTCGAAATTTCTGTCAAATATCATAAATATGTCTAAAAATTAGAAATAATGTTCAAAAACAAATTTTTGTATGGTTTTCTGCAGTTGTGTGTGACCGGGCTGCCAGCCGCTGCCTGCTTCTTAAGAAATAGAGTGTGTCTACAAATCTTCTTCGACTCTGAACGGCTTATTGAGACAGAGTTTTTCATGACAGGCCAATTACTATCGGAAGACTTGTCATTTCCTCGCAAAAGGCGATACTCGTGGAAAAACAACTGGATTCGAACCTCGAACTCCCACGTAACAGGTATGCTAACCATAACGACACGGGTACTTCAAGAGGTCTGTTTGATACAAATATGAAGATCTTTTGATCCGAACTGATCTACAAAGAAAAAAGCTAAAATTGGTTTGTTTTCGCAAGGACGCCTTGGTGCTCAAACCCTATTTTTTTTCGAACACTTCCCCAACGCTAAATAAAAAATAAAAAGGGTGGCGCAACAGAGCGAGGAGCCCCTGGGCCTAGCGCATTTCTCACAACCATGCCTTGTGAGGAAATGGAAAGGACCTACAATTTTCTGGCGGTTCCGAACGGCTAATTGAGAAAGTGCTTTTCATGGCAATGAATTTACTAAAGGAGGACTTGTCAATTGCTCGCAAAAGGAAAAATACCCGAGGAAAAATATTTTTGCCTCTGCTGGGATTCAAATTTCGAACCTCTGGGTTAGCAGGTGGACATGCTAACCAATACGCCACTTGTACCACTGTCTATTTATGTCTATTTATTCAAAATGAAATGATGGAGCAATAGAGCAACAGACAGAACGTACATATGTATCTAGTTCAGGATACATTGGCTATGCTCAGTCTCAATTCAGTGCTCTATTCGGAATTTTAAGTGATAATTTCTTACTGAGTTAAAGTTCGCGATGTTTTCTTTTACTCCGTGTCCACTAGCGGATCGAGTATTCTAATCGAACTGGAATGAATCGCTATGAATTTTCGTGTCTGGGGCCGAAAGATCGGATCAGTGATTGATTTTTCTTTTAAAATTCACTCCATGTTAGACAACATCAGTCTACTGTTTATTTACCGACTTCAATTCGTTCTAATACTGATGAAAGAATACAAATTGTACTGTCAATAACGTGAGAAGTAATTCCAAATATGTGATGCTTCTTTTTTAAAGGCTAGGGTATGACTCAGGGATCAGAGTGTCCAGGGTCTACCCAAGGAAGCTTCGTAAGACTTGGGTTTTGGCGGTCTAACTTCGGTTTGCGCAAAACCGGCAAAGACCAAGCAAGGAAAGTCCAAACGCCCGGCTGGGAACAAGCCACAGCGATTAAACTTCCTACACGGACTTTACGGTGACGCAATGTCAAAGAAAACTAACTAAGGAGAATTCAAACGCCCGGCTGAAAACAAGCCACAACGAATGAATTTCCTTCACGGAAACGCAACGTCTAAAAAGACCAAACAAGGAAAGTACAAACGCCCGGCTGGAAACAAGCCACATCGATTGAACCTCCTGCACAGACTTTATGGCGTTGCAACATCTTACTAACTAAGGAGAATTCAAACGCCCGGCTGGAACAAGCCACAACGATTGAATTTCCTTTACGGAAACGCAACGTCTACAGGTAGGGAGAATCTAATCGCCCGGCTGAATTGAAACGTGATTATTTACCTATCCACGAATGTCATCAAGGACTTCTTTTTAGTTTTATACTTGTTTAAGAAGTGATGGATCTTTTCAACAAGATTTCTTAATAATTCACTTAACACAATATCAAGCTGACTGGACACAAATGCCATTTCAACATTATTTGCCCGTGTCCACTCTGTGCCCATTTCCATCGAAAAACATAATTGATTTAGTGTGGTTAAGGACATTGTTCTTAATCACTCGTTGACGGACGTTAAGTGTCATGGTCTATATTTTGTCAACAGAGCAATAAAAATGTTTGTGCCGCAAAAATAAACAAAACATTAAATTGCTAAAGAACAGTCTACTGTTTTGGACTGGAATCATTTTCATCGTTTACTGTTTGTTTAAGAGGAGTAGGTCATCTACAATCAGAATTAATTTTTTCAACTTCTTGTACACAACTACTAGGGGTTGGTGTTGTAAGAGGGGTTGTTTTTAATCTTCTGTCCTAGGAAATCCTCTAATAGGCCAATTGGCCTTTTGTGAGAGGATATAACATAAAAATGTGGCTATGTATGTACACAAATGGACATGAACGTTAAGCTCTCTAATGATTTTCTCTCTTCAAGCATATCTAATTTTTTTTGATACGAGTAAAAAATGTTACTTGTTCCGTGCTCTTGTTCGGTAGGTAAAAATTATTTAAAAAGTAAAATAGAACGGAACTTAAGGCTATTCTAAGTAGCAAATAAATATACAAAAATAAGACCAAAAAGGTTCGTGATTTGAATCCCAGAAACATCAAGGAAGAACATTTTTTCACGAGTATTGTCTTTCACGAAGAATTGGCAAATTCTGCGATAGTAATTTCATGACATAAAAATTGCTTTCTCGATTAGCTGTTCAGAATCGGAAAAACATTGTAGGCCCTTTCCATTCCTTCAAAAGGTATGGTTGAGAGAAAAGCGCTTCTCCCCCCTCCCCCATCCTCTGTTGCCACGTGCTTTTATATCTGCTTTCAGTTCTCACCCGAAGAAAATTCGAAAGAGATATTCCGGGGCTATTTAAGAGTAACCTACAGCGTTTCCTCAGACTTTGGTGAAGCCCTCTAAATTTTAGTCACTTTAACCGAAATTGTACAGAATTTGCCATCTAGTGGCTTTATTTTAAATCAAAGATTGTTTCGACACTGACTGCTGGTTCCGTTCGAAATCTTGACATAAAGTCAGTTTCCCCGGAACAAAATGAGTCGCTTTACGATTGAACAAATTTGGAAAATATTGAAAACCTTTTGTTGAAGTGAGAGCTGTGTAGCCGAGACAGTGGGTTTTTGAAGAAAAGTTTTGGCTCATATGAACGCAATTTTGGGCAAAAAGTTCGTAGGGCTGGCATTCTTGTTCACACCCCTCAGAAACCCCGTTTTTGTTGGGTGGACAAATATGTATGTAAACGAGAATGCAGCTGAGAGTGTGAGAGAACTCAGTCCATAAAACATAAACTCACCATTCAACAGCTTAACAATTTACGCACTAGCCTGAGAAAAATTCTGTTCAAAGATTTCAGATAATTCACTGACAAGGTCCAATTGACTTAGCAATGGAAGGTGAACGACCACCCGCTTTGTTATCTCTTCGCAGCTTATGTTTTAAAGTAGCTTGAATTTGACGAAAATTTAGGGTGAAAAATCGTTTTTTCTGACCAGGCGTAGTTTCATCTCGACGGCTACATTTACAAATAAGACTGCTAAGCCCGCTCGTTATTGTCGATTGTTGCGAAATTTGTGGTACCCGAGGTGAGATGGATAGCATGTCTGCCTGTTAATCCAGAGGTTCGAGTTCGAATCCCAACAGAGGCAAAAATGTTTTTTCCTCGGTTATCGCCTTTCGCGAGGAATTGGCAAGTCCTCCGATAGTATTCATTGCCATGAAAAGTGCTTTCTCGATTAGCCGTTCGGAACCGGCAGAAAATTGTAGGTCCCTTCCAGTGGCGGATCCAGGATTTGGGCATTGAGGGAAGGGGGAGGGGGGGATCTATTACTCAAAATTTTATTTATAAATACGAGGCTTAGCAGATTTAATCAGAAATTATTTACATGATGTCAAGGCCATGGATTCGACGGAGCTCCGGCAATGAGTGTCCAATTCATTGGTACACGGGCTCATCTGAGATCGTATTTCCCCTTGGAAATTTAGCTTTAGTTTGGCAGTCAAAGCAGCATGCGAAGTGTCAGGAATCAAAAATGCGTAAGGAAATATCGGAGCGATTGAAGCATTTTTTCACTGGCCTAAAAGACAAGACGTTCTACACCAAAAAATTTCACAAATGACAAACAAAAGTGAGAGAAAAATAAAACAAAAGTTGAAGTTTGTTTGTCCTACCAGGTGGGCTCAGTCTCATGAAGCAGTTGGAATGTTGGAAAGATCGAGATACTTCGCAAAATGCATTGCATCTTTTGACTGCGATTTCGACGGTTGAATTCCAAATCGCCTGTCACGTTATGGAATCAGTTAATTCGATTGTTTTGCCTTTGAGTCGGAAATTGCAATCTAAGAACCAAGATCTGGGTGAGGCTACTAAGCTGGCAGATGACGCTTTGAATGAATTTACGTACAAACGCGAAAACGCAGATTCTACTTTCCACGTTATTTATGAGCATGTTGCTAGAATTTGTTCTGAATACGTGATCACAATGAAATTGCCACGCCGCGGCGCCACCGTTGCAATCAACAAAAAAATCGTTGCAACGTTCAAGCACAAAGTATTGAAGACTACTACAGAATTTCTTTCTACATTACGTTCATTTCTCAACTCAAAAGTCAGTTCCCGGAACACAAATCCATTTTCCAAAGTTTCGGGCAACTGTTTCTTAAACAAGAATTTAACGAAAAGAAATGCGCTCACCTCTACACATTTTACGAAAGTAACCCCCCCCCCCCGTGGATCCGCCTATGGTCCCTTCCATTCCCTCACAAGGCATGGTTGTGAGAAATGCGCTCGGCCCAAGGGCTCCTCGCTCTGTTGCGCCACATGTAAATGTAAATTGAAATTGGTATTGTGAACAGGTGGCATAAATTTGCAAATTTTCTTTGAACACATTTCGGTCATTGTGCTTAACGGAGCCAACCGTTGTCTTTTTACTGGAATTGAAATTACATGCAGATGCAGATTGGCGCAACCTTCGATTTTTTGTGCACCAAATTCTCAAATCATGTTATCTGCCAATTAACTACCTCGGAACTTGGATTTAACCTCTTTGCAACTTTTTATTGTATAGAAAACCATGATGGATCCATGTCATGCAAACAATCCGAAAGTCAATATCGTCCTTGCAATCCGTCAGCTAGCTATTTGCCCTTAAGTATCAACAAGGTGTTGGAAAACTGCGGAGTGAACGGGTTGTGTTCCTTAATTAATGGGAACGCGTTCGCTTTACATGGAGAGAACCAAATTTTGATAATTTTATTGCATTTTCAGGAAGAGACACCCAAGATGTTCTTACTTTTTAGCTCCGAATATAGCAATTAACTGCATTGAAACTGAATACTGAGAACGTGTTTTAAAATAAGAGTGTCGATTTGACTACATTCAGACACTTACTATGTATTTTAAGCACATCAGTGAAGTGGCTTGGAAAGTGTTCGAAAAAAATTGAAATAGAGTTCGAGCGGTCATATGCCTTTGAAATTGGAAAAAACCGATCTTGCCCCTTATAGCCTATGACTAAAAATCAAGAAAGAAGTTATTAACTTCCCAAACTTTGGTTAGAAGGATAACTACCAAAGTAAAAATGTGACAAAAAGAAAGGAAAAAAAAAACCATTTGGAAACAGGGAAACAAAATTGTCATTTTTATATCCATCAAAGGGATAATGGCAAGCACACGGACAATGCAAAGAATCCAGTGAGTAAAAGGCCCTGACCTATCGCAGATTTTAAATGAAAGTAACAGCAAAACAGACACACTAGAGGACCTTCAACAAAATGTAAGGTTATTCCCTTAATTGTTGTCTTCTCGTCAAAGAACACCAAAAAAAAACTTGAAACTGACTCCAAGCATGTTGTTTTATGAAATCATAGACATTATTATAATCCTTATCACAGTTGTGAACATTTTAAAAAACAAATGAGTTTTACCCAAGGAGTGGAATAAGCACTTCTTCTTGAGGGCTTCTGTATTTGTTCAGTCATTTTAATCTTTTATTTCCCAGACAAAAACAACGAAAACGATGAAAAAGGAATGAGCAAAAAGGAATTAAAAAGAAAAAAAGGGTTAAAGGAAAACATCCTTCTCTAGGATGAACTCTATGTAAGGGATTTAAGTCTTGTGGATTGGAGTTGTTTCAATGGTTTGCAAAACGAGAAAGTGACCAACCAAACATATTTTTGCACTTAAATAGATTCGCTCAAAGACACCCTATAACAAAACAAGGTTTTACTTCACTTACAAACATATAGCTATCATCAGTGTTTTGTGTTTTTTGTGGTAAAACCAATTTGAATGTACGATTCAATTTGAGTGTCTAGGATAATATAACGGATAATAGAGACATAGTTCTGTGGAAAAAATAGAGGAATGCTGGATTTTCGCCTAAAACTTTCTTTTATGGTTCTTAACAAAATCCTAAAAGTGTTAACATTCCTATACCCGCGCATTGGTCTGTGAAACCAAAACAAATAACTTTTTCGCAAATATTTTAGTAACGGTGCTATTTAACGCAGTGTGCCTTATGGTAGCTTCGTGGATTGTATCATTCCTTATTTTAGAAGTATCCCTTCAAGGATGAGTTTCGGTCCCTGAGACCGTGCGTGGGTATACGTGTTATTTTTTCTGACGCAGGTATAGAAAGGTTTGATCCTTTTGAAGCTAAAAATGTTGTCATATTATCATACGAACTTGATCCTTGATGTGCATCTGTTCTCCTGACCAGTCTAACCATTGGGACTCAATTGAGTCATCTTTCCTAGACTTAACTCATTTTTACTTGCGATTTAAGTTCTAGTGTAGAAATAAAAATTGAGATAAATATAAAAAATGACATTCCCATGATAGAGAATACTAAAAAAGTGGGTCCTGCAGTTCTATCTGTAGATATGTCTGTATGTCTGTCTGAAATGGTCAAGAGGTTCTTGAGTCAATTGCACCTTGTAAATTTAAATCTTTACGCATAATGTTCATAGACGAAAAGCATGAGAGGTGCAATTTTTGGCCACAAAGACAAGTTGAGGTGCACGTCTTTTCAGTCACACTATCGCGAACAGCAGCTATATTACACTGGTGTTTTCATATCTCTCACAGACCCGGTTTGTTCAATTTCTTGCACGATTTTTCCGTTTGTACGCACATTTCGACGGTTAATATGACCGCAAAAAATCACGAAGTGCACGAAATGCATTTTGATTTTAACCCCCATGTTCAGAATAAGCTTGAATAACTTTAACGCGGTTGCTCGACCGTGTATCTTTGCATGGTCTGAAATTGAGAAATGTTAAATGAAATGCTTTTTCTGCATTTGACTTTAGGTCTGCTTCACATTCAATATCGGCCCTTAAAATTTAACCACACTTTTTAGTCATGATTTTCAATATAAATGCCATGTATTTTTCTTGAAATGACAGATTTTTCTGCTTAGCGTTTTTAAGTAACCCATTTTTTTTTGACAGTTTATAGGGTTATCAAGGAAACCTGGCTCAACCCTGGCACAGGGAAAAGTTCAACGAACGTACCTAACATTATCACCAGCCGTGTTTTTTTTTCAAGACAATGGATTGGCTAGTAGAGTGAAATTTTACTTGTCAAACAACAATAAGGTTTTTTGCTGACGAATAATATCACACTAAAACCAGGGATGGTTATAAAGAGTCTACCTTTAAATTTGTATTTTGTATCTTTATTCTGTTCTCACTTAAAAATAACTAAATATTTACAATTTTAATAAGGATCTAAGTATTTATAGTTGCGAAAATTAGAATAGTTAGTGGCATCTTTGAATAAACAATAATTGTGATGATGCCACATTAATAAAAGATTTACTTTATTTATAATTTGTGTTTACTTTGTGTGCGGTGAACAAAGTTTGAAAAAGTTAAAGAAAAAACATTATTATTTAAAAGAAGGGAAAAATAATGAAGAATAAAGTTTAGGAAATTAACAAACGGTAAACGGAAAAAGTAATAAATTGATAACAGATTTATGGAAAATGTATGAACGTAAAACAAATAAGTTTACAAATTTTAGTTTACAAATTTTCAAGTTTACAAATTTTCAAGTTGTAAAAGATTATAATAAAACATTAAATTACACGAAAAAAACAGAAAATAGTTCCAATTCACGTAACGAATCAAATTTTGAATTTGTTGATGGTCAAAACTGAAAAGCCATTTCTTTGTAACATGTAAAAATAAGCGCAGACTTCTTTTAAGCCGAGTTTCAACAGGCAGTAAATTAAATAACTTGCAAGACACAATGGAGTAGAAGTTTCTGTAGCTTGTAGTGTAAAAAAGAGGGATATTAACGTGAAACAAGGAATTACTTCTTAGGTTGCTATAATTAGATATTGGGCTTTGGAGGTAACCCCCTCTTACAAAAAAAACTTTTAGAACCTTGAAATAGTACAGGTGACGTACCGGCAGAATATCCAGTTTCCTAAAAAGATCCATTGAATGGGCATAACGGTGTGCTTTACATATCCTCCTAATTACCGATTTTTGTATTACTAAGAGCTGTTGAAGCTTGTTATAGTAAGCACCACCCCAACAACACAAACCGTACTGAAGTTTCGATTGGAAAATACCATAATATACTCTTTTCAGCAAGTTCATGGAGCAAAACTTTTGAAAATTATAAAAACAACGATTAGATGAGAGGAAGTATTGTTTCAGATTAGAAATATGCCTTGACCTGTTGAAATTATGATCTATAGTGACATCAAGATACTTAAAGTCATTGACAACACCAATATTACATCATGGTTTATGTCCGCAATCAAATTAAGCTTGCTACTAGAACAGTAAGCTATTCTTAGATCGTCTGCAAAGGCTTTAACTGTATCAGCAAATGGAAGTGAAAACAGGGAATTGACATAGACCAAAAATAAAATTGGTCCTAGAACAGACCCCTGCGAAGCACCCAAAGAGTTAGTAACAGGACTACTTAAATTATTGTCAACTTTTACAAATAGGGTCTGTTAGCGAATACTTTAATGTGTTCGATGATTATTTTATAAAAACACGATTAAAAAAATGCATTTTAATTTGACGTGCTGCCAAGACGAGCGAGTAACTTTATTTAATTTTATAATGAATAGGAGTGTAAAAAAGAAGATGCATAAAAGTTGAAAGAAGACAACTAGGTTGTATTTAGCCATTAGCCGCACATAAAAGGGAATTGCCAGAAGGGCATAAGAAATTATTGTTTACACCGAGAGGCGAAAATAGCTAAATATATTATTTTAGTAAAAGTTATGTATATACTTTAAACTTTAATCAACAGGGTCCTATTTTTAAGGTAAGACTCGAACCAATTGTAAATAAACCAACGGAAACCAGCTTTATGGAGTCTACCTAAAAGAATACTATGATTTACCATGTCGAATGCCTTAGTAATATCAACAAAAATACCTGAGCAATAATTTTTAACATCCAATCCTCTTTGAAATGCACTACAAAACTCCAATAAAGCATCTTCGGTGGAAAGCCCTGTTCTGAAACCAAACTGTGAGGGACTAAAGAAGTTATTTTTATTAAAATATGCCAGAATCCTTACTTTCATGATTTTTTCAAAAACTTTGTCCTCTATCAATAAAGATATAGGCCGGTAGTTGCTTGCGGTATATTTGTTCCCTTTTTTGTGAAGAGGTACAATGAAAGCACACTTAAGATCTGGGAAACTTCCATGTAAAACACTCAAGTTGGAAAGTGAAGACAATATGTCAACTATGTTCGGTCCAATACGTTTAAGAATTGTATTGGAGACACCATCAATGCCAGTTGAATTGGAATTGTTTAATCTATTTATGACTTTTAACACTTCTAGACCAGTAATGGGCTCAAAGAAAAAACTATTTTTACTGTTTTCTTCCATATTTGATTCTCTGCAACAGGTACAAGAGGCATTAACACCACTAGAAAAGGATTGCTGACCGATTGAGGCAAAGTATCTGCTGAACTCATTTGCTATTTCACCAGGGTTTATAATAATTGTATCACCATTTTTCAGTACGATGGGCTCAACTTCCGCTATTTTTTTCTATTTAAAATGTAATTTACTACATCCCATTCTTTACGCAGGTTTCCATTGGCTGAATTCATTTTAGAATAATAAAAGCTATCTCTAGCACTCCTGATTTCTTTATTCAATTTTTTCGAATAGTTAATAAAACGATTCTTCAAGTTGGAGTTCATAGGGTGTTTCCGGCATTTTTTACTTAATGATTGCTTTACTTTAATTTTTTTCAATAAACTACTCGTTATCCAAGGTTTTAAACTCATAAACAAAACGAATTATATGTGGGGTATTACTTACTTTTTTTTGTGGAATATTGCATCGTTCGAATTTTCGTCAAGATTTCTCTGAATGGCGGGCATCCGAAATGTCAAATTTTTGCCCAATCAGCGAAAATACGTGGTCGTCTATGAGGGTTAGATTTCGTACGATTGCAAGCCCAAGTCACAAAACAAAATTCCCCAAATTGTGTTCTGCGAAAGGTGGAGTTCTTGTAAGTAACACGAAATCGATTGATTCCCGCACAGTCTCGCACATTGTTGCGATGTTTTCGGCAGATCAGCGAGTGCTGTTCGATCCTTTACTAAAACAGTAGTGTATGTATGTACATATGTATTTGGGTGGTCCTTAGAAAAAAAAAAAAAATTGGGGACGCCCCTCAGATTGGTTCTAAATTAGTAAAAAAATGCCATAATTTTTTAAAATTTTTATTCCTAGCCCTTCCTGACCCTATTTCATTAAGAAGTTTTTGTTTTTCGATCATCCGATCAAAAATGGCAGCTGTTATAAAACAATTGTTTATTGTGTTTTTGTTGATAACACACGAAATGATAAGTGAAAAAAAAATCAAATTTAATGGAAGGTCATTAAAATTGCCGTAGGTATCTTTGACAAAAAAAATTCATGTCAAAATAGTGCTTACTTTTCGCGGATTGAGCGAAATAAGTTGTGGCTTGTTTGAGCCGGGCGTTTAAATTTTCCTTAGTTGGGCATTGCGTCTCCACATAGGGAGTTTCCGTCGCAGTACGCAACCGCAGACCTTTTGAAGTCCGCCGCCGCCGACAGAGTGTTTTGCCTCTAAGTAAACGCATGCACTTTATACGAAGTCAGCTGCCGCCAATAGATTGCTCTGCCGTTTGATACAACGCAGACACTTCGTACGCAGTCCGCCACCGCCGATAAATTGCTTTGCCTTTCAAACAACGCAGACCTTTGCTACGAAATCCGCGGCTGCCGATAGAGCGCCCTGCCTAACGCAGATCTAGGTAGGAGTTCACCACCGCCGAACCAAGGAAATAGCTCCCGTGGTATACAACCCTATACCCAGAGGAACCATCGCCACTACACCAGTGAGGATCGATACCAGCCATTCCGTAGACCAGTACCAGAAGTAGACCCTACTCAAGAAAATATAATATTTGCTTTTTCTAGTAATATTGAAGATAACATTTGTTAATTTGTAAACTTATTTCTGAGAGAAGATATTGAAATAAATTTAGAGTTAATTAGAATAAAACCGAACGTCTCCTCGTATTCATTTTTGAGAAGTTGGACCGCTGGAACCCAAGTCTTACGAAGCTTCCTTGGGAAGACCCTGGACCTTGAAAAAGAAGTATCACAATGTAAGGAATGCCTGTGTTAAAAATCTATCACTGTGAAAAAATAATAATATAACACAATTCCAAAGGAAATCCTTTCTGCTATAAAAGATTGCATTCAAAAAGATTCCATTCTCGTATAATCTGTGATATGACGGCCAGAAGCCAAAAAAGTAATAATTTTGACTGACAAAATTCTCGTAAAGCTTTGCCCTTTGTGGAAGTAAATCTGTTTGATAGCTTTAAAAAAGTTGTCGAAAAAAATCTCGATTTTCGGTTGTCAAAAAACGATAATCTACGGTACTATCACTCATCCCTACCATTTGAAGAAAAACGTGCCATTAAGCAGACCTGTTTGACACCTGGACTCGTCCCAGCAAAAACGTAGTGCTACTTTAGGGTAAGCTTAAGGTAGAGCTAGGTAGGTAGGTAGGTAGTTAAAATGGGCTGACGGTTGGTCTTATTTCCGTCACACTTAGATCAATGTAGATCCGTTGTGATACCCTGACGTATTGTAACGTCCTAGAAACCTATGATTTTATGTATGCTCGGTATTTAACCATTTAGTGGCCTTGGTGAAGTTTAACAGGCTGCTTTTTGGAGCGTCTGATAATTCTTCTAGTTCATTTAAAAAGTAATTTCATAGAAATTTTTTCCTAGTATGACAGAGTGCTGGGCATTGACAAAGGAAGTGACTTGTGTCTTCGTGTTCGTCTTCGTCATTGCATCCTCTGCATAGGTCATCGGTGCAAAGACCCATTTTCTTTTTGTGATAACCTAGTAGGTTATGTCCAGTTATGATACTGACAAGCATTCGCAGTGAAGGTCTATTCAATGATAGCAGCTTTCCAGATTCTTTCTTATCATATTTCGGCCATAGTTTCCTGGAAGTAACACAGGAGTCTACGCATTCCCATCTTTCATTGGATTTTTGCTTTATTTTGTTACCAATGATCTGTTTCATTTCACAGGGTGGAATCCTGATCGATTTATCAATAAGAGAAGGGTCAAGTGTAGATCCTTTTCTCGCTAGTTCGTCCGCTTTTTCGTTTCCCGGTATACCACTATGACCGGGAACCCAGCAGAGTCTTACGTTATGCTGCGTGCCAAGAACCTTTAGCTCTTCGCGACAGCAAGAAACAAGCTTTGATTTGATAAGAGTGGCAGAAATCGCTTTTATTGCTGCTTGGCTATCAATGAAAAAGGTGAAATCATCATGTGATAGCGCCATCATGGACACCTGTTTAGCAGCGTTTGTAACTGCCAAGATCTCGGCTTGGAAGACGCTGCTGTGATTTGGAAGTCTAAATGAACTGGCAAGTTTTAGGCTTTCTGAGAAGAAACCTGCCCCTGTTCCAGCTTCCATTTTTGAACCGTCGGTATAGATTGATATAGACGTCTCGTTCAAGTAAGGTGTTTCATTCTCCCAATCCTGTCTATTGGGGAAGCTAGTTGTGAAGGATTTTATAAAGTCCATATATGAAGTTATGTAATCCGTGCAGATGTTGTTTTCTGCGTATCGCGATAAGATCTGTGCGTGTCCTGTTTGGCTAGTTTTCCAGACATTACACTGGTTTAGTCTAAGTGCACTGTTTGCTGCCGCTTCTTGAACATAGAGATCAAGAGGTGTGAGATTGAGGATTACTTCCAAGCTCGCGGTTAGTGTAGTTCTCATTGCACCAGTTACGCAAATACAGGCTGATCTTTGTACTTTGGTTAGGGTTTTTAAATGCGTGGATTTTTCCAGCGCTTTCCACCAGACCAAGTTGCCATAAGAAAGGATAGGTCTTACAATGGCAGTATACATCCACAGGATGATTTTGGGATTTGGTCCCCATTTTTTGCCAAAAATCCTGTTGCACGAATACAGTGCTATCATAGATTTATTGTATCTTTCTTGTATATTGGGACCCCAATTTAGTTTTTTGTCTAAGATCACTCCCAGGTATCTGGCTTGATCAGAGATCTTAAGGGGGATCTTGTTTAGTCTTGGTAGCTCAAAAGTAGGTATTTTTCTTCTATTTAAGGTAGAGCTAAAAAAATACTCTGTTATTTAGGCCGAGTTGAGGTTTTACAAAAACGCTTTGTGCAAAAGGCAAACGAAGGACTTCAACAAACAAATTTTATGAAAGTTAGCTTTTCGATAAGGTACGAAAAAATGTTCGGTGTATCTACAAAAACAGATGTTTAGTTTTGATTGATTTCCGAGAAAGAAAAACGTTTGTTTTTTCAGAATAAAAATATCGTTCTAGCCTGAAAAGAAAAGTATGTATGTTTAGTCAAACGATTGAAAACTGGGAAAATGTTTATGTTGAAGAAGAAATTGACAAAGCTTTTGAGGTTTTTCTGGTGATTCTGAAAAATCACCTATCTGCTTCTACTGAGCTTCTTAGGCAAAGCAAAAAACATATGAGTTTAAAACCTTGGATAACGAGTACTTTATTGAAAAAAATTAAAGTAAAACAAACATTAAGTAAAAAATACCGGACACACCCTATGAACTCCAACTTGAAGAATCGTTTTATTAATTATTCGAAAAAATTGAATAAGGAAATCAGGAGTGCTAGAGATAGCTTTTATTATTCAAAAATAAATTCAGCCCATGGGAACCTGCGTAAGGAGTGGGATGTAGTAAATTGCATTTTAAATCGGAAAAAAATAGTGAATGTTGAGCCCATCGTACTGAAAAATGGTGATACAATTATTTTAAATCCTGCTGAAATAGCAAATGAATTCAGTAGATACTTTGCCTCGATCGGTCAGCAATCCTTTTCCATTAATGTCAATGCTTCTTGTACCTGTTGCAGAGAAACAAATATAGAAGAAAACAGTAGAAATAGTTTTTTCTTTGAGCCCATTACTGGTCTGGAAGTGTTAAAAGTCATTAACAAATTAAACAATTCCAATTCAACTGGAATTGATGGTGTCTCCAATGCAGTTCTTAAACGTATTGGACCGAACATTGTTGACATATTGTCTTCACTTTTCAACTCGAGTGTTTTGTATGGAAGTTTCCCAGATGAACTAAAGTGTGCTTTCATTGTACCTCTCCACAAAAAAGGGAACAAATAAAACGCAAGCAACTACCGGCCTATATCGTTATTGTCTTCTATATCCAAAGTTTTTGAAAAAATCATGAAAGTAAGGGTTCTGGCATATTTGAATAAAAATAACTTCTTTAGTCCATCACAGTTCGGTTTCAGATCAGGGCTTTCCACCGAAGATGCTTTATTGGAGTTCTGTAGCATATTACAAAAAGGATTGGACGTTAAAAATTGTTGCGCTGGTCTTTTTGTTGATATTACTAAGGCATTCGACATGGTAAATCATAGTATTCTTTTAGGTAAACTCCATAAAGCTGGTTTCCGTGGGTTTATTTACAATTGGTTCGAGTCTTACCTTAAAAATAGGACTCTATTTGTAAAAGTTGGTAACAATTTGAGTAGTCCTGTTACTAGCTCTTTGGGTGTTCCCCAAGGGTCTGTTCTCGGACCAATTTTATTTTTGGTCTATGTCAATTCCCTGTTTTCACTTCCATTTGCTGGTACAGTTAAAGCATTTGCAGATGATCTAGGAATAGCTTTCTGTTCTAGTAGCAAGCTTAATTTGATTGCGGACATAAACCATGATGTACACCTTTTAAGATGCTGGTTTGCCGAACATAATCTTATTGTAAGTAGTAAAACCAAATTAATGTTTTACAGTCTTTCTGGGCAGGAGTATCCGGATATTGAGATTACGTTTCACTCAGCTGATTGTTGCAGATATGATTTGCTCAAAACCAATTGCAATGTACAACGTTCAATAACTTTTATCGGTGAAATTAACTGTCATGCTAATTGTTTTGATATTGGTGTTGTCAATGACTTTAAGTATCTTGGTGTCACTATAGATCATAATTTCAACTGGTCCAGGCATATTTCAAATCTGAAACAATACTTCCTTTCATCTACTCGTTGTTTTTATAGTCTTCAAAAATTTTGTTCCATGAACTTGCTGAGAACTGTATATTATGGTATTTTCCAATCGAAACTTCAGTACGGCTTGTGTTGTTGGGGTGGTGCTTACAATAACAAACTTCAACAACTTTTGATAATACAAAAATCTGTGATCAGGAGGATATGTAAAGCTCACCGCTATGCCCAATCAATGGATCTATTTAGGAGACTAGATATTCTGCCAGTACGTCACCTTTACTATTTCAAGGTTCTAAAAGTTTTTTTTGTAAGAGGGGGTTACCTCCAAAGCCCAATATCAAATTATCGCAACCTAAGAAGCAATTCCTTGTTTCTCGTTGATATCCCTCTTTTTTACACTACAAGCTACAGAAACTTCTACTCCATTGTGTCTTGCAAGTTATTTAATTTACTGACTGTTGAAACTCGGCTTATAAGAAGTCTGCGCTTATTTTTACATGCTGTAAAGAAATGGCTTCTCGGTTTTGACCACCAACAAATTCAAAATTTGATTCGTTACGTGACCTAGTGTTTGTTTTTTTTATTGTAATTTAATGTTTTATATAATGTTTTGCATTTTGAAAACTTGTTGCATTTTGAAAACTTGTAAACTATAATATTTATTTATTTTCTTCATTTTGTATTACGTCATATATTTTCCATAAATCCGTTTTTTATTTATTACTTTTCCGTTTGTTAATTTCCAAAACCTTATTTTTCATTATTCTTCACTATTTTTCTTTTTTTATATAATAATGTTTTTTTCTGTACTTTTTCAAGCTTTGTCCACCCCACACAAAGTAAACACAAATTAAAGATAAAGCAAACCTTTTATTAATGTGGCATCATCACAATTATTGTTAATTTATAGATGCCACTAACTATTCTAATTTTCATATTTATAAATACTTGATTCTTATTAAAATTGTAAATATTTATTTAGTTATTTTTAAGTGAAAATGGAATAAAGATACAAATACAATACAAATACAAAGCTGATATTTCGATTAGAAATTCAAATTCCTGCTCAAAAATCTCAACGACGAATTGTTGGTACACATCATGTTTATACCTGTAAAGAATTAGAACGAAGAATGAACATTGAAAGCATAAAGTACCTGACCTATCAACTGTGTAAATACTCAATGATTGAAAAAGTAAGAAAAAAAAGCAAACAAATATTTAACTTAAAAGGTTTGTGTTCTGTGGTTCCAAAAAAAGCTGGCAACATCAAAATTGAATAATAAAGTTAACATATCAAGCGGCTCAATGGTCTAGGGGTATGATTTTCGCTTTGGGTGCGAGAGGTCCCGGGTTCAAATCCCGGTTGAGCCCAGATAAACTTTTTGCTTGTAGCTATTAATAAAAGAACGGCTTGCAAATTGTGACTTATATGTTACTAAGTTAAACTAAGCGTATCCGGAAGCATAGGTGGAACTTTTAATGTAAAAAACGCCTTCATTTTTCGAGTCCAAGGTCATTTCTGTGAAAGTCTCGTTCGTGCAGACCCTGAGTTTGCCTTGGGGTCACCTCAAAGCATATTTTGAAAAACTTTAGCTCGCCTTGAATGTCAAACTCAGACTCTTTTGTTTTTTTTTCTAACACTGGATTCGCCCTCAGCTCACCCTCAACTCGCCCTGAAGAAGCACAAGGCTTTGGATAGGGAGAGTTTAGGCAAAGAAAAGGGCTGTCAAATGGCATGCATTTTTCAAATGATAGGGATGTGTGGTGATTGCGTGGCCTAGTGTTTTTCAAGAACCGAAAGCGAAGGTCTGTTTTGACAACAAGTATAAAGGAAACCATGATTAACCCTGGGTAAAGGAAAGGAAAACAAGATTGTTTTTCCACAATATTACTATTTACGAATACTGGGATATTTCGCCGATAGTAATTTCAAGTCGAATAGCCGTTCCGAATCGCCAAAAAACTGCTGCTCACTTCCCATCCTTTACAAGGTATGGTTGAGAGAAATGCGCTAGGCCTCCAGTTCCAGCAATCCAGTTCCACATCCGACGAGCAGGGACGTGAATTTGGAAACGAATATGAAAAGCTGAGGGTCGAGTCGTCAGGAAAACTGCTAAGTGAATTAGAAGTTTCTGACAAGAGATCATTTATGAAAATGAGGAAGAGAGTCGGAGACAAAACGGAGCCCTGGGGCACACCAGCATTTATGAAGTGGGTATTAGACTTGAAGCCATCCAACACAACTTGTATTGAACGATCGGAAAGGTAGTTTCTAATCCAACGAAGAAGAGACTCATCGATACCAAAAGCACGCATTTTCGATAAAAGAGCCTGATGCCAGACTCTATCAAATGCTTTAGAAATATCAAGCGCAATAGTCTTACTTTCTCCAAAACAATGTAAAGATTGGTTCCACTCTTCGGTGAGATATGCCATCAAATCACCAGTGGAACGTTTGCTACGAAGATTCAGCTGACGGTCATTAAGAAGCTCTCGTTCTTCAAGACATTTCATAAGTTGACGGTTTATCAACGTTTCCATGACCTTGGAAAGAAGGGACGTTAGTGCAATTGGACGCTTATTGGAATGGGAGGAAGATTCACCTTTTTTAGGGAAGGGCTGGACAAATGCAGTATTCCATCTGCTCGGAAAAATCTCAGCAGAATAGGAAAGATGGAAAAGTCTACGCAGTGATTTTGCCAGCGTAGAAGAACACCTCTTCAGAATAACGGCGGGGATACTATCTGGACCAGCGGATTTATGTATATTGAGATCTTTGAGGACTCTCGCAACCGAGCGAGTTCGAAAAAATATCTGCTTCATCACAGAATTCACAGACTCAAGCTCAGGTGGAGCCAATATGCTATGAGGTGTCGAGTTGGCAGCAAATTGAGCTGCTACCAAATTAGCTTTATCGATGGAGTTGACATATGGAGAGTCATTGAAGACGAGCGTAGGAACCGATGACGAGTTCTTAATGTTCTTCACAAAAGACCAAACGTTTTTGCTTCCTTTTGGACACAGTAGTATTTTTGGGTTTACTTTTTGATCATGCAAAAATTTAGCCGTTTTTATTTTAGCATTACAGATATTTCTGGCCTGTTTGAAAGAATTTCGATTTTCTACTGTAAGGTTATTTTTAAATATGCGAAAACTACTTTCTCAATCCCTAATCGCCGGTTAACGAACACTTCCCATAAGGGAAACTTGTGATGATCCAACAGGAATACAAGCCAATAAAACTGAGGTTATGAGCTATAAGGCTTTCCAAGTTCACGGTTCACGGTTGAAGAAACGTTAACACAGAAAAAAACTTGTGCTAGCCCAACCGAAACGTTGGTGAGTGAAACCATGGATTTGAGCTTCAAACTAGGTTCATCGACACTGGCAAGACGTGAACTTCCAATGATGAAAAGCAAAGTGGAGTGTATATTCTCCTCTTACACACTTTTTACTGCCAAGGAAGATCTACTTTGGCGGCCTTTATGAATTTCCAAAAGAACAATCCAAACTTTGCTGTCCTTTCCTTACGCGAAAAAAGGGCCTTAAGGGAAGGAATTTAACCAGCTTGAAAATTCGTTCGTTTGATACGACCAAATTATTTCTTGAAAGCTTCCAAGCTGTGGAAGACTCCACAGTGCACCCATCTCAACAACTACACTTCTTTATCATCCCGCCCAATCAAAATTCCGTCTTGTTTTACATGTTCTTTGACACCAAAGATATCGATCAGGGTGATAACGGCATTGATAGAATTGATTTTCTGTTCCTTTGATGCTAACATAATGATAAACTATAAAAACAAACATCAAACGTACAAACGAAACATCTTTCGACTATTTATTTATTTTTATTGCTTCTCCAGTAAGAGCAATAAAATCATCACTTCTGTCGTTTTTGGCCTTATACCTTGCCCCACAGTTTATTCGATTCGATCCAAGCCCCCCTACGATGCAACGATTGATTGAAATTGCCAATTCCCTCCCCCAAAATTATTTCACTCACTGTAAATTATTTTACACTTGAAAATAAATCACTACTTGGCAATAAGCTGCCACGCCAAATTGCCAGTTTTATATTTATCTAAATTTGCTTTGCACGCTATCTTGACGCCAAACCGCAATCCTCCCTACAAATCCATATAAATATGAACGTGACCGTCCATATATGTGCCTATACAAGAACATGTGAAGAACAAACTGTGAAATGTTCACCAAAAACAACGTAAGCAAAAATCTGTATCCCTTCAATGCCAAAACATTTAAATATAAATTGTTTCCTGACACAATTTTGTACTGCAGTTATTTATCAATGGATAAATTTGAGCACCTGCAGCATGTCTACATTGACTTTTCGTGAAGGTGAAGTATTCCCACGAAGAAATCGTTACGTAGAGGAAATTGTGGATGTAGATATACAATTTGGGTGTTTTGCTGAAAGAGGTTATACCATTTTGAAAAGAATGATGGTGTTGGGTAGAACGGTTTAACAGATTTTGGTAGAATAGTTGCCAAATGTACACTTAAAAAAAAATTAAAAAATAAGCTGAACTGTTGAAGGATTGAAGGATTCGAAGACTCCATTTTAGACAACGAGATTGAAGATTATTAAGAGTTTTTCTCACAATGCCTTGATATTGAAGGCTCTGAGAAATTATTTTGTTCGAAGAACGAGAAGGCAGAGGCAGTGGGTGATGTTTTCGAGCAATTATATGGGGTTAATGAGTGCATTCGCTTGAATTACGACCCTGAAAACAGAGCCCTCGTCGGACACTTCTATCTTAGAGACGAGATATCGCATTGTCTGAAAGAAAAAGAAATCAGGAGGAGTCGATGCGACAACATATCTAATATTGTGCTGCGACACCTCACTTCGGAAGCGATGGACATCTACAAAACGTTTTTTAGCAATGCTTTAAGTAATGCATATTATAAAAAGGTCTAAATTTTTTCTTTAAGAACTTTAACTGGTCACTATGTTTCCTCGATAGTAACGTTGATTCCAGTGCAGATATGGTCACAAACTTAATCCTTTAGGGAATGAGAAATTTCATCCCGAATAGGGTGAAAAGTATGAGACCCAAGGAAATCTCATGGTTTGATTCGAGCTGTAAAGAGGTTATCAGGGTTAGAGAAGTAAGCTTCCGACAATACGAAGCCAATCCAACTGAGAAAAATCGGAGAAAGTTTAAGCAAGCCAGGATAGCCAGTAACGTCCATATTCGACGAACGAAATTTTTACATGATCAAAAATTAAGGCAAAAAATACTACAATGTCCGAAAAGTAGTAAAAATTTTTGGTCATTTAAACATCCGGAACACGAAAACTTCTTCGGTTCCAACGCTCGTTTCCAACAACACAGCCTTTGTTAGCTCTCTTGAAAGAGCTAACCTCTTTGCGAAGCAGTTCGCTGCCAACTGAACGCTTCCAGAAAGTATTATGTACTTGAGCGCGTGAACGATTCCATGGGACCAATCTACTTTCGTATTCGTACAATGGCAAGAGTCTTGAAAGATCTCGACATTCAGAAATCCGCTGACCAGGATAGTATCCCTGCTATAGTTCTGAACAGGTGTTCTTTGACGCTGTCAAAACCACTGTGTGAGCTTTTCCATCTGTCCTACTCTACAGGTCTCTTCCTGAGTGGATGGAAAACAGCATTTGTCCAGCCAGTCCCTAAAAAAGGCGAGTCTTCCTCACCTTCGAACTACCGTCCAATTGCACTTACTTCCCTTCTTTCTAAGGTCAGATTAGATTAGATTAGATTAGATTAGATTAGGGGATGGGTAGAGCTTGCTCAGCTCTGGGCACTGCGGTGTCTGAATGAAACCTATTGTGCCAGCCCATGTGAGGTTACAGGGCAGTTATCTTGCTCCTGAATTGAACCATAGAAGTTAGCAATCTTCTGTGGGTGAATGTGTTTGAGTTTAAGGGGATGATCTCATAGTCAAGTATTTGCTTTCTAAGGCGGAAAAGTGCTGGACATTCTACAATGATGTGCAAAAGTGTTTCTTCATTTTCGAGACATAGTCTACAGATGGGGTCCGCTACCAGCCTCAAAGAACAGTGACCGGTTAGTTGTCCTGTGCAAATTTTCAAATTTTTAGGGTTAACCTATTGAGGTTCAGTAGGAATTTTGAGGTTTTTTCAGTATATTCTGGCAAAAAGAGTTTTGAACAGATTTGGCCAGTTGAGTTACTCCAAGCTTTATTTGATTCCTCCAGTAGGATGTTCTTGGCAGTGTGTTTGAAGGTGCTTTTATTTACACCACAGAAGGGTTCAGGACCGACGAATTGCTTAGATGCGCCGTCTCTAGCTAAGATGTCTGCCTTCTCGTTGCAATCATAGCCTTTGTGTGCTGGGATCCAATGGAGGATTACAGTGTTTTTCCTTGCTAGTTCAGAGAGTGACATGACTGTCTCTTGGACTAGTTTGGATCTTATGACAGGTGAGCTTAACGCCTTAAGTGCAGCTTGGCTGTCTGAAAAATGAGTATTGTATTGTTTTTCGTGTTCGATGAACATATCATTCTCGAACATTCCTTAATGGCAAGGACTTCAGCTTGGAAAACGGACGAATGACTGCCCAGACTTACTAAGGTCATGACCGTCAATGACCGACAGTATGGTATTCGTTTCAATAGGTCCACTGGTGATTTGATGGTATATCTCACCGAACAGTTGAACAAGTCTTTACATCGATTTGGAGTAAGTAAAATTATTGCGCTTGATATTTCAAAAGCATTCGATAGAGTTTGGCATCAAGGTCTTTTATCTAAAATGCGTTCATTTGGTTTCGATGAGTCTCTTCTTCGCTGGATTAGTAGCTACCTTTCTAACCGTTCATTACAAGTTGTTTTGGACGGCCATAAATCTGAAACCCGCAAAATAAATGCGGCTGTGCCGCAGGGCTCCGTTTTGTCTCCGGCACTTTTTTTTATTTTCATTAACGATCTTCTGTCTGAAACTACTAATCCACTAAATTGTTTTGCCGACGACAGTCCCCTCAGCTTTTCATATTCGTTCTTAAGTTCACATCCCTCATCTTCGGACGTGGAACTAGGGTGGCAACGTATGCTAAGTTCATAAATTGTTCAGAGGGGAATAAGAAACCGAGTAGAATTTAATGCTTCAAAAACTTAATGCTGTCTTTTGTCTTTGAAGCGAAACTTACCTCCCTTGCCACTATCCATGAGTGGCTCTTGCATTGTTGAAACAGATCAGCTTTCAATCCGCGTTATGTGCACTATCATATAACAATAACCATATACATGAAATCGCCAAAAACGCTGCAAAGTGTATATACTTTCTTCAACGATGCAAGAAATTGTTTTCACCCAATGACCAGGCAGTCATCTACTAAACGTACATTCGTCCTAACATGGAGTATAACTCCCATATTTGGGCAGGTGCTCCTTCAACCCACCTCAATCTTTTGGACAGTGTGCAGAGAAGAGCCTTTCAAATGATTGGAGATACGAACATCATCGAAACTTTCACGACACTCGAACATCGTCGTAATGTTTCTTGCCTCTCTTTATTTCATCGTTTTTTTTTACAGACAGTGCTCTTATGAAATTTCCAGATGCATTCCTCCCCTTAAACAATTCAACCGTAGTACTCACGTTTCCAGGAATGCCCATTAGTTTACCCTTAAGTCCAATTTCTGACGTGCTGTTAAATACAGAGATTCCTTCTTCAGCCGTACCACGCGAATGTGGAATGTATTGCCCAGCTCTATTTTTCCCTCTCATTGCAATCTTCAGAAACTTAAAATTAATGTCCTTAGGTATCTCCTTTCTGTTAAATTAAACGCAGTCGGTGACAGTTCAAAAAGGAATGAATATTTATTCTGTTATAAACTGGATAAGATATAGAATAATCTTATATACTTTTATAAAGTACAATTGTAGTAGATTATTATTTGTAAAATAAAAGGGTACATTCAGCGTCTTTAGGATATAGTTAATTTAATGTAGTTGAATAGGTTTTAATACTAAAGTAGTATAAGTTAAGTTATAGTTTAAGTGATAATTCATTAATTCATAAATATGCATATTTTCAATTGGCTTTTCAACACTTTCAAACTCTCTCCGTTTTTCCTAACGTTCGTACTGTTACTTAAAATGTTAAGGGTAGTCACAACCCTTTGAGTGCGCGCAAATTATAAAAAAAAAACATTAACCTTCGGCCGAAGCTGAAGCCAAAGCTTCAATAACTTGAAGAATTTTCGTTCCAAATTGACTAAAAATGAAAAAATACAGGCTTTTTTGAATTTTTTTCTAGAACAAGTTCGTTTGTTCAAGCCCTGGGGTCGCTCTATGGTCGCCATAAAGCGTTTTTTGATAAACTTAAGCTCGCCCTGAATGTCAAACTGAGTGTTTTTTAGCCCTGGGATTGACCTGGGTTTGGTGCAGTAAGATTCGCCCAAGGTTTTCGATGGAGCGAGTTGGGCTGTCAAATGGAATGCATTTTTTTTTTCAAATGACAGGGGTGTGTGGTGGTTTTGCGGTTTCGTGTTTTTTGAGGACTCATAGAGTTCTCAAGGAAACCTGGTTTAACTCAACAACAAAATTAACGGGATAAATTAAATTAACGTTTCAAAAATAATAACAAATTGAACTAGTATTAATATTTTATTGAAATGAAGGAAAATAACAAGAAATGGCTCACCACGGTTCTAAGTTCTACCAAAAACGAAATTGAATTTTTTTTCAGCCCCTACCACAACTTCGGCCTATTTTGGCCGAAGCCGAAGGCTTAGCCGATTGTAGTTTTTTTAACCGAATGTGGCCGAAGCCGAAGCCGAAGACGAAGCTTTGTTCGGACACTAATAGTTTGATAGATGAACTCGGCAACAGCAACACCACTTTAGTTTGGGAGAGCTTTGACATTGTTCAGTTCCGCTTATTTCCTTTTTTTCGTTTCAATTTTTTCGTTTCATTCCTTCGCTGAATACTTAATATTCTACTCTCACCGAAAGTAGTAAACAAAAACAAAAATTCCATGGAACCTCACCAAACAATTGACTCATTCATTTATCTTCCCTTGCGTGGTAAGAATCTTTCCGCAGTAAGAAAAAACATTTTTTTTTCTCACAAAACCAATACATGACCCCAAGAAACAAGTACGAATCATGTCAAGCGGAAATAAATACAAAATGCTTCGTTCTGCACCTTTGAAAAGTAACTCAAGTAGATTCATTCAAAAAGGTAAAGTGCACACGAGAGTGAGCTCATCATGTTACAAGTGTAGGAGAATGACATTGCGCCTCGCTTATACTATCATAAGATTATGTCACTGGACTATTGAAAAAGAAATTTGATACTTACTATAGTCAAGATTGATGCCATGGAGAGGTCAGAAAACAATCCGAATCGCTTAAGTGAAGGTTTAGTCCTTGAAAAAGTTTTCACTGGCTGAGTGCTTTCTTTATTGTCTCTTTTGTCTGTTAACAAACTGATGTCTTGTCACCGCATTTTCATGTACCTACAAGGCAACTACATTGTTTGTAGTTGTCAATTAGCCGCTTCACAGCTCTACACAGAAAAGATTCAAATACCAAAATGACAAAAATTCAATGTACGAATAGATAGAACTACACAAATGGCCGTCTTATCGGAGCACGCACCAATTAATCTAACATCGATTTCCACTTTGACGAAGATTTCGTTACTAGACACCTGAGTTCATTCGATGCCAGTGCAACGTATTTCAAGGGTTGTATAAATATCTCCAATGACTTCCAACTTCTGCTTCACCACTTCACTGCTTCCAATTTGGTTCGAACAATAGAGACGATGAAACTTTACGTGATTTTGGTTGGTTTATTGCTTAGCCTAGTGACAGCAGAAGAAGCTGTTTGCCCCTCGACACAAAGTAATATCGACATGGCTGTGCATTTGCCCTCTGATAAAAGTTGTTCACTTTTCTTCAAATGCGATCGTGGAGTTCCCGTTCTGCAAAAATGCCCACCTGGACTGCACTACAACAAAAAGACTCAGGTGAAGATGGAATTTATTGTAAAACAATGTGAAGTGATTTATTTTCGGAGTATAACTTTCTTTGCAGGCTTGCGACTTTCCACTAACAGCTGGTTGCACTATAAAAGAGTAATGGCGAGACTTAAAAGTGCTGCTGGCACGTTGTTCCTATTTCTTTGAAGACATTTATTGTGTGTTTTTGTTTATCTAATAAAAGTGTTACAGGGACGGATTTGGGAAAGGATATTGGAAGGGGTTTACTTTTTTTATATTTGAACTTGGGAGTTCCCTTGGTTTTATTCCCTTAGCCAAAGATACGTTATATTTAAGCGATATCAGGAATAATCGGACTACAGATAACGTAACGTATGGTATTTAAGAGTTGACTTTGCACCTAAAACGTAATCAGGCTTCGGCTTCGACTTCAAGTCTCTATAAGTGGGAACGGTTTATGTTTGCTATAAATTGAAATAATGATTTTCAAATTCGACTCATCATGTTTCCCTCTCAGTTACTTTTAAATCAATTTGTTTCAAAAACTTTAAAGTTTTCAATACGCTTGATAAGTATAAATTTAAATTTAATATTGATAATTTGAGTATATTGAATGATAAATTCTGTGATATAGATTGGCAAATGAATATTAACTATAGCTTAAAGGATAATTTCAAAATGTTCTTGAATATATTTAAAAACGTATTGGTTTCTTCGGTTCCTCGATCATTTTCAAATATGAGCTTGCATCCTCCGTGGTCGAATGCTAGGCTACGTAAATTAAGAAATTCGAAAAATAAAATGTTTAAGAAATATCAACTTTCAAAAAGTCAGCTATATCATTCATTATATTCTCGCCTTCGCAAAGAATACGTATTTTTGTCAAGATTCTGTTTCAGTTCTTATGTTCAAACAATTGAAAGTAATCTGAAACAGAATCCGAAAAGCTTTTGGAAGTTTATAAATGCTAAGAAAAAAAGCGCTGGCTTTCCAAGCAAAATGATTTACAACAACTCTTCATCCAGTGATCCAAAAACAATTGTTGACTGGTTCGCTGACAGTTTTCAGTGCATTTATAACTCATCAAATCTACATGTTGCAAATACCTATGACGCTAGTTGTTTGTTACCAATATCTGATAGTTGTCAAATTTTTGTAGAGGATTCAGAGGTGGTAGCAGCTCTTCGTGAGCTGGAGCCATCTACTTATGCAGATTGTCATGGAATTTTCCCAATTGTTTTGAGAAATTGTTCAGAAAACTTGTGTTCACCTTTAAAATTTTTATTTAATCAATCTTTATCAAGTGGCGAGTTTTTGGATGATTGGAAGATTTCATTTGTCTATCCTATTTATAAATCGGGTAATAAAAAGGACATATTAAATTATAGACCCATAACAAAGTTAGCGGTTATTCCTAAAATTCTGGATAAAATCGTAAAATTACAATTTTACAGCCTTATCAGAAGTTACATTTCTAATTGCCAACATGGTTTCTTTAGTGGCCGATCTACATCAACAAATCTTGCTTGTTTTTCTAAAAAGTGTTTTGACACTTTAGAAAAGCACTATCAAATGGATGTGGTGTACACGGACTTTGTTAAAGCGTTTAGTAGAGTAAATCACCTAGTTTTAATAAAAAAATTAAAAGCGTATGGTTTTGATGGATATCTACTCAAATGGTTTACATCTTATCTTAGCAATAGGAAGCAGATTGTAAAAATTGGTGATTTTGAATCTTTTCCGATATTAGTTCATTCAGGTGTTCCGGAAGGAAGTCATCTAGGACCCCCATTATTTGCTTTATTTATAAATGATTTCCCATCCAAGATATGTATGTGCGAGTGTCTAATGTTTGCAGATGATATGAAATTATTTAAAACTGTAAACAGCTTAAAAGACTGCTTAGATTTTCAAAATGATTTAAATATCTTTGACCGTTGGTGCGCTGAAAATGATTTATTAGTAAATCTTTCTAAATGCTCTGTTTTAACGTTTTCTAGAAAATTAAACACGATTATATATGATTACTCTCTTAACGGTGAAAAATTATCAAGGGTAAATGAAGCTAAGGATTTGGGAATAATTTTTGATGCTAAGTTGACCTTCATACCTCATGTTACTCACATTGTCTCTAAAGCTAATTCAATGCTTGGGTTTCTGAAAAAAAAATCCACCGATTTTAGAGACCCTTATACTCTAAAAGCTTTGTTTTGTTCAATTGTTCGTCCGTTAATCGAATACAATTGTATTATTTGGAATCCAATTTCAAAAAAACTTTCTGATAGAATAGAAAGTGTTCAGAAAAACTTTTTAAGATTTGCATTGAAAACATTTCAATTAAATGGTAATGTCAACCTGAATTACAAACAAAGATGTCGTTTGCTTGGAATGCATACTCTGGAATCGAGGCGTAGCATGTATAGTGTAATGTTTATTCGCGACATTTTATGTAGTGATATTGTATGTGAAGATTTAATATCTTATATAAATATATATGCTCCTAGCCGGCAACTAAGGATGCGGCAGTTTATATTCGAAATACATCATTCTACTAATTACGGACAGAGGGAACCAATATCTTACTGTAGCGAGCTATTTAATAAATATTATGATTATTTGGACACATTCTTACCTAGAGACCATTTTAAGGCTCGTATTTTAGACTTGCTTCAAAGTTCTTCATATTAATAGTAACTTTATTGAATTATTATATACTACTCAATGTAATATTTTTGTTTTAAGCATAAATTTGTTGATTTTACTGTCGTAGATTTGAATAAATTTGAATATGAATATGAAATATGAATGTGAATATGATTTCGTTGCTAGTTTTTACTGTCGAAGCACGCAAAAGTCAAATCAAATTGAACTTTTCGCCTTCAGTTGGAACTACGTTACGTTGTCTTGTACACGAACGAACGTAACATCTAAAGGTACTTGGCGATCCCCAGATCAATCAACCGTCAACCAAATTGACCATTTTGCGATCGATACAAGACACTCTTTTCAATGTAATAGGTGTCCGAACTTTCCAAGGGGCCAAGTTTGACTAAGACCACTAACTTGTTTCAGCTACGGTACGGATGAGGATATTCTGTTGGCACGAGACTGCCAGTTCCTTCTCCAATTGAGTGCCCCTCCAGCTATCCTTGAATCTAAGGCCATCAGCTTAAAAGCATTGAAGACCAGTGGCAGCAATGTCAAGAAGCCATCAGAAATACTGCCTCTGATGTCCTTGGTTTCACTCGGCCTCGAAAACGAAACACATGGTTCGATGTTGAATGGAGGCAGGAAAATGCAGCCAAACAAAAGGTTCAACAAATATTGATGTAAAAGCAAACGAGGGTTGCTTACGATTAGTATAACGAGATTTACAAGGAGAAAAGAAGGGAAGAACACCGAATTCTAAAAATAAAAAAAAGCAGCATGAGAATCACTCGTTTAAGGAAATTGAGAGGTGCCATGACAGGAACGATATTCGGAAGTTTTACCAAAAGCTAAAAAGACCCTGCCAGGGTGGCAAACCCCGAACTCAAGCCTGTAAAGACCAGCAGGGAAACAAAGTTATAGAGTCACAGTCACTACTGAGGATTTGGAAAGATCACTTCTGCAGACTGCTTAACGATGACGAAGACACTGATTCCGCTGTCAGGCAGATTGCCCCATTCAGCTTGGACGATGATCAAGAATGCCGTCCTCCCGACCTAGATTAAGTTAAGCTTGCCATATGCTAACTTAAATCAAATAAAACTGCAGGTGCAGATGGCCTTGGTGTTGAATTTTTCAAGGCAGCTGGAGACCAGTTGGAAAGGAGCATGCCCCAGCTGATCTGCATGACATGGTCGGAAGAAAGCATGCCTCATGAATGATCTACTCGGCACTTCTTTGTTACTGAGTTTATTTTGAAAACTTCCATCGGATAACAAAAAAAAAAAAGAACTTTGCGATCGATATCTTTGGAATACTCTCCATGAATATTTATAAACAGTGCTGTGAGGCTTAACAAGACTTTTATTGCTGCAGGTTGGACAGGTTCTTATTGACCCTTACTGCATTACAAACATAGGATAGGATAGGATAAATTGACGCAAGTCCTATATTCTCTATTCTCTCCTGGGCTATTTTCTAATACCGAGCCATCGCTCCATAGATTAAGATCGATATGATAATCATGACCAATTAACTGTGGCGTATACTTACTATTTAAAAATATATATTGTTGGTAGATTTTTCTATTTCCAAATGCTTTCTGCACACATATCTATGGTATACTTGTCGAGGCAAAAGATTCGTCTGGGCTCAACCGGGATTTGAACCCGGGACCTCTCGCACCCAAAGCGAAAATCATACCCCTAGACCATTGAGCCGCTTCAAATTCTATCTCTGTTGCTTTTTCTAGTTCTGATGATTTCAGATGGTTTCATTGGAAACCATTTTCAAAACCGTTTGATCAGCTTAATAATACATCTCTGTTGACTTTTCTATGGTGTTTATATGTTTTCATTTCTTTTCAGAAGCTATTTTGGAACCACAAACCTATTGAGTAAAATATTCTTTATTTGTTTAGGTTTTGACTTTTTAAAGTCAATATTTATATTCATTTTACGGTCCAATATTCTCAGATACCAATTATGTGTACCAACAATCAGTTATTGTTATTTATAAAAAGAGAGCTTGAGCTCCGTCAAGGTCGGTAAAGAACTCACCGAGACCTTTGATGTCGAAAAAGGTTTTAGGCAAGGCGACAAACTGTCATGCGATTTCTTCAACATCATACTTGAACAGATTGTAAGAAACTCAAACGTCAACACCAGAGGAACAGTCTTTGAAAAGTCTGTACAATTACTCACAATAGACAGACATAACTTCGAGGTAGTACAGGACTTCGTCTACCTAGGATCCCCTGTAGACACGGACAATAACATCAGTGCGGAGATCAAACAGAGAATAACTCTTGGCAACCGTGGCTTCTTTAGGTTAAGAAGGCAATTGAGAAATAAAACCCTCTCCAGAAAAACCAAGCTAACCTTATATAAAGCGGATGAGGAAACCCTTGGTCGTTTCGAAAGAAAAATTCTCCGAATGATCTTTGGTCCCGTATGCGGAGACAATGTGTGGAGAAGAAGATACAACAACGAGCTGTATGAGTTGTACCGCGACACCGGCATAGCCAGAAGAGTACGCATCGCGAGGCTACGATGGTTGGGTCATGTAGAGTGGATGGACCCAAACGCTCCGGCTCGACGGGTTTTCGAAAGCACATTGCAGGGAAATCGCGGAAGGGGAAGAGCTCGTCTTAGGTGGCGCAATGAAGTGGATGAAGACCTCAACCGACTTGGAGTGCGAAACTGGAGAGAGCTCGACCGAAATCGAAGTCGTTGTAGAAGAATGTTGGTTGAGGCCTTGATTCACCCCGAACTGTAATGCCCACCTAAGGAAGGAATCTTTGCATTCTTGGGTTAAGAAGGCAATTGATAGATAAAATTCTCTAGAAAAATAAGACCTTAATTAGAGGATATAACCTTAATCGTTAATCGAATGGAGATATGCAAAGACAATGTCTGGAGCAGAAGATTCAACAACGAATTATATGAGCTGAAATAAACATGAGCATGGCAAAGCATGCAGTTATGCATCGTGAGACAACGATGGCTTGGATACGTTAAGCGGAAGGATATTAACGCTTCGGTTCGACTGGTTTTCGAAAGGACGTTGCCGGGAAATCAAATCAGTTGCGCAATCAAATGGAAGAAGGCCTCAACCAACTTAAAGCACAAAACTGAAGTGAACTCGACCCAAAGCGAATTTCTTATCGAAAACTTGAGGTCCAGGTTCAGCCCGAACTTTAATTCCCACCTAAGCTTGTATATAAGTAGTACGAATTCTACCTCTTACTTTAGCAAAAAACATAACAGATATTCAAGAACGAAGTTAATTACAAGACCCTAAACTATAATAAATCATCCATTCACGACAACAACCCCGTCACTCAAAGCATCGTGTCCCTGTTTAGAACATCGCAACTAAGCGGAGTTCAGCGCTGTTAATTTTTAAATAGGGAATCGTCTGTAGGCACAACCGCGTGCTGTTGTCATTTGTGAATTGGTCTGTTATGTCTCTTGTAAATGTAGCAGCCGACCGAGCAACGGTCTTTGTAAACAGCTCATTCGATTTTCGTACTTATTCATTCTCACCCAAGCGCCAAGCCATTAAACCGATGACAATCCAAGAATGCATATCACACATCTCGATATTTATTTGGACCTCCATGTATATCTAGGACAGTAACGAAAGCATCAGTCAGCTGCTTTATATCGAACGTCATACCTTACCATACCCTCCTTTGCCTCTAATGACTGAATATGCGCTTTATTACCAGAAATAGTACTTGCGTATGGTTAAAAATAATTCGTAAGTTTTTAATTATCTCCCAGCCATAGGTACATTAGCTTGTACTGTAAGCAAACCCTGCCCACTTTATCAAAGTGCTGTCACGTCAAGTTCATGTTTAAAACTTCAGATGTGCACCTTATTTACGGTGAGATTGTTACAACTCAGCATGTTGCCTCATTAAATTTAGGACACACTTAAAAAAAAGTACGTACATACATAAATGAGACACGACACTCATTTTGCCATGTATTTTTGGAGGAACATTTAATTGGTGTTTACATGCAGCAGTCATACAAAACATTTGTGGTGAGTGTGGCATGGCAATTATGGCATTTGCCTTGCTGTTGTGCTATAAAAACACAACAATGTGTGTTGACATTGACGATTGAGTGTATTGGAAACTTTTGCTCATTAGGAAAAGAAAACATTTCGTGTAAATTGTGTAACTCAACTGAAAATTATGACAGCATCACACAAGGGAATGTAAATAATTGGCCACTGCGCTCGTATTTACATTTTTGCTTTATTTTAATTTAATTTTCTTTCTTTTTTTTTCTGTCGACAAACAAGTGTGTCCTACAGAATCACGCTTTTGTATGTTTCATTCCCTTTTTTCGTGGCTTTTGAATAATTAATTTTTTAATTTTTTTCCTATCACATGTCAGGCGCCTAACTCTTGGCTTCTTCGAAAATGAGTCCCCCCATTCCATCCTTTGCAGCAATAAAAAAAAATACTTAATTTGCAATGAACTCTATGACTTTATAAAATTCTAATTAATGCTCTCTAAAAAGGTAAGCAGGGTTAAAAAAAGATACTTTCGAAAGAAAACTTCTCAACAAGCCTTGAACGTTGAACCCCACCCAATAAATTAGGTATCCATTAAGAAAAATCATTTTACTTTTGGAAGAGCAACAACAGGTGCTATCGGAAACGGTTGAATTACAGATTAAGATTATCATCTTAATATATTCACCGTTCTTTTGGAAAGAATTTTAACTATGTTAAGAAGATGAGCCAGGTTTAATTTTGACGTTAATTTGATACTGTTTTTGATGAAATGAAAAATTGAGTCCCAATTAAAGGATTTTCTTAATCCTTTACCCTAAAAGTCCTTCAGGTTTACTTAAAGCATTACTTATTCAAGACTTCAGCTAAGCACCTCAAAAGATTTTTTTGATTAAGAGCATTCGTTGTTAATTTATTTATAAGGTATTTGTTTAAAATTGGAATGGTTTTGAATCACTAAGGGGAAGTTATGGGCTCTATTAAAGACGGCCATCCAATGAATCTGAAACAATTATAATATATTTAAGAATACGTGGCAGTGGTACCCGTGGCGTGATGGCTAACATGTCCACCCGCTAACCGAGAAGTTCGTGGTTCGAATCCAAGCAGAGGCGAAAATGTTATTTCCACGGGTATCGCCTTTCGCGAGGAATTGGCAAGTTCTCCGTTTGTTAATACATTGCCATGAAAAGGGCGTTCTCGATTAGCCGTTCGGAACCGGCAGAAAATTGTAGGTCCCCTCCATTCTCTCACAAGGCATGGTTGTGTGATCTTTCAATATGTAAAGTGATTCATTTCGTTCAGCTGAGTTATAATATTGACTTTTAGTCAAGATTTCGAGAGTGAAACAGATGCCAACAACGAAGTTCAGGGGCGTAGCGAGGATCCACGCCATGGGGGGTGAATTTTTATGGAATGCCGACTAGTCATAGGAATTCACCGACTGCATATGCTTGTAAGTCCGGTATAGACTCCTAAACCACCAACGGATTTATGTGAAATTTTCAGTGTCAAGGTTTGATCTCCATATTCCCACAGGAACGGGATTGGGAACGGAAACCAGGAAACTACTGGGAAGATTTCAAAAATTCTTTTGCCATTGAGATGTCACATAATTCCACAGTAAAAAAAGTTTTATTACCCCGTATTTTCAAGGAAGCGGAAGAACGAGAAATTGTACCTTAGAACTATAGACCCAAGCAACGCTGGCCGGGCGGCTCAGCTAGTAAATAAATTAAACTAAAAGCAATTGAAAACGTAAAAGTGTTCATTTAACAGAAATTCATTTATTGACTAAAAATCAATTTAAAATAGCAATATAACCAAATAACAGCAAAAGAAACGAATTAAAAGTATTTATAGGAAATAATGTTATAATATAGTATTTGGTAAGAGAAAGGGCACACATTCTTTGATTTCAGTCTTTAAAAATTTTATTATTAGTTAAAAAAAATTGGAGTTTAAAGTCCAACTTTCCGGTGTTTTTATGTAGCCCATTTCTTGACGACCTCACTAGGTTGAATATTATCAACGCTATCCTTTGAGGAATAAAGAAGCATTAATGAATTAAGCCTATCACTACCCATCGTCGTACGCAAATAGTTAAGAACTATTTTAAGTTTACTAAATGACCGCTCCCAAGAAGCCGACGACACAGGAGCAGCATGTAGAAAAATAGTTTGAAAGCTAACGGAATCACATCTCTTAATTTGAATACCTCTTTGACAATATCGTCGAAAATTGAGCATTTCTCACAAGTAAAAAGAAGAATTTGCAGTTCCATTAAGTAGCATTTACCTAATTCTATGGTGGCATCCACTCTAGAAGCGGGCACTTTGAAAATTTTTAAGAAATTTTTTAGAAATTTTCAAAAATGGTAAAATTATTTGTCAAATTATTGAACTCTTTTCTATAATTGTATGAAATGTTTCAATAAATAGTGTTCGGGTTTAATTTTTAGTTTTTCAGCAAATGAAAAAGAACTTTTTATTAAAGTATTTAATTGAATGTCATCATCGTTCATTTCTTCAAATAATTTCAATATGCTTCAAATCAGTAATGAAGCATCAAAAACGTTGACTCTTCCGCCTTTAGATTTTCATTTTTGCAAACATATAACGAACTAATAAAATCAAAGTCTAGATTTTTTTCAAAAGTCCAGAAGCAGGTACTACTATTGTTATTAAAAGAACTATCATCACTTTGTAGTCCTTCTAAGGCATTTACAATGCCTTCAAAAGATATCCACACAGTCTTTACTGTTTCAGCTTCAGCAGTCCATCGAGTTTTTGACAAATTTTTCAATTGCAAGAATTTTTTTATGTTTTTTAAATTTTCTCGCATACATTGAAAACGTATTAAAAAACTACTTGTTCAGCACGCTTGAATTGCATGCTGTTTCAACAAAAATATTTATACGATGCGCTTGACATGGAATGTATGTGATTTTCCTTACACATTTTTCTGACAATTTTCTCTGGGTACCAAATACAAAAAAAAAAAATATCGGCTTTATTGATCTCATTCACTATGATTTTTTGAGCTTTAGTGCCCAAAAGATCAATAAATTCATTTTGGGTAGTTGGACTAAGATACGTCACACCTTGCGGCCTTTCTGAAGACCGGTCCAACCATTTTTTCAGTAATGGGCCATTTCGTTAAATCAGTAAAGTGATTTGTCGAAAATTTCCATCGTCCTCATCGGACTCATTATGACCACGAAAAGGTAATCCCTGCCTTCCGAAAGTTCTCGGAACATCGACTAAAATTTGCAGCACTTTTAATGATACGCATTTTTATGTTCTTCTTGAATGCTTTGCTGTCCCTCACCTTTGTCCAGCAAAACGTTGACGTGAGCTCTTATGTGATTCAGAAGTGAAATGTTGAACCAATTTTCCTTCTTTTTGCGTACCCCGACTCTTAATTTTATGCCACTGATGAACACCCACCGATACCCATTCTGGATTAGCGAGTTGTCTTTTAATTCCTTCCGAGAATAATATGCAAGCAAAGCAAAATGTAGCATCTTTGTAAGGACTCTATTCCAAAAAAGAATAATCAGAATACCATGTGAAAAATTGTATGTGATGTATGATCTTAAAATTGTTGTATGAAATGTAGTGTTGTATTAATTGTGAAATTGGCCCCTATTATAGAATTGCTGAGTTGAGACAAAAACGCTTCCATTCTTGTCTTTTTGGTTGAGTTGACCTAACTCGACAAATCTACTTTGTTTTATTCCTCGATTTGCCGACTTGGAAAAATCATGGGGGGGTTCTGCACCCCCTCGCTACGCCCCTGATGAAGTTTAAATTAGACAAAACTTGTAGACGTTAAAAAAATCAGTTGACTCGAAAAGTGAGAATAATAACTGACATGTCACACCTCTTTTGGTTTTTTTTAATTGAATAAAGTAGTGCGGCAAGAGCAATTTCAGGTGAGTTGTACCTTCAAAGTATTTTTTCAGTGCAACTAAAAGACTGCACTCTGCGACTTCACTTTGACGCTTTAAATTATGGCTTCATATTTTGCCAAGTACTAAAACGATTGCAACCTTGATCTCCTTCTTTTGTGTTCGTTGTCTCTATTCTCATTTTTCTGCAGACTCTTGCACCTTTTTGCATTTTATGAATTTTTTTCTTCAAAGTTTTGCATTTCTTGCAACGATCTACATTCTCCCACATTACTTACTATCTGTTGCGACTTCCTTTACAATTCTTTTGCATAATTTACATTCTTCTATTATTCTTATTGGAATCTTATGGTTAACATTGCAATTTTGCGATTAGTCTGGTTCATATTTTCCAGTGCATTGAATGCAGCTGTGAATCTCTAGAATTTTTTTCTAAATTTTATAAAATTCATAAGTTCACTTTATTGTGAACTAAAAAATGCAAACGAATGTAAGTCAGAATAAGGAAAAACGGCAGGACGCAGGAACTCCTTCAAAATGTTCTCCTAACAAAAGGAGTATCGTTGGGAGCATACACACACATCATTCGGAGCATCTTAAGTACTAGTTGAGAAAGAAAAAGTTTGTTTAATAGAGGTTAAAAATTTGGCCGAATAACCGCATAGAGATCAAGTGAGTGAGTGGCATTTTTGTATCAGAATTCACTCTAAATTGCAAAATATCAGTCCGCATTCGATATCGAGTTCAAAAAAAGCTAAGCCGGAAGCAACGATAGCCGTGACATAGAACGGCTATGAATTGAGAAAGTTAGTCCATGAAACTGTCAGAGCCAAAACATAACGATCGCCAAAAGCAGTCGTAAAAATAAGATCGCATAGTTATTGATCAAGACGGTGGGTTGTAATGCCAAGTTTAAACAATTCCAACACCTATTACTCCATAATGTCTGAGGACCGTGATATATTAAATGTTAAAATCTATTTTTAAAAAAACAATGACTGATTGGTACACAAAATTGGTATCTGAGAATATTGGACCGTAAAATGAATATAAATATTGACTTTAAAAAGTCAAAACCTAAACAAATAAAGAATATTTTACTCAATAGGTTTGTGGTTCCAAAAAAGCTTCTGAAAAGAAATGAAAACATATAAACACCATAGAAAAGTCAACAGAGATGTATAATTAAGTTGATCAAACGGGTTTGAAAATGGTTTCCAATGAAACCATCTGAGACCATCAGAACTAGAAAAGGCAACAGAGATAGAATTTTAAGCGGCTCAATGGTCTAGGGGTATGATTTTCGCTTTGGGTGCGAGAGGTCCCGGGTTCAAATCCCGGTTGAGCCCAGAAAAATCTTTTGCCAAGCTCATGTGAACCTTGGATATGTGTGTAAAAATCATTTGGAAATAGAAAAATCTACCAACAATATATATTTTTAAATAGTAAGTATACGCCACAGTCTATTGGTGGATGTACGTCATGATGATGATAAAATCGCTTTTAATCTATGGAGCGATGGCTCGGTATAATAAAATAGCCCAGGAGAGAATAGAGAATATAGGATTGCGTCAATTTATCCTATCCTATCCTATCCTATCCTATATTTATATACAGTAAGGGTCAATAAGAACCTGTCCAACCTGCAGCAATAAAAGTCTTGTTAAGCCTCACAAGTCACAACACTGTTTATAAATATTCATAGAGAGTATTCCAAAGATATCGATCGCAAAGTTCTTTTTTTTTTGTTATCTGATGGAAGTTTTCAAAATAAACTCAGTAACAAAGAAGGGCCGAGTAGATCATTCATTCTTTCTTCCGACCATATCATGCAGATCAGCTGGTGTGTGCTCCTTTCCAACTGGTCTCCAGCTACCTTGAAGAGTTCGGTATCAAGACCATCTGCACCTGCAGTCTTATTTGATGTAAGTTAGCATATGGCAAGCTTAACTTAATCTAGGACGGCATTCTTAATCCTCGTCCAAGCTGAATGGGGCAATCTGCCTGACAGCGGAATTCTTGTGTCCTCATCGCCGTTAAGCAGTCTGCAGAAGTGATCTTTGCAGATCCTCAGTAGCGACTGTGACTCTAAAACTATATTTCCTGCTGGTCTTTACAGGCCTGATTTTGGGACTTGCCACCCTGGTAGGATCTTTTACCTTTTGGTAAAACTTCCGAGTCTCGTTCCTGTCATGGCGCCTCTCAATTTGGATATCTTTGAGACTACGTCGATTGCGACACGGTCAGTTTAGTTGATTTTCAGATGCGGGAGGCTAGTACTATTTACGAACATCAAATATTAGCCCTGCAGCAAAATCAATCAGCCAGATTCTGTTTTCGGAGATTTTGTGATGCTAATCGATAGTGCTTCCAAAGATGCCCCCTTTCCCAAGAATGATTTTCACTTCATGTCCAGTTCACTGCTCATAAATGGGAGAAGCCCGTAAAAATAATCTTTGTGTTCTTGGCTTTCTCTTCTGTGGAGGCGTAGGCGCATATTAGGCTTATATTGGCGAATTCAACACTGATGCAGATTGTCACTATACGCTCATTTTTGGAATTTCGGCTGATCCCTAAGTCTACTTCTGACAACAAATCTGCACCCAAATAGGCGCTGTTTCTGTTGTATGTCAGTCACCATAGTAAATGCCGCAGTTTGTCATCTTCTTTATGCACAGCCCATTCCATCACACTTCTTGGATAACAATTATGTCTGCTTTGTAACAGTTTAGGACGTCCGCGGATTCTTCAGCTGTTCATAAACCGTTAAGGGATCTTACGTTACACGTACAGATCCAGAGGAATTAGTCCTTTTTCATTTGCTTGGGTCGTCAACGTTGAAATCATAATTCTTATCTGATGCTGTTGGGTGTTTCGAAGCAACATAGATTTAGCGTGGATGGGTAGTTAGCGCCACGCAAAACGCCCAACTCGAATGGTCAGGTTCTTTTGGGATCCGCTCGGACAAAAGGAGCCGGATAGTCCGATAAGACCTTTAAACCAAATATGATCCTACAATACCTTTAAAAAAATGTGGGAGAAGCTCATTCTGCTTCATTATGACTGCAGAAGTCCTCCGTTGATTCTGTAGATCAAATTCATCCGCTGAAGCATTCCCAAAAACCTCTGGTAAGCCACTGAGGTTCGGATAGAATCGCATAGCACTATAATGTTGATCTATTTCTTCTTCGGCCTTTTGTCAACACTCGCACTTACTAGATTAGCAGGTCATATCCGGATGAAGCATCTAAGTTCTCACCGCGTGGAGGTATAGTAAGAACAATTGACGCGTACTATATGTTGTAACATTTGGGTTCCGCCAAGTTGATACCCCAATCAGAGCCTTCCAGAATAGTACATGCCTAACCACTTATTGGCTGTTGCTTTTTGGGAGCTGTTTCATTTTGGATGTTGGTGTCATTACTTTCTTTCATGATTTTTTGCAAACGCGTCGAAATAAGTGTAGTTTCCAATAGATATTTGACGATCACATCTTCGACTTTAAAAAGTGCTGCTCAGTTGGTAATGTAATTCCGCGGAGCATTATGGGACTATAACTACTAAAAAATGCAATGAAAGCTGTTAACGTTCCAGTCAATACTCTACAGAGAAGAAATTTAGAGTTCCATACCTCGAAATATTACTTTTCTCGTAGGCAATGATTGTATCCGAAACAGAATAGATAAATGAATAAATAAATGGTATGTCCTCCAGGAATATCTTAAATGAGTAAAAAACACCCATTCCAGTAATATTTCAACACCCTCATTGGTAAAGCGAATGTTCATTCAATCACTTTGTAGAAACAATGTACAAGTATGTGTATGTACCTACACCAAAACACTAGTCCCGCAATTGGAAGCCTTTTATCCAAAAACCCATACAAAATTGTAAACTTTTGTGTGTTATGAGAGATGACTTGTTATGAAGAATCATGTTTACAGAAAAAGGAAACCAAATTGAATATAATCCATTTGAACATGTGAATTGGGTGTCCTCACATCGCCTGTTTCTCCTTGTAAAACTAGAAAATTGAATTGATTTGACATGATGTAGAATCCCTTCGGATTGGCATCAAAACATCTTCAGGATATGATGTTCGAAAGAAAAGGAGTTATGATAAGATCCAGTATTCATGACTAAAAGGATTGATGTTCCTTACAATGGGAAACTTGATAACAAGAAGCGTGTATGACAGTGAAGCCAGAGATAAGTTTGAATGTGTTTTCTTATAAAATGTTCAAATGAAAAAAGAAGAAGGACAACAAAGAATAATGAAGTATCCGTGTAAGGGGTCAACGAATGTTTACACAACTACCAACAAACGAACCCTTTTGTTTTAAGTTCAAAGGAAGTGACCGGAAATTTGTTAACTTTCCTCTTCTTCGTCTTCTTTTTATTTGTTTTTTATTTTTCAAGGGAAGAATAGTTCAGTTGGTTGAATTGAAGTTCAAGGCCAAGACCATTTAAGCGTTAAAGGGTTCTTAAGATAAATTTTTAATTTTTACTTCGGGTAACACCTTTGACACATCAATTGAAAACAAAAGTATAACCATCGAGGAGTTGAATAATTACTTCGTCCTACGTCAGTCGCAGAGTTCCTGTTCAGTTATCTCATTTTTCAAAAAAGTCACACAAATGCAAACAATCTGCTTTCCCAGATCTGTGTAAGGCCATGCCTCTATCGTTGAAACGGGCAGCGTGTATAGCTGGTTGCGTTCTTGTAGTTGTCGTTACTTAAAAATCGTTTTGGTTTGGGATAGCTTTAAGGACGATAGAATGCCCTTTGCGATGAAAGTTGTGATCAGATCTTTGATTTTTACTTCCTTGCTGTGGAAAGTGCTAGCGTTTTCGACAGAATTGTGCCTTTATATGTGTGCAAACGATTTCAATTGCTAGAGGACCGTCTTTAGCTTGAAGAACTCTCCTCAGGTTAGTGCAAGAAAGGTTGAGGTGTTGAGACCGATGGATTTTCAATATTTTCCAATCCATACAGAAAAGCAGAAAAGGAAGTAAAACTAGTAAAAGTACTCTCCCAGGTCGAGTTTTATGTCAGCAACTCTGGCTTCTAGTAGCTGATTAGATCTTCATTAGACTAGACCTGAGCTGAATAAAAGTTGTAGCTGATGCTATTGTCATCATAGCATCGGGGGAATTCACAAAAAATCATTGCGAGTTCTTCCCCTCAGCTCTCAATAAGCTCATCATCTGAGCCGCAAATTGTCAACCCTACAAAAATAGAGCTTGTTATATGTTAACGAGAAGACGCAACGTTCCAGTATACACTTATCCAATACACTTATCTGGTACGACAAAATATCTCGGAATTGTTCTTGATCTCAAACTCATCTTCATAGACAATTTTAAAGAAAGAGAAAAAAGTATACTTGCAGTAAAATTTTTGGGAAAAAATGGGGAACCACTCACTGTTCTTATCCAGTCAATCCTCATAAAAGCCTTTTTGGCATGGTATGGCTATCGTTAGAGAAGGTTTTAAACCTCAAAACCAAAATCCAAAGAATTGTTTGCATTGGCTTAAAAAATGAAAACGACACCAACTGCAGTTCTTGAAACTGTATTGTTATTAGCTCTCCTAATCATTAAATTGATGGCGGCAAAAAGCGCACTGCTGGAAAACATGCCTATCAGGCTAAGGCCGAGGACACGCAGTCAGCGATAAGCGAGCGAGCGAGCGACTGAACGACATGAAAAAATTAAAACAAATGAAATTGCAGTATCTTCCAACAAAAACATCGACATCCTTACAGACAGGCGGTTTATTTTATCCTTTGTTAGAATATCCAAGCTCAGCTTTACAAACGCCGTGGCTATAATTAGGGTTTCAGGATATCGTGACCTCACGTTCAGTGAAATGACGGATAAGCTGGCCTTAATCGGGTCATCACACGATTCTAGCGCTAACAACACCTCTGTATTCAATTCACTAGAGCAAGAAAACAAAAAGAAACCAACTAAACTTTTTAAAAATCACCAATGACTAGTGGATATCTTTCGTAACTTGGCAGGTTTTCAGGACCCTATGGCCGGAAATAAACAAAGAATAAATTCAATTTTCCAAAAACGAAAAGAAGTACTCCAGCTTAGTAGGTCTCAGCTCTCTTCGTTGATTGGCATTCTCATTCCTTATGGGTCCCGACTCATTGGGGACAGAAATGATGAGAATGAGCATTAGCATATCTGACGTATATAGAGGTTCCAAAGCGATCATTCCTCCATCACCTGATTCTGTGTTATCACGAAGAGCACAATGGAGCCGTTAGATTCTGGTGAGGTTTTACCGCTTTCAACTGAACCTCCTATCTAACCTAACCAAACACTTCCCAACGCTGTTTTATCACAAAGCTACTTACTTATTTCGTTCTGCGGCGGTATGACAGTGACTTTCTGTCAAGATTTCAAGCTAGAAGCATTTGACAGTGTCAAAATAACCTCCCGTTTTTAAAAGACGCACCAAGACAGCTCACCCTTTTCGAGTTAAAGAAAGCCCCTGATATACGTGCAAATTATAAAAATAATTGAATCTCGTTACATAGATAGGGTTGGTTGTCTGAGCTTATTCAGCAACGCCGACTAGAACCCATTTGCACAGCACGGCTTCTACCATCAAACAGCGTTAACAAACCATTGCCATGAACAGCGCTTTCTCGATTAGCCGTTCGGAACCGGCAGAAAATTGTAGGTCCCCTCCATTCCCTCATTAGGCATGGTTGTGAGAAATGCGAAAGGCCCTGGAGCTCCTCGCTCTATTGAGCCACCCTGTTGGCTTGGATAAATAATTATCTTTAAGAAACGTCCTGTTTGGGCTTCACAGCTCTGACTTTGGAAGTAAGTTTACAGTATTTCTCCAACGTTGGTCAAGCACTTCTTTTAGCCATGGTATGACACTGACTTTGCGGTCCAGATTTCAAACAGGCAACAGCTGTCTGTGTCAAAATAGCCCATGCCTCAAAAAGAAACCCCTAGATGAGGCACCCTCCATGTACTTTTGGCAATCTTTCATTTGCTCCATATTTTTGTTCTTATGAATGAATATGTTTTTTTTTTTTACTTCAAAGTCCTTAAAACGAAGCATTCTTAATGTAAAACCACCCTAATTCAAAAAAGTTTAATTTCAACTTCACTTAGGTAGCTGATTTCTTTTAATTGACTTTGATTATGACTTTGCCATCAATGTTACTACCGTTCGTAATCAGTATTTTCAATTTACATTCAAATAAATACAAAATTACAAACTTCGCACCCCACTCTCATTAACATATCGAATCTCATTGCCGTTACTATTAACGTTAACGTAAAGATCCAAAAGCAATTTAAATACATAGGATTTCTAATATGGCAGTCAAATTGCTTTGGAATTTATCTTTGAAACTTTAACGTTATCACATAATTGAATCTACAGTTGTTCCCTACTCAAAAGCAAGAAAAAAAAAAAAAAAATTTAACAACATTAAGCCAATAATTTTTATAACTTCGTTACCACAGACTACAGGAGAGAAGTTTGAAAACAGCTATGTACATGGCCTTCACAGGTGTATTTGCTTGTGTACTTCTCATTTTCGCATTGTACTTTGTGAAGCTAAATTTTGAAGCTTCCATGGCTAAGAACTCTTCTATACGAACAAGCGAAATACCTGTTTCGTGACTGATTTATTGAAAAAAACACTCTTTGAAACGTTGAAATTCACAGTGCCCTCTGAGAGTGTCACATTTCACATACTTATAATGTATGTGTGTTCATATAAATCCAATTGTCAACTTTATTCACATCGATTTGATGTTGGATTTGAAAAGAAAAGCTGACACTTTAAGCACTGCTTCATCTCAGAGAAGGTAATTGAAGTATACCTGTTGTATATTTTGAGAAACAAGAACTTTGGGGTGTTGGGAAGTCGAGTTTTGTGATGGACTTTGAAAAAATACAAAGCAAAATTATACCTTTTCAATTGCCTTTTAGGGGCCACTTCAATCATTTGTTTTCATCATTGAAAATTTTATTTTCAGATTTAAAACCCATTTCGAAAGTTAAATTTGTTGTTATTGGTATAAAAATGAAGCTAATGAGCGGCATTATAAAAAAACTCTATTTTTCTCAGAACTTTTCTTTTATTTCATTTTTACATTTTCAATGTTGAAGTCGTTTTCAATGAACAGCTGATTCTCGATCTATAATTTATTTTTAACTAGCTGAGCCGCCCGGCGTTGCTCGGGTCTATAGTTTTAAGGTTCCCGTTCTCGTTCTTCGCTTTCGTGGGAATATTTTTGAATTTTTAAAGTTTTTTTTATTACATAACAATACAAAAAATGATTAAGTACATACATTAAACATTTATTATTGTTTCGGAATGATACACATTGTTTTTTGTTTTATTATAAGGCGTAAAAACAAACAACGCAGATGGTCCTCCGACCCGTGAACAGCCCACATATAAATTAACAATGAGAAAAGCATAGATGTTCTAGATTCAAACCACAAACTTTTAATCAATGGCCTTATGATTTGTTGATGGTCATGATAAATGCAAGACGGATCGAAAATCGAAGTCCTTTTAATTCAAACGGCATATCGGTTGGGATCATCAGCATCCTCGGAATGAGGACTTCCTCACATTTAAATTTTCCTTTCAGTATCGTCGCGTAAATTACACTGTTCATCAATTTTCTAACCACCAAACGCGTACGGTTGCACAGTTTTGGTTGGTTTATGTTTTGAAGCATGATTGCTACAGATCCAACCTTTAGGCGCAAATTGTGTGTTGATGGTAAGCCAGGCACATCCAAGGAGTTTAAAGATTCAATTGGATAGTTGGTGGCTTCATCTTCATTTGTGACGCAGTCAATAGATTTGAATGAATGCATTGTTCCAATGATCTCATTTTGAATTATATAGTTCAAGTCATCTACATCTTTATTCTTAGCCGCTAAAACTGCTCGCTCACTCAACCATTCTTTATTTTTGTAGTTTGAAATAATGTTTGGAAATAAATTGTTGATAAGTGCGTCTTTTGATGAGACAAAACTACAGAAATTATTTGGAAATGATATCATTCCGCTCGATTCATCGACAGGTACTTGATAGTTAGCAATTGCTCAGAAAAATCTTCAGCAGATGTATCATTTAGCAATGCAACTCTCATGTTTGATGTCAGTTGCAGTTTCTTCGCATAGCGCCATAGATTCGACCATAGCAGACAAGCGTTTATTTCGTCTGCAGCCGTAGATCTTGGAATTACTGGCAGTGTTTGGCGGAAACCGCCAGACAGTAAAATCATTGCTCATCCAAAACATGTGCATTCGTCCCAGATGATGATTTTTGATGCCGATAAAACTTTGGCCATTGCTGAGTGTTTTGCAATTGTTCTTCAATAGTTTGAAGATTTAACGGTTATTTTAATGCTGAATGAGCCGTACAGCATCCTTCTTACAATGTGGCTGCTATTCCAGAAGAAGCAACTGCAACCGCTATGTTGGATCTCGCTTGAACAGTGGCTAAAACTACTGACATGAGGAATATCTTACTAGGTCCACCAGGGGCATCTAGGAAATATGAACCACCATTTTCATCATCGATTGCCTTCATTTAAGTATCAGAAATTTCTTTTTGTTGGAAATTAAACAGGGGTACATTCGTTTGAACTACTAAACCTAATTCTTGGTGATCATATTCACGTTTCCGTTCCAATTCTCACATATAGTCTTCGATCAAGAGTAAACCAAGCTTATGTATCTCCTCTTTCATCTCAATATAATTTCTGGAACTGACTCGAATTTGATGTAAAATATCTTCTGACATATTATCCTTGTATTCAGGGCCGGATTTCTTTAAAATGCCGCCCTGTGCGCCTTAAAAATGCCGCCTTTATTATTGATTAATAAATAATTGAAATGTTAGTGAGATTGTTAACTATATAATTAACGAATGAAATGAATGGAAAATATAAGGTTTGAATTCATTTATTGTTACATGGTAAAAGAATAAACACATAAAGCTTTTTCATAAGAAAATAAAACTCAAAGTTGACATACAAGATAATTACGGATGTTTATAATCGATTTCGTTTTCAAATGCAAACACGCCTTACTTTCTTTACCGCGAACTGATCTATTAGTTCTTCACAATTCAAGCGTTCAAGCTAATCCGACTCGATGCAGAGAATTGCTAGACTATTTAGCCGACTGCCAGTCATAGTTGAACGAAAATAGTTTTTGACTCTTTTCAAACATGAAAATGAACGTTCTGCGCTGCAATTCGTCACTGCTAATGTCATAAATATACGATATGCTATTTCAACGTTTGGGAATTCGGTATATAAGTCGTTCGTGTTCAAGAATTTTAATAGCTTGGATGGTGAATCACGTTCTAATTTTTTCTCGGAGCAATACGCGTGGAAGTGCACCAATTCGTCATCCAATGAATGTTCGAGGTCCGAGGTATAAATTGTCCTTAGATGTTCCGACTTCTCACGAATTTCGCAGGAATTCAAATCTCCAAATTCAGTGATAACTGAAAACTTTCCATGAATGTCTTCATATACTTGGCATCTTCTCCGCAATTCAGAATCAAAATTGTCAAGAATTACGTTGAAAGTGTTGACTCGAAAATTATCCCTTCCTGACAATTGAACATCTTCATCTCGTGATTCATCAGCCTGCAACTTTCTCCTTCTTCTTCTAGAAACACTTTTCTGGTACTCTTGACTCTCTGAGATTTCTAACGCTTTCTGTTCATAAACTTCGAATTCCATTCGTGCATCAGCTACTACTTTGATCAGTCCACGATAGTCATAAATCACATCAGTTACGCTGATATCAACCTTTTGCAACCTTTGGCTGACAGCATCGAACATTGAAAGTAAAAAATGCCAAAGAATCTGCATGAATGTTGTTTCCAGTCGTTCAAGTTGAATGCGAAGTCCTTTTGCTTCTTGCCTCGTGATCGCGTTCTCAGTAATATCTTCTTCAATGGTTATTAGAGTTTCAATTATCTCACCATAGAACTTATTGAGCACTTTAACTGCTTCGTGACGAGCTGACCATCTTGTTGCTGACAATGATTTCAAAGCAATCTTCTTTCCTACATGAGTTTGTAGAATTTCCCAGCGATGTGTAGATGCAGTAAAAAAGTTGTACAATGCTTGGACTGTGTTGAAATAAGATGCTGCTTCGGGGGTACTCTCGACTGCGTGAATCCCGACCAAATTCATTGTATGACCAGCACAAGGAGCATGCTCTGCAAGATCGTTGATTTCTTTGACTCTTGCCTGCAAACCTGAATAAATGCCTGACACATTGTTCGCGTTATCGTACGACTGACTTCGACAATTTTGAATATGAAGGTCGAAGCATTCAAGAACAGATATTACAGCCATCAACAAATCTTCTGCTTTATGTCCAGTGTTTTCAATGAACATGAGAAACCATGAGAAACAATTGCCGTCATTAATACGCTTTTCGCCTTCTTTCTTTTTAATAAAAAAACTTTCCAGTTTTGGAGTTTCGCACAAAATCTCCTCTTCCTTGCTGGCTTTATTTGAAGCGCGCCTTATTTTATAAACAGCGCCGCTTAACCTTTTCCGTCCATCACTCATAGTCTACTGAATATATATCATCAACTTGAACAAACAGATAAATATTAAATTGTTTTGTTTTGATAATATTAACTTGACTTGATCGGAAATCGAATCACAGCAGCTGACAGACGATGGGCAACAGAAATATTGCCAGAGTGTATAGAGTATAGAGCTTTTCACAATAGTGTCACCGTCAAATGAGAGAGAGAAAAAAATGGACAGCTGAATCACTTGGTATAAAAACATTGTTGGCGGTAGTAGGCAAAAACATAAATATAGACACTCGTCGCTACTACCACGAAGAAACAGCTGCCACCCGTGCGGCAAGGATACTTGCAGACGAGTATCGTTGACGACGAGTGTATCAGGGAGTTTTATTCTTCGTATGCTAAGGAGCGTGATTTTAATTTTAATCGGGAAGATGTAGATAATTAACTCCAAATGAATAATAATAGGATAATCGGAATTCCGGAAATTTACAGTGATAATGTGATGCGTTTCAGGCGTATATAGCACCTTTGTCCCGAAAAATTCTTTTCTGACTGAAAGAATCTTTGACTTTCGTTTCAAATTTTGCCGCCCCCATAGAATTTGCCGCCCTGTGCCAAAGCACCGAGAGCACCTAGTGTAAATCCAGGGTTGCTTGTATTTGTGCAACAGTTTACATGGTTGTATTAAAAAGCCAGGTTTGTGCAAACGGATCGCTTTGGCAGATCGCAAAGAAATTGGTCAATGAAGTTGCTGGAGGTGTTTCAGCACTACACTGGCATTTGAAGCCGTGAAATATACTCGTTAACCATTCTCGAGATGCAGTAGGATGTTTAAACATTTACAAAAAATCGGAAAGATAGTCTTTATGCGAAAGATAGTCTTTATGCAAAAGATTGCAAAGAATAATATAATCGCAAAGTCATCAGAGTTTCTGTTCCACAATATACTTTGCTAAATTTCACTTTGCACCAATACTCATGGTCCCCGTCTTTCGACGGTGTTCACACATGAGAGAATGTGGCTACTATCGCTGACAGTGTGAGACTCAATCCACAAACATCAACTTACCATTACAATATTCTACGTCTGATCAGAGTTCTTCACAAAGATGCCGGATTGAAGGCACACTATCTTCCGCTAAACTATGGATTCGTAGATTGGGTCTTAGAACTGCTTTAATATTGAAAAAAATATTTTGGGCGAATAATCATATTTTCTGACATGGCAGAACTCGTTAACAAAAAATATTGCAGCTTCTTAGAACCAAGAAATCCATGAGAAATGAGTCTATTCACATAATAACACAGGTGCGGATTTTGGAGCGTAGCCATAGTTGGTCTATTTTCCTTGGAAAATTAACCTGGGCAAAACTTTTCGATTCATTATATTGAGTCATATGAACTTGATGGCATGTATGGCTCGTCGGGTCCAGGGTCTACCAAAGAAAACACACAAAACTTCGGTTCTGAAGGTTCATTCGTTTTATTGGTCCTAAAGCTAAAATAATATATTTATTGATTCTAAATAGCCTTATGTTTATGACTCCAATGCTGGCAATCGGTGGCTCTAACGCTGGAAAATCATCAAGTATAGGCTTTTACCAGTCTAACCGCTGGTAAATCAAAAGTCAAATACTGGCACCAGCAGCAAACACTGGCAACAATAGCCACACACTGGCGTCAACAGCTAATCGCTAACAAGGAAAACCCTAAAAGTCTATTGAAAGTCGGAGTAGCTTGAACACTAGATTGGTACTTTCTAACGTGCGTCGACTTTTGTCATTTGTCTTCTCGTATTTTCCAGGGTGCCTTATAAAACTATCTGCACCTAGTGCTTGTGAGTTCTATGGCATGAGTGAAAAATATAATTTTTACATCGTCAGTATGCGTATTCACTGGCGGTAGCATTCGTATTTATAACTTCGTTTTAGTATTTGGATAACCTCTGGTTCATGATAGATGGCGTGCAATGCCACTGGGGTATGCTCGATCGATTTGCGCGATATCAATTGGCCATTTGGGACCTGCTTCTTAATCCCTTTGGACATTTTTTCCGATGAGCCGTGAGGGACTGATGTTATGCCAAAAATCTGAAAACGATTGTCGGGGAGCCTTAAGGCTATGGCCCAATGAGTCCGTCACGCTTCTATTTCAACTTTGACAATCGTGAAAATTCTGGATGGTTCAATGAATCCGTCGCGTTAATGCGTTCTTGTTACACAAAGAAACATGTGTGTCTATCAACAAAACAAAAATACGAATAGCAAAAGTCAAAGTCGTTAAGTGCGTTGATATTAAAAATGATTTAATTTCAACGCCACGCCACCAGGGGCGTCACGCACATTGCTTATGGCCTATTCCCCATAAGACTACATGTGTTTTAATAGAGTTGTCACTTGTGGCCGCTGAAGTCAAGCGCATGACGGAGTCATTGGGCCATAGCCGTTATACATCGTCAGCAATCCTGCAATTAAAACGGCACTGCAGAATCTCAAAGTAAACAGCTGACTGGTGGAACTGATTATTCTCATGAGAAATTATTGTATAATCAACTCAACTATAGTCGGCTTCTTTACACAAAGACCTGGCAGTAGATGCATACCGCAAGGTAGAGTCCTTTCCCCGTTTTAATTTTTTTTAATTTAATAGCCAACGAACTTTTAATGGACCTAGAAGAAGAAGGTATTCAAAGCAATCGCATGTGCTATTGCTTAGGATACACAAATTTCGTTCAACCAACTACTAGACACACTCCTTGATCTCATAACCCTCGATGTTTAAAGCAAGCAAGTGACTGCGAGCTCAGCACTTAGTCGTATTCTCGTCAACCAAGAGGTTAGCCTAAAAGACCTTAAACCATTCGTCAATGATATCACGAATGCTGTAACCGGCAGCAACTGTCAATTGCCTATGAAAACAGTGTAACATTCAAACATTTCCAGAGTACAGAAACATTCCGGGTAACTGCAATGAAGTCGACAGAAAAGGAACTTCTAAGGCACCCCACAGGAGATCTTTGGTATGTCTATTATTACTAACAAACTTATGCTAAGACTCTTTGCTAAAATGTAGCAAAACCTAGATGGACAAACATCACCACCTGTCTGGCTGCAAAAGAGAACGGGCAAAACCCGGATCCAAAAAGTATCAAAGGTTTGTTAACCTTAGGTTGATTAAACTTTGGCTAGATAATCGGTGTAATAGTGGGAGACTGGCTCATTGGTTAGTATGCTAGTAGGCTCAATAATCTCATCAGATGACCTCTGCGGAAGCTGCATGGACGAAGAGGAAGAGGAAACCGTTCCACATCTTCTCTGTTTGACTATCTGTTGTTTATGAGAACATTCTTATAAATCAATTGGCTCCTATGAAATACTGCTTACTTGAGACTCAACCAAGAAGCCATACATTTTTGAAGTCCTTATATGTAGCTATACGTTGCTCGTGTTGCGTTTTCATTGAAGCCGTAAGTAAGACATATCAGGTCATTTGTTCCTAGAAATCGGACGCATAGATTTGACACCAAAGAACACATTTCTCTCTTTGGTTACGAAAAATGATCTGACACATGCTTCATTTAATACCAAAACATAACAATATCATGCCTCAATTAACAGTAGTCACTTTATGGAGCAGTCACTACGAGGACTTCAATATGACTGCACGTCCTTGCGCCTAATTCGCTGCTCAAAATGTGTTTGCAAATAGAAAACTGTCACCAACAGCAAAAGAGAATCGAAATAGCTAAAGAAGCGTATGAGAGGACTCCAAGTCAAACAATAGAAGCCTAATTGCAAGACAGGAAGGTGTAGTATACACGCAAACACGTCACATGCAGAATCTATACTAATTTATATTCTCATATCCTTCGTACCTGACTTCTAAAGCAAAGACAGTCTGAATTGATAGACCTTGTACAGGAATCCCGAATTGACAGAAGTAATAAAGCGGTTTTCGCTTTCATAAGCGATTAACTAATTGCTTTATTGATGCCGAACACATACGTGGTTTTCAAGACCAATATTGACGCAACACTCTTCCAGGATCGATGCTTTCACTGCAAATATTTCAATTTACTTTGCTTTTATTGGTTATGGTTTGTATATTCATCGCCATGTGTTACTTGAGTTTTATTATAAATGTGCAGTGGAATGGAATACCTACATATACCAACTTACACAAAAGAAATTAATTTTGTTTTGTTTTGTTTTTTCCCAATTTCTTCAAATGGGCTTGATGTAGAGACCACTCTGTGTGTTTGCATACTCAGACATTAGTCATTCAAGCATTCAACTTGCAAAAGGTGTTTTATTGGCACTACACAGAACCTTTTTGGGATAACGAAGACATCTGGTGGACGGGGTTGTGGAATCGGATTTCAAAGATTTCGGGATGGGTAGAACAGATTAATCCTACTCAGGCCCACAGCAAATAAATTGGAGTAGGTGTATTTATATCCCAATACCGACTTAAAAAAAAAAATTGATATAAGAAAGCATATGTATTGTACATATGTATGTATGTACATAACTGGGTAGCACTCGTTAGCTTTTTAGCTAGAAACTAGTCATCTTAAGGAGTTACGAAATTCAAAAAGCTTTCACGAAGACCACTATTTGGAATTTCATTATTGACGTTTAGAAGCTCAATTCTACCTTCCCGAATTTAAAGTTCTTTTCAAATCATAAGTATGTTCGTATGCAGCAACAAAATTCCATTTTTTGGCACCCTTAACTCCCATTTACCACGTCACACTTCAGACCATTTTAAATGTACGATGATAATTCGAAATTCAAACCCATCTGAACACATCAATCATGAATGTGTGAGCCCAGTAAAACTTTAGCAATAATGAGTCCTTCACATCCATGATAGCCGTTAAGAGATGCATTCAATGAGATAATTTCATTTCATCTGTTGTGAATCTATCAGTAGCTCTAGCGAGTTCGGAAGGACATCGCATACCATCCCACTTGGGAAGTTAAAGTTTGAAATCCGGAAGCTACGAATTAAACTCCCCTCTGCACAGATCTAAAAATGAAGATTTATTTCGTCGGAACGTGAAGGGCTTTTCACAACTACTGCACTGGGGATGTCATTAATGGACGAATTCTTTACCCCATCACATATAGAAGAAGTATATAGACAAATTAATCACTGTCTTTAACTAAGCCGTTTGGAATAGTGAATAATTTAGAGAGTCTCCATTAAGATGTAATTAGAATTCTTAAGCGTTTGGAAATAATTTCACAACGAGGGCTAAATGTGCCCTCATAGGTCAGGACGGAACTGCGGAGGAAGTTCAATAAACTCGTGCGGTTGACGTAATAATAAAAATCCCAACAGAGGCAAAAGTGTTTTTCCACGGTTATCGCCTTTAGTGAGGATTTGACAAGTTCTCTGTTAGTAAATTATTTGCCACGAAAAGCGCTTTCTCGACTAGCCGTTCGGAACCGGCAGAAAATTGTAGGTCCCCTCCATTCCCTCTCAAGGAATGGTTGTGAGAAATGCGCTAGGCCCAGGGGCTCCTCGCTCTGTTGCACCACCCTACTTATTTTTTTTTTTTTAGAATATCATAACAGCTCGGAAAGCCTCCGGAAGGCTTGCAACTGTAACGCCTGAGCATCACAAAATCTATCATTTCTGTGTGGCAATAAAAGAGAAATGAGGTCACAACGCCCACCAAACTATTTTACTTGAAAACCTTTTTATTTTACAAGTCTGCTTGGCTATCATTTCAAAAGTAAACAAAATGTCGTTTATTCCATGGCGATAAAGAATGTAACCTTTGCATGAAAAAAAAGCACACACACAGGGTGGCACGCCAATTGTGAAACAATACAATAAAAAAAATTCAAAAAACTTTTTTTAATCGATGTACAAGGTGGGCTAAAAGAAGTCATTAGATGTTGTTTGTTGTTTACTTCTTCCTCAAGATTGAGAATGGCTTTGGCGTAGGTTTTGCGCGTTTGGCGGTCGGCAGGCAGCGAGGGGGCAGTTGATGAGGTGTTATATTTTTCCTAACAAGTCAGAGTCAGAACTCATGAGTACAACTATAACGAGACCAAACCCTCGGTCTTTGAACACGCAAACAATGGTTTAATAGTTAGTAGCGTGCTCATACTAAAAGCACCTACTACATTAGATCTGTTTTATTGAAAAGGGATAGGAATGGGGAATGGGGAGCAACATATTTTACGCAGCCTGTTGCGAGGCTAAAATGTTAGGCCCTTGGTGAGGCCGATTTGTTTGTCATACTTACTTGATTTGTGGTGGATATTGTTCCTTCTCTTATGAAATATTCCAAACTCCGGGTGAATTAATTTTTAAATGCTTTTATTTAACTGTGCTAATTGCGCTACTTCACTGACATAATTTTCTCACTTGCTTTACTGACTTCATTTTCATAATCTACTTTGGTTTATATAGCTTATTCTACTTACTTTGGCCTCATAACCGCCAGCTGGTGTCGTCATTCGCCAGTCATCGTTTTAGTTCGCAGTCATCAGTTCGCAGTCATCATTTTTGTTTTTCAAACCACTGTGCCAGGTGTTTCACTTAAACCAATGTGTATTTGGGTCATAGTCGATTGGTTGTTTACTTTTTTGTATTCCCACAATGTCTTTTGTTTGACATGTGGGCCAATCAATCGATCTATGACTATACAACAGAGGGAACTGGACTTTGTACGGCAATTTTTTTTCTGTTTTAAGTTTACCAGCTGGAGCACTCAGAGTCAAATATCGGTTCATTGTACAACCAGATTGTAACCTTCTTACTGTTATAGCTTTCCAGATGTTCGTAGAAAAGCCAAAGACACTGCCATGACAAGGAGCCTAAGTTACCAGCTCTCACCATGTCTACGCCGAGTATCTGGTAACCTGATACGAGAAAAGGCAGGACATTCACAGAGGCAAAATTCACAGAGTGTGGTATCACTTAAGCCCAACACTTTTAAATTTTTGACAAAATAGAAGTGCCCCGTGGCAACGCCAATAGGCTTTCTACATTCTTTTCTGCTACGGGATAGCAATAATCCTGCAGTCTTCTTATCAACGTTGGGCAGCATACGTTTGGACTGTCATGCAGGCATGCCATCTACGGGTGTGCTCTTGGTAGATCCAATCGTTGATTGAAGCCCTCACTAAGGACCCTGGCAGACTTAGCGACGGTTCAGGTTCTGAAAAAGCTTTCTGAGATCCTTGCATCGGAAGTATATTTATTTTTATTTATTTATTTATTTGATATCGCTGTACAATGAGAACAAAAATTCTTATAACGTAACAGCGTAAATAAAAAACTGGTGCCGTTATATAACGCTGCTATATGTGTTAGGTCGTATTGACAAGCTTCTTAAAGGTTGGGAAAAAATTATATTTGTAAATTGATACTCATGTTTTTTGAGTTTTATTATCTTAACGAGTGCAGACAAGCATCTGTAGCGAAAGAGGCATCGCAGACTGCAACCGAGAATCTGCCTTGAAAAACTAGAGACATGATCATATCTTCTTAAATTAAAAACATACCATACTACGGAGTTAAACGTAAGTGTAATTTATCGGAACGATACCGAGTCCAGTACTGCAAAAAGTTCACAACCAAATGTGAGTACCGGTAAAACCAGAGACTTGACTTATTTAACTTTAACTTCGGATAATAAAAACTTTCATGAATGTGACAAGCTTCGTAGTACTGCATAAATCTTCGAAACTGTGCTGTTGACGTCTTCAGTCCATGTCAGATTGTTGTTAAACATGACATCAAGATTTTTTACCATTTTAATAACTTATCCATTCAATACAATGTTGGAAAATCATCAATGGCGAATTGTTGAGTGCATATCGGTATGCATTTTGTTAGTTGGATTCAGTATAAGCCGATTTTGGTTTGACCAATTAAAGACTGAAGCCAAATCTTCATTCATTCTAACTACAGCATCTTCAACAAGCCCTAAACTAAAATTGAGATATAGTTGGACATCGTCAGCATAGATATGATACGAGCAATATCTCAAGACAGACGGAAGGTCATTTATAAACATAGTGAAAAGGAGCGGCCCAAGTATTGATCCATGGGGAACACCTGATATTAATAGGGAAAACGAAGAAAGTTTAGAGCTTGAGACCGATTTGATAGGTATGAGAAAATTAATGAGATAGCAGCAAAAAAAATTAAACATTTCAGCAAGTTTTTTACGTAATAAGGTTGAATTAACTAAATCCAAAGCTTTAGAGAAGTCAAGCAATGTTAAAAGTGTTACTTTAATTTCATCAGAAGCTTCGCGAATATCTTCAGTTACCTTTAAAAGCGCCGTTATGCAGCTGTGGCCTTTCCTGAAACCAGATTGAAAAGGGTTTAAGAGATTCAACCCATTTATGTAACTCTTAATTTGCTTGCTGATAACTACTTCAAAAACCTTAGATAAATACAATAATATTGCGATCGGCCTATAATCATCAATTCATCAGCGATCTCGTTTCCAGTTATACCGTGAGGGCCTGGAACCCAAAGGAGACTCAGAGAATTTAGTCTTCCAACCGCATTCAGAGAGCTCTTGCTTTCCTGAATCACTTTCGAAGTAGTTAGAGGGTTGAAAAGGGCCTTTGCTGTCGCTGCAAACACAGATACTTCTCCACATCCAGCCATTGTTCGTTACGTAGCTAATAGCATTTTGAATAGCATACATCTCCGCTTGGAAGAAGGAGCCTAAGGAGGCATGCAGTTGTATGTCATCGTTCTCCACAAAGGCACCAGCTCCAGATTCATAACCGGTTTTAGAACCATCTGTGAAGATTCGTTAACAATCCTTTCCTGGCTCAGATTCTAGAGTACGGCTTTCGCAGGTCTTTGACCAAAATTCGCCTTAGGCGGCCATTTGCATATATATGAGAGCAACTTCCAATGTGTCTTCATTAGGTAGAACATTAGATTTTGTTTCAAATAATTAATTGTTTTTATAGACGATGGACTTCAAATGAACTCAGAGGGCATCCACGAATATGTGGCATCTGATCAGAAAATCGTTCATTTCGGCCTGGACTGTGGATGTTGCCATTTCCTCAATAAATTATTCTCGACTTAATTGGTACGATACTCCCAGACCCGGCAAATATGTTCATCAGCATAAAGGAGTCCATCTACTCGGTGGAGTACCGATAAACTCCCGCCTGGATTCCCTTTTAACAGTATCCCAAGCATTGATAGACCTTCAAAATAAAGACAAACAAAAACAAAAAATAGTAATCCGATTCGCATAGTAGTAAAGTTTTACTACGCTTTATTTTTCAAATAAATTCATGTGCCACCCTGTATTTAATTTCAATATATCTGCCTCCTTTGTTCTTTCTTTTTCAAACCTACAGTAGCACCCATGCTCGTAGAAAACAAAAGAATGATTACGACACGGAAAAGGCGTATTGAGTTAAAAGACGTTTATATTTCATTTCGCCTTTTGTTATTACTTCCTAATGCCGAGTTCGCCTTAAGGGTGCGAGTTGTGTTTTGAATCCATTAATTCTCTTTTCCAACTTGGATATGTATTAGGCGTGTATAGGGTTTTCGGATTTCCCTGTGTGTCGGTTGTTAACATTTGTAACACCTCATTAAATCGTATCAACAAAACCATTGCGTGTAAAGAGTGTTTAATTGTCGTAAAACGCTTCAGCAATGCGATACACACACAAATTTACTACCCCCAAATTTGTATAAAATTAAACTGTGATATTTTATTCGATAAATCAAATTATAGGTGCGCATAGAGTTGAACTTATGGTTTGATCTCTCCAAACGAGATTTGAATAAATAACATAAATGAATCTGCACATGATTATTTGCCACAGTTCTTGGTTTTCTAATTAGAAATATGTTTTTGAAATGAGTATGCAAAAATGTGATTGAGTTTTTTAAGTTTTGTGTTTTCAATTTATGTCTCGTGTTTGTCTTGTTTTCAAGGAAAATTAACAGAATAGAAGGGAGAGGCTAAATGAGGAAATAACTGGCGGGAATTCGTCTTTATGAGCACCCTAAGTAATCAAAAAAATCAAATTTACATGAAATCACATCAATGGCTTTTTTCAACATGCAAAAGTGTGGAATGCCTTGAGAGGATTTTAAATTGACATTTGTTTGCAAAGTTAGTTGAGGTGGATTTTCTGTTCAAGTAAAACGAAGACAAATAAGCTGTTTAAGTTAAACATTTGATCAGAAAGTTGATACAAATCTTAGCTTTATTCAGTCTATTAAAAGTGCATGTCTTATTTGCTTGAGGATTTTTTTTTTTTTGAATCAAGTACAGACATGCTTATTTGTGTCAAAGAAATTTGTTTAGCTATGCTCGAAGTTATTATTTTACTTACAAATGTTTTTTTCGCTAAGGCAGTATGAGATAAGCAAATTCACATGCTGGTTTTTTTTTATTTATTACAAAAAAGGAGACGAAGCTGTGCTGATGCAAACCAAGCTTTTCCAAAAATACGTCAGCGTGCATAAGGTGGCAACCATCTTCAAAGTCTTCGATCAAAGAAGGAGAAATGTTCAGGAGGTTGGTTGGCTGAAGCCCATTCACGATTCTTAAGGAAAGCTTCTTGTGGAAGATGACCAAATTGCACATGTGGCAATAGTATTGTGATAGTCATTTGAGTGAACCTTTTCCTCGAGAATATTTCGCAGAATCTAAACCTAACATAAAGAAAATACCCGACATCACAGTCGAAGAAGTAGGTGAAGCAGTTGGGAACTCCAAAAAGGCAAAAGAGGTGGGCAAGACGAACGGGTTTTTAATTTTCATCTTCACTTCCTTCTTCAGTCAAATAAGGATGAATATTTTTAAGGTCATCAGATTTAAGATTCTAATAGAATTCGTGGAATCGTGGTATGATTTTTCAATAAAAGGCTGTAGGTCTAACAAATCTTTTTTCTTTTCCTTGCTTATGTTTTTTGGCTTTGAGTAACAAATTGGAAAATCATCAACTCCAACGGCATTGCTTCCCCGCTTTTTAATGTTAAGTTGCTGAAATTCTTCGTTTTCCTCAGGGCTTGTTTTGTAATATGTAATTCAAAAATCATTGGTAATTCGCAACCATTTAACTTCTCTGACATTTTCGCAAAGTCGAGGAAGTCTGTTCGGCCAATGAAAGGCTTTTTTCTATCAATCTAACTAGCTGAAACCAATCCCTTGGATGATGGATTTTCACTGAAGCTACCTTTTTTATCTCTCGATGGTAGCATGATCATCATCACATTTCATATGCTTATGTCCGGGAACCAAAAATTTGTGGTCGATAACATCTTGATCTTGATCATGCTTGAGTTCGTGCTAAATATTTCAAACATTGTAGCTACGTACTCATTTTTATTTTGACCTGCAGAGCAATCACTATTAAAGATCAGATGTTTAGGGGTATTTGGGACTGTTTTCAGGTGCTGGAACACATATGAAGCTATCTCATTACCTCAACGATTTGCAACAGATTCGTCCCACATATAACAATATGCTTGGTTTGTTACATAGTCATGGATTGTAAGACTATACGTCCACAGAAGTCTTTCTCACACATGATGACGCATGCGATGACACACGCGTCATTGCGATGACAAACGTGTCATCGCGATGACGCATGCAATGACACACGCGTCATTGCGATGACAAACGTGTCATCGCGATGACGCATGCCATGACACACGTGTCATCGCGATGACATGTGCGATGACGCATGCAATGAAACACGAGTCATCGCGATGACGCATGCAATGACACACGAGTCATCGCGATGACGCATGCAATGACACACGCGTCATCGCGATGACGCATGCGATGACACATGTGTCATTGCGATGACGCATGCGATGACACGTTCGATGACGCATGCAATGACACACGTGTCATCGCGATGACGCATGCAATGACACACGCGTCATCGCGATGATACATGCGATGACACATGCGATGACGCATGCAATGACACACGCGTCATCGCGATGACGCATAAGATGACACGCGCGATGACGCATGCAATGATACACGTGTCCCTTTATTCTTCTTCTGCTTTTCCACCTTCGTGTTCGTGTCGAAAAGATGTATAATATGGCCATTTTGTGCAGCGTTCACCGTATCGTCGAGTGCTCGTTGCAGGGATATAGAATCCCTACCTTTCTTTATGGAACATCGTCAGTAAGAACAATTGCACTTTTGGGTCTGGTTCTTCAGCTTGAAGTCTCAAAATACTTCTTTTTCAAATACTGAACTTTTTGTGACTTGAAATTCTTCTGTAGCTACAAATGGGCTAATCAAACTCCTCGCTGTCTGAGAGTCTCTCATATTAGATCTCCTGGTTGCTGATCGAATGCTTTTTCCAATTCAACCAGCACAACATACCAGTCCTCTAAGGAATTGCAATATTTTTCACTAGGATTCATTCTTAGGGTGGCACGACTAAGCGGAGAGCCCGGGGATCTATCGCATTTCTCCCAACCATGGCTTGCGAAGGCATGGATGAGACCTACAATTTTCTTCTGATTCCGAATGGCTTTTCAAGAAAGCGCTTTTCATGGCAATGAATTTATTAATGGAGGACTTGCCAATACCTCGCGAAGGGTGGTACCCGTGGAAAAACATATTTGCGTCTGTTGTGATTCGAAACACGACATGCTAACCATAGCGCCACAGGCACCATTAAGATCCTGTGACAGGAACTACCCCAGTGATCGTCCGTCGCCCCGGGAAGCTCACGTTTGTCTAAGCCAACAAATGAAAAACAAGCAAATCCTAATGATGTTCTACGAGAGATTTCATCCTTCCTTAGTGTCACTAGTTTCTCGTTTGTTCATTTAAGCTTTTATAAGAGACACGTATGTGGTCTCCGAGTCGTAACATGTCAGTTTTGTTGGAGATTTCCCAGACATGTTGCTTAATCTGTCAAATTTTAGGCCGATCAAAAAAGAATTATCCAAAATAACAACTTCTAGTAATTCAGATCCCATTTCCGTTTTAGAAACGTATGCGTTGCCATTTTGGTGCCTGTGTCACAGAGGTTAGCATGCATGCCTCTTACGTTGGAGTTTGAGGTTTGAATTCCAGGTACATATCCAATTATACTTTTCAATGTGCACACGAGGAATTATCGAGTCATCGAAGGAGTCTCTGTACACAGTCATTCGAAAATGGCAAAATTCTATTCCAAAAGTCTCAATAAAACGTTTCCAAGAAATCTCATTTAAATATGCACAAGGGTTTTGCTTTGTTCTGTTCCGGACATAAAACTTTGCAAACCAAAACCAAGCAAAGCACAAATTTCCAGAGCATTCTACCTTCCACGTCATCACTGCCTTTTTACCAGAAACTATTGTGTACAAGTACTTGTGTTTGACGTGGAAACTAATCACTCCAGGCGAATCTTAAACTCTTTGTATTGTAGTAATCTGCTTTGGGCTTCTCTAACTCCCACCGCATCGCCTGGTCACTGGTCAGATTTGTCCATTGTACTAAGTTCCCCCCATGCCCGCAGAGCATGTCCATTCATAGTTGAAGCGATAGTGCTATGTGAATTGCACCGCGAGTGTGCTTTTGCGGGATTTGCTCATGGGCTTTCCACGAAATGAATGACACGATGGAAATATGGTGGTACTTATCTGCAGATAGGCCTTTTTTTTATAACTCACCTACAAACGGCCGTTTTGATTGCTTGACCTTTTTCGAGCAACCGGATTATAAATAAATCGACAATTTCATGTAATTTTTAATGTTTGCTTTTTAAAATACAGTTTTGAAAAACATGGCAAATGGAGTAAGGGTGCCAAAGTAATTAATAGCTCCAGAGCAATCAAAGGTCCTTATGACAATCGAAAATCGATTTATTTTGTAAAACAGGCAATTTATTTCACACACCTTTATTTATGTCCTGTTTTTAACCACTAAAGACGATACACCTACTTCCAATAAATCAGCTTAACCAAAAACTACGTATATACGCATGTACCCCTCCCTAACAGCTTACAGTTACATTATTCGAGTAATTTTGAGTGCAAACGGCTGCTTACGTTGCGTGCAAACTATGCACTTTCATTCGCAAATGTTTCTGGATAATGGGCATAATAATTATTCACTGTCGTGGTGTGGAAAATGATATTTGTCAATAATTTTCCACGTAACGTGTGCCGTTGTGCAAACCAGAAATGCAATTTAAAATTCGTTTGCTTGGAAATGTAAAATTTAATTTATGTAGCTGACTATTGCCACAGCATATTTTGAAGACGAGAATACTTTGTGCGCTAATTGCTTTTCAGTGGAAAATACGATAATTGTATTTGCTTGATTTTCCTTTTCATGGCCGCTTTATAGAACAACCCAAGAGAAGTATGAGCTGCGACTTAAAATACTCGTTAACACAATCGCAAACTAAATTGATTGCAAACAATTTCGAATCACGTTTAAGGATATCCAAACCTCAGCTGTCCGTCTTAAAATGAATGCAACAAATAAATTAAACCAAACTAAGACGTATGGAGTACCCTGTTCCCTATAGGGAAAGTTGTAGTCCCTTTGAGATCACAAAACTCGTAACGCACCGCAAATATCAATGGAAAAGAAAAAGCTATGTTGCTAAAATCGGCATATTCCTTTTTGTTCCTTTTTTGGTCAGCAGCTGTCAGGAAAACAACTGATACACTTAGACCAATATTAGGTCCATTGAGATATGTACTGTGACGAAGCGTCACAATTTCTTTTCTTACCCCACCTCCATAATGCTGCACCAAAACAATGCAGTGGTTATTTATATGAATATCCCTCGCGCGAGATTAAATTACACAGTAAATGTCTACTCCAAGGGAAAATATTGTTTACTTCTACGTGCCGTATCACTTTGTGTGCATTTCCTTATGATGGGGAAATACATTGGTAATCCCCATCAAATTTTTTATATGTCACTGACTTACAGTTCACATTTTGTTTCAGTGAAAAAGTCAATGAAAATAGGTGGTTTATTCACCATAATTGAGAAAAAGATTTACGTAGGTTTTTCATTGTTGTGGCTTTTGGTGCGCCAAGCAAATAAGAACTTATTCATTACTTTTTCTCCTCCCCCGTGAAAGATATTCTTTCTTTTCTTTTTTTGACTTTGATAGTCTCCTTATAGAAAATTGCATTGTTGCGGCGTTTGGTGAGCCGAGCGTGTGAATTTTCCTTGCCGTTTAGTCCTCGTAAAAGCAGATCTATTCGTTGCGGCGTTTGGTGAGCCGAGCGGGTGGATTCTCTTTTTCGGTAGACATTGTCCGTCTGTGAAGGAAAGCTTGCATCACCGTACGCAACCGCAGACCTTTTATTCTGCCTTCCACGCAACGCAGACCCTTGCCCGCTGCCGCCGACGGAGTGCCGCAGAGCCAGTGAGGAGTTCACCGTTGCCGAACAGAGGAAACAGCTGCCGTAGCAAGTAGCATACAACTAGATACCCCGAGGAAACATCACCGCTACCCCAGAGAAGATCGATACCAGCCATTACGCAGACTAGCACCAGGAACAAACTTTATTCAATCGAAATCGTTAAAACTTGTTTTTTTTCGTTTTTCTAAAAATCAGAATAAATATTGTTAAAATTGTAAACCGATCCTGAGAATAGACATTATAATAAAATTAGAGTTACTTAAAATTGAACCGACCGTCTCCTCGTATTCATTTTTGGAAAGTTGGACCGCCGAATCCCAAGTCTTACGAAGCTTCCTTGGTTAGACCCTGGACACCCTGAGTTATACCCCAGCCGAAAAGAAGCATCACAGTACCATGCGAAGTGTGTGATGTAGTACCTCAATTAACCAATTATTTGAAGCATTTGATAAAGCAGTAGAGATGAAGGTTTACTGTGCTCACCAGATCGGTTTAATCATCGAGAAATTTGTAGTTTTCTTTTGAGGAACAGCGCAGGACACAAACAGAGGAAGTATGGAATAGTCTCATCTTCCTCTTCGTCTAAGAATCTTAAGCAGAAGTGTCTATCTATGAGGCAATGTCAGGTAATGAAATCGGTTACGTAGCCATTGTGCAATGGATGGCAAGTGTTTTGTGCATTTAAAATCTCCCGGCCGTCGCGTCGCACAGTGGGGAAGATAGTGTGGATTTTGTTAAGCTGAATTCAAACCCGAAGTAAAAACCACGGTACTACTTCAGGTTTTCGAAATAATGCCGTTATAAAATTTTGTTTGAAGTTGTTTGGTATTTTTATGTATGAGAAACTTAAAATAATAGAAAGCACAGGCATCAAACATGACCAGTTTTTTTCTTATTTTGAAAACAATTCCAAAAACTATTTTTTAGTGGATTGTTCATATCTAGAAACCTCTTTACGCGTGTAAGAGTCATAGCGTGTAAGAGTCATAGCGACACATGGTCTGTCGAAGTACTTCATACAGGTTCATACTAGCAGTAGTGATTTGCTAACGTTTTTAAAATGAAAATGAAAGTAAAGTAGCAGACGAGATGAGAGCTGGCGTGTTACGGTTAGATTTTCCGAAACAAAAACCATTCTTACATAACATACGTAGTGTGGCGCAACAGAGCGGTTCACCCCGAGGCCCAGCGCATTTGCTACAACAATGTCTTAGGAGGGGGGAATGGAGGGGACCCACAATCTGCCGATTCCGAACGGATAATCTAGAAAGCGCTTTTCATTGCAAATATAGAATTACCAACGCAGGGAATGACAATTCCTCGCGAAAGGTGATACCTGTGGAAAAACCCATCTTGCTATTGATTAATTTAAATTTGTTTATCCTTTCTTTCCCACTGGAGTCTTCCCATTCTTTTTTGAACTCCCCATTACTCCGTTGTTTGCCCTTAGCAATCTTAAGGAAACATAACTTTGCACAAATGACAAAAACTGGTTCCCCAAATCAATGAGCTGAAATATTGATGTCCGTATGTCGAGCTAGAAGTTTGACTACGATTTGTATGAGTTGTGTTCATACCTAAACTTGGCTGATAGGGTACAAAGTAACACTTTTTTACGATCCGATACACAGTACCACGTACGGCTCCATCGAAATCTCACCACATACATTCCTTTCAGTATTGCGAACTGAACTGCAGGCCTCGGCCTCCGAAGAGTTCCGATGTATGATGGATGTTTTGATATAAGCTGAACGGCCATAATCACATGACGAAGCCTTCAGCTTCTTGAGACGCTGCTTTGAATTTGCAAACCGTTTGCATTGCAACTTACAGTTAGGCACGAGAGATTCTTTTGAAAGAATCTCTTTGGTCCAAATATGCAAAAAGAGGTTCTCTATTTGACAAGTCAGATCATCACTTCAGCTAGACAAATACCTCACTGCACATCTGACTTTTGTATAGGATATGAAGACAAAGAGGCAGAGGAAGGATTATACGACTTCCTCTGTGCGTGCTCAAACTTGGCACAAGCTAGGAAAGAGCCCTCGGAGGATAGCTACTTCTTCGAAGAACTAGCCGCGACATCTCCAACCTCCGACTGAATAGCATTCATTCAGGGCTCTAAATGGTTCAGTGAGGGTCCTCAGCCTTAAGAGTGTTATCCTGAGGAGCACAATGGGTCCTTGGAATCCTATAGTAAGGCACTACTAGGATGCACCACCATCTAGCCTAACCTAGCCTTGGTTGTCGTATGAGCGTGTGGGAGTGGCCAGCTATTGACTCTATTACCTTCTTCAATAAGAACACCGATTAAAGTTTCAATCCCCGATACAAGTCCTTTGGGTGTGATTGACATAAATTCTGGTCTTGTGGCAGTATGACGGATCGTTAATAGAGGAACGGTATCATGGTGGCAACGTGGATGCGTCGGTGTCGGTACAATCGCACTTGGCTATTCTCTTCTTGGCATGGAACTAGCATAAGAAAAGAGCTTTTTTGTCAACCTGTCGTTTGCAACTTAATCAACAAAATAGTCCTGCATTTTTTTTTTTTTTTTTTTTAAAGAGCAGGCTTATATGCTAACCTGGAGAACTCAGACCTAATTTCCGGTCCATTGTACTACCAGGGTAGCAGCCTTCCCTTTTTTGTGTTGCAGTAGTTGGAAATAAGGTGTTAGTAATTTCATATATAACCTCAAGGGCGGCGAAACTAGGAGGCTGAAAGAAAATTAGATGCCCAGAGCGGGATTCGAACCCAAGCATCCAGCCTATCTACTGAACACTCTACCACTGCACCACGGTCGCCCTTTAGTCCTGCATTGAACACGTAACACTTGGTCTAGTTCGATTTTATTTTAATTTGCTCCTTGCTACGACCTCTAACATATAACCGTTGTGTCCATAGCTATTGCCCTTTGCAATTCAAAAGCTCGAGAATCTGGAAAATTCGAAATGAAAATCTTTTAGTTTCGTGTCCCTTTGACGTAATATCAATATCTGTCATTTGACTCACCTCTATAATTTGAACAGTTTGATGAATTAAGATTAACTTCCAATCTTAAAATTCATCTCGCTTTCTTTTATCATTCATTTATTATTTCAAATTCAATCAGGACTTCTTATCGAAAGCCAGAAAATATAACAAAAATCCCAATGCCAACGTATTGATACACACAGCTACGTGGGCTGATTAAGGATTTTAACTTTCAAGTCGCATTACCAATAGAGTGCTTTCATCGAGCAATTTCTATTCTCTCTGTGTGGTGAGTTTAAGGGATTAGCAATAAATTTCATTACACATCAGTGGCGACGACGACGAAGACGACGCCGACAACGACGTGCTTTATATTTTTCATTTCTTTTTGTGAATTTTAATTTGAGACGAAACTTATTAACATAAGAGCCCTGTACTTCTGATTAGTTCAGTGGCGAAATGATTTTAATGGTTTGGTAAAGGTATTCGCTTTGATAACATCAGCAATGGCGGTTTCCTTTTTTAAATTAACTTTTTTACTTTCTTCTGTTGAGTTATTTTTGTGTTTTGCTTGGAATTGGAATTCATTTCAATGCAAATTTAAAAGTAAAAAGAAAACGATAAACGAAATGATTTACGGAGTATTTGCTTTGATAACTTATAGCAAGGAAGTAATGATGGAAAGGAAACTTGCGAATGTGTAAGGAGAGAGTTCAAAGAACTAATTTCAGTAGCAGTTTTATCTGGGGGATCTACGAAAAAGGTACTCATTTTGGCATCAAGTTCAAGACAATCATAACTCACTGATCCTGATAAGAACCTTGTCTTCATCAGGAACAGGATTTTGAATTTGAAGAGACTCAAGTCGTGGAGAGCAGTAATATAATTTCTGTACTTTGAGGGATACACAACACACTACTTTCTAAAACGTTTGCCCATACGCAGGGACGCAGGTTCAACAGTCATCACTTTTGACATCTCCATCATCAGCAAAGAATACTACTTGATGAACTTGCGGCTGGTAATCTAAAAGAGTAACAATAGCAAATAATAGAGGACTCAAAACGCCGCCTTGATGTACACCTACTGTTACCTGGAATGCTTTAGTGACGCCAGCTAGAAGTTAAACCTTCATCACTACACCTATAATCAAATCGTTAAACATGTGGTACCCGAGACATAGTGGTTAGCATTTCTGCCTGTTTGTCAGGAAGTTTGTGGTTCATATCCCAACAGAAAGCAACAAAATTTTTTTCTACATGTATCGCCTTTCGCGAGGAATCGACAAGTCCTCCGAAATCTTTGCAATGAGAAGCGCTTTCTTGAATAGGTTTTCGGAATTGGCAGAAAATTGTAGGTAAAGGTCTCCTTTATTCCCTCACAAGTCATGGTTGAGGGAAATGCACTGACTACCATGAGTCTCCACTCCGTTGCGCTTCCCTATTTTTTTTTATCATCAACACATATCTCTTAGTCTCTACAGCTCCTCGTTGTTTGAGTGACATCTTTAATCGCAGTTGCCGTTCGACTGCCTTGCCGAAGTTACTCAGTGTACCATGCAAATCCTCTAAAGGCTAAGGAAGGTTTTTTTTTAACGGAATAGTTAAGCCTTGGGTTGCGTCTCTTGTTGACTTACCCACTTCTAGACAGACCACACTTCAGATAGTTTTATTGTTTTACGAAATCAGCTATTCAATACCCGCTCGAACATCTTTGAAGTTGGGACATCAGCTTGATCGAACCGTAGTTGTCGCATCTCGTGTATCTTCGTGTATCTCTCTTCTTATTGTAAATTGGCAAAAGTTTCATTCTTAAACTTACCCAAACTCATATGACATCTGGTCTGTCTCAGCACCGTGCTTTTCTAGTTTTTGCAAACTTCTTCAACTATAAAGTTGGGTTGGGAGCCTTTAAGTGAGAGCTTCAGCTTTTGGAAAGTGTTCTTGAAAAGATTGTTAGTTTAATTTCCAATTACTTTTAATTTTGCTGGCGAAACTTCCTTCTATTTAACTTAATACAAGCTCTTTCTTAATCTTAGTTAAAAACTAAGAAACTAAATTGCTAAGACTTAAATCAGCTGGTTGGGTGGCTTAGGAAACGAAGCCTTAGGCAGGGAGTACTGATATTGAAGTCAAAACAAGAAGAGTGAGAATTGACATTCCTCAACATTCGGGAGATGGGTTCATTCGAGCCGTAGGAGGTTTGCAATTGTCACGAGGGTTAGTATTTTGAAAAATGGTTTAGTTAAGGGCTGTGCAGTCAAGGGTACCAGAAAGATTCGGTGATTGAATAGAATGTCAAATATTTCTCTTCGATCTTTCAGCGCATTCATGTAGAGAAGTTTGATGCGGTTTTGATAAGAAGGATGTATTAAGGATTACTCAAATTAAGACCTCGATGAGCAAATCAAAGGAAACGGCGTTGCTAGTAATTCTGGCAATGTGCACTTGTTGGTAAGGCGACCGGATTTAACAAGCGTATTCAAGAAGCGGACGAATGATGTGGAAAGGGATCGGGTAACGTAGGGGTCTGCAATTTCTTGGACCACTGCATCGTTTCACGAAGCCAAGTGCTGAATATGTCTTAAGAATTACATCGTCGGTATGCTTGAGAAAATTCAGCCCGCGGTTGCAAATCACCTGAACGGGGGAAATGATTTGGCTGAGTAGAAGATATAGACGCGGTGAAGATTTGATGCCTTTGCGTGAGAGGTTAATTGATTGGTACTTGGAAATATTAAATTCAAAGCTGTTTTTGGAGCACCATGTTAAAGAATTGTCGATATCTTATTTGAGATGAGAAGAGCCTTCAGAAGAAGAAATTACCTGGGTAAACTTAGTATCGTCCGCGTAGAGAGAGATGGATGAATGTTTGACTATCATTTCAATGTCTTTAGTACTAAGAATGAAGAGGAGAAGACCTAAATGGCTGTCTGGGAAGTACCGGACGTAGTCAAAAAGCTGCACGTTGTTATAAAACAGTTTTTAAAATAAGAAGAAATCCATCTCAACAGAATGGGTTCAAAGCCGAGGTAGGAAAGTTTAAAAGGAATAAGCTTATGGGAGATTTCATCGACAGCTTTACTTAAGTCTGTTGAAATAACATCGATCTCCTTTCGATTCTCCAGAGCTGAGAGGAAAAAAAAAAGACAAGGTCAACGAGGTTTGTTGTTCTTAACCTGTCTTTGAGAAGCCCGTGTTGTCTATATAGAATATAAACGCTGTTTTCCAAGTTTGATGAAAATCTCCTTGGAATATTGACAAACGAAAGATTTTTGAGAAGCGATACATTCGGGGCTAGGAATATATTCATCATTTAGATGATTTACTTTTCTTCAATAAGATCAGAAATTCCGTAAAAGCTTTTTGGAGAGCTTGAATGGTTAAGTGGCGTCTTTGTGTCTTGTAATGTGGGTTAATAAGAACCAGTTAGGATTTAGAAAATTGTTTTGCGGGTTTTGGGTAAGGTATTGCTAATCTAAGACTATTATACATAGCTTCTTTATATAACAACTAGCTGGCCCGGCCAAGCGTTGCTGTGGCTAGCGTTTTTGTCATGATACCGTTATAAAGTATTTAATGGGAACGGTAGGAGAACATCAGACCTGGGCACCATTATGCTTTTTTACATAAATGCTATTTAAATAAAAAAACATGGTGACCTTCGTTACTGATTCTCTACTACCGTTACCTCTTATTAAAATGAAATTATTATTAATGAAAGAAACGTTAAAGCTGGAATAAAAATTTACTGATTTGGGATTTGAATGGGAAGGACTTTGAGCACAATTGATCACAATTTTCGTACAGATGTCCAGCCGGTCCCTAAAAAAGGCGAATCTTCCTCCCCTTCCAATTGCACTTACGTCCCTTCTATCCAAGGTCATAGAAACGTTGATAAACCGTCAACTTATTAAATATCTTGAAGAACGAAAGCTTCTTAATGACCGTCAGAACGGCTTTCGTAGCAAACGGTCCACTGGTGATTTGATGACATATCTCACCAAAAAGTGAAACCAATCTTTGCATTGTTTTGGAGAAAGTAAGATTATTGCGCTTGATATTTCTAAAGCATTTGATAGAGTTTGGCATCAGGCTTTTTTTCGAAAATGCGTGCTTTTGGTATCGATGAGTCTCTTCTTCGTTGGATTAGAAATTACCTTTCTGACCGTTCAATACAAGTTGTGTTGGATGGCTTCAAGTCTCATACCCACTTCATAAATGCTGGTGTGCCCCAGGGCTCCGTTTTGTCTCCGACTCTCTTCGTCATTTTCATTAATGATCTCTGATCTGAAACTTTTAATCCTGTCAACTGTTTTGCCGACGTCTCGACCCCCTTGAATTCTGACCTTGACAGCATTGTTTCATGGGGTCTTATAAACCGAGTAGAATTCAATGCTTCGAAAACTCAATGCTGTCTCTTGTCGTCGAAGCTAAACATTTCCCCATTGCCATTATCCATGAATGGTACCTGCATCCAAGAAACCGAAAAGCTGTCAGTTCTTGGTATGTGTGTAAACGATGATCTTCGTTGGAATGACCACATATTTGAAGTCGCCAAAAACGCTGTTAAATGCTTAGGCTTCTTGAAACTATGCAGGAAGTTCTTCAACCCTTCTGATCTGGCTAAAATTTGTAAGGCCTTAATCCGCCCAAAACTGGAGTATAACTCCATTATCTGGTCAGGTGCTTCTCAAATATCTCCTTGACAGGGTACAAAATAAAATTGATAGCTGATAGCCCAATCGTAGAATCAATTGATTCTCTTGAACATCGTCGAAATGTTGCCTGTCTCACTCTCTTTTATCGCTTTTTTCACAAGCAGTGCTCTAGTGAAATAGCTAGCTGCATTCCTCCCCTGAAACAATTTAGGCGCAACACCCGCCTCGCTAGGAATGCTCATCAGTTTTACCTTGAGCCCAACTTTGGGCGTACAGTCAAGTATAAAAATTCGTAATTCAGTACTACTTTTAATTCATTTTTATTCATTTTGACTTATAACTACTTACATGCTAACAAAAATGTATAAAACTAGCTTATATAATATCTTAACTAACTTACTGACCCTAGGCGGGTACTCTAAATTAAAAAATATCTTAATCTTAATGCCTTTCGGCCTAGGTATAACTAATATTAATTTACGACTTAGAGCTATGGTTAAAACTAAGAAAAATTGAAAAACTTAGTTTTCTAGATCATTTTTTTTTTTTGGTCTGTTCTTAAAATAACTTAAATCTAATTAAAACTAGAGCAGCCACAATAGCTCTTTTGTTTTTTGTTTTGTAATTTTTTTTTTTTTTTGGTTTTATGTTTTTTTTTTTTTTTGATTTTTCGAATTTTTTTTTTTGTTTTTTTGATTTTTTTTAAATTTTTTTTTTTTGATTTTTTGATTTTTTTTTCTTTTTTTTTTTTTTGCTACTGTGCCCACCCCCTATACCCTAAGACTTACACGCTAAACCTTTGTAAGTCAGCCATTGGCGACTGACTATTATCATCAATATCAATTTGTTGCTCGGACAACCACCAGAACATATCTGACGTTTTAGCAACGTCACGACGATCGCGATCTGAGACCACCCTACTGAACCGAAGGAGCCCTTCAACGTCTCCGCCTACTGCGGTGACGTCTCGGTTATAAAGGAGCCATCGTTCCACGGACTTCCGGCAGACGTGGTAGATTAGCGGTACCGCCAATCTATCCTGAATCAACCCTTCCATATCAAAATAGAGGAAAGCATCCGGTGGAACAAATCCACTAAAGCGCGTTTTCTCCATATATTCAGTGTTGGGGTAATAAGCCCCAAAAATCAGGCCATTGGTCGAGGTCATCGCTCTTGCAGTGTGACCACGAGTCAGTTTTATAATGAAGTTGTCGATCCTGTTTATTTGAGCCCCGTTGTAAAGGACCTCATTAGGATAATATCTTTTGTACTCCGACTCCGGTGTTCTGTGCAATCCAAGACAGGTACGCACTACGCAGACACTGTCTCTCAAACACCCGAATCTTTTCCATTTGAGACGCTGTAACATTGAACCACACGGGGCACCCATAGACTATCATTGGCCTTATGAGGGCCATGTAGCAAATCACCTTCACTCTGCTATCAAGTTGTCTGCTGTGAAACAGTCGCCTTGTCAGAGCAAAAGCTCCTCTAGCCCTGGCCAGAGCTGCATCCATATGTTTGTTAAAATATAGATACTGATCTAGCCAGATGCCGAGGTACTTGACTACTACTTTGCTTGGCAGTGGATGGCCATGTAGATCAACGATCACCAGCTTTCGCCAGTTCTTTCTCGTATCCCATGAGGCCCGAGCCAACGGGGTTCTAAACACAATTGTTTCCGATTTCTGAAAGTTGATTTTCAACTTCCAGTCATCGCAATATTGCTGGATCTTATCGAAGTCACTCTGCAAAAGTGTTCTGATGACTTCGATCTTTGGACCTGTTCTGTACGCAATGAGGTCGTCGGCGTACGCTATAGCATGGTGAAGAGAACCAATAAGATCGCCGGTGCAAATGCTAAACAAAATAGGCGAATTCACCGCCCCCTGTTGTAGACCGTTCTGTATTTTAAAAGTTCTGGTAGAAGTTATATTGCAACTTTTCACAACAAACGTTCTACCATGAAGCATGTCATTTAGAATATATAGCAGTGGTTTACTCATGCCATACCTGATTAACTTATAGAAAAGACCGTCTAACCAAACGGTATCGAAAGCCTTCTCCAAGTCAACCAGACATGCACCCGTACACTGCTTTTTAGCTTTGTTCCATTGAATATCAGATACTAGTTTAGACGCGGCATGTATGGTATCATGACCCGCCTTAAAACCGAACTGATTTTCTGGAATAATATTTTTGTCCTCAGCCCATGTGGACAGAGCTCTATTGAGAACCTTCTCGAATACCTTGCTGATACTCGGAAGAAGACTAATTGACCGCAGATTTGCTGGATTGGAACCATCCTTCCCTTTTTTAAGGAGAGGATGGACCACTGCCGTCTTCCAACGCACTGGATAATATGCATTATACAGCTCATTGTTGAACAACGTGGTGTATATGTCCACCGCTTCCGAAGGGAGGTTTGGCAGCACAACATTGGGTATGCCGTCGACTCCTGCTGACTTCTTTTTCTTTATTTTGTGGAAGATGTCCAAGAGGTCCATCTTAGAAACGAACAGGGTGTTATCCCCGTTTCGCTGGGCGATGACTGCATTTGCAAGTCGGTCGTCATTCGTAATTCAGTCACAGCACCCGAATGTGGAATGCTTTACCTGGCTCTGTGTTTCCCTTACATTACGATTCACAAAAGTTCAAAAGCAACGTGCATCGGTGTCTCCTTTCAAATCCTCTCCTATTTCTCTAAATAATCGCACTGTGTTTTTATAACATTATAAGGGTAGTCATAACCCCTTGATGTGCGCGTTAATTATAAAAAAAAGATGATATAAAGCAAGAATCAAATCAAAAGAATTACAAAGATTTAAAATTTTTTGTTATTTTTATTCAAGTTTGTAACAAATGAGTATATTACATAAATAACATGTGACAGTTAAACTTATAAATGAGGCGGGTTGGGTCAAAAAAAATAATATTTATTATTTTGAATTATAAATACTTTTAATTTCAATTCAATTTAGCACTAAGCGGTGCACAATATTTCTGGCTAAGCTGTCTTTCGCTTACACAAATAGGTTCGACAGTGTTCCTACACGTGAACATGCAACATAAGCTGCGCATGAGAAAAACATGGATTTTACAAATCTAAACCACAAATGGACATTGTTTGACCTTGAGACTTATTTATAGTCATTGCAAAAGCCAAACGAATTGGAAACTGTAACCTTCTGAAGGGTATGGTAGAATCTGACGGTATCATTGGAATACGTGGCAACTTGACAACTTTCCAGTTAAAATGATTGCGTCAAGAATATTTACGGTGATCTTTTTAATGATCAAACGTAGAACGTTGCATAATTGAGGTGGATTCAAAATACGCCGGAGAATAATAGTTGAACCAATCTTTAATCGAAGATTATGTGGTGGCATTCCGGGTATATCTAGTGAATTGAAAAATTCAACTGGACAATTTTCACTATCATTTTCATTTACAAAACAACAGTATCAATTGATTTTAAAAAACATCAGATCGCCTGGTAACAGCTGTTGTATCTGGAAGTTAATTTCATCAACATCAACATTTTTAGCGGCCGAAATAGCCCCATGACAGAGCCAGTTATGATTCAAGCAATTACTCTGTATATCCAGAAAAATACTCTGAATCAATTCATTTTTTTCCTGAAGAACAGTGCAGAAATTGTCTGGCAGTTTAACCCCGTTCCTGTAGGAATATGGGAATCAAACCTTGACAGGAACCATCTCTGGACTAACCATTGTCTACCCTGAAAATCCGTTGAGGGGTACATATACTACATATCACCTATTTATTTTATATATATACATATTTATAGAATAGATATGTACATGGACAGATAATGAATTTAATTTTTATTTAATTTATACTTAAGTCAAGTAACACGTAGCCGGCTATAATTACTCTAAAAATTAAAAAAAGTAAAATTCATTGTATTTCATTCACTTCAAAATAAATTTAAACTATACTTTAGTCTCAGCAACATGTGGTGGTCAATCATAAATTGAGATGAAAGCTATCCTATCTCTTAAGTTGGATCAAACTGCACACGGTGTACAAATTTAATTAAAATTTGTTAAGTAGTTAAGGAATCCATCGCGGACAAACATTGTGACACGTAATTGATATTAATTGATATTACCATCTTTCCAATTCTGACTGAATTTTCAAAGGGATTTGTTAACAGCCATTCGTGTTCCTTTCTGATAGAGCCCATGAGGATCCCTAAACAGTTCATTGTGGGAAATAGTACGTTCCAATTTGGCTGCACAAAAGGCGGCAGGAAAAGAAAGAGATGTTGTTATGGTGAGGATGGCGTCCATTAGTTCAACTATTATGGACATGTTGAATTGGGGTTGGGTTTTCCGGGTGCTGATCAGGGATCAGCTAAATTGTTTTTGTTAGATGAAAGCGATCTTTCTCCGTTGGACAGATCGGTAAGCAATACCCTGTTTAATGCAGCTATAATTCCGAGAGCAATGGATAATGTTGACACGGAAGGGGAGTGGTGTTACGTGATATAGATTTTTAGATGAGTTTCCACAGCGTTTACGGCGATTTTCAGAGAACTAAATAATTGTTGGTTTGAAAAAGTTCGTTGGGTGGGAAGATTTTCGCTCAGAGTTTTTTGAATTGCTGTTTTGAATGACTGAAAGCTCTGCTCAATTTGATTGTCACTAGAGATAGTGAGACCACCTGAGTCAGAGTGACAAGCTGCTTCTCGACAACAATGAGCTTGTTCAGGCTATGCAGCTGTACATTGGATGTATTCAACTCGTCGGCATTCTTCAAAACATCATCGTAGTAGTACTTTTTGCAGTATTAAAGGGTTTTCCAATAAGAGTGAAATGATTTCTTTTTTAAAAAACCAAACTTTTTGTTAAGGAAATTCAAAAATTTTTTATTTAATGTGCAGTTCAATCAATACAATTAAGTTTTAAATAATACGTCATTTAAACGGCCACCACGACTTCTTCTGCTGCAGCAAATTCGATGAACCCAATTTTCGAGCACTTTTTCCACTAAATCAAGTCGTATATCATCATTGTATATGGAATTTATAGTACTATCGAAAACAAAAACGACCGCTCAAAGCCATCTATTGATCCGCCGGCGCTCTAGAAATTACAGGGGAATGTTAGTACGCCGGCGAATCAATAGATGGCTTTGAGCGGTCGTTTTTGTTTTCGATAGTACTATAAATTCCATATACAATGATATCATGAATAGCACGTTAAATATTGACTTGTAGAGCTTGAAGAGAATCTGGTTTATCCTGAAAGAGCAATGACTTTAAATAAACCCACAAAAAATAGTCTAATGGTGTTAAATCGCAACTTCTTGAAGATCATTCAAAACCACTATTTCTTGATATAATTGAATCTCCAAACTTTTCTCGCAATAATTCAATAGATGCATTTGCTGTGTGGCACGTAGCCCCATTTTGTTGAAACCAAATGTTGTCAAGATCAACTTCTTCCAATTTCGGCCACAAAAAGTTGGTTACCATCGATCCGCTCTTCATCGACAGTAATGGTGTTATCAGCTTCATTTTGAAAGAAGTACGGACCGATGATACCACCAGCCCAAAAAACAACACCAAACTGTCAATTTAGTAGAATGTAAGGGTTTGTCATGAATATTTTCATCGAACCAGAATTAATAGTTTTGTTTATTTACCACACCACTCAAATGAAAGTTAGCGTCATCGGAAAAGATGATTTTCTTGAAAATCGTTGTCAGTTTCAAGTTGTTCCAAGGCAAAATCAGAAAACTCACGAAGCTTACGGTGGTCCAATGGTGAAGTTGTAAACACTTCTGAATGCAATAAAAAACAAATGACAGATCATGACATACTACAAATGGCCGAAACGCCACTGCAAAATCATATCATACCTATTGGAAATTCCTTTACTTCGAATTGGATGACAACTGGAGGCGAATTATCGCATACGTGATCGAGTAATACGTGACTGAATTGCACATACTTACTACAATGAGGCACACTTTTTCTTCGTTTTTTTTTCGTTGCTTCCATATACAGGGTGATTCGCATAAGGTGTGACAAAAAGATAGGGTGTGTAGGTTGGACCTAGACAAGCAAAAAATCGTATGGGAGGGGGGGGTCCATTTTCCCCCGTTTAGGCGGGAGGGGCAATTTAAGAAAAAAATCACTAAAAATGGGGAAAAAATTATTTTAAGAAAACGGTAATACCTACAGAGTCGTGCTATAGCATTTTGAAAAGCCAAAAACCTATACTTTCATTTTAATTTTAAAATAAGTTGTTCAAATGAATAGTTTTTGAAATATTAATTTTCAAAGTCAAAATTTTGAAAAAAAACATAATTTTTTTGTTTTAAACCATTTTTTTTCAAAATTTTACATTATTAAGTAGTATTTTTCTGGCTTACTTTCAATGCTCATATTTATTTTTGATCAAACACAAAAAACCGGATGTCAAAATAACCTGTAGTTTTTGAGAAAACCAAAAATTACAAAAACGACTTTTTTAAATTTTTTGTTTTTTTAAAGTTTTTTTTTTGTTATTGGATTTTTAAGTGAATTCTCAATAAAAAAAGTAAAGAAAAAATTCATCCTTTATTTCGTAAGTTCACTTAAGAATCCAATAACGAAAAAAAAACTTTAAAAAAACAAAAAATTTAAAAAAATCGTTTTTGTAATTTTTGGTTTTCTCAAAAACTACAGGTTATTTTGACATCCGGTTTTTTGTGTTTGATCAAAAATAAATATGAGCATTGAAAGTAAGCCAGAAAAATACTACTTAATAATGTAAAATTTTGAAAAAAAATGGTTTAAAACAAAAAAATTATGTTTTTTTTTTTCAAAATTTTGACTTTGAAAATTAATATTTCAAAAACTATTCATTTGAACAACTTATTTTAAAATTAAAATGAAAGTATAGGTTTTTGGCTTTTCAAAATGCTATAGCACGACTCTGTAGGTATTACCGTTTTCTTAAAATAATTTTTTCCCCATTTTTAGTGAATTTTTTCTTAAATTGCCCCTCCCGCCTAAACGGGGGAAAATGGACCCCCCCTCCCATACGATTTTTTGCTTGTCTAGGTCCAACCTACACACCCTATCTTTTTGTCACACCTTATGCGAATCACCCTGTATATCTTCACCTTCAGGAGAGTTTCTAGCACCGTATCTCATGTCAACATGGTAGTCCTCATAATCCTATTTTGTCTTCCCAACACAACGGTTCATATTTTAGCCGACAAACAAAATTTATTCTTTTGGTATATCTTCTAGTAAATTGTGAAAATTTTGCCAAAATGCATCTTTTACCGCCTGGTCAAATCCATTTTGGGGAGCATAATGCAGTGACAATGTTCCACACCATTCCTTAAACACCATTTTAAGAGATATCAAACAGTCACTAGGGTTGAAAATGTCTAACACGCTACCTCGTAGCTCTTCCACCAAGATGATTCCTATTTCGTTCTCACCTTGTCCCGTTGTCGTTCCATAGTCGAACATTTTGTAGGTTTTGCCCTTACAACCAAAAGCGTACCCTATTTCCAGTGCTCCGCCATTTTCTTTCTTGAATGGACATAAAGTCTACTTGTCTCCTCCACATCATTTCCCCCGAAATGAAGCTTTGACCAGTCATACTTTCAACATTCCAACTCACGACTCTTATACCAATTTGTCGCATTATTTTGCTAGCCCAAAGAGTTCGTGTAGATCTGGCTCTGATCCAAGCACAGCTCGAAAATGTTCAGTCACTTTTGAAGCTTTGCTTCTTAAGTCAGTGACACGCTTACAGAACTTGCTACATCACATCTTGCGGTGAAAGTAAAAGAATTGCTAACAATATATTAAGTGTTCAATTTGGAGTCTGACGAGGGTCGGTACTTGGACCCGCGTTTTTTTTTTTTAATTTTATATCCCACCTAGAACATATTTTCGGTATCAGACAAATAGTCTTAACCCTTGCAGCGTAAAAACTCTATAATAGAAGTTCAAACATTGCAGCGAATAGCTTCGCAAATGAATATGTAACTCCACACATACATAAGCTGGAAATTTCCCTTACTAAAAGAAAAACAAACTTTCTTATCGGACGGTTTCTTTACTAAGATCTTCACTGAAAAAGAAATATTATGATGAACAACGTGCAGTGAAAGTCTAACATTCAACCACCAATTAAATGCCTAAGTGCTTTTTGGTTTGGTAGAGTTTAGTAGGGAATATGAGCCTTCGGTCTGTGGCATACTCAAACTCCAGGACTAAGTAAAGTATTCTTTGTGAACTAATTTTGTTTGTAAATTTACTAAGGACTTATGAAAAGCCAAGTTTGCTTGAGGAAAAACTTCTCATAATAAAAAAAAACAAACTATTTTTCTAACTTCTGTAGTCCTTCTAAATTTAAGGGCTATGTGAATGGAAATGAAATAAAAAAATCCTTATGTTGTGATTCTTATTTGTTGAATACTTATGAAACTATTTGGAGAGGAGAAGAAGAAAATAATTTTTTCAATTATTTCAGTTGCTGACGTAGGTGGAGTGGGGGATCCCATTATAGATTCAACTCATGTGGTAAGTGCTCTTCTAATATTTTGCTTTTTCGATTAATTTATTTAAACATTGAAGTAGCTAAACTTAGCCATACTAACGGCCTGATATTCACAGTTTTAAGAGGAATATAAAAGACACAACGACTTGTGACTATTCCGTGTGGGGAAAGTCTTACACAAAAATTGTTGCAGCACTTTACGAGTTTTTTGAGCGAGTAATTAACTGCTTTTCATTGAAATAAACTATTAAATGCTGGGTGGGCAAGAACCAAGAAGTCAAGCACACAAATGAGAGCCTACTTCGTGGCTTCTTCTTGAAATTTGTTTTTGCTTAATGTACATACCTGTTGAGTGAACACATTCAGTTACTCATTGAGCTGCTGGACCGAATGCATTTTGTACGAGTATAAATAAGTACAGACATTTAAAGGAAATCTTGTGAATAGTGCCATGTGTGTTTCCGTCACGGTAAAAAAGATAAAGCCCTAAAAGAAGATCTTTCAATATTCTATTAAGAAATTCTTTCTTTTTAGAATTTATATTTTCAATTAAATTAAATTGTCAACTCCAGGACAAAAAAAACACGACAATAACAAATTTTTCTTTTTTTTTTGTTATTGTATAAAATTACTAAAAGAACTGTTTAGCAATACGAGAAAGCCAATTGGGACGGCCTGAACAATTTCTTTCGAAATTTCAATTGGTCATTGTGCTTTCTCGACAGAAACGTTGATGCATCAGCTGATATGATATCTTACGTAATTCTCAACGACATGAGAAATTTTGTTCCTCACAGAAGAAAAAGTATCATCCCCAGAGAGAATTCGTGGTTCGATTTAAGCTGCAACGAGGCGATTAGGGATAGAGAAAGTAGTTTTCGTAAATTTAAAGACAACCCTACAGTAGAAAACCGAAATTTGTTCAAACGGTCCAGAAATATCTGTAATGCTCAAATACAAAAGGCTAAGTTTTTGCATGACCAAAAAAAGTAAGGCAAAAAATACTGTTGTGTCCAAAAAGAAGCAAACACTTTTGGTCTTTTGTGAAAAACATCAAGAACTCGACCTCGTCATCTGTCCCAACGCTCGTTTTCAATGACTGTCCGTACGTCAGCTCCATCGACAAGGCCAATTTGCTGGTAGTTCAATTTGTTGCCAACTCGATACTTCCTGATAGCATATTGGCCCCACTTGAGCTTGAGACATCAGATTCTGCCATGAAGCAGATATTTTTTCAGTCGTCAAATGTCTCAATACACACAAATCCGCTGATCCAGTTGGTATCCTCGCCGTTATTCTGAAGAGGTGTTCTTCTACGCTGGCAAAACCACTGCGTAAACTTTTCCATCTTTCCTATTCTGCTGGGAGATGGAAAACTGCATTTGTTCAGCTGGTCCCTAAAAAAGGCGAATCTTCCTCTCCTTCCAATTACCGTCCAATTGCACTCACGTCCCTTCTTTCCAAGGTCATGGAAACGTTGATAAACCGTCAACTTATGAAATATCTTGAAGAACGAAATCTTCTTACTGACCGTCAGTACGGCTTTCGTAGCAAACGGTCCACTGGTGATTTGATGGCTTATCTCACCGAAAAGTGGAACCAATCTTTACATTGTTTTGGAGAAAGTAAGATTATTGCGCTTGATATTTCTAAAGCATTTGATAGAGTTTGGCATCAGGCTCTTTTATCGAAAATGCGTGCTTTTGGTATCGATGAGTCTCTTCTTCGTTGGATTAGAAACTACCTTTCCGACCGTTCAATACAAGTTGTGTTGGATGGCTTCAAGTCTGATACCCACTTCATAAATGCTGGTGTGCCCCAGGGTTCTGTTTTGTCTCCGACTCTCTTCGTCATTTTCATCAATGATCTCTTGTCTGAAAGTTCTAATAATCTCAACTGTTTTGCTGACGACTCGACCCTCAGCTTTTTATATTCGTTTCCAAATTCACGTTCCTGCTCTTCGGATGTGGAACTGGAACGGCTGCGTATGATAAGCTCATTGAATTCTGACCGTGACAGCATTGTTACATGGGGTCATAAAAACCGAGTAGAATTCAATGCTTCGAAAACTCAATGCTGTCTCTTGTCGTTGAAGCTTAACATTCCCCCATTGCCATTATCCATGAATGGTACCTGCATCCAAGAAACCGAAAAGCTATCAGTACTTGGTATGTGTGTAAACGATGATCTTCGTTGGAATGACCACATATTTGAAGTCGCCAAAAATGCTGCTAAATGCTTAGGCTTCTTGAGACGATGTAGGAAGATCTTCACCCCTTGTGATCTGGCTACAATCTATAAGGCCTTCATCCGTCCTAAGTTAGAGAATAATTCACCGATCTGGTCAGGTGCTCCTAAAACATCATTGCGCCTACTCGATAGAGTACAAAACAGAGCATTAAGATTGATAGGTGATAGTTAAATTGTTGAATCATTTGATTCTCTTTACCATCGTCGTAATGTTTCAGGGCTCTCTCTTTTCTATAAGTTTTTTTACAAACAATGCCCAAGCGAAATAGCCAGTTGCATTCCTCCCCATAATCAATATAACCACAATACACGTCTCGCAAGGAATACAAATCAGTTTTACCTTGAGCCCGATTTCGGGCGTACAGTGAAATATAGAGATTCATTCTTTAGCCGTACTACTTGGATGTGGAATGCTTTACCTGTCTCTATTTTTCCCTCTCATTGTAATGCACAGAAGTTCAAAAACAATGTGCATCGGCACCTCCTTTCTAATCCTTTCCTTCTTTCTCAACCGCTCTCACTGTGTTAATAACATTATAAGGGTATTCATTATTCATAATTTCATAATTTTTATTATATAAAAAAAAGCATTGTCTATTTAAAAAGAAGACCTTAATAAAGAATAAGTTGTTAACATGTATAGAACCGGTGTGGTCCACTACAATTTATTTTTTACTTGTCATCTCTTGCACGTGATTCGTAGAAACATGGATAAAATGCGACAGCTGAAAGTGTTAGAACACAATATTTATTTTTTTTAATTTTGACTTTGAGGCTTGATTTCTCAAAATTCATTCGTTAAATTTAATTGAACCAAAAAGTAGTAGGTATGTGGTATTGAAAGGCTTAGTTGGTTTTAAACAATTTTTGAAGAAATTAAATCAGTTTTTTTTTTTTTTTTTATAAAATGGCCCCTACCGCCTGAATGGATTGTGATAGAACCCACCCATCTATGAAGTTTTTTCTTGTCTTGAGCCAATTTATCAGTTTTGGGCTTTTGTCACATCTTATACAAAACACCTTGTAAATTTGATATTGCTTCACACTTCCTGTGCTGGGTGATTACTTTCGTTTGCTAACATCAGAAGCTGGTATTCTGAGCCTTTTTGGTAAGGAAGGACTTCTCAAATGTTGGGTTGGAAGTAGAGAAAAAGTTGAGCTGCACAAGTTGAAAAACAACAGACAGTTGTTGGATTGCAAATTGCAATCCTGCGTTGTCGTTAGCATATCTAAAGATAGGTCTAGGCTGAAGCTATTTCAATTACATTTACATTTACTTTTCATCTGCAACAATCAAGAGAGCCCCCTTTCATTCGCATAAAAGCTATCCTCTTTACCTGGGAGCATCACCTGTTGCATTGATACATTGCAAGAATTAGCATACATTGGCTTAGAAGTTATCCGATAATTTACGTTCTGTTCTGTGATAGCAATTCCCAACTTCTCCCAGCAAAGGATACACCATTCCCTCTCCAAGCTCTAAAAATGTTCTTCTTCTCAGTTATACTAAAATGGAAATATATTAACCTCGAACATTAGTCCCTGCAAAATAAAATAACATCCTTCCTAAGTACCACAACCCACAACACCACGTGCGTACAAGTTTCTTGTATGCTCACAGAAAATCCCAAAACAAAACCGTGCTCTTTTCCCGTCACATTCACATCCGTTGATGCCAATTTCATTCATAAAAAGAGCTTTTCTCTCCATGACCCCACTTCATGGAACTAGGGGTAGGAGGTACCATGGCAAGAGCAGGAAGTGGGTGAATATAGAGAGACGCAATAGCTTTTCTCGTAGAAATCTGAAAGATTCATCAAATTCATCGGAGAAATAATGGAAACGTTTTGGGAAACTGTTTGGTCTAATGAATCAGTCTTCGTCGAATTTTCCCAACATTCGCACGGATTGGTCTTACATGGTAACACGAAGGTTATCACCACCTTGCACTTTGCAAAAACGAAACACTCAGCCCACAATGTTTGTGTTCGATGTCAAAGGATGAGAAAAGTGATCTAGTGACCCACAATCTTTAGTAAAAATCAAATTTAATTTCCAAAAACGCGGACAGGATTTCAATAAATTTAGACTATTCTTTGCTCTTCATTCTCAAAACAGACAATTGGTTCTGGCTTTTCCAAATGAAGCAACTTTTGTTTGGTTTGCATGCAAAATTACAAATTTCGACAATTAGATTGTTCGGGTATTTTGGTTGAAATATATATACAATATACATATATACATATGTACATTGTACATAATTATGTATGTATGTATGTATGTATGTATGTATGTACATATGTATAGCGCAAACATACATTCAAACATATTTGAATATGCCAAAACGTAGCTGCTACATGGCAAAGCTGTTGGAATCTTTAACTTTAATTGGATAGCCCATCAAATTTCCTGATGTACCTACCACTTCAAGCTGCAGGGAGACCCACGGCTCTCAAGGGTAGCAAATAAGAGGGACAAAACTAGAATGCATGTGATTTTTTTATTTATTTTATTTTCTACTGATTCCCACGTTGAGATTTCTTTTCACACTCCAATGGATAACTCTCGCATATTTGTTTGTTTGCTTTTTCAATTCAAAAATTTGCATCTTTGCAATTTTTCTTTGTTCTAATTTTTCAAATGCAATTTGTGTTTTAGCATTTCAATTATTTTTTATTAATTTTTTGGTAAGTAGAAGGAGTGTGGCTCAGATTCAAAGATAGAGAACGCAGAACGAATTATTTGTTTCGAATAAAAAATTATGTGATGCAATTAGTTCTAACTAAACCTCGTAAAGATTTGAAAAGAGTGCATTTGGATGGTCTAGTGGAATTAAAAGAGAAATAATATAGGTTCTTTTTTTTGTTGAAGCCTTGGGGTTGACCTCTGGCCGCCACAAAGCGTTTTTTTTAAATACATAAACTCGCCCTGAATGAGAGTGTTTTGAGTCCTGGGTTTGCCTCGACTTTGAATTAACACAAAATTTTTGATGGGGTGAGTTAAGATTGTGAACAAGGCTGTCAAATGGCATGTAATTTTCTTCAAATCATAAGGATTTGTGTTGATTTTGTCTTTCAGCGTTTTTTGAAGAACTTAAAACCCATGTTTCTTTTAACAACTCATATTGTCGAGGAAACCTGGATCAACCCTGGGTATAGTTCAAAGTACGAACCTAATCTTGGAATTAAAGTATTTTGATCATGTGTTTCAATTCTATATCCGTGATTCTTAAAGAAAATTTACCCTTATGTAAAAAATGTTGCAGTCCCAATACCTTGTCAATGAAATTTCCGTCGTAGTGCTTTTTCTCATCATCATCAGTACCAACCTTTGAGTGCCTCGGCATAGCTCCATTTTAGAGTCCAACGAGTTCTTGTGCTTTCGTTAAAGTATTGTTATCCTATTGAGTGATCTTTCACTATCATTCGTCTTATTGTCTCTCATTTCTGTGTGCCTGTCTATGCATCCGTATTTAAATCCACAACCTGAACGGGATGTCTGATTTTTTTCAAACATATCTTGGGTTATGAAGCCACTTATAATAATGTGGCTTTCTGTTGGACGAAGGAAACATTTATTTTATATTTATTTTATTTGTTAAGCTTACTGCAAGCGATTCGAACATAAGTTTAGACTTAAAAATATTTAAACTTAAAAATAAAAACAGATAAATATATGTACAAATATACAATGCTTAGTTCTAAGTTGAAGTGAAAGGGTTAGCAGTTGAAAGGGGAAGAGGAGTAAAGATTTTTTCCAAGAGAAGAGGAAAAGTCGAAGGGATTTCCTGCTGCATTTGCTGAACGTAGCATTCTGCATATGGGGTTGAAATAAACGTATAATGTTCGGAGAGTAGAGAGGTGGAAGAAGGGCACAGAACGTAGGTTACGTGGATTAGTGTTCATGTAAATCAGCTCAAGTAATTCCGGAGAGTCTATGGTACCGGTCATGATCTGATGGACGAAAATTATGTCGGCGATACGACGACGTTTAGAGAGTGTGACCATGTCAATTAGTCGCAAACGGATTTCATATGGGGGTTAAATGAACGGATCAGACCAAAGCAATCTACGTAAATCGAATCTTAGAAATCTTCGTTGCACAGCTTCAATTCTACGGGATTGAGTTATTTGGTAGGGAAACCAAACCTGACTAGCATATTCAAGGATTGGTCTAACATAAATGTTGAATAATGATTTAGTCACGTAGGGGTCGGAAAATTCTCTAGACCAGCGTTTGAAAAACCCAAGTGAAAAAATTGCTTTCACAATAATAAAGGTAACGTGGCAAGTGGAAACTCAGCTCTTTATCAAAAATAACCCCAAGATCACGAATAGACGAAACTCTTGGGATAGGCACGTTACTGAAGTAGTACGTTCGAAGACTAGAGGGTAAGCGTTTACACGAAAAAGTCATAGATTGACATTTATTAAAGTTAAGCTCAAGAAAGTTCTTATTACACCAAGTAAGAAAAACATTAAGGTTTTTTGAAGAAGTGAGGAATCATGGAAAGAGGATATGAGAGGATATTTATAATTTTAATGTCATCTGCATAAATAGACAGATCAGAGAAAGAAAAAATACTAACGACGTCATTTGTTGCAAGCACAAACAGGAGTGGACCTAGATGGCTACCTTGGGGAATACCAGAAGAGGCAAATAACGGGTTAGAAACTGCTTTTCTAGAAACTACTCTATACGCACGGATCTCTAGGTATGATTTGACCCATTCGATAATTTAAGGTGGGAAGCCAAAAGCTTTGAGTTTGAGATAAATAATTTGATGGTTAATTTTGTCGAATGCTTTACTAAAGTCTGTAGTAATAACATCGATCTCGTTGCCCTTTTCCATGGCCAAGAGAGTCTTTGATACGAATTCAAACCACTTCCTTGATTATGATTAAAAAATAAATCAATTTGGTAGCAAGATGATATTATTTGTATTTATTATAATGATAAATCTTGTGTTGAACAAGAGTGATGTAATTACAAGATGATGAAATGAACTTGACTGTACGGTGGTTGCAAAGAGTGGTTCGTGTAACCGCCCAGGAGTATTTTCAAACCGTTTGATTGGTGCAAAACGATAGCCTCTCATGATTCTGATAAGTGACAGCCGCTTGCTGCTTAGAAGTGAGAATCCACTCAAATGGCACTAACGCATAGAAATGTGAAAAAGAAATTGTAGTTAACTCTATTTTTCGGCAAATCTTCAACGGCATCTCATCGCGCTGGTCCGCACGATGTGAAATTATGCTCACGATGTTTTAATCCTGATTATTGTAAAAATCCTTTGATGGGGCGGGCAACGGCAGTGAATTTGGTCTTCTTATCAATGATTTGAATTGAATTGAATTTTCGAATAGATGTAGGGGCGATACCATTAGCTCCTATCAGACGGTCGTCGTATGAATTTCGAACAACGAATGTCAAAAGGAAGCATCGCAGCAACGCACGTACTGAATGTTTTGCTATGAAATTAGTTGCTATTGATAAAATTATTAAGAATTTCTAAAAACTTTAGCAACTACACAACCGTCAAAACACAGCGCCGCATTCATTGGGTCATCCCTATCATAGTTGCGCACGACAAAACCCACCGCATCAACTGCCGCGAAGCTCCTTCCGCATCATTAATCATTTTAGTCCTTTCTATTTGGCATTCGTAGTCCGAAGTTATTACCACAGGCTTTGAGATAGGTGAATTATGTTGTCTTCGTAGGTTCGCTCGTTGAACTTTACGCAGGGGTGACCCAGGTTTCTTTGACAAACCTATGAGTTGTCAAAAAATCTAAGGTTTCCAGTCCTCAAAAAACGCTCAACCAAAAAATTTCTGTTGTTTTAACAAAAATTCATGCTATTTGACATCACTGTTCATAACCTAAACTCGTATCAGCTAAAACCTAGACCTAGTTGAGGGAAAACTCATGGATAAAAAACACTCAATTAGACATTAGCCCTGTTCACACTGTACAATTAGCTGGACAGACTTAGGTTTGAACGACCAATGCTTGATAGTGTGAACCCTTCATACGACCGCTTGTCCAACTTTTTAGATGGTTTTCAAAAATTTTTGAAAATCTAAAAGTTTGACGGAGTGGAAGGGTATGTGATATAAAGTTGGACGACAAGCTTCATAAGTGTTAACAAAAACTTCATTAGACCATCCAACTTAAATCAAACGAGGTTTGTCCAACTAATTGTATAGTGTGAACAGGGCTAGTAAGGACGAGTTAAGGTTTTCGAAAAAACGCTTTGTGGCGACCAAATGGCGCTCCAGGGCTTTTACTAACGAACCTCGAATATTTATTGGATTGCAAGTGACAATCGACAGGAATGATATCTCCTGTTGTTATAATTTGCAAAAAGCAAAAAGCAAAAAGCCATTAATTCAATGAATATCAATATTCAATGAATATCTGAATACACCAGGGTCATCGTACTCTAGATTGGATCATAATTCTCTTATTCATCAGCTTCACAATTGTGATCCGCCTGTAGGGTAAGCCTTGGACTCAGAAAGTTTCGGCAAGCCGCCGAGTTTTGGATTGTTCCACAAAAAAAAAGTTCCACATTGGAGTGTAACCAAATGCTGACGATGCGCCGCCGGCTAATGCAGCACAGTTTTGTTTGCCTTCCTTTCTTTCTTTGTGATCTAGAGTTTGAATGTTTTATTGGAATAGATCTTTAATTTGAGTACTTGATGTTCAAAGATTTCCTACAGAGTTTCAATAAAACTATTTCATAAGCTGTAGCTGCCTAGCTGTCGTCTACTTACCTTTGTTTTTCAACATTGATGCCGGAATTTCCCTCCCACTTCAACCATTATGTTTGAAACTATTCACTCTTTGAAAGAGCATTTCCACTCAAATAAATGTCTGCAACAGGCATGTCTGGATCAGAAAACGTGCCTTACTTTCTTAGTCAGTCCTTTTTGGACTAATACGGACACACTCCTTTCTAAGGCATCTACTCATGTACTGATTGCTCGTTGTAGAGATGTAGGATCTTCGCTTATGATGTCTCTATTGTCAGCAAAGAGCAGTTGATGTTCTCTGGTATTCTGTGCTTAATCTTCCAGGAGGTAGTCAAGGACTGTAGCCAGAGTTATTCAAAACGATTCCTTGATGATGTGCCCAAATTCTTCGGTGGCTCCAGGTGGAGATCTTACCTTCAAACATCGACACATAGGCCTCTTGTAACTTCTCGTTGTGTGAAAGTCACCCATATTAGTTTTGATGGTTGTCCATCTAACTTCAACCAGCACAACATGCGAACTTTCTTTACAATCATGAAGTTCTTGGGTTTGCATATCATCTCCATATACAAGAATCTGTCCTTGAGTGTCGTTATTTAACTTTAGAGCCTGTGTAGCCCTGATGGTGTTCGATCTAGAATCAGTACACAGTTGAGCTAATATTACTCACAAAAATGGGAGGGTAATCAAAACGCAGAGAAAGGGTTACGAAAGATATGTGAATCATACAGCCTACAGAGATATAAGATGTCAAAAATTTGCAACGCAACCTCAATAAAGTCATTTTTATAGAAGAAACATAAAGTGTGATTCGTGTTGATTCGTTGAAAACGAACGAAATCTTTCGGTCACTTCTCATGAAAAAGGTTTTCTATTGGACGCAAAATGAACTTATGGCAGTCGTAGGAGTTGAAAAGGTTATGGTGTATTCAAGCAGCCAATAGCTTTGGCATTGAAATGCATTTCGAGCGAGCGAATATCTAGCCATTATTTTTCTAGCTGTAAGTCGGGTAACCAAAACACAAAATTATTTTAATTTTTAATTTCGATTTGGAAACCCCATGAGGTTTGTAACTCAAACTGCTTGTAAAGTTAAATAAAACAATGATATTTATAATAAAGATCGTTGATTGGTTTATTAAAACTTTATTAAGTTACGATGTAATGTCGATGGATAACCTCTACGAACTGCCTGACGCTCGGTGGTCGTTCAGAGGTTGACATATGCGAAACGTCAGACACTTATCAGTCACTTGTCAGTGACATACTGATGGTAGGATTATATCCATCTCTCACTACTGCAATAACCTCTTTTTTGGACAGATAGGAAAACTTTTGTCACTAAGTGGTTTCGTTAGGAACGAACCAACACGAGTGACACGATTTGTGTTTTCCCGCCAAATAACTCAAAAAGGTCGTGTTAAATGAACGAAGAAGTGGTCATGTATGTAAGCTCGTGTTTGGTACATATAGACAAATGAAAAGTATAAAAAAGGACATTTAATAACATTAGAATAGCATCTCGTGAACAATCAACCTACATTTACTCGTGTGTATAGTTTTTTCTTCAAGAAAAACTTAATTTCTGTCATTTCCATTTCGCCAGACAAGGAGACAATACGTGTTACCTTCACCTACAGAAAAACAAAAGAGATCCTCAAAAGAGAAACCAAAACCAAATAGACACAGGTGAACTACCTGAATGTAGGTGTTCTTACACTGTACAATGTGCAAACACTGCAACTGCAAGTCCGTTGCACAATAGAGTCAGAGAGCACCACACATTTTCACTTTTATTGTGTAAATATCTCGAGGCTCTGCCAAGCAATATCTAATGGCAAAAAACTAAAAAAAAGAAAACCAAGATGCACGCCTACAACGTTGTGTTTTGAATGTAAAAGTTTGCCATATAGCTGATGGCTTAAGAAAAATGAGGACACCAAAGAGGACGACACACCACGAGCAAATTGCTTGGTATGGTTTTGTGTCATCTTGTTCTGGTGATTAAAGTAGAAAACGGTTTCGGATTAATTTTCGTTTAACATTTACAGCCCCACGGTGATCCGAAATAGCTGTCAACAAAACAAATAAAAGACCCGAAGACAAGGATATCCCCATTGCTATCATTTTGGCTGTGGAGTTATTTGAAAAGATGTTGCACGGCAAAAGGATGCATTCTCAAGGGCTTGGATTTACTCTTCGTTAGAATTAATTTCAGGGAGGAGATAATCCACAACTTGGGGATTGTTTTAAGCCATAGTAGGTAAAAACCGGATGAATTTAAACTTTCTTACTACAAAAATCTAACCTTAAGACAAAGTTGATTGAAGTTCTTGGAAAAAATTAAATAAAGAAAAATAGGTTTCGGAGGAGAAAGGCAAACCAAATAATTGTATGGAGGCAATATCCTTGTTTTTCCTTTATTTGTTCTGTAAAACAAATTTGTTTTGTCTTCTTTCTATCACCATACCACTATAATGAATGAAAAAATATTTAACTTCGTCGAAATGGACTGACCCATTACCGAGAATGCCCATTTGAAGAAAAACGGTACTGTGGGAGGAACTGTTTTTAGATTTTCACAGAAAAATATGTTTCCACTTTAAGAAAGAAGAAGTAAACAGCACAAAGTTTTTTCAAACTTAAGTCGCTGCGAAAAAGGGTTTAAGTATGAATTTCTTAGGACCAAGAAATCCTACTCCAAAAACTCTTCCGCAGATCCTTCGTACCAGGTTTGGTAACATTTTTCGTAGACTGTTTTTTTTTAACTATAAATCCTCGGCTTCATTTTATTGAGATGGATTTTCTGTTATCTAGAAAATTGCTTGCAGTGCCATTTTTCCTCTTTATTTCATCTACTTCCGGCGTCCTTCAGGGTAGGCATTTAGGTCCTCTTATATTCACAATTATTATTAATAATTTTGAATTGCTCATTCACCATTCCCAGATTTCACTGCATGCAGTTTTCTTCTCCTTTACAACAGGATCTCGAAAGCTTTTGTTTAGACTTGCTTAGAATTGAAAATTCCAAGTGCCAATCCATTGCCTTCTCTCGAAAGCTCTTCAAATTTCCTCTCCGTTGCTATCTTCTTCATAGTCAAACTATTTAAGCAGTTGAGGAGATTCATTATCTTGGGATCATTTGCGACCAGGATCTCAATTACATATTATATATTTTGGAAATCATACTAAAAATAATTTCAGAACGTGGCTCAACTAAGCGATGGTCCAAGGGATTCTCCGACCAATACGTAACTCTATTTCGGTACATTACCTTTGCTCACCAGCCCTTGAACACGTCTGCTAAAAATGTGGTGGGCATTAGAATTCGGGGTGAACCTGGGCCTCAACCCTCAACCAACATCGTTTTAAAACGCCTTTGATTTCGGGCGAGCTCTCTCCAGTTTCGCACTCCAAGTCGGTTGAAGTCTTCTTCCACTTGATTGCACCACCTAAGACGAGGTCTTCCCCTTCCACAATTTCCGTGTAATGTGCTTTCGAAAACCTGTCAAACCATAGCGCTTGGGTCCATCCGCTCTACCTGGCCAAACCATCGCCATCGTAGCCTCGCGATGCGTACTCTTCTGGCTATGCCGGTGTCGCGGTACAACTCATACAGCTCGTTGTTGTATCTTCTTCTCCACACATTGTCTCCGCATACGGGACCAAAGATCATTTGGAGAATTTTTCTTTCGAAACGACAAAGGGTTTCCTCATCCGCTTTCGATAAGGTCCATGCTTCCGCGCCGTAAAGCAGGACTGGGATGATTAAGGTCTTATATAAGGTTAGCTTGGTTTTTCTGGAGAGGGTTTTGTTTCTCAATTGCCTTCTTAACCTAAAGAAGCCACGGTTGCCAAGAGTTATTCTCCGTTTGATCTCTGCACTGATGTTATTGTCCGTGTCTACAGGGGATCCTAGGTAGACGAAGTCCTGTACTACCTCGAAGTTATGTCTGTCTATTGTGACATTTTGTCTAATTCGTCGATGTTCTGTGTCCTTGTTTGATGACAACATATACTTCGTTTTGCCCTCATTAACCATCAAACCCATTTTTGCCGCTTCTGTTTCAATACGCGCAAAAGCACCTATGACATCACGCTTTTTTCTTCCCATTACGTCAATATCGTCTGCGTAAGCGAGTAATTGTACAGACTTTTCAAAGATTGTTCCTCTGGTGTTGACGTTTGAGTTTCTTACAATCTTTTCAAGTATGATGTTGAAGAAATCGCATGACAGTTTGTCGCCTTGCTTAAAACCTTTTTCTTCATCAAAGGTCTCGGTGAGTTCTTTACCGACCTTGACGGAGCTCAAGCTCTCTTTTTATAAATAACAATAACTGATTGTTGGTACACAAAATTGGTATCTGAGAATATTAGACCGTAAAATGAATATAAATATTGACTTTAAAAGTCAAAAGCTAAGCAAATAAAAAATATTTTACTCAATAGGTTTGTGGTTCCAAAATAGCTTTTGAAAAGAAATGAAAACATAAGAACATCATAGAAAAGTCAACAGGGATTTATTATCAACCTGATCAAACGGTCTTGAAAATGGTTTCCAATGAAAACATCTGAAACCATCAGAACTAGAAAAGCAACAGAGATCGAATTTTAAGCGGCTCAATGTTCTTGGGGTATGATTTTCGCTTTGGGTGCGAGAGGTCCCGGGTTCAAATCCCGGTTGAGGCCAGAAAAATCTTTTGCCTCGCTCATGTATACCATAGATATGTGTGTAAAAATCATTTGGAAATAGAAAAATCTACCAACAATATATATTTTTAAATAGTAAGTATACGCCACAGTTAATCGGTGGATGTACGTCATGATGATGAAATCGATTTTTATCTATGGAGTGATGGCTCGGTATGAGAAAATAGCCCAGGAGAGAATAGAGAATATAGGACACTGTTTATAAATATTCATAGAGAGTACTCCAAAGGTATCGAAATAACTTTTTCTTTTTTATGCAATGGAAGTTTTCAAAATAAACCCAGTAATAAAGAAATGCCGAGTAGATCATTCATCGGGCATGCTTTCTTCCGACCATATCATGCAGAACAACTGGTGCATGCTTTTTTCCAACTGGTCTCCAGCTGCCTCTAAAAGTTCGGCATCCAGCCCATCCTGCAGTTTTTTTTAATTTAAGTTTGCATATGACAAGTTTAACTTCTTCTAGGTCGGGAGGGTGGCATTCATGATAATCGTCCTAGTTGAATGGGGCATTCTGCCTGTAGTCATCGCTTCGCCGTTAATCAGTCTGCTTAACTGGTCTTTTTAGATCGTCACAAAGGACTATGACTCTATTACTATCTTTTCCTAATGGTCTTTACAGGCTTGAGTTTGAATTTTGCCACCCTGGCAAGATCTTTTTACTCTTTGGAAAAACTTCATTCCTGTCATGATATCTTTCAATTTCCTCCAACGAGCGCTTCTTATGCTGCTTCTTTTTCTTTTTAAGAATTCGGTGTTCCTCCCTTCTTTTTTCCTTGTAACTTTCGTTATACTGGCCGAAAGCAGCCTTGTTCTCCTTTACATTAACATTTGTCGTGCTTTTTGTTTGGCTGCATTTGCCTGCCTGAATTCTTCATCGAACTATCGGTTTCACAACCTCAGAGGCTGCTGTTCCAATGGCTTGTTGGCACAGCTGCCACTGGTCTTCAACGCTTTATGCTGGTGGCATAGAATTCAAGAACAGCCACTTTTAGTTTCTTAAATTTATGTTTGTTTTGTTCCCATCAGTTTCAAGAGGGAGCTCTTCCTCATTAGTATAAAACTCCATTGCTGTATTTTTTTGCGGGTGTATTTGGTATTTCCTGTCGTCTTTTGTTGTCGGAGTGTATTTAATCTATTGCTCCTAGTTCCTTAGAAGGTATAACTAAGGTGTCACAGACTTTGGATCTATCTAAGGAAATAAATAGGGTGGTGTCTTTCATAGCTATGCAAGACCTGGAGCGCATTTCTAGGACCTACAATTTTATACCGATTTTGAGTGGCTGAGTGAGAAAGAGACTTCTTCTCTGACGAAATGCAAAGTTTTCTCGAAAGACGATATATGTAGGTAAAGTAGGTATGCTTATCATTTCTTCACAAGCACCGACTGCTCTTCAATAATCTTGGAATTAAATTTAACAGAGCTCAAGATTCGATTTTTCCCAATTTCATATTGTTCTCGTCCTTAGCTCCTAGAAGGACTTTTTCCCAATAGATGAAATTTGAACAACTTCTAGGCTGGTCATTGCCCTTGAAGGCTTTCATTTTCTGGTCATTGTCTCATTGTGGCAGAGTGGTCATCAATTTTATACCTTCGTTCTTATATATGTTTAAGATAAAATAAAATATTATCCGTATTGCATTTGCCTCAAATCAGTTGGTCTCAATTGATATTGTCCCCTGCCTTTATTCGAATAGTCAGTTGCATTCTTAGAAATTTTTGTTGAGGCTTCCTTCAAAAATATAGATTTTCGACGGTCAATTCCTTCAACAGCGCCTACTACAAACTTAATAAACCTCAAGTTCCTTTACAGTCCTCCGTCGGTCTCCTTTGAAAAGCAATTTAAAACGTCATACAAACATCATCATCTTCATCATTATCATCATCCAGTGAAAGAATCTCATGAACATAGTCAAACGAATTTACTTCTTGAGCAATAAAATAAAACTTTTTCCTCTTTCAATGGGCCACAGAGACTCTCTCATTGAAAGTACTCAGTGATAATGGGAAAATCTTTTAATGAAAAGCGGAAAAGTGCGGGCGGTTTGTTTTATTAGTCTCGTTCTTAATTATTATTGATGTTCTTTCAACAGATGAATTTCGCAATGAAGAATTTAATTTATTTTATTAGAAAAGTTTTTAGTCTCGCTACCATCGCATCGTTTGTTTAGATTCAATTTGTGTTTTTGCCATAAAAACACAACGCATACATAAACCTTCTGAAATAGACGGGCCATCAAAGTGTCGTTAAGTTGTTCATGTAAATGGGTAAATGCTCAGTAATCACTAGAAACAAACCAAGTGTTTCCTTTCTCACACTCCTTACAATAGACAGGCGTTTCAGTGTGAACAATTAATACAACTTGTTTTCTTTCGTAATTTGATAGAAACAGAGATACAAAGCAGAAATTAAAATATCCTAGACTAATCGCGATCCCCTTTGCAATCGTATTGTCGTTATGAAGAGCAATTGGTTGGTTTCAGTGTTTTATTTCGCAGAGTAATGATTTAAGTGCTTTTATTGTCCAGAGCTTAGATATTGGCGAGAAATTGTGCTACATTCACACTCACAAGTGGCACACACTAAAGCGGGTAAACTTTATGGGTCAGTTGCGACTTGTTGTTAGCCTAGTCATGTATTCCTGTAGGACGTCCTTTGTAAGTAAGAATATAGTGTCACTAATTTATGTTTCCACGGCCCATAAGAATTTTCTTTCTGTCAATGGGAATCGTAAATTCATGTCTCATACCATTACAGACAAAAGCGAGTGGCAATCGAGCATAGATGGCGCTTTGGTTATTTCATTGGAATCTCATGTCCAAGCTCTGTAACTATTGCCACGAAAAAATCAGGAAATAAACTGAAGAAACTGGAAAGAAATTCTACGGTTTCCACCGCTTTCGACCGACGTTATCGTTTATCGATGCGATAGTTACAGAACAGTAGCCCTGAAGCGCGTTTTTTCCTTAAACATGCTTGAAAGTTGCACTAGATTTTTGCTGGGGCGAGTTCAATGGAAGAACAAAAATTTCAAATGACATGTCCGTCAGCCTTTTATGTTCTACTAAAAGGTGATTTTTTAAGATTTGAGCTTTTTCAGGTTGGCTGCACTGGTTGGTAATGGCGTTCAAACGTCCTCTGTCAAAATGAAAAGTTTTCAGAACACTCCGTCATTTTATCATCAAAAGTCTAATCAACGAGCAACGATTGCAAATTGATGATATTTAGTATCACAATTCTGTGAAAATGTGCATCATTTGATAAGACCATATTATGGTCGTCATGATCGACCATCATGGTGCTGTTATAACCAAACTTGGATACTTAGGTCCATACAGTTAGATCTCAAAGATGTAAGATCTTAAGTCGAACGCCAGAACTGGCGTTGATGCTATTCCAGCGATAACTTTAAAAAGTTCCCTTTTCTCTTCCATTAATAATGATTTTCAATTCTTCGCTGTCATCTGGACTGTTCTTAGATGAATGCAAACTCTCTTTCTTGATTCCAATTTCTAAATCGGGTTCCAAAGCAATGTAGAAAGCTGCAGATGAATTTGTAAACTATCTGCAAATGCTAAGTATTTTGAAAGCGTTGTCAAAAAAACCATTATTTCCTAATAATGTTCCTTTATAAGTGGAACCCATCATATGGGTTCATCTCGAGAAGATCAACAATCACCAATTTAACACGTTTCTCTTCTTTTGTTGTTGACGCCATTGAAAGCAAAGATCAAGTGGATACTATTTATACTGATCTGAGCAAAGCTCGTCACAACATACTGCTTCAAAAATTGGAATCATTTGGTTTCCACTCAAGCCTCCTTCAATGGATTTGGTTTTTTCTCATAAGAAAGGTACTAAAAGTAAAAATTGACGAATTAGTGCAGTCAATGAAGCGAAAAATAGGGCCTTACCTCCGAATTTTTTTACTGTGAACCGATTTGCATGAAATTTTGGAATTAGGCTCATCTTACCCTCAACTTCAAAAGTGAAAATGATTTGAACACCGCCACCACCCTGGGGGTGGTTGCCACGCCTTCTCGGGGGTGAATTTTTATTTTTCAAAATAACCTCAGATATCGATAGAAGGCCTAATTTTAAGCAAAAAATCAAATATAAAGTTTTTCATTAAGTCCAATACTTTTCGAGTTATTGGCAATTGAAAATTCGCAATTTTTTCACGTTTTTCATCTATTTATTGCAAATATCTCCAAAACTATACGTTTTATCGAAAATTTTATAAAAAACAAAATTGTAGCAGGTAAAACAATGAACAATTTGGTTTTTTATAAAGTATTCTAAGAACAATATTAAGCTAGATATAAAAGATCAAAGCCTTTTTTTATTTTGTCTGAAATTTAATTGTTGTGGTCAATACCATTTAGCGGCGAGCAGATGCATTTTATGCATTCTAATACAAGAGAATGTTTTGTAGTTCTTGAAATAACCTTTAAAATGAGCACTATTATAAGTGAGCTGTAGTGCAAATAAGGGGAGCATTGAATGTTTTTTCCTTTTAAATCAATGAGTTTTTGGACCATAACTCCTTCAATTTTCATGCTATCACAACTTACAAAAAACCATTGTAAAGGTAATTAAAAGAGCTACAACATCCTTGATTGCAATATATAGTAAACAACCGTTTGCTTAAACGGTGAAGGGTTAAAGGACTTTAGAGAGGCTGCGATTGCGCTGCCACGCGCTCTTTAAACAATCATATCTCCGTCAATTTTTGTATGACAGAATAAACTAAAAAACCAAATTGTTTGTCAGAAAAATACATAAATTTTTACTTTTAACGCTTTTATACGTATCTGTCGTCATTTTTGAGATATTATGAAAAAAGTGGGTTTTTTTTTAAATTTGAAAATTTGTTGTTTTTTTTTAATCGTGACTTTTTTGAAAAATATGTGTCCTGAAGTAGCCAAACTGATACTATCTATCAAACTCTTCATAACAAACTTAATTTTAGGCGGAATACGATTAAATTTAATTTTGGTGGAAATGGCACTTATGGAACCCATTGATTTAAAAGAAAAAAACATTAGATGCTCCCCTTATTTCCACTACAGCTCACTTATTTTACGTGCAAAAAACTTTTAATAGTGCTCATTTTTAAGGTTGTTTTAAGCACTACAAAACATTCTCTTGTATTAGAATGCATAAAATGCAACTGCTCGCCGCTAAATGTCATTGGCCACAACGATTAAATTTCAGACAAAATAAAAAATGGCTTTGATCTTCTATATCTAGCTTAATATTGTTCTTAGAATACTTTATAAAAAACCAAATTGTTCATTGTTTTACCTGCTACAGTTTTGTTTTTTTATAAAATTTTCGATAAAACGTATAGTTTTGGAGATATTTGCAATAAATAGATGAAAAACGTGAAAAATTGCGAATTTTCAATTGCCAATAACTCGAAAAGTATTGGACTTAATGAAAAACTTTATATTTGATTTTTTGCTTAAAATTAGGCCTTCTATCGATATCTGAGGTTATTTTGAAAAATAAAAATTCACCCCCGAGAAGGCGTGGCAACCACCCCCAGGGTGGTGGCGGTGTTCAAATCATTTTCACTATTAAAGTTAAGGGTAAGATGAGCCAAATTCCAAAATTTCATGCAAATCGGTTCACAGTAAAAAAATTCGGACCTAAAATGCTTCATTGACTGCACTAAATATACCTCAAGGCAGATAAAATGTACCTATGGTGTTCCATAGGATAGTCATGTAGGTCGTCTATATTGACTTCTTCATAGACAGTCAGGTGGCCATTAAAGCTATCTCATCCATTATCACAAAATCCAGCTTAGTAGACAGCTGTTACTGTAACCAAGACTGCTCAGCGAAACAAATACGGTTATAGTTTAACCTGGGTTCCAGGACATCGTGACATAATCGGTAATGAAATGGCGGATAAGCTGGCTTAAATCGGGTCAGCACTAGAATCCAGCGAAACGAACACCTCAATTCTAAAGCCACTAGAGCAAGAAAAAAACAGAATCAAACACAATTTTATAAAATCGCCAATGACAGGTTGTCATCTTTAGAAACATGCCGAGTCTCCAGAAACCTTTGGCCAGATATTTACAAAAAAAAAAAAAAAAAATAGAATTTCTACTCCAGCTAATGAAACCTCGGCTCTCTCTGTTGATTGGCATTCTCACGGGCCACAACTCGTTGGATATCCACATGATGAGAATAGGCATTAGCATATCCGACTTATGTAGAGGATGCCAAGATGAGGAGGCAGAGGAAGGATCATTCCACTTCCTCTGTGAGTGTCCTAGCTTGGCCCACACTCGGAAAAAACCCTCGGAGAGTACTTCTTCGACGAACTGGGTGACATCTCTAATCTCCCACTGAGCAACGTCCTGAAATTTACTCAGGGTTCCAAATGGTTCAGTGGGGGTTCTTTACCCCAATAAACCAATCACCAGCCCAACCCTCTACTTCTCCAATCCTCCTATCTCCTCATCCTCTGATTTTCCCGGGGAGCACAATGGATCCTTAAGATCCGAGTGAGGTCCTGTCACTTATGGCTACACTCCCCATGCAACCTAACCTAACCTAGGTCCTCTACTTTTTATCAAATTTGTTGATGATATTGTTGTGTTAACTTCAGCAAATCAGCCTCATATACGTAGATGATCTGAAACTTTTTCTAAAAGTAATTAGATCTATCTCGCTGGTTTGTGTTAAATCGCTTGACTCTTAACTTCTTATATTTATCTGATTTTGTGATTTCTCTCTCAAGAAAGGATGATACGCATGAGTTTTCACATTATCTTCATTGTAACCCTCTCTTTAGAGATCTGAACAATTTAAAAATTTAGGCGTAATTTTTTACTCCAAATTCGCTTTTAAAGGGCTTTTCAATATGTATGATATGATTTTGCAGTGGCGTTTCGGCCATTTGTAGTATGTCATGATCTGACATTTGTTTTATATTGCTTTCATAAATGTTTACAATTTCAATATTGGACCACCGTAAACGTCGTGAATTTTCTGATTTTGCCTTGGAACAAGTTGAACACGATAACGATTTTTTTTTAAGAAAATCATCTTTTCCGATGAGGCTCACTTTCATTTGACTGGTGCGCACGGTTGCCACTTGCCAAAAAAATATGTGTCTAAAAATGACCAAACGTAGCTTGAAATGACCAAAACTATGATTGATTCCTATGAAGAAAGAAGGGAAGAAAACCAAGTTCTTAAACAGAAAAGCCGCATGAGTCGCTTGTTTAAGGAAATACAGAAATTTTTTGAAAGTATGAGCTTCAAAGTTTGCACCAAAAGTTTAAAATCCTGCCGGGGTGGAAAACTATTAACCAAGCCCGTAAGGACCACCAAGCAAACATAGCTGTAGAACCACATTCACCTCAGAAGATCTTGAAAAGCTAACTATGCAGACTCAACTTAAGCGATTGGAAGAATGCCATTCTTTATAGATCAGAAGAATTAGGGTTGCAAACTCGTATGTAAGCTTAAATCGAATAAAACTGGATTTGCAGACGGTTTCGACGCCGAAATTTTCAAGGAAGCTAGTGATTATAGCTTGAAAGGAGAGTGCACCAGCTGCATGGTTTAGTCGGGAGAAAGCATGTTCAATGAATGGAAAATCTTACAATTACACCAATTATAGAGGAATACTCCTCCTTAACGTCAGATGCGATGTATTGTCTTTGTGACTGTCTGAAAAACCCCGACTTCAACGAATTCGTGCAGCACACGGGAGATCTTGGAAAAAACATGCGTACGACAGTATTGACAGAAACAAGCTGTGCAACATCATGTCTAGTTGCCAAAAAACCTTGGTTTTCAGTTCGTAAGACAGATTGAATCACGAAGTCACCACACATGCCGGTCACTTGAAGAAAAGCACGTGTCATTTGATATAAGTGTTTGCTTCCTGAATTCTCCCCGGCAAAATCCTAGCTCTACTTCAGGACGAGCACAGAACTCAAAAAATACCTAGCTTGATATTAACGGTAAACTCAGGATTTTCAAGAGAACTCATTGCGGCTACCTCAGAGCAATCGTTGGGCTTGAACGAACGAACTTATTGATGCACTTTTTACATAATTCGATAAGAAAACTGCCTTACGTATACATTTCAATTTTATGGACCTATAAACTGAAGGGTTTCTCTTATTTCATTTCGTTGAAAAAATGTCCAAATGGAATAAAAAGTGACCATGTGACCAAGTGAAAAAATAATGACCAGATTTGGACATAAATGACCAAACTGGCTACCGTGCTGGTGCGGTAAATAGACAAGGCTGTTGACTCTGGTGCGATGAAAATCCACAAAATAGTCATGAAAACGATTTTATTCACCTAAATTGACAGTTTGGTGTGGTTTTTGGGCTGGTGAAATCATCGGTTCGTACTTCATTCAAAATAAAGCTGGTAACACCATTACTGTCAATGGAAAGCGGTATAGATCGATAATAACCAACATATTATGGCCGAAATTGGAAGAAGTAGATCTTGACAACATTTGTTTTCAACAAGACGGGGCAATGCACAGCAAAAGTAACAAATGAATTATTGCGAGAAAAGTTAAGAGACTCGATTATTTCAAGAAATGGTGATATTGAATGGCCTCCAAGAAGTTTTGATGTAACACCATTAGATGGGGTTATTTGGAGTCATTGGTCTTTAAAAATAAACCAGAAACTCTTCAAGCCTTACAAGTCAATATTGAATGTTCCATATTCATGATATACGAATTGATTAAGTAAATAAAAAATATTTGAATTTCCTAAACAAGTGTGGTTTTCTTAAAAAAGAAATCATATCACTCTTATTGGAAAACCCTTTACACCACATATAGAAGCTATTGTATGAAAAGCTAACTCAACTAACTGGTAACTGTTACTCAACAATTTTTTAACAAAATTTAGATTTTTCTTAAATGTATTTTGTCAGAACCTCTTCTGGCAAGATCTCAAAACTGGCATACTTAAATTTTTTAAATTTTTAAAAACAGAAATGAAAAATTGAAGTTCGGTTTTTAAAAAAAAAAACTGGTCCAACGATTTTGATTAAACTTTCAGCGTTTATATGTGTTAGCAACTGTACAAAATTGAGCTTTTTATATTTCACAAGCCGGCAAAAGCTCCCATGTAAATCCAAAAGATTTAAAACCTATCACTCTTTCATTCTTCCTCCTTAAAAATCTGGAAAGAATGATTGATATACACTTAAGACAGAAAACCTAGTCTGATCTCAACGGCGCAACATGCCTATACAAATGGTAAATCAGTGGAAACTGCACTCCACTCTCTGGTTTGCACCATTGAAAAATCCCTGCACTACAAAGAATACTCTCTCGTCGCATTCCTAGACATAGAGGGTGCATTTAATAATGTTAACAATACAGCAATCACTAATGCTCTTGATGGGCTGCTCATAGTAAAACTCGTCAAGAACATGATAACAACAATTCTCAGCAGCAGAATCATAAGTTCCAAATTGGGGACCTACAAAACAAGCAGAATGGCCAATAGAGGGACCCCTCAGGGAGGAGTTCTATCACCTCTACTGTGGAACCTGGTCGTTAACAAATTGTTAATCGACCTAGAGGACGAAGGTTTCAAAACCATAGTCTATGACGATGATGTAGCAATTGCCGTTTCAGGCAAGCACTTACAAACCCTAGCTGAGCAACTACAAACAGCACTTAACAGGCTTAACAATTGGGCTGTAGATTGTGGTCTGAACATCAATCCACACAAAACGGAATTAGTTCTCTTTACGAGGAAATACAAAATTCTGGACTTCAGACTTCCAACTAATAAGGGGGTAACTCTCACACTGTCAAATCAGGCTAAACATCTAGGTCTCATTTTTGACTAAAAACTGACCTGGAAAACCAATATTGAGGAAAGAGTAAATAAAGCCAACGTGGCACTCTTCTCCTGTAAAAAAGCCATTGGCGGGAAATGGGGTTTCTCCCCCCAAATCACCCATTGGCTGTTTACATCGGTAATTAGACCGATACTCACATACGGGGTGATAGTCTGGTGAACCGCACTAGACAAGATGATCAACTACAACAAGCTGGCCAAAGTTCAAAGAACGGCTAGTCTGTGTATTAGTGGCGCACTGAGGACAACCCCATCGGACGCCCTCAATGTACTACTAGATCTCACACCCCTAGACATCTTTAGCAAACAAGTCGCAGCTAGCTCAGTTACTCGACTCAGAGCTACATCACAGTGGACCAATAATCAAATCGGTCACACAACCATTCTAGCTTTAGATTCCTACCGAATCGATCCGACTACGCCACCCCCAAGTTGGTGTTTGATAAAAATTTCCAAGTAGCCATACCTTCAAGTGAAGCTTGAGAAAATGACACTCTCTTGGAAAATGAAGCAATACACTTCTACACCGATGGTTCAAAAACCAGCGAAGGTGTGGGAAGTGGAATCTACTCAGAAAAACTGAATCTCAGTCTTTTCTTCCGCCTACCCGATCATTGTAGTGTGTTCCAAGCGGAAATTCTGACGATTAAGGAGCTGCTGTTTTCTCAAAGAAAATTACATATCCTCCACGGATATTCGAATCTTCTCGGACAGCCAAGCTGTCCTTAAATCTCTTGCTTCTGTGTCTACAAAATCCATCACGGTCCAAAATTGTCAGATGTCTCTGAGGGAGATGTCAAATCAGTTCAAAATTCACCTTTCATGGGTGCCAGGGCACAGGAACATACCAGGCAACTGTATGGCAGACGAATTATCCAAAAAGGGCACGACCACTTCCCTACGCTCAGAATGGAACAACATAGGTGCATCTATCGCTGCATGTAAGCTCCTACTTAGACAAGACGCTTCAGGGATAACAAACTTTAGATGAACTGAGAGTAGCAACTGGCTTTGCAACCAAAAAAGTTTGCTTACACACTTCGACTCAAAACGCTCGAAGAGTTTGTTAGCCCTGAACAGCCTGTATCTAGGTTCTACCACAGGTGCTCTTACGGGACACTGTCTAATAGGGAGACACGCCAAAAGACTTGGTGTGCATTCCAATGATTTCTGCAGAAGCTGCATGGACGAGGAGGAGGAAGAAACCGTTCAACACCTTCTTTGCTCATGTCGTGCTTTTCTTTATAGGAGGAAAACTATACTCATCTCGCTGAATTCTTCTTCGAAGAAACAAGCGACTTAGCTTAAATAGACTCTAAAAGTCTTTCAAAATACATTAAAAGTTCCTCGTGATTTGTCTAGCGGGTGATTAACCGGCTAGTCCCGCAATGGAAGATAAATAGGTGATCAACTCGTTAATCTTTCATCAGGTTTCTGAGATCAGTAGGTGATTTACTTGCTTATCTCTGTTGTATCACAATGGGCCCTTGCGGCCTAAGTGTGCCAGGCAATGTACTCATTGGCTCACAGCCACTTCCAACTAACCTAACATAACCTGAAATTAAGTGTCATCTTACACTTAAAAATTTGAATATTGAGCGCTCTTTGATTTAATTGGACTTGCTTCAAACTAAGAATGCCTCGAAAGGTATTCTGACATCGTATGTTAGTAAAACGTTTCAAAATTCCTCCTATAAATGACAACACATCCACTATCCTTCAACAACTATGCCTGAAACCATCAACCTCCTCAGTAGACCAACACCATGAAATTTGAATAATTAAGATGTGATTTATGTTCGACCACATTCCCAGAGCAGACAGGACAACTGTGGCCCTTGTTCGAAGCCTCAAAATGTTCATACATTGTGGTTTCAATATTAAATGCCACTCGTTTATGCATTTCAATGTCCAAATGATGACATTTTCTTGAATTTGACACTCAAAGTGACATTTGAAAGTTATTAAATCATCACTCTTCCTGATCAGATCATCACCATGCTTTGAAGCCCACCAGAACAACAACGTGAACCCTGAACAGGTACCCTGTGTGTGTGGCAAATGTTGACATGATGATTTTCCTAGGAAACTCATTTACATCCATAGTCCTTGTCGTCTCTCCTGATTTCCTTCCCAGTATGACATTTAACCAAACGTCACCGACACTTAAGCCAACATCCACCATTACCAAGAATTCTACAATGGAAAATGAATGTAAAATGCCTACCATGTCATGAAAATTTTCAAATTTTGAGTTGTGGTTTCCCTCTACGGTGAGGATAATATGCACGCAAGTGATAAGATAAGCCATAAATACCTCGGCTATAAGAGGATTTTCAAATGCATTCGGTTGACGATGACGTTTTGTTTGTATTAACGAAAGCCATGATAAGTCCTGACAGAGAGAATGCAAACATGGAATTCAGTAGAGGTCCTCGAGTTTGAACTTTGGCATGGAATCAAATCAAATTTCTGATTTTGATCTCCAGGAATTTAATTTGATGTACATTTGAAGTTGTAATCAGAATCACTAGGGGGCCATCAGACCAACCGTGTCCTTGCAGATGAAAATCCTGGGCGCCTTTGTCTTCGAAATATTTTTGCGGGAGTGAAGCCATGTCTGCATCGTCTCAAGGATTTTATAAAAAAAGGATTAAATTAGTTGTGTTGTTCAATCAAAAAGGACACTAAAAAAGTCATCTGTTTTGCCTCTAAAAGACAATCAATTGCCTTATTTCTTTGATCCTTCATTTTAAGTGATTCCAACTGTTGCTGCTACACAAACATTTGGTTGTCACACATCCAGATGCGTGTGCTTCTACATGACTTGTAATCTCCCTTCCCATGTTGTTAAGTTTTCATAACAACATTTTGCTGTGTTGTGTCTTCAGACACTCATGGCTTTGACCATAACTGATTAGTTTTGTATTCGAGTTGACGTGTACTTTGTACAGCCATGCTGAACCTACAAAATTGTCCCATTAAAACGCATTTTTATGGTTGTCCTTCTTATGGTTTTCCACTTGAACAATGTGTGGTTTGTAGTCTATCGACTGGAAAGTTACAACAGGGCAGCTTTTCTTTTAACGACATGATTCCGGTAATAAAATGGATTATGGTTTTCTTGGGAGGAAATATTCAGACGAATTATTAAATTCCAATGAAATCTAAGAAGGACGTGGACAGCTAAATTTATTGCTCTGAAAAAAGTGTTTTATTGCTCGTTGGAAAGCGATGATGACAGCTTGCTGTCCATTTAATTGAAAATTTTGTGTCTTGTGTGGGGTCTCACTATTTTTTCATTCAACAGAACATTGATTTCGTTTCGACTAAGTGAGAAGTGAGAAGTAGTCATGAATTAAGTCTTCCATGGCATTTAAGTCAGAGTCGAAACACTAAGTTCTCAACTCCAGCGACTTCTGTAGCAGTGATAGGACAATTTTTATCTATTTGAAGGAAATCGATCATGTCGGCATTGACCTGTCACTTTATTTCGTAGACGTTTAAATGATTAACTCCACGACATAAAAAATATTTGAGTGTTTTGCTTATATTTTCGCTAAAGCTTCAATACGTGTGATGAATGTTAAGATGGATAAATGTCACTTCATTTTATTGCTGTGTTGTGTACCTAGAAGGGTGGTCAATAAAATGAAAATAAAAATCTATACAAACAGCCTAATGTAATAGCTATAAAGATGGATTTTGACATTTTGATTTTTTTGAGGGGATACGTTCTCGTGCCACGATTTCCTAATTTCTTTAATTACAATAGAAGAGATTAGAAACGCAGACTTTATCCTGCTACCAATGAGCTAGTTGATGATACGATAAGATAAAGTGATGGAAATAGTACTTTGCGATTGTACTTAGTTTAATAAAGGATTTTTCAAAAAGGACGCTACAAAAGTAGAGCGCCAGGGACAGCAAACGACGCCATATTATTTGCCGCTCTTTTGACCTTTCTTTTTAGTAAGGTTTGCCATTTTATGAATATATACGAGCCAACAACGATTCAAAATTATTAAAATTTACTACTGAAATTCGGAGTCAGTGGCTTCAACGTTAAGAGCACTACGTCCAATTTATGATGAGGCTCATTTCTGGCTGAATGGCTTCGTCAATAAACAAAATATGCGGTTTTCCACACGTACCTACTCCTTGAGTCATCATTGCATCCCGAAAAAATAACGGTTTGGTGTGGTTTGTGGGCCGGCGGCGCGGCGTCATTGGGACGTACTTCTTCTGTGATGTTCAAGACCGGCATGTTACTGTGAATGGGGATCGCTACCGTTCAATGATAACTAAATATTTTTGGGGGGATATGAACTTGGAGGACATGTGGCTCAAACAGCACAACGCCGTCGCCACAAGCCATAGAGCGAATGTCACAATCAATTTATTGGAAGCCAAGTTTGGAGAACGTGTTATCTCACGAAATGGTCCAGTCGATTGGCCACCTCGGTCATGCGATTTGACGCCGTTAGGCTATTTCTCGTGGGGCTACGTCAAGTCTATGGTCTATGCCAACAATCCAGCGACGATTGATGAACTTCGTATGAATATCGAACGTGAAATTGCAGCAAAATTGGCTGATTTATGCTTAAAAATCGTCGAAAGCTGGGTTCAACGTCTGGACTTCTGCAAACGTGCCCTTGGTGGCTGTGCTAAGGAAATTGAGTTTCATACATAACGACATTAAACTTACTTTAACAAAAATAAAGAATTTTATTGATATCTAAAACCGTTTTTGATTTATTTGAAAAAACATTTGTAGCGCTTTTATTGAAAAACCCGATAGAAGCCAGCGCTCAGTATGGAGCGTTTGGGTCCATTCGCTCTACATTGTCTCAACCATCGTAACCTCGCAATGCGTACTCTTCTGGCTATGCCCATGTCGCGGTACAGCTCATACAGCTCGTTGTTATATCTTCTTCTCCACACATTGTCTCCGCACACGGGACCAATATCATTCGGAGAATTTTTTTTTCGAAACGACTAAGGGCTTCCTCATCCACATTCGATAAGGTCCATGCTTCCGCGCCGTAAAGCAGGACTGGGATGATCAGGTCATTGAGGGCTACCTTGGTTTTTCTGGAGAGGGTTTTGTTTCTCAATTGCCTTCTTAACCCAAAGAAGCAACGGTTGGCAAGATTTATTCTGAGTTTGATCTACGCATTAATGTTGTTGTTCGTGCCTATGGCGGATCCTAGGTAGACGAAGTCCTGTACTACCTCGAAGTTATGTCTGTCAATTGTGACGTTTTGTATAATTTGTCGATGTTCTATATCCTTGTTTGATGGCAGCATATACTCCGTTCACGTTCATTAACCATCAAACCATTTCTTACCGCTTCTATTTCAATGCTTGCAGGATCACGGTGATCCGATCACCTATGACATCACACTTCCATCTTCCCATTAAGTGAATATCATCTGAGAAGGCGAGAGTACTCGAGATTGGTACTTTTCAACATGGGCTGGCTTCCCTCTTCTCGTTTTTTTCAGGATGCCTTATAAAGTTATCTACAACTATCGAGTGTGAGCTCTATGGCGTGAGTGAAAAATATCATGTGAAAACAATGGTATGTGTATTGGCTGGCGGTAGGGTGTGTGTTTGTAACATCGCTACAGTTCCAAGGACTTTACAGCTTTATTCCGCCACCCTATTGACTGATTGAAGAAACAAAACTGACTTTTGTAAGGCACTATTTTCGATACATAAACACGAACCCCAACGAGGAAGTCTTTTAGCGACGCACCCTCCTATCAGACACTTGGGTTGGTTTTGGATTTTTAATTTATTAACACAACCACAGTTTTATAGTTTTCTGTCTTCACTAAGCCCAAACACATCAACAAATCAATTACAACAAAGCTTTCGAGAATAACTCATCGAATGGATACAACAAAACACCAACCGAACACATATTTGGATATACTTCCAAAAACAATCAATCATCGTAAGCTGCTAATGGAATTTAGAGAGTAAGTCCCATTAGATCTCAATATTACCAAGACGAATCCAAAAGACATTGAACTGATAAACAAGAAAGTCTGCATAAGCCACGCCAGCCATGACACGCAAACTCCAGTCTTCCCAAAACAAAATTTTGGCTCATATCACATCCTATACTGACACCTAAGTCCCAACGGACGGACTCAAGAAGACATATAAGAGCATGAGTGAGTGGTGTTTGGAAAACTTTGTTAGTTCTCCTAATGGCGACAAATAAGAGCAACTTGATGAACTGGGTATGGCAACTTAATTCAATTCTAAATGGCTCATTAGATAGAACTTCCCTAATTGATGTGAGTTTTGTGTTGAAAATCTGCTCCTAATCTTTTTTTGAGGGGCGAAATACGCCCCGTCAGTGATTGTAGGGTTGGTTTGGGGCTTTAATGTGATTCATATAAGGATACATTTTCAATTTGGGTGATTACAAATAACATTTCCAAAGAAATTCAAATGAACACAGAGGCTTGTGCTGCTTTTGAAAACCACAACTCCCATAAATTGTCGCTTCATTGAACCCCGGAGCTACGAGGATAATGCTGCGATGATGCGGGAAATTGAGCAAAAAGAGAAAAACAGGATAAACCAAGCTGCGAATGCCAATGACAAGATTTGAATTAATTTGTTTCCTAAACTGCGAATGTCCTGAGTACATGTTTTTTTTTCTATTGAAAAAAAAAGTCCTGTCTTTAACTGATGCTCCCACTAATGATCTGGGAACAGAAATGGATGGGTGGGTGTGCCTTCCAAGCAATTCGTATTCATTTCTTGTTTGGTATACGGTTTTATATCAAAGCAAAGAAATCTGTCGGTACGCGGTTAAGAAGTGCACTTCTTTATAAAGCACGTTTATGGAGAGAAAAAATGATTCACTGTTTGAAATAAAAGTTTTGATTTAATTAGCATCAAAAGAAAGAGAAAAGTTGGTTGGTATTGAATGAGTTAATGCGTACGTCATATGTTCATCCCTAAGGCGAACGAGGAAGTTGTCTACTAATTGTAATTATTAAGCGAATTGTTTATCTTATTAACTCTTCCTGTTCATATGTCGATGGTAAAGGGAAAGCTGTGTGTTCTACAAGTTTTGAACATACGTGTGTGTATGGAAGGAGCCGAAGGATGTGAATGGGGGCTCTTCAATACGAAATTATTTATGAATTTTAAGGAGTTCTTAACTTTGTATTAGCTTTATGAGCTTGATTTTTTTTATGGCTTTTCCAATGGCATCTGTTGAGGAATTGAATTCGTTTCAAAATTAATAAAACACAAAACGAAAGGGTTGTGAAAGGATCATTAGAAGGTGCTCATTGAAGTTCTGATATGATTTTTATTTTTGTGGGAAGATATTTGAAATTCAAAGGTACGCGAATAGAGAAACACTGACTAAATGGTGACTCTTAGATGATGTCTTTAAAAACCCTTGCAAAAGGACTGAAAAACGCGAAATATTCAGCTCCAATGAAAACTCCGAACATACCCACAACCAACGTCTTTCGATAAATATTTCGATTTCGGGCGAGCTCTCTCCAGTTTTGTACTCTTAGTCAGTTGCGGTTTTCTTCCACTTGAATGCAATAGCAACGATGAGCTCTTCGCCTTCTGCGATTTCCCTGCAATGTGCTTTCGAAAAATCCATCGACCCAGAGCCTTAATATCCATCCGCTCTACACACTACACAGCCTTACCATCGTAGCCTCGCGATGCGTACTGAGCCCACTCGGGTTCCAGATATTGAAGGCCATGCCGCCAACACTCTTGACTTTTTTCTCACTTCTCATCCCGAAAAATACAGGGTTGTAGTATCATCTCCTTTAGGCAAATCGGACCATTGCGTCATATCGGTAGATTTTTCGTTTTCCGTCACTGTAAAAAAAGATAAAGTCCCTAAAAGAACTGTGTGGCAATACGAGAAAGCCAATTGGGACTGCCTGAATAATTTCTTTCGTAATTTTAATTGGTCATTGTGCTTTCTCGACGGAAACGTTGATGCATCAGCTGATATGATATCTAACGTAATTCTTAACGGCATGAGAAATTTTGTTCCTCACAGAACAAAAAGTATCATCCCCAAAGAGAATTCGTGGTTTGATTCAAGCTGTAAGGAGGCGATTAGGGATAGAGAAAGTAGTTTTCGAAAATTTAAAGATAACCCTACTGTAGAAAACCGAAATTTGTTCAAACGGGCCAGAAATATCTGTAACGCTCTTATACGGAAGACCAAGTTTTTGCATGACCAAAAAGTAAGGCAAAAAATACTGTTGTGTCCAAAAGGAAGTAAAAACTTTTGGTCTTTTGTGAAGCACATTAACCCATTTCCGGCGGCTACCAGTTCCAGGTGTGCTAGGAACTTGAAATTTCACACTTTGTCTATTTTTGGGCTAGTTAGAGAAAATCTAAAAAAAAATTTTTGGAAAAGCTTTTAGTTTCCCGGAAAATTGACGTTGCGTTTTCGCAACACCCGCCAAATGTAGTAGCAAAATCATTAAAGAAAAAAAATTTTAAATACGGAGTTTAAATCAGTTTTATTGACAAAATATTCATCAAATATTTGTTTTTGTGTGGTATCCATCAAAGCATTTTGGATGAAGTGCTACGTTACACTTTGTGCAGAAAAAAAATGGTTTGACTAGAACATTTCCGACAGCGAAGACGTTTTTTTGTTTCGATGATAGTGTGTTTCATATCATCGAAACGAACCGCTTCATAAGGGTTTCCATCTCGTTGAATAGGCTGACTGCTGCTTGTCTCTGATCTCAACAAGGAATCGACAACAAATGCTCTGATTGAAGTAGTCTTTTGAGGATGAATGTGGATATCTTGTCCGGTCCTGTTGACTTTTTTGGGCGGCTTCTGAGTAGAAACTGTTGAATTTCTTCAGGAGTGCTCAAGGTTGTCTGCTGGATCGTTGGACGGATTTTCATCGCTGAATTGGATGGTCTGTTGGGGGGCTTGTGCGAGATGAACTGAGGAGTTGACTTCTTCCAAAAATGCAGGGTCCAAGGGTGGATTTGGTTTGAAGTATTCATCAAAGAAGTCCGCAAATCCTTTGACTCTATTTGCGTTGATTGAAGCTTCGCCATGGGCTGGAGCCTGGTTTGGAGAAGAATGTCGTTGTGATAGTTCACTGCGTTCTTGAACATGATGTTTACGCATCTGAGCTCGCTGGAGACCGCCTGGTAGTTGCTGTTGATGGTGTTTAGTTCATGTTGCTGAATACGTTGTAGCAGCTTCCTCAAGTGTTGCCTGTGGTGGTAGAGCTTCTGTATGTAGTCAAGCAGGTGCTCGCATTGGTCCCGGGAAGTTCTTGGCTGCCTATTCTTCTCAAGCGAAGATTCAATTACGGTTTCCAGATTGTCAATTGCTGTATCAATTTCCTCTTTCCGGAGGTTTGTGTTGGTTGACGGTAGTGTGTGTTAGTTGGCTAGCAGTGTCTAGCTTTTTGTAGTTGACGAAGCCCACCTCTGGTTGGTTCACAGAGATTATCTGGTGCCGGAGGTTGATTGAAAGAAGGACGGCCTCGTGATCCCAATCGCTGGTTATTGTCGTGCAGACGAAGTTTCGGAGCTCCGGAAGGATAAATATAGGATTGGATGTTGCGAGGAAAAAGTCGAGCGTCTATGGTGTCCTTGGGAAGGTGGGTTTGGGTTGGGACACTACTACCAGAGAGTGATGTTCTATATTTTCGTCCAGCTAATTGACAATTGCATTCCCGTCACTATTGTCTTGTATATCCATCCATCTTCGGTGTCTAGCGTTAAAGTCTCCTCCAATAAGTTCATAGGTGCTTCTGCATAATATCCTGTTCAAGGTATGGAGATCGTCTTTGATGCCTGATGCTGTTGCCGTGCATTTGTTGTAGATGCTGATGACTGTAAAAAATAAATCAATTGCCAAATATTTCTATTCGTTTGTGGTTTTACAATACACCACTCATTCACGAATTATTGGTTTCAATTTTTTCCAGGAAAAATAAATATAAATTTTCTGTTGAAAAAATAAATTACCTGGGCTATTAGGTTTTTTATAACTATTGTGTACAGTCCAATTATTTCTAAGAATTTCTAACCCTTTACCGTGGTTTTTCCAAAATAGCTGTGGAATGAATTTTCGGTTCTTTTTTAATAAAATTTTTTTTTTATAAAGTGCACATTATTTCGAATAAACCAAATTTTATATGCAGTGAAAACCCAACGGAAATTTTTTTTTTCTTTTGGTAAATGCTACTACTTTTGGCGGGTGTTGCGAAAACGCAACGTAGGATTTCTACCTCACCTATCAATCAGGTAACCCGTATGATTTGCATCAAATGTACATTGAAATATAATTTGAATCTTTCCCTAACAGTTTGTGAAAAACAATTTAAAATAATAAAATGTTGGTACACTTTTTTAGTTCCTCAACAAAGGCTACCTCAAAATTTCCGAAATTACAGTTTTTGACGGTGTTCAAAAGACTATAAAATTAAGTTTTTGAAAAAAATCCAAAAACAGGTCGATTAGATATTTTAATAAGCTTTCAAAATCATTTGTTAGTTCATTAAAATAAAGGATCCTTTAAGCTGGAGACGCTCTCAAACATGACGTTGCGTTTTCGCAACGCTAGCCGGAAATGGGTTAAGAACTCGACCACGTCATCGGTCCCTACGCTCGTTTTCAATGACTCTCCGTATGTCAGTTCCATCGATAAAGCCAATTTGCTGCAAACTCAACACTACCTGATAGCATATTGGCTCCACCTGAGCTCGAGTCTGTAGATTCTGTGATGAAGCAGATATTTTTTCGAACTCGCTCGGTTGCGAGAGTCCTCAAAGATCTCAATATACATAAATCCGCTGGTCCAGATGGTATCCCCGCCGTTATTCTGAAGAGGTGTTCTTCTACGCTGGCAAAACCACTGCGTAAACTTTTCCATCTTTCCTATTCTGTTGGGTTTTTTCGAGCAGATGGAAAACTGCATTTGTCCAGCCGGTCCCTAAAAAATGCGAATCTTCCTCCCCTTCCAATTACCGTCCAATTGCACTTACGTCCCTTCTTTCCAAGGTCATGGAAACGTTGATAAACCGTCAACTTATGAAATATCTTGAAGAACGAAAGCTTCTTAATGACCGTCAGTACGGCTTTCGTAGCAAACGGTCCACTGGTGATTTGATGGCATATCTCACCGAAAAGTGGAACCAATCTTTACATTGTTTTGGAGAAAGTAAGATTATTGCGCTTGATATTTCTAAAGCATTTGATAGAGTTTGGCATCAGGCTCTTTTATCGAAAATGCGTGCTTTTGGTATCGATGAGTCTCTTCTTCGTTGGATTAGAAACTACCTTTCCGACCGTTCAATACAAGTTGTGTTGGATGGCTTCAAGTCTGATACCCACTTCATAAATGCTGGTGTGCCCCAGGGCTCCGTTTTGTCTCCGACTCTCTTCCTCATTTTCATTAATGATCTCTTGTCTAAAATTTCTAATCCACTTAACTGTTTTGCTGACTACTCGACCCTCAGCTTTTCATATTCGTTTCCAAATTCACGTCCCTGCTCTTCGGATGTGGAACTGGAGCGGGTGCGTATGATAAGCTCATTGAATTCTGACCTTGACAGCATTAATACATGGGGTCGTAAAAACCGAGTAGAAGTCAATGCTTCAAATGCTCAATGTTGTCTCTTGTCGTTGAAGCTTAACATTCCCTCATTGCCATTATCCATGAATGGTACCTGCATCGAAGAAACCGAAAAGCTGTCAGTGGTATGTGTGTAAACGATGATCTTCGTTGGAATGACCACATATTTGAAGTTGCCAAAAACGCTGCTAAATGCTTAGGCTTCTTAAGACGATGCAGGAAGTTCTTCAACCCTTCTGATCTGGCTAAAATTTGTAGGGCCTTCATCCGCCCAAAACTGGAGTATAACTCCCATATCTGGTCAGGTGCTTCTCAAACATCTTTGCACCTGCTTGATAGGTTACAAAATAGAGCGTTAAAATTGATAGGTGATAGCTCAATCGTAGAATCAATTGATTCTCTTGAGCATCGTCGAAACGTTGCCTGTGCCACTCTCTTTTATCGCTTTTTTCACAAGCAGTGCTCTAGTGAAGTAGCCAGTTGCATTCCTCCCCTGAAACAATTTAGCCGCAACACCCGCCTCGCTAGGAATGTTCATCAGTTTTACCTTGAGCCCAACTTCGGGCGTACAGTCCAGTATAGAGATTCGTACTTCAGTCGCACCACCCGAATGTGGAATGCTTTACTGTATTTACCCTACATTACGATTCACAAAAATTCAAAAGCAACGTGCATCGGTGTCTCCTTTCAAATCCTCTCCTATTTTCTTAAATGCTCGCACTGTGTTTTATAACATTATAAGGGTAGTCATAACCCCTTTATGTGCGCGTAAATTATAAAAAAAAAAAAAAAACTCTTCGTGCTCTGCCCAGCCCATGTCGCGGTACAGCTCATACAGCTCGATGTTGTACCTTCTTCTCCACACATTGTTTCCCCGTACAGGACCAAGGGTAGTATTTTGCTTTCGAAACGACCAAGGGTGTAAGCATCTGTTTTAAATGAAGTCCATGCTTCTGCACCGTAAAGCAGGACTGTGATGATCAAGGTCATAAAGGGCTACCTTGGCTTTTCTAGAGAGCGTTTAGTTTCTCAATTGCCTTCATAGCCTAAAGAAGCAAAGGTTGGAGAGAGTTATTCTCCATTTGATCTCCGCGCTGATGTTGTTTTCAGTGTTTATTGGGGGGTGAACTCCTACAGACTCAACTTAAGCCTTTCATTCCGCCTTCCAAACCATCAATGTGGAGTGGTCCATGAGGAAATTCTGGCGATTAAAGAGGTCCTATCATGGCTAAAAGAAAACGTGATATTCTCAGACAGTCAAGCAGCCCTAAAATCACATGGTGCTATTTCTTAGAACTCAGTAACCGTCCTTTACTGTCGCCTATCTCTTAAGGAGATGGCTGAATAGTTCAATATTCACCTTATTTGGGTGCCGGGCACAGAGATATCGTGGGTAAATGCAAAACCGATGAACTCGCCAGAAAAGGAACCGTTCTACCGATCTCAACCAGCGGTTTGAATATTGGTATACCAATCGCTAAATGCAAACTCATACTAAGGCAAGAGGCAATGGATGTAACAAGTTCACGAAGTGCAGTAATACCACTACGTGTATGGCAACAAAACAAATATGGCCAGAGCTAGATTCAAAACGTACAAGACATTTGTTATCCCATAACCAGATTGCATACATTTGAACCCCCGAAGCCCCCCCTTGGCTACGCCCGTGGTTTTTTTCAATGTCAAAGTAGCGCTATTCAAATATGAAACTTTGTTAACCCTAGTTTACAAACTGGGGTCCATTTGAACCCCAGAGCATGTTTGAACACTCATAACTTTTTTGTTTTTCATTTTTTTTAAATGGAATTTTTACTCAGTGAACAAAATTCAATTTTTTATTCATTTCTTAAGCTGAAACGATTATCAGATGTTTACAGATTTTTCTGCGATTTTTTTGTGAAAAGAACCCGTCCACCCGAACTGGGGTCCATTTGGACCCCAGTACTGAAATTCTATGAAAAATCATATTTTTTCTAATAAATAATTATTTTATTTTAAAAGCAGCCTAGTTTATGCTTAGAAGAATTTAACTTGAAGTTGTGGGCAGTTTCGAGAGACATTTAACACATAAGGTTCTAGTGTGGCAAGAGCAACGACATCTGCCACATCCATCGCAGGTGGTTCTGGTTTTCATGTCATCTGCTCTTGGGCAAAGGTGACATCTGCTTCTTTTACAAGAAAACCTTTCGGGGACTGTTGGTAATTTTTCTTGAACTCTCCCCAAAATACAGAGAGCATCCATTGCAGATTTTCCAATGCCAGATTGTGTTGCATGTTGAGATCGGTTATTCAATTCTGACTCAACCAGTTCCTCCGCTAGTTCGATGAGTTTATCACTTCTGTACAATTTTTTGTTTCTTCTAGATGGATTGAAGTGTCGAAAAATGATAACAGTTGCTAGGGCTGCTACGTCCAGTAAGTTGTAGAATACAACCATCGGCCAGGGATTTGTTTTGCGTGTACATGAATAAACTGAGACCATTTGGTCGAATACATCGACTCCACCTTTGGTGCTGTTATAATCCAGTATCATTGCAGGCTTACTTTGATGACCGGAAGTGGCTTTCTCACAGTTATGTTGTGTTGATAGCAATACCACTTGTTTGTTTGGCTTCGGAACATAACTCACCAACGCCATTTTTCCAGAAAATCCAAAAATGGATGAGTGGACTGGACGATACTGCTTTTTGTTATTGACCTTTACAGGCTCATTCTGCTCATCAAGAACCTCCTTCGCTACAAAAGGTTTAGGCAAATCTCTTTTGTTTTTCCGAATCGTGCCAAGAATAGTGATCTTCTTATCCAGCAACTTCAATGCCAAATCCACCGACGGACGTAAGGAAATTTATCAATAGTGAGGTTGCGTCCAGAATTGAAATATGATGGCATCAACGACATCACCACATCATATCCACGACCAAGTCCTGTACTTTGGTCAGAGCTACCAGTGTAGAAAGAAAACTTCAGTGGATAGCCCGTTGAGCTTTCATACATCCACCTAAAGTTCAAGCCATTTTTGGCAGGCTTGCTTGGCATGCATTGGGGAAATTCAATCATTTTTACCTGAACAAAGTGAAATAATGACTATTTTTTTCTTTTGATAGGCGGACCTGGCAAGAACATTGATATGCATCAATATTACAATCAGTAATTACGTAAAACAGACATATCGAAAGGCATAAGCGGGAATCCCAGATTTGCAAAATTAGGCAATTTCCATCGTTTTTGAAATTGAAAAATTTTATTGCTGACCTCCTACATACCTGCATAATGACATCTCTGCTTAAATTTCTTTATCCCTGTTATATATAATACTTAGAAACAATTCATACAATAGCCAGAAGAACTATAACTGAACAATATAAGTCAGAAATCAAAAAAATTTCGAAGAAAAAATCGTGGGGTCCATTTGGACCCCAGTTCGGGTGGACACGACTTTTGCCGGTTTGTAAACGAGGGTTAAAGGTCCTTGATATGCAGTCTTATCAGAGTTGAGGTGAGCTTTTTTTTTATAACAGCCTTGAAAACTCTTTCCTTCTTGTTTTTATTTTCTTCGTTGTGATAAACTTCCCTAATTTCATTTGCTGTTTCTTTTGTAGATTTAAAAAGTCTTCTAAAAAGCCTCCGTAGTTTACGTGCATACGTTGTAATTATATCAGAGACATCTGGTTGCTATTTTGTGAAATATTTGAGGCATAACATAATTCCAATGGAAGATGATATATAATATATTCCCTAATAGCCAGAAAACAATTGGTGAGATTCAACAAAAAGAAGACAAATAGTTTCATGAAAACGAACCAAAAGTCTCTGGCGAACACAACACACTGAGTTATCACAAAAAAAAAGGAAAGAAGACTTGTGTAGTGGTGGTGAGCAGGTGTAGGTTGCATGAAGGCATTCAACCCTCAGTCTACACTTTCTATCAGCCATTTACAAATCTTTAACAACAGAACAGAACACCCTTCCCGTTGTAAGTAAAAAAAGCCCTCAGAGTTATTATATCTCATGTTGTCCTTAAAAAAAAAAGAACTAGGAGAATATTTTTGGGGTGTTTTCCTTTTCTCGATAAGCCTGTTTTGTTCCTATTTTCAATTCCAAAAATAAAAAATTTGCAAGGCACACAACATCAAAGATGAGGGCTATTTTTCCACTCAATTGAATCCAATAAACCCTAATAAGAATTGACACTCTAGGAAATTGATATATATTTTTGTTTTTGTAAGGAAATGGTAGATAAACACGACCCACAAAGAACAAACGGAAACAAAACGAAACCGGAAGAACTTGAGGCAACATTTGGCCTTACACACTTTCCATAAAGAGTCCCATGAAATCAATATTTATCGACGTTATGCCAACAATCCGATTCCTTTCTATTTATGTAACCTGTCACGCGCTCTCAAAAAATTAGTGTCACCAAATGAACGTTTGCCCTTTGTGACTTTTGCTGATATAAAATCGAACTAAATGTGGGTAAAGGAACTTTTTTTATTCGTATAATGGTGAGTTGTTTTGGTGTTTGTTTACACTTCGGCGAGTTGTGATACTCTGGCCATCCTGGGGGAGTCTAAATAAACCATTTTTAATTGAGATGCGTGCATGTTAAGCACCTTCACCATGAATGGTTTAAAAAATATCTCCGAAGACGGTGTCACCCTCATCTCTCACGAAGGTATTAACTTTCCATTCATTGTCAAATTTATGAAGAGTGGTATGAAAAAATTCGAAACCTTTCAAACACCGCAAAACGTGGGTGGTTACCATTGGAGCTCAGTCCGACAAAGTCATCAACCCTGTCATTCGAAAAGCAAAAAATGAATTTGTCTTGCAGATTAACATTTGAAAAAGGCCACTTTGTTATGCTTCTTTTTTTTCGGGGTATATTAATAGAAGCAGCTGCTCCCAGCGGTCATGCCCAGCCACAGCCACCCACTCAACTCGGGGATGATACCTGAACTTATAATGAGAGTATTTAATTTACTCGAGTGAAAGCGAAAAAGCAAATGGGAGTAGATGTTTATTGCATGTTCATGGTGGAGCTTAGCTCGGCTCAAATCAAAGCCCAATTAAATGATTCTTAACGAAAAGACAGCATGAAATTTAAATTAAAAATTGAGATTGAAAAAATCTGTTTGCTGACACGTTGAATATGCCATTAAAATGAAGGTCGTAGTTGTCCCGTTTTTAACGATTTGAGAAGCCACGGTGGTGGGATGACGCTGCCTCAGCGTCGGAGGTCATTGCTTCATCGTTGTTGATTCTTTTGAGTCCTTTAGGTTCATCGATGTATCTCGGGCCTGGGTGTCTATCTCCTTCTATCCAAGGGGCTTAGATGGTTTGGCAGGTTTTCCAGCTGGAGTCTTCCCGATTGCACCATGTACTTCTCTATGGGGATGAGCTTAGCTTCTTCATTGAGTTTTCTATTGCTGACGGTTTTCCTGCTCATCGGATCGTAGCCAAGTCCCGTGCTGATGCACAGAGCCTTCCCTTTGAATACAGCCAGTTTTTGGATACCAGTATTGGAACCAGACAAGGGAGCAGAGCGTGATGACAGGTAAAAAGTTCTTGCCAGGGTGGCAAGCCCCGAACTCAGGTCAGTAAAGACCAGAATGGAAACATAGTATGGTAGACTCATAGTCGCTACTTAGCATCTGGAAAGATCAATTCTGCAGTGCTTAACGGCGATGAAGACACTAATTCCGCTGTCTGGCAGATTTTCCCACTCAGCTTGGACGATGATCAAGAATACCGTCCTCCCGACCTAGAGGAAGTTAAGCTTTCCATATGCAAACAATGAAATAAGACTGCAGGTGCAGATGGATTTGATGTCGAACTTTTCAAGGCAGCTGGAGACCAGTTGGAAAGGAGCATGCACCAGCTGTTATGCATGATATGGTCGAAAGAAAGTATACCCGATGAAGGGAACCTCAGTATCGAATTCCTGATCCTAAAAAAGGGAGACTCTCACCATTGCGCCAATTACAGAGAGATAAGCCTCCTTAACATCGCGTATAAGATCTTGTCTACTGTAATATGTGAACGTCTGAAAACCCACGTCAACAACTTGATAGGTCCTTATCATTGCGGTTTTAGACCAAAGATGTCCACAATAGACCAAATTTACACAGATGGCTTTCTTTTTCGATAGTACTATAGGTTCCATATACAATGCTGAAAATATGGAAGTGCGAAAGAGAAAACCGCCGAGAAAATACTCTGGAATACTCTGTAGGACATCAACGCTCCGACTCCACTGTTTTTCGAGGCCACACTTCAGATATAATTTGAAAAGGAAGGAGATCGTCTTAGATGACAAAATCGAGTGGAGGAAGATCTCAACCAAGTGCAGAACTGGAGAGAGCTCATCCCTAATCAAAATTGTTTTGTTTGAAAGATGTTATTTGAAGGTCAGCTTTAACCTGAAACGTATTTTTCCTCCAAATAAGCAAGTATTTTGTTTTTCCTTTTTTCACCAAGATCGCGATCTGAAAGAAATCACACTATCTACTTAACTATTTCACTATAGTAACCCACTGTTGCGTCTGAATGCGTCGGCAAACCTTCTGCTTTTGGATTGTTTCATGGAAATGCCTCTTCACATATTAGTGCTTCCTTCTTATACGATCAAGCTTTGTTGCTCTTGCTGATATAAGTACCATCGCTTCACTTTCGTCTTCTTAACGTTCACGGTATAGGTAGTTTATGCAACGGTGTTAAGCCAATGCTATAATTTGAAAAGTGCTTTGGCCACACGATGTGAAGAGCTACATAGCTTTGCCTCACTGCTCATTACGGTGAAACGTATAGCAGATTTTAGGTTTTTTGTGAACATAGCTTTCAAATATGTAAGCTCCTGAACTATTGAATTTTCTTTAAACTATACTCCGTCCAAAAAATCTACTTTTGGTTTCTTGGGTATTATTGTGGTGACCCAGACAGCATAATCTGATGACTAGAAGCTGTAGAGTAACTAGGCTCTCTACAGAAGACCTAAGTCATCTGTCACTTTTTCTCTATAAGTTTGCTATACTTATCTCACCTTGAAGATTTTCATCAATTTCTTCAGTAGAAAGCGTACAAAGTACTGGTCCGAGAATGCATCCTTGAGGTACACCTTCTGTTACTTCAAACAAATCTCAGTTTTTTTAACTATCAGACTCTAGGCTCTAGATTTTGTCGACTTTAGAAACAAGACAAACCTAGACAAGGCCTTGTCAAATGTAGCATTGAAGTCTACTTAGCAGTTTTTTTCTTTTTTTTTTCAATGTTGTAATGAAGCATTTATGCTACCAACTACTTTTTGTACCTCTCAGTACCTTGTACTTACTGTACCACAATCTTTGACCGGAATCCTTAGCACTGAACAACTAATAATAAATTCATCACCGTCGTACCACCCCTACAACAGGAACAGTTCATTGCTTTCTCATGCAGTTCCTTCATCAATAGTTATGGAGGTACCCAAAATTCCAGCAGTCAGCATGTCATCTAGCAGAACTAATTAGAAAGCTCAGTCATTCGCCGGAGTTTAAAATAAAGCTATGAGGCTGTCATAAATTAGCAGTCCCCAGCACAGGGAAAGCCCAGAGACCAAGAAGTAAACTCTTACCGATCTTATTTTTTGTCTCTTCACTTTAGCCTCAAATTCAAAACTAAAGCAAACAACAATTGATTGGCATTATGTAGTGGTAAACCTTAGGTTAGGTTAGGATGCAGGTTGCAACCGCAAGCGACAACCGCTCACTAGGGTCTCAAGGATAAATTGTGCTCCCCGGATAACAAAGGATGAGGAGGGTGGGGCGGGATGCAGCAGATGCTTAAGTTTTTGACTGGTTTATTTGGGTTGGAAACCCGCACTGAACCATTCGGAGCCCTGCATGAATTTCATGATGCTGTTCAGTGGAAAAGTAGAGATTTCGCCCAGTTCGTTGACAAAGTATCCCAAAGGTTTTTCTCCTAGTGTGGGCCAAGCTAAGGCACTCACAGAGGAAGTGAAATGATCATTCCTCTGCCTTTCGTCTTGGTATCATCTGTACAAGTCAGATATACTGATACTCATTCCTATAGTGTGGGTACCCAATGTGTACCGTGAGAATGCCCATCAATATCGAGAGTCGAGGCCAGCTAAGCTGCAGCAGAAGTTTTTTTTTTTTTTCTTTGAAATATCTGGTCATAGGCATCTAGAGTGGCGACCATGGCGTAATGGTTAGCATGTCTGCCTGTCAGGCGAGAGGGTCGTGGTCCAACTCCCAACAGAAACCAATTTATCGGCGTTGGCGGACTTCGTAGAAAGTGTATGCGTTTACTTAGAGGCAAAACACTCTGTCGGCGGCGGCTGATTTTGTAACAAAGGTCTGCGCTCTGCGGTTGCGTATAGTGATATGAGCTTTCCTTTGCAAATGGACAACGTCTACCGGAAAAAAAAAATCCAACCGCTCGGCCGACAAAAACCGCAACGAATAGATCTGCTTTAACGAAGACTAAACGGCAAGGCGAAGACTAAACGGCAAGGCGAACTTACACGCTCGGCCGACAAAAACCTCAACAATGTAATTCCCTTTGAGATCGGGTACTGTCTATCGAAAAAGAGAATCTAACCGCTCGGCCAACAAAAACCGCAACGAATAGATCTGCTTTAATGAAGACAAAAGGCAAGGAGAACTTACACTCTCGGCCGACAAAAACCGCAACAATGTAATTCCCTTACAAGGAGACTATCAAAGTCAAAGAAAAGAAAGAATATCTTTCACGGGGAGGAGAAAAAGCACTGTGAATAAGTCTCTTATCTGCTTGGCCAACCAAAACCATAACAAATAAAAATCTATGTAGATCTTTTTTTGAATTGTAGAGAATAAACCACCTCTACTCATTGACTTTCCTACAGAAACAAAATGTGAACTGTAATTCAGTGACACTTTTGCATATAAGAAATTGGATGATGATTACCAATGTATTTCCCCATAAAGAAATGCACTCAAAGTGATAATGTACGTAGAAGTAAACAATAGATGGCCTTGGCGTAGACTTTTATTGTGTAGTTTAATTGCGTGTGGACATTTTAGTAGTAAAAACACGTACAGTGTTTTTGATTCGGTGTTTTGGAGGTGGGGTAGGAAACGAAATTGTGACGCTTGGTCACAAGACCTACAAAAAGGCCGTCTGAGATCTAGGGCCTAGGTTGAAGACTGAAGGTCTAGGACAGCGACCTTTTAGTCTTTATCGTTTCACTTCTGCCATGCGTACTTCGTTGGGTTCGATGACGATTACAATGTCACCAAACTTTACTCGTCTTGTGTTGTTGAACCATTTCAACCGCCTTGTTATGACAGGTAAGTACTCCGCGTACCAGCGATTCGTCAGTTCTGCCATCATGTGTTGCGAGCGACGAGAGTAAAGTCTGTTGCAGAAATCCTTATCCGAGAATAATCCAGGGGCTGTTATATCGCGATGCTCTTCTCCGAATTGCATTGAGTTAGGCGTCAGGGGTTTGAGGTCTTCTCGATCCACTGGGAGGTGGGTGAGCGGGCGTCGCGTCGTCGGTTGATTTGACCTTGAGCTTCCATGAGGGTGTTTCTCAAAACATCTTTCGTCGGCACCACGCCTTAAGTACAAATTCAACGCTCCTCTTTATGGACTGGATGAGGCGCTCCCAAGCACCTTCCATCCAGGGCGAATATGCAGGTATGAATCGCCACATGATCCCCTCGTACCTCGATGAGTACTCGCTGAGAGTCGCTGAGAGTGTTCTCCATCTCTTTGACATCTTTGATCAGCAAATTGTTCGTTCCGACAAAATTGAGGCCGTTGTCACTGTAGAATACCTTTGTGACGACACTAGTGATGACGAACCGCCCGCCGCGCCGTACTGCCATGGTGCATTCATCCAGACTAAGATCGTTGAGTACTTCTATCTGTGCGGCTCTGAAAGTGAGGCACGTGAAGATCATGCCGTATCTCTTCACCGTTCCTCTGCCAAACTTCACCAAGAGCGGTCCGTAGCAATCCACTCCTACATGGGTGAATGGTCTTGAATCAAATACTAAGCGAGCAGCAGGTAACTCACCCATCTTGCATAACAGCCCTGGCCTTGAGGCGTCGGTACATGAAGCACGCCTTTCTCACTCTCTCAACGGCTCCTCAAATGCTGATCACCCATGCGCTTTCCCGGATGTCCAAAATTGAAGATGCAGTTCCCATGTGATTGTTTCTTTGAGTAGGTCAACCAAATGATGTTTTTTGGGGAGAATCGCTGGATTGCGCGAGGAATACGAGGAATTAGCCTTTTGCACTCTCGACCGCAGTCGTAACGTACCATATCCGTCCAAAAAAGGTGACAAACTGATGATCGAACTTGAAGAGCGATAGGGCTCGAAAAACGTTCATCCTGGATTTTTCCGAACATCCAATCTTCTGCCTGACGAAACTCGACTGGAGTGATGTAGGTTTCCTTACTCGTGGGTTTCTTCTGCAGGATGATCTTGAACCTTAGCAAGAAAGCGATGACTCTCACAAATGAAGACCATCTGGCCTGAAAACTTCCCGACAGCAACTCAGCCACACCGAAATATGTCCTTTGTTTATTGACATGAAGTGGTCTACCCATAACTTGCTTGTATCATCCACTTCCTCGTGTCCAGACACTGGCCATTCTAATACCGGCCTCTTCAAGAACTCAGGACCTCTAAACCACCTTGTATTATAATCGGCCATGGACGAGTGAAACCACTGGCGCGTAGACGAAGAGTTCAGAATTTCTCCTACCCGGGTGGCGACGAAGGAAGGTAATTTGTCGGATGAGGCGATCCAAGCGAGGAGAGTCTTAGAATCGGAGAGGACCCTGGTGTCGTTTATTCGAATGGAATGTGACTCCTTTACTGTGACGGCTAATGGCTAATCGAACCCCTAGTACAGCCACTTGAAGCTCCAGGCGAGGAATTGATAGTTGGTTTACTGGAGCGACTTTGGCTTTTGCCATAACCAGCTTTATTTCAACCTCCTCAAGTCTCGCAAAACGAAAATAAGCGACTGCAGCAAACGCCTTCTCCGACGCGTCGACGAACACTATCAGGCTGACTTCACCTTCATCGGGATCCCAAGAGACGTAATGGCAATGAATTTTGATGGATTCTATGTTCTTCAACTGCTCAACAAATGCCATCCATGAACTGCTTAAGTGAGATGACTTTAATTGAACTTTACTGGAACAAAGGAATCAGCATTTTTTTTTTCTTGTTACCGATTGTTCGCTATTATTCCGTCATTTTTTGTTTTATTTGCGAAAAGGTCTCCAATTTTACAAAACTGTTTTTTTTTTTTTACTATTCGAAATGGAGTTGCTCTTTTTTACTTGTTTCTACCAAAAAATTGTAAAGCCATTAATCAATCGTAAATATTTGCTGTTTTTTCCTGAGGAAACTTATTTCAATGAAAACTCAAAGTTGCTCTTGGTTATCCATTCATGTGCATGGCTACCTATCTACCTACTAAACCACATAAATTTTTGCTTGTGGTTGGCTTGAACTATGGTTAGTGGAGCTGAAACTAGATGATAAAACTCTGCCACTGCACTTTTCATTGATTTAATCAAATGAAAAGAAAAAAAAAAGCGAATCTCAAACTTTTGCAGCAATGTTTCGTTTCCTTTGTTTTAGATTTATGAAAAAGTTTTCGTATTTAATTAGAGGTCTCCTGAGTCCTGACTCAGTGAGAGTATATTTTGAAAAACTCAAAAAGTTTATGCTCGCGAGAAAATTGCTTTGGTTATTGCCCCCTTGGCAGTTATTTCATGAAAGTATCCTCGTTCGTATGTTTCGTGTCGTGATTTAAAATCATACAGTTTTTATTTTCTGACAGAATGTGGTGTGTAAACAACGGAAGTTTATATTAAATTCCTTATTTATTAACTTTTTTTTTAAACAAAAATCGAAAATTGGAATTATCCTTTTATTTTTACAACCAATCACATAGACACACGTGAATTGTTCTACCTACGAGAACAGGCTTAAAATACTCTTTCCTTTTTTACAGATGAAAAGTTATCAAACTTTGTCGAGAGCATCAAAAGAAAAGTAACTTTCTGAGAGTTTTACGAAGTCCATTATGACTAAAAATCGCAAAAATGCTTCTGTCACTCCTTTTTTTGTTTGGCTTTTTTTACTCCCATTCTGAGGAAGGAAGAGAAACTTTCAAAGTTAGTACTTTCAACGAGCTTACTGTTATTGTCTATCCTTATCGTCAATCATTAACTCTTATTGCCAATATGGTTTCGAAATGAAACCTTTTTTCAATTTTTAATGAAAGACAAACTCTGCACATAAGCATCCTTCGTCATCCAATAGTCGGCTGAAGTGTGTGTGTGTGTGTCAACTACTTCCAAAACTGTTCAACGGTATTCGCAAAAAGTATTTCTCAGTTATGTAGTGCTGAAGATATGGAGAGCTGAAAAAAATGTAAGAATGTGAATACTGTGTCAAACCAAGTTGTTCTCTTGAAGCAGACTGTCTAGCTACTTACTTTTTTTTTTTAAAGTAAAAATAAAAGTAAAAGTAAAAGTAAAAGTAAAAGAAAAAGAAAAATAAGTGTTTTTTCTTAAGATTTAATGAACTTTATTTATTTTAGAAATTTTAGCAATTGAGATACAGAAGTATAGCAACATTGACAAAAAGAACAGAAAAAGGCAAGTCAAACAATTGTAGAATATGATGCCAAAGACAATGATACAAAAGAAGCAAATGAAAGCATTGGAAGCAATCTTCTTCTTCTTTTTTATTTTCGGCGTTACAAGTAGTGATCTTGAAGCGATCACAATTCTCTCACTTTTCCGCTTCACACCAGTGATCCGCCTGTGGAGTACGCCGCGTAAAACCTCCCGGTTTTGGATTGCTCCATGTCTGAGGCCAACCAAATGCTGCTGTTTTTGCATTTGCTTGTACCAGGAGTGTTTTGGCCTGCCTTTTCTTTTTCGTCGCGAATTTTTTGAAACGTTGTACGATATTGCCTTTTGGACGGGGTTCTGTGGATCTCTCCTTTGAACATGACAATACCAACTGAGCCGGTCGTGCTGAATTTTGTCCAAGATGGTACTTTTGACATGAAGGCTACTACGGATCTTAGTACTTCTAATTCGATCAAGCTTTGTTACTCCTGCTGTCATCCGAAGCATCTTCATTTCGGCTACCGTCAATTTGCTCTCATACTTTTTGTACATTGTCCAACATTGTGAACCGTATGTCAGAGCTGGACAACTGTTTTGCTTGTACTAAGTGTAAATAAATTAAAAATTAAAATGAAATTAAATTAAATTTGTTTTATGTAACACCCTAAACTCAATCACAAGAGGGCCCTCTTGAAAGAATTTGCTACAGACCTCACGCTAGACTAATCCGGCACTGAACTATAAATTGTCTTGTTACACCAAAAATAAAAAAAAATCTAAAGTAACAAAATAAAGCTATTTCTTGTCAAACTTGATTCATAATTAGATCAGAAGAGAACAAGTTAGGCCGTCAGTTTTCGCGAAACAATTTTATCCATACCTATAACAATGTTTGTAATTTTTGGTTGACTTCGATCTTTTAATTAAAAAAGCGAAGAGAAGAAGAATTTCCTTCCAATAAAATAAACATTCAGTCATCTGTAAATCTTTTCAAAGAACTTATAAGTATTTTCTCCATGATTGTCTCTTGATGCAGGATGTAGTAGCACACTGTTGTCAAGTTGGGGTAAGTTATTGAGATAATAACGTTCGGGGAAAATAAAATAAAAATAAAAATTAGGATCCAGGCAATAATGGAATTTAAAATTGAAAATGGCTGTACAGCGACGCTGATGTAGTTTCAAAATAGAAGCCAGCAGGATGTAGATAAGTGCAAAAAAGAAATACCTTCCTAACGTGTCCTTATTATTTGTTGTTGTCGTTGTTTTTTTGTTTTTTGGGAACACAGATGGATATAATGGCTTTTTGTAACTAAGTGTCACTGCAGGAAAGAAACAATTTACAGTTTCCACGTGATGCTTTGTTCTTGGGGACCAACCAAGTCTATCTTCAAGGCGGGCACGTACCGGATGGTTGTAAAAAATTTCATTAGTCTGTTAAAATGTTTAAGGCCATTGAATATTTTGGTCATGCGTTAAGAAACTAAAGTAAGCGTTGCGGGAGAAAATTTTAAGTAGTCAGTACTGCTGCGTGTATTAAACTACACTCCTACCGAGTTATCCTTCAAATTTTTTACTTTAAAAAAGTTCTGGTTGAACTTGTGCGGGACGGATGATGGTACATTTGTCCGGATTATTATAACACGTTTATTATTATAAACAATTTCATAGAAAGAAGGTTATCACTAAAGTCTACCTCCACCAGGTGATTGGAATTGAGCCACCGTTCAGATCTTTCAGTGCTCTCTATCTAGCTCTCCTTTTGGGGCTGCCAATTTACTGCACAGAAGGATGTTCCATATAAAGCAACGTTTCAATTCCGTGATTTTAGAACTTTGAACTTGCAGTCTCCCGATACGAAAGCAAGAAGATCAAACTTTGATACTGTTTGTCGATTGCACCCAGATGACAAAGTAAAAGTTTGGCAAAAGTAATCTGACACAATTACTCGAAATTCAATGTCCCATTGAGGCAGTTTATGCCAAATATGCTCAAAATCCTTAGTTTACTTGTGCAATTCTGTCAAAAATGCAAAAGAGAAGGATCATGACTTTGAATAGTGGAAACGCCTTAAGATTCTCGAGGACATGCATATACATATGTCGCCAAATGCGAAGCCTACGTCTCATTAGAAACGCAAAAGTTGAAAAATTACAACGACCTCCGGATCTGCACGTGGAACGTAAGATCTCTTAACGGACTACGTGCAGCTGGAGAATTAGCGGACGCCTTGGACTGCTGCAAAGGAGACATAACCGCCATCCAAGAAGTGCGATGGAAGGGACTGGGCATAAAGAAGATGAAAAACTGTGACATCTACTATGGCGACTGCTACAGACAACAGAAACAGCGTTTATTTGGGTGCGGATTTGTCGTTAGAGGAAGACTCAGGGATAAGGTGATTAGCCAAAATCCAGTCAATGAGCGTTTAATAACCATCCGCATCAGGGCTAAATTCGCCAGCATTAGCCTTATATGCGACCACGCCCCCACAGAAGAGAAAGACGACGATTCCAAAGACTGTTTCTACGAGCTCCTCGAAGAAACATATGAGCAGTGCCCTAGACACGACGTGAAAATCGTTCTTGGCGATTTCAACGCAAAACTAGGGAAGGAGGACATCTTTGGAAACACTATCGGTAAGCATAGCCTCCACGACAAAACCTCCAAAAACGGGTTGAGGCTAATCGATTTTGCTGCGAGGCTAAATCTTGTTGTAAGTAGTACACGCTTCCCGCATCTCAAAATTCATAAAGGTACATGGCGATCCCCAGATCAATTAACCGTCAACCAAATTGACCATGTTGCAATCGACGCAAGGCACTCTTCCAGTGTGCTAGTTGTCCGAACTTTCCGAGGGGCCAACTTTGACTCGGACCACTACCTTGTTGTAGCCAAGGCACGAATGAGGATATCTTGTTCAAGACTCACACGAACTATCGCTGTGAAGAGATATGACGTCGGAAAGCTACAATCGCAAGAGATTGCCAATGCCTTTTCCAATCGAGTGTGCCTTCAATTATCCTTGAATCCCATGCCGCAGCATTAAGCATTGAAGACCAGTGGCAGCAATGCCAAGGAGCCATCAGAACCGCTGCCTCTGATGTTCTGGGTTTCACTCGGCTACCAAAACGAAACCCATGGTTCGATGAAGAATGCAGGCAGGCAAATGCAGCCAAGCAAAGAGCACGTCATATCCTGATGCTGTATAACGAGATCTACAAGGAGAAAAGAAGGGAAGATCACCGACTTCTCAAAAAGAAAAAGAAGCAGCATGAGAAGCGCTCGTTTGAGGAAATAGAGAGGTGCCATGACAGGAACGAGATTCGGAAGTTTTACCAAAAGGTAAAAAAATCTTACCAGGGTGGCAAGCCCCGAACTCAAGACTGTAAAGACCAGCAGGGAAACATAGTTATAGAGTCGCAGTCGCTAGTATTTGGAAAGATCATTTCTGCAGACTGCTTAACGGCGATGAGGACACAAATTCCGCTGTCAGGCAGATTGCCCCATTCAGCTTGGACGATGATCAAGAATGCCGTCCTCCCGACCAAGAGGAAGTTAAGCTTGCCATATGCAAACTTAAATCAAATAAGACTGCAGGTGCAGATGGCCTTGATGCCGAACTCTTCAAGGCAGCTGGAGACCAGTTGGAAAGGAGCATGCACCAGCTGCATGATATGGTCGGAAGAAAGCATGCCCGATGAATGGAACCTCAGTATCGTATGCCCGATCCTTAAGAAAGGAGACCCTCACAATTGCGCCAATTATAGAGGGATAAGCCTCCTTAACGTCGTTTATAAGATCTTGTCTGCTGTAATATGTGAACGTCTGAAACCCCACGTCAACAACTTAATAGGTCCTTGTCAATGTGGTTTTAGACCAGAGAAGTCCACAATAGACCAAATTTTCACATTACCGCAGATCTTGGAAAAGACCCGAGAACGTAATATCGACATTCACCATCTTTTTATCGATTTGAAGGCCGCGTATGACAGTATTTACAGAGACGAGCTGTACAGAGCCATGTCTAGTTTCGGCATCCCTGCAAAACTCGTACGACTATGCAGGATGACTTTGGAGAATTCACGCTGCTCCGTCAAGGTCGGTAAAGAACTCATCGAAACCTTTGATGTCAAAAAGGCTTTCGACAAGGCGAAAAAACTGTCATGCGATTTCTTCAACATCATACTTGAACAGATTGTAAGAAACTCAAACGTCAACACCAGAGGAACAATCTTTCAAAAGGCTGTACAATTACTCGCCTACGCAGACGATATTGACGTAATGGGAAGAGAAAAGCGTGATGTCATAGTTGCTTTAGCGAGTATTGAAACAGGAGCGGCAAAAATGGGTTTGATGGTTAATGAGGGCAAAACGAAGTATATGCTGTCATCAAACAAGGACACAGAACATCGACGAATTTGACAAAACGTCACAATAGACAGACATAACTTCGAGGTAGTACAGAACTTCGTCTACCTTGGATCCGCTGTAGACACGAACAACAACATCAGTGCGGAGATCAAACTCAGAATAAATCTTGCCAACCGTTGCTTCTTTGGGTTAAGAAGGCAATTGAGAAACAAAACCCTCTCCAGAAAAACCAAGGTAGCCCTCTATGACCTGATCATCCCAGTCCTGCTTTGCGGCGCGGAAGCATGGACCTTATCGAAAGCGGATGAGGAAGCCCTTAGTCGTTTCGAAAAAAAATTCTCCGAATGATATTGGTCCCGTATGTCAAGACAATGTGTGGGGAAGAAGATACAACAACGAGCTGTATGAGCTGTACCGCGACATGGGCATAGCCAGAAGAGTACGCATCGCGAGGCTACGATGGTTGGGCCATGTAGAGCGGGTAGACCCAAACGCTCCGGCTCGTCGGGTTTTCGAATTACATTGCAAGGAAATCACGAAAGGGGAAGACCTGGTCTTTGGTGGCGCAATCAAGTGGATGAAGACCTCAACCGACTTGGAGAGCGAAACTGGAGAGAGCTCGCCCGAAATCAAAGTCGTTATAGAAGGATGTTGGTTGAGGCCCAGGTTCACCCCGAACTGTAATGCCCACCTACGTAAGTAAGACTTATCTGCCCAATATTTTATCCACATTTTCAAAAATTTCTAGGCTGATAGCAGCGTTATTAAAATGCAAAGTGTCAGCTTTTAACAAACGAAAATGTTTCACAACCAAAAGCAGAGCTTAAAATTTCAATTTATTTCATCTTTCTCAATCAGGCACTAATTTAAACAAGGCCACGAAGCCCAATGTCACAGTAGGAGTAGTCGCTGTACATTTTTTATGAGCATTTAAATTTATGATTAAAGGCTTTATTGACACAATAACCAACTCTTTTTGGATTCTTAACAACACGAGCTGATTAATGCTTCGCAACATAATTACAGAACATCAGTAATAAAAGAAAAAAAAAATTTTCTTTTTTTTTTGAGCGTAAGTTCCACAGTGGCTTTTCGCTGACTGTTTACCCTTTTAATTGCCGACTTTAACGAATAAAAATAAAAAAGCGAATGAAACCATTACTACAACTTGCAAGCCATAATAAATTTCATCGCAGTTCACACAAAAGAAAACAATGAAACATTCATTTATAGCAACGTTTAACCGATATACACGACATCCTCCTTGGAATTCAGTGAATTTAAGCTTTAATGACATTTCAGTGGTTGTCATCCTGGGATGTAATTTATTATCTGGGAAATGGAAAACGAGTCCTTTAGTCAGCAGCGTTGGCGAGTGTTTTTTTGTTTGTTTTGTTTTGTCATCGGTGGCACTGCACATTAACATAAGTCAGAGCCTTAATTTATGTGGGAAACAATTTTGTTAACAATTCGAATAACTGCATTTGCATTACTGTGCATTTGCTTACTCTGAATTCGTTAAATTGATTTAATATTTTATGGATTGATGCACTGTTTTAAAGAAAAGCATCATCTGACGAGACTGTCACTGTGGAGCACTTTCGTGTTACTTTATTGACGGGTCTTGCAGTTTTATTCAGTTTGGGGATTGTGTTGCAGTAATCAGAACCAGATTTGAGTTGCTTTTATACATTTACATACTTTTGTTTTGCGGTTTGGCTATACAATGAGGAAATATCTTGGAAAAGGTCTAAGATATATCTGACCAAAAAACAGAAAAAAATAGTACGTATACGCCATACGTTCTACGCCTATATCTTTTCCCTAAAGAGGTGGCGGTTCACAGTGCACTGCGGTTCAAACAATGCAATAATTGGAAATGAATCAGGCTAAAGAACTTTAAGGAATCTCACCCATAATGACAAACTACATTCCACCGCATACTAGTTTCAACCCAGCGAGACGGTAACAAGCATTAAAGGACGGATTGCTGGGAGGAAAACAGACAGCAAATCACAGATCTATTCGGCGAGCCCCGAATTTGTGCAATGGTGGCTTCTTTTGAAAGCCAAAGCTTGCCCTGAATATCAAACTAAGTGTTTTTTGAGCCCTGAGTATGAGCTCAATTCCCCCTAAAGTTGCCCTTGGTTTTTTCCCCTAGCGCAGGTGACGAACATGGCTGTCTAATGGCTTGCATACATACAAACCAAGGGTCACGCAATAGAGCGGTGATTCCCGGGGTCTAGTACATTACTCTCAACAATGCCCTGTGTTGGAATGGAGGGGACCTACTACTTTCAACCGGTTTCGAACGGCTAATTTTACTATCGGAGGATTTGCCGATTTCTCACTGAGGGAGAAACTTTATTTGGTCTCTGTTGGGTATCGAACTAAAAACTTACTGCGTTACAAGCAAACATGTTAATCATTACGCCACGGGCACAACAAATGGCATACACTTTTCCATAAATGACAGGAATTTCAATTCAATTTCAATTTTTATTAAATAGCGGTGTACAAGTAAGACATACACGAGTCTTTTATAGTACAATATAGAAGGAAGTTAAAGTCAACATTAATAGTAATAACTTAAAAATAACAGCAACTAGTTTTAATCAATTTTGTGTTAGGCATATTCAAAAAGTACAAATCAACGTTAATTAGATATCTATTATATAGAATGAAAGTAAATAGAAGGAGAATTAAATTTTTTTTAAATTTTTAATAAGTTACTTTATTTAAAAACAAATTAAAAAGAAAAGGTTTCCAACCAAAATTTTATTTTACTCTTGTTGCAAGTAGTTTTTATTAAACCAACCGATCTACTACTGAAGCCAAAATGCAAACTTAGCTTTTTATAAAGAATGTCATGATTAACCCTGTCAAAAGCCTTAGAAAAGTCAAGCAAACACAAAATCGTAAGTTGGTCTAGGTCATACTGAATTCTAATGTCATCGAGTACCTTGACAATAGCTGTAGAACAGCTATGATTAGTGCGGAAGCCCGACTCTACTGGTGAAAGTCAATTATTTTTGTCAATGTGGTTCGATATTTGACTAGCCAAGATTCTCTCAAAGACTTTAAACAGGCAAGGCAAGATGCTTATTGGTCGGGTGTCTGAACAAGATGAGGGGTTAGCTTTTTGAGGACGGGGATAATCTTTGCAAGTTTCCAGCAATCAGGAAACGATGAGCAGGTTATACAAAAATTTATAATGTGTGTTAATAAGGATATCATATGAGGTAGTATCATTTTCACAAACTAAATGGGAACTCCATCTTCCCCTACAGAGTTCGACTTCAGAGAGCGGATGCTCATAATGAATTCATGTTCAGAAACGACCTCAAAGTCAAACTCATTTGAAAAGGCCAGTAAGATGTCAATGTTGGGTGTAAAGTTCGATGACTGCAAGCTGTCAAATGTGAAAAAGTTGTTAAGATCATTTGGATCGCGGTGATTATCAACAACAATCTTTTTGCCGACCCCAATAGAACGTAAACCAGTCCAAAGCTTGCGCGAAGTTTGGTTGGTAGAAAGTTTGGACATAAAATACATTTTTTTAGCTCTACGGGTTATAAGCATGATTGATTTCGAGCGTGGCAAAAGGCTTCCCAATTAATGGCAGTAGGGCTACGCTTCCATTTCGAATACAATTTTTAACGGATTTTAATTGAACCTAGTACTTCAGAAGTGAACCAGGGACAATTCTTATAACGCACAGTAACTGTCTTCAAAGAAACATGTTTCTCAAATAAAGATGTTGGAAGAAATTCATTTTTTCTAAGTGGTTGTACAAGCGATAACGAGAATCCCAAAGATAACAACTGGCATCAATTTGCAATTCATTATTGTTTACAGATTAAAAATCGCGGAACTGGGAGGTATATGGAGAAGCGGATCGAGAAAAATCAATGTTGAATGTGCAAAGAATCAAATCATGATCAGAAATACCTTCAAGAGATAGTTGGTCTATTAAAAGGACATTCGACGAATCGGAAACAATCATCAAATCAAGGAGGCTAGGAACAGAATTAGGGTCAAAACGAGTGGCAAAAGAGTTTGTTATACTGAGCCCAGTAGCTGCAATATCGTCTCTAAGCTGCCAGGCTCTAGTATCATTAAGGAAAAGGTCAGCGTTGAAATCACCACAGATAATTATGTTTTCATAATTCGTTGTGAGTTCGCGAAGAGTAGAAAAAGGGGTTCACAAGAATAACTTTTATTAGGGTTGTAAGCAACGCCCAGTAAGCAGCTTATGTTACCATCAGTTACTTTTAAAATCAAGAACTTAATCCGAAAATTATCAGATTTGGTAACGATTTGACAATTAAGAGAGGATTTACAATACACTGCAACCCCGACACCAATAGTAGCCGTAATTCTATCATTGCGTATCAGATTGTAGTTGTTGATGTGATACAAATCACTAGGAGTGTCCGGTTTCATCCACGTTTCATTAATAAACATAACATCAACATCCAATGCTTCAAAAATATACCTTATAAAACCTAATTTTTCAAAATTTAAGCTACACGCTTTCAAACAGCAAACCGTAAAACCCTCATGCACACCAGAAAGTATTTTTATTACGGGCTTAACTTACATTTCAGCACCACCGGAACGATGCAGGTACCTTCGGTAGATTTATGACTTTGGAAGGCAAACTGAACGTCGCTGAAAAACTTTGTTTTATCTAAAAATCTGACCATTTTATTTTTAACCGCCGACCTTACTTATAGATGGTAATAGCGAGATTGGCCTATAATTCGATAGTTTGTTTGTTGCTCCTTTTTTGAAAACTGGTAAGATATGAGCACATTCGACAGTCTCAGGAAATCTACCGCAAAAAATACTTTTATTGAAAATGTGTGCTAGAACATCAGTTAAAAAAGCAACATACATTTTTTAAGCACAGATTGAAAACACTATCATTGAATTTGAATTTTTTAATGTTCCAATTATTTTGAGGATCTCAACACCAGTTATAGGTTCAAAAACAAAGCTTTATCTTTGATAAGGTTCACTTCGGATGCATTCAGGATGCCCGAAGAATGCGAATGCATTTGCAATTCCAACTTTGTCATTAACAAAGCTGTTATGTTAACAAAGTTGTTATGGATATTGATTGCCGATGGTAATTTTTGAGCAGACGACTTGTTAAGGATGCTATTGACAACTACGCACTCATTTCTGACGTTGCCCTTTGCTTGGTTGAATTTATTCCTGCAAAAATTGTCACGGCAAATTGGGATTTATTTCTTTAACTATACACATACTTTTTTATATTTGCTTTTTGAGTTTACATCGCTATTGTTTTTGAACATTTTACTTGTAGTTTGATTTTATATTTTAATTTTTTAAGGCTTTAGACGTTTATCAGATTTTTTCGGGATGGAGGTAAAAGAACATTCAGATATATTATATCTGGTTAAAATTTCAGAAAAAAATGTCATATGATTTAGACGGATCATTTTCTGCTTCCAAAATTTTCCCATTGAACTTGAACTTAATTTTTGGAACATCAGCGCTCTGAAAACTTGCATTTGATACATCAACAACATCAAATCTTATTTTATGAAGAATTCGGCACCTCCAGAAGCGTAGCTCTCACTTACTTACTTACTTACTTACTTAAGGTGGCGCTACAGTCCGGGTCGGACTAGGGCCTCAACCAACATGCTTCTCCAGCCAACTCGGTCCCTAGCTAGCTGTCTCCAGTTTTGCACGCCAAGTTGGTTGAGGTCCTCTCCTACTTGCGTGCGCCACCTGAGTCGCGGTCTTCCTCTACTGCGCCATCCCTCGGGATTGGAATCGAAGACTTTCCGGGCCGGAGCGTTGGTGTCCATTCGCTCTACATGACCCAGCCATCTAAGCCGCTGGACCTTGACTCGTTTGACAAGGTCAGTGTCGCTGTACAGCCCGTACAATTCGTCGTTGAATCTTCTTCTCCATTCTCCATCTATGCAGACGGGACCAAATATCACCCGAAGAATTTTTCTCTCGAAGCATCCTAAAGCGTTCTCGTCTGCCTTTGACAAGGTCCATGCCTCTGCGCCATATATAAGAACCGGGATGATAAGTGTCTTATACAGGGACACTTTAGTTGCTCGAGATAGGACTTTACTACTCAATTGCCTTCTTAGTCCGAAGAAACAGCGATTGGCAAGAGTTATTCTTCGTTTGATTTCAGCGCTGGTGTCGTTGTCTGAATTAATAGCGGCGCCTAGGTAGACAAAGTCCTTAACTACCTCAAAGTTATAGCTGTCAATCGTGACGTTCTGTCCAAGACGTCGGTGTTGGGTGTCCTTTCTTGATGACAGCATATACTTGGTCTTGCCCTCATTTACCACTAAACCCATCTTCTTCGCTTCCGTCTCAATGCTCATAAACGCACCATTGACATCACGCTGCGTTCTTCCAATTATATCAATATCGTCGGCATATCCGAGCAATTGAACGGACCTTTGAAAGATTGTGCCTCTTGTGTTGACGTAGGAGTTTTGCACTATTCTTTCAAGAACGATGTTGAAGAAGTCGCATGACAGTGCATCGCCTTGCCTAAAACCTTTTTTGACATCGAATGTATCGGTGAGATCTTTTCCGACCCTGATGGAGCAGCGTGCGTTCTCCATCGTCATCCTACACAATCGGACAAGTTTGGTAGGGATGCCAAAACTAGACATGGCTCTATATAACTCCTCTCTATAGATGCTGTCATATGCGGCCTTAAAATCGATAAAAAGGTGGTGGGTATCGATTTGAAGCTCCTGGGTTTTTTCCAAGATCTGCCGTAGTGTGAAGATTTGGTCTATGGTGGACTTTCCTGGTCTAAAGCCGCACTGATAAGGACCTATCAGGTTGTTGACGAATGGCTTCAGACGCTCACACAATACGGCAGAGAGGATCTTGTACGCGATGTTAAGAAGACTGATACCTCTGTAGTTGGCGCAGTTCAGAGGGTCTCCTTTCTTGAGGACCGGGGAAACGATGCTGAGGTTCCATTCATCGGGCATGCTTTCTTCCGACCATATTTTGCAAATGAGCTGGTGCATACTCCTGACCAGGTCATCGCCGGCCAATTTAAACAATTCGGCAGTGAGGCCATCAGCTCCAGCAGCTTTGTTGGACTTTAGCTTGGACACTGCTGTCTTCACTTCGTTCAGGTCGGGTTGGCGGAATTCTTGGTCTACGTCGCCTAACTCGAATGGTTCTATCTCTCTAACAGCGGAATTGGGTCCATCATCGCCGTTATAGAGCTTGGAAAAGTGGTCTTTCCATATCCTCAGCATAGACTGCGGTTCCACCACGATGTTCCCTTGGTCGTCTTTGCAGGCTTCGGCTCGGGGCTTGTAGCCCGAGGCTGTTGTTTTTACCTTCTGGTAAAACTTCCGAACCTCATTCCTGCTGTGGCACCCTTCTATCTCCTCGATCGCGCGCTTCTCATGCTCTCTCTTTTTCCGTCTGAGAAGCCGGTGTTCGTCTCTCCTCTTCTGCTTGTAGAGCTCATAAGCAGTTCTAGTCTTTTTGTGCAGCGCCGCTTTGTATGCTTCCTGTTTAGCTGCATGTGCTTGCCGGCATTCGTCGTCAAACCAGGGGTTTCGTTGTGGTGGCCGTGTGAAACCCAGCACTTCAGAGGCGGCATCTCTGATGGCTGATTGGCAGTGCTGCCACTGGTTCTCTATACTTGATGCTGGCGGCATAAGACTCCTTGAGAGGTTGTAAGAGACTCGATCGGAAAAAGACTTGGCGATCTCTTGCGATTGTAGTCGTCCAACGTCGAATTGTCTCACAGTATTTCCTTGTGTTGGCTTGGATCGGGATATCCGCAGTCGTACCTTGGCTACAACAAGGTAGTGGTCCGAGTCAATGTTGGCCCCTCGGAATGTTCGGACATCCTCTATACTGGAGAAGTGCCGTGCGTCGATCGCAATGTGGTCAATCTGGTTGACGGTTGATTGATCAGGAGATTTCCATGTCCCTTTGTGGATATTGAGGTGCTGGAACCGCGTACTAGCTACCAGAACATCTCGCCCCGCAGCGAAATCGATCAGCCTGAATCCGTTATCGGAGGTGTTGTCGTGCAGGCTGTATCTTCCGATTATTCCACCAAAGATATCCTCTCTTCCTAGCTTGGCATTAAAATCTCCTAGAACGATCTTAATGTCATAGCCAGGGCACTGCTCATATGTTTTGTCCAGGAGCTCGTAGAATACGTCTTTGGTGTCTTCATCCTTTTCCTCTGTGGGGGCGTGTGCGCAAATGAGGCTTATGTTGACGAATTTAGCCTTGATGCGGATTGTTGCTATGCGCTCGTTCACATAGTTGAAACTCAAGACTTTTTGCCTGAGTCTGGTTCCAACAACGAATCCACATCCAAACAGTCGCTGCTTCTGTTCCCGGTAGCAATCGCCGTAGTAGATATCGCAGTCTTTTAGTCTGCTTCTACCTGGCCCATCCCATCGCATTTCTTGGATAGCGGTAATATCTGCTTTGTAGCAGTTTAGGGCTTCCGCTAATTGTTCGGCTGCACGTGGTCTATTAAGGGACCTAACATTCCACGTACAGATCCGAAGCTCGTTGTCCGTTTTTCGTTTGCTAGGTTCGTCATCAGTAAATCCGTCCGTATCCGAGGCTTGTTGGTGCTTCGCAACTATGACTTGCTTTACGTGGCCGGGAAGTCACCCCGACAGCACGACCCCCAACCTGGAGGACCAGATCCTTGTATAGCTCCAAGGATGTGAAGCCGGATAAACCGCTCCTTATAAGCCTGAGCTCCAAATATGCTGTAGTAGCCCTATAAGGTGTTCACTAAGTAGTTCAGCCTGACTGGAACTGTAGACGCCACCGTTGATTCCATCTAGGGAATTCCTCCGCTGCCGTCCGGATGAAAGAAGAGGTGCCTTAGTGGGAACACCTCTCCCCCCCCTCTCTCGTTTGCTGCCACCAACAACCTTCCACTAGGGTTGAGACCCAATCTCCAGTTGAGGTACTAGGCACCCGTTGTTCACCACGTGGAGGTGAGAGTAGGAGTTGATAGACAGAGGTGGGTTTTTAAAAAAACCTATGAACGCTAGGGTCCTCTTGGGTGCACGTGTCTACCATTTAAACAACTAGCTCTCACTTGCATTCAGAAAAAGATTAAAACCGGGCAGAAAATTTTTACTTTTTTCGTAATTATAAATCCAGATTTCTGAAACAACACAACACAGAAAAGAATTTAGATGTGCAGCTCAGCAAGCAAAGTTTTCTCTTAAACTTTTAATGCTCTGGTGAATAACAATGAGTTTGCTTAACGATTAAACCTTGTTTACGAAAATTTCTTCACAATTTGAATTAATGAAATTGAAGGTAGAAAGTCATAATTTAATTCATTTAAGGCATTCATGATTCTTTTTCTTTTCATTTCCGGCCGGCGTTAATTTTTACGAGAAGTGGTCTTGAAGCGATCACAACTCTCCCACTTTTCTGCTCAGAAAGCGTCGGCAGGCCTCCAGGTTTCGGATTGTTCCATGTTCCATGAGGCCAACCAAATGCTGCTGTTTTTGCATTTGCTTGTACCAGAAGTGTTTTGGCCTGCCTTTTCTTTTTCGTCGCATTCATGATTGTAAAATAAAATGTGCCTAAGCTGGGTCCACACTGGGAAAAAATAGTTGGAAAATAGTTCTTCGACGAACTAGTCGAAATCTCTAACCACCCGTTGAACAGCATACTGATGTTCATTCCGGGCTCCAAATCAGTCAGATTCCCCTACCCCAATAGCCCAGTCACAAAAAAAAGATCCCCTTCTTCTCATATCACCGGACTGTAAATAAAAGGGAAGAAACAACTTTATCTTCAAAGCTTCATTTGAATCATTCAAAAAACGAACCCATCAGTATTCTTGAACACTTGAACTAACTCAATATAAAAAAAAAAGTCGAACAACCAGACTTTGCTGCTTCATACTCACACGTCCCATGCTATAGAGTCAAGATTTTCAAGAAAACTTTAATAAATGGCATTGTGCTATGAGTGCAAATGTGGTTTGCATGCTGATTTTATGCATTGTCCTTGCCATGGTCTATTTGATATTATGCTGGTGGAGCTTGTTTGATTACTCACTCGACTGTAATTAGAACTGTCGACTTCAACACTGCCCGCAAATTCATCACACGAAAAGCCTCTGTGGGGAGTGTTCTTGCAAGTGACGAATAATGAGGCCATGGAAGGAATGATGAATGAGGATATTCGTTGTGTTATTTGTTTAAGTTGCCAGCGCAATGGATGCGACACTGGTGGAGTTTCAGTTTGAATCGCCAACAAATTCGTTCATACTGCCAGCAGCGCTGCTTTCAGAATGTTGATGGTTGTGCTTTATTTTGATTGAAAATCATCCGCCCGCCTAGAAGGCAAACAGAATTTAATCAGTTCAAAACTAAAGAAGGAATAATCAAGAGCAAGGTATGAAATAATTGAAACCAGTATATTTCTCTCATATTTCATTTCCTATTCTAAGTCGTTTTATGGTCAAAGGAGTTCATGAACAGTGTTATGTCATGCTTGACAGTAGCGTCAATTAAGGAATACGTAGTGACCTCTTTCAATCTAATTGAGGGTTATAAGCAGGACTCAAGAACTATGCTGGGATCTTGAATAAGACTCGTTAATGGGTTTTCTTTTGAATATTTTCATTATTGTGATTGCTACTGAGCCTGATCCTTTTACATTCAACGGCATGAGAATAATCGTCTAACTTTTCAACCTCCATTTCAAAAGGTTCACGGAATTCATTTAAACTTCGCAAAAGAGAGCAGAGATATGGTAACTGTGTATCAAATACATAGAGCTTCAGCTAAGGTAGGGTTAAAGGTGGCTGTTGTAGGAAAACGGCTGACGCATTTTGATCAATCGAAGGTCAAATGTAATACCATATAAGATTGCAAGGAAGTACCTAACTATTCAAACCACTTGGAGCTTTTTAGAAGGAAGTAGCAAGATAGAAACGAAAAAGAACTGCACACCCAACTCCAAGCAAACAGATCTGGAAGAACTGTCTTCCTGGATTAGTTTCGTAGTAGCGCACTCTATCAATTTTTCAAGACCATGTTAATGTTTTCGGGTTGTAGCTCACTGGTTCAGATTGTTTATATTGGTAATTTACGTTTCCTCCTCAAAACTAATAAAAGTGGTCAGATCGCAGCTCCAACGCAGCCAAAAAAAATCACTGAGAAGGCTACTAATCCGGTTTGGGAATTAATGAAGTCCATCAGGAGTTTTGAGCCATCTGCTACTTATTACAGTTCTTGACTACCTACAGTAAGTTAAAGAACAGAACACCAAAGTACATCAACTATATTCTTTGCTGAAGACGAAGCCGTAATAAATGAATATCCTCTACTCATGTTACAAACAAATCCAACTACCTCTGAAGTTGTTATTTGGCCTCAGACATGAAAAAATCGAAAACCGGAAAGCTGGACGACAATTTCTGAAGTCAACGCGACGTTAAAAATCTTTCGATAGTACAATTTGCGGTTATTTTTTTCTAAACCTGGTTTCAAAAGATAAACATTTTGATAATGTTTCGGCAATAGGACCTAAGTGGTCAACTGTTGATAATTGTTTTAAAAATTAACCACAAATCATTTTTAAAATAACATTATATTTTTTATTCAAGAAACGGAGTATTGAGGTAATTTATTTCACTTATAATCAACCTAAAATAATTTTCACCGAGTAAAATTTTTTTAACAAAATAAGAATGAAATCCTGTCTGTCAGTATAAAAAGGATGAAAAACGACAGTAAATGTCAATGTTCATGTGACAATATTTCGATGGAATTCAAATATAGAAAGTTCTCTGATATAGCATGACAAAGAAAACTTTATTTACTTTCTTTTTTTATGCAGCATTGCCTACAGATAGATAGTTGTTTTTATTTGATTACATTTATAATTCTTGATTACATAGTTTACAAAAAAAACATAAAGCATGGCTTTTCTGCTGTCTGCCTCGATGACAAAACATAATAAAATTAACTTTGAAATAAAATTATTCATCAGACAAATTTAATAATAGTTACAATAACAGTTGAACAAAATAAATTTTAAATTGAAAACCATCATTAGAGTTCGTTTAAATTACTTAATAATTTGATTTCTATAATTTTTTACATCCATAGTATTAAGCAGTGTTATCATTTTATTTTCTGTTAAAATATTGCTTCCGAAAACTTGTCTTCTAACTTCTGTTAAAATCGGAGTTTTTCCCATGAAGTGCAAAATATCTTCTCGTTCATTCAAGTTTCACAAAGAGCATATGATCGGTAGGTCCTCTGTATGTGGTGCGAAGTTTAACTGAAGAATTTCACCCTGCAACTCAATCATAATCGATATTTAGTCTACGCTATTGACATCTTTGAAATAGTTTTTCTCTCCTAGGTTGTGTTTCAACTGACAGTAAAATTGTCTGTAAAGAGATCCTGCCGCGTCATTTAAACATTTTTTCTACATTTTGTATCCGCTGCTGATATTAGCTGGTAAAGGGACCTCTTCCAATCATCGTAGTCCGGACTATTAAGATTTAGGACTATCTCACAGTCTCTAGCAAGGTCCATTCAAACTGCATACCAACTTGATCTGGTTCGTATATCTTGTAGAGCTGCTATCTTTGGTAGCCGGTGATTATCCATTTTCATTACCTTCAGAACATAATCCACTTGCATTTTTAAAGTTCGTTTCCAATGCTATCATATAATTTGTCATATTGGGAGGCAGTCTAAAAATTCGCTTGATGTAGTAGCGCAATAGTTTCTCCACTGTTTCATACCTTTGTCCCCCAAGTTTGCGCTGCGTAGAGCAAAATAGATTCCGATATAGCTTCGAATATCTTGCCTTTTGCTTTTGTGAGCTTTTAATTTAAATGCCTCTCCATACTTAAATTTCTCGTGAAGTAAACTCCCAAGTACTTATAATCCTTGGCAATTTCAATGCTCTCTCCATTATATTGCCATTTTTCGTTCATGCAATATCGTCCTCCTCCTTCCCTGAAGATCATAATTTTGGATTTATCCAAATTCACAACCAGACTCCAAAGCATACAGTATTGTGATAGCCGGTTTATCATTAGCTGCAACGATTCAGGTGATGGTGCCAAAAGTACGATATCATCTGCGAAAAGTAATGCCTTAACTCTATGGCCTGCGTATTCAATCCCACAGGGTAGAAAGTCTACTAGGTCTTCAATAAATAAAGCAAACAGGCTTGGACTCATTGTACAACCTTGTCTGACTCCTGATTTTGTTTCAAACCACTATGACAACTCTTCACCATTCCATACTGGCCAGTGTGTTTTCATAAAGGTTTTGGATAACACTTCCCAACTTCATTGTCATTCCTATGCTATAAAAATTGTACATGAGGGCTTGTCTATCTACTGTATCAAAAGCCGCCTTAAAGTCAACAAAAAACGTGTACAGTTTCTTTCCTTTGGTAAGAAATGAATTTGCAATACTTTTAAGCACGAAGATGTGGTCAACTGTTGAATATCCTGCCCTAAAGCCAGCCTGGAATTCTTTCCAAAGCTTGGCATCATCGATCCATTTACTAAGCTGTCTTTGCAAAATTAAAGTGAAGATTTTATACGCTGCTGAATGAAGTCGCCCTATAGTTGGATAGTTCAGCCAAGGCATCTTTTTTATCAATAGGAAAAATATTGGATTCATTGAATTCTTGAGGTATAACCCCGGTTTCCAGTACATAGTTGTATATCCATGTAAACCTGTTGATTAATCCAACTGTACCACATATGTAAAATTCCGCTGATATACCGTTCGATCCAGCAGCTTTTTCGTTCTTTAGCATTGTAACCGCTGAAATCTCAGAATCTAAAATTGCGTTGTTAAACCCAGAAGCAGCGTATTGGAAGTAAACTCTTGGGCAGGATTCAACAAATTTTGGAAGTGTGATGCCAAAAGATTGGGACTTAGATCACAGGGGATGGTGTATTTTTCTGCTCAGGTTCCGTGCTAGGTACTAAAATTCTTTTGAAGAAACAAAGGGCCAGTCGCCTAGACTCTGCTTCAAACAACGTTTCCTTTTTTCGCCTACACAACGTCTTATAAGCAATGTTTGCTTGCAAATACTGATATTTGTAGTAACCTAGTAACCTTCACTTCAACTTCTGTATGCTCTTAGCCAACCAAACGATACCGTTCTCGTTTTTATGCACTCTTTATCAAACCAAGGAGCGATAAAATCTTGTTGTTAAGTCCTTTTTGCAGTCTCTTCTGGGAACTAAGTTTTAATTATCTCATCTAGTTGGGCAAAATCGCAATAGCTTTGTCTTTGTAGTGCAGTATTTTGCTGTGTTTGATATTCTATCGTTTTGCTTTCCTTCCATTTCAATTTGGGCAGGAAATTCATAGCCTTTGTTTCTTCAGCTACTATCGAAGTAGTCCCAACAAAGTAAGTCAAAACAATGGGGGAGTGATCCGAAAAAGTTACATTTTCAACCTTGAAATTGACGACGTAATCATTCCACTCTTTACCAATATATCATATAGTCTATCACCGAGCTGTCTTGATGACCAGCAAAAGTAAGCTCACCTTCCGTGTCTTAGCAACTTGTTCCGTTTTGAATTCGTAACCCGTATGAGCAACACAGCTCAAATAGTTTAAAGCCTCGTGCATTGCTAATTGAATCCTTTGTTTTTCGCTCCAATTCTTGCATTCAAATCACCCACTACCAACCAATTAGAGGTTCTGCTTTTTGCTACTACTCCTTCCATACTTTCGAAGTCGTTGTCCCAATGGTTGTAGTTGATGTAAGCCGAAAGAATACGATAATTTATATGATTAAAATGCAGATTTAGATATGTAAAATCTTCGTATAGCTCAAATTTGCAATTAATATGTTTAATATTTTGCTTAAACCCGAATAAAAATCCCCCACTAGCTCTTCCCCTTGACTGAACTCTGGTAGCTGGTATCCATTTAAGTTCAAAATTAATAAATTTATTTTCAAAATTAATAAAACTGCTTTCCGTTAAAAATGTTTCATATAAAAAATTAATTCAAATTGATTAACAAACTTAAAAAAAATCTATAAAAATAAGCTTATAACTCAATCAAGTATTGTCTATACCTATCTGCAACCAGAAAGAAATGCCATTGAAAAAAAAAAGTGACAAAACTCAAAAACCGGAAAAAATTTAATATATTTTGTCGGGATTTTAATTATGTTGGATAAAAAATATTTTTTTACAATTTTTTAAAAGATACATTTCGGTGGGAAAATTGATTTCTACAAAAATATTTTGAATTGCATCAAAATTTTGCTTCGTTTTCGAGATATATTGAAAAAACGAATGAAGATGGCTTATCTCCGATATTCAAAAGCATTTTCGGTCTTTTCTTTAAAATTAGCCCATTAATCGATCCATGCAATAAGAGTCCATTCAATTTCGAGTTCCTTAAGAAATGATATAATCAATAGATTATGTTGTGAACTACGTATCCCACGAAAAATGAGATCAAAAATAGTTAGTTTCCCCTGGAAGTTTAACAAAATCTAACACAAAAACATGTCTCAGACAACGTGCTTTCTTCAACTAGTTTCTCATTAAACTTGCTAACGTTTCATTAAGTCCCATCTAACACATCTCTCATATTTCCACCATCTTACGCCTCGAGAAACTATGTAAGCCCTAAAGCAATTAAACGCTTCATTAAAGCAAAACAACATCCAATCAGACTTACCCCGACACATCCACAAACCTCTACGTTTCGTTATTTATTGCCCCAATGAATCTCTAATCATCTATCATGCCTTCAATTTCACGCTTTAATTTATTCAAATTATAAAGTTTTTTAAGTAAGAAAACACGTCGCTTCCTTTCTCGTTTGTCGACAGGTTGATAATTCCTTCATATGGTTGAAGAGAAGAAGAACAAGTCGGTAAACTACGCCGTACTCATTCTTTTATGACAGATTCAGGTCAAGGTGTGAAAGGTCGTAGCTTTGAAGTGTTGTACATTCTCAAGAAGCTTTCAAATCAGCATCAAAAACAGAAATAGAAAAATCCCATTTCCCTCACACGCATGTCCATCAGCGTACAAAAAAAAATCACTTGCATCCTTCCAATTGATTGCGGAGTTTCCGGTTAATGACGCACAATTTAAACATTCACTTCTCACGTTCCCCAAGCATCAATCATCACTACATGACCGTATTAAGCACTCTGTGGAAATTAATGGATGTCGTTTGACAGAAATACTCTAACAACCTTTCGCCACACTAAAGGAAAGCTGAATGTCATGTGCACTCTGATGCCATTAGGTACAGCATACTCATACGCAGCTCTATTGTGCTTAACAATTGGCTGTACAATGTCCTGTGCCCATTTTTTATGCAAAGCAGGCCATTTATTTTTGATGGGAGTCGCTTTTTTCTAACCAAAACTGAATATGGTTAACACAAAGCACCCAAACAGTTTAAGCCCTTGCGGCTGTTAGATACATGCCACGGCTTTGAATCCTAAAGGGGGTAAGCATTATTTTGAAGAACATCAACTTTGGTTTGGGGGCATGCTCGTGCTCGGGTGGCGGAATGTTGTTTCGGCACAATGGATAAGTGGCATTTTTAAAAGTATTATGTGCTTGAGCAATGTTTTCTTTTTGCAAGTTTTGCATAAGAGCAAGTTGGAGACTGGAGTGCCGTATTCTTATTGTATGTGTGGCTACGGACTTCATTTGTCCTTGCGTGCTTTTGTGTTAGTTCCACGGTGCTTTTTTAACTTCCTCCAAACTGTCCGCTAGCGGTGGGAGCAAAATGATTCTATGACTTGTTTTTTAAAGATGGTACCAATGATTGGCATCTTAAGATAAAAAATCTTACAGCTCTTTATGAAGACTCGCTCCATTTTTATCATATGTCCATTGAGTGCTAAAATAGGAACAATAGAGAAATATAGTCAGAATGAAGTGAGACATAATTTGCCTTTAATTGGCAATTATTCTCAAGACTCTTAGCTTTTGAATTCACTAAAAAAAGAGGTTTGAGGCCTTACCTGAACCTTCGAATCTGATTTCAGCAAAGAAATTTCCGAAAACAAAAGACAGAAGACCAAAAAAACACATTTTTTCGGTTTCATCAACTCGTTTGACCGGAAACATCATTTGAAACACATTTCATATTTCACTCCCGGGAAATCAGTGGAAAATTAACGACATTTTGTTTTCTGGAGAAGAGGACCTTACGTTGAGTCCCTCCGCGCGGAAGAAGTGAAACTTTCTAATGTGAAAATGAAAGTACGAAGGAGTAGAAATTGATTTTTAGTGAACTCATATTGTTTCTTTAAGACAAACTTTATTAACATTGGATATAATTCACAACTGATCGCATCTTTTAATTATAACTTTCGACTGGAGAAATATCAAAATCTTTAACATTTTTACAATGGGATTATGATAACTACAGTAAGATTCGAAATGTTTGAGTTCTATTTTTTCAATATTTCTTGCAAAAACTGCATCAATGGTAGTTCACCTTTTGGTTGTTGGATCATTCCTACCATTTATCATATCCAATCCAAATTCGTCTTTAAGAAAGGTTAATAATATTTCAGCTTCAGGTAACGAGAAATTCACATTCAAATCTCATCAAATCAATGTATTAATATATATTACTAGCTGAGCCGCCCGGCTTTGCTCGGGTCGGTAGTTTTAAGGTCCCCGTCCTCGTTTTTCCTCTTCCGTGGGAATTTGGGAATGAAATATAATCTTTCTTACTGTGGGACTATGTGGCATCCTAATGCTGAAAGAATTTTTGAAATCTGTCCAATAGTTCCTAGGTTTCCGTTCCCAACCCCGTTCCTGTGGGAATCTTCTGTTCCCATGGAAATATGTGAATGAAATATAAGTCTATGTCACTGAGGGATAATGTAACATCCTAGAGTTGAAAGAATTTTTGAAATCGGTCAAGTAACTTTTGGGTTCCCCGTTCCCGTTTCTGTTCACGTGGGATAATAGGGATGAAATACTCGCCAAGTTACTGAGGGATTATGTGGCATCCCAGTGGTGAAAGAATTTTTGAAATCTGTCCAGTAGTTTCTAAGTTTCCGTTCCCAACCTGTTCCTGTGGAAATCTTTCGTTCCCGTGGAAATATTGTGAATGAAATGTAAATCTCACAGAGGGATAAAGTAACATCCTTGAGTTGAAAGAATTTTTTAAATCGGTTAAATAACTACATGGTTCCCGTTCTCGTTCCCGTTTCTGTTCCTGTGGGATTAAAGGGATGAAATATAGTCTAGGTTACTGATGAAGGGAGATAATGTAGCACCCTTAGTGCGGAAAGAATTTTTGAAATCTGTGGAGTAGTTTCTAATTTTCCGTTCCCAACCCAATTCCTGTGAGAATATGGGGATCAAACCTTGACAGGAACCATCTCTGGACTAAACTATGTCTATGCGCAAATTGAAAACTAAGAAAGAACAAAGAACTAGTTTCAATAATGACGCGTCATTAATACAACTGTTATAGCAACAAATTAAAAGCAGTGCCAAAAAGTATGCAATTGATAATATTCCGTGTTAAACGTATAAAGCTTTCATGTTTGCAAGTCGCATAAGAAGTTTCACTTCAATAATATTTTCTTTTTTCAAAATTTTAACTTTGAGGCTAATTCTCTCAAAAACTTTTCATTAAAGAACAAAGCATTAGGTTTCAAAAGCACTAAAGTATGAGAAAAGAAATAGCTTAGTTGATATTTAATATTTTTTTTAAAAATTGAGTAAATTTCATATAAAATTGCCTCTTGTGCCTACACGGAGGGATATAGACCTCCCTCCCATACAATTTTTTTGAGTCTTTACCCAACCTATCTATCCTGAGTCTTAGGCAAACGGTATCTAAAACACCCTATACAAATAAAAGAAAATTCTAAAAATTAATAATTAATAATTATAGAAATCATTTAAAAATTGAGAGCGGTGAAAATTTTTTTTAACTTTTTTCCATACGCTAACACATTTTCGAAAATTTCATGAAAAGCCATCTACCGGCCCTGGATTCCTAGGTTCTGCCATTTTTATGTCTAACGGCCCTTCACTTAACCATGGTTTGACGCTGTCTGTGAGAAAGCAAGGAAAAAATCTTTCAGATTACTGAGTCTTCTAAGAACAACAAACTCAAACGTCACGAAAATAATGTATCAAGAAGCAAATAAGATGTTCAAAAATACCTGTAATCTGAAACAAAAAGAATACACCTCTCCACTGATGCAGACATTCTCTGAAGTAAGAGACAGTCGTTCTTTTTGGAAACTAGCTCGTTTTCTTAATGGTATCTCTTTTGAAAAAAAAAAAAAAAAACACAAACACAAGTTTGCTTGCCTAGCATTTCAAACAACATCTTTGTATCCCAGCAAGCCAAACCTGAATTTTGCTAGTCCGCTTGTGGAAAATGATGTGCTACACCGTTTGATTTCAGTACAAGTACAAGTAAAAAGGCCTTAGGGGACGAACGATCGTATCCCTTATGAATTTTATAGGTACGCAACGGGAAAATTTTTAAATAAATATGGAGGCCTTTAACTAAACTTACAATGGTGGTGAAGTCCCATTAAGTTTTAGAAATAATATCATTTTCCCCCTGTTTAAGAAAGGCGATGAAAACGATCCAAGGAACTACCGAGGTATTTCTTAGATAAGTTTAGATTATATTTATTATCTTCTTAATATATGTAAATTACGTGTCACAATGTTTGTCCGCGATGGACTCAAAAACTACTTAACCGATTTTAATGAAATTTGAACACCGTGTGCATTTTATTCCAACTTGGAAGATAGGATAGTTTGCATCTCAATTTATGATCGACCACCAAAAGTTGTTGAGACAAAAGTATAATTTAAATTTATTTTAAAGTATACGAAATACAGTAAATTCTACTTTTTTATTTTTGGAGTAAGAATAGCCGGCTTAGTGTAAATTGATTAAAGATTGGTTCAACTACTATTCTCCTTCGTAATTCAAATCCACCTCAATTATGCAACGGTACAAGTTTGATCATTAAAATGATAACCGGAAATAATCTTGAAGGAATCATTTTAACTGGAAAATTTAAAGGAAAAGTGGTCCCGTTTCCACGTATTCCAATGATACCGTCAGATTGTACCATTTCCTTCAAAAGGTTACAGTTTCCAATTCGTTCAGCTTTTGCCATGACTATAAATAAGTCTCAAGGCCAAACAATGTCCATTTGTGGCTGTTCACTCACCATCATAAAACAATAACAAAATAAAAAAAAAAAACATAACAAACTTTAAGTGAAATTTAATAAAAAAACATACTTATGAACTACTTACATACATTGTTTTACTTATATACCTAACATATATATACTTAAAAACTAAGAACCTGCAAAAGGGAAAATTGATTAATATATATATTTAAGATATATACAAGATACTTACCAACCAGAACGAAATTCGGCACCTTGCCAATATAAAGGTGTTTTTCGGTCTTGCCCACCGAAGCACCGCCATCAGAAACCTTGTCAACTAGCTGTAGGGAAAAAGGAAAACACTTTTTAAAACATATTTAATGTGTTAATAAACACACAACAAAGTTAATTAAATACAAACTAAAACTACACACATTTAAGAACAAAAACTAAACATTATAAACATAACCTGTATGTTTATAACCTGCAAGGGGACAACACATTTTCAATTGCACTTTATCACTTGAATTTCATAAACAAGTATATTTAAACAAATAAAATACAACAATTAAACTCTCGCGATAACTATTTCTACACAATTTAAACAAAACAACACGAAATTAAAGAAAAAACACACACGAAATTTAAACAAACGTCACCTTCAACATATGCTAGTTGAAAGGTGTCAATTTGACGGCAAACTTCAACAACCCAAACGAATGGGCGCGCTTAACAAATAAACTTTTTAACGCCGAACGCGATTCCGAAATAATTTTATTAAATTTATGTATAATTATTGAGAAAATTAATGTTTTAAATTTATTTAATATAACCAATAGGTTAGAGGGAGACAAAAAATAGCAACTTTAGTCAAGATGGCGCATGATCAAAGCTGCGCGAAAAAATGAACAAGTGATGCCAAAGAACAAATTAAAATCTTATCTATTCACAAATTCAGGTGGATTGCAATATTGATGATGAGCAGGTTGAAATATTGATGATCAGCAGGCATTTTCACTGCCCGAAAACGGTATAATCGTAGCAAAAGACAGTATAAAAGGCCCAGGATTTTCTACAATCAGCCACTCTAGTCCCTGACCTCAAGGAGAGAACAACACACTAAGGTAAATTTTGTAAATCAATTTGAAATTGTTCAGCAATTTATATGCTAAACAAATATATTTTGATAAGTAGAAATTTGTAATAAATTCGTAAAAGAGAAAAGGAATCAATTTTGAAATCGATTGATGACACTATACGTCATTCGAATATAATTTGAAAACTTATCTCTGTCGAGTAGAAAATTAGAATTGTTATAGTAAATCAACTGAAAAACGTTCACACGGATTTATACGTGGAACGAACATCATTTGAATATAATAATCTAAGAAATAAATGCGAATGTGAAGTGGATAAGTGAAAACAAAGCTTATTTGTTTAAATTAAAAAAAAATCAATTGGAAAGCGGTACACGATAGTATGTATACGCATATCAATTGACTAAAAACCTTGTCTATAATTAGCAAATCAAATATTGGCAATAAAAAAAATCTTATTAATTGAAACATCACAAAAATTCCAAATCTTTTCATTTATAAATTTTTTGCTTGAGTTAAGTTTATCAAAGAAAGGTATGCATCAACGTTGGGCAAAAAAACAGTGGCTTAGATTTGGAAAATCAAAGTTTTTCTCATGGGCAGCTATATGTTGTATGTTGACGTGTAGGAACGCCGTCGAAACTTTTTTTGTTTGCAAAAGACAGGTTAACCAAAAATATTGTGCACCGATTAGTGCTAAATTAAATTGAAATTAAAAGTATTTATTATTGTTTGAAGATTTTCCATCCTACCAACCTCATTTATAGGTTTAATTATCACACGTTATTTATGCAATACATATACTCATTTGTTACAAACTTGAAAAAAAAAAACAATTTTAAATTTAATTCTTTTGTTTTGATTATTGCTTTATATCAAAATTTTGACCAGTAAATTTTTATACCAGCTTTAACGTTTCCGTCTTCCGTCTTCTTCATAAATAATAATTTCATTTTAATAACCGTTACCGGTAGTAGAGAATCAGTAATGAAGGTCGCCATGATTTTTTTACAAATAGCGTCTATGGTAAAAAGCATTGTGGTCCCCAGGTCTGATGTTCTCCTACTATTCCCATTAAATACTTTATAACAATATCGTATGACAAAAACGCTAGCCACAGCAACGCGTGGCCAGATCAGCTAGTTTCATATAAATTTCTTAACATTTATTGAATACTAGCGGCCCGTCCCGGCTTCGCACGGGCACTAAACATGACATTTACACACATATTCACAATTTTTTGAGTCGAATTAAAAAAAAAAATATGAAATTTAATTCTTAGCTGAACCCTGCCCGCTTCGCCAGGCAATAACGACTTAATATTAAAAAATGGTTAATTTTCGATTAATTAATTTTTATTATAACGCTTTTTGGTAAACTACATTTTTGGTTTTTCTTTCACCATTTCTTGTATATACAAATAGAGCAGATGGTTTGGTAATTTCGCGATCGTGTGTTGGGCATTGTATATATATATAAAGCAAAGTTGATATTTTGTTTGTCCGCAAAAGTCTCGAGAATTAAGTCACCGATTCTCTTACTCCCACTCACACTCTCTCACTATCTCCCTTTCTCTTTCACTCTCTCTCTCTCTCTCTCTCTCTCTCTCTCTCTCTCTCTCTCTCTCTCCCCCTCTCTCTCTCTCTCTCTCTCTCTCTCTCTCTCTTTCATTTTCTCTCTCTTTCTGTGTCACTCTTTCTTCCTCTGTCACTTTCACTCACTCACTCTCTCTCTTTCTCTCTTTCTCACACTCTCTCTTTCTCTCTCACTCTCATTCGCTCTCTCTCTCATATTTTCACTTTGATCAGCTCGTGATTCTACATAATAATTGAAAAAAAGTCAGTGTGCTGATTTTTGAAAATGTTAAAGCTGACTAATCACTGACCGTATTTTGTTTTGATAGTCTCGTTTTGGACTGTCGTTGAAGAATTATTCAAAATATCCTTCGCTTCGTCACTGTTTTCACGATCCATTTTAATTGATTCACAGTACTATTGAATGATTGAATTAAATAATGAAGAACGGTGTGGAAAATAAATATTTCCAAAATTCAAATTCTTTACACACATTAAAATGCATTAAAACACTACAAAATTTGTATTCGTTAAATTTTCCATAAAAGTTGCATAAGAAATTTCCATAAATCTCTCCCTCTTTCTCTCACTCTCACTCACTCACTCTCTCTCTTTCTCTCTCACTCACTCTCTCTCTCTCTCACTCTCACTCTGTCTCTCACTCTCACTTTCTTTCTCACTCTCACTATCTCTATCTCCCAATCTCACTCTCTCTCTCTCACTATTTCTTTCTCTCTTACTCTCACTCTCACTCTCACTCTCTCACTATCTCCCTTTCTCTCTCACTCTCCCACTCTCTTTCTTTCTCTCTCACTCTCACTCATTCTCACTCACTCTCTCTCTCTTTCTCTCTATCTCTTTCTCTCTATCTCTTTCTCTCTATCTCTCTCTATCTCTCTCTCTCTCTCTCTCTCTCTCTTTATCTCTCTCTCTCTCTCTCTCTCTCTCTCTCTCTCTCTCTCTCTCTCTCTCTCTCCATCTCTCTCTTTCTCTCTCACTCCAACTCTCACTCTCTCTCTCTCTCTCACACACACACACACACACACTCTCTCTCTCTTTCTCTCTCACTAACACTCTCACTCACTCACTCACTCTCTCACACTCTCTCTTTCTAAAAACACAATTAATTTACTTCAATTATCTCATCGTAACACTTTCATTTCAATATCGAATTGAACACTACACTGCACTTGTCAGCAAAACTCGAGCAAAAAAAAAATGAATGATGCTGGAAAAAATTAGTATGGAAAATGAAAATAAAATTTCTGGACACAGGAAGGGCGCGAAACGCATACAAAACATTCATACAACACAGGCGGTTATTGAAGGAAGTGTGTGCAGAGAGAAAAAAAAAGCGCTCGCTCACTCTCACATATAACGAAAAGGCGAAAATATGTTGACCGTACGCATACATGCAAAGCACGCGAAGCCAATACAAAATATTCCCGTAAGCTATATATACACAGAGCCGCTGCATGGTGCAAATAAGACGAACCAAAAGTGTGTGTGTTAGTATTGATTCTTTTCTCATCACGCATTCGCCCGTTTGCAATACATAAGAGTTTAACAAAACCAAAAAAAAATATTCTTACCGACTGACTGTTCAGAGAAGTGTTGAATTCTGTTTTCTTTCTTATTAAGCTAATTGGCAAAAGATATTTTTTCAGCTTCGGCTTTTGCGCTCGATTTGTTGGATTCCGTTTTCTTTCAAATTTTCCAATAGCGTCTTTTCCGTTTCCGCTGAAATTTTTCGAAATGGTAGTATTAGCGCAGATTTTTAGATAAACTTAATTTAATTTTCAATAGACTTACCTAAGTCGGGCTTATGGCTCAATATATCCAATACAATCGGAAATATTTTTGACTTTTTGCCAACTTTCAATTAGAAATGATTTGATTGATTGAAATTTTCTTCAAAATAAATTTGACAGCTAAGCAAATGAATAATAATAATAATGATTTTGAAATTCATTAATCGGCCGAAATGGGTTGTTTTTCCTATTTTTATCTATGAAAATTGTAAGATAAATTTTAAAAAAGTTGCCTATGTCCGTCACATTAACATTTCGAATAATTTAAAAAAAAAACCAAGTGAATCGGTGACCTAATTCTCGAGATTTTTGCGGACAAACAAAATATCAGCTCTTGCTTTATATATATAGATTAGAAAAATTAAAAAATTTCATTTAACTTAAAGAAAAATATAAGAAAGGCTGGTGACATTCATTTGTTTTAAGAAATTCAAAAAATAGAGTTGAATGCCACTTCAAAAGCTTTAAATATCAATATTAAAAGTAATTGAACTGAACTCTGGGATGAAAATCTACACTGGAATAAGATTGGAAAAGCTGACAGTCTGGCTACAACAAAACAACCTCCTCAGTGAATTTCAATCTGGTTTTAGGAAGGGATATTCAACTGTTGACAATATCTTTTCCTTGACTTGCATTGCTAGATCGTTCCTGGACAACGGAAAGAAATTATACGCTTTTTTTATTGATTTCAAAGCCGCCTTCGAACCAATCGACAGAAGTGATGTCTTCTACCAGCAAAGTTGCTTAGGTTTATCATCCAAGATGCTAAATACACTGCAAATGATGTATAAAAATAATCTGTCTATGGTTTGGGATGGAGTCGAGGTCTCAGAATGGTTTCAGACGACAAGTGGGGTAAAGCAAGGCTGTCTTCTGAGCCCACTCCTCTTTTAAGTTTTCTTAGATGACCTTACGGCAGCTCTACCAGGTGGTATTCTTTTTGCTGGTGTAACAATTAAAGCATTAATTTATGCAGATGACATCGTCATATTTTCCTAGACCCCAAACATGATGCAGATTATGAGAAATAAATTGCAAAAATACAGCTGTCTCTGGAGTCTTACTGTAAACACAAGAAAATCCAAAGTAATCGTGTTTCGATACGGCACAGGACGATATGCAAGAGTAGAGAAATGGACATGGGGAGAGCAGATCTCGAGTTTGGGAGAGAATATAAATACCTTGGAGTCATCATTACACTATAGCTTTCTTTCAAAAAACATCTCCTGATGAAACTAGTGGAAGCAAAAAATGCCATCAACTGTAACTGGGCAGAAGTCCTTGGAAAAAATACATTGCTCCAAGAGCTAAATATAAGCTCTTTGAAGCTGTAATGAGGTCTTTGATGTGCTATGCTGGTCAGATATGGGGTTATCTGCAGTATGATGAAGTGGAAAAACTGCTGAGATATTTTCTAAAAAGGATTTTCTGGCTAAAAGAAAATACTCCCACATACATATATGCTGCACTTTTAGACCGGCATATCACCACTCTACATCTTTACACTTAAAAAGCACTTAAGCTATGTGAAGAAAATGATGGCTCTACCAAACCACAATCATTGCAAGCTACCTGCTGCAACGAAAATCCCAATTCTTCGCGGAATGGTCACTACTGGAACGACAACATGGTATCCAGTTGATGGAAAGAAACATCGAAGCATGGAATGAAGCTGTACTTTTGCACTTTGAAAATTTAAGACACTATATTCTCCTATTTCACGGAAGCAGCACAGCGGAGCGAGACGCGTAATATATATAGAATTCTATATACAACATAAACTTGGTGCAAGTAACTATTTCAAAGACCGATACTCTCTTAGTACGATATCTCTAGTTTTCAACACCAGAGGAGAGTTACTACGTTTAAATTACCAGCCATATGGACCTGACGGAAACACAGAATGCACTTTATGTAATCATCGCTAAACAGAAAATGTTTTTTACTTTTTTACAACATGCCCTATCCTGCAGACAATACGACTTGCGCATTTTGGAAAAAATTACTTAAAAAAGTTCTAAATGGCCAAGAATGGATGATTTTAGTCAGTTATGATAAATCTGCATTAAATTATCGAAATAAAATTTTAAACGAGGCTTTGCTATATTAGTGAAATTGTAAACATGTTTATAAGTCAATTCCATTTTTTGATTGATTAAATAAAAATCACATACTACTACTACTACTACTACTACTACTGCAGAAGACCGAAGACAGAAGGAAGACGCAACTATCACCGAGTCAGCTGTTGCAGTCCGGGCCGTCTTTACCGTTTTGGGGGCCCTGGGCACTTTTTGAAAATGGGGCCCCTATAGGATTCTATAAAAATGTTATGTTGTGTAATAAATATATAAAAAACAAAATATTGATAAGCAAAAAGATGGAAAGAGGAATGTTTATTGAAGGAGTCTTTTTCTTGATTTAAGATTAGCAAAATCATCGATTATATCTACAAAATTGATACCTCTGAGGATGTTGCTTTCGATTGACATCAGCGACAAACTTGTCAATCTTTCTTTAACCAATGTAATTCTGAGTTCGTTTTTATTCTTTTTAACTAAGAGAAGGAACGTTTACACCTGCAGTTGGTCACTGTTATACTTAAGAAAATTCTAAGTTCTCGATTATTGCCAGTTTTTTCATTTTCGTGTCGAATAGTTTTCCAGCTTGCAGTTCATCTCCTTTTACATCTTCAGTGTAAAACTAAGCAATAGATTTGCAGTTTTCTTCAGGTCTCTTAATCAGAAACGTCAAAACGTTGGTCAATATTCGTATACGAACCTAGTCGCTGTTTCAAATCAACGCTAAGAGTGTCAACAATGCCAATAGTACGAAAGGTTTCAATTTCGAACCTTTCTTTTCCAGTCAAAATTGCTGAGGGTTCAGAGCCGTCTCTTTTACACCCAGTCCTTTCAGAGAGGTTCTTATATTCGGAATCCGGGTTTTGTTTTTGTCTGGATGATGAATCAAAGTTATTAAAATTGTCCCTGAGCCCAATAATAAATTCATCGATTACTCAGCAAATTTGCCATTTTTTTGTAAAGACTAAGAGCTTCCTGTCTGGTCGCCCGTGCCTGTCCTAAATCGTTGGCGATAGACATCAAAGCTTCTTCAATTTCTTGACGACCATTATATAAGGCGCTTAGTGCGTGCGCTGACCATCTTGACTTTTTACATCTTTTTTGAACCTCAATGAACAGTCAACTATCTCAATCTTTGAAATCTTAAAAAATTGATTGTCGGGAAAAATTATTAATAGTTACCTTTTCGGACCATCGCAAATGTCAGAAGGAAACACAAGAAGTTTTTCCATCACAACACCATAAGCGGAGTTCACATTGTACAATAAGTTGAACAGATTTTGTTTCGAACAACCAATGTTGGATAATGTGAACGCTCAGACGACCGCTTGACCAACTTGTTGGTTGAAAACTTTGAAGTTGGATGGAACGGAGGAGCACATGATATAACGTTGGACGACAAGTCTGATAAGTCTGAACGCAAACTACATACATCCTACCATATAACATCCATCAAACGAAGTCTGTCTAAGTAATTGTACAGTGTGAACTCGACTATTTAACTTCGATTGTAAGATACTCGAATGGATGTTTTTTCTGATTTGATTTTTAAAAGCGCCTTGAAACGAACACAAATGTGTTTATGGTATGGTATGGTCCTGATCATAGCTTGGGTCATCTCTTTTTTCGGAGGGAATGTGATTTAAATTGTTCAACAAAAGTTGTTGTTCAAAAAAAAAGTATTGTGAGGAAATATTGAAAATATTGTAAATAGACCAATAGAAGTTAAGTGATATTTCAGCAATTTGGGGGCCCCTGGTGACTGCGGGGCCCTGGGGGTAGGCCCAGTGGTAAAGAGGGGTCTGGCTTGCAGTGTAATGACTCGCGTGAAATCAATCAAAGCCTCTACTAGCCCCTTGACTATTAACAGAAACTATCAAATACTTGTCAATTCATCGCATTCAAGCCTTATGAGTTTCAAAGAGGAAATCCAAATTTGAGGAGCTTGCTCATAGTTATATGTTTTCTTTTTTGTGTGATACCCAGCTTAGGACTATAACGTGGAATGTACTTTCCAAGAAGCTGTATGCAAAACAAATTGAAAAATGAATTCTCACAAAAAAGTAAAGATACATACCAAATAAAACCAATTCTCAAGATTTATTGTGATAGTTCAAATAGACATCTTCACAATTCCAAGACCACGACCAGCATCTGACATAGAAAATTCTCTGTGTTCTCAAAACAAAGTTTCCCACTTTCAATAAATCAAACTTCACTTACGACTACTACACTCAAATGTCTCTAATTATCGTTCAAAAACAAATGCCATGGAATTTCCACCAACATAATCTAACATAATTAATTTCCCACCCAATTACCGTTGTCAACCCCTTCCATCGACACAGCAGCCATAGCTGCAACATCGAGTTTCTATATGAATAAACCGATGACACGGAATATAAATGACTGCAGGGTACGCCAAAGCACTTCAATGTTTATAATTTTTCAATGACAGTCTTACAAGTTAAGTATGAAGCTTAGGAATGAAGTGGTCAACGTCGTCGTTAAGGAAGACCTTGAGGAATACACAATTTCGAAGATTCGGTACATTGGAAGTGCAGAAAGTCATGTTGTTGCTTTATCATAAGGCGACCTCAAAGCCTTTTGATATGGGGAGGGTAAGGATGAACTTTGTTATGAGAGTTCATTGACAGTCGTATAAAAGGCAAAATGCTAATCCTATCAGAAATTGATTTTGAAATTAATTTTTTGCACTTCTTCACCTTGGATTTGATACTTGACACTGTCAAACTCATCATCCACAAATTGTTATGTCGAATTATGCCTCGGTTTCACCTTACATCCTTACCAGAACGATGAACAAGTCATTAAATCACATAAGTCCCTACACACCTCGACCCCCTCTTTTTCGGATAAGAATCAGCAATGCAAAGTGGCTCCATTTCCCATACAGCATTAGAATTCAGAAATCTTATCAATCCTTGAAGTTCCTTCAAGGGCAAGACGCAGGTTGTTGAATAAACAACAGAAGAGCCGAAAAAATCGGTTTATCATCCCGTGAGAGTATATACTCGTATAAAGGCCCTCTTGAAACCGCTAAATAAATATTAATGTGGGAACCTTATGACATATGATAGCAGTTTTCGAGTTTGTGTGTCATTGAAGGAGATTTGAATAAATAAATCGTTTATTTACGATGTACGTCGTATACCCACCGTACCTACCCATCACACTTCACTTTTTTTTCGCAAAGTCAGGAGAGGCTTATCAAAATTGAGTTTTTTTATTCCTTGAGAGTATTTGAAGAATGATGAGAGGCTTAAGGTAAGGACTTGCACATTACAAAGCTGTTAATGAGCTCCACAATAAGAATTTGTGTGTAGGTAGTTTTTCATCTATTCAAACTCACACACCTCTTCAAGTTTGAATAAGGCTCCCACGTCGGTCGTCCCCCAAGGATGTCTTAACTCTTTCTTAACTTTTCGAAAACGTCTCCCACACTTTTTTCTTCAAATTTCCAATTCCCCCTTTCAAAATATTTACTTTTGAACGGACAGATGTTGTTTAGAATTCGAAATCAACATCTTGCCCCTTTTTCCAACAATAAGCAACCGAGATGCCAATAAATTGAGTTTCACCCTAAATAGCTCCTTCAAACAAAAGATGGGGAAAGTTTCCCAAAAAAGGAAACTGATGTGCGTATGTAGTGAAAGACATATATTGTTCGTTTTGAGTTGTAAATCAATTTTAAACGTGCTCTGGATGCTAATGCTGTCAACAAGTTTGACTATACAAATAAGGAAAGTGTCACCAGAGAACCAGATCAAGGTATAGAATGACACAAGTTTTGCCTTGTCATGAGAGTGTGATGAGGAGAGATTAGTGGTTTATATCGTAAAGAGGGTATTTTGATTATATTGCGGAATGTATCTTGGGGGAGATTGACATCATGAGCAAGGAAACATATTTATTTTGAAATCAATTTTGCGAAAGATTAAAACGATTCCATACCAAACATGGTCGTCCCTTAAAATCCCGTAAAAAATTACTTTTGTTGGAATCTCTTGCATGTTGAATGTAAAAAAGCTGGGTATAGGCAGTCAAACGAATTGGACCAAATGAGACTCCAACGTGACATTAGCCAGTGAATGAGCCAGCCTTAATGGGATACTTAATTAAATAGCTCGAGGTAAGTACCAAATCCGGGTTGCCCTGGGATAAGACTCAGTAGAGTAGTTTTGCTCGGATATTACGTGATTGAGTTGCCTCGTGCTTATTTATGAAATGTAACTAATCCAAATGAATTGAATGAAGATTTTATAACTCAAGGCTTCGTGGACTCATCCTTTCAGTGACAGCTTTGCTATGACAGGTCAGCGTTGAAAAAACGAGAGAAGGAAGCAGCTATTGCCTTGAAAGTGGGGTCTAGAGTGGCGCTAATGACATAGTCGCTCTGGTCTCATAGTGACAATAAAAATTTCTTACGCTGTAGATTTAAATTCTTAGAAAATTTATTATGGAATGTCTCTGTAATATTTTAACATTAAAAAATGACATCATTTTGGCCAAAACAGAAACTCCAAGACCTTTGCAAAACAGACTCGTGTCAAATTCAAATAAATAGTGCAACAGACCAGCCCAAAAGCTGACACTTTTCAACGATGAGCTCGGTAATTTCGTCAAAACTCTACCAAAGCTTTCAACATCACAGAAAGTGGAAGATGCAGTTCTTGAAGTAAATTGTGCTCTTACAAGAAGCTTTGATCTGGCAAGTCCACCTAGACCAATGCCTAGTAGATCTATGGTTCCGTGGTGGAACAGTGAACTACAGAAACATCGAAGGGAAACCAGAAGTATTCTGAATAGGTCCCTCAAGACCAAATCAGAGGTCGACTGGAACCTGTATCGATCTAAACAGAAGAACTTAAAAAGGTATACTTTCACAAAAACCCTGTGAGACCAGTCGACTTGCCAAAGCTCTTAAAAAGAGCAAGGTATAAACAAACGGTAAAAACGCAAGTAAAAGACGGTCCCTTTACCGAGTCCAAAGCAGAGACACTCAGTCTTATGCTGCAAACTCATTTTCCAGGAAACCAGATATCAATCGGACCACAGCAATCTATTTCCCTTAGATCAGGTGAATCCGATAAATCCACCCGACGTTTAGCTGGTACACGTCATCGTTGGTTGTTACAGACGAGGCCATCAAATATGCCGTGGCATGCTTACCAAAGAGGAAAATCTTGCGAGGCCGCACTTCAAAATCTTGTTAGCAGGATTGAATGCGCGCTTGACAGGAAAGAATTTGCGGTGGGCATTTTCATCGACATTCAATGTGCTTTTGACAATACTAGCTTCGATGTGTATGTGCAATGCTGACAGAGAATACAGTGTGGACAAGTCATTGGTGTTGTGGATTAAAGAAATGCTAGTGAATAGAACCGTAATCGCTGAGGCGCAGTGTGCATGGTCAATATGTTGCAACGGGAGTGAATATAAGGGCTGCCCACAAGGTGGCGTTTTATCTCCTCTTCTGTGGTGCATGTTGATCGACTCTCTGCTCGTAATGCTCAATGGTTCTAACGTTCATGCCCAAGCATATGCAGACGACGTCGCCGTTCTCTCAGTTGGTTCTAGCCTCCAAGCTGTATGCTCCCGAGCACAGGCTGCGCTTTATATGATTGACACCTGGTGTGTTAGAAACGGTCTCTCCGTCAATCCTCTTAAAACCGAGGTTGTCCTCTTCACGAGACGTAGAAAATTGACTGGTTTGACCCAACTTACGCTTAAAGGCGTCAACATTCCCTTTTCAAATGAAGTCAAACATCTTGGAGTAATCCTGGATAACAAACTTCTTTGGTCACAACATGCCGAGTCTAAAACTACTAAAGCACTGTCAATTTTCTGGCAATGCAAAGGAGCCTTTGGCAAGACATGGGGTCTTTCCCCGAAAAGGGTCCTTTGGATCTATACGGCTATGATAAGACCAATCATCTCCTATGCGTCAGTTGTTTGGTGGAATAAGCTCTCGCGTAAATACGTTATTGCCTCGTTTGCCAAACTTCAAAGAACAATTTGTCTAGGTGTTACTGGAGCCTTCCCCAGCACACCGGGAGCTGCTCTCGACGCACTGTTGAGTCTCCCTCCCCTTGATACCTACATCATACCCCCCAAGACCATTTCTCGTTTAAAGAGATATGGTCCCTTTCACAATTCGCACTGGAACTCGCAAGCAGCATGTCTTTTGGCTCACGTCTAATGGATATGCCATGACACGATAATCCCAAGGCTCAAACTGCGTCAAAATTATTTAGTCAACTTTCCTTCGGTTCAGGACTGGTTCGCTCCAGAATATGAGCCTGGAAAGAACTGTTATCGTATCTTCACAGATGGCTCCAAAACCGACGAGGGTTCTGGTGCTGGTGCCTTTGTTGAGAACGACGACATACGACTGCACTCATCTTTGGGATCATACGCATCCGTTTTCCAAGCAGAGGCTTATGCTATCCTAATGGCCTTGAGCCACGTTACGAACAATGAATGGACGGTGAGAAGTATCTTTGTTTGCAGCGACAGCCAAGCTGTGCTTAAGGCCCTTCTCAACCATCTAACCACTTCGAAAATGATCCAGGAATACAAGAGCTCTCTGAATGCGGTCGGAAGATTAAATTCCTTGAGTCTCATTAGGGCTCCGGGCCATCACGGCATAACTGGAAATGAGATCGCCGGTGAACTCGCTAGGCAGGGATCTCAGAGCTTTCTCAGGACCTGAACCGTCGCTTGGTCTGCCAGCGTCCTCAGTGAGGGCTTCAATCAACGATTGGAGCTGTGAAGAGCACAACCGTAGATGGCATCCATTGGATGCAGACAGACCAAACGTATGCTCCCCAACGTTAGTAAGAAGACTGCAACATTTTTGCTAGCTCGTAACAGAAAAGACTGTAGAAAGCTTATTGGCGTTGCCAGCGGGCACTTCTCTTTTGCCAAGCATTTATACGTGTTAGGCTTAAGTGATACCACACTCTGTGAATCTTGTAGAGAAGATAAGGACACCGCAAAGCACTATCTCTGTGATTGTCCTGCTTTTTCTCGCATGAAGTTACAGATACTCGGCGCAGACATGATAAGAGCTGGTAACTTAGGCTCCACATCATGGCAGCGTTTTTTGACGTTTCTATGAACATTTGGAAAGCTATAACAAATAGAAGGTTGCTATCTGATAGTACAATGGACCGGTATTTAGGTCTGAGTGCTCTAGCTGGTATTTTAAAAACCTTCAAGCAGAGAAGAAAGCTCAAAAGCTGGAAACTATATGCAGGGGAGACTGCAGCTGTATTGAAATGTATTCGAAGTCCCTTAAATTGTGACAACAGCCATTTGTTCTTTATTGTACTTTTCCCCTACTGTTTTCAATGGTAATTTTAAAAAGGATCTCACTTTTTGCATCGTTTTGGTAATTCTCATCTTGTTAAGATTACTGAGTTGTAAAATATGGTGATGAGTGTGTCCTGGAAACCATTATTCTCAATCCGGCGGGCAATTACAGCAGATTTATGATGTGTCCAGATGAACCGTATTCTTTTTAACAGAATCCCAAAAAATTGTATCAAAATCATAAAAATATGTGAGTTTCTGAACTCTTAACTCTTTCATAAGCAGTTTTAAGGGTTGCAGAAGATTTTTGGGCGAAAAAAAACCCTTCAGTCAGCGATTATTTCATATTACTGCAAAAAACACGTTGTGCGGTGCTCTTTTCAATAAATCAACGAAAACGAAAAAAAAATTGGGTTGAATTTTTGGAATATGTTTTCTTGGCCTTAGTAGCGGAAATGCGGAACCATCGCTACTCTGGTACGTGTGTTGTTTTTGTTTGTTTTAATTACACACAATGACAAAAATAATCACATTCATACAACCTGATGATTGTTCGATACTTCAACTCCATTAAAAACTTTTGCCATCAAATTACTAAAATTGTTTTCTACTCCCTCTTTGAAAGTTTTCTTTAGTTGAGTAAAATTGTTGGGTAGCTAAATGTTTAAAATTGATTATGAAACATTGCAGGAAACTTTCGTTTTATCGATGTTCAACAAATATTAATTTTGCAAACTTTATCAACCTGATGCATAACGAGTTAGTTCTTGTCGATGCGGCCATTAGAGTTTCTTGGTGGAGGAAAGTTCACTCAAGGAACTTTCGAACACCAATTCACTTATGTAAGTAATTTAGTGAATTTTGTGTTTTTGTTTTGAAATTAAGTTGAGCCTTTCATAAAGGTCGGGTAGTTCAAAGTTTTTGATATTTTGTTTTTATGGATGGGAGATGATTACCACAAACTACCCTAAATATGCTTCTTCTACCCTCTTCGTAATCACATTCCACAGCTTCAAATGAAATGGCTGTGATGGCAGTTTTCTATCAACTCATATTGACAGCAAATATTTTGTTCTTTTTTTTACTTGGGAATACGGGAGAGGGATTGCTATGGTATCACTCATCATCAGTCATAAGCCCGATGTCCGAAAGCTTTTACTCATATGCCTGCTTATTTTCCGTGTTGATGTTTTCAGTTTGCAAGTTTCAAATTCTTGGGGCCATTTTTGAATAAAAAAAAGAGAAACATCTGAGAACTCGATTAACTTAATTTAATAAAACGACGAAAATAATTTACAACATAAAAGTTTAACGGAATTACAAGAGCCAGCTTAGCTTAACAATGAAGATTTCAAAGGACAACACCACATACCCATCCCCATAAAATGCTAATCATGTTTTTGTGTATTTATTAACTTTTGTCCAAGAACGTGCCTCTCACTTAGGCAAGTGTCAAATTATCCAAAATGGTCCTATGAATGATTAAAATGTCAAACTTTAAACGATTTTACTAAGTTTTATTAAGTTAAGGAGAGTCCAATTTGAATTTTGGGATAATCTGAAAGAGAAGAAAGTTTCCAAGGACGAGTGTCACTAATGTTCAACAAAGTTTCAAGTTTCAGCGTAGGGAAGGCAAATACTTTATTCAATAAGTTCTTCAGCATGAGTCTATTAGAATTATGTAATTGGAATGAAGGGGGAGCATTCAATGTCGATTATTATCGTATTGAAAATGAATCAGCTTCTTGATTCTAATGACCAGATGTGTCTTCAATTTGTGGGTATAGCAATAATGATATTTTTACTAATAATTTAAGCGTGAGCTTAAGAACATCTGTGACGATAATGAGATAGAATTTTGAGAAAAGTAAGCTTAAAATCAAAACATATTAGGCATTTCAATAGGAACTTGTCAACTTTTTTTTTTAAATAAAACGGATACCAATGTACTTACTTACTTAAGGTGGCGCTACAGTCTGGGTCGAACTAGGTCCTCAACCAACATGCTTCTCCAGCCAGCTCGGTCCCTAGCTAGCTGCCTCCAGTTTTGCACGCCAAGTTGGTTGAGGTCCTCTCCTACTTGCGTGCGCCACCTGAGTCGCACTCTTCCTCTACTGCGCCGTCCCCCGGGATTGGATTCGAAGATTTTCCGGGCCGGAGCGTTGTTTTACATTCGCTCTACATGACCCAGCCATCTAAGCCGCTGGACCTTGACTCGGTCAATGTCGCGGTACAGCCCGTAAAGTTCGTGGTTAAATCTTCTTCGCCACTCTCCAAAGTCACCCGAAGAATTTTTCTTTCGAAGCATCTCAAAGCGTTCTCATCTACCTTTGACAAGGTCCATGCCTCTGCGCCATATATAAGAACCGGGATGATAAGTGTCTTATACAGGTACACTTAGTTGCTCGAGAGAGGACTTTACTACTCAATTGCCTTCTTAGTCCGAAGATTGGCAGCGATTGGCAAGAGTTATTCTTCGTTTGATTTCAGCGCTGGTGTCGTTGTCTGAATTAATAGCGGCGTCTAGGTAGACAAAGTCCTTAACTACCTCCAAAGTTAAAGCTGTCTATCGTGACGTTATGTCCAAGACGACGGTGTTGGTCCTTTCTCGATGACAGCATATATTTGGTCTTGCCCTTATTGATCACTAAACCCATCTTCTTCGCTTCCGTCTCAATGCTCATAAACGCGCCATTGACATCACGCTGCGTTCTTCCAATTATGTCAATATCGTCGGCATATCCGAGTAATTGGACGGATCTTTGAAAGATTATGCCTCTTGTGTTGACGTGGGAGTTTTGCACTATTCCTTCAAGAACGATGTTGAAGAAGTCGCATGACAGTGCATCGCCTTGCCTAAAACCTTTTTGACATCGAATGTATCGGTGAGATCTTTTCCGACCCTGATGGAGCAGCGTGCGTTCTCCATCGACATCCTACACAATCGAACAAGTTTGGTAGGAATGCCAAAACTAGACATGGCTCTAACTCCTCTCTGTAGATGCTGTCATACGCGGTCTTAAAATCGATAAAAAGGTGGTAGGTATCGATTTGAAGCTCCTGGGTCTTTTTCTCCAAGATCTGCCGTATTGTGAAGCTTTGGTCTATGGTGGACTTACCTGGTCTAAAGCCGCACCGTACCTATCAGGTTATTGACGAATGGCTTCAGACGCTCACACAACACGGTAGAGAGCATTTTGTATGCGATGTTAAAAAGATACCTCTGTAGTTGGCACAGTTCAGAAGGTCTCCTTTCTTGAGGACCGGGGAAACAATGCTGAGGTTCCATTCATCAGACATGCTTTCTTCCGACCATATTTTGCAAATGAGCTGGTGCATACTCCTGACCAGTACATGGCCTACCACTTCAAACAATTTGGCAGTGAGGACATCAGCTCCAGTAGTCTGTTGGACTTAAGCTTGGATACTGTTGTCTTCACTTCGTTCAGGACGGGTTGGCAGAATTGTTGGTCTACGTCGCCTAAATCGAATGGTTCTATCTCTAACAGCGGAATTGGGTTCATCATCGCCGTTATAGAGTTTGGAGGGATTGTCTTTCCATATCCTTAGCATTGACTGCAGTTTCACCACGATGTTCCCTTGATCGTCTTTGCAGGCTTTGGCTCGGAGCTTGTAGCCCGAGGCTGTTGTTTTTACCTTTTGGTAAAACTTCCGAGCCTCATTCCTGCTGTGGCACCCTTCTATCTCCTCGATCGCGCGCTTCTCATGCTCTCTCTTTTTCCGTCTGAGAAGCCGGTGTTCGTCTCTCCTCTTCTGCTTGTAGAGCTCATAAGCAGTTCTAGTCTTTTTGTGCAGCGCCGCTTTGTATGCTTCCTGTTTAGCTGCATGTGCTTGCCGGCATTCGTCGTCAAACCAGGGGTTTCGTTGTGGTTGTGGCATCTCTGATGGCTGATTGGCAGTGCTGCCACTGGTTCTCTATACTTGATGCTGGCTGCATAGGACTCCTTAAGAGGTTGTAAGAGACTCGATCGGAAAAGAACTTGGCGATCTCTTGCGATTGTAGTCGTCCAACGTCGAATTTTCTCATAGTTTTGTACAGCCCCATGGTAAGCGGTTTACTTTTCTGAAACCCAAAAGTATACAGGAAAGACTAAGACAATATACGAAAATTGATTCACATTTCCTACGATAGGCAAACAAAATTGAACATCAACCACTTCTGTTGCATCCTTTCCAAAAAAAAAAAAAAATCAAACCGCATCATCCTGGGTTTCTACAACAAAAAGGATTACTCAGATGTGAGTCAGTTGAGATTTTAAAGCGCATGAGTATCGTAAACCATGCCAAACATGTTCTAGGGGGAACGAGTGGCATATTTAAGAATCACCTGATCTCCTATCTACTATGATGTTGATGCAGACAAAAACGGCAAAATTTAATTAACTATCTGTCGATCGAAACACCCTAACGTTGCAATAACATGACACAGCAAAAACGTGTACTATAATCATTCCATGACAGTTTAATTCTCCGATTAAGTCACTTTTGTCGACAGCAAACAAACATGAATACTTTCAGTACTTAAAAGCTGAAACACAGTCATCTCCACATACAAACTACCACTTCTCGATTTTATGTTATTCGATATTCCACCAATGACCGCAGTAACTTGTCTGCATCCGCTTGTTCCAATATCTTCCGTCTACAGCAAAACCCACTCCCTACAGCTACATAGCCATAGCAGTTGATTTTGTGGTTACTTTTTATGTAATTAATTTGTTTCGATTAGATGACTTCGATTGTTGGGTAAACTTATTTCCTGGGAGTCAATTTGTTGCTGGTATATCGCATCTCTGTACAAATGAGTAAGTTTTGGATTGATGTTGACAGTGATTGGCTGTTGTTTGTTATGAAATGTGTTTGTGTGTGTGTGGAGAACTCCAGAGCTTGTCATGTTCGAAACGTGTTATGGCAACCCATCAGTGAGAGTAGACCGCTCGTTGATTACATTAATTAAAAATGTTTATTTCGACACATTAAGTCTGAAATTTCCTATACTGTGCAGATGGTGAACGTTTTGCGGTTGTAACTTGGTCACTGTTTTTGAGTAAAGCGATAGGATCTTCACTTGAAACTTCGACTTAAGCGAAATGCTATAGCGGCTGGCCTTGGAAAGTGTAACGTGGAATGTTGTGATTGTAGGTAGGTACTCTGAGGCGGGCAACATGACATTACCACGATAGATAGGTAAAATTGCTGTTCATTGGTGAAGGATAAAAAAATGCATTCCACTCCTTATTGGTTAGGGTTGGGGTGAAGCTGGGTCGCACCCAATAATTTTCGTTAACAGTTTCAATTTAGGTGAGTTCTCTACACTTTTTTGCTGAGCCAGGACTATTTTTGTTAGTCAATTTTTAGCAGATTCTGCCTTCTCCGCACTATTTGAAGCTCAATAACAAGAGTTTAAAGACTCTACTTTGGCCAAAGGTCAAAGGAAAGGACTGTTATAGGGTCTTCAAGGAAAGTCCCAGAACCGATGCTGGATTTGGTGCTGCTTGTTCTGTGGAGATGACATAGCACTGTGCTCTTTGTTAAGAACATAAGTGTCCGTTTTCCAAGCAGAGACGACCATTTATTAGTCTCACATTCCGTTTGCTTAATGGTTTATCTCTCCTTCCTATTTGCATTGATGGAAAGCAAATTTTCCCCCATTTGTTTGGACAGATTACCACCAACTTGTAGGTGAGAGTCGTGAGCTCAAAATTTTTTACAAAAATGTATTGGTGTCTCGTCGTACCTAGCCCTTTTTCGATTGTTGGGTATTTCCGTAAAAATAAATTGAGCTTCAGGAAAAAGCTGTGGTTGGTTGCTGTGGTGTAATGGTTAGCATGTTTACCTGTTACGCGGGAGTTTCGAATTTGGATCCCAATAGAAAACAAAAAGTGTTTTTCCATGGGTGGTATCCCTTTTCGCTAGAAGCCTGCAAGTCCTCCTATAGTGCCATGAAAAGCACTTTCTCGAATAGTCGCTTAGAACCTGCAAAAAATTGTAGGTCCCCTCCATTCCCTCACAAGGCATGGTTGTGAGAAATGTGCTAGGCCCAGGGTTCCCACTCTGTTGCAACGTACTATGTATGTGTGGGGCATATGTATTGCCGAAATGGCCACCGCAGCCTCACCTGCATCCGATGGTCATAATTTTCGATGACGCTGAGGCATAATTGTGGTTCTACAACGTTAATGTGCCGCACTATCTTATCTTTTAGCTCTTGGATTGTTGCTGGCTTATTGATTATTATCCCTTTTCGCTAGAAGCCTGCAAGTCCTCCTATAGTGCCATGAAAAGCACTTTCTCGAATAGTCGCTTAGAACCTGCAAAAAATTGTAGGTCCCCTCCATTCCCTCACAAGGCATGGTTGTGAGAAATGTGCTAGGCCCAGGGTTCCCACTCTGTTGCAACGTACTATGTATGTGTGGGGCATATGTATTGCCGAAATGGCCACCGCAGCCTCACCTGCATCCGATGGTCATAATTTTCGATGACGCTGAGGCATAATTGTGGTTCTACAACGTTAATGTGCCGCACTATCTTATCTTTTAGCTCTTGGATTGTTGCTGGCTTATTGAAGTACATTTTTTCAAATAACCTTAAAGGAAGAGGTTCAACAGTGTCCAATCACATGATCTTGGCGGTCAATTGACATTGCCACCACGGGAGATAACACGGCCATTGAAAAACAAAAGAACCATTGTTTTGTTAGCTGTGTGGCAACTAGCACTGGCACCGTCCTATGGACACTGTGCATTGTCCACGTCCATATTTTTCAATTCAGGCTATAAAACGTTCGTTAACATTTCATGATAGCGAACACCGCTCACAGTAACTGCCTTACTGGCCTCATTTGAAAAAAAAAAATACGGCCCAATGATGCCGCAGCTTATAAACCACACCAAACAGTCACTCAATGTGGGTGCATTGGTTTTTCGACAATCGCTCTTGGATTATCCTTCGCAATAATGTGGCAATTATGCTTATTGACAAATCCACTGAGGTGAAAATGTGCCTCATCACTGAAGATGTTTTTCTTCGAAAATTGATCATCTAATGTTGCCATTTCTTACCACCATTCTAACCATTGACGACGCTTGAAATGAGGCTTTAGTGCTTGAGTCAATTGCACCTTGTAAGCGTGTAAATGCCGTCTTTATACATGATGACTTTAACGAAGAGCGTAAGGACACGAGGACTAGTTGTGGTGGACGGCTGTTCAGCCTCACTATCGCGAACAGCAGGAGTATTTTCTGCAATACGAGCTGTGCGAGCATGCACTGGTGTTTTCAAATCTCCTACAGACCCGATATGGCCAAATTTTTGAACGATTAAATTGACCGAAAAAATCACAAAAAGGACGATATGCATTTGGAATACTAACTTGTTGCGGTATATTTTACCACAACAAGTTAGACCTTTAGTTTTCTTCCTCTTCCCATTTCCACCCCTCCTTTTGTTGTGTCTTCAAGGTGCTGGCAGAGTACAAAGCAGCCCTAGTCCATCAGCTAGTGGTGTACTTCAAAGCATTTTGGAAAAGCAACCCAAATAGGTAACCCTTCATTGAGCCAGTGGACGGCTGGAGACTCAAGCAGCAGCGATAGTAAGAACCAGGAAGGTAGAGATATGGCTACCCTACTTTAACACACTGATATATATCAGTGATCTTCAGATTTTGGCATTTGAAGCCTTTTTCAATATAAACGGCCAAGAGCCCAACGTAATGGCTAAGCGCCCACCTTAAAGGCCGAGCGCCCAACCTAAAGTGCTTTACCTTAGCATAGCAAGGAAATGACTCTTTATAGAATTATCCCCATTCCCCCAAAATCTCCGTGAAGGTTCACTGAAGTAAATTAGTAGTTTTCGCGAAAAATGACGAATCCTCTCAAACTGAATCCTAGCTTAAATAGTTTTCTTGCACAGCGTAACTTGGTTCGGTTGGGGAATTTGTAAAATGTAATAGTTTTTCAATTTTCTATTCTGGAATGGATTGAAATGGAACAGGTCTAGATTCGTTCATTCAGGCAAGTTGTTGCAAATCTCTAACGACCAAGAGATTCACAACGAAATTGTTTAGAAGAGAGCGATGGATGCGTTTCGCCTACGGTGCAGACTCCAGCGAATTTGCTGAGAGTACTGCAGATATCCCGTGACGAACCTCCACGACTCTGATTGGTTGAAGTGAGTGGAATTTGCTGAATGCGCCGATGAACGAAGAGACCGCCAAGAAGATTGCACTTCTTGGTTGACCTCTGAAAAGGACATACACCCCTGTTCTGATTTTCGTTCGGATACCATATCCTCCCGTTTTAGAATTTTTGCGGTTCTCAATTCCGAATCCGTACGTTTTCAATTCGCTTATCATTTTGTTAGCGGAATTGAATCCGGTTAATGAATTCTGTAGAGCATTATTTATTGCTAGAAATGAAAAATAATAAACTATAATAGCACTAACATGCAATAAAGCTGTAAATAGTTCCAATAAACACAAAAATTTAATTTCCAACACGTTTTTGTGACAAAAAATCAGTAGTGAATCCGTTCGGAAATAAGAACACACTTTTTAAATCCGTACGGATTCAATTTCGGTTTCCGTTTTGAATCCGTACGAAAATCAGAACAGCCATGATAGTGCCAGAAAGTTTTGAAAATTGAAAAAGTGTTCGGAGAATTTATAATCGAGTATTTAATCTTTGCAAGTAGTGCAAGTTTATATTGTTATAGTGTTTGATTGGCAGGAAGGCCAAACTAAACAGTGTTTTAAGTCTGTGTAGGAAAGCTCCAAGCAGGCAGGAATTCAGGAGAGTTAGTGCCAGTACGGGCAAGAGAACTCAAACAGGATTCGTCAAAAGAAAGCTAAGTATTTTTATACCTTAGTGTTTCAATTTTATAAAAGTGGAAAAAGTGTTAGTTATACGTTTGTTTTGGCCTTGATTATTGAGTCACATTGTGGTTTCGGTAACCCTTCGCTCTTCGTAATTCATCCTGAGATTGCAGGACACGCGACCTCCATTAAACCTTTTGTCTGTTCAGGAAAATTCCCAAAGAGTCGTTTGTTTGCGGGTGTATTGTGCACACAAGCCGTTGTTTTGAATTTTAACCTGGGTCAAACCCCATCTACGAACTTAAATTTCATACCATTTAAATTGTTAACTGGCCTTTGCCAGACTCTACATACATTGTATACCCTCACTTATTTATGAAAAGATTTCAGGTTTTATACCTGTATTTGTAAAGGTTTCCTGAACAAAATATAATTTTATTTCTTTTGGAAAATAGTCGCGTTCTTCTTATTTCATTTGAAGACCATTTTCAGTGTTAAAGCTGGTTTGGAAATTCCAAACAAAAATTTCCTGGTGCCCTTTATTGTATGAAACACCCAGTTGTGTGTTTTGATTGATTCTTGTTCTTTTTATTAATTCCTTTCTTTTATTCAACCAATTATACCTACGTACCAATAAAAATTACCTACGGACCACCCCTTGCTGAGCAGCTAGCATTGGCAGCATATTATGTTGCTACCACCTGTTCATTCTTTTCCCATCGAAATCCACCCAGCTGTCATTTGACAGTTCATCATAAAGTTAAAATTCGGTCATCATCGCCGCTGCACATCGATGTGCATGTTTTATATTCTTGCATTTTAAATAATTAATTAATCAATCGTTGCGATTAATTAATATATTAGTTGACTATCATCTAAGTTGTGGATTCGTTTGGATTCGGTTCGTCGGGAAAAAAGTGCAACAAACTTAAACGCGTTGCTCGATTGTGTATCTTGCCATGGTTCAAATTGAGTTAGTCTGTTAAATGAAACGCAGGAAAATACTTGACGTTTAGGTGTAGTTCACATTCAACATCGACCCCTAATATTAAACCACCCTTTATGTATCACCACCCGATGGTCTTTCTCATCAGAAGCCTGTTGAACAACACTACAAGTACTTGTAATGCAAGGGAATTATGAAAACGGTAAAAATGTCTGTTAAACCAAGCTTGCAGTTTGATTGATCTTCTACAGGTCTATAGAACATAATCCTACATATAGCTCTTGACTTGTATAATTGCAGCTTTGTTTAACAGGCCCAGGTCTTGCAATCCTCTTCAGGTCATAGATTTGTTTGCTGTAATATATTAGGTTAAGTCCTTATAACAAGAAATAATTACATATTCTTTTTCTTCTTTTTCTTTCTCAGGCTGCTCATGTTGGACACTTCACTGAAAATAGTTGAGCATTTTTACTCTACACCGAAAAATGGGCTTCTTTTTGCTTTTCGGAAACAACAATATTTAAAGTTATCAAATATGTGAGACTGAAATAAAATAAAGAAGTAAAAACGTAAAATCCAAGAAAAAAGACTAGTTTTATTTGTTTGATTTCGTTCAAGTAAAGGCTCACTTAAGCCGGATTTTCAGTTGCGGCAGCGATGTTCAAAAGTCAAAATAACTTGCATATCGATAGATGAGAGTGCCTATACTGAAGCGATAATATCGACGTAGTGTTTTCATACATTTGCTGTTGTGTTGTCACTACTACAAAAATTCTGTGCCGCTGCCGTAACTAAAAAACCGCTTTGGAGAAAAATGTTCCAAAAAAGGTAAGTGGATATCGTAATTAGATATCACATATCAATTGAATTTTTGAAATAAAAAAAAAAAACAAAGTGAATAAGTTTTGGAAAATTCTAACAACAAGTGAATATCTGTGCAGAACTCGCAATTGTGCAAGTAGCACTACCCCACCAATGATAGTACAATTGAAACGTATGACCCGAACAGAAGTTTTCTGGTCGAGCCAATGACCAGATGATTGAATAGGTGGCGAAACCGAGTGATCCCCACTCCAGCCTATCACATTTCTCACAACAATGTATTGTGATTGGATGGAAGGGTCTAACATTTTTCTTGTCGATTCAGAACGACTAATCGAGAAAGTATATTTCATGGCATTAAATTACAATCGGAAAAATTGGCAATTCCGCATAGAAGGCCGTACCTGGGAAAAATGTTTTTTTTTTGTTTAATGCTTCTGAGATTCGAACCTTGAACTTCCAACGTAACAGGTAGATCCGTAAACCATTACGCCGCGGTAGCCATAGCAGTTACAAATTCGTACGAGATTTGTGAGTCGCAAATTGTAACGTTTTAAGTATTACTAGTGCAAGATTCAAACCAAAAGAGATACAGAGGGAGGCGAGTATATATCTTGGTAATCCACGAAATGAAATTATGAAATGCAAGAATCGCACCAAGTTAGAAATGCAGCCGGTATCATTCTCGCCATAGCGTGTTCAAAGATTATTGCCCGTATAATGGTTTGGCGGTTAATGAGGGCAAAACGAAGTAAAGGGTGATTTTTTTGAGGTTAGGATTTTCATGCATTAGTATTTGACAGATCACGCGGGATTTCAGACATGGTGTCAAAGAGAAAGATGCTCAGTATGCTTTGACATTTCAAGAACTGAAGCCGAACGATCTGCCACAACGTCGAATTTTCAGTGAATGGGCCTAGAAAAGTTGGCAGAAAATCCGCTTTTTTATCGACAAATTTTGTTCAGCGATGAGGCTCATTTCTGGTTGAATGGCTACGTAAATAAGCAAAATTGCCGCATTTGGAGTGAAGAGCAACCAGAAGCCGTTCAAGAACTGCCCATGCATCCCGAAAAATGCACTGTTTGGTGTGGTTTGTACGCTGGTGGAATCATTGGACCGTATTTTTTCAAAGATGCTGTTGGACGCAACGTTATGGTGAATGGCGATCGCTATCGTTCGATGCTAACAAACTTTTTGTTGCCAAAAATGGAAGAACTGAACTTGGTTGACATGTGGTTTCAACAAGATAGCGCTACATGCCACACAGCTCGCGATTCTATGGCCATTTTGAGGGAAAACTTCGGAGAACAATTCATCTCAAGAAATGGACCGGGAAGTTGGCCACCAAGATCACCCGATTTGACGCCTCTAGACTATTTTTTGTGGGGCTACGTCAAGTCTTAATTCTACAGAAATAAGCCAGCAACTATTCCAGCTTTGGAAGACAACATTTCCGAAGAAATTCGGGCTATTCCGGCCGAAATGCTCGAAAAAGTTGCCCAAAATTGGACTTTCCGAATGGACCACCTAAGACGCAGCCGCGGTCAACATTTAAATGAAATTATCTTCAAAAAGTAAATGTCATGGACCAATCTAACGTTTCAAATAAAGAACCGATGAGATTTTGCAAATTTTATGCGTTTTTTTAAAAAAAAAAGTTCTCAAGCTCTTAAAAAATCACCCTTTATATGTTGCTATCAAACATTGACACAGAACATCAACGAATTCGACAAAATGTCTCAATGGGCAGACATAACTTCGAGGTAGTACAGGACTTCACCTTCTAAGGATCCGCCATAGACACGGAAAACAACATCAGTGCGGAGATCAAACGGAGAATAACTCTTGCCAACCGTTGCTTCTTTGGGTTAAGAAGGCAATTGAGAATCATAACCCTCTCAAGAAAAACCAAGGTAACCTTGTATAAGACCTTAATCATCCCAGTCTTGCTTTACAGTGCGGAAGCATGGACCTTAACGAAAGCGGATGAGGGAACCGAAAGAAAAGATCTCCGAATGATATTCGGTCCCGTATGTGAAGACAATGTGTGGACAAGAAGATACAACAACGAGCTGTATGAGCTGAACCGCGACATGGACATAGCCAAAAGAGTACGCATCGCGAGGTTACGATGGTTGGGCCATGTAGAGCGGATGCACCCAAAAGCTTTGGCTCGACCGGTTTTCGAAAGCACATTACACGGAAATCGCGAAAGGGGAAGACCTCGTCTTAGGTGGCGTAATCAAGTGGAAGAAGACCTCAACCGACTTATAGTGCAAGAACAGTTTCACCCCGAACTGTAATGCCCACCTAAGTGACCTTTATGTTTAAGGTGTCAGTCTCTATAAAGAGGTCAACTTGTTCATACTTCTTATTTTGTACGAAGATTGCTTACAAAAAAATTTCAGCTCTACCACTAAACTGCTTCACAGCTTCACACTAGTGATCCGCGTAAGAGGTACGCTGCGTTGAAAAGAGGAAAAAAGATTTCATCGTAAAATTGAGTTTTAACATGGAGCGATTTTTTTTTATTTCGATCCATTTAAGTTCCTATCAGCTTCCTACTGAACGAACTGCCTTTTGTACATTCCCAATTTTCAGTAACAGAACCATTGCGTGTCTGTGATGATGTCTCCATGGTTCTTGTCTTATCGTTTTCAAATATCGATACAACGAAAATTGCTGGCAACAGAAACTGTATATTGAACCCTGTGTCTCTACTTTCACATAGCTTAGTTGCACAGCAAGGAATTTTCAAATCTCATGTCAACGAGGATACAGAGGGCTTGAAAAAGCTTTTCTATGGCAACCAGTGAGTAAAATCATGATTATTCGGATTGAACGGTTTACCTTAAAGGCATAGATTTGCAACCACAAGTTGGGCTATGTTCCATGTCCTCTTAAAATCCCTGTTAAAATTCTTCGCTTTAACCAAAACAATATCTGCAGCATCCAATGCTCCTCAGCACCAAAAAGGACTCTATTGTCTGATGTTTAAAGGTATGTAACATTGATATGCCTTCGGGTGTATGCAATCTCACACAAAATGCCGTTGTGTTTCCTGGATAATGACATGAGAAATTTTTATGTTTGCATTCTCCATGGCACATGACTTTGGCCATAACTGATTAGATTTCCTTTGGACTTGACAAGTGGAAAAGGACATGCAAAAGCATTTCTTACTAAAATATGTAGTAGCGTGTAACCGTTGCACTCTCGTTCCGGTCCTTTTTCTCTTTTGTCCAGTTTTAGAAAGGCAATGCGTTGGAAACACTGCAGCGTACATTGTGACCATTTTGCTAAAAGGTTGTTTGTCAGATTCGTACAAATCACTTCCTTTGAAGACAAGTGCATACTTACTTTCACATTTGATAAAGAAAGTATGCTCTCTCTCTCTCTTTTTTTCTCGTGTGTTCAAAACATTTGCTAGGACTTTTTACATTGACCTACAAGATATGTGCCCACACATGATTCTGATGCTTTTTGCATTGCTTGACAGTAGTTATGTCCACAGATACTGGGTTTCAAAATGCAATTACATTGTCTCTCTCATCACCAACAGCTTCCAATATTAAAGTCCCATCAAATACCAGCAAAAACCACCAAAACCTTATCATGTTCTGAGTCGTGTAATTCCCAATACAGCGAGCACAAAGTTTTCAACAAAAAATTGTTTTTTATGAGAATATACATAAAATAAATCTTTTCCAAGAAGTGGATAGTGGAAGATTGCTATTTCACGCTTTCTGAATGTTATTCAACAAGTTTCCTCCGAGTTTCCGTACAGAATAGCAAAAAAGGATGAAATCGACGGACCATTGAGTGCGGGTGTATATCTCTGAGGATATAACAGCGCAAAAGGATGAACTTACAACGAGTAAATGGATGTTTCAATTGTGTGAGTGAAACATGAAAGTACCCTCCTCAACATATATTTGCACTTTACTGACTCTACTTAAAGTAACCAGACAAGAGAGAGTTGAGAGTATTGTGTTACTTTTGTGGTCTCGTGTATGAGAAGTGCTTTAGTGCTGGATCCAGTTAATCATGGCACAAATTGAGTGGTCTTAAAATACAAAGATGTGTTTCCAAAAAATTAGCACTCTGTAGCAATTTTAGGGAAAACCTCATTGAAAGTTGTTACAATGAAATAGAGACTAGGACATGTTATCGCGTTGTCGTTGTCGTTGTCGTTGTCGTTGTCGTTGTCGTTGTCGTTGTCGTAGTCGTTGTCGTTGTCGTTGTCGTTGTCGTTGTCGTTGTCGTTGTCGTTGTCGTTGTCGTTGTCGTTGTCGTTGTCGTTGTCGTTGTCGTTGTCGTTGTCGTTGTCGTTGTCGTTGTCGTTGTCGTTGTCGTTGTCGTTGTCGTTGTCGTTGTCGTTGTCGTTGTCGTTGTCGTTGTCGTTGTCGTTGTCGTTGTCGTTGTCGTTGTCGTTGTCGTTGTCGTTGTCGTTGTCGTTGTCGTTGTCGTTGTCGTTGTCGTTGTCGTTTTCGTTGTCGTTGTCGTTGTCGTTGTCGTTGTCGTTGTCGTTGTCGTTGTCGTTGTCGTTGTCGTTGTCGTTGTCGTTGTCGTTGTCGTTGTCGTTGTCGTTGTCGTTGTCGTTGTCGTTGTCGTTGTCGTTGTCGTTGTCGTTGTCGTTGTCGTTGTCGTTGTCGTTGTCGTTGTCGTTGTCGTTGTCGTTGTCGTTGTCGTTGTCGTTGTCGTTGTCGTTGTCGTTGTCGTTGTCGTTGTCGTTGTCGTTGTCGTTGTCGTTGTCGTTGTCGTTGTCGTTGTCGTTGTCTTATTTGCTTTTGTTGCACTGCCGTTGTAATATAAAAACTTCAGCTTCTCCACATCTTTGTAGCCTACCCCCAAGAGAAGACTTTATTCAAAAAAATCGCTTACAACCCATTGCAGTAGGTCTTATGCTATAACTTCCCTGTTCAAACCCTTATACTAGGGAATCATTTACGTAATTGCTTCTCAGGCAGATATAGGTGCACACTGCACAGCCATTATCTTCCAATGCAAACTAATTTTCATCGTTTGAAAGACAAAGAAGCCTGTTCTCTGCTTTGAAATACAAAATTTGTAATTTGAGTGCTTGCGGACATTTCTAAAAATTTTTTCCTTCTTTTTCCGTCTGAATCATTTTCTTGCTCCACTTCAGAATGAAAAAGAAACGTCGAAGGTTTCTTTAAAGATTTCCATTCTTTGGTGCACCAGCCAAAATAAGTATTTGCAGAATAAAACTAAAACAAAGGCATAACAGCTCTTGTCAGATTTTTTTTAGCGCATTTACTTTACAAATACAAAAAAAGGGAAGATAAATAATTCCACGAAAAAATTTAGCTTTTGGAGCAGAAGGTATCTTGTTCCAGGAAAATGTATTTTAATAGACAAGGACTTCAAGATGTTGTTGGGGTTCTTGTGTTTGACCAGCAATCAATTAAAATAAAATCCATTCATAGCGCACCTAGCTGTTAGCGGCTTCAAAAATTGTGTGTTTTAGGCAGCATTTATCTGAGCCTTCAATACTCCGTGCATTGGCACTATATTGGAGCTGTACAACTGTAACCAAACAAAAGCACAACATTGCAGGAGACGGAAATAGGGTCACTTTGAAAATATTTGCTTCGTTTTTGTAGCTTACATTTGCTTTGTGTCAAATATTGTTTTTTGTATTTTTACATATCTCAATGAGTGCAATCGAAAATATTCAACTTTGACTTCGATAATTGGAGTAATTTACAACCCTGAACTCTCTAAATATTTATTCACTTTTTCTTTTTTCTTAACTCTCTCCTTTCAGATACCGTCACTGAAATAAAGAAATAAAAACCAATGCCTTAAAATCATAAAAATATGAGAATCATTAAATTCGCTCATGTTTCATGACATAGCAAAATACACACAGACATCAAGCCCCCAGTCACACAAACTGCTTTCAGATTGTTTCCATATTTTTTTCAAACGTAAGGATGTAATATGATGGCTCGTCCTCAAGGCACGTGCAATGTAGATAACATTAAACTTTCCACAACGCAACGGGCAGCAATTTGTTCCCAGGGCCGTAGTCTTTGTCCTGTTTTATAAATAATGCTGTGCGAAACTATTACGAGGGATAATTTTTTTTTTATCAACTCAAAGATTATTATCAAATGGCAAAAGAGGGTAAAACGTTGAAGTTTCAAATAGCGGATGGGGAAAAAAATCAAGTGTTTGGATCAGACAGAAGGCGAAATGGTTTCATCGTAATTTTAAACTCAATTTTAAAGTCATCAGGAACTCATTTGGTGAAGAGAGTATGCCTTGCCAGTAATTACTTTGCTGATGAGCGCAGCTCTAAATGAAAAAGTAAGAAGAAGCTTGTGAGGCAATCTGAAGAGAATGCCTGGGAGTATTGCTGTTGGTCGGTTCTTGGCTAGTTCAGTTGGGTTTACCGCCTTCCCTCTAAAAGCTTTGAAGAAGAGGAAGTAAACAAAGGGAAAGAAAGAAGACAGACGAAAGAAGAATAAGAATAAGAAGAAGGAGAACAAGAAGAAAAAGAGGAACAACAACCAGAGAAACAAGAAAAACAAGAAGAACAAGAAAACAACAAGAAGAAGAAAATAAGTAAGTAAGTAAGTACATATGAAACTGCTTCCGTGGGGCCTTAGACGTTCACACACTACAGTCGACAAGATCTGATGTGCACCTTAAGGTGGATTATTCCTCCATAGTTGGCACAGTCGTCAGGGTTTCTTTATTTATAATCGGGAAAACAATACTGAGGTTCCATTGAACGGGTAATCTTTCCCCGAACAGATAAAATACATGAGCATATATCATCGTGCAAGTTGAATGAGGCATTCTGCTGCCAGACAATGAAATTTACATCTTTTCCGCCGCTAAACAGTCTCTTTTTATGCCCTCAGTTGCAACTGCAATAGATGTTTTGCTGATTTTCTTTATAGACAAGTGTTCAGCGTATACTACAATGGCATGATCACTTATACCTTTGGTAAGATTCTCGATCTCATTCCTATCATAGAATATCTCAATTTTCTTAAACGAACGTTTCTCTTGCTGCTTTCCCTCTTTTTAAGGATCAAGTATAGCTCTTCTTTTCTGTTCTTTTTTTGGAACACCTTGTTGTGATCGCAACGGCAGTTCTGCTTCTCTTTTTTTTTTCAAAGTTTGGCACGCTCTTTGTTTGACTGAATTTACCTGCAGGCATCCACTTCGAACCATGCGCTTTGAAGCTTCAGAGGCTGCATTTTTGATGGCTTGTCGACATTGGCAATACTTGATTTCAATACATATCGCTAGTATCACTGTATCGTAAAAAGGAAACTGGATTTGATAAGGAGATTGCAGTTCTCCGACGTGATATTGTTTCACAGCTTCAGTTTCCCCGAGTCGTGAACAGGATATTCTCATCTGTACTTTACTACAAGGTAGTGATCCGTCAAAGTCGACAGTTCGGACATTGTGGACATCGATGAAACTCGATGAGTTTCTTCCTTCAATCGGAACATGCTCAATTTGGTTGACGGTTAAATGATCTGGGGATCACAATGTATCATTATTGGTTTTGCGATTCGATGTCCCACAGCAAAGCAGGCTATACTTACCGATTGCATTTCCAAAAATGTCCTCCTTCCCGAGTTTTGCGTTAAAATCACAATTTAATTAAAATAGTTTTCACGTCATGTCTAGGCCATTGCTCATATATATTTCTTCGAGGAGTTCGTAGAAACGATCCTTGGAGTTCTTGTCTTTCTCTTCTGTAGGGCATGGGCGCATATGAGGTTAAAGCTGGCGAATTCAACCCTGATGAGGATGGTCATTATACACTTATTTACTTTATTTTGGCTGATTAAGGTTATCCTTATCCGCACCTAAATAAGCGCTGCTTCTGTTGTATGAAGCACTCACCATAGTAGAAGTCGTAGTTTCTCATTTTCACATTCCATAACACTTTTCGGATGGCGGTTGTGCTTGCTTCGGAGCAATCCAGGGTTGTCCCGAGTTCTTCGACTGAACGCAATCTAATCTTATCTTAAGTCCCAAGTACATACCCGAAGGTCTCTTCGATGTGGTTATAGTTATGTCGAAACCATAAAAGTTTATGTGATCGTTGGGTAGGTACTTAGCCCCACTCAAAACTTCTAACTTGGGAGGCAAGGATGCTTTGGAAGCCCTTTGAACATAAAAAGCGTAATAATCCAGCATCTGCATTCAACTGTATTAGTTTTGAGAGCTGCCGTTGGCTTGACAGAAGCTCTTCCCCCACCATCTATTTTCTATATCTTGTCCCAGTATTAAATGATCCTGAAAGACCTTTTAACCTAAAACGTCATAGTAGCTCATTCAGAGGGTTCCTACTTATTGACTGCTGCAGTTCACAGTTGCGAATGAATGCCATGAATAGCGCTCTCTTGAATCGGCAGAAAATTGTTGGTCCCCTCCATTCCTTCACAAGTCATGATTGCGAGAAATGCAATAGGACCCGCTGAATGGCGACACAATATTTGCTTATTTATTTAACCTTTAATTCAATAAGATGTAAGTTTTGGCAGACCACAGAGTTTCGAAATAGCAGTCAGTCATTACTCGTGGACCATTATAGAATTGTTCTATTTTTTACTTCTTTGCCTTCTGTCAACACTGTAGGTACAGGTAGCAGAGTGTTTGGTGGGTAACTGGGATTGAGAACATTCCACTGAACCATTTGTAGCCCTAAAACTTTATTACTTAACGAAAACCATGAAAAAATTGCTACCATAAAATGATTCCCCGCTGAATCCCTGTTTTCGCTCTGCAGTCACCGCAAATTGTTTTCGGAAAAACCTCAACTTGCCTTACATAATGTCAAACTGAGTGTTTTTTGAGCCCTTGGTTTGCCCTCAAGAAGCAATATGTTTTTGAGTGTCAAAATGGTGAACAGAGCTGTCAAATGGGATGTGTGGTGTTTTAAGGGGTTAGCAGTTTTTGGAAACCAAAAATACATTTATTGACTACTCAAAGCTTAGCGAGCGAACCCAATGTCAAGTCAGGTCAGGTCTACTATCACGCTATGCCTATTCCATTTAGTTTAAATTGTTGTAGTCGGTAGTTGAAACGTAGCTTACGGCAGTACACGGATAAATAATGAGCTGGGGCACTCAATGCCCTACATTTTCGTTGGTCTGATTAATCTGATATTAAGTTACTCGTTTGATACGTGCCTTTTGAAGAATCAGAGGCCGAAAAAAGTTTAAAAACTAAACTGGCGCCCAACGCCACCCTTCATTTTTTCATACAAAATCAACAGAATCCAGGTACATCAGTTAGTATTTGAAGTCTCATTTACTCCAGTCTCAATTTGTTTATAAATCAGAGTTGGCTAAAGCTTTTCTGACTTTTTAAACACCGTCGACGACGTACAACTATCGAACAGTGTCAACTCTATTTCAACAGTTGCCCAGCTTAGCGACCGACGCGACGGTGTCAAAAAAGCTAGAAAAGCCAATTCATCATTAAAAATAGCTAATTTTACAAACAAGACTGCGAGTGTTTATCCTTCTCCATCCATTTTGACATCGCCTCGAGTACGAATGTGTAAGTTCATCATGTACCACATGATTGAAGTTTAAAATGAACTGAAAATCCACCTCATACAGAATCAAAACCACAAATTATTCACAACACAAAAACAAAAATAAATAAACACATCCAAAAATGCAAATCCAACGCTTCTGGTTTCAGGTGTCGCTTACATTAATTTAAACCATAACCAAAACCAGAAACCATTGCCGTCCACAAGTTTTAAAAGGTTCATTTTGTGAAAATGTTGGCTGTCTGTAGTGTGTAATCCTTTTTTTTGTATTTTGTATATAAATGATTTCTTTTTTTGAATTCTAGTCGCCTTAGTTTAGTTTGGCATAACCCAAACTCGTATTTGTCTTCTTTTTTTTTTGGCTTAAAACATCAATCGTTGCATCCTTTGATGTTGGTCATGGCCCGCCCCCTCGCCCGCCGCCTTGTGATGTTATTTGTGTTCAATTTGTCTTCCTCAGGAAATACATATCCTCGAATATTAAGTAGGTCTCTGCCATTCGGGGTTGTTAATCAGAATCACATATCGCTGTGGTTTTTGCTTCTTTTTTTTTTTTGAATCATTCCCGCACAGTGATGTGCCAAATGGTAATTTAGTTGCGGTAGCCGTCCGAACGAATTATGTCTATTTGTGAATTTATTTCTGGTTCGCAGAACAACCAACATGGGATGCCAAGGCACGAATAATAATTCGAAGGATAAATCCCGCATTCATGTGAAATTTACGACCGAACTTTGGAATAATATGGCGAGAATGGTGGCAGAGCTTGTTAGAGTTAGTGGGACTTACAATAATTTTGTGTGGCATTTTTGCACAATTACCAAACAAGTAGACACAAATTAGGACTCGAAACGAGGTCGCTAATCGGTGAATTTATCGCTGTTGTTGGCTTTAATTCGAAGTCCTTAATTGTCAGCAAAATTCGATTGAATTGTGCCTTTAAGCATTACTAGACTTTGTCCATCCGAGGGACTACAACCACATGAAGCTATCGTCGTAAGAAAATTAACTTCTGAGAAGGAAAATTTTGCAAAAACGATTAACTTTTTTTCTCTGCTGCAACAGCGGCACACTGTGGCTGTGGTTTGGAAAATAAAACATTTCTCTCGACGACAAGCCAGAAACTGTGCCGTGTTCTCAAAGGCATTTTTCTGTGTATGTATTAAGGAATCCTTTTGGTTCTGTTTTCCTATTTTAATGTGTCATCAGCATTTGGTTACCGTTTTTTCTCCTTTGCGTCTAGTATTTTACGTCGCGTCGTTAGCAAGCGTCCAACTGTGGGGGTGAGGTTTTTTCAGCTACAGTTTTTCGTTCCATAGTGTCTTGGGGGTCCTTGCCAAGGAGAAGGTGAGCTTAGGTAAGGAAATATATATGCAAATATATACATGCAATCACACATACATAAAATAGTTCATCTGAATTGGTTTCACTTATACCCAACGTAGCTCTGTAGCTGCTGGGCTGCTGGCTCACCTCCAAGATCCTTTTTTTCTGCTGATTCTAGGAAGAGGAGCATAGTGTGTGTAAACTTATTTGCCTGGCAGGCTAATCAGAAAGCATAAACCAGATGTTGCCCTGGTGAAACAATTGAAAAGAATTCCTTTTCTATTTTCCAGTCGTAAACAAAAACAAACTTCGGTTTGTAAGGGAAATTCTCAAACGTTCTACAATAAGTTGAACTTAACATCAAAGGGACAAGGGACTATTAGCCTTTTATACAGTAGCATTTCTTAGGTTTTGTATTTTTAAAATGATACTTTTTGCTTGCATAAGTTTATGTCAATTTTGCGAAATAAATTCAACTTGGATTGGTGTAGAAGTTTGGATACGAACATGGGCTTCTATTTCTTGATTTATTTCACTTTACTTTTGCTTATGGCAGAGGTAACTGGTCACTAAAAGATGTGAATTCCACTTACAAGCCCCTCTATCCGCTTTGGATCCTAAGGGATATCTCGTCTAGTTACGAATTCTAAGCAGCCCGAGGTTCATCACCAATTGGACACTGGAAGTAGGCTTGCTATGTCCCAGGAATTTCATCTGGCAATAAAAACTCACTGCTCATCCTGGGCTATTCTTTTCTTTTTATTCAGACTAGAATGAATGTCAACCCGTATCTCAAAACCACTTAGGTCGAATATGACCATTTGGCGTACCCCACCAGTGTATCATTAGTGATAAAGAGAAGCAGTTAAATTGGATAAATGGGAGGACTGTGATCCCTTAGTGATTACGATGCTCGCAAGAACAGATAAAAGAAAAAGAAGAAGAAGTCTGTGACAGGGTCCGTGCATCTTCCCCATTGTAATAAGATCATTAAGTTTCTGTAAAGCGTCTCTTGGGCATTTGAGAAAAGGATTTACTACTGAGATACTCATTATGTTGTGCCAACTTTGACTAAGTATTGAGATTTTGCCATGGGCAATGGGCATGTCATATAAAGAGTGTCTTTTCTTTAGAAAAGTGCTTTTTAAGTTGGCAACACTGTTTCTGATCTCCCGCAATACTGGGATTTCTTGATTTCTCAAATCAATTGGAACTTCAGGAGCTGAAGTTATGGTTAACGTAACAGGCCTAAAAGGGTAATGTCGCAGGATGTGGGATCCCCTGCGCATTTCTCCCAACCATACCTCGCGGAGGCATGGAAGTGACGTACAATTTTTTGGCGGTTCCGAGCGGTTAAAGCGCTTCTCATGGCAATGAATTTTCTAACAGAGGACTTGCTAATTCCTTGCGAAAAACAATACCAGTGGCAAAACATTTTTGCCTCTGTTAGGATTCAAACCTAGAAACTCCAACGTCTCATGCAGACATGCTTGCCATTACGCTACGAAAACTTCTGTTGGGGTTGTATTCGTCAAACATAAATTCATTCGACTCTTTGAAAATATGCAAAACATGTTTAGTTTTGGCATCCCTGATGTTTCCGTAGGATGCCTTCGGAGAATTCACGCTGCTCCATCAAAGTCTGTTAGGAGCTGAACTAGATCTTTAATGTCGAAAAAGCATTCTAATTTCGGCATGACGATAAACTGATAAACTGTCTTTGGCTTCGTAATATAACGTCAACACCAAAGAAATCATCTGTACTTGACTCTCATTCGCACACGATATTGACGAAATGGAAAGATGTACTCGTCATAATTTGTATCATAGGTGATATTGCTAGCAAACAATGACAGAGACCATCGACGAACTGGACAAAACATCACAACAGATAGACGTAGCTCCGCGGTAGTGCAGGACTTCGGCTTCTACTTAGGATCCGCTATAGAAAAATGTGGACAAAATTGGGACATAAGTCGCACTAACCGCCTGCATCTCACTCTTCGGACTTTATGCCTAGGCGCATAATGTTACATCATCACTTTGAAAAAATCCTTCCTAGCTGCTCAGTTTGGAAAAACCCTGTAATTCGTACAAGTAACTTCCAAAACATTTGGTACACTGACGGTTCAAAAACTAACAACGGTGTAGGTGCATGGATTTTCAGTCCGAACTTCACATCATGTATATCCCTTGGTAGCAGAACGACTATCTGTCAAGCACGCAGAGCCAAAATGCATAAGAAGAAACTTCCGAAGACCACGCATTCTAGTTTGCTATGATATTCAGACAGCCCTAAAGGCCCTGTCCTCAATCAAAATCAAATCCAAGCTAGTTTGAACCTGCCTGATATGTCTATCTCAATTAGTCGCCCAGAATAAATTCACTCTTTCGTCGTGTGCCTGGACATGAAGATGTACAGGGTGACAAAAAGGCTGACTGTCTAGCTAGGCTTGGCTCTCAATCCAAAGCCCGGAACCCTACTGTGGTCTTCCAATTAGTAGCATTTAACGCGAATTAAGACGTATACTTCTCATCGCAATAGGTAGGGAGTTCCAGAGGCGTGTAACGTGGACAAAAAATTGACGCTCAGTTATAAGATATTTACATCGAGGATGTATTAGTATCAAAGACCTTCTTGAACTAGGGAAGTTAAGCTTAGCATGTAAATAATAATCAGGTTGTTGAGTTTGATTGATTCCATGCAGATAGCTCACCGAACGGAAGCTTAGTAAGCTGTCGAGGCTTCAGCCATGGATACAAAAACAGATATGTAGTCATACCGCCGCAATTATAGACGTAGCGGGTAGTGTTATTATATGCAACATTTAGTTTGCGATTAGAAGCATAGTGTTGTAAATATTTAATTCACTCAAGCTTTATTCACCTAGTTTGTATTCTAAGTTTACATAGACTTATGTTTATAATAATTTTATTATTCTCAATTAAAACGTTCAAGATTCAAGATATATATATTGTTTTTCCATCCACAACGTACATAACAATAGGTTATGGGCCCAGAGCAACGCCAAGGAAAATAGATATTTTGAATAAAAGAAGAATTACTCCGGATATTTGTTGTGTACAAATAAGTAATTTCTTACCATTTAAATAATTAATTTTATTTCTTAATATTGAGAAGGACCGCAAGTAAGAACATCCGTAATAAGCTATGTCGAGTAATTTTCTGGCCACCATTGAAAAATTAAAAGGACGAGAAAATTATGCTACTTGGAAATTTGTCATACAAACTTATTTAGAGCATGTAGGGCTCTGGGAATCAGTTCAGGGTACCGAAACTGATGCTTCAAAAATTTCAAAGGCTAGAACATCTTTAATTTTGTCAATTGATTCTGCTAATTTTGTTCACATTGAAGATGCTCAAAATGCAAAAGAAGTTTGCGAGAAATTAAAAACAATATTTGAAGATAAGGGTAGAGTTCGTCGTATAGGTTTAATTAAACAATTAACCCAGACCAAATTGGAAGAATGCGAGTCAATGCAAGTCTACGTTAACACAATTGTTACCGCTGCACATCGTTTGAATAGCATTGGATTCAAGGTCGATGACGAGTGGATTGCGTGTTTCTTATTGGGTGGTTTATCTGAAAATTTTTCATCGATGGTTATGGCATTAGACAATGTCGAAGTTAAACTTACAAGTGAGGCTGTTAAGACCAAGTTATTGCAAGAAATGCCTTCACAGAATAAAAATAGTGCTTTTTTAAACAGTTCCAAGCAAAAATCTAAAAAGGGTGGTATTCGTTGCTACACCTGTAACAAGAAAGGCCACAAATCACCTAATTGTCCAGACAAGAATAAAATGAACAAGCATTCCAAGGTGAAGTTTGATTCAACCTATAATGTAAGACCAGAGTTCAGGTCGGCTTTCTTGACTGGAAAGTTCAACAAAAGTGATTGGTACATAGATTCTGGAGCAACGCAGCATCTAACAATGAACAATTATTGGATTTTTAATGAAAAGTAGAAATTTTAGCTGCTAACGATACAAAGATGAACGTCAAGTTGTATACTGATGTCAATGGAATGCCGAATTCAATAGGAGTGCGAGTTGTTTTATGTGTTCCAAATTTAATTGCCAATCTTTTGTCAGTAAGTCAACTGAAGAAAAATCAATCAATCAAAATCAATGTAAATTTTAATAAAAATGGTTGCAAAATAAAAGACAAAAATGGTAAGTTGCTCGCAAGTGCAAAATTAGTTGATGGTCTTTATCGATTGAATGGATCAAAATGTGCAAGTTATGTCGCAGTAGCAAGAAGAGACAACATTGAGACATGGCATCGAAGATTGGGACATATTAATTTCAATGATTTGTTAATAATGAAGAAAGGGAGTGTTGACGGTGTTAATTTCAATGAAGAAAAGTTTACTGAGGTATGTGTTACCTGTTTGCAAGGTAAACAAGCAAAATCTCCTTTTAAGCACACAGCGACAAGAGCAAATAATGTTTTGGAACTCATTCATGCAGACCTAGCAGGACCAACAATAAATCCTTCAATTGGTGGAAGTCGATACTACATATTTTGTTTTTGTTTACGATTTTTCAAGAAAGACTTTTACTTATTTTTTGAAATCCAAAGATGAAGCTTTCGAAAGATTTTGTGATTTTAAGGCATATGTCGAAAACCAAACAGGCAAGAAATTGAAAAAGTTTCGTTCAGACAATGGAACGGAATTTTGCAATAAGAAATTTGACAAACTGTTCAGTGTTTGTGGTATCGAAAGGCAAACTTCAACACCTTATACTCCACAGTAAAACGTACTTGCAGAAAGAACAATTCGAACTTTAACAGAGAAAGCTTTATGTATGATAAGTGATGCATCGTTGAGTAAAAAGTATTGGGCTGAAGCAATTGCAACTGCAACATACATAAAAAATCATTCGTCTTCAAGAGTGTTAGAAAACAAATCACCGATTGAAGTTTGGTCAGGAATGAAACCAAATTTGTCTCACTTCAGAATATTTGGTTCATCTGCCATGGTTCATTTTCCCTGTGAGAAGCGAAAGAAATTTGAGGTAAAATCTGTTGAACATATATTTGTGGGATATTGTTTAGGTAACAAAGGATATCGATTGATAAATCCTACAACAAATAAGGTGGTAGAGAGCCGAGATGTTATTTTCTTAGAATCTGAAAAAACCGATAACCCGGTTAAGCCAGTTTCAAACAAAGATGATAAAGATACACCATTATTTGGAGAAATTTTTTCTGATGATTTACCTGATGAAGAAACACCATCATTTGATCAAGTTTTTCTGATGATTTAGCTAATGAAAATTGTAGTGCTGAAGGAACATTGTCATTGGGAGAAGATCGTAGTTAGTAAGGGAATGTATAAGCCAAAAGAGAATCTAAACTCAATTTCAATGGAGATTATTGAAGCAGATGACACTGAAGCTACAGTTTTGAGAAGGTCAAATCGAGCAAAGAAACCAATCAACAGACTAAATTATGTTCAATATTTAACAAAAGACAGTATAAATGAACGAACGTCTTTAAGTGAAGCCGTTTCAAGTTTGAACAGTCAAGAAAGGAAGATAGCAATGGATGAAGGATTTCAATCATTAATAGATAACAAAACTTGGGAATTGGTAGATTTGCCTGATTATAGAAAACCAGTAAATTCAAAATGGATATTCAAAATAATGACTGATAAAACTGGAAAAATTATTCGGTATTTTATAAAAGATAGTACAATTATAATCAAAGATGTCAACACTGAAATGGGCAGAGCTGTTGATTTAGGAGGATTTAAACAAAGATGGTTCTTTTTGGACCATTGTAGAATGAGAAGCAGGTCCTCATTCATTAGAGCTATGGCATCATTTTTCGCTGCAGATGGTCGACTTATGAGTGTGCAGCTCATCATCAGCATTTAAATGAATCGTACAATATTTTACATGTGGCAATTCATTTACATAAAGCGAGAAAAAGATCGGTCCAAGGATAGATTCCTGGGGTACTCCAGTTGAGACTTTGAGAGAGGTGAAAGAACGTTCATTTGTCACCACGCATTGTTGCCTTTCGCTTAAGCAGAAATAAATTATCTTGCAAGATTCTTAAGTAAGCCCAAAACTACTTTGCAGCTTTTTACACAGAATTGAGTGGCTGACAGTATCAATTATTTCAAACTTCAACATAGTGACGGAGGTGTTGAAGTGAACTTTCTATTGAGAGCGTCACAATCGATGTTGTCAACTAACCTCTTACATGGTTTTCCTATACCGATTTCTCGCAGGTTTTTCCATAGCTTTTTGCTAGTTTCTATATTACTAAGCTTTTGTTCGTAATAAGTTCTTTTTTCCGTTCTGATCATTACAACGACTTGGCTGCATAGTCTGCAATAGGATTTATGGAAGCCCTCCAGTTTGTATCGCCTCCATTGACTGTAGGCGGCATCCCGACGTGACATCACAGCCGTGATGTCACCATTCAGCCAAGGTGGAGCTCCATGTTTCACTACGCGGGTCTTTAAAGGCACATGCTGATCAAAAAGTGGAATTACATTGTGCTGTAGAAAGCCTACTTGCTCATCTACTTTTTGCTTCATGTAAAGAGAGTTCCAGTTTATACATTCAAAGTCATGAACTAATTCAGTTGAGTTTACGTTTTTGTAGTATCGATATTGAAACTTTAGTTCATCAACTTGGCACGCTACATCCAAACATACGAAAATCAAATCGTAGTTGGAGAAGCATGGTGCCAAAAGATGGCTATAAAGACTTATTTTACCAACGTCACTAACGAGAAATAGAGCTAGTAATGTACTAGACTCTTTAGTAAAGTAGGCAGCAGAAATGTTATTAACTGACCTCAAATTTGGTGCCTTAAATTCACTAAGAAAATTTTCAGCTAAACGAGTGTTCAACAGGTTACAATGAAAACCACCACGTAAGCAAGAATTTGCGAAAAGGAACAGGAACATGACTCCAAAATTGTTATCAAAGGTATGGTGCTGATGTTGTTATATGGTCTGTAAACAGATCCAACCAAAATACTCTCAGTGATGCGATTTACAAATAAACCTGCTGGTAAGCCCATCACGCACATTACGTGTTTAAAACCTAAGAGAACAGCACACAAATTATTTCAGGTCGACGTGCTTGTAAAGGTATTTTCCCTTTGTCCTATCCAATAAAAAAAAAACACATTTGCACATCATGTTGACTTTCCTAATCTAAGAATGCATCCACCCACCCGAAAAGGTTTTACATTACTTTGCGCTGATCAGAATTGAAAGAAATTGGCCAATAATAAGTTTCGCAGAAAGATAAGCTCAAAAACTCATTTCGCTTCGATTTGTTTTTCTTTTTTTTTGCATCAAACCAAGTGCACAAGACTTTTTTTTTGATAACAACATCACTCGTAAATCCTTATTAATCACTTTTGAGGAGGGTCAACATATCAAAGAAACTTTTTCTAGAAATTATTTTTCCCTACACAAAATGGAATCGTTTCTGATGAAGGATTACTTTCAAAAGGATAAGCATACAGAGTGTAATATTACGTATAAACATGACAAAAGTGTTCTTTTTTTCTTTCTTTCTTGTAAACTCTAAATTGAATATATTCGACATGATTTAGGATCCCTTGCGATTCCTTCGGAATAATAACCCTTCACAGCTTAACACGTTCGAATGAAGAAGATGTCTGCTGAGTTTATGGATGAATGGGTTCAAAATTTTGTCTACCCAGTTTTTAGGGTTATTTTCAAGCAACTTGACATCAAAATAAATTGCTTTGAATGTGAAGGAGAAAATATTTTGATGAATTTTATTGGCTAGGACCGAATTTTTTTATTGTTGTTGGGAATTTAAGATGAAATATGTTAATGAATAAATGAACGATGAATTAAGATTCAGTGGGCCGAAAAATCCTTTTTTTTTTTGTTATCAAAACATAAGATTTCTGCTGCTATCACTTGCATGGGTGGAATAGCTACGTGATGATGCAAAAAAGAAGAAAGATTAATCTGAAGCAAGCAGCGCCTTAAAGAGACAAGGGAAAGAATGGGAGTGTGAGAAGGAACAAAAAGGATATTTGTCTAAAATAATTACTTGTTATAACAAAGGAATATGATTTTGATTCCCTCACTCGAGCTGGTGAGCTGTTATCACTTTTTTCTTCTTAAATCTAAGCTTCCGTAAAAAGATGTGGCACCGTTCACATTTCCCAAACTGTGTCAAAGTATCGGGTAAAATTAGAATCGACATAACTTCGATTACACCTCGAGGTTTTGAGCTTATCCACGTGTAAAATTGTGTGTTCGATGGTGAACGTATGAATTTCACACAAGCAACAAAGTGTTTGCTTTCCGGCACACATCACAACACACAACCTTTTCAGTTTCAGTACTCACGATACCATTCTTTGTCGCTGTTTATTTATTTATTTCAAAAACCGTAGGTTTGGGATATAAAGTGTGCTTCTTAGAAGTACTTTTTCAAATTGGTAGGACTTTTTCTAGCGATTTGATGTTAATTTGACATTAACGGTATATTTATGGTCAGTCAGTTTTGCCAATTTGAATTCACAGTTAACCGACTTAATCAAGGATTGTAAATCTTAAAAGTTGATATATGGCCGCAATTACTCGAAAAAATGGCCGTCTAGACCATGTGCTCAAAATCATTTTCAAGCACAAATGGCAGTAGAATATCTTTTATTTAAAAGCAAAACGTCGATAATCAGACTAGTATTAGTGAATTTTATTTAATTTTGAATTGGTATACCCCTAAAAATAACATCCTTTACTTTGAAAGCCACAAGTGTGGTACCCGTGGCGTGATGGTTAGCATGTCCATCTGCTAACCCAGAGGTTCAAGGTTCAAATCCCAGCAGAGTCATAAATGTTTTGTCACGGCTACCGCCTTTCGCGAGGAATTGGCAAGTCCTCCGTTAGTAAAATCAATGCCATGAAAAGCGCTTCTCAATTAGCCGTTCGAAGGCGGCAGAAAATTGTAGGTCCCCTCCTATACGGAGGAGTTGAAGAAAGAAAAGTGCTGCATTTCTGCAGATTTATATATATATTTTTAATATCTATTTTTTGGCGCCTTCTTCCTTACTGTGGAACCAATTTTGTGTAAAGGGACAAATGATCCACTGACGGAATTGTATAGACGAAAGTGTGTAACAGGAAGTCATTGAGGCGATTTGGCCACATTGATAAAAACAATTATATATGAAATAGTCTTGTGGAGTAGTATACTCTCAGTTTTTGGTGGCTACAAAGTTCAAGAGCATGTTGTCAATTAATTGTCATCGGTTTATATCGTCAACCCAAAATCGTGTTGTCGATTTTTAACATCGGTCTATTTTGAACTATTTTGAAAGTTCAGATCAAACCTCAAACCGCATGGAAAAAAATTTGGCTCTTCGACCAAGATTACCAATCTATCAACAAACGCAGTTTCACAAACGGTCCAGTTATGGTCGCTTATAGGCAGACAAAATATGTTTGTCTGATTGCAATAAGTTCATATAATTTGCGGTAGTAGTTTCGGAATAAAGAAAAATACTTTTTTCTCTAACTAACGCATTGATAACCTTGATCAAAAAACTGTGGAGACCGGAACAAAGTCCTACTAGACTCGTAAAAATCTATTTAAGGATTTTATCGAGGTGATGGTTGTAGAAAATGGTTACTGGTTTAAATTTCGAATAGAGAGGATCATACGGTTGCTGTCATCGCTAAGTGTTGCATCAAATAATACTTCCTTTGACAATAAACGATGCATTTTTGTCGCTTTTCAGCATTCACGTAATCAACACATTCATGAACAAAACATTATACTTACCTAATTTCTCTGCAAGCAAATATGGCACCAGTGGGAAGCTAAGTATTCTAGTATTCAAAACTTAATCCATTTATACATGAATTTAATATTCAACAGTGACAATTCTTCATTTACACTCATTCGATTGGTAAAGACACCCCTTTTGCACGCACCAAAAAGTCACAGTTCATTAAAATATACTTAACGAATTTGCATAAGAAAAATTGGAATGTTGGACCTCAAGCAATGGTAGCACTCCTTCGACAAAATGTTTGGATAATAAATGCCAAAGAGGCATGTCAGAGAGTTGTACGAAAATGTGTGCCTTGCTTTAGATACAGACCAAAGTTACTCCAACGAATCATAGGAAATACTACCAGCTGATCGAATACGATTTGAAAGACCATTTTTCATATGTGGTGTAGATTTTTGTGGTCCTGTATATAACTTAAACTTTAAAAATTCTTGGTCGGTCACCGTACAAAACGTACAGAGTGGTTTTTGTTTATTTCACTTCCAAAGTTGTACATTTTGAATAAGCCTCTAATAATTCTTCCGAATGTTTTATTATTTTATCTTGAAGTACGCCGCAGAGGAAGGGTTCAGTTTCGCCTTCATACCTCCAAGAGCTCCCCCCCCATTTCGGAGGTCTGTGGAAGGCAGCAATGAAATCGGAAAAGACCCTGTTACAGCGTACCGTGGCAAACGGACTCCTAACAGTAGAAGAGCTGCTCACCAATCTAGTCGAGGTCGAAGCAATCCTCAGTTCAAGGCCAATCTCCCCGTTAAGCGTCGGAGAAGCATTTACCCCAGCGGCTAGCGCACCTGTTAATAGACAGCCCCCTGCAGTCACTGCCTCCAGAGAATATCCCGGAATAGCAGACGCCCTGCTTGAAAAGACAGCAGCTTCTATGCTGGCTTAAGCAGCAGTTCTGGCAGAAGTGATCATAGGAGTATCTGCTTAGCTTTCAGGGTCGCTCCAGGTGGATACGCGAGCAGCTCAATCTGATCTTGGGAAAACTCGTCCTCATTCACGAGGACAACATCCCACCACAGCAATGGCAAGCGGGCAGAGTCGTTGCAGTCGTCGAATGGCAGGTCGGAAAGGTCAGGGACGCAGACGTCAAAACTCAAAACAGACTACTGAGACGCCCAATCGTTAAATGGGCCTTACTTCCAAACGAAGAATCTTGAATCCGTGGAGGCGACGACTATTTAAATAACAATTATTGTGAACTAAAAAAAAAAAATTTCTAAAATTTGAATTTGCCGCCCTTCCGGCTATATTTATATTAAAAATTATAGGACAATGAAGGAGAAATAAAAGCTGAATAAAATAGATTTTTTGATTCCCTTTAAGAAATAAGATCGACACACGTCTTTTACTTTTTACTTTTTAATCAAGATTTCTTAAAGCTTTAATTTTTAAAGTTAATTCACAAAAGATTAGATTTTAATTGTCTTTGCTCATTCATAGTCGATGTACAATGTACATAAAAAAAATTCAGTATCTATGAGTTTAATAAAATAAAAGTTATAATTTCAAACATTTTCAACTTTGAGTTTGAATATCTTTAGAACGGCTCATTCTATGAAAAAAAAATAAGATCTTTTTTGTAGAGCATTCAATACACATCGTAACGTCTTACAATAACTTCCCGCTTCCCAAATTAAGTTACATCACACTTCAACGCCCCTTCACTATGAAAATCCATTGTTGTTTTTTGGCTCTATCTTTTTCATCAATTCTAGAAGGGCAGGAAAAAACATTTGATTCTTTGAATTCTTCTCGTAGTCCCTAACATAAACCTTTTTTTTCCTGTGACAGTAGCGTAATGGTTAGCGAATTTTCCTGTTAAGTTGGAGGCTCGAGGTTAGAAACTTCAAAAAAAAAGAAAAAGTTTTTCCACGGGTATCGCTTTTCTGGTCCCATCAACGAGGTGGTTGGCAATTTCTTCTATAGTCATTTCCTGTCATGAAAAGAACATTCTAGCTTAGCCACTCAGAATCGCCAAAAAATGGTAGGTCCCTCAAATATTTTCCATGCACTGGGCCCCGGGGCTCCCCATCCTATTTATTTTACTTTAATAGTACCACCCACCTATTTCCTATCGCATCTACGATTCAAAACAATTTTATAAACCCATTCCTCTTCATTTCAAAACGAGAAATCATTGAATTTTCGCTCTCATAGGATGTACGCAAGTTTCAGTTCTAAAAAAAATATTTTCACTTAAACTAAATGTTGAATGCTGCTGCAGCAGGTCCATCCGTATCCATTCAGCTCGAAAATGAATTTAAATTCAAAGATTTTATGTCTGGTTTATTGAATATTTCAATCGCCCTTACTGATGAATATGAAATTTGTTATGACAACCAATCATCGAATCAAAGAAACCCTGCTGGATCGTTCTATTCTGGAATTGAAATTTGCATACGCAAAGGAGTGAAAGTCTTGGGATAACATTTGCATATTTTGAAAATTCATCTTCAACATGTCAGTCAGATCGTGGAGAGTAGAATCATTTGATATCCATTCACACTGAGAAACTGCGGGTATCAAACGTGTTTGGTGTTTGCTTATTTCAAATTAGAAAAGGTCAGAAATGGAATCAGTTCTTTGTTAGAGGATTTTTTTCGAACCATAATTATTCTGGGGTTAAAAAAAAAAAAAACATTTTCACAAGCTAACCTCAGTTAATTGTTTTAGGAAAAGATTGCAAAATTACTTGACACTTCCCTAGATTCCTTATCAAACTCAGATTTTCGTTTGCAAACCTATTGCTGGACAACGGCCATGCCACTCGAAAGTATCGGTTTCTTTAAAAACACCTTAATGGAATTGAACTCATTGCCAAGTGCACGCTGAGCTAAAGTAACTAAACAGGGGTCAATTGTGCAATGTACGCACAACTGCGTGCTGTATTCAATTCAATTTATTAACAATTCAGATGTGCAAATAAGACTATAGTAGCTTGCAGTAAATAACAATTTCACTTAGTCAACAAAATTACCTATAGTTATAAAAAATAATACATAATGGTTTTTTTTTTTTTTAGAAAAGAATAGAATAAAGAGAAGAATAGAATATAGAATAGAACAGAGAATAGAATACAGAGTAAAAATATAGAAAAAGTACAGTGAAAAAAAAACGAAAACAAAAAGAGCCTGTTTAAAAATTCATGGATGCTGTGAGAAGTGGGAAAAGCAAGGGCATTTTCAAAATTTTAAGCATTTATTAATTTCCCAATAGCCACTGGTAGAGAGTTCCATTAGTTTAAAGAGTGGGCTAAGAAGAGCCACGAAGAGTTCAAGTAGTAATATGTTGGTACTGAAAGCAATAATGTTCTAGATGATTGAGCAAATCTAAATTTGTCAAACAAATAAAAAAAGATAGGTATCTTACTGTGTATAACATTGTGCAGAAAAATTAAGCACCAAGCATCAAGATAATTTTGAAGGGAACATCCTAGGACAAACTGATGATAATGTGATATGTGTTCGTGTCCTCGAATATCATACACGTATCTAACCATGCCATTAAAAGCGACAAGAATTTTATGTTGCGAATGGGAATCGGGTTTACAATACACAGTATGACCATATGTAATTAAGGATAGAAGTAATGTTTTTATTAGCCGTAATTGAGTGTTTACTGGAGTTAAGGCAGGAAATAGCCAGAGCTTACGCAGGCCAGCATAAATTCTTCCTACTATATAGTTGGCATGATTCACGGCAGAAAGAGATTAATTTATTTTATACCAAGACTGATTACAGTGTCCACAAAACTAAGCTGGGATTGGAAAAGAAAAATTGGAGGCAAAGAAGAAGTATCAATGTTCTTTTTGGAAAAAGCAATGAGTTGAGACTTTGACGGATTAAGTGTGAGACGATTTTTAGGGGGCCAACTGGAAATTGCAGTGAGATCCTCGTTCAGTCTGCACGCCAAATTTTCTTGCAAGCCAATCGGACGAGACAGCTCTACATCATCTGCATAAGGATATAGGAGCAGACATTAAGAAGATCAACGATATAAATGCAAAACAATATTGGTCCTGGAAAAGAACCTTGAGGAACACCCATTTTCAAATTCAGAGACTGAAATTGCAAGATAGCTCCTTAGAAGCTGCAATTCTTTCTCGTGAAAGCCAAAGTAGTATTTCAGCTTTTTGCAAAGTATATCATGGTTAACAAAAGCCTTCGAGAAATCCAGCAAACAGAGAATAGTCACATTGTCTAGATCATATTGAACCCTAATATCGACAAGGACCTTTATCATTACAGTTTCACAGCTATGCTGTTCACGGAAACCAGATTTCCCTGAAGACAGTAAATTAAACCTTATAAGGTAACTAGAAATCTGCGACGCTAAAATTTTCTCGAAAACCTTTGACTAAAAGCTAGAGTAAGCATTCGGTTTTTTAGCAACAGGGATGACCTTATCTTTTTTTTCCAGCTCTCAGGAAACGACGAAGAAGCGATACGAAAATTAACCAAATGTGTCAAAGCATTATGGCAGAATTCTTTTTAAAAAATACCATCTCCTCCGCAGGCGTCAGATTTGATAGAACGAAAGCTTTCGAGAATATCATATTCTGATACCACTTCAAACTCTGGCCTGGCAAGCCACAGACTATAACATCACTTAGACGATGCACTCGCTGTTGATCTTCAAGTTGTTTTCTGATTATTCGGTCTTAAGTTTCGTTCTCGCATTGCAGCAATCGTTCCGTTACATGTTTCATCACTTTAGCATCAAAATCCTCAAATGAGTTTGTTATGTTTACCACAAGACTAGCTTCGAACTCTCCTAGATTTTTGTTTTTGGGTTTGTCTAAGTCTATTTTGTTCAAAGATGTTGATTTTGAATAAACATTAGATAATTTCGATTTGTCACTGATAATTTCAGCGACAGAAGTAGCAGTATTGCAAATTGTTGAAATTTGGTATCTTAATTAGTGCTCTGTGAAAAATGCCCATCGCTTGTTATAACCATTCGATTAGATTAGATTTGGGGGACGGGTAGAGCTTGCTCAGCTCTGGGCACTGCGGTGTCTGAATGAAACCTATTGTGCCAACCCATGTGAGGTGTCAGAGCAGTTCTCCTGCTCCTGAATTGAACCAGAAGCTATATTATTATAACCATATTAAGGGGGGTCATAATCGACCTTGTGAATCAAAAGTTCAAGCTGTTACCACCAAATTAACATTGTTGGACATTAAACAATCGACTCCCATGCGTACAGTGTGTTCCGAAGAGAATATCGCGGTCGTATCGTCTAGTATTAATGCTGTGCTCAAAAGGCAAAGGCTCTTAAGTCGACTTAAGTGGTTTTAGCTGTTTATCCATTTCTTATATATTCTGCCCACAAACTATTTTTCTTTTTTACCCTTGTTGATTAATCTTTGAAAACAAGAAAGTTATGACCTTTTGTAAAATGGCTTAAGTTTAATTCGTAGGATTTTGCAAAAGGTAAAACAACTTAAGTAGAGGATGATTCGTCTTATGTATCAATTTATTTTGTTTATCATATAATAGGCAGAAATTATTTGGGTAAAATATCTTAAGTTCGATATGAATCAATAAAGTAAAATCGCTTATGTCGACTTAAGATATCTTATATTTTTAAGAATATCTAATATTTTCTTTGCTCATTAAAGTAAAATAGCTTAAGTTGACTTAAAACTCAAATCAATTAAAAATACGAATTGGAAGAACATCTTAGGATACTTAGTATATGAAAAACTGAAAAAGTTGTTTTTGTAAAAGCACTTAAGTCAAAAAAACATTAAAAAAAGCATTACATACTCCACTTATCAAAATCTAGTTTTACTATTTAAATAATTGTGTATATAAAGGCAAGACTACTGAAAACTGTTTCTTCACATCCTTCTTAATTTTTTTTAAACAAATACTGCAAGTTAAAAATCCACTTTCTGAAAAACTATGAAAATAGAGTTAAGAGCTTTTACCTTTTGAGCACAGAATGAATATCGTGAATTGTCAATACATCGCCTTTCTCAGCAACTGGGCATGTGTTACTCAACCACATGGAAAATTTTACTTGTCCATTTGGGTTTGAAAGCCTATAAGATTGAAGTTGTGCAAGAATCGAACCGAATTATCTACCACAATGTCTAATTTTTGGTGAATTGGGCTTAGAACAGGTCCATGAAAACCTTGTTTTAAAGAGAATTGTGCTAGGCGATGAGGCTCATTTCTGGCTCAACCGATACGTTAATAAGCAAAACTGACGTGTCGGAAAAAAAGTTTGGTGTATTTTATAGGTCCATTTTTCTACAAAGACGACCGTGGAAGAAATGGACATGTTGAAGGATGAATTTGGTGAGCAGCTTATATCTCGAAGTGACCCTGTGAGTCAACATCATGTGGTTTAACGACCATTTATCATTTCTTCTGGGGTCTAAGTCTATGTTGACAATCCGAACACGAGAAATGCGCTAGGCCCAAGGGACCCCGCACTGTTGCGCCATACTATATTTTTTTTATCTTTAAAACGTTAATGGCGAAAGAAAATTTTTTATCAATTCCAATAAAGATTTAGAGTTTTTTATTCGATTTAAAAAAAAACTACGCTTAAAAAATCAGCCTTTAATAAACTGTTGTCAGTCCTTAGTTCAAGCTTTACGTTATTTGATTAATAGATGATAACCGATCGCGTCTTATATTTCCCCACAAGCTTGGAAGTCTTCACATATTACCCCACTATTTAAATAAACATGCGGGACTGTAAAAGTAGATATTGCAAAAATTAACATTGTTTCTAAGATGATGAAATCCATAATAATCTGGAACAAAATCACATCTATTGGATGGACAACATAAGAATTCATGAATGGTCGTCAAACGAATGTGGTATACTCTAAATTTTTCAAAGCTTTTCACCAACTTAATCACCAGCTGCTGGTTTAAGAACTTTCAAGTTTCGGTTGATCTCAAAACTTGTTCATTAGATTGAAAGTTAGGCATCATGTCGTACTCAATACGATAAATTCAAGTTTGAAGTCTCCTGCGCAATAGAAGTTCAATCCGGAGTACCTCAAGGAAGTCACTTGGGACCACTAATATATTTGATATTCATAAATGATCTTCATCTTTGATTAACATCTATATGCTGATGATGCGAAAATCTCGATTTCATACAAAAATAGTGCTGATCACATTCAATTGCAAGCTGATATCGATCATTTAGTTCAACGAATCAAAAACAACAGTCTCACACTTAACTCTATGAAATGCAATAACGAAGATTGCTTTAAAAAATGATTGCTTTATATGTACCTAACTCAAAACTTGAAGAAATAAATTATTTAGTGGGTTTGGGATTTGGGATCTTTGATCCGAAATAAGAAATCTGAATGCATGCAACTGCAAAAGCGTATATTAGTCTGGAAATTATTAAGCGTTGGTCCAAAGAGCACAGCGACACATATGGTTTGTTCGGTTTTGGAATATGAATACCAAGTGTTGTGCCCATATTTAGTATGTCTCATTGGCCGAATTGAATCAATTCAAAAACAATTTAATATGTTTGCTCGGCTGCATCAACTTTGATTGTCATTTTCATCTTTCTTCATAGCGCCCAAAACTTCATTAGATTAGTTTTATCGCTGCATTTATATTCAAACTTTTGAAGTTCACCTCAAAAGTTGTTTCACTTCGGTAAAGTCGAAATTTATATTATTGCTTTAAGTGAAACTATAAATTATTTGAATAATAAACAATTTTCTCTCTTATGTAATCAAATTAAAATTACGAAACAAATAGTTTGGCACAACAGAGCTGTGTGCTTAACACATTTCTCTCAACCATGCTTTGTGAGTCAATGGAATTTGCTGTCGATTTCGAACGGCTATTCAAAAATGCGCTTTTCATTGCAATGAATTTACTATCGGAGGACTTGCAAATTCCTTCCAAAAGGTGATACCCGTGGAAAAACATTTTTCGCTTCTGTTGGCTGTTTCAGAGCACTTTTCCTGCTACTTAGTTGAAACCGAAGTACACGATGGATGAGTTTGAGTTCATCTAAGAGGGGGATGATCTCATAGTCAAGTATTTGCTTTCTAAGTCGGAAAAGTGCTGGACATTCTGTAATAATGTGCAGAGATGTTTCTTAACTTTTGAGGCATAGTCTGCAGATGGGGTCCACTACTAACCTCATATTTGATGAATTTGTTTCTTTAAAAAAAAAGTGCCCGATTAATAGTCTTCTGCAAATTTTGAGCGTTTTTCTATTGGATTCAGTCGGAATTTTGATGATATTAGTATATATTCTGGCAATAAGAGTTTTGAACGCCAAGCTTTATTTGATTCTTCTTAGAATGTTCTTGTTGGCGGTGTGTTTATTCACACCGCAGAAGGGTTTAGGGCCGACGAATGGTTTAGATACACCGCCTTTAGATAAGATGTCTGCCTTCTTGTTACCATCATAGCCTTTGTGCACTTGGACCTGGGATCCAGTAAAGGATGACAGAGTTATTCCTTGCTAATTCAGATAGTGACATAATTGTCTTTTTGATTAGTTCGGATCTTATGACAGGTGAGCTTAGTACTTGGTGAGCTTAGAAGACTTTGAAGTGCGGGAAATTGTACCAGTTTCCATTCCTAGGCTTTGAAACTTTTCAAACTTTTGAATCGCCGTTTTTTTTTTTTGTTATTGACCACCATACTATAGCTGCATTCATAATTGTTGGTCTGACTACCGCAACATAAAAACTGGGGCTAAAACCAAAAATGATGTTCGACGTGTATATGTTACACATCGATCATCATTTTTGGTTCTATGCCCTAGTCTTTCGGTCTTTACTGCGGCATGTCCATAGATATTCGTTTGCTCTTTTGGAAATGCGATCTAGCTGTGGGTTCTATGACATTTTGCTGTCTAGGATGACCCGAAGCTAATTTGAATCTTTCGAAAATTTTATTATTTCCCCATAGAGAGAGGGAGGTATTAGAAGATCCAGTTTACTTCTATGTGTGAGTAGGACAATGACTGGCTTCTGGGGGTTGACGGAGAAGCCTGCATCTGAGCACCAGCTTTGTATTGTGTTCAGAGCTGACTGAAACAATCTTGATATAAGAATTTCTGGTCAGCCTTATTGTTAGATGGTCTGCAAAGCCCACGCATCAATGCCTTGGGTTGCAAGTAATCATAGTATAGGCTGTCTACAACGATTCACCAGATGAGAAGTGAGATGACTCCACCATTGTCTGAGCCCCTGATTGCTAGTGCTGTGATTTCCACTTCTTCAATTTTGCTGTGAATAGTTCTACTGTTTTGCTTAGACATCAACAATTTATGTCTATCTCTAATTTAGTAGTAGATTGATTTTATTTTCATCATTTCTTAACATTATTTATAAATAACAAAATCAGAATTAGCATGGCAATGCCGTCTGCCAGGTTGACAAGTTAAAATTAATATAATATAAAGCTTATTGGTTCTACGATAATGTTAAAAAGCAAGAAATTATTAGACAAAAAAACATAAGTAACCATGTATATACCATAATTATTTGACTTCGATGAGTTTTTAGAAGCTTTCGCTGAGTATTCTGTCACGATAGGTTTTTGCCACTTTGCAATACGTGAAAAGTTTTTCCACCGACATCTCGTTAAGAAGACTTATCATTTCCACTTCCGTGAGGTAACTAGATCCCAGGAAGGCTCTCCTGCTTTCTACCAACACAGGACATTTTCCTAAGAAGTGAAAAACATCTTCTCTTTCTCTTAGGTTGCATAAGCTACATTGTCCAGGACGATCCTCTCTATGCGGAATATAGTTAAGATGCATGAGCTCCCCTCGAAGTCTCAGCATCATAGAAATAACCTCTACATTGTTCTCATCTCTAAAGTAATTATTTGGACCAAGGTTAAGACTTAGGTGTTTGTAAATTAATCTATGAGTTGAATTTGAAGCTTCTTCTATATAGCGACTACGGAGCTTTTCATCAACCGCCGCAATTAGATTGTACAGTTTAACTTTGCAATCATTGACGTTGCCGAAATCCAGATCTAGTGACATTTCACACCATTAGGCCAGCTCGTGTCATTCTGCGTACCAACTGCTTCTTTGATTGATTACATAGAGGGCTGCTTTCTTGGGTAATCTTTCACTATGAATTTGCAAGACTTTGAGAATATAGTCTATGTTTAGTTTGAGGGTTTGAATAAAAAGCGGTGATAGTCCAGTTTCCAGCAAAACCATGTTATTTGGTGTGTTGTCGGATAGATGAAATATTCTTTTAATAAAAAATCTTAGTAGTTTCTCCACACTCTTGTACTGTTTGTATCCCCAAACCTGCGCTGCGTAAAGCATAATAGACTCAGACACTGCTTCAAATACACGAAATTTGCTACTATGTACTATATTCTTGTTTGCGAAACACTTTGCCCAGGATGTTCCAATTGTATTTTTTGCCTTCACAAGTTTATCCCCAAGATGTTTTTCCATACTAAGATTCTTTGTAAAGCACACTCCTAGATAAGTGAATTCCTTCACCACCTCAATCAAATTCGAATCGTAACTCCATCTTTCATTTGCGCAATTTCTTCCACCTCCATTCTTGAAAATCATTATTTTGGATTTACTTAGATTGACCTTTAAATTCCACGTTACACAGTACCTATGTTATTGATTTAAAAATCAGTTGCAGAGATTGGGGTGAATTGGAAGCATCACAATGTCATTGGCATAGAAAAAGGCTTTGATCACTGTCCCTGCGAATTCCACACCTCCGCCAATGTTGCCGGTAAGGTCATCTATAAAGAGCGCAAATAATAGAGGGCTCAACGCACACCCCTGTCGGACGCCTGTTTCAGTCTGAAACCATTTAGAGATTTCCTCTCCATTCCAAACCGCGGCTTTGGTGTCGTTATAAATATTTTGGATTCTTTTGCCGAATTTCCTGGACATCCCCAGTCCATAAAGCTTGTATAAGAGCGCATTTCTGTCTACCGCATCGAACGCAGCTTTGAAATCCACGAAGAAACAATAGAAATTCTTTTGGTTCCGTAGAAAGTTATCGGCAATGCTCTTAAGTACAAATATTTGGTCCACCGTGGAGTAACCGGATCTGAAACCAGCTTGAACCTCCTTCAGTAACCCATTCTGGGCAATCCATAAATTAAGTCGTCGTTCCAGAATTGACGTAAAAATTTTGTAAGAGGCGTTCAAAAAACTTATGCCACGGTAGTTCTCTGGGTTTTGAGTACTGCCTTTTTTGTGGATAGGATTCCTTAAACCATTCGGGTATAGATCCACTATCCAAAATATAGTTGAACTCCGAAGTAATCTTAATTATCAGCTCATTGGTGCCGTACTTGTAGAATCCAACTGGGATTCCGTCGGACCCAGCCGCTTTGCCATCGTGTAATTTTTTAAAAGTATTTATAACTTCATCAGTAGTTATGCAAGCATCAAGTGTGCTATTTTCAAAGCATGGCTCTGCATATGATACTGTTGCATTGACGGTTAAAGGATTCAACAGTTCTTTAAAATGCGACAACAGATCGTCAGTTAAATCTCTGTGTATCTTATACTCGTTTCCATTCAATGTTTTCACCAATTTCCAAAAATCCGATGAACTCTTGCATTGTGAAAGCCGTCTAGCCTCCTCATTAAAAAATGTACTTCTTTTAATCCTGCATAAGTTTTTGAACTCCCTATTCGCTTCCAGATACTTGCTCTTAATATAATCACCTTCATAAACACGAAATGACTTTAACCACGCAAATGATCTCTGCCTCGCACGTCTACAATCATCGTCAAACCATCCATCTACAGGAGAGTGAACTTTTTGTTGTTGTTGCTGCTTGCAGGATAAGCCAATTTTATGCAATTTGCACACTGAGCCAAAAAACATCACCAAATCAAAAAAAGGCTTTGAATCAAAGAAAAAAGGCAACAATTTGGCACTAAAGGCGTTTTTCTTAGAGTCAAAGCTGCAACGCTTTTGAATAAAAATTTAATGAAAACTCCATTTGAAATAAATGCTTTTTGACAATGATTTAAACGACAGGAGACCTGTAATTCTAAAAACTATTAGCTCTGATTTAATTACGGATGGCTTTTCTTTTAAATGCTTATTGACCATAGATGAAAGACAATGTGCATTATTTCTAAATGAAATTCTTCTTTGAATTTCAATCGAAATACTCTGAAATCAAAGCTTTGATTCATTTAACCTATTGCGCTCGCTGCTTTATTTTAAGTATGCATGCATTTGATTCAAAAGCGACACCTTTTGCTTCAAATACTTCACGAATTTCAATTAAATAAGGGTGGTATTCGATTTGAATCAAATATGTTTTCAATAAGTAATCGCACGTTTGGTAATTTTCAGTATATTACCAAACTAGATAAATTGAAAAACTTTAAATAAAATAACAAATTTGTTCAATTAAAGTGACATATTTTATTTATTTTTAAAAAAGCGTTATTAACTAAACATATACATTATGCATAAAACTTAAAAATACTTATTTCTAACAAATGTTTTGCCATTGCTTTGCTGATTAAGATTGAGGGGTGGACTAGTAAAGTTGTCAATATCCTTTAGAAGGATTTTGTTTATAATTTTCCGGATGTAGTTGGTCGAAGTCTGTGTTTATCTACAAAAACGTAAATAAATTTGGTTATGCTTTAATTGGCACTTACGTATATTATTTCAAAATAGATATATTCAAAATTACAGCAACTTTCATTAAAATATTAAAGTTTTAGAAGTCCTTGAAATGATATGAAAAAATAATAAGTAACAAATGAATTAATAATAATATTGACAAAAAATTCAACATTTAGTAGTTTACCTCAGAAGATTTTTCAGCAGGAAATGTATGTTTGTACATAAGGCTTCTTCAATTATCAACTGCACAAGTCCTTCCCGGTGGGTATTCTCGAAGCGCTTGTTGTTCTCAGATATTTGAAGTAGGCTCTACCCCTTGGTGTTGAACTAAACAGATTTAGAAGATGCTATAAAAGATTTGAATATTCACAATTTCATATTTAGCTAGCAACTTTTTTTTCTATTACAATCGATTTTAGAGCACACAGATCTTACGAGTAAAAGTAATAAAAAACAACAATATTTACCATAAATTTCACTTCACTTCACTCGTTTACAGAACTTGACTCTTTTATTACTAATACGCGAATGCCGCTATTCCTATTTCAACAAAGAAAACTCCTATGAAGCCCAACTGTTGGTATAGAAAAGCGTTTTCGTTTGCTTCAAATGTGTTTTTACTATAATTTTAAAGTATTTTAATAACGAAAATGCAAATGCAGTTTTTTTTTCAGAAATTGAAGCGAATTCTCGTTTATTTTTAATACTTTTTCTTTTGATCTTAATTCAAAAAAGTAAGATTTCGATTCAATGAAGTGAACTATTCAATTCAAAAGGCAAAGTTACTTATCTGCTTTCGCAAAAGAACTTTGTATTTGAAACAAACTACTTTCAATTCAATTCAAATGTGTTGCTTTAAAAACGCCAACAACTGCAATTTTAATGCTTTCCCATTTGAATATCGGACACAGTTTTTCCCTCAGTGCAATAGCACTCAGACCAGAGCTAATTCCGTGACTTAGCATAAGGTTTAGGTTTCTATGATATACAGCTGCCTTGTTAGAATTCCACTTCAGTTTGGATAGCAACCGTAGATTTCTTGTACCGGAATCATCGTTGGTAACTAATTGCATCATCGTATTGATGGGTAAATGATCCGAGAATGGTATCGGGTCTACTTTGAAGTCAAGTATATACTCCACCACTATCTCTAATTTATAGTTAAACAAATAAATAAACAAATATGAAAAACCCTTCCACCCCCACCACCCTTAGTTCGCAGATTCATCTGCGGAGTATGCCTCTTTAAATGTAAACGAATAAATTTGAGCCTCTTCCTGGACTGACAAGTGTTACTTAGAAAAACATGTGAGCTCTTTTCCCGATATTTCACACCACCCAATATATTCACTTCAGACCACCCATGGCTCCTGACATAATTGAGATTGAACATTTTCGCCCAGCATATCTCTTTCCACGGAAATTTCATATCCAATCTGTTTTCCCGCACCATTCAAGCAAAGATATAAATCACAACTAGTCAAAAAGCAGTCCGCACTAAATTCGCATTTTTCATATATTTTTGAATATATTGTAAGTGTGGCTATATGAACTTGACGCCAACCCACACGTCTGTCTGTCGAGATAGCAGTGCTACAGAATAAAAATATATTTCATTTTCATTTGTATCTTCAAAGCAAATGGAGATATGACCCCGACAATATCAAAATATTGGTACACAGAAATTATTCAGTGATGTGCGCGAACAATTTTTGTTGTTTTACATACACGGTTGTTTGTCTATTTAGAATTTAGATGAAGAGGAGTCTTTCAGATTTTTGCTTATTTTTGTTTTTCTATTATCAACTGACCTATGTACAGAACATTGAACAAAATGTCGTTACAATTAAATTCGGTCTGTTGGTTTTTGCGGCTATAAAACATTTCCAGCACGAATAATATGTCGGATTGATTTGGGAGCCTTCCAACTAATCCGAAATTTGTGTTTTTATGGAGAAAATTAAAGTTTCATAAAAACCGCACCAAGTCGTAAACTAAAGAGGCAGCATGGTGCCATTAATCGCAAGGAAACCTCAGCTATTTTTGAATTAAGACCAACTCTCTGTCTACATAATTAGTTTCGAAATCAAGCTTCCAAGCCCATGCTTAAGTTTATAAAAAAAGAATCATGTCAAGCAAAATTCAATACGAAATCCCTTCGTCTGCAGCTTTGGAGGGTGACATGAGTAGTCTCGTTGAGAAAGGTTAAGTGCCATGGGATGGGGTGAATGCGAGATGGTTTAGAACATGGTACTTACTTAACGACAACAATGTAAGATGCAATCAGTCAAGGTGAATGTCATGAAAAGGTTGGAGAATAAAGACAAAACACTGTGCTGTGAGAGAACTCATGTCCTTGGTCCTTGCGTCATCACTTCTTCATCAGTATTTGTGCTGCAACGATGACTCATGTTGTATCGTGACTTGGGAGAAAATGTTTCTATAAAAAATTCTCTGTTTCTTTTTTTATTGCATCGCCATTACATTTCGAACACTGCACGAGTAGCCATCTTGTGGGAGTTGCTTACCTTTGAGCAATAAATCAAATATCATTTTTCTATTTTGAAATATTTGTCGTTAGATACTTGACATTTTCCAATGCAGTTTCGATGGTTGGTAAGTAAGTCCTTCTGAGCTCTTTCAATTCACGTTGGCGTTATCCTGTCGAGTTTTTAACCCGTCATATGATGCCAAGTGAATACTTTTACTTGTACAGAGTATTACTGGGAAGAAGCGGGTATTATGGGTTTTCTTGGGAAATTTGGTTCTCTGTCTCTTAAGTACACTGCTGTTTCACTATTGGAAAAATGGTTTAAAATATGGCTTCAGTCGTACTCGTCTCCACTATTCCATTGAGATGTGCCATTATGGATCAAAAGTTCTTTGAATGACGTTGCAGCACGGGTTGATGAAAATACAGAATGCCACACGTTGGAGCAGAGGTTTCATCTGTATTGAAGCAAAAATGTGCATTTTTCAATTTCAATTAGAAAATGGCAGCAGATCAGGTAATTCTGTCAAGTACCAGAGTTCGATGTGCTTATATCATACGCTGCCATTGAAATTCCACACCCGAAGGACTTGGATGAGAATCTGAAAAGCAGAGGATGCTGTCCGCGGGAAAACAATTAAGAGGGATTATTGTATTAAAAAAATGATCGTTTTTGAGTATAGGGACGATTGTCGATGATAAAACCACAGTCTGTGCAATAGCGGCTTAGAATATCACTGCATAGATTCCCCACTATGTCGTAAAAGGTGACTAATTTAGACACTTAACATCAAAACGAATCTAGCGACACCCGTTGAAAAATGAAACTTTCACACAAGTGTACATGCAGGTCTCAAAATATATATGACTGGATATCACTGGTGAATATTCGTAAAATTTCGAATTATGGAAGCATTATGGAAGCAATTGAAAATACTATCCTGCCAGGAGGCATTATGACTGCTACTCGTGGTTTTGATCCTAGCAGAAATGCTCCTACAAGGCCTACACGGATTCCGTGGGCGAGGAAAACAATGCAACGGATTAGACGAGGCATAAGAATCGCGAGTTGGAACGCTGGAAGTATGAATTTTCGAAGTTTTGAGCTGAAAGAGATGATTAGAATGAGGCGAGTAATCATTTTGTGTGTCCTAGAAGTGAAATGGCGGAATATTGGAAAAATACGTGAAGACAAAAGCCGACAAGATGTTCTTGTTTAGAGATCAGATCGAGGTACAAACAGATTCTGTATCATCCTAGCCGCAGATTTACTGGCAGCGTGAGATCATTTCGAAGTCTAATGACCTTTTGATGTCTGTGAATTGGTGAGGCATGGAAAGATGCAGAATTTCGCCATTACATTTGCTCCCCATATCTTTTTTTTTATAACTAATGGAGTCAGGTAAGGCATTTTACATTCGAGTGGTGCGACTTAACATGAATCTATTCGATTCGAGGTAAAACTGTTGATCATTCCTAGTTAGGCGGATGTTGAGGCTTCCTAAATTGTTTCAGTGGAGGATTGCAACTTGCTACTTCACTAGAGCACTGTTTGTGAACAAATCGATAAAAGAGAGAGATACAGGTGACTTTTCGACGATGTTCAAGAGAATCAATTGATTCTACGATTGAACTATCACCTATCAGTTTTAACGCTCTATTTTGTACCCTTTCGAGCAAGTGCAAAGATGTTTGAGGAGCACCTGCCCAGATATGGGAGTTATACTCCAGTTCTGGGCGGATGAAGGCCTTATAAATTGTAGTAAATCGCATTGTGTTAAGGTAACGAGAGGTTTATTCCGAGTATCGTTATTAGTAGTACGACCCAAGTTTTGCACGAGAACATTAAATTATTAAACGCGCATTTCCCGTCGGCCGCTAATATACCAAACCAACCAAAGCAACCATCACTTCTCCATCACCACTTTTTCCTGTACTTTCTTTTTTCGCCCTCAATTTGTTCACCACGCTGCAGACATCAAAAGTGACAAGAAGTGATTGATCCTTATATAAGATTTTTAGCAAAACGCAAATAACATTATTTTTTCCTCTAAATTTAAAATGGCCGTTTGTATTTGTTTGATGTTCTCGATGTCTTTATTTGAGGTTCCCTCGTTTGAAATGTTAGTTTGAATTTTCTTTCCAATAACAATTTTCTTTTAGTAAATTTCCACAGGTTCTCATGAGGAATGCAAGGAAAGAATTCCAAAATACACAGCAATGTAATAAGTACAGGCTTCGGTTTATAACTTAATTCAAAGGAAATTATCAAATTGTTCCCTCAATTATTTCCAAAGCTTTGTGATGAATACTAATGAATCATTCAAATGTCGAAGTCAGGCAATATCTTACTTATACGAGGTTCTGTGTGTTTGCGTATGGAGGTACAACCACCTCAATTGTCTAAATAAAGTAAACTCCAACGGGAGAATTACGGCCATGCAAGTTTTTTGTGCACAGCGGAAAAGGAGAACAATATTTATATTCATGTAGGGTCCTTGACAGGTTAATAATTACCTCAACAATGCTTTTAATTTAAGTTCAAGGTCGAGAAACCATCAGGAGGATAAGACGACTACACTTTTAGAGTGTGAATAATAGGCCTTTAGTAGTTGGCCAGACGTATCCCCTCCTTAAGTTCACTTCACTCGAGGACTACGTCCTCTGTCAATTCCAAGTCACGTTGACATTATGAGTGGAACAAGTAATGTTTTTTCGTTTGCAGGAGGAGTTGTAAAGTAGACGTTTGGTTTTCTTCAAATAACATATTTATAATGTGTTTTTCACATTTCGAGAGCTTGAAGCACTGCAGAATTGATTGAGCTTGTGCTTTACCGAGCTGAATAAGGTGGGATTGATGTGAAGTACACTCAGCATTGTCTTACTTACCCGATAATTGACATCAATTGATATAATATTCACCTGAGATTTAATTGCGAAAAAATGGAACAGCAACTGGGGGGTGTTAAATTCTTTAACAGTCTTGTAGCTGTGTTGGAAGAAATCGCTGTAACGTCTTGGATTGTGTAGTCCTAGTCTGATCTCAACGGCATGCCTATACAAAAGGTAAATCAGTGGAAACTGTACTCCCCTCTCTGGTTTGCACCATTGAAAAATCCCTGCACTACAAAGAATACTCTCTCGTCGCATTCCTAGACATAGAGGGTGCATTTAATAATGTTAAAAATTCAGCAATCACTTATGCTCTTGATGGGCTGCTCATAGAGGACCACATCAAAAACATGATAATAACAATGCTCAGCAGCAGAATCATTAGTTCCGAAATGGGGAACTACAAAACAAACAGAATGGCCAATAGAGGAACCCCGCAGGGAGGAGTTTTATCTCCCCTACTGTGGAAGCTGGTCGTTAACAAATTGTTAATCGACCTAGAGGGCGAAGGTTTCAAAACTATAGCCTATGCCGATGATGTAGCAATTGCCGTTTCAGGCAAGCACCCACAAACCCTAGCTGAGTTGCTACAAGCAGCACTTAACAAGCTTAACAATTGGGCTGCAGATTGTGGTCTGAACATCAATCCACACAAAATGGAATTAGTTCTCTTTACGAGGAAATACAAAATTCCGGACTTCAGACCCCCAACTTCTAAAGGGGTAACTCTCACACTGTCAAATCAGGCTAAGCATCTAGGTCTCATTTTTGACAAAAAACTGACGTTGAAAACCAATATTGAGGAAAGAGTAAATAAAGCCAACGTGGCACTCTACTCTTGTAAAAAGCCACTGGTGCGAAATGGGGGTTTTCCCATCAAATCACCCACTGGCTGTTTACCTCGGTAATTAGACCGATTCTCACATACGGGGTGATAGTCTGGTGGACAGCACTAGACAAGATGATCAACTACAACAAGCTGGCCAAAGTTCAAAGAACGGCTAGTCTGTGTATTAGTGGTGCACTGAGGACAACCCCATCGGACTCCCTCAATGAACTACTAGATCTCACACCCCTAGATATCTTCAGCAACTAAGTCGCAGTCAGCTCAGCTACTCGACTCACAGCTACATCACAGTGGACAAATAATCAAATCGGCCACACTACCATTCTAGATAACTTTAGATTCTTACCGAATCGATCCGACTACACCACCCCCAAATTGGTGTTTGACAATAATTTCCAAGTAACCATACCTTCAAGAGAAGCTTGGGAAAATGGCAGTCTTTTGGGAAATGAAGCAATACACTTTTACACCGATCGATGGTTCAAAAACCAGTAAAGGTTTGGGAAATGGAGTCTACTCAGAAAAACTGAATCTCAGTTTTTTCATCCGCCTACCCGATCATTGTAGTGTGTTCCAAGCGGAAATTCTGGCGATTAAGGAGGTGCTGTCTTGACTAAAAGAAAACGTCATATCCTCCACGGATATTCGGATCTTCTCAGACAGCCAAGCTGTCCTTAAATCTCTTGCTTCTGTGTCTACAAAATCCATCACGGTCCAAAATTGTCAGATGTCTCTGAGGGAGATGTCAAATCAGTTCAACATTCACCTTTCATGGGTGCCAGGGCACAGGAACATACCAGGCAACTGTATGGCAGACGAATTATCCAAAAAGGGCACGACAACTTCCCTACGCTCAGAATGGAACAACATAGGTGTACCTATCGCTACATGTAAACTCCTGCTTAGACAGGACGCTTCAAGGATAACAAACACTAGATGGACTGAGAGTAACACATGCCTTGCAACCAAAAAAGTTTGGCCGTGTGTGAACTCAAAACGATCAAAGAGTTTGTTGTCCCTGAACCGTCTGTGTCTAGGTTCTACCACAGGTGTTCTTACGGGACACTGTCTAATAGGGAGACACGCCAAAAGACTTGGTGTGCCTTCCAATGATTTCTGCAGAAGCTGCATGGACGAGGAGGAAGAGGAAACCGTTCAACACCTTCTTTGCTCATGCCCTGCACTACTTCATAGGAGGAAAACTCATCTCGGTGAAATCTTCTTCGATGATACTACCGACTTAGCTTACATAGACCCTAAAAGTCTTTTGAAATACATTAAAAGTTCCGCGTGGTTCTACTAGCGGGTGATTAAGCGGCTAGTCCCGTAATGGAAGATTAATAAGTGATCAACTCGTTAATCTTACATCGGGTTTCTGAGATCAGTAGGTGATCAACTTGCTGATCTCTGTGGTATCACAATGGGCCCTTGCGGCCTAAGTGTGTCAGGCAATGTACTCATTGACTGACAGCCACTTCCACCTTACCTAACCTAACCTGTGTTGGGCGGTGACATGAATATAGCAATTTTTTAACTGAAAGTGTCTTAATAAACACAATGATTTTCTGTAATCTCTCTGCTGTAAACGTAAATGTTCCCACTCACTTCACCTCAAATTCATTGCTTGATGTTGCTCTTGTCAGTAATATGTACAAGACGTTTTATTTTTTGACCAAATTAATGCACCCGCCTTCTCTCAACAAGATCTTTTTTTCTTACTATCAATTTCAGTGCAATAATATATCAATATATCTGCTCTTGAACAGGAAGTTTCTATGATTAGATGGGATATAGTTTTTTATATGCCATCACCTAACGAACAAGTAGAATTCCTTCAAACGAACATAAAGAATCATTTAAGCATGATCCTCTTAAACAAAAGTATATAACACCCCAATCTCGATCTTGGTTTACTACTGGTTGGTTTACTTCTTCACTTATATTACAGCGGAAACAAGTTTACCTTAGATGGATAAGATATAGGTTCAAAGATTTTCATGGATCTGATCGTTTGCTAAGGAAACGAAAAGCAAATATCTTTTAAAGTCGCTTCAACTTTAATATTAATGGTCGAAAACTTTGAAACAATCTCTGTGATATCGGTGTTGGTAAGCAAAAAAAGTCTGAGCTATATAACACCAATTTGACTGAGTTAAATAAACAATTTTTGACACTCCCCTCGCCATCTTCACCTCATCCTTTGCAATAGGCAATAGAGAGATAGATAGTTCTTGTGCCTCTGAAATTGATTTTGATTTTTCTAGAATCAACTACTGTATAAGACAAGAAATTGATACTAGGTTTTTCGTAAGCTTTCGACATAATTGATCACTCAATTCTCATTTGTAAGCTTCAACAACAATTTAATTTTTCATTATCTGCAGCTATCACAGATTGCATCGTAGAAAACTTCCACACAGAAACCTTAGTTACTACGAAAATTTGTGATCACAAAATCCGAATGGAATCGATGAAAGCATTTCCAGTTGCCACACTAAATACCGCCATTCTGGTTATCTAAATCAGCTATTTTACGACAAATGTGCAAGATCATTCACATTAAAAAAAAAAAATTTCTACAAAACACAACTTCTTTCGTATATTAAGACGACGATTTTGCATACCACTTGGACTTGGTGATACCGAATGTACGAATTTCGAAATTCGTTCCACACCAAATGGATTATGTGATGGTTATATCGGGAAACTTGGACTTTTTTCGATTACGATGGAATCTGTAATAGGGCTGAATCTGTTCTTATCTTATTTTAGTGAACGAAAACAGTTTGTATCTTTTGACGATAGACTCTCGACTTTCAACCTGTCTCAAAAGGTGTTCCTCAAGGATCGATCTTGGGCCCAATTCTGTTCTCTCTCTCCATGTAAACGAATTGCCATCCTTCCATAACTACACACTTATATGTATGCTGAAGATGTCCAACTGTATTTGGTCTTATTGAAAACTGCGTCTGAAATATTAATTAGGAACTCCAAAGCATCTTTATTTTGTCCCAGCAAAATGGCTTGCTTTTAAATCCATCAAAAACTAAATAATTAGTTATTTCTCAAAAGCTCGTATTTTCTCCGCTTGTCTTTCAATATTAAAGTGATTAACTTTGCAGAAACAGTCCAAAACCTCGAAGTGATCTTCAACAGGTCCTTAACTTGGGAAAATCATATAAATTCAATTGTTGGTAAAGTCCACGGACCCCTTTGTGTCCTTCAGGAATCACAATATCTTTCTACTATAAGAATACTCGAATTATGTTGACCAAAACTATGATTAATTAACAATAAATTAAATTAATTAATTAGATTAAAAAAACAATAATAAAGAAAAAATTAGTAATAAGTCTACTCAAAAACCCATACATTTATGATACTTGAAAAAATACAAAACGGGTTACATTTCAAAAAAAAAATAATTAAAAAAAAAATTATAGCTTTGAGGTTTGTTTGAATAAAACAATAATATTGGCATTTTTAGTATTCTTTTAATCTATTTTATACAAATTCAATTGTTACCAGTGCTCAAAGTGCCCTCCTTCGTTTTGAGTGCATGCCAGAGCCTGTTTTTGGATTTCATTGTGAATGTTTGCTCTCGATAACTCTTGTTTTACTTGTAGTCTTGTAATCCTTGAAACTGTATTAAAATTGGACTCCTATAGACTAAGGGTTGCCAAATTTTCCGTAAGGCTGTGTGGCTGTGTTTTTTTTTTCTTGAATTTCCATTGTAACACTCAAATAAGAAAAAAATGCAAAAATGCAGGCATTTCAAAAGCTCTCTGATCAAACTGCAATCGTGACTCATTTTGATAAACTGATGAACAAATTTGTTTACGTATTCTTATATATGACTTATTTACCTATGAACATTCACACCCCAAATTTAAAGCAAGCACCCACAATGAATACCAAAAATTCCGCCAGTTTATAAGCGTTTTCATGAGATGTAGTCCGTAATTTGAATTCAAAAAGTGTTTAGACGGGGATTTGGTGGCAATCCAACTAGGAGATGGACCATTATGAGGCTAGAGAGCAAGTTTATGTAGAATCTGGAAGCTTTGAATCAACTGAATTGAAGTAGTCTACGTAAACAATAGTAGAGACGATCCATTCTTCAACCCCTCGGGCCGCAGTTAACAATTTTCTGATAAGGTGCCGCATATGCGTAGGCGAGAGGAGAGGTCACTTGTAGTGTGGTCTTCCATCTTAGCAACTTAAAATATAATTTAATCTTCTAAAAAATAAAAATAAAAAATTGTAATAATTTTATTAACTAAATTTAATTTAAACTTTTCCTCGAATCACCTTACAATTGATGCGACACCCCGTACTAAACGGAAATCTATATACAAAATAACCCCAAAATGGCGGGCGCTAACCTCTTCATGGTAAGCGATGCGTAGTAGCGCTCCAAGTTCGATGTATTTTGATAAGAATTGAAAACTGATGAATGAACTTTAACGAACGTCGCGTCGCACCGTAGCCTCTCAAAACAAGAAGTTATACAAAATGGAAACCTATTTAAAAAAATATAACGCAATAAATCGCGGTCGTCGATAGATTTTGACGAGATCTGACAACTGAATCAGAAAAACGTCGTGTGTCGTAACTTCTTCTAATCAAAAGTTATACTAAACAGAAACATCTATACAAAACTACGGCGCTTATCTTTCCACCTTACGCTATGTGTCGCAGTCCTCACTTAGCACAATGAACTCTTTTATCCGTTATCTTTAAATAGATGCAATTGAATCTTGAATGAAGATGATAGATGTCTGTGTAGCTGCAACACCAAACTGCCATTGGTTTTTTAACTGCCCCTACCCTAGGGTAGCAATTATAAGGCGGTATTCACATCAAGAACGAAAAATATAAAAACGTGACTGACAAGTTGCATTTGCAACAAAGTACTGGTTCAGTAAATGTTCCCTTTTCAGTTAATGGACTGCCGTAAATCATTCCTTATTGATAAAATGTCTGCTAGAAAAATCACAGACAAATAAATATTTTCATTGCTAAACCATCTGGAATACTAAATGAGTATTGCTTTGTTTGATAATGGCCTATGTGTGTATAGGTGAAGTACGTCGATTACAATGGCAAAAATAGAATTGAGAAACGGTGTATATAATAATACAAAGTACAAAGAGAAATGGACTCATGTACCGAAACGTCTGGGGTCAAGTCCCTTAAGACCAACAAACCAAAGGAAAAAAGAGATTAAACTTTGGGGTTCTTTATTGTGGCCGTCAAGATTAACAACTTGAATATTAAGGATAAGGGTTGGCTGTTCGCTGTTGAGTATGAATGTACAATGTACATCCGTTTGCAGGACTTTGTGGAAGTAGGTGCTTGAATTTCTTATAACCCTAGCCCGGCACACAACGGCCTTACTTATTCATATGCTTTTAATATATTTTTTGGTCAAACCACACTTCTTTTTTGTTGCGAGAAGATTCATTTGCACCTAGAAAACTGCTCGTGTCCACATGCGTATGCAGGTACACATATGCATGTGCACAACCAAATAGGTACCTACATACGTCATATTTGTATTAATAGTAATTCATAACTCCTGGATTCGAAGAAAGGAATATAAATTAATCAACATCCCTGTTCTGATTTCATTAATTTTCCCATTCAGGCCTTGAGAAGTCTGTATACGATTTTTTGAAGCAGTTTTATGGTAGTTCCATCTTCAGACCTGCTGAATGCATAAAAGATTTTCGGCAAGGATACCCGAATCAACTAGAAATGGAAAGAATTGAATGCGATTGAGTATCAAGCATAGCTTAGCAGGGCTCTCAGCGTACACTCAATTTAAGACAGTTAGATGAACAGGGATGTTCGAGGAAGTCATACGGCCCCATGGTTTGACGTTGAGTGCAAAAAAGCCAGAGATTTATCATTTGCTTGGCCTAGAGCGTATAAGAATGCGTCTTACGGACATGTCAAGAACTAACAAGCAAATAGCAATTACGAGATGTGTAAACGTAGCAAAATTGAGTTTTTTGAAACTGAGTCCAACAGATTAGCACATTGCAGAAGTTCGAAGGAATTTTGGACCTTGGTTAGGAATCTAAATGGTAAACGGCTCATTATTCATTATGATATAACCACAAATCTTCTGGCCGAACACTTCAGTAACTTGTTGAATCCAATTCAGGATATAGTTAACTTTCATTATGCTGCTCCTAATTTCAGGAATGATGTTTTGGATGCCAATATAACACAGCAAGAGGTAATTCTAGCAGTGGAAAAGCTTAAGGAAAGAAAAGCAGCAGTAGCGAATGGGTTGTCAGTTGAATTTTATAAGCGCGGCACAATAGAGTAAATTGGCTGGCTAACATTAGTATTCATCAATGTATTGCAAACCGAAACGATTCCTCAGGACTTTTGCCAATCGATTGTTTTTCCAATCTACAAAAAAGGTAACTTGGGTGAAGTGTCTAACTATAGGGGCATATCGTTTCTAAATGCATCATACAAAATCTTCACTTCGATACTACTTCTTTCTTCTTCATTAGGTGGCTGAACTAGAGCGAGGTGCTCCTAGGCCTTGTCTAAAATCCCCCTCCAGCCGGCTCGATCTCTAACCTGCCGTTTCCAATTTTGCACCGAGATCTCCTTCTACCTGGTCGCTCCATCGAAAATGAGGTCTACCTTGTCTTCTGACTCCCTCTGGTTTGGCGTTGAAGACTTTACACGCTGGAGCGTTGATGTCCATTCGCTCTACATGGCCCAGCCATCTTAGTCGTTGGACTCTAATTTTTCTGGCTAAGCTTATGTCGCTGTACAGCTCGTATAGTTCGTCGTTGTATCTTCTTCGCCAAACGTTGTCTTCTCGATAAACGCAAACAGGATCATAAATCGTACGCAGAACTTTTCTCTCGAAGACTCCAAGTGACTTTTCATCTGATTGGGAGAAGGTCCATGCTTCTGCACCATAAAGCAGGGCCGGGATGATGAGTGTTTTGTATAGTGTCTCCTTGGTTCTTCTCATAGGGCTTTATTCCTCAATTGCTTATTTAACCCAAAAGAACAGCGATTAGCAAGAGTTAGTCTGCGCTTGTTTCAGCGCTGATGTTGTTGGCTGAGTTTACAGCAGTGCCCAGGTAGACAAATTCACTGACTACCTCGAAGTTATACTTGTTCATGGTGACATTTTGACCAAGTCAGTGGTGGGATTGGACTTTTGTTGATGAGAGCATATACTTCGTCTTGTTCTCGTTTATTTTCAGCCCCATTTGGCTTGCTGCTGACTCCATAGTAGTGAATGCACCAATTACTGCTCGCTTTGTTCTTCCTATCACGTCTATGTCGTCTGCAAACCCAAGTAATTGTGTTGATTTATTGAAAATGGTGCCCGATGTGCTGGCATGGGTGCTCCGTATTACATTTTCAAGCACAATGTTAAAACAGCTGCATGACAGTGTGTCGCCTTGTCTAAGCCCTCTGGTGGTTTCGAAGGTTTCAGTAGAGTCTCTACCAACTTTGACGGAACAACTAGCGTTCTCCAACGTCATCCTGATAAGGCGTATCAGTTTAGCAGGGATTCTAAAGTTAGACGTAGCACGATTCATTTCAACTCTGTTAACACTATCGTACGCTGCTCTAAAGTCGACGAACAGGTGGTGGGTGTCGATGTTGTACTCTTGTGTTTTCTCCAGGATTTGGCGCAATATGAATGGTCGGTGGTTTTGGCAAATGTGAATGGTCGGTGGTAGATTTTCCAGTTCTGAAGCCGCATTGATAAGGACCTATTAGATCATCAGCAAACGGGTTGAGACTTTCACATAATACGCTCGAAAGGATCTTATAGGCGATGCTTAGAAGACCAATGCCAATGACCAATGTTGGCGCAGAGAAGCGGTCTCCTTTTTTGTGGATCGGACAGATGGTATTGAGGTTCCACTCATCGGGCATACTTTCCTCCGACCATATTTTGCAGATGAGTTGGTGTATGCTCCTGACCAGGTCATCCCAGCATGTTTAAAAAGCTCCGCTTTTAGACCATCACATCCAGCTGCTTTGTTCATCTTTAGTCTGGTGATGGCTACTTTGATCTCATTTTGGTCGGGTGGCTGCAGTTTGTGGTCGTCATCTAGATTAACTGGTACAAGTTGATCTTGGGCGGGATTTTAGCTGTCATCGTCATTTAGCAACTGGTTAAAGTAGTCTCTCCAGATGGTTAACATCGCCTGCGTTTCCACTATGGTGTTTCCATCCTGATCTTTGCAGGGTCCAGGGCGATTTGTGAAGCCCGATGTTGATGGTCTCACTCTTCTATAGAAGTTTCGCACCTCTTTCCTACTAAAACACCTCTGCATCTCCTCGACTTCGCGTTTTTTGATGTTCATTTTTCTTTCTCCTGAGTAAGCGTTTTTCCTCTTTCCTTCGCTCAAAGTAGAGATTTCTGGACGCTCTAATATCTCTCTGGAGCCATGTCTTGTATGACTCCGTTTTTGCTTTGTTTGCCTGAGCACATTTGGAGTCGAACTAAGGGTTCATAGGGGTGAAGGGATTGCTGTGAGAAACCAAATACCTCTGGCACAGCACTTCTTATGGCTTGTTGACATAGCTGCCATTGGTCTTCCGGTTTCATGTCATCAGTCGAAGGATTCCTCGCAAGCTCAAGGGATACGCGGTGGGCATAGGCAGCGGCGCGGCGGTCTCTATCGATTGAAGTCGTCCAACATTTAATTTCCTCGGCGTAGTTGGTGATCGCCTGAGAGCTTCCATCGAGATCCGTACTCTGAGTTTTGCACCAACTTAGTAGTGGTCCGAGTCGATGTTTGCTCCTCGGAAGGTACGGACATTCAAGATGCTGGAGGAGTGTCTTCCGTCAATCGCAACATGGTCGATTTGGTTGCAGGTTTGACCATCTGGGGATCGCCATGTGCCTTTGTGGATGTCGGGACGTGGGAATCGCGTGCTACTTATTACCATGTTTTTTTCCGCTGCAAAATCGATGAGCCTAAGTCCGTTATCGGAAGTGGTGTCGTGCAGGCTATGCTTTCTGGTCGTTTTACCAAAGATGTCCTCCCTGCCAATTTTGGCATTAAAATCTCCCAAGAGGATTTAAATTTTTTTTTTGGTAGCGTCGTCTTTCTTTTCTGTAGGGGCATGGGCGCTTATGAGGCTAAGGTGGTGGAATTTGGCCTTGATGCGGATCGTTGTCACTCAATCTTTCACTGACTTCGCGAAAGCTCAAGACTTTTTGCCTAAGTCTTCCTCTGACAGCGAATCCGCATCCAAACAAGCGCGATCTCCCATCAAGTTGGCAATTCCCATAGTAGAAAGTACAGTCATCTGTATCTCTCAGGACCGGTCCATCCCATCGCATCTCCTGGAGGGCTGGCAAGGGTGTCGGCTAGCTGTTTAGCTTTGCGCGGCCTTATTCAAGGTACGCACGTTCCAAATGCAAATACGTAAATCTTTGTCCGTTTTTCGTTTGCGTGGGGTCGTCAACGTTTTTGGTTTGGTTATCCGAGACATATCTTTCATTTTTCATCACTTTATCTTTTCCCTTTCATGACCGGCTTGTGAGGCCTGTGCATGACGTGTGGATCGTGTTGGGTTGGATATTCAGAGCGAATTTTTTCTCTTGCTCCTAGTTCCTGAAAAGAGAGCTCAGGTATCAACAACCAATGGATCCGATGGATCCAACGATCGTCGTTAGTTCACCTTTCGGCTATCCAGCGGGCACCGCAGGGAGGTGACGATGCGATTTTGCCCACCAAACTGATTTTGTTAATTATGTATACATTCAAAATTTACAAAACAATAAATCTAATCTAAAGTCTATAAGACATTGTACGTTAGTACTTCTGTCAAAATTTGATATTCAAATTTTATATCCCACTGCCTATAAACGTTTCGGTTCTCTCAAACTTCAAGCTATACCTTCGACCAGTAACCTTTTCGATAGTTGTGAACTTAAAATCATTTGTAAGCGTAGCATGGTACACAACAAAAGATTATTCGATTATCGATTTTGATAGACATACTCGTATGTACACACTTCAGTTCTATAAAGTCCCAAAATAGTTTATGTCAACAGAAAAGGAAATGTGCCCCTTGTCAATCGTACGTATGTTTTGTTAAGTGAAGTGTTTTCAATACCCTTGAGTCTTGAACTTGTTTCGTTATGTGGAAAAGGATATTTTTAGATCATCATAAGGTAACCAACACTCTCTATTAAAACAACGACCTTATCACATTATGGTCTATTGTCTTTTCTAAAAACAAAAAAAAAGTCCTCATTATTTGAAGAGGATTAAAGATAACACTTGAACCCTATCTGCACATCCTTGCCCAAGGAAAGAAATCCATAACTGGGGTTTCCTTGGTGTAAGGTCAAGAGTGTTTACAAAGATTGTTTGGTGTATGAAAAAATTTCAAGTGTGTGTGTGGCGCTCAACGAATAGAATAAAATTCTTGGTAAAATTTTGCAGTTGCCTGCGGGATATGTTGTTTTAGACAAAAACTGCCATTAAGATAAGCACACCACTTTCAAACCAAAATGAGCTGGGAAATCAAATGTAAAGGGTGGTTGAGATGAAAGTTCTAATCTTAGAAATACAATAAAATGGGCTAAGTTAAACTATTTCTACATGTATTAATGCCTATACAGGTAACATCATTTAAATCAATTGTGAAACACAACATCGGTATGGGTCAAGTGGCTGAAGCGACTAACTTCGCATTATCACATTCTGTCAATCCGATTTTCTAATATCTTGTTGATGGTTTTCGTCTCCAGCTCAGGGATTAATTGGTGCGATATTGGTTTTTGACGCTTGAAACGCTTCTGGATTTTTGGCATTACAACGCAGATTGACTTTTCAAAAGAAACAAAAGGTTTAAAAGAGTCAAAGGTGGCCAATCAACATCGCCAAGACGGATTATAATACGATGAGGAATTAGGTGTGCAAAAGATCGATTGTGGCATAGACTGTGTGGCATAACAAGCGACATCCTACATGAATCAGTGGTCGTCCATATCCGTGATATTAAAGTCAATAAAAAAAAGAATAGCACTACTCTATTCACTATGAAATAGCTATATAGTTATCTCTTGAAAATCACTGTACCCTACCAAGTTGCAAACCTAACAAGACACTCTTCCAGTTGTTGTTGATGTTCAAACTTTCCGGGAGGACTTTCTTTGCCGCGTGATTGGGAGTGAGCTATGTATTAAGCAACGGAGTTGGGAAATAATGATTACTTTGTGTAATGAATTACAGGTTCAATTACAATTACATGTAATGGTTAATTGAAATTTTTTGGGTCTTTCACCGAAAAGGGTCGTTTGGATCTATACGGCTATGATAAGACCAATCATCTCATATGCGTCAGTTGTTTGGTGGAAAAAGCTCTCGCGTAAATATGTTATTGCCTCGTTTGCCAAACTTCAAAGAACAGTTTGTCTTGGTGTTACTTGGGCCTTCCCCAGCACACCGGGAGCTGCTCTCGACGCACTGCTGAGTCTTCCTCCCCTTGATACCTATACGTCATGGGATGTACTCTCAAGATCATTACTCGTTTAAAGCGATGTGGTCTCTGGCACAATTCGCAGTGGAGCTTTGAGAAACTCGCTAGCAGCATATCTTTTGACTCACGTCTAATGGATATGCCGTCTGACACGATGACACCAAGGCTCAAACTGCGTCAAAATTACTCAGTCAACTTTCCTTCGGTTCAGGACTGGTTAACTCCAGAATCTGAGCCTGGAAAGAACTGTTATCGTATCTTCACAGATGGCTCCAAAACCGACGAGGGCTCTGGTGCTGGTGCCCTTTTTGAGAACGATGACATACGACTGCACTCATCTTTGGGATCATACGCATCCGTTTTCCAAGCGGAGGCATATGCTATCCTAACGGCCTTGAGCCACATAACGAACAATGGATGGACGGGGAGAAGTATCTTTGTTTGCAGCGACAGCCAAGCTGTGTTTAAGGCCCTTCTCAACCCTCTAACCACTTCGAAAGTGATCCAGGAATGCAAGAGCTGTCTGAATGCGATCGGAAGATTAAATTCATTGAGTCTCATTTGGGTTTCGGGCCATCACGGCATAACTGGAAATGAGATCGCCGATGAACTTGCTAGGCAGGGATCTCAGACAGCTTTCTCAGGACCTGAACCGTCGCTAGGTTTGCAAGCGTCCTCAGTGAGGGCTTCAATCAACGATTGGATCTGTAAAGAGCAAAACCGTAGATGGCATGCCTCCATTGGATGCAGACAAACCAAGCGTATGCTCCCCAACGTTAGTAAGAAGACTGCAACATTTTTGCTAGCTCGTAGCAGAAAAGACTGTAGAAAGCTTATTGGCGTTGCCAGTGGGCACTTCTCTTTTACCAAGCATTTAAACGTGTTAGGCTTAAGTGATACCACACTCTAAGAATCTTGTGGAGAAGATGAGGACAACGCAGAGCACTTCCTCTGTGAATGTCTTGCTTTTCTCGCATAAGGTTACAGATACTCGGCGCAGACATGGTGAGAGCTGGTAACTTAGGCTCCTTATCATGGCAGCGTCTTTTGGCTTCTCTCCGAACATCTGGAAAGCTATAACAAATAGAAGGTTGCTAACTGGTAGTACAATGGACCGATATTTAGGTCTGAGTGCTCCAGCTGGTATTTTAAAAACCTCCAACAAAAAAAAAAAATCATTATTTCCCAACTCTGTTTATCGGTGTCAACTTGGCGACGCCCCGAAGTTACAACTTTTAGTAGATGTCAATTATGCTTACTATACATCCACGTGGTAGCCACTCGGAACTGGGATGCTCCACCTGGAAAGGACCTGGAAAGCTAGTAAGAGCGAGTGCTGACAAAGGGCCGAAGAAGAAAAAGATCAACACTATCATTCTCTGTAAAAGTAAAGACACTGCCCGAACCTCAGTGGTCTTCCAGAGCGTTTTGGGAATGTATTAGCGGATGAAATCGACTTACAAAATCAACCATGGATTTCAGAGTCAAAAAAGCACAAATCACTGAATGAGATAAGGTCTTTTAGGGTCTTTCTATACAAGGACAGGGTATTGAAGTACGAAAGTGGCAGATGAGCTCCTGGCGAGCCAACGAACGGCAGCTCTTACACCATTGCAGCAGGGTACATCAACCAGAATATCAAGCCATTTATGTCCAAAGGGATTCCAAGAAAAACCTGGTCCTACGGGTTGAGGGATTTGTGCGGGGTTAACTACCCAACTACGTAAAAACCAAACGGTATCGAAACGACAATCAGCTTCGGGTTACAATTATGATTTCCAAGTCAACGAAAAAAGGACAGAGACCTCCGGATCTACAAAAGATCCCTTACCAGGATAACTGCATCTGGAGAATAAGCGGAAGCCCGTGACTGCTACAAAAAAGACATAACCACCATCCAAGAACAGCGATGGAATGAATGGGCCCAGCATAATGAATACGAAAAACTGTGACATCTAACATGGCGACTGCTACAGACAACAGAAACAACGCTTACTTGGGTTCGGATTTGTTGTTAGAGGAAGACTCAGGGATAAGGTGATAAGCCAAAATCCACTTAATGAGCGTATATTTACCATCCGCATCAGTGATAAACTTGCCAACATTAACCTAATATGCGTCCACGATCCCACAGAAGAGAAAGACGACAATTCCAAAGACTGTTTCTGCAAACTCCTCTAAAAAACATATGAGCAGTGCCCTGAACACGACGTGAAAATCGTTCTTGGTGATTTTAACGCAAAACTGGGAAAGGAGGACATCTTTGGAAATGCAATCGGTAAGCATAGCCTCCATGACAAAACCTCCGAAAACGGACTGAGGCTAATCGATTTTGCTGAGGGGTTAAATCTTGTTGTAAGCAGTACACATTTCCCGCATCTCAAAACTCATAAAGGTACATGGCGATCCCCAGATCAATCAACCGTTAACCCAATGAACCATGCTGCCATCAATGCAAGGCACTCTTCCAGTGTGATGGATGTCCGAACTCTCCGAGGGGATAACTTCGACTCGGAAGTTGTACCCAAGGCACGAATGAGGATATCCCGTTCATGACTCGCACGAACAATTTTTATGAAGAGATATGATGTCAGAAAGCTAGAATCGCAAAAGATTGCCAGTGCTTCCTTCAATCGAGTGTTCCTCCGACTATCTTAACTCTTATGCCGCCAGCATCAAGCTTTTAAGAGCAGTGGCAACAGTGCCAAGAAGCCATCAGAACCGCTGCTTTTCTGAGGTTCTAGTTTTCACTCGGCCCCCAAAACGAAATCCGTGGTTCGATGAAGAATGCAGGCAGGCAAATATAGCTAAGCAAAAAGCACGACAAATGCTGATGCAAAACGAACGAGGGCTGCTTACGATCGGTATAACGAGATTTACAAGGGAAAAAGAAGAGAAGAACACCGAATTCTCAAAAAGAAAAAGAAGCAGCATGAGAAGCGCTCGTTTGAGGAAATTGAGAGGTGCCATGACAGGAACGAGATTTGGAAGTTCTACCAAAAGGTAAAAAAAATCCATGCCAGAGTGGCAAAGCTTGAGCTCAAGCCTGTAAAGACCAGCAGGCAAATATAGTTGTAAAGTCACAGTCGTTACTGAGGATCTGGAAAGATCACTACTGCAGACTGCTTAGCGGCGATGAGGACACAGATTCCGCTGTCAGGCAGATTGCCCCATTCAGCTTGGACGTCCTCCCGACCTAGAAGAAGTTAAGGTAGCCATATGCAAACTTAAATCAGATAAGGCTGCTGGTCCAGATGACCTTGATGCCGAACTTTTCAAGGTAGCTGGAGATCAGCTGGGAAGGAGCATGAACCAGCTGATCTGCATGATATGGTCGGAAGAAAGCATGCCCGATGAATGGAACCACAGTTTCGTATGTCCTTGTCCGTTCCTAAAAAAGAGAAACACCCTAAACGTATGCTACCCTACGTTAATGAGAAAACTATAACCTTTTTGCTAACTCCCAAGCAAAAAAAGACTGTTATTGGCATTGGTACGGGGTACGGTGGAGCTCTTCCTCTGTGATAGTCATGCACTTTCTTGAATCAGGATACAGACGCTCGCCGCAGACAAGGTCAGGGCTGGTTATCTAGGCTCCATTTCATCTGGAAAGCTATAACAAGATGATTGCTATCTGGCAGACCGGTATTTAGGTCTCAGTGCTTCAGTTTGTTATTTTAAAATTTCTCGCAGAAAAAAAAACCTTTTTTTATTGATTCAAAGTTTCATATGAAAATAAGACGAGTTGTACATAGTCATGTCTATTTTGGCAGCCCTGCAAAACTTTAACGACTATGCCGGATGACTTTGCAGAGCTCACCCTGCTCCATCAAGGTCGGTAAAGAGCTAAACGAGATCTTAAATGTCGAAAAAGGCTTTCGACATGGCGACAAACTGTCATGCGATTATTACAACACCAAACTTGAAAAAATTGTGCCGAATTCAAAGTCCTGTACAATAACTCGGTCACTCGGACGTAACTCCGAGATAGTTCAGGACTTCGTCTATAATGAATCGGGCATAAGACACCAAAAATAACACCAGTTCGGAAATCAAACGGACAATTATTCCTTCAAATTTAAGTTGAGGAAAAAAGTAAAATGTGACCAATAAGAAACAATTAAGACTGAATCAAAAACATACACAACAGTTCAATCCATTTTATTCCGCAAATCTTCCTTTGGCTCGGTCAATGCCCACGCAACGGATTTACCGCCTTCATATGAACATTTCCACCTCTTAGTGTCCATTACGAATGTCAAGCGAGAGACATCGTGGTTTGTCTTAATCACTCAAGAACAAAGACACAGAGGGAAAAAGTAAGAAGACAAACAAGGATGTCTACCAACGCAAAAGGAGGACATCCCGAGTAATATTCTCATGGCGTTTGTCTACTGTCCCCAAACTTTCTCCGTCAACCGCACAACTACTCGCAAAAAAAAAAGTTTTCGATTCGAATTACTATTTGTATTGTATTCAACTACATAGGCGTGAGCCTTTAGTTTTAAGTTTTTCTTTTGCTGCATAGAAATTGCTTTTGAAAGCCGCTCAGGACACTCTACCAGAGAATTCTTTTGTTTTGCACAAAGTCACACAGGTTTAAAATAAAAACAAACAATTCAAAAGTAATCGTACAGTCATTTGCATCTGTTTGGTTTTGTGTCTCCTTGGAGCCTGGTTCTTATTGACTTTTCTCTTTTCTCCTGCATGGAATTTCATTCTTCTTGCACAGAATGATTGGTTTTATTCTCTGGGATGCAAGTAATCGCGTAGGTATGAAGATGTAGAACATACTTGTTTACAGCAAAAAACAATTTTGAAATAAGGAACAAATCAAAACAACAATCTTGCGGTAGATCCTTCCTTGTGCTTCTTACAAGTGTACCTCTATTTTAATGCCCATGTTGAGCACTATAGAAATACAAAAGGAAGCAATTTGGGTTTTGTTCAAAGTCACTTGTGAATTGATAAAATAAATTAGTATTTGAGCGACACAATCAGATTTGTCATTTTCTTCTGTACGGGGTTTTTGAAATACTCCCAAACAGGAAGACGCTGCCATAATAAGGACCAAAGACTAACATCTCTGAGCACATCTGGACCGGGTATCTATAACTTGGGGCCGAATTACCGCATCAGTGATCGAGTGAGTGAATTATTTTTCTTTAAGGATTCGCTCTAAAAAACACAGCATCATTCTGCTGTTCATTTAACAATTAGGTACAATTCGTTCAAATACTGAAGAAAGAATATCAAATTGTGATACTAAAGTGCTCGGTAACGTGAGAAGTAGTGACAAAAAAACATAATTCAGTCACGTATTACTCGATCACGTATGCGGTATTTGTAACCAAGATTCAAGAAAATGCAGGATATTTATGAGTGCTCCGCGGTTTCGTCATTCGCTCCAAAGGATTCATAAAGTGTGCTCCTGACAGATGCAATTATTGATTAAAGCCCCCTGAAGACGCAGGCGGACCAAGCGCTTGTTAAGGTCCTCAGAAAGCCGTAATGGCCTGGTAGGCAAAAGGGACTCAAAGAACCTGGTCTTGACCGCATTCAGAGAGGTCTTTCATTCCTGGGTCAATATCGAAGTTGTTAGAAGGTTGAGTAGAACTTTAAGCATAGCTTGGCTGTCACTGAAGACACTAAAACCTCTCCCCATCCAGCCAATCATCGTTACGTTGCTTATAGCTGTTTGGATAGCCACTGCTTTGAAGACGGATGCGTATGTGACTAAAAAGGCAACAACGTCATATTCATCATCGCCTTTGGATTTTTTTTTGAGAATACCATAGCAATCCTTTCCTCGATCAATATCTAAAGTGGACTTGTTCTGAGCGTTGACTCTGCATTTTAGACGCAGTCTTAGAATTATGATTATCGTATCAAATCTCATATCCATTAGACGTGTGGGAAAAGACATATTGCTTACGAGTTTTTCAAAGCTCCAGTGCGAATTGTGGCAGAAACCACATCTCTTTTAACAAGAAATGGTCTTTAGAGTAAATCACCCGGTTAAGGTATCAAGACTAGGAAGATTCAACAGTGCACTGAGAGTGAGAATCACATGGGGTGTTGGGGAAGGCTCCACTGTAATAAAAAGACCTATTTTTCTTTCAAATTTGGCGATGGAAACGAAAGCGCTTGTTACACCAATCATAAAAGATGATTGGTCTTATCATTGCGATTATTGTCCAAAGAACCTTTTTTGGTGAGAGATCCCATGTCTTATCGAGCTCTTTTACATTGCCTGAAGGCTGACAGTGCCTTTTAGAAGTTTTTGACTCAACTTGTGGACCAAATATGAAACTTGTGATCATGGATTAACAAAGGACATTGTTCAAAATGGTCAAGTCTGGTCGGTCAATCTAGTTAGTTTGAAGCGTCTTATGAAGGGAACAACTTCGTTTTGAAGAGGATTCTGCTTAGGGACCATAACACCCCAATTGTCAGTCAAGTTGAGCGTAGGCTGCGCTCTTAAAAGACCAAATCCTAAAATCATCATGTGGATATATACAATGCCATTGTCATATCCAATCTATCGTATGGCAATTTGCTCTTGTGCTGGAAGGCCCTGGAAAAAACCAAGTATTTAAAAACCCTAACCAAAGTACAAAGAACAGTCTGTATTTGTTTCAATGAAGCAATGAGAACTACACCTACAGCGAGCTTGGAAATAATCCTCAATCTCACCCCTCTTCATCTCTATGTTCATGAATCGACAGCAAAAAGCGCACTTAGTCTATATCAGTGTGATGTCTGGAAAACCAGCCAAACAAGACATGGCCAGATTGCACGAATTACATAACTCCATACCTTGACATCATAAAATCCTTCTTAGCCAGTTTCCCAAATAGGCTCAGGACTTAACCCTCCTCTCATTGATCAAACAATCAGGGTCCTTCCCTATGAAATTAAACAAATCATTGGTAACAAAATAATACTAAAATCCAATTAGAACGGACCTGAAAGGCTAATATCCTTGAATATGTCTTTATTACGATCGCTCATCAGTATTATAACAGGATACACTAGGTTAGGTTAAGTTTAAATGGCTGTCAGCAAAACAACTGACACACTTAGACCAATGTTAGGTCCATTGTGATACCATAGAAATTATGCGAGGGAGTACCTCACTTAACAAAACCATTTGGAGCTTTTAATAAAGCGAAGGAGATGCAGTGCATCTGTGTTCGCCAGATCACTTGGATCATCAAGAAAATATTTTCCTAGATGCCGTTTTATTTTAAAAGAGAGTGCAGGACATGAGCAGAGGAGGTGTGGGATTGTCTCCTCCTCCTCCTTATCTAAGCAACTTCTGCTGAAGTCATTAGAGGAAACGCCAAGTCTTATGGCGTGTCTTCCTATCAGACAATATCCGGTGATGACATTGATTACGGAGCTAACGTGCAATCTGGTTATGGATAGCAAATGTCTTGTGCGTTTTGGATCTAGTCCTGGCAATATCCGTTTTGTTACCACACACGTGGTGGTATTGTTCTACCTATAATTTGTTCCATCCATTGCCTCTTAAAAATAAATAAATAAATAGGGTGGCGCAACAGAGGGAGGAGCCTTTGGGCCTAGCGCATTTCTCACAACCATGCCTTCTGAGGGAATGGAAGGGACCTACAATTGTCTACCGGTTCCGAGCGGCTTATTGAGAAAGCGCTTTCCATGGCAATGAATTTATTAACGGAGGGCTTGCCAATTCCTCGCGCAAGGCGATACCCGTGGAGAAACATTTTTGCCGTCTGCTGGGATTTGAACCTCGAACCTGTGGGTTAGCAGGTAGACATGCTAACCATCACGCCACGGGTACCGCATTCATTGCCGCTTGCTTTAACATAAGCTTACATGCGATTGGTATACCGATATTCAATCTACTGGTTGAGATTGCTAGAACGGTTCCTTCTCTGGCGAGTTCATCGGCTTTGCATTTACCCACGATATCTCTGTGCCCGGGCACTCAAAAAAGGTGAATATTGAACTGTTCAGCCATCTCCTTAAAAGGTAGGTGACAGTTAAGGGCGGTTACTGAGTGCGTGGAAACAGCGCAGAGTGATTTGAGGGCTGCTTGAATGTCTGATAAAATCCGGATATTCGCTGAACATATCACGTTTTCTTTTAGCCTCTTTGATCGCCAGAATATCCGCTTGGAACACACCACACTGGTTTGGAAGGCAGAATGAGAGACTTACGTTGAATCTGTAGGAGTATACCCCGCAGCCGACCCCTTTTTGGTTTTGATTCATCTGTATACAAATCATCTCTCAAAAATTCTTCGTCTTCCCAGGCCGTTCTCGGTGGGATTGAGACTTGAAACTTGGAGTGGGAGTGGCAAGGGATTGATTCGAATAAAGTCAGGATTGTAGCGTGGCCGATGTTATTAACGGTCCATTGGGGATAGCTCTCATACGAATGGCTGTACTGGCGGCCATTGCTTGCTGAAGATATCTAGTGGTGTGAGGTTAAGGAGTATATTAAGGGCAGCTGAGGGGAGAAACCGCACTTTTAACCAATGGCTTCATTACAGGAAAAAAGGGCTACGATGGATCTCCTGATTCTTTCCTGTATATTGGCTTTCCAGCTCAGCTTTTTGTCTAGGAAAATACCTAGATATTTAGCTCCGTTAGAAAGTTGAAGTGAGACTCCATTTATTGATGGAGTTGTTAGTTGAGGAATTTTGTTTCTCCTGGTGAAGAGAATGAGTTCAGTTTTCTGAGGCCATCTCTGTCGTAACTTAATCTCTTTTTCACCAGAAATGAACTTCGTTTCAAATATATTTTCTATAAAACGACTTAATTGATGTCGTGCTGAGTAACAGAAAACCTTCTTTATCGAAAACCGCTGAGTGATTTGGTGTTAAACGAACCCAAACGAGCTATACCATACCAAGCTCAGTAGACTGCTATAAGCATGCTTCAGACTGACCAATAGGGAACACATCTCTCTTTTCCATCAGAAAGAAATCAGTTATTTCGTTTCAAACGAAAGAACACGAAGTACACGATCTGTTTTTTTTTAAATTATTTGTAAAACTCGTGTTGAGCGGACGAATTACACTACTCTTTTTTACCCCTAAAATGACTGGGGCAGGCCCATGCATGTAGACAAGTCCATCAAAACTTCTCTTCTGAAAGGAAAGAAATCGTAAGTTTCTGCAAATTTCAATACTGCAGAAAACGATGAATAAAAGATTGGAATAAACTGAGTTCTCCGTGCCCTCCAATGAACCTCATAATCCTCGAATATCGAATACAATGGCTTTGCCAAATTGATACAATGGATGGAATGAAACGATTTCTTGAAAGCATCCTGCCGAAGTTCAAATAAAATATAAAACCCCTTTTGTTCCAGGTACGAACAATAATTGTGACACACAAAAGGCGTTTCTTTTTATAAACGACTTTATTTTGGATTCTCCCATCACTAGCATACTGATGCTGAGTTTTAATTGAGAGTTCCTTAACCGTACCGCCGTGGGCACCATTTCCGGTACCTTTACCAATCTAGAAATATTTAAAAAAAAAGGAGCTTTATAAAGAACTCCACCAGCACGAATTTAATTTGAAATAATTAACCTACCTCGGAGTCTCACCATTGATGTAGTAAGGTGTGCAAAGTCATCAAACAAACGATTTAATTAGAGTTTCAAGAACACACGTATGCCTATTTGACCTTTATCTTGAAGTCACGAAAGCGGTTGCTGTTGCTAAATACTCAGGAAAAAAAACATTGTTTTCCGATGAATTTACCATTTTAATGAGTTGTGAAGGTGAATTTTCAACAAAAATATACACACGCGGTGGGTAATTCAGAGAAAAGGGTTTGATTTTTAGCATTCACCCATCGCGTATCGGTTTTGGCGTCTGTTGATAATTAAAATTCACTTAAAAGGACTTTGTACAAACGACGCTTTAAAGTTAAACAGAGAAAAATATCCTTAAACCGTTGAATCCATCCTGTGACATTTAAACGTTAGCTTCTCATTTCACTACGGTCTCATAAAAGTTTATTGCGTGGGTGTTGAGGTGAGTAGAACAATGTTGTGGATTGTGGTTGAAAGGAAGTAGCTACATATTCCTCTTCAGCGTTAGCACTTTAGCGATAAATGTATGAATTTAAACGTCTGCGTAGAGCTAATATGAATGCCATGTGTGTGGTTGTTGAGTTCCAGTGAAAGCCTTAAGGTAGTTTGTATACCTACCAAACATAATTATTGAAGTTCTCAACGCAGAGTCATTGAATGATTAATGGACGATGACGAAAGCGAAGTATATACACATAAATGCAGTCCCTTAAGACGAGTAAATGGAGTCTGGGTCAAGGTTGATTCAAAGTGCTGAAGAATAATTACCCATGAGTTATGGTGGTGAAAGCTTTTATGTGTAGATGTGTTTGTTTGTTTGCATTTATCAATCAGGTAGGTGTTTGCTATCATATAACAATGGAAATGGAAACCCTATGTGAGTTAGTCCCTTCTGTCTACAAACAGATAAGGGTCACTAGTCACTTCCATCGAATCTTAGATTTCTTTCCATTAAAGCATCTCTTTAGGATTCGTTCACAACTTTCTCTTCAGATAGTTGCATTGAAGCAACTGACTGCCTGCTTTTGTATTTTTCACTGGCCCAAGGGTTGCTGCTATGGCGATAGCACTCGTAACAAGAAAGCGAAACTTTTTGAGTATTTCGAGTGCTCTTTGGAGACCATAGCATCTGCAACACTGTTGTCTTTCTTATTTACTTGTGCTTGTGAATTTTGCAGTTTCATAAAAGTTTCAACTCAAAAACATCCTCGTCAAAGTAAAGGGTGTAAGACAATAGCACGATTTGGTAGAAGACCTAGTGAAGTAAATATGTTTTTTGAGATATTGAAAAGTTTCAAGAAAAATTAAAAGCATTCAGAAACAGAGTGCTATTTCATAAATTAATGAACGGAGGTCCTCAGGTAGATACAATTTTAAATGTTCCACGAAAATGAGCCAAGGATATGAGACGTAAGACAATCCTACGATGCCTGGTCTCTTGTGAAAGTAGTATTTTGATGAGCTTGTAATAAAATGAATCATATAAAAGTTTATGTTCCGGTAAGGAAGAAACCTGCATAAATACATTAAGAGTGGCTGAGGGGATCATAAGAAGTGCAATTGCTTTCTGAGTAATTCACTATGTTTTGACTCCTGTTCAAACAATGACGCCATTGCAGTTGGAAGAGAACAGATGATGTGAGTCCTTCTATTTAGCCAAAGTTGACAATGGGCAAAAACAGAGAGTTCTGGTATGCGTCAAGGGCTGAGTGACCAGTGAACTTGGGATTATGGAAAAGATGAGAATGGAGAATGGCCTGATATTTGGGGCTTACTAGCCCAACATTGAATATATAGAGAGAACACGTTTCAGTGGATTTGTCCCACCGGAGGCTTTTCTCCATTTTGACATGATAGGTTTGATTCAGGACAGATTGGCGGTTTCGTTAATCTACCACGTCTGCCGTAAGTCCGTTGAACGACGCCTCCTTTACAACCGTGACGTCGCCGCAGTAGGCGGAGAAGTTGAAGAACTCCTCCGGTTCAGTAGGGCGGTCTCAGATCGCGATCGACGGGACGTTATTAAAATGTCAAAACTGTGCTGATGGTTGTCTGAGCAACATATTGAAAATGTTACTGACAGCGAGTCAGTGGCTGGCTTACACAGGTTTAGCGTGTAAGACTTAGGGTATGGGGGGTGGGCACAGTGGCAACAAAAAAAAAAAAAAAAAACAACTTTGGCTGCTCTAGTTTTAAGTAGTTCTAAAAAAACCAACAAAAAAAATGATGATCAAAGAAATTAAGTTTTTTACAATTTTCTTAGTTTTTAATATTAGTTATATGTATCATCCGCCACTATCTCTACTTCAACTTTGTCCTAGTATTATTAAAAGCTCTGAAGGTTCATTAAACCAAATATGTTGGAGTAGATCATTAAGGAACCGGTGGCTTGATGGTTAGCATGTCCGCCTGTTATCCCAGAGGTTCATTTTTCGAATTTCAACAGATGCAAAATGTTTTTCCACTGGTATCGCCTTTCGCGAGGAATTGGCAAGTCCTCCGTAAGTAGATTAACTGACATGAAAAGAGCTTTCTAAATTTGCCAATCGAATTGTAGGTGCCCTCCATTCCCTCACAAGGAATGGTTGTGAGAAATGCACTAGGCCCTGGAGCTCCTCACTCTGTTGTGACACAATATAACATTTAGGGGAGAGTGGGGCATGAAGGACCACTTAAGATTGCGACACTCCTAAACTTTTTTCTAGTCCTCAAAGGACATTTTTTTTTTTATAATATTTCAACCTTCGAACTTTATCATAGTAAAAAATCAGAATAGTTAAACAGTTGAATATAGGGATATACACAATTATATAAAGTTATCTCAAAAGTCCGTTTTGCCATACTAGCGGGACAAAAAGGACCTTTGAATGGGGTAAAACAAACCACTGATTTCTTTTAATTATGAAGAAAAGTGATGGTCTTCGTATATCTTAATCAAAAGCTTAAAGTATGCTGAAACAACTAGCTTATTCGAAGCTGGAGCTCTGGCTTTTGACGTCGTTTCCGGGTTACGCAAAACGATTTTCGGGTTCCTTCATTGGAAATTGAAAAGCCGGTTTCTGCCAGCCATCTTTGATTCGTGGTCAAAGAGATGGGGTATTTTATTCGTTTCGGCTAGCTCATAAGGAAGAGCTTGAACATTGCGAGTGGTCATTCCGAATATTTTTTTTTTCGAAGTCTAGCAAATGTCCAATTAATTATTATTTTTCTTTGTCAGAGCTGCAGCTTGATTGGAATCCAACTTTGTTTTCCGAATAAATGTTGATTTCGGGATTTTAAAAGCATTGCTGATCTTGAGATAACCCATCTTTTACCTATTGTCTGCGTCCATAAATTTCTACAAATCTTCTTTGGTCCAACTAGCACCTCTAGTCGTTTTTCGAACGTATGTTCGAACCATATTCAAAGATACAAATGTTTAATTACAACTGAAGTGACTAAATAGGTGGTTGGTAGTACACAAAATAAGTCGTGAGGATCATTGAGCAAAACAGACTTTTTTTGGTTGTTATTTTGCTTTGAAAGTGGAACAAATACGAAGTGGTTGCTTTGGATTAGTTGTGCAAATTGGAATTTTTTTTTAAAAAGATAGACCTTTTTGGGCTTCTATAATTTAAATCGGAACTAACTTGAGTTTTTCAGTGAAATGAAAGTTTTTTGGGTAAGAAGGTTTTTTATTAGTTCTAGCTATTGAATGTAAGATGGAGTTAGGAACCATGGTAAAAATCGGTTTGGTTCTTTTTGCCCCGAGGTCATTCTTGCCCAACTCTTCCCTAATTATTCTTAGCTCATTCAGATGTTTGTGCTTTTTTGACTCCTGAAGTCCAAATTACACCGTCGATTACTGTTGGACTTACAGTAATCGTTCATCCCAAAAAGCTGTGGTGGACCACTGAGATTCGTTCAGTCAGTTATTACTCAAAGAGCATTACAGTGTTTCTCTATTGTTCTTCGCCCCATTGTCTACACCAGCACTTTCTTATTTGGCAAGTCACAAGGTACTCAGAACTATACCTCTAGGAATTATAGCAATTACACTTGACGTGTCTCTACATTGCAACATGTGGGCGACAGCCACCATGTCCACACCAATCAGATCCTTCCCGAATAATTTACGCTAATTCCTTAAAAATAATCTCTCATCACGTGGAATGTTTCTGCTGATGATTCTTCTCGATAATTGGCCTATTAACGTCGTCATAATGCAATGTCCTTTTCCAGATTTCTAATTATTAGATTTTATTATTTCGAATGCCTCCTCGGGGACTAAGAAAAAAAGAAAAGGAGAAGGACATGACATTGCAAAAAAATATTCTCCGATTTACTATGCCATCATTGTCCGGAAGCCATTGTAAGCTTTCGTAGTTTTACAAACTCCTCCTTGCAAATATGAGCATGACAATGAATAAATCTTTTACCTACCTTCACTGATTGTGAATAAATTTTCTTTCGAACAACGCCATCCTTAGTCGTACAGCCAAACCCCAATCTGCAACATTGTCAAGTCTGTCTGCATGGCTCATAGTTTTATACTTTTTTTTTGCCTTGTTCGTTATGCAAATTCTTCATTTCTTTTGCTGGAATATTTTTAGTTCTTTGGAATTGCGAAAGAAAAGTTTAGGCATTTGAACAAAAGGTAGAATTTGCAACTCAAAAGTTAGACTAAAAATAGTTTCTCTCAAAAACAAAAAAGAAAATGGTGGATGGAAAGTTGCAATTGTATTCCCTTTCCTTCATTCCCAAAGTCTGCGAAGGTGTTGGGGCAAAATAAGTGCGGTCGTAGCCATCAGGCCATGACTTTAATTTTACTTTAGCCTCTATACAGAGTTTGATGTGTTTTATTTTTGGATAAACTTTGATTAAAACCTTCTTCTTTGAAATGAGCTCACCCGCAAACCAACCGATTCAACCTTTTGCCCCACAAAACAACTTGTGAAAAGAGGAGCACATTTATCTATCGCCGCTTTGCAAGCTTCTAATAAAGTTGAAAGTGTCTGTGCGGTTTGCTGATGGGCAAGTCAGAGTTTTCTTGGTGTTTATCTTGTTGTTTGATGAGGAAAGTTTTTTTGTTCCTAATTTGGTGCTTGAGGATGTTTAATTAGGCATCGGACTGCTGTTTTGTTAGGATTCTTTTTGTCTTCTGCTTCTTCCTCTCTTACGGACTTATAAGTCGTTCAATCTGTCAGGGCAAAAGGCGTAATTGCCTTGTACATACAAGTAAACGATTATCGGCAAAACTCGCAGCAGGACACTTTTTCAGCGTCCTCACAAATGGTGCTTCCGTGGAGCTGCTACTTCTTTTATTCAATAAACGATTTCTTGATGACTTTTAAATTGAATTTAATATTTTTAGTATAATCACTTCGCCTTGCACCTTGCGCCTTCTGTCTGAAGCAGATTCCTGTGCCTTTGTTCTTCGCCACTTATTTGTTGAACATACTTTTCATTCGTTCCTCTGGAGCATAGTCTGAGTTGGCACTTCTTTCGGAGTTCAATTTAAAAGTTTGTGATTATAACAAAATTTAATGGTGTTGAAATTTGCATCAATAAAGCTCAGCCTTTGTTACTTAATGGGATGGAGGTTATTATCATCATCGGTATTCAATCTTGCTCCTGTTGGCTCATGCCCCGGCCGATGGGTATTTTTGTGGAGACTTACTTTTGAACATTGAATGGGAATTCAATAAAACGTGATTTGGGGTTTCGTTGAATGAAAGGATTTAATTGAAATGGTTGTTCGGGTTATACAGAAGCACCGAGGGGGTCTTATGCCTGGAGGTAATAATAATAACTTTAACGGAGTTCTTAAAAAACGTGGATGACGGAGAAAAAGAAAGATTAAATTAATACTTTATAAATGAGATCTTTATTCAGTTGAGGTTAGAGAACGAGTGAGGAGTGAGCAAATATGACAGAAGTGTCAAAAGTAAAAGGGAGCTATTTCTTACAAGTGAGCTAAAAGTATTGTTAAACATTATTAATTCAGTTTCTATAAAAGTTATGTTTGATTTATAGTTTTAGTATTGTAAAGTTTCAACACTCCCCCTCAATGATAAAATGATTAATCAAAATGAATTCCAAAATTTGCAAAGCAAAAATAATGTTTGACTTTTGTTAGTGCTTTTGTTAGGCCATCAGCAACCATCTCATTCGTCGGAAGATATTTCACACAAACAGTTCCTTCTTCAACTGCCTGTCGTATGAAATGGTATCTATAGTGAATATGCTTCGTCCTGGAGTATTTGCCACCATATTCTGCTATGTGCTTTGCACTCTGGTTGTCACAGAAAATGGTTGTTGCTTCTAGGCTGGAAAAGCCAAACTCTTCAAGTAAGTAGCGTAGTGAATATGCTTCTCTGGCTCCTTCAGTTAACGCGATGTACTCTGCCTCAGCGCTGGAGGTGGCGACAGTTTGTTGTTTTCTTGATTCCCAGCTTATGGCAGCACCTGCAAGTACAAAACAATAACCACTTTGAGATTTCGAATCATTCATATTCTCGGCCCAACTTGCGTCAACGTAACCAATTAAAGGTAACCCTGTTCTTCTAAATACAAGTGTTGCATATTTAGTAGCATTTAAATAACGAAGTAAATTGATAGCAGTAGTCCAATGTTGCCTTTTTGGATTTTGGTTAAATTGAGAAAGTGTGCTTACACTATAAGCGATATCGGGACGGCTAAATATTGAAAGATGCATTAATGATCCTATAAGCTCTTGATACTTTAAGCATTCTATTTGCTCATTTTCGCCGTTAATACTTGGTTCCTTCACAAGCTTTAGCTTGGCCTGCATTGGTATGTTAAAAGGCTTCGAGTTTTGCAAATTGTATTTAACAGCTAGTTTTTGAATGTAATTAGTCTGGCATATTGAGAGAAAATCCTGCTTCTTTGATATTTGTAACCCAATACACAAGGACGGATGTCCTAGATCTCTTATTTCAAAACTTTCGGAAAGACTTTGTTTTAATTTCGAAACAAAGATACTTTCATTCGATGCGATGACTATGTCGTCGACGTATATACCTAGTATTGTTTTTAGATTATCGTTATGATTTCGAAAATAAATGCAGTTTTCGTATTTGGATTGTATTAATTCGAATAATTTTAGTTTATAATCGACAGTTTTGTACCATTCTCTACTGGCTTGTTTTAATCCATATAATGCTTTATGGAGACGACAAACTTTATTGGGATGTAAAACATCAACAAAACCCTCTGGCTGTTTCATAAAGATTTCCTCTTTCAAATGTCCGTTCAAGAACGCAGTTGATACATCGAGGTGATGCAGTTGTAGGTCATGTTCCACAGATAGGGCATAAATAAGACGCAACGAACTCTGGCGTATTACTGGTGAATATGTTTCCATATAATCAATTCCATACTTTTGATGGTATCCCTGCGCAACGAGTCTTGCCTTACGACGATCTACTCTTCCATCATGCAAATATTTTGTTTTAAAAACCCAACGACTTCCAATTGCTATCCTACCTGGAGGCAAGTCACAAAGAGTCCACGTGTTATGCTTCATCAAGCACCTGTATTCCTCTTCCATTGCACTATACCATGCTTCTACGTGTGGAGAAGTTTCCAATTCTTTAAAGCTTGTAGGATCATCATATAAACATGTATTAAAAGCCCTTTCAATAATATAATTTGAAATCGCGTTTGATCTCGTTCGACTGCTGACAAAATCCCTTTCTTCAATGTTATTCTCTGCTTCCTTTTCTGTTAAATTCCTGGTTTTGTTTCTATTGCTATCATTATTATTTTTTCTATCTTTTGTGCTAGTTTCCTTAGAAACCGGTTCTCCTCGCAACATGTCATTTTCATTTGTATTGTTTTCATTTGTGTTTACAAAATTTAATTCATTTTGTTCCACTCTTTGTTTCTCATTTGTGCCTTCATCCGAAAAACTTTGAGCTTCCAAAAATTCATCTTCATAGTTTTCGTCCCTTTTATCATCGTCCTCAGATTTTACTTCCCTCTTACTCAAGGTGATTCTACTCTCATTAATTGTTCTATTATTTAAGATGAACTCTCCATAATCATCAACATCATTGGATAATAGTTCTTCGATAAAACGAACGTCTCTACTTTTAATCACTGTTCGAGATCCTCTCTTCCACAAGCGATATGATTTCGATACGTCTGAATAACCTACCAGCACATATTCATCACTTTTAGGGTCTAGCTTCGATTTGTTTGGAGACTTATTTAAAACAAAAGCTCTACATCCTATCTGACGTAAATGACTAACTATGGGAATCCTTCCTGACCACAATTGTTCTGGGGTTCTGTCAGCATTTAGATTTGTTGGACAACGATTTCTGATGTAAGCTGCTGTGTGGATAAGTTCTGCCCACAAAAACTTTGGAAAACACCCATCAATTAGAAAACACCTAGCCATTTCTACCAAAGTGCGGTTCATCCGCTCGGAAACGCCATTCTGTTGTGGCGTATATTCCGCAGATAATTGATGCTTTATTCCATTTGATCTTAGAAAACTGGAAAATTCAGTGCTTACTAATTCACGTGCGTTATCGCTTCTTAAACATTTAATTCTGCTGTTTGTTTCATTCTCAACTTGTTTTTTAAAACTCTTGAAAGTTTCCAAATAATCACTTTTTCTTTGCAAAAAGTAAACGAAGGTTTTCCTTGACCAATCATCGATAAAAGTTACAAAATAAATGCATTTTGTCAGAGACTCTGTTTTGAATGGACCGCAAAGATCGGTATGAACCAGCTCAAGAAGATTTTTTGAAGATTTTTCGTTCTTAATAGGAAAAGGAAGTCTAGTTTGCTTTCCTCTAAAGCAAGTAACGCAACTGACCGCGGAAGACTTAAACTTAGGTAGACCTTGAACCATATCTTTTTCTTTTAATTTTCGAAGAGATGCCATGTTAAGATGTCCGTATCGACGATGCCAAATTTCTAATGAATTACACTGATTTGTTTCTGAAATTGCTTGACAAGTCTTTGCTTTTTCTTTCGACCTGAACATATTTACTAAGTACAAACTTTTGTGTTTACTAGCCTCAAGTAAAACCATATCATTTTTAATTATCAGTCCGCGTTCTCCTTCTATGATAACTTTGCAACCTTTATCTGTTGCCTTACTAGCAGATACAAGATTGCTTCTGAGCTCAGGAATGAAAAGTGTATCATAAAGACAAATATCTTTTGGTTTTCCACATACCAAAACATTCAATTTGACTGTTCCAATACCTTTAATGTTCGCAAATTTATTGTTTGCCACTTGAACTAATCCATTGTACGTTTTGTCTATGACAACAAAACTATCTTCTAAACAGCACATATGTGAGGTAGCGCCGCTATCTACGTACCAGTTAAAACATTCAGTATTCTCTTCTAGAACATTATGTGAGACTTCATGTATTTTTGTTTCTGCTCCTTTTGTTCTGTTTAATTCTGATGCAATAAAACCATATTCATCTCCGTTATATTCTAAACTACCTGTTTGCGCAAGATTTGATTTGTCTCTACCCCTATTCAACACTACATGGCAGTCTCGTTTTTTATGCCCTTTCAAACCACATCTATGACAATTAAATTGAAAGCGTGACGTACCTGTATGATTTCTGTTTTCCGATTTCTTTGAGTGGTACCTTACTTTGAACGCTTCATTTCCAATATCATCAATACTCCTTTTCTTATCACTCGCTTCCAAGAGACAGGCTCGTAATACATCCAATGTAGGTGATTTCTCTGAGGCATCAAAAGCTGCTTGCAGGTATTTGAAGGATTCAGGCAAACTATCAATTAGTGTAACAACTAGAAGGTCATCATCCAATTTGGCATCCATTTCCCGTAACCGATTGACAATTAAGTTAAAATTATTCAGATGGTTTTCCATATTTTGGCTATTGCTCATTTTAAAATTAAGTAACTTACGGAATTCTTCCAATTTGGTTCGTGTCCCCTTACGATTATATGTTTTCTCCAGGAAATCCCAGATTCCTTTCGATGATGGTATTCCATGAACCAGCGATACTTGATCTGGAGTCATTGAGATTATAATCTCACTTCTTGCATCCAGGTCCTTGTTAATCCATTCTTCCATAGCTGCTGCATCTTCTCCATCTTCCGGCCTTGCATCGTCTCCTTTGACATATTTCCACAAACGATTCTTGTGAAGAATAGCCTGCATCTGATGCTTCCAGGTGAAAAAATTGTTTCCATTAAACAATGGAATTTTCCCAGTTAGTGGTGTCATTTTTACGAAATATTATTTTCCTTTTAATATTCAGTTTATTTCTGTATTAGCTCTGGGCCCATAACCTCTTAAAAAACGTGGATGACGGAGAAAAAGAAAGATTAAATTAATACTTTATAAATGAGATCTTTATTCAGTTGAGGTTAGAGAACGAGTGAGGAGTGAGCAAATATGACAGAAGTGTCAAAAGTAAAAGGGAGCTATTTCTTACAAGTGAGCTAAAAGTATTGTTAAACATTATTAATTCAGTTTCTATAAAAGTTATGTTTGATTTATAGTTTTAGTATTGTAAAGTTTCAACAGGAGTGAATGGTTTCGTTATGAATAAAGGCATTTGCATAAGCGGTGTTATGACTTCAAGAACTCTTTAGTGGGGCATAAGACGTTCATTACTTGGAATTGTCTATGTTTCTCTGTTTGAATAGCTCTCTCAAGAATATGCGAGACCACCAAGGGTACCTACCTACAGTAGCCCGTATAATCCTACAAATTATTATCGTGGGTGCCATTTGATGGGAAACTGTTTTGAGTACGCAGTTAGGTTAAGGGACTAATGCTAGTAAAAACTTTGCAGAATCTTTGAGATCCAATCATATCAATGCTTTTTGGGTTGGCTTTTAAATAAAGGCATAAATAGGAACCAGTTGGGACAGGATGTCATTGAAAAGAAGGCCTTGATGAGTTTGTCGTGAAGGACAGGTCTCGATAGGAGTAAGAGTACGTTGAGTAACAGCCACACGTCTGCTTTATCGCCATAACAGTAAGGAGATGCTGCACTGTAAATCAGATTTTCGTTTAACTGACAGAATGTAATTAAGCGTACACAGAAATTAAAATGGTGTCACAAAGACATAGACACCAACCTGGAGTCCTGACTATGATCATATTGTTTTTACTTCTTCATAATCGTTGTGTTTTAAGACTCAATGAAACGAAAATGCGTCACGACAAAGAAACAAACTCATAAATTGGAGGACTAAGTTGGCGACAGAATGAGACGAAGTACATGATTGTGGGGTGGTTCCCTAATCCGTAACACTTGTTTGTTCGACTTAGGTAGAGTCGGTGTCTGACAGCTTGTTTTTCTGTGTTTGTGTTTCGTAACGTTTGGTAAATTTACTGTCTGTGTTTGTGTTTCGTAACGTCTGGTAAATCTACTGTCGGTTTTTAGCCAGATTAGGGGGTTGCGAGCGAAATCTTTTGGCGGTGTTAGCTCACACTGACAAATGCAGGCCAGCTGTTTTGGCACTGAGTGAAACACAGGTGGGTGTGAATTCTGTCCCTTTAGGGTTCAACCTGCCCGGTTACAGCTAAGCGCCATTATTATTTTCCATCATGCTAGCAATGATATTTCTTATCAACTTCCTCCAAAGTACGGCCTTTGTTTAGTTACGAACTTGAATCTTATGTGGCTAAAATTCATTGTATAGAAAAGCAAGTCTTTCACTATTGTTTTCTATACAGAAGCCATTATTTATGACTAGTACCTGCATCCACTAAGCCGAAAAGCTATCAGTACTTGGTATGCGTGTAAGCGTTGTTCTTCGTCGGAAACACCAAATATTTGGTTTATATTTATATAAATATTTTACTTAATGCTTAATTTAAGTTAAGATTACGCAGAAGATATTTTAGATTCGTTGTTCAAATCCCAACAGAGACCAAAACTTTTTTTTCACGGTTAGCACCTTCCGCGAGGAATTGAAAATAGTAATATCATTGCCGTAAAAAGCGCTTTCTCGATTAACCGTTGGGAATCGACAGAAAATTGTGATCTCCTCCATTCGCTCAAAAGGCACGGAACCCTATGTATGTTTGTATTCGACCAAGTTCAACAAGCCATTCTCGAAACGTTCCTGAAAAAGCTGCATGAGATCATTGGTTGGTAAGTTCATCGGCGATCTCATTTCCAGTAATACCGTGATGGCTTGGAGCGCAAACGAGACTCGAAGAATTTAGTCTTCCCACCGTACTCATCAGAGAGCTCTTGCATTCATCTATCACTTTTGAAGTAGTTATAGAGTAGAGAAGGGCCTTAAGGACAGCTTGACTGTCGGTGCAAATACAAATACTTCTCCCCATCCAACCATGGTTCGTAATGAAGCTTATAGCCATTTGGATAGCGTACCCCTCCACTTGGGAGACGGATGCATATGAGCCTAAAGAAGAGTCCAGTCGTGTATCACCATTCTTTACCAGATGTGGAGATTCGATAACAATCCTTTTCTAGCTCAGTTTCTAGAGTCTTGGCAGCATCGTGAAGGGCGGCATATCCATTAGACGTGCAAATTGTGCCAAAGACCACATTTCTTTAAATGAAAATGGTCTTGAGAGTATGTACACCCCATGGTGTAGGTATCAAAAGCAGCAAGATTCAACAGTGCGTCGAGAGCAGCACCTTGAGTGCTGGGGAACGCCCCAGTTCAAATAGAGCTTATTCCGCCAAACAACCTTATAGATCCAAAGGACGTTTTTCGGTGAAAGACCCCATGTCTTACCAAAGGCTCCCTTTGGTTTGCCTTAGCAGTCTTTGACTCAACATGTTTTGGCCAAAGAAGAAGCTTGTTACTAGGATTACTCCAAGATGTTTTACTTAGTTTGAAAAGAGAATGTAGACGCCTTTGAGAGTAAGTTGGGTCAGTATTGGACTCTAACACTTTGCCGCGGAGTTGGAATATTCGCTAGAGCTTAATTGCAGGTGAAAATATTTTTCAAAGTAAGAAGAAAATAGTTAATATTTTCTTGCAACAAAACTCGATAAACACCGTCAGGGGCAGGTGACTTGAAGCTCTCAAAATATGCCACGGCATATCTCTATCAGAAAGTAGTTATCGCAATTTCGTGTAGCTCGCTTCCCTTCGAACATTGGTACAAGGTTGCTTTCCCTTTATTGGTTAGATGGACTATCATTTTGTATAAGTTGGGAGTTGGGAATAGTAATGCCGCATCCATTCACTTTTTTCCAAAATTCATATGATATTTCGTTCGGCACAGCATATAGCGGTTTTTAGAGTTATTATTTCTTCGACTGTGATGTCGGGTATTTTTATAAGGTTAGGTACAGCTTCTGGTAAGTGCTCTCGGAGAAACTGTTCGACACATCACAATTTTGCCGGGACCTGTTCAGAAATCTGTCGTCATTCATAAGAAGCTGTCTTAGAACATCGTTAGTGAACTTCAAACTATCCCTTCTTTGGTCTGTTATTTTGAGGATGGGTACAGCTTTATTCAAGTTTTTTTGAAGAATTTTTCACAGAGCTTGTTTTGAATCTGCAGCCGGCACAGAAAAACCTTCCAACTACAAGTCGTTGACGAAAATAAACCACACATAATATTTTCTTCTTTCATTTTATGTTTATTTCATATCACAAATTACTTATTATATTTCATATTCAATTAGTAAATATTTGTGCAAAAGAGGAAGAAACTTATTCTTCTGTTGTTCTAAAACTTTTCTTCACTACACAATTCAAATTTCTCATACTCAATTGCAAACATCTTTAAAACTTCTTAGGTACATCTTCTAAACATCACTGAAAACCAGTGCTCTTTATCTGATCTTAGAAAGAGTATATCAAGAATTCTTCAGTTCATGCAGTTGGCTCTTCCCCTTTGGTCTTTTTTGCGTCTTATTGACCTCTTTACGAATGCTTATATCACTTTAACGCTTTAAGTACTCGATAAGTGTTGCTTGGGTTCTGAAATCAAACTCGATGCAAGCCCTTACATTTGCATTTTTTAAGGGGCACTTTAACGATGCTTTGAAAACCACCTTTTTCTTATTTGTCACTATTATCTTATCATTCCACCATCTTGTTTCTTTGGCTTCTTGTCAGTGTCAATCCAACAAAAAGTGTTAAAAATATTTAGAGGTCAGATCCAAAACCATTTACTATTTGTGGTTCCGTTTTAATTGCTTTACGACCATTTCTCTTCAGACCTACTAAGAATGGTCAGAAAAATTGGAATTTTTCCTTGTTTCCTTAATTTTTGTGAGAAGTGTAGTTATGCTTCGGTTTATTATGGAACTGGTTAGGATGCCTAGTGAATTTGAAACCAACCATTTCACACAAAATTTCTAGCAAAATTTCACTTTGCGCTAAGTTTAAACTTGAACTCCTGAAATTAAACACCACAGCTGTCCAATCCTGATAGTGTATCATTTTTGTCTGCTTTCACAAAGTCGTCTGAATGCCCGAATGTTTTTTTCGGTGAACTGCTTTCGAGATGTCAAGGAAATTTTCCCCAGAAAAATTTATCTTACACAATTCCACAGTCACAAATCTAAGGTATACACCATGCAGCACAAACAGATTCCAAATAATTTCCTCATGCTCATGCTCATGGGTATCAAAAAAATTCGCACACTCATCATTTTCTCAAAAAAGTGCAAAAAACAAAATCACCTCCATAAAATGTACTAAATACCACGTCCTTGACTAAACCAGAAACTTTTGTTTTCATTTTGACGATCATACATCTGGTGAGCCTCGAATTCCAATTTAATTACAGTACACAATTTAACGCAATTTATAACCAACTCTCAATAAGTATCTTCAAAAGTGAAATCATTTATAAATGAGAAGAGGTGTGAGGTGTTGTTGTGTTTGCCTTTGCATTTAATTGAAGCAACCAGCTCACCTACAAAAGAAAATACAAACAATTTATTTATCTACTCTATTAGCTGCATCTGAGTCAATGAAAACGTTTAGCATGTTGCATAGCCCACCTATCTTCGAAGTGCTTCGATAAGTATCCACTCAAGTGATAATAAATTCCAACTTCCATGGAGCACCGACCCCCATTTATGGCGGCGCACTTCATTTCGTTTTGTTGACTAGGAACAGGTTTTCATTTCGAACTTGTGGAGTAGAGTGTGAAGGGTGCCTAGATTTTGTATCCCCCATGAGAGTGAAAAAAACTGAACCACGTGCGTAAAAGTGCACTTCAACAACACTAAAAAATATCCCAAAACAAAACCATGCGCTGTGAAAATATCCCCAAACATTTTCCACACCATTCCCACGAACTTCATTCATAAGAATAAACTTTTCTCTTTTTGCAAATGAATTTTCCTCTCAGCCATTCAAGTGCAGAGAGTAGTGCCTTTGTGTAGCAGCAGGTGCAAAAAGCTTTCTCTCTCTCAACACGTCTCAACGGAAAATGGGAAATTCATCGCAAAGTGAAACATTTGAAACGGTCCAGTTAGGAAAATCGTATGGCCTATTTAGTCTACGACGAATTTTCCCACGGTTAACACGGTTTGATTATCAAGGTACTGAGTGTTCCCAATTACCACAGTGCCGTCGCTGCAGCAATAAGCCAAACGTTTTTTTTTTGCGTTAAACGTTAAAATCCACTCGGTGTGCAAAGCAAAGCAACTCAACTGAAGTGTTTGTGAAAGTGATCTTGTGTACCGTGCCAATATGTGAATAAAGAATATGTCAATCGAATTTGTTTGAAGAGAAGAGAAAAAAAAATTGGCTTTTTGATTTCCATTTGGAGTATGAAAATATGAGTGTCCTTTGTCCTTTCGTCTAAAGGAATCGTGTCGGTCGTTCGCGCTGTTGCAATCAAAGTGTGTTTCCGGGTATTCTTTTGTGTTAAATTGCATCTAATTGCAAGTTGTACTCGTTGATGTTTGACAGAAAAAAATGTTGCCGGTCCGGTTGTCGTCATTTGGTGGAATACTCCTCCTCTCAGTCTAATTGGATTATCCATGCTTCTGGAATCAGAAATTCCATCATCAGCGAGGACAGCTCAACTAGATTCGGGCCTTCAAGGATAACACTTTTAAGTAAGACTTTTTTTCTACCATTGTGTCCCACTTGAGATTTTGTTCCACACTCCGATGGACCGTACCCTATTATTTTTGAATATTATAGAAGATGGGATTGTGTGTGTGATTTTTTGTATCTAGGAGATGCAGGTTGTAATTAAACGATTCGGTGACATCTTTTTCTCAGAAATCTATTGTTGGAGGTTAGTTTGTGATGATGGGACATAAGAGTGGGAAGGGATGCCATCTCGTCGTCTACTAACGAGCGATGAGATAGTTTGGAGATGAGGAGCATTCCATTTAAACCAAGTGAACAGAAGGTTTTGACTTTCTTTTTGTTGATTTGTTTCGAAACATAATTAAATGGGTATTCCGTGGGAGAACAAATTAAAAATGGTGCCGTAATTTTTGGACCACATTATTCCATTTGAGGCATTCTCCTTTGCAAAAGAGTTGCTGTTAATGGTTTTACATTTCCGTTACAGTCCTTTTAAGCTTTTCTAATTTCAAAAAGACATCGGGATTGTTCCTGGAAATTAAAATTAAGTTTTTTCTTATTTTGATAAATGCATTGTTATAGAGGGTATCCCGTAATTCGTTCTACAAACTTTGGGATGTGATTCTTGGATATATAACAAGAAAAAATTAGTTTTACTGCTAAGTCCACTTCTCAACTTTGACATCACATTTCGACGATTTGAGGAAAGACAAGCCTTGGTGTATCCTGATCTATGTTAGATACGATTTCTTTGTCCGTACTGGTGGTAGAGACCTTATTGTGAACTTAATTTTTAATAGAGATACTAATCTTAAAAATTGTATTTAAATTTGGCCCATATAGTGTTAGAGTTGCCAGATTCTCAATTTTTAATGGCGTTTAAACTTTCTTCCCCGAGCAAAATTTTGACTTTGATAATAGAAAGTTTCCTTGTTTCTTTTTGATGCTCAAAATAATAATAAAACAAATTAAAAATTGATCATAAGAACTAATACATTTTATGATATTTGTAAAAAATCAAAACGCTCAACACTAAAAAAAAAATTATTTCTTGCCCTGTTGTGAAAACGGTTTCAATAATGTGTTCCCAAAATGCGAAAAATGTAAGTTTTGGTGTCTTGGTTTTACTGTTTTTTTTTTATTTCTTATAGAAATATAAGCAGAGCTTCAAAAACAACATGAAAAACAATTTTCTGATTTATAAATTGACTTACAGTGGTTTTCAAAATTCCATTTTGTTTTAGGATGAGAAAAAAAACAGAAAAAATAATTTCTTTGTTTTCTTTTTACAGTTGTAAAATATTTAACGGGCAATCATAGGTTTCTTGAATGTAGTTCAGTATTTTCAGTAGTAAGAAAATTAAGAAAAAAACTTATTGTCAAAGAACAAATACTCTACAATTTTAATAAATAAAAGAAATCAGCCTTTCTTAGTAGTTTTTTGGGTTTAAGTTGAAATACAAAAAAGTTTGGCGAAGTCTTGCGGAAAACCGACCATGGTAGTTGACCCCAACTATTTGTCAAAACATTGGCAAAATCTTAGCTGTAATAATTCGCGATGTTCGGAGGTATTTCAATTTGTTTAAAAGTCGTGTTCTCAGTGCTGTCACTTTGGTATAAAAACTAATTTTCTAGGAATATTTCAATTATTTGTGAGGTAAAAGAGCTGAGAGGGTAAAATTGGCTTCTGATGTTAAATTAAAATAGTTTTGTTAATATGTGTAATAAAACAGGTAAAAGAAGATATGATATAGATATAGATATAGATAAACTTTAATTTATAAATTTCAGTAATGTAGCACAGGTCTTAGACAACATTTTTGTATAACTATTATAACTAGAAATTTAAATGACATTCGATTTTCGTATTATGAGATAATAATAAAAAAAAGTATTGAATGCCATACTATACATTATATTATTCTTATATAAGTATTTTAAATTGGGTGGGGTGACCCAGAAATATAATTCAGAAACTCATAAAAATTAACATTAACATTTTGAAAACATCTTAAAGCGAAAGATTAATTTTTAATAAAGTAAACAATTTCTAAGCCAGAGAGCCAGAAAACAGCCGTTCAATAGAGACGAAATTGAAATTGAAAAGCCAATTTTTAACCATCTTAAGAAACATTCCAGGTATAGTGATCATCTCCATGGATAAAGGAAGTTTATTAAATAGACGATGTGAAGAAACATTTTAAAAGTTACGATAAGTAGAAGTATGGAAGATTGGAATAGATACAGAGTAAGAAAAGTTTCCACGCAAATTATAATTTGAAATCAAGCGAAAGTTGCGATTTCCAGACTTCATATAAAAGTTTTTGAGCACTTAAAACAATATAAACAGGAAGAATTTTTAAGTCGAGAAAAAATAAGTAACTAGGATGTCTGCCACGTTTGCCTCATATTTTCCGTATAATATTTTTCTGTAGAACTAACAACGGTTGCATTTTGTTCTTATACGTGCCTCCCCAGCAAGTAATGCCATATTGTAATTTCGAATGAAAGATCCCGTAATAAATAGCTTTAAGTAACGAAGAAGAACAAACATTACTTAGGGTATAAAAATGTCTCAGTGTGCAACGTAAATATTTTCTTAAGGTTTCTATATGAGACTCAAAATTCATTCTTGAGTCTATAGTAAGACCTCATATATTACATACATTCTTTAACTTTCTCGATTAAGAAACATTTATCATCACAGATTTCATCACATCAATCAAATGTGTTAGATGAATTAACTGATGAGCAAAAAAATGTACACAATTTGAACCTTTCGCATTCAGGACTATGGAAATAAATATTGACATCCAGATCCAGGCTAGGGGACAAACTAAAATACATTACTTCTCATAACTAAGTTATGAACTAAGAACCAGATCCGCAAAAGATTAGGATCCCAATTTATGTTAGCGATCAAATCAAGACGACTATCTGAACCATATGAGAAACCTACGTCATCAGAGAAAGCAGTAGGTGTTCCTTTGAAATTAAGTTCAAACAAGGAATTTATATAAATGAGAAACAGAATTGGACCAAGCACAGAGCCTTGTGGTACCCTTAAGTTTATCATTTTATCACTTCTTATTTCATCCAATTTTACTTTTTGAGGCCTGTTTGACAAAAAGGATCTAAACCATTCCAGCATAAAACCACGAAACCCTGCCTTTTCAAGTTTTTTCAGAAGGATGACATGATTAACCATGTCAAATGCTTTAGTAATGTCAATGAACAATCCAGCAGTACACTTTTTATTATCAAGGTTAAACATTACTTCACCACAAAACTTTAAAAGTGCATCTTCAGTTGATTTACCACTTTGGAAACCAAATTGAGAGGGATGAAAAAATTCAATTCTCATTAGATAACCCAATACTTTATTTTTAACAAGCTTTTCGAAAATCTTGCTTATTACAGGAAGAAGGGAGATTGGTCTGTAATTGTAGATTTCTGTCCGCAATTTAAAAAAAGAGGTCCAAATTTCGCCAAAAATATTGTCTTTCGATGGCTGCCAAATTTACAATTTTCCGATCGTAAAAGTTGTAGATGGCTATGTGTAAAAACATATGGAGAGTACGCAGTTAAGATTTCAACAAGATTTGCTAATATTTTCGTGAGTTACAGCTGCGGCAAATTTGAAAAATTCAGTTTCAAGAAAAACAGTTTTCAGAGCAGGCGTTCGAGCGCCCGAGATGCTCCTCTTCTATACTCCGCCATTTCAAAAATGTCATAGATATCATTTCAATATATTAGGACATAATTCTTGAGATGTTTACCTGTCGAAAAATGGAAAAAAAAAATCGATTTCATAAATTAAAAGCGAAAAAAATTTCAAATCGCGTAGACAGAGAAGATATTCTCCAAGCTGAGTACTACAGGGTTTCCGCCGGGAAGGCATACCACTTTGTTTTGCCGCCATTTTGATAAGTATAAGTCTTGGCAGTTCATATTTGGCAGTGGTGAAGTAGCCGCATTGAAAAGTTAGGTTAGGTTAGGTTAAAGTGGCTGTAAGCTCGGCTAACACACTTAGGCCCGTTGGGCCCATTGTGATACCACAATGGATCTTATGTATCCTAATCCTAATAGAACCATTCCGAGCTCACAATGAAGCGGGAGAGACGAAGGACGTCCATGTGAATAAGATCACTACGGTCATCAAAGAAATACGAACCTAGGTATATCCTATGTCTGTGAGCTTATGCTTGGCATGAGCAGAGTAGGTGGGGAATAGTTTCTCCTTCCTCTTCATCCATACAGCTTCTGCAAAAATCGTTTGAGGTTACTCCTAAAATTGCGGCTTGTCTTCTTATAAGACATTGTCCTGTAATGACACCAATCTTCGCACTAATGTAGTTTTTGTTAAGAGAGATCAAGTCGTGCGTTGCACGTTAAACTTCTTGATCATCTCAAATTTAGTTTTCTTGTTTGCGTCCTGCTTGAGCAAGATTTTGTATGCAGCGATTGGTATACCGATGATCTCCGTTTTCAGGGAGAAGGGCAGAAGTGTTTCGTTTTTAGAGAGTTTACCCGCTTTGCAGTTCACTGGAATTTTAAAGTGCTCCGACATCTTCCGGAGAGATGATCGGCAGTTGAGGACTAGAATAGAATTGAAAAAATTTGACGCTAGGGATTTGATGGCCGCCTGACTGTCTGAGAAGATACATATATCCTTTTTGGGTATCATTTTTTCTCTTAGCCAAGACAAGAAAATATGATGTTGATTGTTTTCGCTCACCTTATTTGACTGCTCTGGATTTCTTTTTGTGGGGATATCTGCAAAGCACAATTTATGCAAACGAACTAGAAGCGCTTGAGCCACTCAAACAAAATATTCGTGACGAAAGTAGTGAAATATCACGTGAAATGTGTGAGAACGTAATAAAAATTGCAATCAAAAGAGCTCGCATTAGTGAGACTAACAGACCTAAAATTGTACCTAAAATTAGTATCCATACACAATCACCGACATCAAAAAAAACATTTATCAATATAAGATCCATTCTATATCATTTAATTAATTCATTTAAGTAAACAAAGTAATATACCTTCCCGGCGGACACCCTATATCAAATACAAGCCACTATCCATTGTGTTAAAGGAAAATGAAAAGATGTATTGAATGCAAAATTATTAGTATAAAATTATATCATGCAATTAAATGTAAGTGTTTAAATTGTCATGTTATCTGGCCTCTTTATAGTAAATCATAACTAAATTACTAAATTCACCACACTATCGAAAGCATAAATGTAGGAGGAAATAGCTACGTTTTGAATAAAGCCTATTTGTCAACTGGCTTAAGATTCTGACAACAAATTTCAACTATCTCAAAAGTTATATATTTGACTTCTTTTTGTAAAAATGTCTACAGAATGGTCTTACGACCGAAATGAATCAATTGTCTATTTGAGGCAATTCACTACAACCTTTTTTTCCTCTATGTGAATGGGACAAATACAACTTTACCATTCATGTCAGTTTTATTTTGATTCATCAAACGAGAAACGTACAGACATACAACGCAACGAACGGACAAACTCCCAGATCCACTTTTCCAAAGTTTTTATTATCCTGTTGCCATTTTCAAAACACATCTTTGCCTCATCACAATTAGCAAACATGTAAAACAACAGCAGTCTAATAAATCCGCCATTTTTACTAAGAGATTGCCCCCGCAAAAAAAAACAATCTGCTTAAGTAAATACAATAAACCAAATTATTTACAATGTGAGCCAAATTTATTTATGCTTTTGTTTTTGCCTTCGCCTCTCACAACCAATTTTGAAAATTGCACGTTGATTGTCTCTATTGCAGCACTCAATCCTCAATGGCGAGTGCTCGTATTTATTTTTGCATTTGTTTTTATTTGTTTAGAAATATCAAAATAAATATAAAACACACCTTCATTGTTGTGTTGAGTGGGCCCATATTTGTTTGATAAATAATTGATTGATTGCAATCCAATTAATGGAACCCATTCAACGAGAAATGCTGCATTTACAGCGTTTAGATATTAATAACAAAAGCTAATTATTTGATTTTCTGTCACTCTCTTTATTTTTCAATTGAATGCTTAAAGTAAGAGTGTCGCTGTTGATGCAATTTTTAATGCAATCATTGGGATTGTTCTGGTTGTTGTTGTATGGTTAAGAAATGGTGAATCATAGCGAGCACATGCCTTGGTATACGTACGAGAGGTTGGTTCACGATATACAGATGTGGAAAGGGATAAAAAATAAAATAAATAGGATGAGCACAACAGAGCATGGCCCCCGGGGCTTGGCGCATTTTTTTCAACGATACCTTGTGAGGGAAGGGAGCTACAGTTTTTTGCCGATGCTGAACGGTTAATCAAGAATGCGCCTTTAAGACATCAGGGCAACTTGACCACAGATGTCATGAGAGAGGAAACATGAAAATAAAAAGTGATTGAGTTTAGAGAAAATTTTAAAAGATGAATTAACAAGAAAGTTTTAGTATGATATTATATCTCTTTCCATTTGTTGTGTTCATCTAAAGCTTTCTTAGTTCGTTACATGGTGAGAGCATCAGAAGGGTTGAGGATGATCGAAAGTCTGTTTTGTATTTCTTCAATTGAGGTCATGTCCGGTATTTGCCGTGAGACAGGACATTCCGTAAAAATCTGCCAGATTTCCGCATTTCCGAAGTGGTTCCTTTTTGAAGTAGTGGAAACTTGAGAACAAGGTTTTTCCAACTCTTACTCGAAACAGCGTTACGCACTCTTGACGGCTTAGTTTGATGTTGTATGGCGGTCGATGTTGGGAAAACTGGTGTTTTTAAGGTTACTTCGTTTTTTCCAAGCCTTATCTAAGCATTCGTTATATAGACAAATTCGGCTGTAAAAGCACATAGTCATAGGGCTATATAAGAGTATGCCTTCACTAAAGCGATACACGCAGCCACGCAGCGTTTTCAAAAAATTTCCAGTTGTCACGCCGAAAGAAATTACATAAACAGCGCTTCTGTCACTGCTGCCACTGCAAAATCGCTTTGGTTATTTGTACTGTGATGCTTCTTTTGCGAGGCTGGGGTATGACTCAGGGTGTCCAGGGTCTACCCAAGGAAGCGTCGTAAGACTTGGGCTTCGGCGGTCCAACTTCTCAAAATTAAGACGCGGAAACGGTCGGTTTTAAATTATAACTCTAAATTTATTACTAAAAGTCTCTTCAGGATAAAGTTTACAATTCTTTTGTTCTTACAATTTTTACAAGATTTAATACGGTCAATAATTTCTTGAATGAAGCACAATTATGATGTTAATCCAGGGGCGGCTGGTATAGATCCTCACTGGAGTAAAAGCGATGATTTCTCTCGGATACGGCTGTGTCCTACGGCTACTATTTCCTCGGTGCGGCGGCGGTAACTTCTTGATTGGTTCTGCGTTAGGCCGGTCGCTCTATCGGCAGCAGCGGATTTCGTGGAAAAGGTTTGCGTTGTATACAAGGCAAAGCAATTTATCGGCGGCTGCGGACTGCGTAGGAAGCGCCTGCTTTGTGTCGTACGGCAAGACAATCTATCGGCGGCGGCGGACTTCGTAGAAAGTGCTTGCGTCGGCTTTGAGGCACAACACTTTGTCGGCGGCGGCGGACTTCGTGGAAAATGTCTGCGGTGGGATAACAAGGAGGATTCAAACGCTCAGCTCGAATAAATCGGAGTAATTCAATTACCCTCTGCGGTGACTAAAAGTTAAAGACGACACCAAATGCTCAGCTCGGATAGCCAGGGCAAGTGGAGTCTCTTTGTACGGAGACCGTTAAAAGTCAAACAGTCGAATATTTCAAGACCAAATGCTCAGCTAGGGCAAGTGGATTTTCTTTGCACGGAACGGGAGAAAGCGATTCGGTAAAATTCCTTTTATTCAGCTCGGGTAGCCAGGATAAATGGAACTTAATAAAACTCTATCTCCTTTTTGGCGATTAATTCACCCCTATTCATAGATTTTGCTACCAAAACAAAATGTGAATTATAATGCAATGACAAATTTCCATATAAAAATTTGATGGCGATTGCTAATGCATTTCTACATAAGAAAATGCACATGAAGAGATACGCCGTGGAAAGGTAAACACAGTTTGGCCTTGGAGTGTGTGTTTACTTTGCGAAAAACAGGGAGATTGAGATTTTCATTGTAAATCTCCATAAAGAAATGTACACGTCTGATAGGCAAACAACGTTTGGCCTTGGAATGTGGGCTCGCCATACGTTAGTAAAATGAATGCGTGTATTGTTTTAGTGTGGCCTTTTGGATGGGAAGAAGAAATTGTGACGCTTCTGTTAGATCTTAATGAACAACGCACTGCAGGTATACTTTGTAACAACTTTATTAATTGCCGGTCACAGTCAGAGAGAGCGTGAATTCATAGCCATCTTATATTTATAGTCTAGCCTATGTAAAGTTAAAGCTTATAAGGTATATAATAAATCGGATGATACATTAGATGTTTGTCTTAATCCTAGTGCGGACTTAGGGGTTGGTAACTAATACAATTCAATACATTACATCTTCCCCTTTTTATAATAAGTTCACTAATATGTTTTATTTTTTCTTAATAATAACTCTTTCAAATAAATTTTTAATTCTAGAAGATCTTCGGACTTTTTGTTCACTTGGAATTTTTAATTTTTTCTTTTTAATATTATGATTGTTAACGTTTTCTTGTTCTACTTCTTCAAAAGCCTTTTCCTTTAGCTCTTTAAATTCTTCTGGCCTGATATCGGCCAAATATGATTTATTTCTTAAATCTTTCTTTTTAATTTGATTTACATGCACAAATCTTTCATAACTGTTAACTATAATTATAAAGGTTTTCTTACTGACAATTTTTTTAATTGTGGCTGGTATCCACTTAACCATTTGTACAAAATGATTCCTATACAAAACTTCCTCCCCAATTTCAAAAACAATATCTTTTTTTAAATTTTGTACCGTCCCTTTTCCTGCGGTAACTTTTGGCTTTTCGTTATTATTACTTAAATCTGACCCGTTAATTGTACTTTTATCAAAACTTCTGTTATTCAAACAATGTAATAATGTTTTAGGTTGATAACTAAAAATAATCTCGGCGGGTGTTCTGCCAGTCACAGTAGTAGGTGTGTTACGATAGTTTAGTAGAAATTCATTTATTTTATCCTTTAATGATGTCTCATTTTTTAACTCCAAGCAAAATCTTTTTAACACTGATTTCACTGTCTGAACTCCACGTTCAGCTAAACCATTCGATTGAGGGTGGTATGGGGGTGATTTCATAATATTTATACCTTTACAGCTACAAAACTTTTTGAAAACAAATGAATTGAACGGTGGACCATTATCCGAAACTAAATTTTGTGGTAGACCGAAAACTAGAAATACTTCCATCAGAGCGCCTATTAAATCAGTTACTGACGTTTTTCTCATCATCTCTATGTGGCAGTACTTTGAATATGCATCCATTATAATTAGAAACGTTTTTCCGCTAAAGTAGAAAAAATCTATGTGTATTCTATCAAATGGATACCTCGCTTCAACCCACTTATTCTCAACAATTTCTTTTGGTATGTTTTGCGTTTGTTCACATACGGTACATTTCCTAGCAAATGCTTTAATGTCTTCGTCTAAAGAAGGCCACCACACAAACGACCTCGCTAGCATTTTCATACGTACAATCCCTGTGTGATTTTTGTGTAGTAATTTTAGAACAGACTCTTGTAGTGTTTTTGGTATAACTATTCGATGTGTATAAAAAACACATCCATTCTCAATACCCAAAGCATTACGTTTCTTAGCATAAACTGTCATACTTTCGGAAAGCTTTTTTTCGTTTGGCCATCCCAATTGCAAATACTTGTAAACACTTTTCAAAATTGTATCCTTCTCGGTATTCGTTCGAACTAACTTCATATCGACTAAACTTTCTTCCGAACTATCTATCTATCTCCGATTTTTCTTTAAGCGGTAATCGTGAAAGACAATCTACGTTCGACATTTTTGAACCCTTCCTATATGCAATAGTGTAATTGTACTGGGACAGAATAATCGCCCAACGATGAAGTCGCGCTGACGCGACTGCCGAATTTCCTTTGTGTGGGTGGAATATTTCTTTGAGGGCTTGGTGGTCCGAACATATTTGAAATTCGTGACCATAAATGTAGGTATGAAATTTTTTTACAGCGAAAATTATCGCCAAGGCTTCCCTATGAAGCTGTGAGTAGTTTTGTTCAGCTGGAGACAAAGTGCATGATGCAAAATAGACTGGTTTCTCTACTCCGTCAATTATATGGCACATAATTGCACCAACTCCATATGGACTAGCATCAGCGATCACTACAATAGTTTTTTTCGGGTCATAAAGCTCTAAAATTCTATTCTCTAAAAGCGACTTTTTACATTTTTCAAACGATGATTGGCATTCCTCTGTCCATTCATAGTAAACATCCTTTTTTAAAAGATTATATAGGGGATATGCTTTACTACTTAAGTTTGGTAGAAACTTGTTGTAATAGTTTAACAGACCTAGGAATGATTGTAGCTGCTGAAGATTAACTGGAGGAGGTGCATGTACAATGGCTTCAACTTTCTTCTCATTTGGACTTATACCTTTTGCTGTCAGCGTATGCCCCAGATAGTCAACTCTTTCTACTATAAACTTGCATTTTTTTACATTGATATGTATGTTGTGGTTATGCAACCGTCCCAATATTTCGAACAACAACTCCTCACATTCTTTTGGAGATGAACCTCCGATTAAAATGTCATCTAAATAACAAAAAACCTTACGCAATCCTTTAAGAATGCGATCCATTACTGACTGAAATATTGCAGGTGCACATTTTACCCCATAGATTAAACGAGTGCACTTGTATAGGCCACTAAGTGTATTCAACACAAATAATTCTTGGGATTTTTCTGACACCCGAAGTTGTTGATAGGCACCCGTCAGATCAATAACTACAAAATGTGTACTACCTGCCAGCCCTGCAAAAATATCATCAGTTAATGGAAACGGATAGTATTGAGTTTCAATGCACTTGTTCAACGTAACCTTACAATCTACGCATATTCGAATGCTGCCATCACTTTTGGGTACTATAACTATCGGACTAGCCCATTTGCTAAATTCTACGGGCACTAATATCTCTTCTCTAACTAACCTCTCTAATTCTGCTTCTACCTTATCACGTAACTTATACGGAACCCTGTATGGTGCGTGAAAAATAGGTGTCTGGTTAGGTTTGAGAACAATATCAGCCTCATAGCCCACAATCGGATGGTTTAACTCCTGAACAGTTAAGTTCGGGAAATTTGACTTTATACGTGTTAAAAGATCTGCTTGTGTACTCACTTTCGCTACGATGTTGTTTTGGAATGTATTCCTCCAGTTCGGAAACAATCTATCGATCCACGTACGGCCAATTAAGCCTCTTCTGGGTACATCTCCTCTAACTACAACCAATGGTAACTTTATGCTGCGACTGTCAGAACCCACCTCAACTAATATACTTCCCAGCTCTTCCAACTTTGAACCTGTGACCGAAACTAAATTACAATTTGATCTTGTGAGTTTACATTTTTTAAACTTATCTAAATACTCCTGCTCGTTGATAATCGTGACAGCAGCTCCCGTATCCACCTCCATCGAAATCTCCACACCATTAACCACCACTTGTATTTGTTGCGATGGATTTTCATTACTTGCACCCCCTATTTGATTCACATTAGTCTTATTGAAGCGACACTTGACTGCCAGGTGTCCAATTTTATTACACGCGAAGCACTGCCACTTCCTGACCGGGCACTTTGACTCCACGTGGTCTGAACGACCACATCTGTCACATTCGGCTTTCTTCTTGTTATTACCCTTCCATGCCTTAAATTCGCGAGGTTTCCCAATTGATTTCTTTTTACCAGAATAAACTGCATTCTGGAACACGGGTTGAAATGACCGGATGCTCTTTCTGATGCTTCCATATTAAGTGCTCTAGCGCAACATTTTTCAAATGTAAGCGAATCATCTCCCAACAACTTTTGTCTTTGTCGCTTCTTACCCCCATTATAAAGCGATCCGTCAGCGCCTCATCTAATATACATGTCTTGTACAAACCAGCTCTCACATCCATTGACCCACTTGCAGTTCCACCAACCTTATCTTTTTGATCTTCTTTTCCCACGTGCTCCACGAAATCTCCAAACTGACATGTCTGCGCTGCTGCTTTCAGGCGAACGATATATTCACATAAAGGCTCTCCTTCCTCTTGTTTTATTTTATTGAACTTATACCTTTCGGCTCTCTTGTTTTCTTTTGGAGCAAAATGATTTCGCAAAAGTGCGATTAAATCATTGAATTTCATTTCACTAGGTAATTTTGGCATAGTTAGTGACATCAATATTTCATAAATTTCTGCGCCCACTACCGTAATGAACAGTGCTGTTTCTGCTTCCTCACCGATGTCATTTACCTTGAAGAACTGCCTCAGTCGATCTTCATATGCTCTGAAGTTGTTCCCCGTCACAAACGGTTCAATACACCCCACCAAACGAGACATAATGACTTAAAAAAAAAAACACTTTTTTTTTCTTTATTACTTTTGGGTTAGAATTATCCTCGTCGCCAATGTTAGATCTTAATGAACAACGCACTGCAGGTATACTTTGTAACAACTTTATTAATTGCCGGTCACAGTCAGAGAGAGCGTGAATTCATAGCCATCTTATATTTATAGTCTAGCCTATGTAAAGTTAAAGCTTATTAGGTATATAATAAATCGGATGATACATTAGATGTTTGTCTTAATCCTAGTGCGGACTTAGGGGTTGGTAACTAATACAATTCAATACATTACAGCTTCGTCACAGTACTCTCTTACAACGACGCGCCATCCTGTCGCGTTTTTTGCTACATTGGTTGTTGAAGTAAAAATTATTTTCATTAGGCTTGTTCGTTGAACTTTACCCAGAGATGACCTAGGTGTCCTTGTTTTTAGTTCTAAAAATACGCTACACCACAAAATCACCACACATCCCTGTTATTTCAAGCAAAATACATGCCATTTAACACCACTGTTCAATGCATGAACTCGACCCAGCAAAAACCTATGGCTACTTCAGCACGAGTTGAGGGCAAACTCAGGATTCAAAAAACAGTCAATTTGACATTCAGGGGGAGTTTTGGTTTTTCAAAAAAAACGTTTTGGTTGGAACACAGGGGCATTCCCAGGGCTTCCCACTTTTCGCCCAACGAAAATAGACGATTCGTCTAGTCGAATGCAGGTTTATAGGTGTCTCTGTTGCGGCAAGTGTTTCGTTTGTTGTAGAAGAGAAAATGTATGAACTTAGAATGGATTGTTAGTTCTGTGCAGTTGCTTTATGTATAGAAAAATTCAACTTAAAAAATTATTCAACAGAAATTTGAGCCCACCATTTATTTTCTTGGGTATAGCTTGATAAACACTTCCTTTTTTAAATTCGTCTCCATTTCTATTTCACAATGTCACAATATTCCTACTTGAAAGTCTCAAACACCATTAAAGCAGTTTAATTTTCATTTATGTATCTACACCTACACTAACGAATCCTGTTCCCTGTAATTGCCAAAAGCCCACCAACAAAAGGCACAAGGACAAACAATAAAACATTTTTTAAAAATTCACAAACAAAGGACAAGTTTATTTAACCATTCAATTAAGCCCAAGAAAGCAAAAGCCTTACAGGAATCGCCACTCAATTTCATTCGCACACAAGAAATATTTTATTTGGGAGAGGAAGTGAAAAAGCAAACAAATTCCCCAAACAAAGGACGAAATACGAAAACTCTCGAAGCTTCTCGAGGCGACCAACATTTGGAATCACTTTCAGATATCAAATCAATATCTGGTGACGACAGTAAACCAATAATCTGACATTTTCCATAGAATTCTCTAATTCTTATCAAAAATTAGTGGCCCCCAAATAAACGTTTCGCTTTTATACAAACACACAACACAAAAAAGAATACACAAACAAATGCTCTTGTCAATACACAGAGAGTTGGTTGGGAATTTCCCATTGTTAATATTTCCAAAAACTTGACTTTTGTGTTTTATTAAAATGAATGAATATATGTAACGTATGTCGACCGCCTTATGATTGGCAGCTCTAAAATTGGCGAAATAATAAAAAAAAGTATTTCAATGTGAAGAACAATTTGTGTAGGAAAATGGCAGGCGAAAAGCGAAATACAAAAATGTTATGAGGGTGCAAATGGCTATGGGTACTCGTGATGTATGCTCACATATAAATATCAGTTCATTTCTCGTTCAAATCCATGAATGGAAAATGTTAAAAAAAGGGAGAGAGTAGGTTCCTATCGTGTGAAATGAATAGCATCACTAAACGTAGGTGGTGGGGCTTGAAACATCCTCTGGCAGGACAAAAGCATCAACCTTGACATTTGCCCGCCGAGGAGAAGGCTGTTGCTAGAGCAAGCATTTAAAAAAGTGTTTTCATCATTGAAAAAAGCTTATTTGGAATCCCTGCTTTTGTTGCACTCAGAGGTTTTTTGTCTTTATTTTAAATTTTTTCCAACGTAAACGAAAAGAATTAGAGCAAAAAACAAATTAGGTTTTTCGCGCCTTTACATAGAAATGATCTCCCATGGACTGTTTAAGTCCATGACTAATTATGAAGGTAATTTCGAGCGACGAATCGTGTTCTACTCCAATTCATGAATTAATTTGCAAACGATTTCGTTTGTAATCCAATCGACACCTTCTATGTCACATCGACATCCAATTACTTTGTAATAAGCGTGATAATTCAGCAGCTGGTGATTAAATCACAACGAGTTCTGTGCAGACATCAACACAGCACAAAATACTGACTATTGGCAATAATTATAAAGTGATTTTCTCACTTCCCTTTTGACGAGACTAGAGTAATTAACTTTTGATTGAAGCTACAAAGCTTTTTTCCTCAATGGGAATTGATTGTTTTCAAGAATTTGAATTAGAGAAGGAAGTTATTACTTTTAATGGGGGCACCAGGTCATGTATCAGGACGAGAGGTTTTAAGTTGGTTGACATTTTCAAGAAATGCGATTGCTACTTTAACAGCAAATTGGGGGACACTTCGCAACCTTCTTATGATGAAGAAACAATTCAACAAAGCGGAAAAGGAAAAGGTGATTGGGTGTACACTAATCGGGAAGGATCTGACTGGTGTGAACTTGTCGGCGCGGCACCCAGATGTTGCAACTTAAATTACACGTCAATTGTGCTTACTTTACCTTCACTCGGTTATCAATGGGCACTGGGATGCTTCGCCCGGAGTTGAGCTGCTAAACTAGTAAGTGCGAGTGTTGACAAAGGAACGCGGAAGAAAAAAACTTCGATCAGTACTTAATGCTCTGCGAGTAATGACTGACTCCCCGAATCTCAGTGATCTACCAGAGCTATTCGGAAATGTCCCAGCAGATGAATTAGAATGACAGAATCAACGGTGGACTACAGCAGTCAAAAAAGTAGAAACCCTTGAAGGAGATAGTTCAACATATTTGGCTTAAAGGTCTTCCAGGATATTTCAATACTGAAAGAAGGTATTGAAGTAGGGATGGTTGCGAATGAGCTCCTGGTGAGCCAACGGCAGCTCTCACACCCCTGCAGCAGGGTACTGACAGGGTACCCAGATAATCTGGCCCTTTATGTTTGAAGGGGTCCCAATAGAGCCTGATCCTCCTGGTTCGGGGCTGTGCGTAACTCCCTAACCACGAAAAATATGGTTCCGAATCAACAAAACGCCTCGGATAACAATTTAGATTTCAATGTTGATGACTCAAGCAGGCAGATTGCACTATTCAGCTAGGACGATGATGCCATCCTCCCGCCCCAGAAGCAAACTTAGCTCTAATATGACTGCAGGTGCAAAAGGCCTTGATGCCGAACTTTTCAAGGCAGCTAGAGACCAGTTAGAAAGGAGTTTGCACCAGCTGATCTACATAAAATGGTTGGAAGAAAACATCCCCGATTAATGGTAGCTTAGTATTTATGCCCAATTCTGAAAAGGGAGACCCTCACATTTGCTTCAATTAAAGAGGAATAGCCTCCTTAACGTCGCTTAAAGATCTTATCTCCTTTAATTAGTGACTACCAACAACTTGATAGGTCCTTATAAAAGTGGTTTTAGAACAGAAAAGTCCACAAATAACTATATTTTCATATTACGACAGATCCTGGAAAAAAAACCCAAGAGTATAATTTCGATGTACACCATCTTTTTATCGAATTCAAGAGTGTGACAGTATTTACAGAGACGATCTGTATAGAGCCATGTCTAGCTTCGGCATCCCTGCAAAACCTGTACGACTATAGAGGATGACTTTGGAGAACTCACGCTGCTCCTTCAAGGTCGGTAGAGAACTAACCAAGCCATTTGATGTGGAAAAAGGCTTTAGGTATGGCGACAAACTGTCATGTGATTTCTTCAAATCATTCTTCTTTCTTACTCACCGAAAAGCGGAACTCATCTTTACATTGTTTTGGAGAAAGTAAGATTATTGCGCTTGATATTTCTAAAGCATTTGATAGAGTTTGGCATCAGGCTCTTCTAATCGAAAATGCGTGTTTTTGGTATCGATGAGTCTCTTCTTCGTTGGATTAGAAATTACCTTTCCGACCGTTCAATACAAGTTGTATTGGATGGCTTCAAGTCTGATACCCACTTCATAAATGCTGGTGTGCCTCAAGGCTCAGTTTTGCCTCCGACTCTCTTCCTCATTTTCATAAATGATCTCTTGTCTGAAACTTCTAATCCACTCAACTGTTTTGCTGACGACTTGACCCTAAGCTTTTCATATTCGTTTCCAAATTCACGTCCCTGCTCTTCGGATGTGGAACTGGAGCGGTTGCGTATGATAAGCTCATTGAATTCTGACCTTGACAGCATTGTTACATGGGGTCATAAAGACCGCGTAGAATCCAATGCTTCAAAAACTCAATGCTGTTTCTTGTCGTTGAAGCTTAACATTGCCATTATCCATGAATGGTACCTGCATCCAAGAAACCGAAAAGCTGTCAGTGCTGAATAACGCTGCTAAATGCTTAGGCTTCTTGAGAAGATGCAGGAAGTTCTTCACATCTTCTGATCTGGCTACAATTTATAAGGCCTTCATCCGTCCAAAACTGGAGTATAACTCCCATATCTGGTCAGGTGCTTCTCAAACATCTTTGCACCTACTTGATAGGGTACAAAATAGAGCGTTAAAATTGATAGGTGATAGTTTAATCGTAGAATCGATTCATTCTCTTGAACATCGTCAAAACGTTACCTGTGTCTCTCTTTCTTATCGCTTTTTTCACAAACAGTACTCTAGTGAAGTAGCCAGTTGCATTCCTCCCCTGAAACAATTTAGCCGCAACCCTCGCTTCAGTTTTACCTTGAACCCAACTTCGGACGTACAGTCAAGTATAGACATTCTTATTTTAGTCGCACCACCCGCATGTGGAATGTTCTACCTAACCCTGTTTTTCCCCTGCATTTCGATTCGCAAAAGTTCAAAAGCAACATGCATCGGTATCTAATTTCAAATACTCTCCTATTTTCCTAAATGCTCGCTCTGTGTTTTTATAACACTATAACGGTAGTCATAACCCCTTGATGTGCGCGTATATAAAAAAAAACTCGGCATTTACGGTGACCGCTCAGCCATTTCGTTGGGCTCTTGGCCGTTTATATTAAAAAATGCTCCAAATGCCAAAGTCTGATGAAGAATGATGTGTGTTAACAAATAATAGTTAGCAACCTGCTGCTGAGGTTATTAGTGAAAGGTCTCTAGAACCTTGTTGGTTCTAACTACCGCTACCGTTTGGGTCACTATTTTAAAGATGCTTTGAAGTACACCACTAGCTGATGGACTAGAATTGCTTTGTACTCTGGGAGCACTTTGAAGCCACAACAAAATGAAGGCGTGAAATGTGAAAAAGGATGAAAATTTAGGGTCTAACCTCTAACTTGTGGTAAAATTTACCACTAGTCAAGTGTCATGACAAGTTTATTTTGATGACCGGAAACAGCTTTCAAATATTTTTGGTGGTAGCAAACCCACTTCTTGTTTAACTTATCAACTTATCAACGCCATTTTTATTTATCCAGAGGTGGATAAGTGAACTGGACCACACTTACTTTGTTACCAAGGTGGGCATTACATACAGTTCAGGGTGAACCTGGGCCTCAGCCAACATCTTACGCCAACAACTTCGCTTTCGAGCGAGCTCTCTTTAGTTTTGCGCTCTAAGTCGGCTGAGGTCTTCTTCAACTTAGTTGCGCCACCTAAAAGGAGGTCTTTCTCTTTTTATTTTTTTATTTTTTTCGCTTCCTTAACCCAAAGAAGCAACGGAGGCAAGATTAATTTTCCGTCTGATATCCGCACTGATGTTACTTTTGGTGTCTATCGGATCCTAGGTACCCGAAGTCATGTATATTTCAAAGCTATGACTGTAAATTGCGATGGTTTGTTCATCAATCATTGGTTTGTCGATCAAGGAATGGCCAATACTTTTAGTGGACGCACCCAATTTGCGCAATAACGAATATTTCTATGTATCACTTCCTTGTCATCGACTCGTTCAGCTCCTCAACTGCAAATTTCAGATTCCGTTGCTTCATTACTTCATATCTGCTTTGTTCGAAGCTGTCTTTCAGGCTTCCAGACGCTTACGATCAGTGAATCCATGATACATCTGATCTTTGGGTCCCGCAACTCAATCTTTCACGGTGTGTTTAGTTGATGAAACCAAACCTGTCTTCAAATGATCAGTTCATGTGATCTCATCATTTTGTATTTTCAAAAAGGCTCCTATATCGTAGGCAGAGATAGAAGATCATGCTATCGATGGGATTTCGTTTTTTGTCGAAATACACATACACAGTGCACACGATTTCGTTGAAATCTTAAAGCTAATATTATGACATTGCCTCCTTCAATGCTGATTAACCACAGGCTTCTGCAACAATTCCATAAAAACTCGCTTTTCCGTCCGTCTAATATATGTAGGTACATTAAAGAAAGCAACATCACGTACTCCTGTTCAAAAAGCCTATTAATTAAACTGAATTTCTACTGCAATAAAAAAAGTTTATACAAACCGAAAAACTTTTGTCTCTAGCCATCTCTGCACAAGTATTCAGTACTACTTTTCTCCTCTGAAACGAATAAACGAGCCCGCTCCTCGACTTCTGTTTAGAATCGGAAGGTAGGTAAGGAACGTTACCAAAGCCAAACAACAACAATAAATAATAAAAATCTAATAAAGCATATTCAGCATATTTCAGCAGGAACTTCGTTTATAATTTGCTACAAAAGTCAAACATTCTTGATAACTCATGTGGAATGGCATTACCATCAGGAACTTCATCCATACATCTTGTCTCTCCAAACGATCTCTCCACAGCCATATACGAGTACGACCGAGACGTGCATCTTTACCTAATCAACAACAACAAAAGTAAATAAGATAAATAATATTTTTCGTAATAATCACAATTAGTAGGAAAGTTTCCCGTTTGCCTTTTGGATGCACACATCATCATGTTATTTCATTGAATTATGAAAACATAGAAAACTTTTGCCTCGCCATGTTAATTAAGTCTAAAAAAAAACTTTTTAAAACTTTTCTCAAAAAAATTTATGGCTACGATGTGAGTCGAGCCTTTGAATGCTTTTCTTCCCATAACCAACCCAAAAGCATTCTAATTCTTAATTCTGAATGCTTTGCCGAAAAGCCTTCATTTTGGATAGGAGCTGTGTACTCCTTACTACCACCTCCCATTAAATGAAGGCCGCCTGAATGCGAACAGGATGGGTATCCATTTTGTATTCATTTTTATAAGAATCCAAAACATGAGTACTGAACAAACGAACTAAAAGCAAATTGAATAAAGCGTCGTCATTGCTATACGCAATTTTATTTCATTTCCAAACCCGCGCAGCGCACCATTGTGTGTGTGTGTGTAGCTCCGAAAATTCAAAAGTGACGTGAGTGTGGAAGTAGATGCTCTGCTCTAAATCACCTCAGGCTGTTTGTTTTTAATGTTTTTTAAAATGTTAGTTTCAAACGTCCTGGCGCAGATTATCATAAAAATTCACTTAAAATACACATTGTCTTTTTTTTTTAATAATTTATGCCATGTAAACAAACGTAACTCGGGTGAATATTGCGTCATCGTCATCGACGTAGGTGGTTACGGATACCTATTACCTACCCTTCACATCCTCATAACGATATTTTGATGAGAATTAAATGCTAAACATTAACGGAACGATTGTGATCAAATTTAGGACACAAACACGTACACCAATTAAAAAGGATGTCCTTACCTAATGAACCATTTGGAATTGAATTCATCCCTATCCAGCTCATCAAATGTCTTTTCTTTGGCGCCATTCGAAGTGATAACGTTTTACCAAAACCCCACAACCCTCACACACGCACACTCACAAACCTTTTTACCCCTGATTCACCTGAGAGATGCGAAGGTGTAAATGGGGAAAGTACATGGTGAACAAAGTTCTTTTGTTGAATCACCTTCTACGTGCCACAATACTGTCGTATGTCTTTCCTTATCTTATTATGGGCTTAAATGTGGAACCGAGCTTTTGGATTTAGATTTTGAAACTATTAATAGCTAATAAGGGTTCACCGGCCCTAATCCGGCTAAAGTCATTATCAGCTTACGATGATTGATTGGTTTTGTTTACGAGTTTCCAAATTTTGTAAGCAGAGATGTTTTTTGGTAGTCGTCGGTCGTTGGGGATGATTATTGAGTTGTGCAACTTTATCGTAATCGAAATATGCTTGGGTTCAGAACACTGCGTCATGGTTGGTTATCAGGAATTACCTTTGATAATACGAGTCCTGGAGTAGATCATAAATTAGAGTTTTACTTATTATTTATTATTAAAAAAGCGAACAGCACAGGTAACGTTGCTTATTTACTTCTGTCCAGCTTTTCTCTCAGTTCGTTGGAAAGGAATTTCACCAGCGTGGTTGTTGACAAAGTGGGTTCGTATACGTAAAAGTGGTGACTGGTATCGCAATTTCTTGAAATGCCTTCCATAGTTGTTTCTTGCCATGAAAAGCATTTTCTCGATTGGCCATGGGCAAAATATTGTAGGTCCCGTACATTCCCTATGAAAGTGTAATTGAGAGAAATACGCTAGGCTTCGGCGCTGCCTGCTCTGGAACTCCAGCCTACTTATTTATTTTATAAGAATATAAAACAGCTAAGCCCCTTAAACAATAAAATGCACCATCATAATTATTCAACGTGACCTGGGGCTAGTAATACAAAGCTACAACTACAAGTCACGATCCGCTGATAAAATTGTTTTCAAACACGCTTGTATAATTGCAAGTAAGCTTGTAACTTTGTATCACAGAAATTCTTTGTCTTTGTCATAAATCGCTTGTTTTACAAGTACTTGTAGTTTTGTGTAAGAGGCTCTTAGTTAGAGCTTTTTAATAAAGCCTTGGGTTAGATTAGGTTAAGGTTGTCAAGAATTCAATAAGACTGAAACTGGCAGCAATATTTAACCACATCACAAATGTACGAAGGAGTTTTTCACTAATCACTTTCAGCATAATACAGCGCATGCTCGACAGATAACTGGGCCAGCCAAACTTACACCCTTGAAAGAAAACAGTGCACGAGCAAAGAAGATTTGAGATAGCCTCTTCTTTCTCTTTATCGAACAAATTTCCACAAAAGTAGTTTGTGATAACGCTAAGTTTTGTGGTAGATCTTCTAGGAAAGCACAGTACATGCATTTCGTTTTTGCATATTGCACAAGTAATATGGAAGGTATTTGCTTTCGGGTGAGAATATGGCATTTTTTTCAAGATTCGCACTAAATTGCACAATATCAGTTGGCTGTTCATTTATTGAATCTAATTTCGTTCGATTATTATTGAAGAGAGAATGTAAAATTATTTTACTAGAATGCTCGACAACGTTAGTAGTAATGTCAAACTCATCGAATTCAGTCACGTATTACTCGATAGCGTATGCGTTATTTCGGCTCCAAATCTGATTGGTTCCTAGACAAACAGTGTTTGTTTGTTGTTTTCATCATATCGTCGCGATTTAGTTTTGAAAACAAAAAATGAAGACGATGTAGATGAGTAACCAGAAACCGCAGCCTAGACATTGACCCCATTTCATTTATTCAATTTTCATAATGAATTTGTAGTTGTACCACCAAATCTGTTATGAAAAGTGAATATTAGGATCTTGTACTCAACCTTAAGTTTTCCTGTACCTGTTTCCATTTTTGAGCCGTCCGTATACCATATCTTGCCTTGAAGGATGAGGCTTTTACGATCTCTCAGTGTTCTTTAGGGGGGATTATAATGGAGAAGTTGAGTTTAAAGTTGTACATGGGAATAATAGCACCCAAGCACATACTAAAGGTATTAAGTTTTTCTAGACTTTCGATTATCGACAGATGTCCTTTCGGGTTTGGATTTGACTTTATGTGTCGTTGATGGAAAAGACGGTGTGTCCCCAACCTTGCTTTTATTTTTATGAAAAGGTGGATTGGAGGTATTCCTGTAATGGCGTTTAGAAGTATGTTGGTGTTGTAAGCATGCATCCAACAATGCATGTTGTTGCCAATCTTTGAATCTTTTCAAGTTTTTGGATTGTCTTTTGTTTTTGTCCACCACACAACTGCTGCGTACGTTTCGTTATTGTTGGTCTGACTACGAGCGTATATAGGTCGTACACCATTTTAAGTTTTAGACCCCAGTTTTTCCCGCATATGCTTCGACAAATGCATAGGGACTTGGTTGCTCTGCTGAAAATGCGTTTTAGTTGAGGGTTCCATGACATTTTTGCTGTCTAGGATGATCCCAAGGTATTTCGATTATTTTGAAAATGTTCTTGCTTCCCAATAGAGAGTAGGGGTAAAAGACGATTTATGTTTCTTCTTTTTGTAAATAAGACAATAACTGTCTTACGGAGATTGACAGCGAGACCTTCGTCTGAGCACCAGCTTTGTACTGTATTTAGAGCTGTCCGAAGTCTTCTTGATATTAGTGATTTTGATGAGCCTTGTATGACAAGGCCCACTGCGTAAATGACTTGGGTTGCAAGTAATCTTAGTAGGCTGTCTACAACTATTGACCAGATGAGTGGCGACAGGACTTCACCTTGTTGTTAGTTTTAAGAAGAAGTTGAACTTCGATATTGCTGTGGATAATTCTGCTGTTTAGCATGGACATTATCCAATTGAGAATTACTTGTGGAACGTTGTGTTGCCTTAGAGCACGGTCTGAGGACACAAAGTGTTGCTGAAGGCTCCTACTATGTCGAGAAATGTCACTACTCAAATTTCCTTTTTTATCGATAGAATGTTCGATCCTCGTAACTAGATCATTCAACGCGGTTTCCGTTGATTTTCCTGGTTGATATGCGTATTGTGATGTGGATAGTGGATGGATAGCTAATGGCTTATCCCAGATGTGTCTATCAATGACCTTCTCCATACATTTGAGGATTAATGACATTAGACTGATTGGCCGAAAGGATTTAGGGCTTGGTTTCAGATTCCATCTCGCTTTTGGCAAGTAGATAACTGTTACTCTTCTACAGCTTTCTGGTATGTGACCAAAAGCAAGGCTGCAAGTGAAGAGTTTTGATAAAATGGGCGCAATTATGGCAGCCCCGTTCTGCAGTAGAGAAGAATGCTCTCTTTCCCAGGGGCTTTGAATGGTTTCAGTGCGGAAATTGCCTATTTAATGACATTCGTGTTGCAGTCCGTTTGTAATAAGTTCACTGGCCTTGTAGCTTCCGTGTCCCAACATCCAAAAGAGGAAAGTTTAAAGCTGTCTTGTCATCCACATGGGAGCAGTTTTTGAGGGAAGTATCACTGAATGACGCTAATATTCGATGTGTGTTATACACACTATTCAAACGATTTAAGAGGATCTATTTCGGTGCAAGGAAAACTGTGTAAAAAGTGTGTATCACGCTTTCGTTCCGTCGAAATAGAGCCTCTTTGATATTTAAAATTGTCACTTTGAACACCCTTACTGTTATCAGAGAGGCATATATAAGATTGTGATTTGGTCTGCCTGCAAACAGGACGTTTGCCACCCAACTCATCATCGTCTTTAAGCAATCAGTGCAGAAATGAATCGATGAATCTGAAGAAGTTGATGGAATGGTGACTAAGAAGCTGTAGTCAAAAATCACCATGTGAGTAGTGCAGTCGAAGTGACTAATTTTGAGTCGAAAGGCTGTGCTCAAATCTATTTAAATATTCTTAAAGGTAGGTCGATAAGTCAGAAATGATGACGAGTCTGAGTTTCTGCTCTTCGTTGTTCTGAATCGAACTGCATTGATGTTGTTTCTCTGTTCCACAACTTAGCCTTGGAATAGCAACTCTCGCCTGGTATGGTGATTCCTGAATTAAAACTAGAACCTTGATTTTGGGCATTGCTCTGAGATAACAGGAGCCCCACTACACTAATTTATTTTGATTTCTTATGCCTTCTTTTTGTTCGTTTGAGGCTAACTCACTCTGAGCAGCACTGTGTTGAACGAACTCCAATGGGAAACTCCATTCGGCCACTGGCGCTGTATGCATCAAACCACAATTTGCAATGATTGTACCTCAACAACGAAAGCAGGTATACGCATAGACGGCCTTAGCCGAGGTCTGAAAATGTTTCTCGAGATGATATAGCATCTTTTTTTTCTCTACGACTTAATGGGGCGATGGAAAATCGGTACAAACTTCCCAGAAGGCACACGAGTGGCCATTTTGCTTTAAGTCTCCAGTCTGGTTCTTCACCAGAGGTGATGGTCGTTCTACTTGTCATTCAGCGCGGCGCATCTTACGAGTGGATTCTTATTGTGACGCAATTTAGTGGGTGAACTGTGATCCCTTCGATGGTTCGTAACGCCAGACAAGAAGGAAGAAGAGAAAAGTGGCACGTTAGTGAGCAGGAGCAGATTTGATCTTCCTCTCTGAGGTATTTTATGACTCTTATACCGATTGGGAGTTTGATGTTCTCAATATCAACAATTGAACAACTTCGAGTCTGTAGAATCCAACTTCCCGATGTAAGTTAGGTTAGCGAGCAAGGTTGAATCAGCATGACGAATTGTCGAATAACAATGACTTAAGAGTTTAGAATGGCTCTGGTGACGTTTGAGCTCCGCGCAAACATTTCAAGGTCGATGTTCAAAAAAACCGCATGACAGCTAGTCGCCTTGTCCAAAGTCTTTTTCGACATAAAAGGTATCACTGTGAGTTCTTTGCCGATCTTGACGGAACAGATAAAGATAGAGTGAATTGCAATGTTTGTACGTCCGCATTTTGCCGAACGGCACCAACCAGCACATGCCAATCTTCAATATTAAGTCAATGTGAACGTCCCGACTTGTCTCCCTACTTACCGAAGTGTGACCCAACTTCCAACCGCATTCCATTCGGCAAAATGTGGATGCACCCTAAGGTATACGTGGTTCGGCCAGTTTTTTCTCAATTTGATATTTTGAGCTCGTTGTAGTCTTTGCTGACCCAGTTCAATCAGACGTGTCATCTCCAAAATTTGTCTATGATTTCATAGACTTCGGAAGTTTCTATTCCCTTAAAACGAAAAAGACGGGCCCAAGGTCACTTCCTTGCACGATGCCGGCTTTATCTATTTAAATTCTGAATTCCTCATAATATAAATGCACTCTGAATAATTTGATAACTCACTTGGTGAGACTCAAGTATCTTAAAATACTTCCAAAAAACCTTACGCTACTTTTCAACAATTGCCTCGCATCTCGTACTTTATAGTGGAATTCAACCAAAGCCATTTCTAAAGCCCTTAATGGACCGCACCCTTCTTTTTCTGGCTGAGTTCCATTTAAAGGATTTAATAACCATAGTGAAATTCTTACACCAAAAAAGGTCATAACGAAACACTATTAAGTTAGTTAAGCAGAAACAATGTTTGCTTAGCACCAGGACCATGCTGGTAGAACGTTGAGTTATCACGTTCTGTCTCAACCAAAGTAAGCTTATAAGTATACTTCTCCGTACAGAAACCATATTGGCTACAAGGGGGGATGATGAAAGTGACTGACGGGTAAAATTTACAGAAAATCACAAACAAACAAGTCCAAAGGACTTTGAAAAGTTTACCTTTCGTTCTTCGCGTTGCTTTAAATAAAAGAGAAGAAAAGGATCAAAGTATTTTGTCGAGCTGAAGTCATAATGGATTTCATGAAACAGGTAATCCACAGTGAATGCTACTTTTACTTTAGTTCAATTCAATAAGTACAAAAGTACATACGTAAGAGCTTCTGAGGGTGTTGAAAACTTTTCATCTCTTAACTAAGCTAAGGCTAATGCATGGAGGAATTTAAAGTTTTTTTTTTTATAAGTACCTACGTCAACGAGTGTCGTGTGTGGTTGTACTAGGAATGGAACATGGATAGGATGACAGGATTTTGAACTATTTTTGGGTTTGTTTCTTATTACATAATAGTTTTAAGATAGCTGTAGGGTCAAATTTAACTGAAATGTAATCGATTTTAGATTAACAACAACATCGAAATTAAATAATTCGTATGAAGGTACAGCAAATGACTTCTACTGCAATATTGAATTGTAAAAAAGTTGTCTTGACACAAAATACAAACCGAAATGCTGAAATTAGTTTGAAATATCCCCAACAACTAGTCTTAGTAAGGGTTGCTGAGTCTCAACCCGTCCCATTCATAGCCTAAAAAAGGCTAAATCAGCACTAGACTAAAAAAGACGCCAAAACAGTAGTTCAGGACATACCGGAAGCTTTTGTTAAATTTTTTAAAAGAAAATTTCGTGCCCCAACAAAAACTGAAGTTTCTTGAAGAGGTTTTGAAGCAATCTGTTTTTTGGAACTATATTTACTTACTTTTTTAAACAACTGACCATCAACCCAATTGATTCAAAAGAATGGTGTTTGCTTGTCGACAGTAAGAGATGATGGATATACTATATACTACGAAGTTGGGAATATCAAAGGAGATTAAATATCAAGGCTCAATACTGAGTCTAGCATTGAACTACCACAACCACCTATCTCAGCTTGTAAGGCTTGGGTAATCTAGCATGGAAAAATAGTCTCTCAAACAAACACACAATATTATTTGCAGGTTTAAGGAAAATTTTATATTTAGGAAATTCAGAAAGAAACTTTTCAACCGACCCCAAAACACACCAAGCTATGCTAGTATTCAAGTATTTAGAACCCGTCTTACCAAAGCTTCTGACAACCGCGCTGAGGTCTCAAGCTTTCATACGAGTTGAGAAGAAATGACTGGTGGTTGCGACTACCTCTTTATGGCACTTTGAAATCCTTTTTAAACGATCAGGTGCCAGTTCAGTTGTCAGTTCAGTTAATGAACACAGTGTGTTTAAAGTTCAGTTCGGTGTTCAGTTGAGCTTTAATCCTACTTGTGAGCAGCTTAATAGCTAAATTGATAATTTTATGCTTATGCGCTTCAGTTTATAATGTTGGAAAACATAGTGCGAGTGTTAAGAAAGGATAAGAAAGGAAATGCCGAAGCACATTAACCTTGAATTTCTGTGCATTGTAATAAGTGGAGAAAATTGAGTTCGGAAAGGCTTTCTACATCCGGGTAGAGCGGCTAAAACATAAATCTCGGTACTTAACTGTACAACCGAAGTTGTTCTAAAAGGAGAACTGGTACCCATACCTTGTGACGCGGGTATTGCGTCAAAATTGTTTTCAATAATGCGCTGTCGGTAAAAATAGCGATTAAAAGAGAGAGAGAGACATAAAACGTTACGACTATGTTTCAGAGAATCAATTGATTCTCTGTAATGAAAGATCAAACTGCCACTTATCAATTTAACGCTAAATTTTCTACCCTGTAAAGCAGGCGAATGGCGCATTGAGGAGCACCAGCTCAAACATGGGAATTATACTCTTGTATGGGATGTCTAAATTTGCGTTTAGACGACTATTTTAGTTTCAGTTTCGGTTGAACTATCAGTTTAGCGTTTAGTAGCCCTTTTAGACGGTCAGTTCCCAGTTCAATATTCAGTTCAGTTAAGAAAAAGGCTGTGTAAGTAAGCGTCAGTTCGATGTTCAGTTGAGCTTTTATTTTATTTGTGAAAAATCAAAATCAGAAAGAAAACGAGAACTGAACTGAAAACTTATGGGAACTCCATCTGTTTCAGTTTCAGTAAGGTTTGAGTTAAACGCTTCAGTTTTTAGCATTTAGAAATAAATTGAGCTGAAAGCTTAACTGATACCTCAACTGAAACTGAAAATGAAATGATCGTCTAAAAGACTGATGCGTTTAACTGAAACTAAAATTGAAAGAGAAGCTGAAGGAACTCCAAAAGTCGTCAGTTCAGTAATTAAGTTAAAATGACTTTCGACAGCTCACAAGTAAGATAAAAGATCAGCTGAAAACTGAGCAATGTCTAAATACATTGCATTTTTTAAACGAACAGATAAGTTGAACTGATAACTGAACTGTTTACTGAACCTATAAAAGGACCTTTAAAATGATAAAAAAACACAGTTTGGGTGCTAGGAAAGTTGGAAAGGATTAGAAAGGAGATGTATCCACATTATTTTAAAGCTTCTGTGCATTTGATGTGTGGTAAGAGTTCAATTGGGTAAAACATTTTACAAACTGGTCGGCTAAGATATATCGCTATAGGCATGAGCTTTGACATGTATATATATACAAACAGCTGACCGGCCCCAAAAGTGAAATAGACTGTCAATTGGTCCAATGTTAGGAGTGCTGTGCAGTTTGTTGCAAAGTCTTATTGAAAGTAAGCATATTGATGGTTCAATGAACAGTAATGTAAATTGGGTGCGAAACTAAGCCACCTCAGTATGTCGATTACACTGACTATAAAATGGGAAAAAATTGCAATGAACTTTCAAAGTGACAAATGTCACTAGATGTATGATTAATTAATTAATTAATTAATCATCAATTAATGGTTAAGGGTACCGGGAGGAGTTGCTAGTTCCTCGTCAATGGCTATGCCTATATGGAAAAATACTTCTTATTTCCTGATGGAATTCGAACCTCAAACCTCCCACGCAAGCAGTCATCCTAACTCTTAAGCCACGGCACCACTAAGTGAATTCGATTTATCTGAGCAGATGGAAAACTGCTTTTGTCCCTAAAAAGGCGAATCTTCCTCCCCTTCCAATTACCGTCTAAATTTGAGAACATGAACTCGCCATCGATCTCAACAGCTTTTCACACTCTAGTCAAAAGATTGTTCTGCATAAGGATATCGGATCGCTTTCAACTGACTCAGCAATCAAAGGCACACGACCGCTCATTGTGTTTTTGCTTTGCAGCTTGGGCCTTAGAGCAGCTTAATTTAGACAACTATTTTGGGAGTAAAATCGTCGTTTCTGACGAGGCCCACTTGCATCTCCACCTCGCTCGGAAGACTGGTTATTGTCGAGACGCCCGCCGATGTATCCTCAAGGACTGACAGTTGGTGCGGATTGGGGAGTAGAGACTTTATTGGACCGTTTTCTTTTAGAAATCGTTAGCTCTATGACCGACACCATACCATTTCGTCTATCTAAGTGGAAAAGGAAGCAGAAGTCTTAACGATTCCTATATTTCGTAAAGCTTTAGACGACCATCGTGTTAATACTAGAAACTTAAAAACCTTTAAAATTAAGTAAAGCGATAGTAAAGCTACTCATCACCCATTGAAAGCGAAATTGCATAAAACAACCTTTTCACAATACCAGACGATTGAACGATAATCATTTGAAAATTTTCGGAATTCATACCCACTTTTTATGTTGTGGTTTTTGTAAAAATCGTCATGGCCAATAAAAAAAACGACTTATCCAAACCACTTCGTAAGTAAGACCTCTCGAACCTTTAATTGTTTAAACCCGTAGCAAATAAATAATGATCCACATCATTCTAAAAATCATTCATTTCCGCTTTAAAATCTAAACAAAAAAAAATTTTTTAATGGAAAAGCAATTACACAGAAACACAAAAACTTGTTTTACACAGACACAATAAACAGAGTCCAACGTATTAACTGCGGGGACAATTAAAATAAAAGTTCTTCCATTTATTGCATTTTATTCAAAGTCATTCGAAAGTACTCACACTGCAAATGGTTGTATAGATAAACTAATAGAAATGGAAAATGGTCTGTTTCCGTTCTGATGATTAATGTTCCCTTCACAGATGCATTTTCACAATGGGAAACTTTTCTATGTGTGTCTGAATAAGTAAGTTAAAGTATCTCAGAAAGGTACCTACTCGTAAGCCTAATTTTGTTTGTATCATTCGAATATTTACACATCTTTCCCACATAAACAGTCCTTAAGCCGAAATTTTGTTTATGTTGAGAACTTATGTACATAAGCCTCCTGTGTAGGTGTAGTGTAACATCATTTTTGGAAAAGGTTGTCCCTTTTAGTGATAAAGTTTCGTAATTAAATCACAAAAAACCATTACTTTGACAAGAGCTAAGGGAATTTGTGATGCTTCTTTGCACAAAACCATAAGTACAGCTGTACACACATGTGAGCTTAACATGGTTTGTGAATTGACAATCAAATAAACTTTTTTCATACATCAAATCTTACCCCGGAGACTAAAAATAAATTCAAGTAGGAGGACGATTTGATTTTAATTTTGCAGAGTTGTAAGTTGCACTGTCTGATGGTGAACACCGTAAACTCTAATAAAATTGAAATGGCTTTCGAGTCTGAAAAAATGAAAACATCCTCAAAGCCGAAATGTGTACAAAGTGTGTCTGAGGAATGGTTGATGCTACTGAAATTGTTGTGACACACACAACATTCGTTAGAAGTGACATACCCACTTTATCGTGAATTCAGTGAACAGAGGTATCCTACCTACAACCATAAATTTCGTTGTTGGCCATGTCAAATGTCACTTTAGCACATGTTTTGAATGGGAAACTAGACGTCTTTGTTAATTATTCTCCGAATGACAAATTTGAAATGCACGCCGAGATATTTTAATAACATGGATTGGCAATATAATGACAACATATCAAACAAATTAATGGGTAGAAGCTATCGGCAGGCGACCAGTGCACGTTTTAGTTTTGTTGTTTACCATAAACGGCCTTTAGCGGCCTGTTTGAACAGATGTAAGATGAGAAAATGTTTTATATTCGCTTTGTCATTCAAGTTGCAAAAAGTTGCATATGTGTCTGTGTAAAGTTGAGAGGAAATAATTTTTCTTAAAATTTGGTGGATATAGACCAAAGGTTTACTTGACTAAACAGTTACAGATCAAGTTTGAAGGTATGAAAGTAATTCATTTTCTTACAACATTCTTAACAAATTTTAAATACATTTTTCAATTTAAAAGCGCTATGACTATGCCTTCAAGCGGTTGTGGCCCTTTCAATGATTGCAAACACATTTCAGTGTTGGTGTTAGGAGAGGAGACGCAGATGCAAATGCATGTTATATTTGAATTCCTGTGCATTGTAATGCGTGGAGAAAAATGAGTGGGGTAAAATATTCCACTTTTGGTGCCAACGGCTTAAATATGAATCTCTGTACTTTGCTGTACGACCGAAATTGAGATGACTGATTCGCATGATGGGATGGGTGTTGCGGCTAAATTGCTTGAAGGGAGAAATACTTACCTACTTAGGTGGGCATTACAGTTCGCAGTTGCGTAGATAGGGGGGGAGATCGATAATTGTTGAACATAACCAGGCATGAATCAAATAAGTTTAGGAAACACACTCTGAAATTTAGTATGTACCTACTTCCTACATCAATTAAGTCTTATTAGTACTCACTGGATTGTACTTCCTATACCTACGTTCTACGGGGATAATACAAAGTCAACTTCATCTGAAACAAATTATTATTTCGTCAAATCACCTAATCTTTTGAATTTCTTTTTTATATCGATTTTCCATGACAGGTTTAAATAAAATCATACAGCAGTTTACCAAACATTACTGTATTAACAATCCAGATGATGCTCTAGCAAAGCTTATAGTGTAAAATCTTCAAATTTGTGATCTGGAAATTTATTTTTTGATCGACCAAGGGTAAGACCGTGCAAGCAATATGTCTGGTCGATAAAATGGTGTTCACCAAATTATTCGCCAGAAACTTGTTCCGCGTGATCTGTACGTCCATTGTGCAGCGCATTCTTTCAACCTTGCTATATCTGTTTCCAGCAAAATACCAGGCATTAGATATTGCCTAACCAAGCAGTTAACAATTATTTCAATACATCGAAAAGAAAAGGTATATTACAAAAAAAAATAAGCGAAAGTGAAGAGACTCCATATAAAAAGACATTAAAAAGGCTGAATCTGAGAGGATTGATCTCAAAATATATAGCAGTGGAAGGTTTTGCGGAGCTATTTCCGTTTGTGTTCGAGACTCTACGTCTACAATAAATAAGAACATTGGAGAGTGACGCAAAGAATTAAAGAAACGCTAGGGTTTCTTCTTGATTATCTTAAGGGATATAAGTATGATTTACCAACTCTCGTTGCCGTTAAGTCGTGAGTTTCAAAAAGTGAATTTAGACTTGGTATACTAGCTATGGATCTCGCCAAAAATTTAAGGGATCAACTAAAAATTAAACGATCAGACCGACTCATTTTCGAAAGTGTTTGAAATTGCAAAAAAAAGGTGAAGTCCTTGACATTGAAAAGAATCGTTCAAACCCTTCGGTTCCAAGTACAGAAGAATATTTTCGTGTTACTGTTTTCAATCCTTTTCTCGATTTCTATGTAACGGAGCTTGAAAAAAATGTTTACAAACCATGAAAACATATTGGAAGGTTTTCGGTTCTCTTCGTCAGAAATAGACAAAGCAGCAAAAAAATTTTTATGAAAGTGTTGAATTTTACTAAACTTCTTGAATGCTAGTATGGTAGTCTAGTGAGAAAAACTTAAATAACCAGGGAAAGACACATAAATGCAGCGGTAGGAAAGGTCTATGGAGTTCTTAGAATGATATGATTATTGCAACAATTTACACCTTTGAATATTCGTATGATGCTAGCCAAAACTGTAGTAATTTCTATTTTAACTTATGACTGCGAGGTCTTGTGATTGTGACGCTAGTAGTACGAGCAAACTGAACGTTGCTTTTAAAATAGAGCGTTGCATATTTGGCCTAGGTCGGTTTGTTCGGATATCTAGTTTCTCGAATCAAATTTATAAGTGTCCCTTGACCATCTTTTTTGGCACAGAACCTTACTATTCGCAATTTTATCCGCAATATTATTCTCACAAAACATCCCTGCAGCTTATTCAATCAGGTACGTTTCAGCTCCTCAAATAGTTCCTTAATGCTAATACACCCTCGGTATTCTTGTTGGACCTCAGAACAACAATTCTTTGTCAACGCTATCCGTCTGTGGAATCTTCTTCCAAGAAACTTGAAAATGAAACATAAAAATAAATAACTAGGGTGGCGCAACAAAGCGGGGAGCCCCAGGGCCTAGCGCATTTTTCACAACCATGCCTTGTAAGGGAATGGAGGGAACCTACAATTTTGGGCCGGTTCCGAACGGCTAATCGAGAAAGCGCTTTTCATGGAAATGAATACTAACGGAGGACTTGCCAATTCCTCGCGAATGGCGATACCCGTTGAAAAAACATGTTTGCCTCTGTTGGGATTCGAACTCGAACCTCTGAATTAACAGGCGGACATGCTATCCATCACACCACGGGTACCACCGTGGCCAAGCTAAATTTAACATTGAACTTCGAAACTGTTTTCAAAGGGATTAAAATAAATTAATACAAAATGCATTGGCTTTAAAAACTAAAGCAGTTAACATTAGATGAGATATGTATGTATAAAAATTAAAGTCTATATAAAATAAAGAACTGAAATGCTTAAAGTTATGTACAGATTTGTTTATATTTAACGAGTATTTGGATAAAAATTGGAAAAAAATGTTTGTACATCATTTTTCTAACAAGTAGCCCTCTCACTGTTTTTATAGTATTCTCTTTAGCATTACAAAATCTTATAAGATATCTTTCTTACTGTGTATGCAATCAATGAATAAATCTTAATCTAAATATTTGGCTGCCGGTATACAATCTGTACGTAGAATTAAAAACTTGGAAGAGATATTTGATCCGAAGGAATAACACTTCCTCTAAGAATTCATTGGAAGCGCCCGAAAGTTGCCCCCAAGAAAGCTTATATATTATATATATTTTATTTAAGATATTAGCCGGTTTAAACGTCAATTCTTTAAAGAGAATAAAAACAATATAAAGTCAGGACCAACGATGTGAGATTATTAAAAATATATCTACTTTAATGACAGTGTGAAAAGCTTTGGATGTTTACTTATTTGCAGGATCGTTTGAATCGTTTGATGAGGTTGTAAGTGGTTTATCTAAAAAGAACAGAAAATGGATTTTATTTTGTGATCAATTTTTTAAGTTTATATTATTTGACTTATTACATCAAAATTGGTTTCAGTTCATATTCAAACTAATGCGTATAATATATTATTTGTTTCTTATCATTAAAACTTAAAGAAAAATAAGCAAAATAGAAGATGAATAGAACTTAAATACAGTCTAAAAGGTTGTTATTTCTACAAAATATTAAGTCTAAGATATGGTTTATACCATCAGTATTGACAGGGAAATTGAATTTAACACAGATCAGGGTACAACAAAGTTAGCCTGTTTTTAGATTGTCAAAAAAGTGATGTCGAAGTTGAGAAACGGACTTTACTGTAGAACAATTTTGTTCTATTAATATGTTCAAGAATCACATCCCAAAGTATGTAAAATGAATTACGGGACACCCTGTATTACTGGTTTTTTCCAATATCTGCCGTAATGTGAAAATTTGGTCTATTGTGGATTTCTCTGGTCTAAAACCACATTGATAAGGGCCTACCAAGTTCTTGACGAAGGATTTCATACGTTCACATACTGAGGTTCCATTCATCGGGCATGCTTTCATCCGACCATATTATGCAGATCAGCTGGTGCATCCTCCTTTCCATCCAGTTCGGCATCAAAACCATCTGCACCTGCAGTTTTATTTGATTTAAGTTTGCATATGGAGAGCTCAACTTCTTCCATTTCAGGAGGACGGCATTCTTTATCATCGTCCAAGTAGATCATCGTCCAAGTTGGTGCCCCATGCATTCTGCCTGACAGCGGAATTAGTGTTCTCATCGCCCTTAAGCAGTCTGCAGAAGTGGTCTTTCCAGATCCTCAGTACCAACTGCGTCTCTATTACTCTGTTTCCCTGCTGGTCTTTATAGTCTTGAACTCCAGCTTTTCCATTCTGGCAATGATTTTTTTACCTTTTGGTAGCCTCGTTCCTGTAATGGCACCTCTTAATTTTCTCAAACGAACGCTTCTCATGCTTCTTCTTTTTCTTTTTGAGAAGTCGGTGTTCTTCCCTTCTTCTCTCCTTGTAAATCTCGTTATACTGATCGTAAGCAGCCCTTGTTCGTTTTTGCATCAGCATTTGTCGTGCTTTTTGTTTGGCTGCATCTGCCTGCCTGCCTTCATTGTTGTCTCGTTGGCATTGCTGATATTCGCCTTCAACGCTTAAAAGGATAGCTTTCCGACGCCAGTTCATTTCACGGCGTTATACGTCGTAAACAGGATACCCATATTGGTTCCTGTAAATCTCAACGTTCTCTGCAACGACTTCTGCAGCAGCTGCTTAGATGAGGAGGGGAAGAGGCAGTCCCACACCTCCGCTGCTGATGTCCTGCACTCGCTCTCAAAAGAAAACTGCAAATAGGAAAATATCTCCTTGACGAGCCAAGTGAACACAGATGGTGCCGTGAAATAAAGTCGAAGGCAATAAAGCCGAATCGACCTTATTTCGCAAAAACTGGGAAACAAGGTCGAATTCAACTTTTGACCTTATTACCAATTTTGGGAAATAAGGTCGAAAATGATTGTGGCACTAAATTTGTCGAAAATAGCGTTCGACTTTATTTCTCAGTTAAATTCGACTTTATTTCTTTGTTTAATATTTTGCGATCATTGTTTATAAAGGCTTTTACTTTTGGTAGAAACAGAAATGTTCTGAGGAACATTGGATTTAAAGAGTTGAACTTTTCGTCCGTAAGGGGGGGGGGGGGGGGGCCCGGCCCGGTGCGACGCGCGGCGCGTGCCCGGCGCGACGCGGGATTGGCGCGGGGTCGGGGCGAAGTCAGCGCGAAGTCGGCACGAGGTCGGCGCGGTGCGGCTATCATTAGTTTTGTGGTTAGAAAATTAAATTTTTTTATGAATTTCTAACCACAAAAAGTTTCATTTTCTAACCACAACACTAATAATAGCTTAAACCAAAAAATTAAAACATTTATTTTACAATTTAGGGGGTCAACTCACAAGTAACTTTTGAAATTTATTCTATAGAAATAAAGCCGATTCGGCCTTATTGCCTTCGACCTTATTTCACGGCACCAACACAGATACCCTTAGTCTCTATCGCTTTATTAAAAGCTCCAAATGGTTTAGTTATTATGAGATACTCCCTCACACACTTCTTATGGTATCACGATAGACCTAATATTGATCTAAGTGACATTATTTTCCTGACAGCCAACCCAACGTACCAAATTTCATACCCAAATAAGCGTTTTTTCTGTTGTCTGAATCGCGATTGATATTGCAATTTAGTAAAACTGCCTCTGGTCTACTCCAAAGTGATCGGAGTAACTCATGTGTCGAAACAAGTGAATAACCTAACATTCTATTGAAGCTGCATATTAATTGAACTCCTTTCATTCAAACAAGCGTTCACGTACATCACAGAGAGACTCTCCTGAATGGAATCGTTCAATTTCACTGCAGAAAATTTGAAATTCCTCTCCATTTGGTTTTCCTGAGTCCTGACAACGACTAATAGTACACACAACAACAGGATTCGTATTTAAAGCCTCAACAAGTCGAGCTATTTACTCTGCCTTATCTTTACGTGCGTTATCCTCTTGAAGGGAAATCCATGTAGAAATCTAAATTTGGAAAATTTCGTGACACGACAGGCATTCCATATTCATTTTCCATACTCTACAGCGGCAGCGTTGTTGCTTCAAGTGTTGGTGACGTTCGGTTAGATATCACTCCAAAGAACTGTGAATAGGACGGACGACGAACGAAACGAGTTACATCGGCAGGGATGTAAATGAGTTTTATAGGATATTCGTGTCAACATTTGCATTGGACACCTATGCTCAGCTCAGAATATGTTCATGTTCACGTTCTTTGTTCTGTGGTTAGCTTTTTAGTATGGGTGATCAGGAAAGTGTTGATTTAATAACTTTCAAGTGTGACATTTTGAGTGCCAAATACAAGAAATTGCCTTGATGTGGACATTGCAATGCATAAGCAAGTGGCATTTAATATTGGTAAATGTGTGTGGGTTTATCGGATTTTAGTCAGGTCATTGCTGTCTGTCTATCGTATATCCTTCTGGGTGTGACTTTACATAAATTACATTGAAATTATTCGAGTACAAAGTGTGTACGAGTATATAGTTGTGGTGGACAATACCAGAGATTGTTTGTTGTGGTATGAGGCCGATTGTTGACAAGTGGTCTTGCATGTCAAGCTTTTGAATGCAAATTACGAACTATATACGAAGGAGAAGGGGTGCAAAAAATAGTGTCTATGCTGAAGGGGCTCATTAGATAATATTTCACATGCACCTCAGCGTGTTTCCGTAACGCCACAGTACAACGAAGAGGCCATTCTGCAGGAGCAAAGAGTGGGCGTTGTGGTAGGCATTCCTCTTTAGCTCAATTTACGAACGCATACTAAGCCATTTCGTTTAATCAGATCGAGAATCATGGGCTCGAAGCGACTCTTCATCAAATTGATCCCAACTTGATTCTTGATGTGAGCGAATGTCTGGAACTTTCAAAATAACTCCCTTGACTTGATTTCTACAGCAATCCTGTGGATTTTTAGGACACACAAGGATATCCAACAACGTAGTTTCTCTAACATAAGCTCTTTCTTCCATGAAGTTGCATTTCATATGCAAAAATTTAATAAATTCTCTTGAGTGATGCACAACAACTAACTGATAAAACAGCTTTTGGCATTGTTGTCGATTTCAATGTCAATTTCCAGTATACTGCTTTGCTGCTTTGGGTATTACGACAGAAAAAAACACCGAGCATGTGTTTACACAGTTGAAATTATCTTTCAAAGCCAATTGCATGCGCAACCGAGTATAAAACTACCCCACACTATCTTCTGACCAGAGAGGAAGTAAATACAACCAACTTGTCTGTGAAATTTTTATCATACAACTTCCACCCTTAACTGAGAAAACAGATACAAGGTTGTGAAATTACTAAGTGAAAAAGAAAAAAATAAGAAAAGATTTTCCCTTTGGTCCTGCAAACCTTCCTTCCAATGTTTTGAATTGACGGATTGAGATAATAAATTCAACGAAATGATACTATCAAATTTTACTTTTTCACAACAATCCATTAAATTTTTATGTTCAAAGGCAACACAATGACAAGATTTTTCTTCTTTTTTTTTTTTTGAGGAAAAGGTTGAATTGCTTTGGGTTATGGTTGCGGGTATGGCAGTCTTTCAAATGGTAATGCCATCACAACTCAAGAGCCATTAAGGGCAAAGGATAACTCTAAGACTTAGGGAAAAGAAAAATTGATAAATGGACTGAAATTAAATGGGTTTTTGGCCAAAGATGATAGTGACCTGTGCAATTTTGGTGGAATATACGTTAGGGCTTTGGCTTAATGGGCTAGAACAGATGATAGTTATACTCCTGCTGGTAAAATGTTACCAGTCGATTTGAAGCTTGAGCAATGTTAAGTTAGTTTTTCTTTTTACGGAAATGTTACTGTGTAAGGAGTATTTTTGAAGTAAGCATTAATTAGAAATTCATTGTCCTCTTTAGAAATCAGTTACTATATTTGTAAACCAATATCCAAAACTAGAACAAGGAATCCTTCAATTCAAGTATGTGTTTCATTTTAAGAGAAGACGATTAAATGAGAAGAGGAATCTGAACATTTATAAGAACAAATATTCCCATTAATTATAAAACACAACGTCGGTGGTCTTTAAAGTGACAGCCTTGGCTGTTCTCTACAGAAGTGCATTTTGTCTCGAAGGCAAAGGCCGAGAACATAATATCGATATTCACCATCTCTTTATAGATTTCAAGGCCGCGTATGACAGTATCTACAGAGACGAGCTGTACAGAGCCATGTCTAGTTTCGGCATCCCGGCAAAACTCGTACGACTATGCAGGATGACTTTGGAGAATTCACGCTGCTCCGTCAAGGTCGGTAAAGAACTCACCGAGACCTTTGATGTCGAAAAAGGTTTTAGGCAAGGCGATAAACTGTCATGCGATTTCTTCAACATCATACTTGAACAGATTGTAAGAAACTCAAACGTTAACACCAGAGGAACAATCTTTCAAAAGTCTGTGCAATTACTCGCATATGCAGACGATATTGACGTAATGGGAAGAAAAAAGCGTGATGTCATAGGTGCTTTTGCGAGTATTGAAACAGAAGCGGCAAAAATGGGTTTGCTGTTTAATCAGGGCAAAACAAAGTATATGCTGTCATCAAATAAGGACACAGAACATCGACGAATTGGACAAAACGTCACAATAGACAGACATAACTTCGAGGTAGTACAGGACTTCGACTACCTAAGATCCGCTGTAGACACGGACAACAACATCAGTGCAGAGATCAAACGGAGAATAACTCTTGCCAACTGTTGCTTCTTTGGGGTAAGAAGGCAATTGAGAAACAAAACCCTCTCCAGAAAAACCAAGGTAACCCTTTAAAGAACCTTAATCATCCCAGTCATGCTTTGGCATGAATCTATCATAAGGCATTCGTTTTGAGGAAAGAGTGATCCTGGTTATGTTTAATCCCGTAGGGTAAAGTCGGGTGATATGGCACCACGGGAGATATGGCACCCTTTCAATATCTCCCACTTAATGACTTCTTTTTAAAACAAAGAGAACAACACATCATTCAGTATTACGCGAGCTCTTGAAGTATCCAGTTCGAATTGCAGCAGCCCGTAAGGCACTATATTTACAGCCGGAGAAAAAAAAAGTGAGTTTGTATCTAGCAAAAACTTTTTTTGTGTATTAGTGAAGTTCGTGGTAATACGAAAGTACTTGACTCCAGGTGTTCATTAAAAAAAAAGGTATAATTGTGTTCGTTTGTGTTTGCTTACTACTATAACTCTGCGTACTTGAGTGTTCATGTTATTTCGAATATAAAAAGGAATGTCAAAAAGGTGTTATGGCACCTCAGAAGCTTGGGAGATATGGCCCCGGTGCCATTTCCCCCGCTCCTACTTGATTATATTTTATTCTCATTTTTATCGTCGTTTTAATATTATTGTAACGTGAACCCAACATTTAATACCAATTTCCTAATAGAAAACGTTCAAACGAAAACACAAGTGGCAACACTAGGAGGAAAAAGTGGCAACACTAGGAGGAAAAATGTTTGACAGTTGCAGTGGAGAGTGGAGACAATGTAGAAGTTACTGGAGAGTTCTAGATGGCATGTCATTCGATATAAATAGCCCGCCCGAGGCAACCAGAGGGCAGTTTTGTTTATAGAGTGATAAAGTTAAGAGTAAATACAAGCAAGTGATAGTCCAAAAGTCGAGTTGAGTTCGAATAAAGTGTATATCGAAAGTAGATACTGAATAAAGTGGTAGAATTAAATTGAACGGTAGAGTTTTATTTTTGCGAACTAAGCGCACGTTACATTGGTGTCAGAAGTGTAAATAAAACTTATTTGAAAAAAAAAAAAAAAAAACGAGTTGACTAGTGAAAAAAAAGTAAAAAGAAAAATAAAAATAATATACAGTGAAAATGGGTAAGTTGTTAGAAGAGCTCAACTGCATTGAGCTTAAAAGTGAGTTAGGTAAGCGAAATCTTTCTAGAGCGGGATCGAAAAATGAGCTCGTCCTGCGCTTGCGCAACTATTTCGAACAGCAAGGGGAAGACGTAAACACTTTTGTTTTTGAAACAGAAGTGGAGGAAGAGGAAGTAAGTGAAAGTGTAGATTTTTCTAGTATAATGAAGCTTTTATTAGAACAAAAGACGGAACAGCAGAAGGTTCTGGAACAACTTGAAGCACAACGAAACGAGCAAAAGAAGCTGATTGAAGAGCAACGAAACGAGCAAAAGAAGGAACAGCAGAACGTTCTTGAACAACTGGAAGCACAACGAAATGAACAAAAGAAAGAACAACAGAATATTCTCGAAAGACTTGAGGCGCAACAGAATGTTTTGGAAGGTCAGAAAAACATTCTAGAAAGCAAATTGGGTAACATTGAGAAAAATGTTTGTGGCCTAGAAAAACGCATTGAATGTGTTGAGAAACGATTTTCCAAGCTTGAGAGTCAATGCGAAAGTCAGCTTGCCACTTTGGAGAAACGAATCGAAAACATGGCTAAGGAACTAGACCAGATGCGGAAAATGGAGCTACGGAAAACTTGTGGAGATTGTCTAAAGCAAAGAGAAGTACAACCACCAACATTCGACGGACAGTCGTCTTGGTCAGTTTACAGGAGACAATTCGAGGCAGCTGCGACAGCAAATGGCTGGGATGACGAAGACAAATACATAGCACTGACTCTTGCTCTTAGAGGACCAGCAGCTGAATTACTTCAAACTGTTCCAGCTGGTAAGAGCTACGATTTCAGTTCTCTCGTGGCAGCTATAGATAAACGCTTTGGTGATAGCCACTTGAAAGAAGTCTTCCTAGTCCAACTCAATAACAGAGTCCAGAAAAGGGGTGAAAGTCTACAGCAGCTCCAAGCAGACGTCGAAAGACTGGTTCACCTGGCATACCCGGATGCTGGAGAAGAAATCATCAACCATCTGGCTGTTGAGTCCTTCGTTCGTGCCATTTCTGACAAACATCTTCAGAGATCTGTGCGAACTGCTAGAACACGAACTCTTTCTGAAACTCTAGAGTTTGCATTAATGATGGAAGCATCTGAGCAGGCTTCTCAAATGGTACATTGTCAAAGAGAAGCCATATTCGAGGCTGGATCATGCCCAGGAATTAAGCTACAAAGGAACCAGCGGAACGGACTTGCCAGATGTTGGAATTGTAATAAGACGGGGCACTTACAGCGACAATGCCGGTTGCCACCAATTAAAACTGAAACTGCTTGTCGACGCTGTGAAGTCCAAGAAAATCAATCCGCGAGCTGTAGAGTAAGACCGCAGACTTATCAATACCGAATTGGACATCAGGTAGAAAACCCCCAATGGAATTGCTGGCGGAAAGTAGAGACCAAGACTCAGCGGATGAGAGTGGAACCCATATTCGGATGGAACAAGGAAGAATTGAGGTCTGCTCAAAAGAAGGATCCAGACATCGGACCGATTCTCAAATGGAAAGAGAACAACACGAAACCTGACTGGAACGACATTTCTGACCAAAGCTCTGTTGTCAAAGCTTATTGGGCACAGTGGGACTCGCTTCGCGTGCAAGAAGGCGTACTCCAGCGCAAATGGGAATCTCCTGACGGTAAATCTTTTGTAATGCAGCTTATTGTTCCTCAATAGAAAATCAAAGAGGTTTTACAAAAGATGCATAGAAGCCCTACAGGAAGCCACCTGGGAGTCAACAAGACGCTGGAGAACGTGCGAAAACGCTTTTACTGGCTGCATGTTAAAGGTGACGTGGAGAAGTGGTTCCGAAATTGTTATGTCTGTGATTCAAACAAAGCGGTGGGTAGGCTTGCAGATAGATTTAATAGAACAGGGACATGGGCCACAGTGTATGGCGACCGGATGAAGACACGGTACGACACAAAAGCGACAACGTCAGGATTCCAAGCAGGAGATCGTGTGTGGCTTTATAATCCTCATCGTCAAAAGGGATTGTCACCGAAACTTCAGCAGAACTGGGAAGGTCCTTATACTGTTGTCACGAGGATTAACGACGTGGTTTACCGCATCCAAAGAGGACTAAGAGGCAAGTTAAAAGTAGTTAATTGTGACCGGCTGCATCGATATAGTGGCGAGGCTGCAGATGGAATTATTCGGGACGAACAATCTTAAGGAAGGGGCAGTGTAACGTGAACCCAACATTTAATACCAATTTCCTTATAGAAAACGTTCAAACGAAAACACAAGTGGCAACACTAGGAGGAAAAAGTGGCAACACTAGGAGGAAAAATGTTTGACAGTTGCAGTGGAGAGTGGAGACAATGTAGAAGTTACTGGAGAGTTCTAGATGGCATGTCATTCGATATAAATAGCCCGCCCGAGGCAACCAGAGGGCAGTTTTGTTTATAGAGTGATAAAGTTAAGAGTAAATACAAGTGATAGTCCAAAAGTCGAGTTGAGTTCGAATAAAGTGTATATCGAAAGTAGATACTGAATAAAGTGGTAGAATTAAATTGAAAGGTAGATTTTATTTTTGCGAACTAAGCGCACGTTACATTATTTTGAAGCTTTGACAAATTTCTTACAGAAATGCCGACAATTTACAAAAAAAATGATCAGCAAATCGTGCAAAATGGACGCAAGAGCAACTCACAGCAGCCATTGAAGCTGTTCATGCTAAAACAATGTCCATAAAAGCAGCTTCAAAGCACTTTTCAATTCCTTTTACCACCCTTAGACGACCGACGCCTTAAAGATCCAGACGGTAAAAAGCCTGCTTTAGGATCCGTATCCTGCTTAGGGGTGGAAAGGGAACTAAAAATTGTGTGTCACATAAAAAACTCCAGGCACACGGATTTGCTCCATCAAGGAAGGAAGTGTGCCAAATGGCCTATGGATTGGCAGAAAAGTGCGAGATAAGGCACAAATTTAACAATTTTACGAAAGAAGCTGGAAAGGACTGGTTCATTTTGTTTATGACATGCCATCCTGATCTAGCAGTTCGAAAATCAGAGGGAGTGTCTCAGTCGCGAGTCAAAGCTATGTCCAAGACAGAAGTTGCTACATACTTTCAATTGCTGGAAAAAAACCTTGATCGAAAATAATTTGCTGGACAAACCGGGTCATATTTTTATTATGGACGAGACTGGGTGTCAACTTAACAATCGGCCCTCTTTCGTTATTGCAAAGAAGGGGTCGCCATTTCACCCGCAAGCAGGTGGCATATCACCTTCCATTTTTTTAAGAGTCATTTTTTTTAATTTTTTTTATTTTTGCGACAAAAAAAATTAACTAACTGTGAATTACAAATGAGTTCCTATTTTTGGTTTATGAATATATTTTATAATAAAACTATTTTGGTTTGAAATAAAAATCTTTTTTAATTTCGAAGTTATAAGAAAAATGAAAAATGGGTGCCATATCCCTCGGCCTTACCCTATGTGAAAATAATGTGTGGAGAAGAAGACACAACAACCAGCTGTAAGATTTGCACCGCGAGGTAAACATAGCGAGGCTACGATGGTTGGGGCATGTAGAGCGCATTGACATCCTCGCTCCGGCTCGATGGTTTTTCGAGAGCACATTGCAGGGAAATCGCGGAAGTGGAAGACCTGACCTTAGATAGCGCCATCAAGTGGATGAAGTCCTCAACCGACTTAGAGTGCAAAACTGGAGAGAGCTCGCCCGAAGCCTAAATTGTTGGAAAGATGTTGGTTGAGGTTCAGGTTCCTGAACTAAGTTATTCCAAACTAAGTACGTAAATTAGTAATCAATGAAATCATTTCTGGCAAACTCTATGAAACCAAATTCTCTCAGACAATAATAAAATTTTGGAATCCATTCGCTGGTGCTGTGGTGCCCGTGGTTAGCATGCCTGGCTGTTACGTGAGAAGTTCGGGGCTTCGAATCCCAAAAAAAACTAAAAATTCTTTTCATGAGCATCGACTTTCGCAAGAAACTTGCGAGATCCGAAGTCAATAGCATTGCCATGAAAAACGCTTTCAAAAGTAGCCGTTCGGCGGAATAAGCATAAAATCGTAGGTCCTTGAAGCGCGTTAGACCCTGAGGTTTTCATATCTGATTTGCTTTATTTGCCTCTACCTCGAATACGCCTCTCAAGTAGGTATGGTCTCATAAGCTTCTTATTGAGACACTACAACACAATGTGCAATGCTTTGCTCTGAAAGATTTTTTTCTGGGAAGATCTATTGACCCTCCCTACCTCCTTATGAGCACCGTATTCACCTTTAATAGCTGCAATTTTCACCGAGAAACGTATCAATTATAGTCTACATTAGCTACTTGGTCTACTGATGCCTTCTTCTTGTTCTCATCCATAACCTTCAATTACCGCGGTAGATCTACCATCCGCTTAGTTTCGAGTTAATTCATTCCTCTACCGCAGCATAAACTACGACATGCTATCGGGTTTGATTGGATTAGTGGTTATTAACTTAAATTACATACAAATTCCATTTAGCATTAAGGATCATGCACCCATTTTGCATGTCCTGCATTGTCATTTTCTTAGATGAATATAGTTCCATGCCAGAACTTCGCTTGTTCCATCTGTGTTGGCATAACTATGACAATGACCTTAACTGATTTGGTTTTTAAGCCCGCGTTCACGTGTGTATGTTATACATTCGTCCTGAAGCTACAAAATTACCCCCATCAAATGCATTGTTGTCATGATTTTATTACGATGTTTCCTTGGAACAGCATACTTTGCAATTGCCTTGTAGTGGCTTGTAAGTTACAAAACAGCTCAGCTCCAAACGATATAGTTCCGGTCATAAAAATGAATACATAAAGCGAGATCTATATTGTATTCCGATTGACGAAAACTAGAATAAAAAGTCAAACAAATTTTTGGATTCACAATAAATCCAACCACGATTTGTGATCTTTGAACTTATCCCTGGAGGATAACAATGCTTTACTGCACCATAAAACAGTAATGGCGATAGTTTCTGTGTTGAATTCATTGCTGTTTGCCGCCGTCTTCAAGGCAATTTTTCCTTCTTTGAGTAGAGTTTTATATTGATTTAAAAACGTATTCCTATTTCGTGTGACAATAAACATTCTTGGGAGCGAAAATGTCCTTTTTGGCAGCTTATGAGGGAATGAAAATTGTTTGCGAAACTACACTTAAAAAATATTTCTTGTCACCATAAAGCACTGCAATCGTTTCTTCGGCAATATCTACACAGAGATACATCCTGGTCATGCGTGAGGGGCAACTTTCTTTCAATGGATTGTTGTGGTTTCAGTTGGTTTTGCGTGCCTGATGATTTTTATTTTTAACTAATGAACTCCTATCGTACCTTGACGAAGCACACTTGTGTCACTTGACAAATTTATTCAATCTCGTTACTTTAGGGATAAAGTAAACATAAACACTAATCGAAGCAATCCTACCCTCATCTATTGCATTACTAATTAACACCTGTTTTGCGATAAGGAGCCTTTCAAGCTAAATGCGTTCGTAACCAATAGTGCGAGGACTTCAGATGTTATTCTAATAAGGGACTTTGATGCTATTTAAATAAAGGTTAGTTGGGAATCAGATTGGTCAAAAATCTGTAAAAGACAATATAATATACAACACTGTGATGTGCTTTTTTTCTCTAGAGCATTTGTGCTAGGTCCTCCAAGGAGACCTGGCTAAAATTGGGAATCTCTGGGCACACTACGTACCCCTGGTTTTCCTCTAGTGGAAGTAGAAACACGAGCCGACTTCTCCTTTCTCGATTTAACGAATTAACGATTTTTATTGAACAAAAAGATATTTACAATTGATAATAATTACGTAAATTTTTTGCTTACTAAGGGGTTCGGATGGTTGACCAGGTTTTCCAGTAGGCGTCTTCTAGATTGCACCATGTATTTTTCTATTGCTAACGTTTTTCCTGCGTATCGGATCGTAGCCAAAAGCCCTGTTCATATGCGCAGAACCTTCCTCTTGAATACAGCCAGTTTTTGCATTCTTATTTTGGATATTATATGAGCCAGACGGGGAAGCAGTAGGTGATCACGGGTCGTATTAGCTGCTTGTACAGCAAAAATTTTGTGTACAAGCAAATTTTGTTTGTGAAGAAGTGGACTCAGCCAACTTCTTTTGCGCATCAGCGGATGGACGCAATGGAAAGCAAAGTAAGCTTTTTTGACGACTGCAGTGGCGGGCGGGTTGAAACGCATCAGTTCGTGGACTCCTAGGTCCTAGATACTTCACCTGCTTTTTCGGCTTGAGTTGTGTCGGGAAGGCTTACGCAGATGTTGTGGCACTTTGCGTGCCACAGTACGTACTACGTCTTACTTGTACATCCTCAATAAAATTGAAATTAAAATTTGCGGATGATCTCGAACGTCTCCGTTGGTCTTTTTATGCAAATTAGCTCTAGTTTGTAGAACTCAAAGAGCTTCTTTATGTTGTCTTCAACTCTACGAGCAGCGATCTCATCCGCAAAGAGAAGGTTGGTGGTGTTTTCTGGTTGAGGTTGGTCAAAGCGCGCGCTTTTTAACATTTTCCAAACCTTCTTTTTCTTTATAATTGGCAGAATATTGATAATAATTGCAAACTCTTACTTTCTGTCGCTCTCCTACTTTGTTTTTGTTCTTGTTCTTCTGCAAATAAAAAAGAATATGAATTAAAGCAGAATTTTCCCTTTTAAGAAAGACAGAATTTTGAAAAGCAGAATTTTGGAAGGCAGAATTTTTGTTCTAAAAGCAGAATTTTGGAAAGCAGAATCATTGTATATGAAACCTATAGTAACACCTTATAAATACAACGTAGGGTTCTACACTTCACTTTTTTTCCGATTCAAAAGAGAAGTCCTTTAATCGAGCATGTAGATGGCTATAGCATCTGGATTGTTCATGGTGTTACTATACGTTTCATATACAATGAGCAGAATTTTGAAGCCAGAATTTTGACCCGATCCCGATCATCAGTCATCACTGTCTGAGGAAATATCTTTAAAACAAATTTTGATATTTTATCGGGCCCAGTTGATTTTGTGTGGGTACCCGTGGTGTGATGGATAGCATGTCCACCTGTTAATCCAGAGGTTTCGAGTTCGAATCCCAACAGAGGCAAAAATGTTTTTTCCACGGGTATCGCCTTTCGCGAGGAACTGGCAAGTCCTCCGTTAGTGTTCATTGCCATGAAAAGCGCTTTCTCGATTAGCCGTTCGGAACCGGCAGAAAATTGTAGGTCCCTTCCATTACCCGGAATGGTTGTGAGAAATGCGCTAGGCCCAGGGGCTCCTCTCTCTGTTGCGCCACCCTATTTATTCACGTATGTATCTTCTTTGTGTTGCAAGGAGGTGGTGCCGTGACTTAAGGCCAAGCGACATAAGACCAAATTTGAATGTTTGGCCTTATGTCACTTTGCGAAAGCGACATAAGGCAAAATTTAAGGAGTTGGCCTTAAGTCACTTTCCCAAAGCGTCATAAGGCCAATATGGCCTTATGTCACTCAGAACTCAGAAGTGATTGTACCTGGATTCCAAGAACAAAGTTCATATTCCATAACTTCAAACAAAAGACGAAAAATGGTTTAATATTCAAGTTTATATTGTAATTATTTTCATTAGTATTTAATTATATTACTATTAAACAAGAAAGTCATATATTTAACGAACAGCGACATAAAAGAATACCAATAAAAATAAACGCTAAGTCAAAAGAAATTGACAACAATTCAAAAAAGATCTTATACTTTTTACAATTATAAAAAAATGTGGGTGTTATTCGTCACAATTTGTCTACAAATTGGACAGAGAATTGGATTATTGTTTTTCATATATAAAAGTGGACAGCAAGATAATGAGAGTGCAGTCCTCTGTTATGAATTGTATTTCTGATTAAATACATGTGATGCATTGTTTTATAAAGGTATATACAGTTATTATTAAAAATGCGAGTGCATACATACAGATTATTTTTAAGTATCATTGATACAAAGAGATATGCTTTCAATTAGTTTAATTTAAAGATATAAGTTAAAAAGCTTTTAAAAAACATTCGCTGGGAATTTTTTAAAAATATTTTTTCAGTTTTATTTTCAAATCTTTAGGTTTTGAGCTTAAGATAAAGTAAAAGTAAAAAATTCGCGCGAATTTTTTACTTTTACTTTATCTTAAGCTCAAAACCTAAAGATTTGAAAATAAAACTGAAAAAATATTTTTAAAAAATTCCCAGCGAATGTTTTTTAAAAGCTTTTTAACTTATATCTTTAAATTAAACTAATTGAAAGCATATCTCTTTGTATCAATAGCCGAGTTTTATTGCGAATCTGTATTCACTTCAGCAAAACATAGCAGAACATCGCACATGGGAAAACAATAACTCTAAGTGAACAACGATAAGTGAATAAAAATAAGTCACTTGCAGAGGTGAACAACAGGGATGGTTGGTAAATGGAGTTTATGGAATAGAGTTGCATTAGTGAGTACAGCGTCTTATTGTGCGTATTAGTGAAGTGAATATGAAAATTCCCAATGAAACACGGCTAATGATACTTAAAAATATTCTGTATGTATGCACTCGCATTTTTAATTATAACTGTATCTTCCTTTATAAAACAATGCATCACGTCCATCAAGCAAAATTATGATATGAAGTTAATAACGGAAAAATGTTTTGCTCAAATATAAGTTAGGGAAGTAGGCTTACATGATTGTCTTGCGAAAAATGAAAGGGCCGTCCAAAAAATTAGTTTTTACATAATTGAGAAGAAGAATGTTAATGAGCTCAAGATGTAAAAAGCTGGATGTTGATAACAATCCATACTGCATAAACAAACAATAAATTGAACAGTTGGCCTTATGTCCTAAAAAAAATTGGCCTTATGACGCTATGGGAAAGTGACATAAGGCCAACTCCTAAATTTTGGCCTTATGTCGCTTTCGCAAAGTGACATAAGGCCAAACATTCAAATTTGGCCTTATGTCACTTGGCCTTAAGTCACGGCACCCAAGGAGGTTTATTGGTATGACACCTGCAAATACAAGAACTGCTGGCTCAGACACTCTGCGGTAGGTGGTCGCTATTCGCAAGGTTGGTATATACTGCTCCTCTGTACAAATGCTACTTATTTCTGGTACTTTTCCTTTATGGTGCTTCAGTCTAAATCTCGTTTGCGTATATCAAAATTAAATGTGTTGTTGCTAGAAGAAGTCTCCGTTTTGCTTGAGGTTATTTCACCTACATTTGCCATCAGCCAGGATAGGTGGCGTCTAACTTCAGATGCTCGTTCAGCAGCCGTCCGCAAAGTCCCAGGTATTTTACCACATTTTATTTCTTTTCATAAGTTCGGTTTCGATATGGAATTGGTTTTTTTGTTAGAACAACTACTTCATTCTTCTCAGTAGCCCATGTTCCTCCATCCGAAAAATTTGTACTTCGCATCACTTGGTTCAACTTTCTCGATGTGCGCCTTCGGTGTCCCTGCAGTTATCACCGCAGCAACGTCATCAGCATACCCAACTAGAAAGCAGCAATCGCATTTCCATACAGAGAATGTCATCGGAGGAGATAATCCAGAGGTCTGGTTCAATGATAGATCCCTGTGCTGCTCTAGCTGTGATATCTTATCGTATCACTCCTTCAGTGGTTCGGTAGATAAGTTCTCTTTCTTTGAAATAATCTTTTATCATCCTTAAGAGATACTCTGGAATTTGGAATCTTCTTCCAAATGCATCAATCATATTTGACCGTCGGGCTGAATTAAAAGCGTTTCGGACATCAACCGTTACCAGCAGCACGATTTTCTTGGTTGAGCATTTTTGACAGCCCTTACCACTTTTTCTCTTGCTCTTATTGCAGAGCGCCCCTTCCTGAAGCAATATTGTCTTTCAGACAAGTCTCCATTCTTTGAATCGCAGTTGTAAGTCGTGGTTGCAATGGCTTTCAAGAAGCTTGCCCTGCTGTGTCCAGCATGCACACAGGCCTGTATGCGTATGGTGAGTTCGGATTTGCTTTATTTTTGCTGATAGGACAGCATAACGCACAGAAGCCTCAGACGTGTGACAAATCAGCAACAAAACTTTTACTTGAACTTTTCTTTCAGTCTTTTCTTCTGTACACGGCAACAAGATGACACAACGACACGACAACACGTCGCACAGACGCCCAAAAAATTTCTCGCATTGCATAGAGTGATAATAATTATGAAAATTTTTATCTATATTTCGACTTTCTACAGTGAATACCTGGAAACCCAATACCACAGCACCTATCGTTCTAGAGGCATTCTCGTTTTGAGTACGAAATAGGATTTTCTATAAGGAAATAAGTTGAGTTAATCCACCATTGATTTTCAAATTCGATAATCCACTCAGTCTCAATCTCGTTTCAACTAGCTACCCACGCACTCTTTCAAAGCTTTCAGTAAATCATATTACGATTACCCTCAGCGTCTTACTTAAACAACACTGTGACACGTAAATCTTACACTCCATCTCGTCACTTGGTATAAATGTCACTTATGATAGACATTAACATTTTCCACACGCCACAAAAACCTACTTAACGAACAACTCTTAAAATGAGTACAAAAAGTTACATCTCTTGAGTAGACTTTACGGACTAGTTTGCCGAAAGTGCCATCCAACATCCATCCCTCGAGAGCGTATAGAACCTAACTAAGTTTGCGCTTGCTTGTTAATTTAATTTTCACCGTGTTTTACTTTGCTGTATGATATTATTTTTCTTGGTCTAGTCTCCTGAGAGAGTAAGGAACCTTGAACTAAGTAAAAAAATGTGTTCAAAACTCTTGTTGCTTTCATTGCACCATGAATAGTCAAGAGCTAGTGAAACAGATGTCAGTGTCAGTTCATCTAGGTGATGTATTCACCCCATTCACCCTCTCAGGTGTACCTACTTCACCTTTCTTTTTTTCAGTGAATTTCCCTTGGTTAAGATTCCAACTTGATACTATCCTAGTAAGAGTGACATTTTAACTCACAATTCAAAAAGGGCGAAGTATTGGCTTTGAGGGAGAATTTTTCAAACTGAGAAGGGACATAATTATAAAGCGTTTGATTGAAGGCAACTCTAACGCTGTTTGCAAACGATCAACTTACCACTCAATCAAAAGATGTAGACGACCCCGCACTCCGAAGTCTGTCATATCGAATCAATTCGATTCTGAACATGTTGATGCGACCAATGGGCTCATTAATTGCATTTTCGCAAAACATTTGCATGGGTTCTGTAGCCTGTCACAGTATTGTAGTTCCAGTCATAGCAGAAAGCAGAGCAGTTGACTAGGCTACCCTCACCGCTTCTAAAACAAATGTGTGTGTGTTTTTGTTATTGATGAGCTCCAGGGAGCACCACCCCTTCACCAACTGAGTCGTCCTGGAGCTCTTGAAGGTGCGCTCAGGTGAGACGTAGCATCTGCATACGAGATATATGGTTACACATTGAGTGTGAATGAGTAAACACAAATTTGATAGCACTGCTGAAAGTCTATAAGATCCCCACGACTTTTCTGTGTGATTATTTAGACTCCACTTGTGTGGGGCGGTGAGTGCGGGTACAATGCATGTAATGGCTTATAATGTCGAATGCCTTGGTGAAGACCGTGCGTCGTCTTCGCCGTCGCCGTCGTCGTTGTGTCGTTTAAGTGGCTGATTTTCTTTGTTTAATATCAGTCCGAGGGGAGCAAAGATGGTATAGTAAAAGCTACTAATGTTACTCAAGTAATTTCTATGAAGGTAATTGTATTAAATTGCCACTGCTTGATGCTCGGTGTCCTCAGAGAGAGAGAGAAAGCGTATATAAGTTTTATTTACATGCTTCTTGAAGTGTGAATAACTGCATTGCAATAGGGCTGTTTTGTCATAAAAGGTGTGTTCCTAAAGAAGGCATTTATATTTGTACATAACTTGAGTATGACTAAAGACACTTTGTGTTTGTAAGTGGATGGCACTAAAGGGCCTTTAAGCTTCGTCATTCAAGAACAAGAATATGATTTTGTGAAAGAAGCAAGGCCGTTTGCAATGCAAATGCTGCAAGCTAGACTATTAAAACTCTAAAGGGGGTTCTTAAAATAATGAGAGAGATAACGTTGAAAGTCATTATGAAGATGAGTAGCTACTTAACGGAGTCTCACTATTGCGTTTTAATTTTTTTTTTGTAAAATCTCTTCGGTAGTGAATTTAAATGGTCTTGAAGGCTTTACTTGAATGAACGATTGGATATGCCTACTTTTTCTGGCTTTTTGAAATTATTAATTCATGGCGAAAGTTCTATATTCACCATGAGCGATATGCGAGGCCTATACATTTTTGAGTTTTGAGATTAAATATTTAGTTCTGTTACTTTTTTTCTAACAGGAAAAGTAGGAAAAGTTATTACACCAAAATCATAAAAACTCAACAGGCAGGTAGGGGATATCACTTGACGTTACTCATCTGGTCATCTTATAGCCTCGCTGTGTATGTTCGTAATGATGTTGCCTATCAAGGTCTACTACAATATACGGCCTCTGTTCAAATAAGAGCTTAAACTTTCGTGTAGTTTAAATTCAGTGTCCATAAGCACATCATTCATTATATTTTTTCATTTATAGAAGCCCCAATCAAGATTTCTTTTTTTTAAATTTGATAGGGTGAATGTGAAAATTACCTTTACAAGCACGTCGACCTGAAAGATCTTTTGTGCTGTTCCCTTAGGTTTAAAAACACGTAGTGTATAGGTTAGTTCATTCGAAGCTGAGGTCAAGAACCTAAGAACCTAAGAATCTTCGAGGAAGAGGTGTTTCTGATATCAATGGGACAGGGGAACCCTTTATTGAATATCTTTAGCCTGGATCTAGCTAAGGCAGGGCATTCGCATAAAATGTGTTCAGCTGTTTCTATGTCTTCAAGACAGAGACGACAGGTGTCATCTTGGCTGATGCCCATGTTTTTAAGATGATACTTGAGAGAGCAGTGTCCAGTGAAGAAGTCCGTAAGTAACTTTGTGTCATGTGTGCTCATGTCAAGAATTTCTTTCATACGTTTGTGGGATAAGTCAATGAATAGTTTTGACTGACGATGGCCATTTGAGTTGTTCCAGGTGCTGATCATGTTCTGTCGTTCCCAGGTAGTTAATTCGTTTTTAAGGCTACTGATTGGGAGACCACAGTAGGGTTCAGGGCCTTTGAATTGGGACTGAGAGCCAAGTCTAGCAAGTCGGTCAGCCTCTTCGTTACCCGGTACGCCTTCATGACCAGGCACCCATGAAAGAGTTATTTTATTGTGAGTAGCTAATTGAACTATACATGTCAGGCAGTTCCAAACTAGTTTGGATTCGATTTTTGTCGAGGACAGAGCCTTTAGTGCTGCCTGACTATCAGAGCAGATTAGGATACTTGATCTTCGGAGGTTTCTTCTAATGAATTCCCTTATACAGAATTCTATAGCCATTACCTCTGCCTGAAAGATGGTAGTTGTGTTACCAAGGGATGTAGATGATTTAAAGTTGGGACCGTAAGTCCCTGCACCTACACCGTTGTTTGTTTTTGAATTGTCAGTATACCAGATGTAGGTATTGGAAGTTATTTGTAAGAATTACAGGGTGCTTCCATGCTGAGCGGCTTGGAAAGATTACTTCAAAGGGGTGGTGTAACAGTATGCGTTTAGGCATAAAGTCCGAGGAGTGGGCTGCTGGCGATTCCAGTATTGGGAGCACCTGCAGAATACTCATATGTCCTTGTAAGTTTTCCTTTCTCGAGTAGTTAGTGAGATGAAGCTTTAGTCCGATTTGCGGGCATAAACTTGTTCTGTTTTTTGCCACCAGATCAGCGAAGCATAGGTTATGATGGGTGTGATAATAGTGAGGTATGTCCAGTAAATCATTATTGGCCTAAGTCCCCACTTTTTAACAAAGAGTCTAGAATAGGCCCAGAAAGCATTTGTTGCTTTTGCTATGGTTTTGTCTAGATGTGGTTTCCAATTGAGTTTATTGTCCAGGGTTACTCCTAGATATTTGACCTCTTTGGAAAAATTAATTTGAACACTAATTAGGAATAGTGTTTGGAGATCGATTTTACGTCTCCTGGTGAATGGAATGATGACTGTTTTGGTGGGGTTGACCTTAAGCCCTTCTTTATTGCACCAGTCATTAACTTTGCTCAGGGCACTTTGCATACGGTTTGTGACCTGTGCTTCTTGATTGCCTTGAATAGAGATGGCTAGGTCATCAGCGTAGCCTTGTGTATCAAGGCCCAGCTTTTTGAGGTCGTCCAAGAGCTGATCTATTACAATTGACCAGAGTAGGGGAGATAAAACACCCCCTTGGTGACAGCCTTTAACAGCATTAACTGTTATTGATGTTTGACCTAGTGTGGTGGAGATGATTCTGCCACTTAACATAGAGTCAATCCATTAAATGGTTTGTGTGTCAATTCAATCTAGATAGTAATTCAATTTCTAACGAGTTTGATGTGCTATCTGACTCCATTTCAAGAATTGTTTCCCATTACCCTCTCACTGAAATCGCTATTGCGGGCCATTTCAATGTAAACAATTCTGTGTGGCTTCGACATTCTGGCCAGACTACACCCGAAAGTAGGTGTGTTGAGATCTTTGCTGAATTAAATCTTTTAACTAAGCTTGTTGATGAGTCCATTCGGGTTCTGGATATTTCTGGCCATTCGGCCAACACATTAGATTTGTTTCTCACTTCTCATCCTGAAAAATAAAGGGTCAAAGTGTCATCACTTCTAGGCATGTCGGACCATTGTGTCATATCGGTAGATTCTTCGCTCTCCGTCACGGTAAAAAGAGAAAAAGTCCCAAAAAGCATAGTAATTTCATCGACAAAGCAAATCTGCTAGCAGCTCAGTTTGCTGCCAACTCGACACTACCATAGAGCACTCTAGATCCACCTGAGCTTGTGAGTAAGAACTATGCAATGAAACAGATATATTTCTGAACTCGTTCGGTAGCAAGAGTCCTAAGCGATCTCAACATACATAAATCCGCTGGTTCAGATGGTATCCCTGCTATTATTCTGAAGAGGTGTTCTTCAACGCTGGCAAAACCACTACGTAAGCTTTTATATTTATCCTATTTTTCTGGGCTTTTTCCGAGTAGATGGAAAACAGCATGTGTCCAGCCTGTCTCTAGAAAAGCCGAATCTTCCTCCCCTTCCAATTACCGTCCAATTGCACTTACGTCGCTTCTTTCCAAGGTCATGGGAACGTTGATAAACCGTCAACTTATGAAATATCTTGAAGAACGAAAGATTCTTAATGGCCGACAGTACAGTTTTCGTAACAAACGGTCCACTGGTGATTTGATGGCTTATCTCACCGAAAAGTGGAACCCATCTTTACATTGTTTTGGAGAAAGTAAGATTATTGCGCTTGATATTTCTAAAGCATTTCATAGAGTTTGGCATCAGGCTCTTTTATCGAAAATCCGTGCTTTTGGTATCGATGAGTCTCTTCTTCGTTGGATTAGAAAATACCTTTCTGATCGTTCAATATACAAGTTGTATTGGATGGCTTCAAGTCTGATACCCATTTCATAACTGCTGGTGTGTCCCAGGGCTCCGTTTTATCTCCGACTCTCTTTCTTATTTTCATAAATGATCTCCTGTCTGAAACTTCTAATCCTCTCAACTGTTTTGCTGACGACTCAACCTTCAGCTTTTCATATTCGTTTCCAAATTCACGTCCCTGCCCTTCGGACGTGGAAATGGAACGGTTGCGTATGATAAGCTCATTGAATTCTGACCTTGACAGCATTGGAACATCCCTTCGTTGGAATGACCACATATTTGAAGTCGCCAAAAATGCATCAAAGTGCTTAGGTTTCCTATAGCGATGCAGAAAATTGTTCACCCCCTCTGACTTGGCTATAATCTATAAGGCATTCATTCGCCCAAAACTAGAGTATAATTCATATATCCATATCTGGTCAGGTGCTTCTGAAATATCTTTGAGCCTTCTTGATAGGATACAAAACAGAACGTTGAGATCGATAGGTGATAGTTCAATTGTAGAATCGATTGATTCTCTTGAACATCGTCGAAATGTAACTTGCCTCACTCTTTTTAATCGCTTCTTTTACAAACAGTGCTCTAGTGAAATAGCCAGTTGCATTCCTCCCCTGAAACTATTTAGCCGCAATACCTGCCTCGCTGGGAATACTCATCAGTTCTCCTTTCAGCCCAACTTCAGGCGTACAGTCAAGTATAGAGATTCATATTTTAGCCGCTCAACCCGAATGTGGAATGCTTTACCCAACTCAATTTTCCCCACGCAGTATAATCTACAGAAATTGAATAGTAATGTGCATCGGCATCTCTATTCTTATCCTTTTCTTATTTCCTAACTCCCGCACTGTGTTCTATAACATTATAAGGGTAGTCAAAACCCCTTGAAGTGGGCGTAAATTATAAAGAAAAAAACACTGTGATATTCCCAATAAACTCTGCCAGACCACTGAGATTTGAGATTCGGGCAGTCTGCCTTTACTAGTAGAGCAATATAGTGATCTGGTCAATTCTCACACTTCTTAGTTTGGAAGGTCATTAACGTTGGAGACCAGTACCCAGTGGTTAAAGGAGGAATAGTAAGATCAATTAAAATGTAATATCGAGGCACTGTCAAATTGACACCACTCACTCGCCTTGTCGAATACTACACGCCCCACCATCTTAGTCAAAAATTAGAACTGATTTAAGTTCACCGAACGCATCTCTTGAATAAAATCGCTTTTCAGTGAAAATTCATAAATTTGGAATTTCACCTGTGAACTTTTTAACTAACATCTGCTTAATGGACGATTTTTACATCACAAAGCGATTTATACAAAAAATTATTGTGGTTTTCAAACCGCTATCCACTTTTTCCCAGAAGGCAATAAAAAAAATATTGAGGCTAACTTTTCATTGAATATGGATTTTTATTCGAAAAATTCGTTTGAATTTTTAATAAATTTCAAGTATTGATGTCAAATAAAATCATTTTCTACGTGGAAAAAACTATTTTTTTATTGAAATTATGCTACCACACTGTGAAACTAAAATTAAAACCTTCTGGAAAATCCACAGGATTTTCCATGATAGCAAAGCTGTGCCTGATGGATTTAGCTTTGTGGTCGTTTATTGAATTTTTAACTTAGAAAAAAAAAAAAATACGTGAGGGATTTATGAAGCTTTTGTTTTTAATTCCATTTCCAATCACAGTACTTGCAGTCCTGTGTGTTTTTTTTTTCTATTGATTATGACAACTCTGTCAACCGTTTGATTTCATTACTTTGTTTTTGTCATCAATTCGAGATTCTATCATCCAATGAATATTCAAATTTGATGATTAAGTTGGTTTTTGATTCCAAACAGATTTATTGTTCGTTAAAAAATGAAGAGTGGTCTGGCTGCATCGCTATTACTTAATTAACAACATCAAAGTGGGAGCACAGATTTATTCCCGTTGAAGAGGTAAATGTATAAAATATTTTGTTAAGAACCAAGGCGCAAAAGGGAATAATAAAAACCATAAAATCATTACTCTCTGGGGTTTTGTCTTGGATTTATCGTCCTCATCCGATATCCTGTTAGTTCCTTGGGAGTTCTTGAGTTATTGTGTACTCATTCATAACAATACCCACGAAGATTCCTTTTTTTCTGTGTTGTTGTCATCCATAATAAACCGATGCGAGGAGAATCTATTTTTCAATTCAGAGTTCAGAGATAGAGTTGGGAATTGGACTCCGATGAGTGAAGGCAACATGCGGTTGGTAGGTAAGTATACCACTTTGTTCCATTTTGGATTTATTTTTATATTCCGCTTGATTGTCTCGAAATTGGATAAGCACGGAAGCTAGTGGCAAATTATTAAGTTAACAATGTGTGAGAGAAATGGAAAAGAAGAATATAATCAAAGGTCCCGTTGTATATTCAAGGCAATAATGGGATTTAAAATGAAATTGAGGGATATCCTATTTAATCCTAAGGCGGCAACTGGCGACATCTAGATAGGGACAGAGGAAAACAGAAGTTGTTGGTTTGTCTTCATAAAAAAATAACACAAAAGTATAAAATAACTGGCACTAAGAGTCACTCTCTGGAAAGGAAACAATTTACAATTTACACGTCTTGATGTGTTCGTGAAGGCCAAGTGTTTCTTTACAAGGCGGTCACGTACTGGTTTGTAGTAAAAGAAATTCCTTTCCTTTTTTTTTCTTCTTCTCAAAACCTATTGACAACTTTTTTTAACGAGCATTAGGAAACACGCTCGGATAGCACAAGAGAAAAAAAAAAATTAAGAGGGTGAAAAGCTCAAAATGAACTGATGTAATAAAAAAGACCTTTGAGTAGTGTAAGCATTGTGTTGTGGAACGTTCGATTTACTTAATAGAAAGACATAATAGCAAATGTCGTTGTTGATTGAGGTACTTTTTGTGAAAATGAAACCATTTAAATGGTTCTGCAAGTGTACCACATTGGAAATGAAGCTGATGGTGAATCATTTACTTTCACTGTTGGTGGCATTCATTGCATGTCAATTTCTTGGGATTTGAATGTCGTCTTGTTCAAATAGGCTATTTTATCCGAGTTAACCATCTTTTAATGATTGTCTGTACTCTGAACGTGAAAGAGAACGAAATTCAGTTGAATCTAGATATGGTGGCCCACAAGGCTGCGTGCTGACTCCACTGATGTTTTTCCTACTAACGAATGATATCGTAAACAGCTTTAAAAGTCTACAAAAAAGAATCATGTATATAACTGCGTTAGATTATTATTATTGAGCCCTAAGACTTATCTGCTGGAATCATCAAAGCTTGGAAAGCTTCACAATAGGTCCATGCAAGCCTTGTGTCATCCGCTTCTCATAAAAATCACCGACTATCTGCTGAAAGATAGCGTACAGAGCATTAAAGAACATCAGAGATTTTTGGCTGATGATGGATTCATCAAAGGGAAGGATCCTAAATCCCTACAAGAAGCACTTATCCCATAGTTGAAATTTTTGAAATTTAGAAGGTATCATATGTGTCCGTTCTTTGACCATTTGAATGAATGTTTTGTAATATTAACGGGGTTATCTGAAACCCTAAATTGCTTGTCAGCTAGCCAAGAAGTGTCTCCCAATTCAAAACTAGTTTCTTGCCTGGCCTCAACTCCGCTCTCATGCACACACATAATACATTCATTCGCTCGTCAAATCACTTTCCTGGATTCAGTATCACGACATTAGCTACCTTTGGTGTAATGTGCCATCGCTGTCGAATACCAATAAAAGTGCTGATCCACTCTATATTCAGAGAGTTCAACAAGTTGTTGGTGTCGTCCAAAACTTGCGGCTCTCTTGCCAATCACCAAGCTTGAAAGTTCAACAAGTGGTTGGTGTAGTCCAACACTTGTCGATCTTAACAGGTGAGTCCAGAGCCCACTTAAATCAAGTCTCAAAACCTTTCTAAGAATACATCGAAATTAAAAGAATTGAAAACAAGTTGAATCTGAGCCTTTTCTCAATTACTCTACAAGTCACGCGTAAAGGAAGGAAGAAATCTTTTACATCGCGAGCCCCAATCTTATACCGGTGGATCCTTTTTCCGATTTTGGGCGATGAACACTTATCGATCCATCATTTTGATACCTTGCTGTAGACAATTTTTTTTTTAAATTACTTCAAAAAGATGGCGTTGTCTCCTTCGCAATTTTGAGCTCATTATCATATTGGCTTTGCATGTGACTCTCTAGAGTCCTTTTACTCAACATTAATATTTCAGCTCAATGATACCTTCAGATTGCAAGAAAGGATAGACAAAATGAAAACACACCAATAAAACGGTTTTTGTTCCGGAAAATTTTACCGCAACACTACCGGCTGCTACTCGCCAGCTTCTCTCTGCAAAGAGCTACAGAAAACCATACAAAAATTGTTAAACATGTTCAACTTTTCCAGCCGCTGCTAAATACTCGCCGACTGGCATCGAGTGTGGTGAATTCCGTTTTTAAACAAAGCTGATCAGCGGCTGGCAGTAGCAGCTTCTCAATCCGCCGCTGACAGGCAGTTCTGTGACCCATGCTTTAGGAGCATATTTCTTCTCAAATAAACTTCTCTCATTGGCTGGTCTGGATCAGAAAATGGGATATGAGAAATAACTCAGTCTTTCTGTATTAATATGATACCCACCACCTTCTAACACTTTCGCCCATATGCTAAGTGCTTCTTGCACGAAAGTAGGATCCTCACTTATGGCGGCTTCAAATGTCAGCAAAGAATTGTTGGTCTACATTGGTGTTCTGTATTTTATCTTCCAGCAGGTAGTTAAGGATAAGGACTGTAATAAAGAGAAGAGGATTACAGATGCTCTCTTGGTTTACTGTACACTGCGACTTGGAATGCTTCAATGATTCCAGCTGGACAACTAACCTTCGTTAGTGCCCTTTTATCCATTTTCTCAATCATCCGCACAATCTGGCACTCCTCGTTGTCTAAGGGCAACCTGTATTACATCTCTTGACTATGAATAGAATACTTTTTCGAAGTCAACCATCATAATCCATTAGGATCCTTATACTTGGATTTCATCAGTTTTTGAAACTATGTACAAATACTCGTTATATAAGTTAATTATCACAGGTGCAAGACATTTCTGTAACACAAGGCTATAAGTTTGCTTACTCTTCTACAAGTGTATATAATTTTGCTATAAGTAGCTTTTGACTTTTAGAGTTGAAGCTTTGTATTGCAGGCCCCAGATAGCTTTATTATTTGGCGCAGCCAGATACCCAATACCCCTTCGATGACGCTCAAAGTGTGGGACATCAGCTTGATCGAACGGTTGTTATCGCAATTTCGTGTATCTCCTTTCCCTTTCTACATTTCTAGAAGGTAACTCTGCCTCCATAGCTTAGATAGATCATCACCTCCTATAAGCTTAGAGATGAGAATCGTGCGCCATCTTAAAGCCGATCGCTTACATCTTCTTCCTCATTATGGTATCCTGTCTGGCCCAGCATCTTTGCCTTAAGTGGTTAACTAACTTCTTCAAATGTGATTTCTAGTATTTTCGCTTAGTTACGTCCAGTTTCTTAAAAGTATTCTCGAGGAAACTGTCTGTTCATAAGGCCATCACAATACTGTCGCCAATTGTGCAGAGCAAAAAGCTCTCTTTTAGCAAAGCTAATGAATTTGGGCGAACGAAACTTCTGAAAATTTCTTCCTCGTTAAGTGTCTATTTGAAGATTGTGGTTCCATTATTTCAAGTTATTTTGTCATACTTCTTCATTATGTAGCTTGGTTTGCATTAGCAGCAAGGACAGAAGCCTCTTCCATCTCCCGATGCATGTTCCGCGTGTTCTTTACTTCGATCTGGGTGCACCTTTTTCTCGCTTCTTTCTTTCAGCTTCTTTATTCCCTTTCAACTTTCAAAGTCAACAAAGGATTTCTTTACTTTTATGCCTGTGTCTTAAGCGGTGAGGAAATCTCGAGCCCAAGATATGATGATTAGCTATGCTTTTTTACGGCAATTGATCCGGTTAATGAGAATCGGAATTCCTCAATAAAATATGCTATTAAAATAATCAATTTGTGAAAATTGTGAAGCGTGATAGTGCCGTGTTTTCAAGCTCATTTTGTCTCAAAATATATTATGTTGCTTTATTTTTATCATGGAACTAAACGAAAATTTTGTCGACAAGAATTATTTCTTGATTTCTTCCCAGCACAGAAACATGAATTTTTTTGACAAAACTAAAAATTTCGAGCATAATATGTGTTCAATATTACTTACTTACTTAAAGTGGCGCTACAGTCCGGGTCGGACCAAGGCCTCAACCAACATGCTTCTCCCGTCAGCTCGATTCCTAGCTAGCTGCCTCCAGTTTCGCACACCAAGTTGGTCTAGGTCCAGTTCAGTTTTCAGTTTTAATTCATTTTTTATTTCTTTTTCTTAAATCTACTTAGGAGCTACCAAAAATGTATAAAAATAGCTTATATAACAACTTAACTAACTTACTGACCCTAAGCGGGTACTCTAAATTACTCAATATCTTAATTTTAATGCCTTTCGGCCTAAAGATAACTTACGAATTTACAAACTAGAACTATGGTTAAAAACTAAGAAAATTTAAAAACAAAAAACTTAGTTTGCTGGAACATATTTTTTTTTTTTGGTTTTTATTAAAACTACTTAAAACTACTTAAATCTATTTAAAACTATTTAAAACTAGAGCAGCCACAGTAGCTTTTTTTTTTTTTTTTGATTTTTGTTTCGCATTTTTTGGAATTTTTATGTTTTATGATTTTTTTTTTAGATTTTTGTACTTTTTTTTTTTTTTTTTTAATTTTTTTTTTTTTTTGTTTTTTTTTTTTTTTTTGTTTTTTTTTTTGCCACTGTGCCCACCCCCTATACTCTAAGACTTACACGCTAAACCTGTGTAAGCCAGCCATTGGCGACTCGCTATCAATATCAATTTGAGTTTCGTGCTCAGACAACCACCAGAACATATTTGACATTTTAACAACGTCACGACGATCGCGATCTGAGACCGCCCTACTGAACCGAAGGAGCTCTTCAACGTCTCCGCCTACTGCGGTGACGTCTCGGTTATAAAGGAGCCGTCGTTCCACGGACTTACGGCAGACGTGGTAGATTAGCGGAACCGCCAACCTATCCTGAATCAGACCTTCCATATCAAAATAGAGGAAAGCCTCCGGTGGGACAAATCCACTGAAGCGTGTTCTTTCCAAATACTCTCTGTTGGGGTAATAAGCCCCAAAAATCAGGCCATTGGTCGAGGTCAGCGCTCAATTGGTTGGTCTAGGTCCTCTCCTACTTGCGTGCGCCACCTGAGTCGTGGTCTTCCTCTACTGCGCCGTTCCTCGGGGTAGGATTCGAAGACTTTCCGGCCCGGAGCGTTGGTGTCCATTCGATCTACATGACCCAGCCATCTAAGCCGATGGACATTGACTCATTTGACAAGGTCAGTGTCGCTGTAAAGCCCGTACAGGGCGTGGTTAAATCCTTTTCTCCACTCTCCATCTATGCAGACGGGACCAAAAATCACCCGAAGAATTTTTGTTTCGAAGCATCCTAAAGCGTTCTCATCTATCTTTGACAGGGTCCATGCCTCTGCGCCATATATAAGAACAGGGATGATAAGTGTCTTATACAGGGACACTTAAGTTGCTCGAGAGATAACTTTACTACTCAATTGTTCTTAGTCCGAAGAAATAGCGATTAGCAAGAGTTACTCTTCGTTTGATTTCAGCGCTGATGTCGTTGTCTGAATTAATAGCGGCGTCTAGGTAGACAAAGTTCTTAACTACCTCAAAGTTATAGCTGTCTATTTTGACGCTCTGTCCAAGACGTCGGTGTTGGGTGTCCTTCTTAGATGACAGCATATACTTGGCCTTGCCCTCATTGACCACTAAACCCATCTTCTTCGCTTCCGTTTTAATGCTCATAAACGCGCCATCGACATCACGCTGCTTTCTTCTTTGATTTAGATCTTTGAAAGATTGTGCCTCTTGTGTTGACGTGGGAGTTTTGCACTATTCTTTCAAGAACGATGTTGAAGAAGTCGCATCACAGTGCATCGCCTTGTCTAAAACCTTTTTTGACGTCGAATGTATCGGTGAGATCTTTTCCGACCCTGATGGAGCAGCGTGCGTTCTTCATCGTCATCCTACTCAATCGGAAGTTTGGTAGGGATGCCAAAACTAGACAGGGCTCTATATAACTCCTCTGTATAGATGCCGTCATACGCCGCCTTAAAATCGATAAAAAGGTGATAGGTATTGATTTGAAGTTCTTGGGTTTATTCCAAGATCTGCCGTAGTGTGAAGATTTGGTCTATGGTGAACTTTCCAGGTCTAAAGCCGCACTGATAAGGACCTATCAGGTTTTTGAGGAATGGCTTCAGACGCTCACACAATACGGCAGAGAGGATCTTGTATGCGATGTTAAGAAGACTGAGACCTCTGTAGTTGGCGCAGTTCAGAGGGTCTCCTTTCTTGAGGACCGTTGAAACAATGCTGAGGATCCATTCGTCAGGTATCCTTTCTTCTGACCATGTTTTGCAAATGAACTGGTGCATACTCCTTGCCAGGTCATCGCCTGCCGCTTCAAACAATTTGGCAGTAAGGCCTTCAGCTCCGCGTCCTCGATCGCGAGCTTCTCATGCTTTCTCTTTTTTCGTTTAAGAAGCCGGTGTTTGTCTCTCCTCTTCTGCTCGTAGAGCTCACGAGCCGTTCTAGTCTTTTTGAGCAGCGCCGCTTTGTATGCTTCTTGTTTAGCTGCATGAGCTCGCCGGCATTCGTCTTCAAACCAGGGGTTTCGCTGTGGTGGCCGTGTGAAACCCAGCACTTCAGAGGCTGCATCTCTGATGGCTGATTGGCAGTGCTGCCACTGGTTCTCTATACTTGATGCTGGAGGCATAGGACTTTAGGAGGTTGTAAGAAACTCGATCGGAAATGGACTTGACGATCTCTTGCGATTGTAACCGCCCAACGTCGAATTTTCTCACAGTATTTCCTTGTTTTGGCTTCGATCGGTATATCCGCAGTCGTACCTAGGCTACAACAAGGTACAACCATATTGAACATGTGTTCAATATAGTCACATCAATTACATAGCTAGTTGCAGGTGAAACCTTGAAAACACCAGTGTCATTGAATAAACTGACAAATCCTGAATCCTTTTCAATAACATTCTCAGAAAAACCCGTTCTCGTCGTAGCCTTCTTTTCTATTTAAAAATAAAATGAAAAGAGAGTCGCTCGGTGAGCTTCTGGGACCTACGATTTCTTGCTGATTCCGAAAGACTAAGTTGGAAAGCGTTTCCCATCAAAGAGTTGTTGTTTTTGGAAGACTTATCAAAGGTAATACCCAAGTAAATACAATTTTATTTTTCTGGGATTCGAACTTCAAACTTCAACGCATCAGGCAGACATGTCAACCATAACTTTACGGGGAACCTAAATTTTTTTTCGAAATACGAGTAGATTTCAACCCAGAAAGACAATAGATATTGTCAATGATTCCCTTCGATAGCATGCACGTCAAAAAAATTTGTGGCATAATTTCCCATTCAGTTCCATTTATAACAAAATTCATTCAAAATTTCAATTTACAGAGCACGAGCGGCCTTCACACTCTGCACTATTTTTGAGACAAAAAGAAAAAAGAAAAACACTAATCAATCACTCTCGGGTGTGAAAAAATATTGTTTTCTAATTTCACTTAATTCACCAAGTTTCACACAGCGAATACAGATGACTACTCGGTCTGTTGGAATAGGTCCAAGTTTTTTTTTCAAAATCGTCACTCTCACAGAACACACACTTCTTCCAAAGACCAAAAAAAAAGCAATAAACATAAAAGCCAGGAACTTAGCCACGCAAAATTTACGTCAACTTAAAGTGAAAACTTTAGAAAATGCTTAGAAATTACTTAACACCGCACCTGTTGATGGAAAACAAATAAACACTCTGTCAGTTGTCCCATTCTAATAAAAACCAAACACCATAGTCAATCACCCACCATCGCCATTGCTCCCCCAAAAGAAGCCTTGTCGATGTTTCGATGTCGGTGTAGTGTGCTGTGCAGATAAACGTGGACTTCCTGAACATCTGCCAAAATGTAGATAAACATTAATTACAAATACAACACACAACACAACACTGTTTTCAAAATTATTTGTATAGTATCACAATTTTGGCACTCATGGGATCAATATTTGCTGAACGGTTCCGATTGAATGTATATTTATATTGCTTTTGCCGCGCCACCGGCTGGCACCTTTGGCTTGCTCGCTATGATCTTGAATTACTATGATGGTGGTGTTCCAAGTCAAAATCGCCTGTCAAATATTTGAATAAATATCAAACAAGTTATTGGAAAATTGTGTGCGAGCCGAGTTCCTTTTCGTTGATGTGTTGAGACTTATTTTTGATGTTTTTCTTCTTCTTTTTCTTTATTTTTTTCAATTATCCATGGGATTAATTAGGATTTTCGTTTCTTTTATTCCTGTTTCGTTTAATGAATTGAAATCAATCAGGGCGAGATGGCTGAGGCAGAGTGGCAGGGAGAAAACTTTCAATACCAATTTGCCATGAGGCATGTGGGTGATGGGTGTTTGAAATGACTGAGCTGAAAGTACGATGTTGCTCTTGAAATTTTAAAACCCGAACAAGAAGATTGGAAACCGAACAATCTCATGCCTCCTCAAAATTTGGTTTTTTTTTTATGGCAGTCAATGTAATCTCAGCAAGGGCGAGCTGCTCATTTTTTCACACCCAATTTTCAATGCAAATAGAAGTTGATTAACATAAAAAAAAAAAAATTGCCTAGAAGTGGGTACAGATGGGCAGAAGGATTTGAATGCCTATTTTAGAAACAACAAAATGAAAAACAAGGAGTGACTTTTTCTTCTTTTTTTCAGGCATCGAAATTGACTGTTTATTTGGGGTTGCGTTTTTTTTTCTTCGCTGGAAGTGGTTTTTAGGAAGTGCTTTAAAAATTGCACAGCAAGGAGAATATTACAACGACCTACCTTTTTGATTTGTTGGTTTTTCTTCTTGGTTGAGTGAGGAGTTTTTAACTCAGAGAGTTTGCAGATAAGTTGATATGATCGAAAGGGGATAAAGAATTGCGATACAAAAAGCCGTACCTTCACTGTTTTTTGTAATTTGAAAAATGAAATTTACTGTGGAACGTGTGCTTAGATCGTGGCACCCGTGGTGTGATGGATAGCATTTCCACCTGTTAATCCAGAGGTTCGAGTTCGAATCCCAACAGAGGCAAAAATGTTTTTTCTACGGGTATCGCCTTTCGCGAGGAATTGGCAAGTCCTCCGTTAGTATTCATTGCCATGAAAAGCGCTTCCTCGATAAGCCGTTGAGAACCGGCAGAAAATTGTAGGTTCCCTCCATTCCCTCACAAGGCATGGTTGTGAGAAATGCGCTAGGCAAAGGGGCTCCTCGCTCTGTTGGCGCAACACTCTATTTATTTTATTTTATGTATGCTTAGATCAATTAAGCTCTAGCGTACATCCCAACCCTTCGGCAAGGTGTTATATAGATTCACTTTTATACCGAAAATTGGTAGGCAAGACTATTCACACGTGGACAATTTTGAGCCATCCGCCTTACCTCTTTCCCGCTTAAGGCGCTGCGCAAAATGTTTGAGATTTTCATCCGCAAAACCTCACTACAAACACACCTTCCGCTTCTCGTGCACCTTGCGTACCAGCCCTAAAATACTTTACTTAAAAATTTTGTTAGCAGGATTGAATGTGCTCTGGACAAGAAAGATTTGGGGCAGTGGCAATTCTCAGCATCACAGAGTGTGCTTTTAACTTTCGTTATCAAATATCAAAGTGCGGACGAATCATCAGCCTTGTGGTTTGAAGTAATGCTATAGTGAATAGAACACTGATCGTTTGATCAGAGCGTGAACAACATTAAACAACATTAGTGATTGAAGTTTACATACAAGATGGCGTTCTATCTCCTCTTTTGTGGTGAGTGCTAATCGACTCCCACTTTTAAAATACTCAACGGATATAACATTCATGCCCAAGTATATGTTTACGACGCCGACGTCGCCGTGTTGTCGGTTGCATCCAGCCTCCAAGCCTTTTGTTCCCAAAGTCAAGCAACGCTAAACTAGATTGACACCTAATGTGCTACAAACGGTGTCTCCATTAATCCTCTTAAAGCCAAGGTTGTTCTCTTCGCTATACGTATAATTGACTGGTTGGATCAACTCACACTTAGAGCAAAGTCAAACATCTTGGAATGATCCTAGATAACAAGCTTCTTTGGTCTAAACATGTCGAGTCGAAAACTTCTAAGGCACTGCCGGCCAATCTATTCTCAGTGGGAAGCCTTTAGCAAGAGAGGGAGTCTGTCCCCAAAAAGAGTCCTTTGGGTCTCCTCCACGGCTATGATAAGAAAAATCATCTATTTGTCAATTGTTTGCTGGAACAAGCTATCACGTTGATACGGAATTGCCTGGTTCGCCAAATTTCAAAGTACAATTAGTCTCGTCTGTACTGGGGGCCTTCACCAGGACTCGACGAACCACTGAATCTTCTTCCCTTTTTGATACCTTCATCATGGGTTGTACTCTCAAAACTATTTCAAATTAAATGATTAATGGAGCAAGTTGCACTACAGCTTTGATGAACTCGCTATCAGTACCTATATCTTTTGACTCACGTCTAATGGATACGCCGCGGTGGCTTCTGATGCGATGATCCTAAGGCTCGAATTGCGTCAAAATTAAACTGTCAACTTTCCCTCTAATCAAGATTGGTTCTCTCTTAAATCGGAACCGGGAAAGATTCTTATCATATCTTCACTAATTGTTTCAAAACCGGTGATAGATGGGGCCAGCTTTTCTGGGTGCTTTTCCGGAGAGCGATTGCATACGATTGCAAGCTTCATTAGGTACATACGCAACCGTACTATAAATTTGTGTACTGGAACTACTTGGCCCTCTAAATTCTTCGAAAGTGATCCAGGAATGCAAAACCTCGCTGAAAGACAAAATTCTTTAAGTCTCTTTTGGGTATCAGGCTATGAAGGAAGCGAGATCATCGATGTACTTGCTTGGCATGAATCTCACACAGCTTTCTCAGGATTTGAACAAGCGCTTGGTCTGCCGTTGTCTTCAGCGAAGAGAAAAACTGTCATGCCTCCATTGGATGCCGACAGATTGAACGTTTGCTCCCCAAAGTTAATAAAAGAAAAACTGTTACATTTTTGCTATTCCGTCGCACATAAAACTGTAGAAAAGCTGTTGGCGTTATCACGAGGCACTTCTTACTTACAAATCTTTTAAACAAGTAGGGGTATGAAGTGTGCTATCAGAAGTGCACTCAGTGAATTCTTTGAAGAGACAAACTTAACCGTATAAAACTTCCCCTGTGAGTGTCCTGCATTTTCTTGAATCTGGTTACAGACACTTGGTGGAGACAGGTTAGAGCTGGTATAACTTAGCTAATCATGGCCGCATTTTTAAAAGTTTCTCTGAACATCAGGATAGATATACCTAAAGAAGGTTGCTATCTGTTAGTACATTGGAAAAGTATTTACGTCAGAGAGCTCCATTTTGGAATAAAAAAACCATAGAGCTTGAATTCTTTTAAAGTTTCTGTAACACAATTAGTTTTTAAGGATTGAAGCTAAAACACTGCTCTTTGACTGCAGATGTCAACTGTTGACATCGCAATCTCTTGCAAATCTCCAACCAGCGCTTTCTGTCACTCCAATTTTCTAAGACTTGATAGCTTCGTCCTGCAGCTAATGGATAGCTTTTATGATAAAGGCCTTAAAGGCTTGAATTGTTTTCTGATTGTTGGAATAATTTCGTCTTTTCCGGTTTACCATCAGAAAAAGTTTAATGGGGTCAAATCGCAGCACTGGCCGCCTCGGAGCTGCGATTTGATATGATATGATGGTAACGCCAAGACGACTGTAAACACAATTTGGGAATTTGGTGTGGTAAATATCGATTGTGGCATGAACTTTGCATGTCAACAGTTGGCATTTTAGTAAAAAAAAATTACAAAAGACGGAAATGTTGTTTCTTACCTCATTTTCATAGAAAAGTGATGAGATCATGCCGCACGAAATTTTCACTACCTGTAGATGCATTGGCTTGTCGATTGAGGCTTCCTAGTCCTTAAGGCAGCAATTTCATTTGTTAACGTTTTGTATGACGTATAAAGTAAGCAAAAATATACTGTTGTTTCTAAAAGGCTTATATTATATCACCGAAATGTGGAACCAATTTCTACATTGCTTTGACTTTGAAGAAAGTAAGATTATTGTGCTTGATAGTTCTAAGTGTTTAGCAACAAACACTCTCATCGAAAACGCATGCTTTTGGTATCGATGAGTCTCTTCTTCTTTGGATTAGAAACTTCCTTTCCGAACGTTCAATGCAAGTTGTCTTGGGTGGTTTTAAGTCTGATATAAGTGCTGGTGTGCCACAGGGCTCCGTTTTGTCTCCGACTCTCTTCCTCATTTTTATAAATGATCTCTTGTCTGAAACTTCTAATCCTCTTAACTGACGACTGAACCCTCTCAGCTTCTCATATTCATTTCCAAATTCACGTTCTTGATCTTCGGATGTGGAGCTGGAATGGTTGCGTAAGATGATCACATTGAATTCACTCCTTGACAGCATTGTAAAATGGGGTAATGAAAACCGAGTAGAATTCAACGCTTCGAAAACTCAATGCTGTCTTTTGTGGTCAAGCTTAATATTCTCCCACTGCTATTATACATGAATAGTTTAGCATCAATGAAACCATAAACGCTGTCAGTATTTAGTATGTATGTAAACGATGATCTTCGTTAGAATGACCATAAATTTGAAGTCCCCAAAAATGTTTCGCATCCTTAGGTTTCTTAAGAAGTTGGAGGAAATTTTTCACCCCGTCTCATTTAGCTACAATATATAAAGTTTTCATGGGCCTAAAACTAAAGTATAACTCTCAAATCTGCTCAGGTGCTCGTCAAACAGAAGCTCCTATACTCTCCTTGAGTTGAACTTAAAACAGAGCATTAAAATTGATATAGGTGATAGTTTGACTGTAGGATCGATCAATTATCTTAAACATCGTCGAAACGTTACCTATCTCACTTTGTTTTTTTCTAGACTAAGTTGCACAGGGCTTAGTGCAAGCCCCTTTGTACGTACTTATTTACACTCTTCATCATTAAATAAATAAAAATTTCATTGCTTTTCCCACAAAATAGCAAGTTGCATTCCTTCACTGAGACAATTAAGCTGCAGCGCTCACTTCGTTAGGAATGCTCATCAGTCTTACCTTGAACCCAACTTCGGACTTACAGTAAAGTAGAGAGATTCATATTCTAGTCGCCCTATACGAATGTGGAATGCTCTACCAGAAAGTGACTTTCCCCTGCATTAAGATTCACAAAAATTCAAAAACAGTGTGCATCGGTGTCTCCTATTAAATCCGCTTCTATTGTCTTATACGCTCGCACTGTGCCTTTTTAACATAAGCATATCCATAGCCCCTTGATGTGCGCGGTTAATATGAAAGAAAACCGTCCCAAAATCGGGTTTGGGGTACACAGCACTCACTTTGTAAACATGTTTTTAGTTCTTCCTGACGCTGTTCAGTCGTAAAACGAATCATTTCGTTCCACTGTCAAAATTTCGAGCGGGAAACAGCCATCATGGTCACCTGGTCACCACTAGATGCACCCCCCCCCCTTCCTCCATTTTTTGAAAGGAGTACCTAGCGATAATGTCACATGTTGTGTCATAACCGCATTACCTGCAATTATTTTACTTTCTCAACTACACATTAAAGATTATCTTGTGTAAAAATAATAATTTATTGCCTTGTCGTTTAAACAAAAACAAACAAGCTTACGAATAAAGCTTTTTTGATTTTAGAAAAGAAACAAAACTGAAATCATAAAATTTTAGTGCCGAAATGATATACGTTGACATAATAGGCCAACCAAAACAATTATTTCCATCAATCTTCCGATAATCAGTGTTATTTATGAATGTGTCAAAAGATAGGAGAGCTTCCAAGGAATAATTGAATGAGCAAGTTCATACAAATGGACTCTCACACAGTCGTAAATTCAATTTAATAGCTCGTCGTCATCAAATTCAATGTATAAAAATAAATTAGTCAAGTGTACATCAGCTGTGTGACACGCTTATGTCAACCAAGAAAATCGCATGGCTCGTTAGAGGAAATAAGGTGATGCCATGTAAGGGACATGAGACTTGACAGCTTTACCATTTTTTGCATCAAACGAGAAGAAAAGTCGATCAACTTTTCTGAAGTGCAAAATGGAAATATTCAACAGAACGCAACTTTGGTTCACATCCATCATGGCTAAAAGAACTTAAATGGAATGCATATAACTTTTTTATAGCTTCAATGTTATCAAATTCCAGTAACAAACTGTGGTAAAGGGAGACCGAAAAGTGTCCAAGACTCTCGCTTAGTTGTCACTCACTCAAATGAAAGCGAAACACAAAAAAGTGGGCTGTAAATTTGACCAGTCCCATCGATTTAATTGGCTTTTGGTGCGGCGCGGCGGGCGACACAACTGCAATTTTTGGCAATTTACAATTTTTTTCAAATGTGGTGGTGTGGTGGTTGAGATTGTGCTGGTGTTTTAGACCCAACTACAATGCCGCCTAGTGACCAGAGGGCATTGAATTGAAAGATTGCCGAATAGTCCAAAGGTATCCCTTCCTACTTTCTTCCTAAACTGAGTCACATAAGTACTCAAGTGGTTAACCTTCAACAAAAAACATAATTTAAGGGCTTCCTTAAACTGAAGTTGGAGGCATTTCCTACAAAATAATTATTTTAGAGAATGACCAAAAGTGTTTCTTCGATTAAAAATGTAATTAATCATTCATAACAAAATAAACACACGGATTACCTCAACTTTACAATCCGTCGATAATAAACACATTGAAAATACAATGTATACACTCTCATTCTGTTTGACATCTGATATAACACCAAACATTCAGCGACCACAAGCTTTCATCCGTATTTTAATACTCCTTAGACACAATCCAACCAATCGCTAAAAGCACACATAGGATCGTGTTGCAATAGCGGTTTTTGTGGTTATTTATGTAATTAATTTGTTTTGATTAGATGGCTTCGCTTGTTGAAGGGTAAACTTATTTCTAGAGAGCCAATTTGTTGCTTGAGACTCGCTACTTGTACGAATTATTATTCTGAATTGGTGTTGACAGTGATTGGATCATTGGCTGTAGTTTGTTTAGAAGAGCTTGTCAAATTCTGGAAGCACAAATGAAGGAAGCATGTTATGGCAGCCTTTCGTGGAACTAAACGTTTCTGTGATGTAATTTGTTTGAAATTTGATTGCGAAGACTTTTTTAGTGCGCATATCAAGGGGTTATGAATAACCTTGTAATGTTTATATACACAGTGCGAATAGTAAGAAAAATAAGGGGGGATCTAGTAAGAGACACCGATGCGCGTTGCGTCTGAACTTTTGGAAGTCGGGATGCAATGGACAGAACAAACGAAGTCTAGTAAAGCATTCCATATTCGGGTGCTTCGACAAAAATATGAATCCCTAAAATTGACTGTACGTTCGGGGTTGGCCTCAGCGTAAAATTAATGAGCATTCCTAGTGAGGCTAGTGATGAAGCTCACTTCTTTAAGGGCATGAATGCCACTTGCTACTTCACAAGAGCACTGTTTGAGTAAAAAGCGATGAAAGAGAGTCAGAAAGTTAAGGTTCAACGATGTTCCAGAGAATAAATCGACACTACAATAAAACCATCGCTTATCAACCATAAAGCTTTTTTTCTACCTTATTTAGTAGGTGCAGATATGTTTGAGGAGTCAGGAGGCCAGATAAGGGAAATATATTCGACCAGTTCAGTTCAGTTTCAGTTCAGTTTATTAAAACAATTGTACAAATAAGACTTAGTCTTTTATAGCACATAAGATATAACCCGGATGTAGGCTTTATAAATTGAAGCCAAATCAGACGGGCTGAAAAATTTCCCGCATCGTCTTAAGAGAAGTAAGCATTTAGCAGCTTTTCGGTTTCTTGGATGCAGTTACCATTCATGGATAATGGCAATGGGGGAATGTTAAGCTTCAACGACAAGAGACAGCATTGAGTTTTCGAAGCATTGAATTCTACTAGGTTCTTATGACCCAATGCTGTCAAGGTCAGAATTCAATGAGCTTATATCATACGCAGACGTTCCAGTTCCACATCCGAAGAGCAGGGACGTGTAAAGAGTATGATAAGCTGAGAGTTGAGTTGTCAGACAAACAGTTAAGATGTTTAAGAGCTTCAGACAAGAGATCATTTATGAATATAATAAAGAGAATCGGTGGCAAAACGGAGCCCTGTGGCATACTAGCATTTTAAGGTGAGTGTCAGACTTGAAACTATCTAATACAACTTGTACTGAACCGTCAGAAAAGTCATTTTTTAGTCTAACTAAGAAGCAATCATGTAAGATAAGAGAGTTTGATGCTAAACTGTATCAAATGCCTGGCTTCCGTATGAAACATAGCTGCACCACTGCCATAATAAAAGCATTGCTGATGATATGAGAAACGCGTTGGATGAAAATCAGATAACTTTTCTAGTTCTTTTGGATTTCTCCAAAGCTTTTGACACCATCAATCATTTTATTCTTTGTACTAAACTTTCGAGGCTTTATAAATTTTCTTCTTAATTTTGTATCGTTCTATCTTAGTGAAAGAAACAAGCAGTTGTTAATGGCCTGTCTCTCACCCACTGTAAGCGGAGTTCCACAAGGATCAATATTAGGTACCCAACTTTTTTCTTTTTACATAAACGAGCTCCCTTCCCTTATCTCATCGTCATCTATTCAAATGTACGCAGATGACGTCTAACTGCTTAATAACCCTCTATTAGGACTCATCGAAGACTGTGCTAATACTATCAACATGAATCTGGAAAACATCTCACTTTGGTCTAACAGAATTGGACTGATTTTAAGTCCAATGAAGTCCAAATATCTTGTAGTCAGCATAACCTCCTTGAGTCTTTATTATTTTCCAATCATTAAACTCAACGACTCTGCAATTGAATACGTTGAATCAGCTAAGAGTTCGGGCTATTCAATAGAACCTTAACTTGGAATAAACACATCACTGCGGTAGTGGGGAAATCCTATGGTGTGCTTCATCTGTTATGGGCCTCAAAATTTTTCAAAACTTTAAAAATTCGTCTTATGGCTGGCTAAAACACTGGTTCTACCAATCTTAACATTTGAGTGCGAAATCTTTTGTGACCCCGATGCGGTTAGTAGGAGGAAGCTAAGTGTTGCATATTTATAATAATAACACTGCCAGATACATATATGGACTGAGAAGATACGATCGTGTTTCTCATTTTTCAAGGCAAATTTGTACACTTTCTCTCAACCACCTATTAAGCTATAGAACTGTTATATTGCTCTTCAACACATCAACCTCGGCATCTGTTAATCTGTTTGACAGATTAAGGTTCGGTTCCTCAAACAGAACACTAACACTGATTCTTCCATGGTTTAATTTATTTAACCTCTAGAAGTCAGTTTTTTGATAATTCCACTCGACTAAAGAATGCTCTACCTCGGCATCTTAAGACACTAAGAAGCCAAGTAAAGTTTCGGAAAGAATTGCTTAATCACTTCAGTGGAACCTTTGCTGCGTAAGCCGTGGCTACTGTCGGTTATGGAGAAGCTTTCGTTCTTCAAAATATTTCATGAGTTGACGGTTTATCAACATTTTTATAACCTCGGAAGGATGGGACGTCATTGCAATTATGTGGTAATTGGAATAAGAGAGCCAACTACATAGATCCTCTCTGCTGTTTTGTGTGAGTGTCTGAAGTCATTCCACAATAACCTGATAGGTCCTTATCAGTGCGGCATAAGACTAGGAAAGTCTAGACCAAATCTCCACACTACGGCAGATCTTGGAAAATCCCAGGAACTTCAAATCGATACCTACACAAGAAGATGATTCAGTGGTCAATGAGGACAAGACCAAGTATATGCTGTCACCAATAAAAGACACCCAACACCGATGTCTTGGACAGAACTTCACAATAGACAGCTTTAATTTTGAGGTAGTTAAGGACTTTGTCTGTGGTACCCGTGGTGCGATGGTTAGCATGTCCACCTGCTAATCCAGAGGTTCGAGGTTCGAATCCCAGCAGATGCAAAAATGTTTTTCCACGGGTATCGCCTTTCGCGAATAATTGGCAAGTCCTCCGTTAGTAAATTCACTGCCATGAAAAGCGCTTTCTCAATTAGCCGTTCGGAACCGGCCCAAAATTGTAGGTCCCCTCCATTCCCTCACAAGGTTTGGTTGTGAGAAATGCGCTAGGTCCAGGGGCTCCTCGCTCTGTTGCGCCACCCTATTTATTTATTTTTATTTATTTTTTATTTAAGGACTTTGTCTACCTATGCTCCGCTATTAATTCAGATAACGACACCAGCGCTGAAATCAAACGAACAATAACTCTTGCCAATCGCTGTTTCTTCGGACTAAGAAGGCAATTGAGTAGTAAAGTCCTCTCTCGAGCAACTTAAGTGCCTCTGTATAAGACACTTATCAACCCGGTTCTTATATATGGCGCAGAGGCCAGAGGCATGGACCTTGTCAAAGGCAGACGAGAACGCTTTAGGATGCTTCGAGAGAAAAATTCTTCGGGTGATTTTTGGTCCCGTCTTCATAGATGGAGAGTGGAGAAGAAGATTTAACCACGAACTGTACGGGCTGTACAGCGACACTGACCTGGTCAAATGAGTCAAATGGACACCAACGCTCCGGCCCGGAAAGTCTTCAAATCCATACCCGAGGGACGGCGTAGTAGAGAAAGACCGTGATTCAGGTGGCGCACGCAAGTAGGAGAGGGCCTCAACCAACTTGGGGTGCAAAACTGGAGACAGCTAGCTGGGAACCGAGCTGGCTGGAGAAGCATGTTGGTTGAGGCCCTAGTCCGACCCCGACTGTAGCGCCACCTTAAGTAAATGAGTAAGTTAGTAAGTTAGGAATAAGAGAGTTAGATTCGCCTTTCTTAGAGTAGGACAAGACAGATAATTTTTTCAATAGATTCGGGAAGAGCTGAAAAGCATTCGTAGTGGTTTTTCCAGCGTAGAAAAAAACCTCTTCAAAATAGCGGCGGGGTCTTTATCTGGATCAGTGAATTTAAGCATATTGAGATATTTGATGACTCTTGCATGGAGTGATTCAAAAAAAAAAAAAATTATCTGCTTCATCTAAAAATTCAGAGGCTTAAGCTTAGGTGAGGCCAATTTCAGGATGGGTCAAGTTTGAACCAAATTGAACTGCCAGCAAATCGGCTTTTATCGATGGAACTGAAATGCGGGGAGTCATTAAAGGCAAGCGCTGGGACCGATCAACTTTTTTAGTTCTTAATGTTCTTAGCAAGAACCCAAAAGTTTTCACTACCTTCTGGACGCAATATAGTATTTTTAGACTTATGGTCATGCAAAAACTTGACCTTAGGTGTACGAGCATTACCTACAGGTTTTTCTCTCCTGTTTGAACAAATTTCGAGTTTCTACAGTAAGGTTGTCTTAGAATATTCTAAAATTTCTTTATCTATGCCTAATCACCACTTTACAGCTAGAATCGATTTCACTTGAGGGATGATATTTTTCGTTCTGTGAGGAACACAGTTCTCTTGCCGTTCGTAATGACGTTGGTTATCATATCAGCTGATGCGTCAACTTTTCCGTTGATAAAGCACAGTGATCAATCTACCGATATAACACAAGTGTCAGATTTCCCTATAGGAAATGATACCTGTAATCCTGCAAGGAATGCACCCAACTCAAAAGCTTCTGAGAAATCATCAAACAACTGTGGACGTTCAAAAACCACTGTGGAAGTTAAACAAAACAAAATAAAATCAGTATTACAAACTAAATCACTTTCGCTATTATGAAATTCTATCCAAATGACCACCCTACACAAAGCAATCGTAGACATTGATAAATATTTACTATTTCAAGAGAAAATAATAATGTACTGATTGCACCACCCTCCATTGAGTCACTCAATAAATAAAACAAAATATAAAGTTAAAATTGATACATAAAAATGAAAAAAAGAAATACGATCGAATCGAAAATCATCTAATTTAATTTCAAGAATCGATTTTTTACATTCATCCCCGTGTTCCCTCATCAGCCTCCCGCCGCGCTAACCGTGGAAAAAAACTCATTGACTGACACCTCAATTATCAGGTAAAATTGACGAGGTAATCATCAAACAAATTAATACATAAAATCCCCACATTATTTGTTTTCTCAGCTCCCCGATGATGGAATTCTGCCAGAAAACGATGTGAACGATTGTATACCAAAGCCTGCAAGAGATGCGCACCTTGGCAGTTTACTTTTCAGCATTTTCATTTCGTGGAAAGATTTATCTTTGTTATCGACTTTATGCTTTTAGTTGGAGATTGATAGGAACTTGTGAAATAACTTCCACTTTATCTTTTGGCATTAAATCCAAAAGATAAAACCAAAACAGTAAATTCATCGCACTTGCCAGTAATTACAAAAAGGGGGAAATTAAAATCCCCTATTGAGCTATCATATGAACATTTGAACACAGCTCCGAGTGCGATTAACGTTCTATTTATTTGAAACACAGGACATGTTTTTGAAAACTGCACACACTCATCATGACACTCGTCGTAGCCTTTGTTGACAAAACATACGTTGTCTAGGTGACTCACACGCTCGCACCACACCATAAAGTCACTCAATTTTTATTTTATTGCATTGCCATTTGTTTTAGTTTCAAATACACGCTCACATTTCCTCTTTGTTCTAAAGCGGCGTGTAGTAGACTGAAAATGTCAAAAGTTCAAATAAGTTGACAGGACAAACAGTAGTCATAGTCAGACAGTGAATTTTTAATATCCTTTTGCGTGGGAAGAAGCGAACAGAAATTGTTGTGAGTTAGGAATTGGGTTCATAAGAGAATAAATTTTTCATTGAAGGAATCCTTGAAATTACTAATCGTTGCCATCGAAAAGAAAAGTCTTCATTTTAAGAAGAAATCAGATGTCATTACAGTCTTTAGGATTCCATTTGGAGTTTTGTATTTTGTGTCCTTTTGAGACACATTGACACGCGCTCTGTAATTTAAATCTCTTAATCCGTCAAAGTATTAATTTGTTGTCTCTAATGACTCGATTTCAATTATTACATTGAAGGATAATTTAGTAGAATAAAGATAAACGAAAGTTTGAATTCCCTTTCCGAGAGAATTGGTAATGTAAGGAAGTAGCATCAGCTTAATACAAAAAATGGTAATGACTGTAGAGATTAAGAGCCGACTATTTTGAAGAGTTGACAAAGGAACGTCGAAAGGAGCTTCATCCTTCTACAGCATTGAAGGAACATTTTAGAGGATGTTGTTTTTAGACGTGTGGTTTTCAATATGAAAGGAAACGAAAAATTGAAGGTCCCGTCCATTCCCACACAAGGCGTGGTTGTGAAAAATGGCCTTGGCCCCCGAGCTCTCCACTCTGTTCCACAATCCAATTTATTTATTAGTAAGGATAAGAGCTTGACATTATGTTTTTAAATTGGTTTGGGACAAATGGCCACTGCGGCTGTCTCGAATGAGAGGCACAATTTTCGACCCCTTTTTTGCAATATTCGGAGCGGTATGTCCGCAATAACGCACTGAATAATCTCTTCCAATGTGTCAATCGTCTTGGGCTTATCTGTCTGCGTAGGCAAGCGACTTCACAAAAATTAGTCCATCGGTGTTAAATCGCTCGTGGCTAAGGTTGCTTTCGGGAAAATGACCGACGTACTTAGACCAAGTAAAGGCTCGTTGTCATACCCCAAGAATTGTAAGGAGTTGTCTCTTATTTAAACCATTCTGAGCTTTCTATAAAGCCATAAATACTATGAATGTCTATGTTTCTAAGATCAATTGGATCATCGAAAATTGTGTTTTACGTCTTTGGGAGTAGACAGGGCATGTACAATGAAGCTGAGGAACGGTTTCCTCTTCTTCTTCGTCCATGCAACTTCCACAGAAGTTTTTTGATATAAAATTGAGCCTTGTGTCATGTTTACCTACCTTTGAGGCAGTGTCACGTTACAACACAAATTAAAATTATTGTAGTTTCCCGGAGTGTCTCTATGCCCCGGCACCCCAGAAAGGTTAATGTTAAACAGTTCTGTCATCTTCTTAAGAAACGATCGACAGTCGCGGATGGTTACAGATTTTGTAGAAACATTTCCAAGAAGTTGGGGATATTATGAAGATATCACGTTTTCTTTGAGCCACTATAGGACCTTTTTGATCGCCAGGATTTCCGCTTAGAACACGATACAATAGTTTGGGAGTCTGAATGATAAACTAATATTTAACAGTGTACACAAAATTGTTCATTTCACCATAAACTCCGTCCCCGGTGTTCGAGCCGATCTCGTCTGTGCGGAAAGAAACTGAATCATCTTGTTAGAAATCCGTATCATCCCAAATGGTTCGTTGTGGGATGGTGACTTGGAAGTTCTTATCGAAAGCCAGTTGAGTTGTCGTGTAGGTGGAGAGACTCGGCTTTGACCTGAATAAGTTCAGGATGGTAGAATGACTAATTGAGTTATTGATCTATTGGAAAGTGGTTTTCAGACTGATTGTCGTATTGCAGCCGATTGTTTGCTGTCAATGTCGAGGGTTAAGAACGTTAAAGTACGCCTTAATCAGACGAAGGTGTTGAGTGAAGAGCTCCGTTGATACATATGCTGGCTGATCTTTGACATTTGCTAAGTCACTCACAATAAGTTGTGTTTTCCAAGGCTGTCCACCATACTGTTACCCCGCATGTAAGTATTCGTCTGACCACCGTTGTTTATAACCAGTGGGTGATCCGTGGAGATATTCACCATTTGCTTCCAAAAACTTTTTTTTGCAGTTGAAAACAGCCTCGTTGGCTTTTCTGACTAGTTCTTGTGTATTTGATTTCCAATCTGGCTTTTTGTCTACGATAAGACTCAGATACTTTGCTTCCTTTGAGAGAGTTAGAGGAACTCCGCATTTATATAAGTGCCATGGAGTGCATATTATAGAGTTTTATATTTTGTTGTGAAGAAGACAAGTTCAGTTTTCCATAAGAAGTTCGTTGACAACATTGTTCCAAGGAAGTGGGGATAGGACTCCACCTTGCGGTGTTCCTCTGCAAACAGTTTTGGTACTGAAGCCTCTTAGGGTTGGATTTATTGGACTACTATTTAGCATGATGGTATTTAGTTAAACTAGTGATCTGTCTACTTCAAAATTTATCAGTGCCGTTGTAGTTGCTCGATGTCGAGGAATGCAACTAGAATGTACTCTTTGTGGTGAAGGGAGTATTCGATAGTACGTACCAACGATTGATGTTAGACTAACTGCTTTAGTTCTTTTGGATCAACGTGGGAGAATTTACCTGCTTTGGTAATGAACAATAAAATAAATCACTCGAAATTATGTAAGAATCAGCGTCAATAGCGTTTTAAAAAATGTCCAGCTTTCGAGCGTCCAAAAAAGTATTGCCATACTTATATGTCATGATTTGCACCCCGAATAGGCAAGCAAAAAGGTTATCCGGGCTCAACCGGGATTTGAACCCGGGACCTCTCGCACCCAAAGCGAAAATCATACCCCTAGACCATTGAGCCGCTTAAAATTTTATCTCTGTTGGTTTTTCTAGTTCTGATGTTTTCATTAGAAACCATTCCAAAAACCGTTTGATCAGCTTAGTAATCCAGCTCTGTTGACTTTTCTATCGATTTTCAATGTTTTCATTTCTTCTCATAAGCTATTTTGGAACCACAAACCTATTGAGTAAAATATCATATATTTGCTTAGGCTTAGACTTTTTCAAGTCAATATTTACATAGTTTGTACCTACTTTATGCTTTTAATGTTCATTTTACGGTCCAAATTCTCTTAGATACCAATTTTGTTTACCAACAATCAGTCATTGTATCAATAAAAAGTGTAAAAAGTGGCAGTGTTTGAATAACTTGCATATCTTCTAATATATATAATGTCCATATCACAATGTTAGTTAACGTAAGCGACTTAACCGATTCTAACCAAAGGAGGTGGTGCATATTTCTATGGAGCCTGGGCCCAGGGCGTACACCTATGAGACTAGTACCAAATGAAAGCTTACGTTCAGCCCAATCAGCCTGCCAAATATTTTTGAATTCTGTCTTGGTGATTTTGAGATAATTAGACTTCAATTTGAGCGCCGGAAATGGGAAAAATCTGACATTTCTGCAAATAATTACGAATATCTCGAAAAGCATAGCACGTAGGACAATGATTTTGGTAAGTGAGATACACTTTTCTACTTACATGCCTGGATTTGATTCGCCGTCGCAATAAAAAGTTATTGTTGCCTGAAAGACTATTATGAGCAGTAGAGGTAATTCGCATCAGATCTTCGCAGACTTCGATTGTATAGGTTCCCTGGTCTTTTAAATATTCACCACAGTAGGATCGAGCCTGGTTTATTTGGTAATTCCCCAATGATATCATACGAAGTTCTTGAATAGTGAGGGAAATTACTTAAATTCGGGATATTACCATCGATGCGGCTGAACATGGCTCCGGTTCAGTTAAGATTATTTTCTCTTACAAAGGCACATAAATAATTAGGAGTATTAAAATGATTTAAACCCAGTTCTAGCAGAACGTTCGCGTCAGCACTATCTTCAATGGTTGGATGAAACTTATTAAGAACTGCAGCTGCAACTTTGAAGTCGTCCATCAAATGACCAGCAGCTAGATTAAAAAAATCTTGCCGAAATAGTTTAAAATCCCTTTTAAATCGTCCGTTCACGACTTCAACGACCCATCTGACCATAGTTACACACCTGGATCTATTAACCTGCTCTGTGGTAAGTTGAAAGTTACCTTCAGCAACGGATTCAGGCATGTAAGTCTTATATCCTTGAGATTCAAGATGTGGGATTGCGTCTCTGAATCCTCTGTCCAAAATAAAAACATCGTTTTGTCTAAAGTATTGCCTGAACGTTCCATAATCGTCTCTGAACAGATGTTTCATTATGTTAGCATCAGATACAGTTGCAGCATAAGGTCCTATAACGTCCAGGATATACCCATCACATCATGTGATCACAAAAGGCTTAACCAGATTTTGATACTTATGTAGGCTGTATGTTTGTTTCTGGAAGCCGTAGTTTGAACTTTTTTTAAGGTACACATATGTTCCATCGCAAATGACTATAGATGGACGATCATTTTCATTTAAATTGATGTTTCCAAACAGTCCGTTGGGAATAAGTCTGTTCCTTCTAGATACTTCCTGAACAGTTATAATATGCTGAAAACCCAAGTTAAATGGCACAAAATAATCCATCAATGCTGTTCTTGCAGCTGTTGAGTACCGTCCTTCAGTCGTGTGTCACTACATAATTTACTCACAAGCCAACAATCAGTTATCAATGAATTAGGCATAACGGTCGCGGACTTGTATGTTTAAGCTTGGTACCTAGCAATTTTGTTTTTGGATGGTATTTTGATATAGATCTAAACGAAGATTAGTAATTTTTTTTTCTCATTTGCCGCATTAAAATGTATTTTGTTTTTATGTTTAGTAAAAAAACAAAGTAGGAACTGCGAAAAATTAAATGAAAAAATGCATTTGCTGTGGAACATATTTTTTGTTTAATTTTTTTTAGGGATTGTGTATAATGTACGTGTTATGCTTTATGTATGATAGCGTAATTATATATCAAATTAAAGCTAACCAATTAAGGATTAAAGTGGTCCAAAAAAAAATTATAGGTCATCACTGATTTTTTCGAGATATTGGCTGGCAAACGTCAACGAAAATGTTTCTTTTCAAACAAGGTTTGGGTCTGTTTTTTCGAAATATAAGGCATTTTGAAAACTTTGTTTTGAATGAAATGAAAGATATTCTTATGATCTTTCATTTGATACCAAAATCATTGTCCTACGTGCTATGCTTTTCGAGATATACGTAATTATTTGCAGAAATGTCAGATTTTTCCCATTTCCGGCGCTCAACTTCAAGTCTAATTATCTCAAAATCACCAAGACCGAATTCAAAAATATTTGGCAGGCTGGTTGGACTGAACGTAAGTACATACTAGTAGGTACTAGTCTCATAGGTGTACGCCCTGGGCCCAAGTATGCACCACCTCCTTTTGTATGCGTATTCAGTATATCTGAGAATCGGCTACTCTATATTTTCTATAGCCCTTAGTGATAAGGGTCATCTGCCCTTAACATTGTTTTTTTTAATTTACACTGTGACACGAGAATTTTATATATTTGATTTTACAGTCTCAGTGTACATGTCATATCAACTACATATATTCTCAAGTAAATTTATTATTAATTTACTGAGCAAACATTTTTTATTCCTATTTTATTAAGTGCAGTTTGCATGATTAGTTAATTAAGTGGTTTATTACACAACCTCAAAAGTAGGTACTCAATCAAGTACTGAAACCGATACAATTGAGTTTCTACAAGTACAGAAGTACAATTCGTCTGAGTTCAGTACAATTTACAAATCTGAGAGTTTAATATACAGTGGTGGTCCAGTATAACGAACGATATAATGTCCAGAGTCAATTCGTTACATCGAAAATACGTTGTAAAACGCGTAATTCGCGTGAATTTTCATACCTCTAGCCTCTCTTTTCATCCAATAAAAGGCAAATACTAATCAAACGATGGCGAAATAATCAAAATCTATATAAACAAAAGCGAACTTATCAAAAAACCAAACAATACAAAACGAAACGAGCCGAGTATAAAGTAATCAAAGGACAAATGATCTTTAAAGGAAACGAATGCAAAGCGAAGCGAGAAATATCGAAAAATAAATAAACTAAACAAATGAAAAATCTAACAACAAAATGCGAAACAACTTGGGCGAAACAACAATAAACGAGACAAAAATGACGAAACGTACCATTCCCAAGAAGTAGATCGGAATTATGTACACTTTTGTAACAAGTATAGATTTTTTGATTATTCTATGTAAGATAAGCCAAACAGTCAATACGTATTTCGTTTTATTAGAAAATTCGTGCTTACAATGCTTAAGAGAAACAAAATGGGATCGAAGCATACAGCAACAGCTTGCCTTAGGTGTTATTTTTCGATTCTGGTCCAAGAGTCCACCACCACAATCACCATTCATGCAGTTTCGTTGTAGTAATTCAACATCTTAAATTGTATCAAAACAGTCAAATACGACACCATTGCCGAAATAAATTTCATAATGAGCTCGTTATTCAGCTTGAACAGACCACATACGGAAAATTCAACATCTTGAAATCTCATTTGGTTCAGGAACTCTTCAACCTATTTGAAAAAATGTCTTAAGCTTCAAGGCAAACACTTTAAAAGAACACTATTTACTCACACTCTTGTCCCATCTACTGTCAATATCTGAACACAAGGTACTCAAGTTGAGATATTTTGGAATCCTAGATCGACAAAACACCATGTCTACTGGTTGCATCAAAAACAAGAAATTCGACGCTTGAATTGCACTTTGCACACGCCGCTAACATGCTCCACAGCAAATCTCGACCGGACAGATAAGAAAAAAATAATTGATGTATACCGAAAAGTAAAATGGAAAAACTACTGCAGATGATATAAAGTAAGTATATCTCAAATAGTTGCTGAAAATCTAGAATTAGTTTAAAAACTTGCGAGTAAATTGCAGTACATTCATCAAGCTCCTCAGAGAAGTCGCAAAGTGCTTGCATTTCACGGTATTTTGTTGTTGCGAAATGACTTTCTGACTTTTTAATGCGATTTGCAAACTTAATCATGTGATTACCAATATTTCCATACATCCCTGCCGCCGTCATTAGTCCCAAGCATATAAAATCCACTACAGATACAAATCCGTAGCAAAGTGCGAAAAAGAAAAGCGCTAGAAGTGCTGAAGCAAAATCATTTTCTTTTATAGCTTCCAAAATTATCGAAACGTGAGCGAGAAACATAAATGTGTTCTGTGCAAGGCGGCTAACAATCATAAGATGTAACTCCTTTCCGAAAATTCTATGGTCTTTGGTAAGCCGCGACATTCGATTGAGTAGGTCTATGGTCTTGTTAACAAGTTCTATAAATTCGTCACAGCGAAAGAATTGGAAAAACAAAATCATAACCGAAAAACACAAAAGAAATAAAAGTTGGAACGATACAACCACTTTAACGTGTATGTGGGCATGTTTCAGTAACTTTTCCACGAAGGTTGGTAAAAATGTAACGAAATAAACACAGGACAACGCTCGAACTGTTATGCAAAATAGTTGCGGTTTTGTAGATCGCTTCAAGCGACCATTGTCAGAAACTGCGAAAAAAACCATGCCAAATATTTTTGCGTAAAAGTAAATGAATTTTAGGCTAATTATGGAAAGTTTGCTTTCTTTAATAACCTTTACTGGCATATTCTGTCGATTAAGGTCTAAGCGCGACGACGGCAATAAAGGTATAATTAGCTAGGGCGCTATGATTGCCTCAGCACTTCAGTTAATTTCCAATGGTCTGTCGTTTGGCCATAATGGAATCAATTTTTAATTATTGAAAAGCAATTGTTATTTATTTAAATGAAACAACAAGAATTCCCGACAGCTTTCTAAGATAGGAGCTTTATAATTTATGGTCTATAGTAAGTTGTAGTGGAACAGCAATTATTTCGATTTGTTTTCGACATTGACATGTTTTTGAAACGGTATGTTTGTCTGTTGTACCTTCCTTCAAAAATGCAAGATTTTGGATAAAGCGAATTGACGAGTTGGAATCTAAATTCTAAATTATTGACCGTGTTAAATTATCCAACTTTGCCAGCGCAGTCAAAATCTCGTTGGCTGATACTAAAAGTGGTGAGTCTTGTGTCGAATTGAGTTTTCAGTTGACAGTTGACAGATGCCAGATGACAGATGACAGATGACAGATGACAGATGACAGATGACAGATGACAGAAGACAGTTGACAGTTGACAGATGGCAGATGACAGATGTCAGTTGACAGATGACAGATGACATATGACAGAGATGACAGATGATAGATGGCAGATGATAGATGACAGATGGCAGATGACAGATGACAGATGACAGATGACAGATGATAGATGACAGATGACAGATGACAGATGGCAGATGAAAGATTCCAAAAGTAGGAAAACCGATGACTTACAAGCTATAAAAAATACATCACATTGAATTGTCCTTCAAAGAGAATAGTTCTTGAAGAGTCCTAGTTTGCAAGATGAAAATGTATTTAAAAATACATAGTTCATTCAGTTCAATAATGTTGTTTTGTTTTTTAAGTCTAATCAGCTGAAAGATCCATCGAATGACCCTGATTTTCTGGACGACATTGAGACATCCGTCCAACGGAACCTGGAGCCTAACACTAATGTAGCTATATTTAACAATAACAATCCTTCGAGTGACTCGAACAACTGTCGAACCTTTCCATTCAAAAAGGAATTGCAGAAATAATACACAACTCCAAGCCCAAGAAATCAACATGCCCAGGCGATGTCCCAAATTACGTCCTCAAGATGCTCCCACAGACAGTTATGATCTTTCTGGCTATCATCTTTAACAACTGCATTAACAACACCTGCTTCTTTCCTGGGAAGCGGAAAACGGCCAAGATAGTGGCGATCCCGAAGAAAGACGATCTGAACCTCATCGACAACTACAGGCCCATCTCCCTACTCAACAATCTAATTCTAAGTATGCTCCTGAAAGAGCAAATACTTAGGAAGTTGAAAAAGTTTTTCAGGACTAATAACATCATCCCAACATGCAGTTCAGCTTCCGGAATAGCCTTCAAATCTGCATCCGCTGATGAAACTACACAAAGATGTTGCCGCAGGTCTTAACCACCATCGTGTCTCCGACGCATGCTTCTCCCACAGGAACTTTTTTGTGCAGGGGCCATGCTAATCTTCTCTGTATCGTTCCAATTTAAGTATTTGTTCTGTCGAAGCAAGATTCATAAGTTATCATAAGGCCGAAAGGCATTAGTAGTAAGATATTGAATAATTTAGAGTACCCGCCTAGGGTCAGTAAGTTAATTAAGGTATTATATAAGCTAGTTTTACAGTTTTACACATTTTTGTTAGCACGTAAGTAGATATAAGAAAAATTTAATAAAAATGAATTAAAAATGAATGAAATGGAACTTTTTTGTCCAAGTTGGAAGTGCAAAGTATGCCACCAAGAACATCAGAGCCGGAGTTGCTCAGGGGGAACATCTAAGGCCATTCCTCTTCAACATCATGACGTCGGACCAACTTACCCCAAGGGACTGCGAAAACCTGCTATATGCCGATGACTCTCTGACATATGGCACATCAATATCACTAACCACAGCTGCCCGGAGAGTGGAAACTCACATCCACAAACTACATATATGTATATTCCTATTATAGTAAGTGGGGTATCCGGATCAACTCATCTAAGTCAGAGCTCGTCTGCTTCAGAAGGCCCGGAGTCCAAAGAGGCGGTCCTTCTTCTGGTAGGTGCAGAGCCACATCCATTAATCTACCCGATGGAACCAAACTGGCTGCCCAAAGAAACACGAAGTATCAAGGCATCAATTTTAACGAGGTGCTTAGATTCAATCCGCACTCTCGCGCTGTACTGAAGAAGGCCAGCTTCGCCTTCCACCGACTTCACCGTTTGCTGAGGAGAAGGACAGGACTAAGTCAGCCAACTAAAGTACTGATGTACAAGCAGCTGCTGAGACCCGTCATCAACTACGGAAGCCCAGTTTGGTTCACCATCTCGAAGACCGCGATGAAGGGTCTCCTAATTTTCGAAAGGAAGATTCTGAGACTCTGCACCGGCAACATTTTCAATTGATGGTTGCCAGAGATATTACAGTAACCAGCATCTGTACGAGATAGCCAAAACGATGCCCTAGGACCAATACGTCTTATCGACAGTATTAAAAACGGCTGCAAATATCAGCAAACCACTCTAATTTCCTGGTGAGACGGATGACCACTGAGGGCCTACACCCAGACCCAAGATACCTAAGCGTGATGAACACTTTGAACGAAGAAGTAATGCCAGATAACGACGAAGCCACCAGCATCTACGCTGACCCTGGGCCAACATATTTTTGTGGCCAATGCCACCCCATAACACCTCCCCATGCAGAGGGACGCCAACGACAACCGGGACGGAACCTCCCGAGATCACCCAAGTAAACCGACTTATAATTAAAATTTTTGTCTTCTTTTCAGCTACATAACAGCTGTGTTTTTTTGCACGCGGATATAAGCTCCGCCTAAAAAAACGTCTGCCCTAGATTATTCAAAAAATTTGGCAGCACTGCAATTTGACATAAAGGGCCCAACCCATAGAATCCGTTGCGTCCGTTCGCTGCCGGAGTCAACTGACAGCAGTGAGTTTTACCGGACACTACGGATTGGAGTGACCCATAGAACCATTACACTATATTTTTTCAAAAGGATATTCAAACTACCGTCGATTCTATTCGTCATGTCATTTATGTCAAATTGCAGTGCTGCCAAATATTTGAATGCGGAAATATGTTGATTGTACTAAACTGTAAACTACGATGGTGGTTGTGGAAAACAGCATGAAGTTATAATCATACAATTTGTACGGGGATACCAACAGCCCAAATAGTAAGTGCAGGGGCTCCAAACATTGAAACTGTCCAAACATCAAATGCGGAACTACCCAGTTTAGCTGCTGCCCAGATAACCAATGCTCCAGGAGTCCCAGATAAACTGAGTGTTCAGACAACAAATGCTGGTATTTCAAACGTAGCAAGTACCAAGCCAACAAATGCATTGCCACTGATTCAACCAGTTCCAAATTAATTGGAAAATCTTTCTCTTAATGGACAATCACCACAGACTTCGGGGAATCAAGAATCTGATAAGCAATCTGCAAATACCGCATCTACTTTGACTTCAACATCGCATGTCCTACACTGCCTAGATTCAATTAATACTCCTGAATCGACGACCGTGCTACCAGAAATCCCACCTTACCCTGCAACACCACCAAAACATAACTTAAACAGATGTGATGCAGATATGAGGGAGTAGGGATTCCACTAATGCTTTTTAGCCTTCAAGCGGACGTCTGTGTCTTTACACAAAAGCGTTTAAGTACACAATACATTGGTCGAGTCCAAATCCCAACGATTGTTTTGACCCCAGCACGTACCTGATCGGTAAGTACTCGGTGAAACAATCTCAAGGATTCAAAGTGATGGTTTCTTGTGTTCTAAGGCCCCGACGAAGAACAGTCACGAAAGATCTCGTGTCGCAGTTTGTGATGCATGCTCCCAGCAACTACTATTATGACAAACGACACCAGACTCGATCGACTACGTAACAAAAACCAGAAGGAAACAGTCGATGTTTAGTTTTTCATTAAATTTATTATTTTCTACCACAATCATACATACACTTACCAAACGACTAAAAATAAACTCGACTTTTAATAGAAATCTTCCTCGGGGTTCTTGGATTTGTGTTGCTGGTTTTTGATTTGGTCTTGGTTAGAGTACATGTCCCAAGTGGATGCAGAGTTGGCATCATCAGGTGTTTTGTCATCTCGTATCTGAATGAATCGCGGAAAACGCAGTGAGATGCCCTTTTCGAGATCCACAATCCCGTGAAGAAGAAGCATGCGTTTGAAGGTCTGCGTCACTGAAACCTTTAAGAGGGGCTCAGAAGTTTGTTTAAATAGAGACACTGTGGTAATCTTACCTGTTCCAATTTTGCAAATGCTCTGGTACTCTTCCTTGTCGGCGTCGTAGAAGGCCAATAGAAAGCCACCGTAGGTCCCAGTTCGTTTTCCTTTGCCAATGTAGCCGCCAATTACCACCACTTCCAGGGAGTCTCCAACACCGCTGAGGTAGTCTTTGCTTAATTTTCAGCATTTCAGGCATCGACAAATGAGAAAAAAAAGCTTCGGAATTTGTTTTTATTGGCTTTGTCAAACGGATGAATTTTGAATGAATTTTTTGACATTTCCAAATAGCACTAGCAGTTTATATTCGTTTCACAAATAAACGTAGATGTTTATCCTCGCTATTCGCTTATTTTGTTGTTGTTTTTAGCATGCAAAAATTTTAACAAGCGTGTATCCGCGTGCAAAACAACGCCCCTAATAATAAGTTATTACTTTAAATTCAAGACAATGTATTTGGTTGGGCCCCCTATGTGCCAACATTCCTGCATTATTGTCTTTTATTTTAATTATTATCTAAAAGTATCATATATAACGTTCAATAAAAATAATTAAGAATTGATTAAAACTCAGCTCAAACACCAACACAGTACATTTGCATTTGAGGAATAATTTGAACCAAATAAGAATCTTCATAATCTTCCGAACTTGTCCATGTGAATAAATCTCACACCACTTTTTCAACAAGCGATGGAGAGCTTTACATTTCGCTATGATGACACAACACTGCTCTTGGGAACAGATATGCTGTCTAAATCGGGTCATATAAATTGTGGCTGGTAAATTGCAAGAAAATTTCATAAGAGCTCCAAATGGTCCATACGATGCCTACCAAATTTTCATTCACTTTGTCATTAGCAGATCATGAAAACCAACCATTCTATGTCCGAAATTTAATTAAATTTTATTCTAAAATTGCAAGCACGACCATTAATTAATTTTGATTGCCGAAAATACACAGTTACCCCCCCAACCAGCAGCCAAGTTAAAGGTCTTACTCCTAAGGTTGAATTGAAATGTGAGAACACAAAAAACTTTTCCCAAATGGGTATAAAATTAGAGTAGCAAAGAAAGGACAAGGGGTCAGATTGTGGTTTTGTTTGTGGTAATTTTTTTTGTTTTTTTCCTTTGTATGAAAACCTATTACCCACCCTAACTTTAGTGCCAATGCAAAAAAAGAAAATATAAAAATTAAAATTCTAAGAGTTCCTCTATGAAAAGGAAAAATTATCGGAATACTTATTTAGAAAAAAAGGAGCAATTTATTACTTAAAAGAAAATTATTTTACAAAAATACTTTTCCGTCCCAGAATCAGACTCAACTCGAGGCAATTTGTCCTTAAATCCTCTTTAAATGTATAATCCATTGGAACACGAGGAGCTGTTTATTTTATGCCTTGCCTTGGATTTGTTTTATGAAGCAGAGCCGTACATTTGCAGCATCCAAAAAAGTTTAACCCTTCGGGCCAGATGCTGATCAAATTAAAATTCCTTAATTCATTATCGTCCATTTTTTGTTGTTTTTTTTTTTCGTAACAGCGCAATTTAAGATGTTCAATAGTCATATGGCGTACTTTTCTGCTTAACTAAGTTAAAGACCCATTCGAATTATTAATTACGATTCGAAGTCATGTTTGGTAGAAAGAATACAAAACTTAAATTACACTTCGTGTTGTCGTTTCTTATAACAACATTCACGAGTGAACAGAAACATTAATTTCTTGAGCCTCGCAGGCTTTGAGGGAATTACCTGTTTGCATTACAAACATTTCTTATCCTGAAAAATTCTCTCGTTCCTCTGTAAATTTGCATAAACATAATTAAAATAAGAAATACGACGTTTTTCGAATGGCTTTATGAGATAAGCGAGAGTAGGTTTGTAGAGTAAGATATGCACGAAGGTGTGTACAAACTTCAAAGGCACTGTAGCTGTATCTAGATATGTTTTGGGATTATGTGTGTGATACTTTGATGATGTGTTTTTCTTCTGCCGAATGAGAAAAGATATCAAATCCTTAGGCGTGTATGGGGTAAAAATTTAAAATCCTTGATATGTTTGAATGCGAAGTGTGCCGTCATTTGAGTGGTGAAATGAAGACATTTTGTCAATACGGTTATGTGTTATCTCAAGGCGTATTCAGTTAAGAAGCATCTTTGCCTGCTATTTTTTTATTTTTATTTTTTGTCTCCAGAGCTTAAAGATTGGAGATCCTTGTATGTTATGGAAAAATTAAAAATAAATTGCGGAAGAAACATTTAATCTTGTTGAGGCAGGCAGAACAAATTGAGTTGTGATATTAAAATTAAAAGACACAATTCTCACTCCGATGGCCTTGGATTGGATGGATTGAGCTTGAAGGTATTGACGAAAGGGAGTTTGTTTGGGAAAGAAGTACATAGTTCGTTTGGAGTGAGGAAGCAGATGGCAGCACCAAGGGCAGAGTGAATAGTCTCAGGAACGCGGCTTTACGTGTAAATCTTCTACGAGCCGATGTATTTTGGTCTTTCGGTGAATTTTTTCGGGTTCTTGTGCTATTTTAAACCACTAAAAAGCACAGCCATTTTATGCTTCATTTATAAAAGGTGAACCGAATACGAAACTAAATTTTGCCCATCTAGTGGGACATATGACTTAATTATTATCCATTTGTTCTAACCAACAAGAAAGTAGCAAATTGTTTAGTGATGAGTTGATCAAAGTGACAAATAGCATGGTAGTTCCCAAATGTCTAATGGATGGTTTCATAGCACTCTTATGCAGCTAAAACGTGAAAAAAACTATGAGATACTAAGAGTTTAGGCAGAACAGCAACATTGAATCTTAGAACAGGTATAAATCAAAGAATTCAAACATCAAACGACAAATTACGAATTCTGGTGACCAAAAATCAATGTGGTTAGTCATTAAGGCCCGTTTGTTGATACTCATCATAAATCTTTTTCTTTACTAAGTACATCTTCATTTCTAAGTGCAACATAGTTTAGTTTTGGTTGTTAGAAAAAAATGAGTTAGGTTAGGTTAGGTGGAAGTGGCTGTCAGTCAATGAGTACATTGCCTAACACACTTAGGCCGCAAGGGCCCATTGTGATACCACAAAGATCAGCAAGTTAATTACCTACTGATCTCAGAAACCCGATGTAAAATTAACGAGTTGATCACTTATTAATCTTCCATTACGGGACTAGCCGGTTAATCACCTGCTAGTCAAACCACGTGGAACTTTTAATGTATTTTGAAAGACTTTTAGGGTTTTTGTTAGCTAAGTCGCTAGTATCATCGAAGAAGAATTCACCGAGAGGAGTTTTCCTAATATGAAGCAGTGCAGAGCATGAGCAAAGAAGATGTTGAACGGTTTCTTCCTCTTCATCGTCCATGCAGCTTCTGCAGAAATCATTGGAAAACACACCAAGTCTTTTGGCGTGTCTCCCTATTAGACAGTGTCCCGTAAGAACACCTATGGTAGAACCTAGACACAGACGGTTCAGGGCCAACAAACTCTTTGATCGTTTTGAGTCTACACACGGCCAAACTTTTTTGGTTGCAAGGCATGTATTACTCTCAGTCCATCTAGTGTTTGTTATACTTGAAGCGTCCTGTCTAAGCAGGAGTTTACATGCAGCGATAGGTACACCTATGTTGTTCCATTCTGAGCGTAGGGAAGTGGTCGTGCCCTTTTTGGCTAGTTCGTCTGCCATACAGTTGCCTGGTATGTCCCTGTGCCCTGGCACCCATGAAAGGTGAATGTTAAACTGATTTGACATCTCCCTCAGAGACATCTGACAATTTTGGACCGTGATGGATTTTGTAGAGACAGAGGCAAGAGATTTAAGGGCAGCTTGGCTGTCTGAGAAGATCCGAATGACGTTTTCTTTGAGCCAAGACAGCACCTCCTTAATCGCCAGAATTTCCGCTTGGAACACACTACAGTGATCGGGTTGGCGGAAGAAAAGACTGAGATTCAGTTTTTCTGAGTAGATTCCACTTCCCACACCTTCGCTGGTTTTTGAACCACCGGTGTAGAAGTGTATTGCTTCATTTTCCAAAAGAGCGCCATTTTCTCAAGCTTCTCTTGAAGATATGGTTACTTGGAAATTATTATCAAACACCAACTTAGGGGTGGTGTAGTCTGATCGATTCGGTAGGCATCTAAAGTTATCTAGAATGGTAGTGTGGCCGATTTGATTATTGGTCCACTGTGATGTAGCTCTGAGTCGAGTAGCTGAGCTAGCTGCGACTTGTTTGCCGAAGATATCTAGGGGTGTGAGATCTAGTAGTACATTGAGGGCGTCCGATGGGGTTGTCCTCAGTGCACCACTAATACACAGACTAGCCGTTCTTTGAACTTTGGCCAGCTTGTTGTAGTTGATCATCTTATCTAGTGCTGTCCACCAGACTATCACCCCGTATGTGAGCATCGGTCTAATTACCGATGTAAACAGCCAATGGGTGATTTGGGGGGAGAAACCCCATTATCCGCCAATGGCTTTTTTACAGGCGAAGAGTGCAACGTTGGCTTTATTTACTCTTTCCTCAATATTGGTTTTCCAGGTCAGTTTTTTGTCAAAAATTTGTATTTCCTCGTAAAGAGAACTAATTCCGTTTTGTGTGGATTGATGTTCAGACCGCAATCTGCAGCCCAATTAATAAGCTTGTTAAGTGCTGTTTGTAGCAGCTCAGCTAGGGTTTGTGGGTGCTTGCCTGAAACGGCAATTGCTACATCATCGGCATAGGCTATAGTTTTGAAACCTTCGTCCTCTAGGTCGATTAACAATTTGTTAACGACCAGGTTCCACAGTAGGGGAGATAAAACTCCTCCTTGCGGGGTTCCTCTATTGGCCATTCTGCTTGTTTTGTAGTTCCCCATTTCGGAACTAATGATTCTGCTGCTGAGCATTGTTGTTATCATGTTTTTGATGTGTTCCTCTATGAGCAGCCCATCAAGAGCATAAGTGATTGCTGAATTTTTAACATATGTAAATGCACCCTCTATATCTAGGAATGCGACGAGAGAGTATTCTTTGTAGTGCTGGGATTTTTCAATGGTGCAAACCAGAGAGTGGAGTGCTGTTTCCACTGATTTACCTTTTGTATAGGCATGTTGCGCCGTTGAGATCAGACTAGGTTGAATTTCTTGTTTTAAGTGTATGTCAATCATTCTTTCCAGTGTTTTAAGGAGGAAGGATGATAGACTAATAGGTCTTAAATCTTTAAATGAGTTAACAGTCAAAACAATTATGACGTGGACGGAATTGATGTTTTACTGGAAGATAAATTAAGCAGCAGCATGCATATACAGTATAATATGTATATTTTTTTTAAATTTCTTCGTTGCATTACCGTTTCTTTATAGATTGAAGAATTATCAGAAGAAATAAAATAACACCAGACTGGGCCAAATATAAACAGACAAACCGAGCCAATTAAAAAATCCTGTAAACCCAAAATTGAAATCGTGTCAAGGCAGATTGCGAAAGAACAAGAAGCTTTGTGCATTGGAAAAAGTCTTAAAACACATGAAGGAGCACAAATCCTTATGTGCAAGGGATTTAAAAAGCAGTTTTCTTATTCTCTTCAAGACAAAGAAAGCAAATGGTGTGGGCGGCGATGACCAGTTGCTTCCACTTTTCCTAGTAGCGAAGCAATATACAGAACTGTCTGCTATAAAAATTGAACTTCAATATGAAACCCTCAAATAAGAAGCAAATAAAAAAAATAAAAAAATCAGATCCAAATGAACATGAACTAAGAAAACGTTCATTAGATTTAGATATTGAAATAAAAAGCGAAACTTAACAACAAGTGGAAAATTACTCAAGGGAATCTTTTGATGCGTGCAGTGTATTGAGAGATTCGAAAAGCCTTAATCCGTAATACATACATGTTTACATATATACATCGAAAATATATCTTCTTCTTTATATATATAATTCTGCTGTACGTGTGTATGTAATTGGACTCCTCCTAAACGACTTGACCGATTTAAAAGAATTTTTCTGTATGCGTTTGAGAGGCGCCCTGCATGGTTTAGATTCACAAATCAGCCCGGCAGATGGAATTGGAATATAGTAAAATTGAAAATTTCATTATTCTTAACTGTAATAAATTAAAAATTAAATTCAAACAATGATTTTGTTTTTTTTTTTTTGACAACAAAAAATTAAAATAATAAATAACAAATAATAAGGTTTGTTTTGAAAAATTCTTTTAATTTTTTGACTGATGTGATAAGAATAAAGATTAAAATTTTTTTAATTTATTGCACCTGAGTACCATAGAAAAGTTTTTGTTTGTTTTATAATAAGCCACACATCAATGGGTTATGACTACCCTTATAATGTTGTTATAGAGCTCAGTGCGAGCATTTAGGAAAATAGGAGAGGATTTAATAGGATACACCGATACACCTTGCTTTTGAACCTTTGTAAATCGTAATGTAGTTGAAATACAGAGCCAGGTAAAGCATTGCACATACGGGTAGTGCGAGAATCTCTATACTTGACTGTACGCCCGAAGTTGGGCTCAAGGTAAAACTGATGGGCATTCTTAGCAAGGTGGGTGTTGCGGCTAAATTGTTTCAGGGGAGGAATGCAACTGGCTATTTTACTAGAGCACTGTTTGTGAAAAAAAGCGATAATAAAGACTGATAATGAAGACTGAGATAAGTAACGTTTCGAAGATGTTCAAGAGAATCAATCGATTCTACGATTGATCTATCACCTATCAATTTTAACGCTCTGTTTTGTAGGCGCAAAGATTTTTGAGAAGCACCTGACCAGATATGGGAGTTATACTCCAGTTTTGGGCGGATGAAGGCCTTATAAACTGTAGCCAGATCAGAAGGGGTGAAGAACTTCCTACATTGTCTTAAGAAACCTAAGCATTTAGCAGCGTCTTTGGCGACTTCAAACGTGTGGTCATTCCAACGAAGATCGTCGTTTACACACAAACCAAGTACTGACAGCTTTTTGGTTTCTTGGATGCAGGTACCATTCATGGATAATGGTGATGGGGGAATAATTAGATTCATCCTCAAATTCTCCCAGGAACGGTAATGTGAACGGGATCGGAAATTCAAAAACCACTGGAACGAATTGTAATTTTTGTCGCTATTACAGTACGATTTCATCCCTATATTCCCACGAGAATTGGACGGGTACAAGAACATAAGCGGGAACTTGGAAAATACTGGACCAATTCCAAAAAATTTTCAACGTTAGAGTGTAAAGTGCTCCTGAGTAACAAATACTATAATTATTTTCTTTACATATTCTTTCGGGAACGGAAGCGGGAATGGTGACATAATCAATAAGCTGGAAAGTTCTTAACTAATTCCAAAAATTCTTTCATGGTTAGAGTGCTTCAATGTCCCTGATTATTATAGACTATAGCTCATCAACATTTACCCACAGGAACGGGAACCGGAACTCAAAAACCATTGTACTGATTTCAGTACGGTTTTCGCCATTACAATACGGTGCTACATAGACTATATTTCATCCCCATATGGGAATGAAACGGTAGCTGGGACATATTCGGGAACTTGGAAAATGCTATACCGATCCCACAAATTCTGTCATTGTTAGAATGCTTTATTGTCCTTGAGTAACATAAACTATATTTAATCCTCACTCTCCCACTAGAATAGAAACTTTGAAACTACTTTACTTAACTTTCAATTTGATGAACGTAGGGCCTGAGCTACGCCGGGCGGGTCAGCTAGTACATACATATATGTATTTTTTTGCAACGGAAATTTCAATAGAATTTAGATTTTTTTGTACAGAAATATATTTTTTTAATTATTGATTTCATTGTTATGTTCCTTTTGATCTATATATGTATGTACTAGCTGTGCCCGCGACTTCGTCCGCGTGGAATAGTGACTTTCGGCAGCATTCTTAATTTTTTGGGCTACTTACTTAGCAAATAAGACACATTCATGCGTTTTAGTAAACTATTGCTATATTATTTTATTTTAGTATATGTTTGCACACGACGTTCTTATTTTTTCCATCTTTTGCGAAATAAAAAGGTTTTGTGGGATTGATATACGTGATTCTGCCACATAAAGTTGCCATGGGATTTTTTTCTAAACGAACACCTGCAACTTAAAGCGTCTGAGCCTTATTTATGATGTCCAATCAGTGGGAATTAAAGGAAAACGGGGAATCGAAACGTTTTCTCCTTTTTTCGTTCCAGTCATTATTAATGCCGCATCCCGGATGTGTAATTTGTAGCTGTGTACAATTCTGGATTACTCATTTTTGGCACTGGAACACCAACTTGCTGCCACTCCTTATAATCCTAAGAAATTGAGAAACTCTATAGGGTATGATGTGACTTGCTCAGTGTCCATAATATTGTCTATTGATAGACATACGCCAACGTCCCCCAATACGTCAAACATATTTTATTAGTTTATATGGTTAACTATCTCATTAGTCGGCGCCGAAATCGCCTTTCAAACAGCCATTCCCGATTGCCAATTATTATTTGAAGATCAAGGTAGACATTTCTTCTCAGGTCTAATGTATTTTCGACAGTTTGACAGAAATCACCCCGCAGTGAAAGAACTTTTATCGACCCAGCAGTCTTAAGGTTCCCGTTTACGGTGTCGATCCCGTAGAAATATAGGGATTACTTATTAAGCCTATGTCTTTCCTCAGGCTCTAGGCTATCACTTAATTAAATTCCATTTAAATCGGATCAGTTTTCTGGGCGGGAGATGGTAACAAAGAAACACGAACAGACAGAGTTAATTTTGGATTTGTAATATTAGTAAGGATGTCCATCTTCGGGTTCTAGACTATCTCTGTACCAAAATTCATATAAATCGGTTCAATAGTTTGGGTGGTAAATATAAACAAAGAAAAACAGACAGACAGAGTTAAATTCGGATTTATAATGTTAATAAAGTCTTCCATTCCCGTGGGAACATGAGGGCGTTTCCGGAGGATGACTTGAAGTTTACATTACTCGGGAATAGTGCAGTATTCTAACGGTGGACATTTTTTGAAATGGGTGCTGTATTTTCCAAGTTCCCGTTCCCAAGGGAATACAGGGATGAAACATATTGCATAACATATATGTCCATCCTCAGGTTCTTGACTGTCTCTGTACCAAAATTCATATAAATATGTTCAATAGTTTGGGCGGTTAATGGTAACAAAGAGAAATAGACAGACAGATTTAACTTCGGACTTATAATATTAATAAAGACTCCCGTTCCCGTGGAAACATGGTGACCGTTCCCGTGAGGGATATGGGGATGAATAAAAGTTTATGTTGCTCGGGGATTATGGAGCATTCCAACGGTGGAAGAGTTTTTGAAATCGATGCCATAGTGTCAAAGTTCCCGTATACGTTCCTGCTCCCCTGGGAATATAGGGAATAAATATATAGCGTATGTCCTTCCTCAGGTTCTGAATAATCTTTGTAAAAAATTTAATTTAAATCAGTTTATTAGTTTGAGCGGAAGATGGTTACATAGAACGACGGACAGAGAGAGCTACTTTCACACTTATATTAGTAAGGACTCCCGTTCCCGTAGGAATATGTGGATGAATTAAAGTTAATGTTACTCAGGGATAGTGTAGCATTTTAACGGTGGAAAAATTTTTGAAATCGGTGTTGTAGTTTCTAAGTTCCCGTATACGTTCCCGTTCCCGTGGGAATATAGGTATAAAATATAAAGCCTATGTCCTTCCTCAGGTTCTGAGCAATATTTGTACAAAATTTCATTTAAATCGGTTTATTAGTTTGGGCGGGAGATGGTAACATAGAACGACGGGCAGACAGATCTTCATTCGCACTTATTATATTAGTAAGGACTCCCGTTCCCGCAGGAATATAAGGATGAATTAAAGTTTATGTTACTTTGGGATAGTAAAGCATTCTATCGGTGGAAAAATTTTTGAAATCGGTGTTGTAGTTTCTAAATTCCCGTATACGTTCCCGTTCCCGTGGGAATTTAGGGATAAAATATATAGCCTATGTCCTTCCTCTAGTTCTAGACTATCTCTGTACAAAATTTCATATCAATCAGTTTGGTAGTTTGGGCGGGAGATGGTAACATAGAAAGCCGGACAGACAGAGGGACTTTCACATTTATAATATTAGTTAGGATTGTACATAGTATAGTCCATATCAAATATTCCTGTTTCATCGATTTTCGGGTGAAATCGGCTGTATTAATTTTATTTATTACATTTATACCATTCAGAATGGTACACACTGATTGGTGTATTGAAATAATAAATCAACTCCATCGATAAAGCCAATCTGTTGGCAGCCAAATTTGCTGCTAATTCGACACAACCTAATACCACTTATCATGAGTCTTTAGATTCTGTGACGAGTTTGATTGGTTGCAAAAGTAAAGTCGTCAATGATCTCATTATACACAAATCCACTGGTGCCGATGATAACACCTTATAAAGAGGTTTCCTTTAAACTGGAAATACCACTGCGGTAACTTTTCTATTTTTCTCCTTCTGAGCTGTATTTGTCCAACCCGTCCCAAAAAAAGCGAATCTTCCTCCCCTTCCAATTCATAATTACTCATTGTCCCATTGCACCCACGTCCCTTCTTTCAACAGTCATGGAAAAGTTGATAAACCGTCAACTTACGATATATATTGAAGCTTCCTAATGACCGACAGTAACTACGGCTTTCGTAGCAAAAGATCCAATGGTGATTTGACGGCTAACCTCACTGAACAGTGGAATCAATCTTTACACTGTTTTGAAAATAGTATGATAAATTGAGCTTGATATTTCTAGGGCATTTGATACAGTTTTACATCGAGCTCTGTTATCGATGAGTCTCTTCCTCTTTGGATTATAAACTTCCTTTCGGACCATTTAGTAAAAATGTGCTGTATGGTTTCAAGTGCGATACACACTTTTATCTTCATCTCTTCTCATCGACTCAACCCTCAGCTTCGTCCCTAGGAAATGATCAGGAGGGTGAGTGATTTGTGGTGATTGGATGACTGAGATTGAAGAACCTCACTGAAACATTTGGAATTTCGGTTGATATTTTATGTTCGGTTGTTCGGTTCTATGTTTGAGATGCTGTCCAGTTCGTCGATAAATTTTAAAAATTGATCACATATTGCTGAAGTGTTTAAAAAATTCCGTGGGATACTGTTTTTTCTCTATTTGCTTGAGTACGGAGGTATCGGCCTCACTTGATTCGAGAAGTGACCCGATATAGATCAGCTTATCCGCCACTTCATTTCCATTAATAAAACTCTATTCTTGCTCCCAAAACTAAAGTTAAGTTTGGGAGATTTTTTTATTGCTGGCTACGACTTTTTACCTTATGTGAGTTTTGTGACTAATGGGTGACAGGGCTCTAATGGCTGCAGCAGCCAGGCTGCTTATGTGTCGATGTTTTAGAACTTCACAGACTGCAATTGCTTCTGCTTTGAAGACACTTCATACCAACCAATGTAATCGGTTTGAATGTCAAAAACATATATTTTTCCAAGCCTCTATCCAAAATTTACTTAAATCTTATGTTTTCTCTATATTTACAGTTCTTCAAACTAATCAACACTTCGATAACAAAGTTTTGAACTAAGAAAATTTGCCAAAATTCACAACTCATCAAGGAACTATCACTTTGCAAGGCTTGATAATGAAATGGGTGCACACGGATATGTTGGTCAAGGGCCAGCATCATCTCTTCACATGTCGTCGTTTATATCATCCTTGGATACCAGCAGCAAATCCATACAACAAACATTTCCCCATCGAATGCTGCCATCAACAACAAAACCAGAAAAGACACCCCACTCAGACCCATCATCATCGGCAAATATCTTCTTCGATAACCTGGTCTACCTATGTCGAGTGGTTAACGAAACATGGTCATCATATTGGGGTCCGGATGTCCTATGCACACCTAAATCAGAAACATTACCGTCACTATCGACTCCACCGACTGATACATACAAATGCCTACTCGAATCCTTCCAGAGCTCTACGAAAAGTGCCCACTTTACATGCCGACCGCCATCTGATGCGGCCGACGATTCACTGAGTAATTATGCCCATAGCTGTATCCTCGATACAACACTCGTAGTTCGTAATGTCCTTCATCCAGTATCTGAATTTAATTTAGTCGTTTCAAAGTTACCTGATCTCCTTACCAATCAGCTGCCATCGCTGCCAACACTCGGTGCAGTTATGGTGGCCACCAATAGCAGTGTCAATTGTGATCTAGTACAAAGTCGAACGTTTGTGTGCTCCCAACAGCATGGCATGGATGGGTCGATATTTGAGAATATATCCGACGAAGAGTCATTCAATTCCGGTGCCGGTGCAACAATACCATTGTTGGGTAGGCATCTCGAGTGCGTATTAAGTTTGAATCCGAATGCCGAATATGGTTGGTGGTCGAGTCCATTTTCACTTCTTAATCAATCGTTTACAAGCAATGGCGGAACATCCACATACAATGGCAGTAGTAATTACAGTGACGTGTGGTCAACTGACTATGCTGGATTTCCGACAGGACAAGAAGCACATGGTTACGATTGGATATTCCTTTTTGTGATTGCGTTCATTTTTGCTGGTGGCTTGGGAAACATTTTGGTTTGTTTGGCTGTAGCACTCGACCGGAAGCTGCAGAATGTTACAAACTACTTCCTCTTCTCGCTGGCTATTGCCGATTTACTCGTCAGTTTGTTTGTCATGCCCTTGGGTGCTATCCCCGCATTTCTGGGTAAGTTTGAATTTTAATTTATTTATACGTGAACAGGACATGACATTGAGTGGACATCTTACAGAATTATAAGACATCCGCCTACACGTTTTGCTTCTGTTTAACACTTTCCACATACTTTTTCTTTCTCCGAAAACTCGTGTGTAATCAACTCGCAATTTAAAAAACCATTTATTTTGAACTTTGTCACACAACGTCTGCCAGGAAATGCTTTTCCCTTCATATTTTCCTGCAACAAAAAAATTACATCTTTCGCATAGTTAACTCAACAAAGGATCATAAATTTTCCATTTTATGGCACAAAAAATGTGTTGGTTGTTGCATATGTATGGTCCTTGTTATGTATGGTCTTCGTTAAAGAGGACCGAATGAACAGGAATGGGGGAACTGAAAAGTTTTTAAAATATGTCTGAGAGCAAATATGCATAAGTGTATAGGAATACCAAAGCCAAAAGGACATCCTCGTTAAAAACATAATAGAAATTATTACATGCTCGTTTATAAGAATGAATTACAACCATTATTTTTTTAAATAGGAAAATTTGCCGTGCATGTTTTTAAATTTGATTTGTTGCCAACTAAATTGCAGGGACGTGTAAATGACTTGAAATTTTAAAATTTTGAAAGAAATCTTTGATTATTTATTTCTTCAGCCACTTTTCAACAATTTTTCGACAGCTTTAGATGCGAAGTTTAATAAAATTGCGCTCGTATGGAAATTTCGAAAATTTCAACGACAGCCCACGTACCAAACGGGTGGATAACAAATGTGAAGTTGTTAAGTGGGAGATCTGTGATCCTTATGAGATCACGATGCTGGTAAAGTGTATTCGGAGGGATAATCTCCCAATCAACTATTTGCTTTCTAAAGGGGGGAAGTGCTGGACATTCTGTAATGATGTACAAGGCATAGTCTGCAGAGAAGGTCTGTTGTAAGTTGCACATGGTGTGTATGTTTTTTAGAGAAATTTGGTGGTTCAAAGTCCAGTATCCAAATTTTTAGACCTTTCGCGCTGAGTTTCAATGGGAATTTCGATAATTTTTTAGTTTATTTTGAGAAAAAAAGTTTTCAGCAGACTTTGCCAGATGAATTACACCAAGTTTTGTAGAATTGGATGTATTTGGTTGTGTTTTTGAATTGGTTTGGTGTAAGGATACTGTTACTAATAGCAGACTTAACCATTTAGCTATGTATCAATTATTAATAAATAAGAGAATGACTATAGTAATTTTTTACTGCCTCATATAGCAATGCTGTCAAGGCCAGAATTCAGTGAGCTAATGACACGTGACCGTTCCAGTTCCCCATCCGAAGAGCAGGGCCGTGAATTTGGAAACGAATATGAAAAGCTGGGGTTGAGTCATCAGCAAAACAGTTGAGAGGCTTACAAGTTTCAAAAAAGAGATCATTGATGAAAATAAGAAAGACAATCGGAGACAAAACAGAACCCTGGGGCACACCAGTAGATTATGAAGTTGTTATCAGATTTGAGTCCATCCAACGTAACTATAGTAGTAGGAAGTTTCAAATTCAACGAAGAAGAGATTCATCGACACCAAGAGCACGCTTGATGCCAAGCTCTATCAATTCCCTTAGAAATATCAAGCTCAATAATCTCACTATTTCCAGCACAAAGTTAATTTTGGATCCAAGTTTTCGGTGAGATAAGCCATCAAATCACCAGTGTACCATTTGCTATGAAAACCGTACTGTCGGTCATTAAGAATATTTCGTTCTTCAAGATGCTTCATGAGTTCACGGTCTATTAACATTTCCATTTAAACGTTAATGTAAGTATTTGAAAAAGGACGAAAATTCGCCTTTTTTAGGGACAGGCTGGACAAATGTTGTTTTGCATCTGCTCGGGGAGAGCCCAGAAGAATAGGAAAGATAGAAAAGTTGACGCCGATGTTTTGTCAGTGAGAAGAACAACTCTTCAGTATAACCTCGGGGCTACCATCTGGACCAGCGGATTCAGGTATTTTGGAGTCTTTGAGGACTCAGCGAGTTTGAAAAAATATCTGCTTCATCGCAAAATTTACAGATTTAAGGTTAGGTGGAGCTAGTATGGTATAAGGAAGGGCCGAGTTAGCAGCAAATTGAGCTGTTAGAAAATTGGCTTCATCGATGAAACTGACATACGGATAGTCATTGAAAACGGGCTTTAAAACCGATGACCTTTTCGAGTTCTAATATTTTCAACAACAGATCAAAATTTTTAGTTTCCTTTTGGGCATAACGGTATCTTTTGCATTACTTTTTGGTCATGCAAAAACTTTGCCTAATGTGCACGAGCATATTACAGGTTTGTTTGGCCTGTTTGAAGATCTTATTTGAAGTTTGGCTATGGTTAGTCCGCTGGACCCGCAAGTCATGTTTTTAACTTGCTGTTAGCCAGAGAGAAAAAACTTGGAATTTTTATGTGTATTTTTTTCCACATGAAAAATTGTACCGAATTTTATTACATTGGAAGTTAAAACACACACCACAGAAAGGTTCAGGGCGGATGAATGGTTAAGTGGCTTTTAGTTATAAGATGTCAGCATTCTCATTGCCATCACAGCCCTTGTGCGCTGTAATCGACTGGAGGTTGCGCGATCGGAGAGTAGCGTTAATGTCCCCTGGACTACTTTAGATCCTATGACAGGTGGGATCAGCACTTTTTGGGCCGCTTAGCTGCCTCAAAAGATGAAGACTATTTTGTTTTCTGCGTTTAATGATTCGAATTTCAGACTGGATTATGGCCGAATGAATACTCTGACATGCTGAAAGGTTTGGTCTGGCAGAACCGCTGAAATTGCCGTAACCAGTTTCCATTTTTGAGCCGGCAGTCTACCAAATCATCACCCCTATCACAAGGCCCGTCGTAACAAAGTTGGACTATGAATGACAGTTAAAGGACTGAAAATGCCTTCGTAATAATTTTAGGAGCTTGTAGATAAATTTTGTCAGCATTGAAATTTTTTCCACGGGCCTTGAGATGGGGGCCCACGCAACATTGCAACAAATTCTGTGCGAACTGTCATATTTGTGACACAATATTTTTGTTTTCGTTCGGTGATCGTGGCTTTCGGTTGTGTTTTTAAGAAATATATAAAATGCCATTTATTGTGGCATTGATTAAAAAATCAAAAAATAGAATCCTTTTAACTGAAGTCGTCCTAAGCAAATGGATAAGGATCCAGAGTCCATTGCGTGAATATATGGAACCCCATTCTCTGTAAAGTCATTTTGGAAAACATGTCTTTTGACGAGGCAGAAAAAGTAGCGGAAACTCAGAGATTTATAACGAATTCAGAAGATGATATAACAAGGTCAACAAGAAAAACCCGAGGGAAGAAAACCAAGTTTACAGGTTCAAGATTCAATCTTAATCCCTTACCTTCCACACGTAAGGTGATGGAACAGGAGCAGCTAACCTTAAATTTATGAAAAAAAAAAGAATTGAAATAGATGTTAATAAATTGTTGCAAAGGTCTCAACTGGTTATTCGCGTTCATCCCCATCCGAAACACTTAAAGTTGACACCATTCAATTGGATGATTTCATACCTAGTCTAGTGTATGTATGTAATGGAAACTAATATTGGCCTAAAATTCACCAAGGAGCTATTGAAAAGTGGAAGACCATCAATGTTTACATTTAATGAAAAGCTCTTTTTCACATTGTATGAAAATTTAGTAAGCCCATCTTGAAGACGTTTTTTTAATCTATAGTGCTGTCAGTAAATATTATTTGTGCCTTCAAAATTGCTGGTTTTGGTGTAGGGAGGAGTTTGAATTAGAGTGTGGGAATCACTTGGCAGGCTTATTGCATTTGGATGATAGATTTTTAATAACTCGAGAAGTGAACTCATAGAACTTTGAGTAATATGATGCGTCACAGACCAATTTGCTAAAGCTGATTGGAAAGTTCTTATAGAATCAAGTCCGCTTATGTCGTGTTGTTCGTCATTGGTAAGGCTATGAAATATTTTGGCTGGAACATAAACATTTCCTCTGAATTTCTAGAACGATTGATGGGTATTTCAAGACCTCATGGCACATTTGCGGTTTTATGTTGACCTCTTGCATTACTTTTGTACTGTAGATGAATCGATTTGTTCTTTTCCAGAAACTACCATTTCTTTTCACTTTTTTCAATAACTCTTCAAATTTTTTTTTTTAAATTCAATCGGTGCCATGTAAAATATAATATTTGAAAAAGGTTACAAAATTAAAGTATTTTTTAATTAATTAAGAAGAGGAGGCTTTATATGCTAATCTGGAGAACTCAGACCTAATAACCGATCCATTGTACTACCAGAGTAGCAGCCTTCCCTTTTTTCTGTGTTGCAGTAGTTGGAAATAAGATGTTAGTAATTTCACATATAACCTCAAGGGCGGCGTCCATACGAAACTGGGAGGCTGAAAGAAAAGTAAATGCCCAGAGCGGGTAACTATTGGTTTCAATTCGCTATCATAAGGAAGATATCAAAATTGATAAATTGAAACCTGCGTGTTACTTCCTAGTTACTCAAGTTCCATGTTGAAAAAGAAAGAATTTGTGACTGAGTTGCTACTGAGTTGCTACTGATTTGCTTCCTTGCTATATGAAACGTCAAATTGAAAGTAACAAAGTAGTTGCATTTCGGTTGTTTGTTGAATACATGCCAAAACCAGTAACAGTGAAACTCGGGTGTTACTTCTACGTTACACTAACATTTTTTAGTCGCAGAACTTTGTTCTATATACTTTTGTGTTACTCATATTTTTCTTGTTTTCCGTAAAGGTTTTCAAAAACCTCTTAGTTACCTGTTTGATACTTAGATTGTTTTTGAAAACCATAGTGTTACCTTTATGTTACCCATTTGGTAACACTTTTATAACAAAACTCAAATCTGTGCCACTCGGGACAGTCTCTCAGCTTTCCCTATAATGGATGATTATAGAGACATTTAGTATGAAGTTTTTTACGGGAATGGTAACATCCAAGCACGTACTTAAGTTTTCAAGTTTTTCTAGGCTGCCGGTCATTAATAGTGTCTCTTCATGTTTCAAGATAAATTGGTCTAAGTCGGAGCAGTGGTTGCTTACAAGTTCCGATTCCCTTTTGATAAAATGGTGGATTCGAGGTAGTCGAAGAATGGAGCTTGGAGGATGCGCGGTTTAATGCGACCTTGTTAGAAGTCGCATAAGTAATTTCACTTTAAAAAGCGCTTTTCACGGCACGAAAATACCATCACGGAAATCACTGATTCCTCGCAAAAGGCATGAAAACTTTCTTTTTTCCTTGATGTTTCTGGGATTGAAATCCCGGATCGATGTCTTGAAAATGAAGCAATTGTCAGATGTGAACCTAATACATTTACAGGAATAACTTCTCTTTTAGCATTTAAGCTCACGGTGCTCTCTGAATTTTCTTCAAGTGCATTCAAAAAGGTTTGGCGGGAAGCCACCAAGACGTTAAAGCATCAGCCACTTTTATGGAGCTCTTAAGTCCAAATAAATACCCAATCGATCAAGAATTTGTTGTAGGGTCAATTACCCAACGGGACGTCAAAATCTCTGTCTGCACGGATCGATGGCAATTGTGTTTGCTACGCAGAATTGGTACTATGTGCAGGGGCCTCCATCAGGTATTTTTGTAGATTGATACGGAATTCCTAGAGCCAATTTTCAACATGCGCATAGCTTTCACTTATTTGTTCTAATATTTAAAACCGGTCTTCTTGTTCCTCTAATTAAGCAATGAGATTATTTTTCTAAGCTAACAGGCCCTTATTTTTTGCGAACTAAAATCTTATTCTGCTGTAGTAAAATCAACTCCTGGTCTGAAAAGTTTCTTAATTCAGGGTTTAATCATCGACGAATAAGACTTTGACCTCTGTGAAAGCCTGCGTTTTACACTGTGCTTTTTCTCAGATGTCCCGTTTTGTCCTTGAGAGGAGATCAAAACTGCTGACAGTGAAATCCCATCATTGTGGGAGGAAGGTCGCACACTTAAGGAGGGTAAGAAGATTTTGCTTTCCAGTCAGCAACAAATACAAAATGGCGCATGGAAATTGTTTTATTGACAACTTTTCATGATGTAACTTGTTGACTGCTGATTTGGGTGTGTTGACTTTACAAAGAGGTGATGACACTGCCTGATCTGGTTCAACAGAGGGACCTATACTTTTTTGCACAACTAGTTGTGAAGGTGCTCTTCATGAGAGTTTACTTTTCAAAAGATTTTCCAATTCTCTGTGAAAAGTGATATGCTAAAAAACACAATTATCTGCTTCTGGGAATCGCACTTCGTACTCCCTAGTTACAGGCATTAAATGACGATTACCACACAAGCTTATCCTTTGGGAAATGATAATTCATTTCCCAATGACTATGGCCATCGTATAGCAGAATTTAGTTTGAACTTTGCTGCTTAAGCCACTCATCACTGCTCATCACTAGTCTGTTCCGAGGGAGCATAATGCCTTTTATTCATATTGCTTTTCAAGGACAAACACAAGTAATCTGTTTCCTGATAAAAAAAAATCCCAAAAAAAAGAAAACATTTTGTAATAATTTTCCTAATGAAAAACTGTCTCAACAACAATATCCCTAATGATGCAATGAGCTAACATTTGCACAACATCATTGTTTTCTGTGAATTTCAGAGCTGAACCCAGGCAGCAGGCACGAACATCAATCTTTCAAATGAATTTTCCTTTATAAGCCTTTGACAATATGGAATCCTTCTCACACAAAGAGCCTAAAGATGATCAACCACATGCTGCACAGAAAAGGCTCTATTCAGCGAACACATTTTTTGTATTCTTTCTCCTTCTTCCTTTTTTGTGCGTCGCAACTTATTATCCTTTACAATATGTTAATCCTGTAAAAGTAAGAGATCTTTTTCATTTTACAAAGAAGTTTAAAATAAAAATAGAATCTATAACGCAATTGGTATCATCGTCTTCGTCTTCGTCTTCGTTGTCGTCGCCGTTGTCATAGCGCACTCTTTCGTTTTTTGCTGTTGTATTTTCCTCATTGGAATATTCTCTCATACCAAATAGATTAGATATGAGGCAAATCCTTTCCAATTGACATAATAATATCTCATAGCTTAACATGTACAGATGTAAGATAGATTTCGTGTTCATGGTTGAAAGGGTTTAAGGATATTCTCTTATACCGTATCATTGCGTATGGATGTAGTTGTGTGTTCGTATAGGGAAACTTGACGACAAAATAAATTACAGTGAATCCAGAAGAAAGCTTCTTGATTTGTTACTCAGACTGAATTGAATTTGAATTTTTTTTTTTTTCCTATCTGCCTTTTTACTTTGATCGAAATGATGTTATAGATTCGAGATGACTGGATGAACATCTGTATGGCATAGTAAACACACTTTGTCCTTGCGGTTGGATGAGTTTCTTAGTTTAACGGGAGATATTTGGATCGAAAAGTAAAATTTTATAAAAGGAGCTATGAATTTGAATAAATTTAAATAAAAAGGTGATCCTTTTAATTAATGTATTTAGTTTTAGTGATTCAAAAGCATTATGCCCACGTTTGACCGAAAAGCTCTTTCCAGCCTCAATACTGAAAAAAAATTCAATATGATACTACCACTCCACAATCTGCACCGAACTTTCACTTTATGTGGTTTTATTGTGGCTTCTCGGCATTAACGTAGGGTAGTGGAACCTATTTCCGAACATCCCCAGTTTTCGAACACTTCAAACGAAAATGCCTATACTTTCGTTGTCTTTGGTGTTTCAACCTTGAAAGGACTATATATGTGTACCCCCATATTCTCTTTTCACTTTCCGCATATGCTCACAAATACAGCGCAGGATCTTACAAAAATTCAGTTTGTCAGTGCACTTGTTGGAAACTTCAGCTAAAAAGCAAATAATGACGTACGTACTGGAACCTGTGGTTATACTACATAAGAGGAATTGCTTGTGATATTGGGAGAAATTCTGAGAGTAAGAAATCTTCTAAAGCATTTTGTTTGAAATTTTGAGTTTTTACTGCAAATCTCTCATTTCCACTCGACAACATGGTTTTTTCAAAGGTAGATCAACAACCACTAATCTTGTTGAATTCGTCTGTTTCACCCTTTCTGCCTTAGAAAATGATAAAGAAGTCGATGTTATTTTAACAGATTTTAGTAAAGCCTTTGATAAAATTTCCCATAGACTAATTCTTTTTAAGCTATCCACTTTCTTAGCTACCTCTGGCGTCCAACAAGGCAGTCATTTAGGTCCTCTTCTTTTCATTTTTACTTTTAATGATCTCGAATTGATTATTTATTTACCATTCCTTTATTTCTCTTTATGGTGATGATACGAATTTTTTCAACATCATTTCTTCAGTTACTGATTCTATTCATTTTCAACAAGACCTCGACAACTTTTCCATCTGGTGCTCTAAGAGCTGCTTGCAAATCTCCTCTCCGTTGCTATCTCCTTCACAGCCAAACCATTTCACCAGTTGATAAGATTCGTGATCTCGGAATCATTTACCACCAGGGACTTAATTTCATCTCCCATATTGATGATATTATACTAAAAACCAATTCAACGCGTGGTTTCATTAAGCGTTAGGCAAAGGAATTCTACGATCCTTACGTAACCCGATCTCTGTACATGACTTTTGTTCGCCCACTCCACGCCCGCCAAGTCTTGTCCCCTTTCCAACAAGTTCACATTTCCAGAATTGAAAGTATTCAGCGCCGTTTTCTTCGATTTGCTCTTAGAGGTCTTTTTTTGAATAATCCCTTGATTCTCCCTCCTTACCAAGATCGTATCAAGCTTCTCGGCATGAACACGTTGAAAAATCAAAGAGAAATATTCGATTTTCTCTTCATTCATCGTGTTTTTTTTTTCGTACCGTCGACTGCACAAGCCTTTACCACTCTATCTTCCTTAACACTAATCCTCGCAACATACGCAATCCTCGTCTCTTTTACCTACCCCCTCATCGAACCTATCTCCCGGATGCTGAGTAATGTTAATTCGAGTTTTAACAGCTTTGACTTCAACCTCCGCACCCCTTGCCTAAAACTCCATCTTCTTAATCAGCCTCCCTTATTATTACGTTAGCTATTAGATATTAGCTTGTATTAAGCCGAATAAATGTTCCGAACCCACCAAAATTTAATAAAATAAAATATTTTGTATTGATCATTCAAAAAACTGGTGCCATGACCCTACTCGTTTTATGAGCCTCAGTTGCGGTAACTTTATTTCTTTAGCAAAGATTATTCGCCTAAGGTCGTCAAGTTCAAGCTGCTCTTATTCCCAAACTGCGAGGCAACAGCGAAGTATATCTACCAACTGGTTAAGGTCTGTAAGCCAATAATCATAGATTTTTCCATAAAGTTCTCCACTGGCTTGTTCGTGAACTATTGAGCTGTTGATATTTATCGCTAGTTGATGTTCGTGAACTGAGTCTCATTTTCTCTGCTACGGAAATATCTACAAAACACCCGTGGTACCGGTAGAGCCAGGTCGTGTAATACGACCTTAATCGAGTCATTTGAGGGAAAGAAACATCGTGTTGGCTTGTTCAAAATGAAATCACTCAGTCATTTCGGATGAAAAAGGTATCCTATTGGTAATTCAAAAACGGTCTTATTGCAGTCATTTAACTTAAAAATTTCATGGTGCCAAAAAAAAGTCATCGCGCTTGTCATGGCAGTTCGAATGAAACGAAACCAATTATCCGCTTCTTGTCAAAAAAAATTCCTGTTTGTCAATTTAAGAAAAGCTTATTGTGTTGGTACCCGTGACGTGATGGTTATCATGTCTGCTGTCAACCCAAAGGTTCGTGGTTCGAAATTCAAATCCCAACAGAGGCAAAAATGTTTTTCCACGGGTAATGCTTTTCGCGCAAAACAAATGCTTGGGTTCGATTGAAACGAATCGACGGGAGTTACACGATGAGCTTTCTCACTTCGTAGTACGAAGAAGATGGTTGCTTAACAAACGAACACGAACTTAACTATCCCTTTTCACCCCTCAAACGTCCAGTATTGGGTGTATAAAGACAAGTCCTTTGGCTTCAGCAGGTGCATTTTTATCTGTGCTCACTGTATTCCTATTCCAGTATACAAATCAACGTCTTGCACATGGCTGCGTAAAGAAAGAGTGTTGCTTCATTTCTGTCAAAACCTATTTTAAAAAAACGCACTGTTTGGGCTACAGGCAATTGCCTTGATGGTAAATTTTCATCATTTCTCAATGTTTATTCAGCATGAATTGACTCAATTAGTTCCGCAGAATTGAGTCAATTCTTGACTTTCTATCATGATTTTGAGTGGGAAACAGCTGCCACTGTTGAAACCACTTGATGGCCCACACTTACACTTGTTCTTATTTTTCAAACATTTTTGAACGTTTTTATGCTATAGGAAGGTAACGGGCTTGTGTTATTAAAAAGGGCTAATGTGCCTTTAGTAATGCAATCCGATATTAAGCAATTTGTCACCAGTGTAGGATTGAAGGCTATTGGCAAGACAAGTAAAGAAAAAGTGAAAACACAATTCAAACGTGATTCCGAAAGTGCGACCATCTGTTGTCGACTTTATTGTGACACATACACATATATACTACATATCATGTCATTGAGTTCTAGTTTAGAAGGAAAGAAGATATTTTTGGTCAGACAATAGCCGATGAAACAGTTTTCAACAAAAACTGAAAGGTATTCAAAAGCCACAGTGACTGATTTTTGGTACACCACTTGTGTATCTGAATAAACTTCGATATTGAAAGCATAAAGCAGCAAACTATTATAAATATTCAATCGAAAAAGTTAAAACCTAAACAAGCAAATGCGACTGTAGTTCCAAAACAGCTTATGCAAAGAAATAAAAAAACATTAAAATTCCTATGAAAAATCAACAGTGATAGAATTTTAAGCGGCTCAATGGTCTAGGGGTATGATTTTCGCTTTGGGTGCGAGAGGTCCCGGGTTCAAATCCCGGTTGAGCCCGAGTAACCTTTTTGCTTGTCTATTCGGGTTGGAATTGTTAAATGACTTTTGAGTACGAACATAAGTATTTACTAGCTGACCTGCCCGGCGGTGTTTCTCAGTTCTGACTTGTTCATCACACAATATTGCTTGAAAACCAAAAGTTCCTATGACTAAAATCAAATATGTAGTTTCTAAGATTCTATTCCTATTGTTATCCAATGTTTTCAACAGTTACTTTGCTATTAGGGACGGAGAAGATAGATAGAAAGCTTTTACTCTCGGCTACGTTCGCATTGAAGCCTTTGAGTGAGTATCAAAGATCACTACATTCCATTGGAAATGAATCTCCATAGGAATATGGGGCTGAAGTATAGCCTATAGCCTTTCTCAGGTTCTGGGTCTTTCGCTGCAAAAAATTTCAATTCAATCGATTGAGTAGTTTGAGCATCTCCATCGAACAGAGAAAACCAGACATACTTTCGCATTTATAAAACTAGCAAGGACTGGGGCCGAACTAACGCAAACGTGATCGAGTAATACGTAACTATGAAATATGTGTTTTTGACATTTCTTCTCACGCTGTCAAACACTTAAGTACCACAATTCGATATTCTTTCATAAATGTTTGAGCGAGTTAAACATTGATTGTACTGACTAGGTGGAGTAATTGCTTTCGTCTCTAACTCCATTACAAAAGTTGACTATGATTCCAGTGAAAATATACCACTGACGCGAAGCTCTGTTTCGATCCAGTTTGAAACTATAGTTCCATTCTAACGAATTACTTGACACACATACAAAGTTGGGCGTGCAGCTGGTCTTACGTGAAATTTATTAATTATTTGCACAGTGCTTCGAAAAAACAAACAAAAATTTTAAATTTCTGAAAAGGTAAAAAAGGTTGAGTAATTTCCCTCAAGCGGCTCAATGGTCTAGGGGTATGATTTTCGCTTTGGGTGCGAGAGGTCCCGGGTTCAAATCCCGGTTGAGCCCAGAAAAATCTTTTGCCTCGCTCATATGAACTTTGGATATTTGTGTAGAAATCATTTGGAAATAGAAAAATCTACCAACAATATACATTTTTTAATAGTAAGTATACGCCACAGTCAATTGGTAGACGTACGTCATGATGATGATATCGATCTTAATCTATAGAGCGACATTCTCTATTCTTCCATTTTGGAGTTGTCAGTCACTGACTGTGTGATGCAGCTTGTTTGTTTACAGCCTCTTCTGTAAATATTTTGATTTTAAGGGCCCCATGTAGATCACTATTTCCAAATGGCATTCATTATCCCGCCAAGGACTCTGTTTTGGAGCTTTCAGATGGGTTCAGCCTTTGTTTTCTTGTACAGCCCCATGATTGGACGAAGTACCTACAGCCAAGACATATTGTTTTTTTGAAATCTAACGAACGAGGCAGCAACATTTTAACGTGAGAGATTGTTCCACCAAACAGCTGTCGCGTAGGAGATGATTGGTCTTATCACAACCGTATAGATACGGAGAACCTTTTTTGAGAGATCTCATATCTTCCAAAAGTCTCCATTGTATTACCAGAAAAGCTGACAGCGTTCAAGTAGTTTTTGACTCGACATGTTCAAACCAAAGAAGTTTGTCAACTATCTTCTGCGTGACACTGATAACTCTGTCTTAATGTGTACATTACATCACTTCACATAACAGGTGAAGTTAGCATTTTGTTGGTTGATAACTGCAAAGCCAGGCACATGGTCATTCTGCTTTTGACCGTAGCTAGAAGAGATTGAGTCGAGAAACTACGATGGCGGGGGCATATAACAGGGCGGATGGCCACTAAAGACCAGGTTCTACCGTTTTATGAAGGCCACTAAATGAAAATCGCGAGTTCAGCTTAAGTTTATTCTTCCTCGACCAACAGGATTTCGGGCTAAGATCTTCATTAATTCGCTCAGTGACATCTTCAACTAGCCCTATCGGATAGCTAAAATGCATCTGCACATCACACATCATCGTACATTTGAACCATACGGCATTTTAAAACTGGGGGAATGTCTTTATTGAACAAGGTAAACAATAGTGGACATAAGATGGATCCTTGTGGGATACCATTTAATAAAATTTGACGTTTTTTGGTTGTAGTTGACAGATTGTGAGTGACCTACCAAGCGTTGTAATTTTTCAATTTAAGAAAGAGAATATCGTGTAGAACTGTACGAGTATCCAAGGTTTTCGAAAAGTCAAGTGTATGATTAATTAATGATTTTCAGCCGAATGTTTAACAAAATATGTTGATCGATTTTTTTTATGATGAACTGTCAAATGACAGCTGGGTGGATTTCGATGGGAAAAGAATGCTTTATTAGATATTAAAAAGGAAAGAATGGTATAAAAAATGTTCTTTCAAAACACAAGTAGGTTGTTTCAAAAAATTAAGGGTGCCAGGAAATTTTTGCTTGGAGTTTCCAAACCAACTTTAGTGCTGAAAATATTCTTCAAATGAAATAAAAACCACGCGATTGATTTAATGAATAAAATATGTTTTATTCAGGAAACCAATTGGGATAGTACAATACAACATATGGAGAATCTGGCAGAGGGCCTGTTGAAAATTTAAATGGTATGAAATTAAGGATCGTAGGTGGGTTTTTACCCAGGTTAAAATACCAAATTACAAAATATGTGCACAATGCCGTTGGAAGAAACGACTCTTTGGGAATTTTCCCGAACAAAAAAAAGGTCAAGGGAAGGTAGCGCGTCCTGCAATCTCGGAATAAATTAGGAAGAGCGAAGGTTAACCGACACAATCACTATGACTTAATAGCTGAACCAAAAACAAACGCATATCTAACACTTTTCCACTTTTATAAAATAAAAATACCAAGGTATAAAAATACCTAGCTTTTCTGCTGAAAAATCCGGTCTATTAGCTTTCTTGCCTGATTGGAGCTTTCCTGCCCAAAACAACTAGTTGATATGACTTTGGCCTTTCTGCCAACACCAACACAATTTCAACTTGCACTACAAGAAAACTTGCAAGAAAACTATTTAAGCTAGGATTCAGTTAAAGAGCATTCGAAATTTTTTGCGAAAACTACTAAACTACTTCGGTAAAACTTCGCGCAGTTTTGGGGGAATGGGGATAATTCTATAAAGAGTCATTTCCTTGTTAAGGTAAAGCACTTTAGGCACTCGGCCTTTACGGTGGGTGCTCAGCCATTACGTTCGGCTCTTGGCCGTTTATATTGAAAAGGCTTCAAATTCCATTCCAAATTCCAAATTCTGATGATCGGGAACGTTATAGTGAACGTTGACTGATATCTAATCAGTGTGTTAGAGATGGGTAGCCATATCTCTACCTGTTGTACAAATATTAGGTTGTTAGTAACCTGCTGCTGCTACTGTTTGATGCACTTCCTCCAGAACCTTCCTCGTTCTAACTAACGCTGCTGCTTGAGTCTCCATCCGTTCACTGGCTCAATGAAGGGGTACCTATTTGGGTTACTTTTCCAAAAAGCCACAACAAAAGGAGGGGTTGAGAATGGGACAAGGAAGAAAAATAAAGATCTAACTTGTTCTGGTAAAATATACCGCAACACCATCTTCTTCTTCACTCTTTGACTTCGAGTCGAATTTTCAACATCGTCATTAGAAAGGTACCTTGAGGAACCATTTCTTTGTTTTAAGAAATCTTTTTGAACGCCCAGGTTTTGGAAAAGTTTATTAGACAAATTCCTTTTACTATAAGCAACGCGTATTGCGATTGTAGTCTCTTGAAGATTTTCATGAGACAAACAACGTTCAGTATTGCTTGATTTCAAAATATTCAATAGACTGCAGCTTTGATGCCGATTCCCTTTTCTTTCTTGTGGTACCGTCCAAAAAACCGGGTCTTTTTTGAAGATTCACTATACTCTCCACTTTTTCATCATTTATTCATGTTGACAACGTCCACCAGTCATACTATCACAGTTCCAATTATCGAGATTTACCAATTTCGTCTAATCTGGGAAAACCATTTTGATAGAAGTCCGCAGTTCACGTAACTCTGTCCAATTCAATTAAACAAAATTACGCCCCTCGAAAACTAAAATCAAAGTTCAGCAAGTTTTCACCTATCTGTCAATGAAAATCGAAGGAATAAAAAATAGGTCAACACCAATGCCGTTCGTTATCTTCGCAATAAATTGCTGGCAGTGAAAAACTTTCACGCTCCCTAATCAAAGACTGGATGTAGCCAAAGTGACAAAAAAAAATACAGTCAAAAGGATATACAGGGTGATTCGCATAAGGTGTGACAAAAAGATAGGGTGTGTAGGTTGGACCTAGACAAGCAAAAAATCGTATGGGAGGGGGGGGTCCATTTTCCCGTTTAGGCGGGAGGGGCAATTTAAGAAAAAAAACACTAAAAATGGTAAAAAAATTATTTAAAAATAACGGTAATACCTACAGAGTCGTGCTACAGCATTTTGAAAAGCCAAAAACTTATACATTAATTTAAATTTAAAAATAAGTTGTTCAAATAAGTAGTAATTGAAATATTAATTTTCAAAGTCAAAATTTTGAAAAAAAAACATAATTTTTTTTTTAAAACCACTTTTTTTTCCAAATTGTACGTTATTAAGTAGTATTTTTCTGGCTTATTTTCAATGCTCTTATTTATTTTTGATCAAACACAAAAAACCGGATGTCAAAATAACCTGTAGTTTTTGAGAAAACCAAAAATTACAAAAACGACTTTTGTCAAAAATTTTTTTTTTAAAAGTTTTTTTTTCGTTATTGGACTTTTAAGTGAATTCTCAATAAAAAAAGTAAAGAGAAAATTCATCCTTTATTTCGTAAGTTCACTTAAGAATCCAAAAACGAAAAAAAAAAACTTAAAAAAAAAAATTTGACAAAAGTCGTTTGTGTAATTTTTGGTTTTCTCAAAAACTACGGGTTATTTTGACATCCGGTTTTTTGTGTTTGATCAAAAATAAATAAGAGCATTGAAAATAAGCAAGAAAAGTATTACTTAATAACGTAAAATTTGGAAAAAAAATGGTTTAAAAAAAAAAATTATGTTTTTTTTCCAAAATTTTGACTTTGAAAATTAATATTTCAAAAACTATTTATTTTAACAACTTATTTTTAAATTTAAATTAATGTATAAGTTTTTGGCTTTTCAAAATGCTGTAGCACGACTCTGTAGGTATTACCGTTATTTTTAAATAATTTTTTTACCATTTTTAGTGGTTTTTTTCTTAAATTGCCCCTCCCGCCTAAACGGGGGAAAATGGACCCCCCTCCCATACGATTTTTTGCTTGTCTAGGTCCAACCTACACACCCTATCTTTTTGTCACACCTTATGCGAATCACCCTGTATAACAAAACTGCCGAATGAAACTTTTTTCCCCGAAATAAGAACAAAGATTAATTGTCAGAGTTTAGCACTGTGACACATAAATTGTGTCACTGAAAACGGATCCTAATCAAGTGTCTAACAAATTGTTTTAAACGAGAAACCATTCCGAAATTGATACGTCCATCGTATATATCTTTAACCATCCAGCAGCGTCCATAAAGTTAGTTTCACTTTGTTCCCACACCGAAATAAAATCACTCAATTGGAATTAATTTTAAAAATAAATCGTGACAGTGATGGAAATGAATTTCAAATCAATTTCTAATTTGGTTAAGAGGCAAAGGTTGTTTTTCCGATCCGTAAATACCTACTCAGTTTCTGTTTCAATTCAATTGAAAAGCAATCAACAGCCAACACGTAACTCTTCATTGGGCTCACAACAGTGAGCATTTTAATCTTTATGTTGATCCAATGACCGGACCGGAACTTTTGTCGACAGTCAGGACAATAAAAAAGGGTTCATATTAACTAATGATATAGATCCACCCGACCGAGTAATACCCACTTAGAAAATCAAATTGAGAGAAAAGTATCTTCCCTCCAACTAAATGACTAAAAAATGTGTCCTCTTTGTCCCGAAAAAGCCTTATCATCCTGAATGTTGATGTTCTTTGTTCCCTAAAATCAAAATATTCTATTCTTGGAAAGGATCTTTTCATTTACAAAAAACAGAATGAAAACCACAACTCGATTCGCTCAATTTGATAAAAGGACGATAGGTAAGTAGAGAATAAAAATAAAGCCAGCTCAACGAGGGTTTAAAAAGACAATACGAATACCCACGCAAATGGATATCATTTTATTTCGTCCACCCCACACTGACTTAAAAAATAAAATAAAATAAACGTGCCTACACACAGTTGAGGGCCGAAATTAATAGACGCGATGCGATGTATAGTCGGAATGTTAAACGACAAATGATTGTATTTGTATCAAATCGAGAGGAATTTAATTTTGAATTTGAATAAGCCTTAAGGAATGTCGAGGATTACGATAAGGATGTTCTTTTTTTTTCTTCCTTCGATTCGGTTGAATGGCGACTACAACGTTTCAAAATGCTCATAATTTTTAAAAAGGAGCGTAAAGCCATCCGTTCATCATGGTTCTACACTGACGTTGGCTTAAGATAGAACATCGTGTCCTTTAGTCAGTTTGAAATTTGAGTTCTGGAGAGGGAGTAATGGAGAAACATTTCTCGAATCTTATGCCAGACATTGTGCGCCATTAGAAGCAACCAAAAACTTAAATGTATCAAATTTTTGACTCTATTAAGCAGCAGATGGTTTTTATATCATAGACAGCCCTAATGATGTTGCGGTGTATGCTTGTAAATGTTTATTCCATAAAAGAAAAAATCGTGGAACTTAATTTGAGTTCAGCATTATTGAAAAATAAATCCAATTTAGCCTAAGGACTTGCGGTCGGTGTTAAGAGAGAGATAGAGAATCAGTTGGTATGGTAGACAGGAGTTCAACAGAATTTTCTTATAATAAAGGGAAGACAAATTGGAGGGAAAGAAAACCTTGATTGTTATTTGATGCCAATAATTGCCATTGGCGATTTGACTTAATCAAGAGTGGCCATTTGTTTTGTTCATTCAATTGAGGTTTGTTTATTGCAAATAGCAGCTCTTTTACTCAATTAAATACTTGCCTTCTGGTCAATAAACAAATCGAGTAGGTAGGAAGCCCTTCAAGGATGCAATGTAACGAATTCGTAGAAATTAGGGTATTCAGTGTATTGATATTCACTATGGTGATTGTTATCGCAACACACTGCAAATATTTGGATACAATTAGTTTCGGTAAAAACGTGTCGCGGGTAGAAGGTCTTCAATGGAATGGTGGATTTATTGTTTTCCTTATAAAGGTTGTGATGTCATCCGCTTCAAGGATTCAACATTTTCTTAAATAAAGGGACAGCACGTGTCAGAGACGGAAAAGATTTAGGATTCCAGAATTTCTTAGTGCTCACATGTCTGCACAGAATAATACTAAACGGAAGATACAAATTGTAACGTGCTTTTGTTTTCCAGCCGGGGTAAAACTCGCAACTGGCCAAGGTTTGTGAAAAAAATACTAGAAAATTTACAATGGTCAAAAACTCTCTTTTATTAGGAACTTTTCTAATTTATAGTATAATTTGCAAAGTATGATTTAATTGACAACTGAGATAACACGAATAATCCACTGAATTGGTATTTTAGATGTGTCATGAAAGGTAATGTGATGAGTGGTGCTGCTACTGGTAGGTTAGAAACACAGGCACCCGAGGACCCTGGTAGGTTAGGAACACAGGCGCACGAAGACCCTGGTAGGTTAGAAACACAGAAGGTAGCTGATCGGATCAACAGGTATTAGTACTGCTGTTCACCTCCAAGCAACAATGTAATTACATTGCCAATGCCAACCTTATGTGCGTGTAGAAAGATTGCCTAAGATGTCTGCGAAAAGATCGCCCGGATGATTTAAACAGAGTCCTTGCTTTCAACTCGAATACCTCACATGAATGTGAACATATTGGTGAAAGATCATATGGTGTAGGGGAATCGCTCATTCCAACAATTTCTTGGAGCTTAGGCTTTCCATTTCTGAATTCGAGGTTCTTATAATAAAGTCAAATGCGATCGGATTAGATGGAATGCAGCCAAAGTTTTTGAAAGTTATTATTCACGGGGTGATCTACGAGATTACATATATTTTTGACAACATTTTAATTTACACCACAATTTTACCACATATCCGTCTTCTTGATCTCCAAAATCATCCCTGTCCTTACAAATACTGCCTCTGTTATACGAAAAGTGGCACCGAAATATAATGTCAAAACAAAATCGTTTAGTGGAAAACAGGAATGGTTTGATAATGACTGCCTTCAAGCTAGGAAGAAAGCGTTTTCGTTCTTAAAGCTATTTAGAAAATACAACACTACGTTTTTCAGACAAAAATATGCAAAAGCGAATGCATGTTTTAAAGCAATCTGTATATCAAAGAAAAAACAGTATCACGAAGAAAAAGTACAAGTGATTATAGGAAGTAGGAACATGAAAGAGTTTTGGAAAGCAGTTAGATACATTAATGGAACCAAGCTGAAAATAGGGTTAAACTTACCGTCATCCTATCTAAAAACTCACTTTTACTCTTTGCTTGACAAAGAAAGAATGTAATACTGTGAAAACTGTGTTAAAGATCAAGAGATGGACCAACCTTTCACAATAACAGAGCTTAAAAACGTACTCAATGAGATGAAGGAATCCAAAGCACCGTGGAAGATCTCATACCATACGAGATCTATAATTACTGCAGCGAAGAGTTCGCAACCCTCCTTCTACAGCTTTTTAACAATCTGTAGGAGAGTGAAGAAAGTATACCGCCGAGTTTTGACGCAGCTGTTTTTCTACCTGTTTTAAAAAAAAATGAGACCGAAGCTTGACCGAAAACTATAGAGGAATCTCATTGTTGAATAAAGTGCGTAAGGTTTTTGGAAGTATCCTGTTTAAAAGGCTGTCGAACTAAGTTAATAAAAATAACATACTTACCGAGTGCCAAGCAGGCTTTCGGCATGGATACTCTACTAAATTTTTACCTTCAGCGCTCTCATTGATATTAACCATGCTCAAGGTTCAAATATATATGCTTAGATTTGGGGGACGGGTAGAGCTTGCTCAGCTCCGGGCACTGCGGTGTCTGAATGATACCTATTGTGCCAGCCCATGTGAGGTTTCAGAGCAGTTCTCCTGCTCCTGAATTGAACCAGAAGTTAGCAATCTTCTGTGGGTGAATGAGTTTGAGTTTATCTAAGGGGATAATCTCATAGTCAAGTATTTGCTTTCTAAGGCGGAAAAGTGCTGGACATTCTGTAATAATGTGCAGAGATGTTTCTTCATTTTCGAGGCATAGTCTACAGATGGGATCCGCTATCAGCCTCATTTGGTGAAGATGTTTGTTTAAGGAACAGTGACCGGTTAGTAGTCCAGTGCAAATTTTTAGGGTTTTCCTATTGAGGTTCAGTAGGAATTTTGATGTTTTTTCGGTATATTCTGGCAAAAAGTATTTTGAACAAATTTGGCCAGATGAGTTACTCCAAGCTTTATTTGATTCCTCCAGTAGGATGTTCTTGGCAGTATGTTTGAAGGTGCTTTTATTTACACCGCAGAAGGGTTCAGGACCGACGAATGGTTTAGATGCGCCGTCTTTAGCTAAGATGTCTGCCTTCTCGTTACCATCATAGCCTCTGTGTGCTGGGATCCAGTGGAGGATTACAGTGTTTTTCCTTGCTTGTTCAGAGAATGACATGTCTCTTGGACTAGTTTGGATCTTATGACAGGTGAGCTTAACGCCTTTAGTGCAGCTTGGCTGTCTGAAAAAATGAATTTTGTTTTATTTTTCGTGTTCGCTGAACATATTATTCTCGAACATTCGTTGATGGCAAAGACTTCGGCTTGGAAAATGGACGAGTGACTGCCCATACTTAATGAGAAGTTCGTTCTGGGACAGTCGCTGAAAATGCCGGAACCTGTACCAGTTTCCATTTTTGAGCCGTCCGTATACCAGACCATATCTTGCCTTGAAGGATGAGGTTTTGTGTTCTCCCAGTCTTCCCTTGGGGGGATGACAATGGAGAAGTTGAGTTTGAAGTTGTACATGGGAATAGTAGCATCCAAGCACATACTAAAGGTATTAAGTTTTTCTAAACTTTCCATTATCGATAGATGTCCTTTCGGGTATGGATGTGATTTTATGTGTCCTTGATGGAAAAGACGGTGTGTCGCCAGTCTTGCTTCCATTTTTATGAAAAGGTGAATTGGAGGTAGTCCTACAATAACGTTTAGAGCGTATGTTGGTGTTGTACGCATGCATCCAGTAATGCATGTTGTTGCCAATCTTTGAATCTTTTCAAGTTTTTGGACTGCCGTTACTTCTTCTATTTTTGTCCACCATACAACAGCTGCGTACGTAATTGTTGGTCTGACTACCAGCGTATATAGGTCGTATACCATTTTAGGTTTTAGACCCCAGTTTTTCCCGCATATGCTTCTACAAGTCCATAGAGTCTTGGTTGCTCTGCTGGAAATGCGTTCTAGTTGAGGGTTCCATGACATTTTGCTGTCTAGGATTATCCCAAGGTATTTTGATTCCTTGGAGAATGGTATTGTTTCCCCATAGAGACTGGGGGGTATTAGAAGATTTAGTTTTCTTCTTTTTGTAAATGGGACAATAACTGTCTTACGTGGGTTGACAGAGAGACCTTCATCTGAGCACCAGCTTTGTACTGTGTTCAGAGCTGTCTGAAGTCTTCTTGATATTAGTGTTTCTGATGAACCTTGTATGACAATTGCTAGATCATCTGCAAAGCCCACTGCATAGATGCCTTGGGTTGCAAGTAATCTTAGTAGGCTGTCTACAACTATTGACCAGATGAGTGGTGAGAGAACTCCACCTTGTGGGCAGCCTCTTGTTGTTAGTGCTGAGATTTCCACTTCTTCGATATTGCTGTGGATAATTCTGCTGTTTAGCATTGACATTATCCATTTGCGAATAACTTGTGGAACGTTGTGGTGCCTTAGAGCACGGTCTGTAGACACAAAGGAAGTGTTGTTGAAGGCTCCTTCTATGTCAAGAAATGCCACTACGCAAATTTCCTTTTTATCGATAGAGAGTTCGATCCTTGTAACTAGGTCATTCAACGCGGTTTCCGTTGATTTCCCTGGTTGATATGCGTATTGTGATGTGGATAGTGGGTGGGTAGCTAATTGCTTATCCCGGATGTGTCTATCAATGACCTTCTCCATACATTTAAGGATGAATGACATTAGACTGATTGGCCGAAAGGATTTAGGGCTTGGATCCAGATTCCTTCCTGCTTTTGGCAAGTAGATAACTGTTACTCTTCTCCAGCTTTCTGGTATGTGACCAAAAGCAAGGCTGCAAGTGAACAGTTTTGATAAAATGGGAGCAATTATGGCAGCCCCGTTCTGCAGTAGGGCCGGAAAGATGCCGTCTTCCCCAGGGGCCTTGAATGGTTTCAATGAAGAGATAGCCCATTTGATGACATTGGTGTTGCAGATTTGTCTGGCCGTTGTCCAGTCTTCCCTAGATGGAAACATATGCTGTTCCCTTTGGGGAGATAGGTTTATTGCTGGGTCTATAATGATAGATTGCGGAAAGTGGGTGTCTATTAGGAGTTGCAGAGTTTCAGTTTTATTCTTAGTCTGAGAGCCGTTTTCCTTGGTAAGGGTACCTAGGTTTGCCGGCTTGTCGGACGCGAGAACTTTGTGGAGTCTGCAACTAGAGGAGACGTCAGAGATGCTTTCTACAAATTGTTTAAAAGAGGCCTTTTTGGCTTTTTTAATTTCATTATTGTATTTGGTGAGAGCAGTAGAGTAAGTTTGCCAGTCATCATTGCGTTTTGCTTTGTTGAAAAGTTTCCTTACTTTCGATCTCAATTTCTTGAGGTTGTTGTTCCACCAAGGTGTTTGCCTTTTAGTTGATCTTGTTTTCAGAGGGCAGTTGTCCTCAAAGGCAGTTATGATAGAGTTTTTTGCGTAGTCCGCAAAGAAATCTAATTTAGCTTTGCTATTAATGTTTGGGATTTTGTCTTTTAGAGAGTTTTCCAGATCTGTTTTATACGAGACCCAATCTGTTTTTCTCTTTGGACGATATGTTAGACAAGATATTATGTTTGTGTCTAGTTTAAAGCGTATGTGTCTATGATCAGAGCAGGATGGTTCGGAGGACACCCTCCAGTCATAGACAAGGTTTTTAGAGAGAGATGAAGACAATGTAATGTCTAGAACCTCTCTTCTAGTTCTGGTGACAAAGGTGGGTTCATTGCCAATATTACATATATTTAAATTTTCTTTAATAATATAATCAATAAGGGACTCACCTCTTTTGTTTATATCCTTACTTCCCCACAGGGTGTGGTGAGCATTTGCGTCGCATCCCAGAATAACTTCCAATTTGTTTTTCTGTGCGTGCTCATAAAGTTTTACTACCTGTGGAGGTGGGCAAGGTGTAATGTCTCCAGGGAAATATGCTGAGGCAACAATGATCTCCTTGGAGTGACCGATCCTCACTATTGCTGCTGTCAGATCAGCAGATACAAAAGCTGTTAGTGGGAAGAAGGGCAGGTTATTATTAAAAATAATACAAGTTCTAGGTCTACTGGCTGAGGTTGAATATAATATTTTACCTGTAGGTGTAGTTAGACCGAGGATTTTACCACTCGTGCTGATCCATGGTTCCTGCACGAGGGCAATGTCTAGCTTCGTTTTACTCAGCGAGTGAGTTAAGACCGCCGAAGCAGCCTTGGCGTGTTGGAGGTTGATTTGGACAACCTCCATATTAATTTTTCCGGAATGGAGCTCTGGAATAAGAGCTCCCTTTGTTGTCACCCCGTTTCCCGCCTTGGGGAGACTTCCGGAAACTCCTCGCACTCGCAGATGCCGGTCTTGGGGCTTTGCGGAGTTGCGACGTGTCTTGGTGGTGGGTGGGTCTTGGATTGCCGGGTTTGGACAGTTTGCTAGGATGAAGGAAAGGTTTTACCTGATCAGAAGATGGTCTAGCGGTCTCCTGAACAGGTTTAACAGGATTGGGAGTGAGGGAAGGGTTAGAGATGGAGGGTTGAGTATGGGAGGGAGGTGGTCTTTCCAGCTTTTCATCCTTTTTAGTCTCGGGATCCGCCCTCAGACTGGGATTCTTTTTAATCCTGAATTGTACCCTATTGAAGTTGAAGAACGGTTGGCAGTTCAGATCTTCAAGTAGGGATACCGATCTTTCGTCCATGGATATTGTCAGGGCAAGACCCTGAGAGTTGGCCACCTTCCTAAGGACTTTCCATTCTTTGGTTGGTAAGGCTTGATTTTGAATTCGTAGCCGTTTCAGAGCATCTTCTGCTGTGTTGTTCGGGCCAGGGAAGTATGCGGTTGCCACACATGGTTTCGGAAGGTCTTCACCCTCCACCATTCGCAGCTTCGCATTTTCGTATGGCGAAATTAGTTTGACTGTTTTTGCCAACCAGTCTCTACTAATCGCATCAGCGCACTTCATTGTAAGCCATCCTGGTTTGTGCGAGCAGCCCAGAAATCTTATCTGTGGACCTTCCTCAGTGATCTTATGCAGCTCAGTAAGGATGGCATTTTCCACTGCTGTGATTTGCACATTTTCAAGATGGCTATTTGGATAATCTTCGGCGATTATCCCAACTACGATAGTACCTGCAACCTCATTGAACAAGGGAGCGTTGGTTTTCGCTTTTTTGCTCGGTTCAGGAACTTCGTGTCCGGACCTTCTTCTTTTGTTGGAAGGGTCTGAGTTGTCTTTCGACGGACTTGAGAGTACTGTCTCTAACGCTGCGTCGTATGGCAGTTTTTCCGCTAGCAGTCTTCTCAAGTGCTTTTTTTGAGACGTGGTTAGGCGTCTCCGCTTGATGTTGAGCTTGTCAAGCTCTAGGGTCTTTTCTGTGTCATCTCCAAGAGCTTCACAGCTCCCGTATGATTCCACTGTCAGGACAGAGCTTTGATATCCGACGGATTCTATGTCGCTGTCGGATGTTACCATTGCAGATCGGTCTATCCGTCCCGCAAGGCTTGGTAGTTCAGCCGGTGGCTGAGAGACAGAGAGGCAGTTGCTTGCTTCTCCATCACAGGGTTTGGTATTCAAATTATCTATTTTGGATCCCACGAGTAGCTAGGGAAATAATGGGGTACGTCCACACAGAGCCCCGCATGCATGGATATGACTGAAATGAAACTGGAATTCGCCGCAAAACCAGAGTACACCGTTAGTGACTGAGCTATTTAAGATGAGCCCTCAGCCTAGTAGATCATCGGCACGGTACGGTTGACACCTTGATGCCGGCCCATGGGAAAGAAAAAGGATTGGGGTTGGGTAGAAGGGGATAGAGGAGAGGGTGAGTGGAGGGAGGAGGGATAGTGAGCAAAGGGTAGAGGGTAGAGGGTAGAGGGGGTTGGATCGTCTCTTAGTTTCGCTGTTTCTCCCTTTCGACCTTTCCGGCATGGGTGACCCTGCTGGAATCAACTCTAGTCGTAAACCCAAGTTGAGACCGCCGGTATAGCTCGTTAGTTCTCAGATTCAACTACTTAAGCCCTCCCACCACGGCAAGGTGAACGATCGTCGAGAGAGATATATATGCTTACTTTGTTGATTTTAAGGCTGCCCTTGATAGCGTTGATCGAGATCTAATGTTTTTTAAACTTTATAATGTTCTTGATATGCTCAACGGAAGGAATTGGAAAGAATTGTATAAATTTGCCAAAGCTGAGCTTAGCTATAGAAACAAAATTTTAAGAGAAGAATTCTAGCTTAGTCAAATTTAATAATATACACCCTATATTTCTTATTTGCTTACTAAAAAAAAAAAATTTGATGGCTATATTATAAAATAGCATCTAATGCACAATTAATAATAAATTATGTTTTCATAAAATTGTCATTCTGACAGACGGCTATCATAAAAGATTTGTTAAAGCTTAAAAATGTTAATGTGTACAGAATACTAAAATGCAATAAAATCTTTATCTAATCTAAATCTATTACCTCTAGAAATAGCCTCGCATCTTCCTTTATCGATTTTGCCTCTACTCTCGAGGGTTTTTGAAATACCTATGAGCAAACAGCTGCATTCTTTCCTCAATAAGTTAAACCTTTTATCACCTAAGCAATCCGGCCTTAAACCGAACTACAGTTGTACTACGGCACTCTTAAACTTGGTAGATGACATTCGAATGGAGCTGCCTGAAGATCATGTAACTTCTCTTGTACTGCTTGCCTTCTCAAAAGCATTTGAAACAGTTCCTTACGACATTGTCATTCTCAAATTGAAAAACCACTTCGCTTTCGAGTCCACAGCTCAAAGACTGCTACCAAAAAACGTCAAATTTTCTTAAAACGAAAACTGGTGTCCCACAAGGATCCATTTTAGGTCCACAATCGTTTACCTTGTCTAATTATGACATTCCCTCTGTTTTAAAATGATGTATGGTTCAAATGTACGCTGATGATGTGCAGATGCATTTTAGCTATCCGATAGGTCTGGTTGAAGATGCCACTGGGCGAATAAATTAAGGTCTTAGCTCGATAGTCTCTTGGTCAAGGAAGAATTTACTTAAGCTGAACTCGCGATTTGCATTTAGTGGCCTTCATAAATAGGTAGAACGTAGTTCTCTACGCATTTTCTTCTAGCTACGATCAGAAGCAGAAGGACCTTGTGCCTGGCTTTGCAATTATCGATGAACTAACAAGCCAGGGGATCCTATACTCATACTTTCTCGAAAGAACAAATAGAACATTTAGGTTGATTTCAGTCGACTGCGAAATAGTTGGTTTACTTAATTTTTGGTGTCCAAACAAATATCTAGTACTCTGGCTGCTAATGCATACCAAGCTATTTAGGAAGTACCATAAGATACCTTGGCATTCAACTTCCAAACAGCTGTTTTCTCGAATAGACTTTCCACATACTGAACCTAATTCAACGGAAATACACGGTCGAAGAAGGTAGTGAGATAGTTAATAATTCCAAAAATTCATCATAAAAATCATATCATAAGTGTTGTGAAAAAGATGAGAGGCATCAGGTGTAAATGGCCTGAAGATTTCTCTGAACCTGCTGGTATACCTGAGATATTACTTGCTGTTTCGCGTGGAACCAAGGGCCGTAAATAAGGTTTGTATCCACCGCAGCTTTTGTTTGCTATTTTTCATGCTTCCATGGGCCTCAAATAAGACTGCAAATCTGCCAGAACTGATAGTAGTAAATTTAAAAATATTAATAATGATTACGCTTCTTGTCACTCAACAATCCTAAACTTGTTCGGAATAATCCAAAGTCTACTCTAAAGACTACTCCATCCCTAAAATGACCTGTGGAAACAAGTTCCTAGTCTCCATTTCTTTTGGGGTATGATAAGGAATTTTAAGGAGATCATTGAATTCAATTTATTACGATTTAAAAAACAGATGGTTCAATGACCAGAAAGGCGTGGGTGGCGAAATATACTCACACAGACTTAACATAAGTCTCTCATTTTTGTTTTTCAAATTACTGTAGCTTGTTCTAAGTGGCAAAAACCATCGACCGAACCCTCCAAGTGCATTGCCGGACGGGCAATGCTCACCATAGTTTTTGTGGTCTGTACGATGTCAGATGGTGACAGCTAAGGTTAGGTTGGATCACTGAGTGGTTCTGACTTTTCAAAAACACAATCCTCAGAAATCCAATTTCACTATCAATCTGAGGTTCCTAGTTTCAGTGGTGGTGTGAGCAACTATATTCCGTGCCAAAGAATTGAAGGTAGGGTGAAAAACCAACCGCTTACGAGTTCTTCTACCATAGATGCCGTAGCTGGGTATAGAATAGACATTGCCTTTGCCCCGTTGAACGGCTCTGCCGGGGCTGACCATTCCTTTCTGGATTTACTCTTGGGACTTTCTATGAACTCTTTTAAATAAAGAAAAAAACAAACAAACCAAAAATAATCTGCGGAAGGTTCGGCGAACAGCACACTTCTTCAGAACCGGCTGCCAAGCCAATTCCGATGAGCAATTCGGGAGTATGTCCTGCTGCTACTTTGCCAACTAGTGCTCCGAACACAGGTTCTGATATGGCTGCAAAGCTAACTCAGACCTGTGAGATGAAGACAAAGCCTCCTAGGGCAGAAAGGCTCGTTGGTCACTTGCTATAGGGCTGGTCGAAAGGCTTGTTCAGGATTGCGGAAAAACGACAGATTGGTCAAACAATCATCTGGTTACGAAAGCTCCGCACACAGATGGGAAACCGGTCCTGATAAAGAGACAAGGAATGGTGGTTGGAAGGTTGGTTTCGACCGACCCGTGGGGCCAGAGATGCGATAAGCAAGTCTGCTTCCTCGGGTCTAGACCAACCCTTGTCTCGTCCGGAAAATTATCATCCTGGTGGTGTTGCAAAGGTTATTCACCACTAATGATCAGCCAAGGGAAGGACAACAAACAAAACAAAAATATCCCATAACCGCTGAAGAGACAGGCATATTTGAAGTTGCGGGTGCTAAGCCACAACCAGGCGGAGAAAACGCCCGACGATGCTGGCAAACTGAAAACGGCGAACTGAAAAAGCGGAAATAATTATACACACAACACCAGTGTTGGAGTAGAATATTTTCCTTTTTCATTCAACAAAATTTAACTCACAGTGAGTTTGCCCTAGAAGGACAATGACAGAGTAGAAGAAATTTAAAAAAGCGAGGCCGAGCACACCGCACCGTGGCAACTGAGACCGTGAGCAGTCATCTAAGAGAGGGACAGGAGAGCTCAATAGTACCCAGTACTATCTCACTTTACATCTAGCATAATTTGAAAAAGACGCCATCTTTCACCATAATGAACATTTGAAGGTTTCTTAGGCAAAAGGTGTCTGTGGTTTTCATAGCTCGTTTTGCCAACATAGAAAGAACCCTTGGAAATCAAAACGCCATTTACTCCTTTCTGTTTGTACTTGAATATAAGGAAACTAGCTGACCCACCTGGCGTAGCTCAGGCCCTACGTTCATCAAATTGAAAGTTAAGTAAAGTCGTTTCAAAGTTTCTATTCTAGTGGGAGAGTGAGGATGAAATATAGTTTATGTTACTCAGGGACAATTAAGCACTCTAACGATGACAGAATTTGTGGGATCAGTATAGCGTTTTCCAAGTTCCCCAATATGTCCCAGTTCCCGTTCCATTCCCATATGGGGATGAAATATAGTCTATGTAGCACCATATTGTAATGGCGATAACCGTACTGAAATCAGTATAGTTGTTTTCGAATTCCGGTTCCCGTTCCTGTGGGTAAATGTTGATGAACTATAGTCTATATTACTCAGGGACATTGAAGCACTCTTACCATGAAAGAATTTTTGGAATTAGTTAAGTACTTTCCAGGTTATTGATTATGTCACCATTCCCGCTTCCGTTCCCGAAAGAATATGTAAATAAAATAATTATAGTCTTTATTACTCAGGAGCACTTTACACTCTAACGTTGAAAATTTTTTGGAATTGGTCCAGTATTTTCCAAGTTCCCGCTTATGTTCTTGTTCCCGTCCCATTCTCGTGGGAATATGGGGATGACATCGTTCTGTAATAGCGACAAAAATTACAGTTCGTTCCAATGGTTTTTGAATTTCCGATCCCGTTCCCATTGCCGTTCCTGGGAGAATTTGAGGATGAATCTTAATATTCCCCCATTACCATTATCCATCAATGGTACTTGCATCGAAGAAACCAAAAAGCTGTCAGTACTTGGTATGTGTGTAAACGATGATCTTCGTTAGAATGACCACACATTTGCAGTCCCCAAAAACGCTGCTAAATGCTTAGGTTTCTTAAGACTTAGGTTCTTCACCCCTTCTGATCTGTCTACAATTTATAAGGCCTTCATCCGCCTTAAACTGAAGTATAACTCCCATATCTGGTCAGGTGCTTCTCAAACGTCTTTGCGCCTACTTGATAGGTTACAAAATATAGCGTTAGAACTGATGGGTGATAGTTCAATCGTAGAATCGATTGATTCTCTTGAACATCGTCGAAACGTTACTTGTCTCACTCTTTATTATCGCTTTTTCACAAACAGTTCTCTGGTGAAATAGTCAGTTGCATTCTGAAACAATTTAGCCGCAACACCCACCTTGCTAAGAATGCCCATCAGTTTTACCTTGAGCCCAACTTCGGGCGTACAGTCAAGTATAGAGGTTCTTATTTTAGTATGTGGAATGCTTTACCTGGCTCTGTATTTCAACTACATTACGATCTACAAAGGTTCAAAAGCAAGGTGTAGCGGTGTATCCTATTAAGTCCTCTCCTATTTTCCTAAATGCTCGCACTGTACTCTATAACATTATAAGGGTAGTCACAACCCATTGATGTGTGGTTTATTATAAAACTGTACTCAGATGCAATAAATTAAAAAAATTTAAATCTTTATTCTTATCACATCAGTCAAAAAATTAAAACAATTTTTCAAAACAAACCTTATTATTTGTTATTTATTATTTAAATTTTTTGTAGTCAAAAAAAAACAAAATCATTTTTTGAATTTAATTTTCAATTCAGTTAAGAATAATGAAATTGTCAATTTTACTATATTCCAATTCCATCTGTCGGGCTGATTTGTGAATCTAAACCATCCAGGGCGCCACTCAAACGCATACAGAAAAATTCATTTAAATCGGTCAAGTCGTTTAGGAGGAGTTCAATTACATACACACGTACAGCAGAATCTATATCAACATATCTATATCTATATCTATATTCTATATATCTATTATATATATATATATAATATATATATACATAAAAGAAAGTCGTGTTAGTTACACTATTCATAACTCAAGAACGGCTGAACCGATTTGTCTGAAAATTGGTGAGGTGGGAGCTTAGGACCCGGAGACGGACATAGGATACTTTTTATCCCTATATCTCCATGGGAATGACATCAATGCAATTCGTTAGTTTTCCTTATATACAAAACACTGCACTGTAAAAAAAAAAAACAAAAAAAATTGACTTATAGTGAGAAATAAATTAGATTTTTGTATGAAATCAATATCAAATAAATATAAAAGCATCTTCTGTAGAAAGTGTTGTAATTAAAAACGCAGTTGATTGGAATTTTCCAGAAAAAATTTTTTTTTATTTAAAGAAAATAACAACGTTTCTCGGCAACAGAACACGAGGGAATAATCATAATTTTCAAATACAAAAAGATGTAAACACAAAAGGTTGCTTCGTTTAAATGTTTTTCCAACACTCCTCCTCATTTAAACAATAAGACCACATAGATCACGCAACATTTTATGCCTTGTAGGTCCCAATGGTTTAGTAAGCAAATCTGCCAGCATGAATTCCGTTGGACAATACTTGCATATAATCATCTTCTTCTTTACAAAATCTTTAACAAAATGATATCGAGTATCAATATGTTTGGTCCTTTTCGAAAAATGCTCCTCCTCAATAAGCTTCAAACAACTTTGATTGTCCTCCTGTATAACTGTTGGTCCAGGTACATTCTGCTGCATATCAGCCAATATTCGTCGCATCCATAAAGCTTCTTGGCAAGCTTCAGAGAGCGATATAAATTCAGCTTCTGTCGAAGACAATGCTACACACGTTTGCTTGCGGCATGACCAGCTGACTACTCCTCCGTTCACTTTGAATATGTAGCCACTGTTTGATTTACGGTCGGTTCTATTATCTGCCCAATTTGCGTCGGCATATCCATGTAAAATATCACCATCACCATTAGTACTCATTAAAAGCTTATGATTTGATGTGTGGTTGAGGTATTTCACGACACGTTTTAACTCGTTCCAATCGTTTTGTGTTGGCATACTAACCTTCTGAGCCAACATTGAAATACAAGTAGATATATCGGGACGACTGTTAACTGAAATATACAAAAGACAACCAATTAACTTTTAATATTTCACATTATCAACCATAGCTTTAGAATCGTCGATGTGCTTCCCATAACTTTGATCCATTGGAATTTTTGATGGCTTAGAGTCCGCCAAACCAAACTCTTTTGTAATTTCCTTTATGTAGCGTTGCTGGTTCAAACGATAGTTTCCTTTGTCATCCCTGTCGATTTCAAGCCCCAAATAATTTTTAATGTCTCCCAAATTTTTTATCTGAAATTTTGCAGTAAGTATATCCTCTGTTGAACGTATCAAATTTTCCGATCTGCTTGCCACAATAATATCATCTACGTATATTAGAATGAAGCACCATTCATTGTTTTCCTTTTTCGAGTAAAGACAGGGGTCATTTTTGCTTTGACAAAATTGTCCACTAACTAGCACTGCATGTATTGTTTCATTCCATGACCTTGCAGACTGCTTCAGTCCCTACAGACTTTTCTTTAATAAGCAAACTAAATGTTCCTTACCTTTAATTTCAAAGCCAGGTGGTTGTCTCATATAAATTGTTTCCTTTAATTCGCCATTAAGAAATGCTGTCTTTGCATCCCAATGCTGTACCACAAATCCTTCTCTGGCGGCGATAGACAGTAAAATTCTAAACGTTGTAAGCTTGACTACAGGTGCAAACACTTTATCGTAATCACTGCCATATTTTTGAGAAAAGCCTTGAGCCACAAGACGAGCTTTGAATTTAGTTCTTGTACCATTTTTAAGTTTAAAAACCCATTTGCTTCCGATAGCCTTTCGGTCAGTTGGCAATTCACACAGCTCCCAAGTATTGTTTTCCTTTAAAGATATCAATTCATCTTCCATAGCAGCTAACCAATTATCTTTGTTATTACTTGTCATAACTTCTTCTAAATTTTTCGGTTCTACCTCAGCACTTTCTACTATATTCATTACCTCAATCAACTTCTCTGGCGGAATACCTTTATTTGTCCGTTCCGATCGTCTAACATCTGAATTTTGTGAAGTTATTCCTTGTTGCGGTTCCAAATTTTGCAATTCGATATCTGATGCATCCAACCATTCATCAACATCGTTTTCTGTATTGTAAGAAACATCATCCGATTTAATTTTGCAGTCAGTCTCAAACTCCACGGATTCTTTTATTTTCTTTAGATGATTCTTTTCAAATGTTTCAATTGGCGCTATATTGTTTGTACTTACAAACTGAACATCTCGACTTACAACAATCTTCTTTGAATATGGATTATAACAGCGATACGCCTTCCATTGCTCATCATACCCAACAAAAACCATTTGTTCTGCAGTTTTGTCTAATTTCCTTCTTTTCTCTGCAGGAACAAACACGAAACACTTGGAACCAAATACTTTAAAATGTTTTATAACTGGAACTGAACCATTCCAACCCTCATATGGTGTTATTGGCGTCGCTTTTGTTGGCATACGATTCTGCATATAAATAGCCATTGTAACCGCTTCTGCCCAAAACATATTTTCCATTTGCGCATCAAGTAACATACACCGAGCCATCTCAACAAGTGTACGATTCTTCCTTTCCGCAACACCATTTTGTTGTGGTGAGTACGCTGCAGTGTACTGAACTTGAATGCCTTCATTCTTCAAAAATGCTTCTGTTTCTTTACCGGTGTATTCTCCTCCTCGATCCGAACGTATTATTTTTGGCTTCCGTTGAAACTTAGTTTTCACCATTTCCACATATTCCTTCAGTTTACACAAGACTTCTGATTTTTTGCTTAGTAGGTAAACCACCGTATATCTTGTGAAATCATCGATAAATGTAACTATGTAGCGCTTGCCGCTTGGTGAAATCGTCTGCATTGGTCCGCAAACATCAGTGTGAACGAGATCAAGAGGTGCAACAGTTCTGGTAATTGATTGTTTAGGAAAAGGTAAGCGTGTTGTCTTTCCTTGCAAGCATACATCACATCACATTATCATACCACAATCAATTAATTTAGCTCCTTCACCCAAACCTTTGGAGAACATCTCTTTCACGACATTTGGATCACGGTGGCCACAAACTCTATGCCAATAATGTATACAATTTCTCTCATGTTGACGTATTGAATATATTTGATTTGGCTGCCTTAACTTATAGAGTTGTGCCTGCAAGTCCGCAACAGCAATTTGTCTTTCCCCATGTTTGATTTCACACATGTTTCCTCTAAAATCAACCGAAAAACCATTATTAGTCAGTTTTCGAACAGATTACAAATTACATCCTATTTCTGGAACATATAATACGTCACTTATTTTTGCCGATGATTCCTCATTATTAAGATTTAGAAACTTAATGATCCCGCTTCCACGTCCTTTACTTAATACCTCATCACCATTAGCAACATTTATCTTTTCATGGTGTTTTGTATCAAGTTCCACAAAGAAACTTCTATCACTTGATACGTGGCATGTGGCACCAGAATCGACAATCCAACTTCCTATCTCCTTTCCTATCATGAAAAGAAAGTTATCGTTTCCTTCATGTGCTTCAATCATATTAGCCCTATTCGATTGTGACTGGCCAAATTTAGCTTTTGATTTCCACTTTTTATATTGAGCACAATTTTGCTTGAAGTGACCATTTTCTTTACAGAAAAAGCAGTTCTTTTCCTTAATTTTGTTTATTTTTAATACAGATTCTTTATTATTTATATTACCACCATTTTGGCGTGTATAGTGTTCCAATAACTTTGACTGTACCAAACCAAAAGTCAAATCTCCTTCCGGACGTGTTTCAAGTGCAGTTATCATCGTATCGTAGCTCCTTGGTAAACTACTAAGAAGTATAGCAACACTCCAGCTTTCAGAAAGCTACGTCTCTCCGAGATTTCTTAATTTTTCCAACATTTCCGTCATTTGATTAAAATGTTGTTGAACATCCCCTCCTTCACATAGTTTCAAGTTACAAATTCTTCTCATTAAATGAACTTTATTGCTCAGTGTACTCTTTTCGTGGTATACCTGAAGAGCCAGCCACATATCTCTTGCAGTTTCTGCTCGCCTGATATGAACAAGCTGTCCATCTTCCACCATCAATCCAATGAGCCCTTTTGCCTGATTATTCAACTTTCGCCATTCCAATTCAGCTCCAGAATTTTCCTCATCCCAATTTGGTTTTGGTTCATTGACGATACTCCACAGACCTTCCTTCATCAATAAGAGTTCTAACTTGAACTTCCAGGTTGAATAATTTTCATTGTTTAGCTTTCCTATGTGAAACTTTGTTCCTTCTGCCATTTTTCTTTCTTTTTACAGGTTATTAACTATTTATTTTAAATTCTTAGGGTTCTGGGCCCATAACCTGTTGTAATTTAAAAACGCAGTTGATTGGAATTTTCCAGAAAAAAAAAATTTTTATTTAAAGAAAATAACAACGTTTCTCGGCAACAGAACACGAGGGAATAATCACAATTTTCAAATACAAAAAGATGTAAACACAAAAGGTTGCTTCGTTTAAATGTTTTTCCAACAGAAAGCACTTCCGGATACCCAGGAACCGCATCGCCATGCTTCCATCTTTAAAAATTCTTCGATATAGCATTCCATTACCACCTCCGAGTAAAGCAAGGTTCGTGCAAACGGATCGATCTGCCATCGCAAAGAAATTTGTCAATGTAGTTGCTAAAAGTGTTTCAGCACATTGCATAGCATTCGAAGTCGTGAAATACACTTCTTGACCATTCTCCAGATCCATCGCCAAATGCACAACAGTAGGATCCGTCGTGAATGTGGAATTTGAATGTACGCCAAATCGCTTCATTACAGTTAACATAACGACCAACTTGATAGCGTGATATTTCATCGTTGGTATTAAATGATTGCAATCCAAAAGCCGCCATATCGCTGCCTTTTGTTACATATTAACTGAATTGCAGTACTCAACGTTGCAATGCGTCTTAAACGCTTTAGAAATAAGTGGCGAATATGGAACAATCTTACTGTAGTTGTCGACAACGGATAACGAAATCCATTCTTTTCACTTTTGATGTGACAGTTCGACCGTTGTCATCTGGTGATCGACTCCGATACAGCGGATAACCATCGTAGCCAGTGAGGGTCGGCCGTAAATTTTCGTCTATGAATCATATTTGTAATAACATCATGTAAATCTGGATCGGCTTCCTGATCAGGAATCTCGGCACATATGGTATCATCTATTTGGTCAGGCTGAATTCTTTCCGCTATCCAAATAAGAATGTGTGCGTGCGGCAGGCTTCGCTTTTGGAATTCGATTGAATACATCCAGCATCGAGTATTTTCAAAGACGCATTGTTTAAAAATGAAGTTCATCAGGGGCCGAATTTTTTGCCTGAATATACGTGCTGTGATTTCGTGGCTATCACTTGATGCTTGACCGGGAAGCAGCAATTGAATAATTTCTATCCATTTTGGATTACAGGTAAAAGTAATAATGTGATTTGGCCGACCGTAATGACGAACATATGTCATTGCATCTTGCACATATTCATGCATTTGACGTGGACTACCAATGAACGTCGACGTCGTCGGCAGAATAGTAGATCGACCAATGTTAGCTGCATTTCCTTCAATAATCAGTACAAACTGCATCACGTAAATGGATGTACTCCTCAGAACGCAATTTAGCTTGGTTCAACCTTATGAACGTTAAACGTTCCGTTTCTATTTAGACATAGTCTCACTCCTACTCACTCCTACTCACTCACTGCCTACTGTCTCTAAGGCAGTAGGCAGAACAAAGTTTGCCGGGTCAGCTAGTTATATATATAAAGACGATGTAGGGTAGTACCACAAGCTTGAGCAACATCAAGGCCGAACTCAATTAAGAGACCCATAATTGTTTGCCTATTCCGAACGGCTTAGTCTGAAAGTTCTTTCATTGAGGAGAAGTTGCTCTCGGAATAGTTGCCATTACCTCGAGAAGGGCTATATTCGCAGAAAAACTATTGAATGTTGAACTTGAACTCCCACCTAACAGGCAAATATAAATAAATAGGGTGGCGCAACAGAGCGAAGAGCCCCAAGGTCTAGCGCATTTCTAACAACCATGCCTTGTGAGGGATTGGAGGGGGCATACTATTTTCTGCTGATTCAGAACAGCTTATCGAGAAAGCACTTTTCATTGTAATGAATTTTCTGTAGGAGAACTTCCCAATTCCTATACCCGTCTAAAAACATTTTTGCCTCTCTTAAAATACCAACCACGAGCCTCTGGGTTAACAGCAGGCTTAATAATCATCGCGCCAAAGGTAACACAAACAAACAGGCAGATTTGGACCTATGAAAAAAAAATGGAAGACGTCACTAAATTCCACCAGTCTTCAATTGAAGACAAAAAATTGAGTTCTTATGTAACGTTTTGATGATAAAAAGAAAATGTCAGCAATCAGTTTGCTAAATTTCCCACAAAATTGCCTCCAAAAAAATTCCTTTCACGTCTTAGACTGTGCACAATTGCATGAGTATTTGTTTTCGAGTTGAATTTATTTTTTATCTACTCTCGATTCAACAAGTTCGAATAGCGTCTTTGTTTCTACTTTCCAGATTAAAAGTTTCTCGTTCAATTAAGAGGACAAAAGAGACTTATGTAGTCAGCATTAAATTGAAAACTATACAGTTTTTCGAACAAACTATAGAAATTATAAACGTTCGAAAAATTCCTTATCGACCGCAAAAATTCGTAAATAAAAATACTCAAATTACAACACGTAACAAAATATATTTATTAATTTATAAATGCATTTCGGTCCACCACTGGGGAACCATCATCAGCGAGCGTCAATTATACACTAAACAAGATTACAAAAGAGAAACAGTGCAAAAAGAAAATGAAAAAGTTATTTTATTTTGTTATTGTTTTTTTTTTTTTTTTTTTTTTTTTTTTAAGCAACCAAACAAAGGTGATTGAATTGCTCCTGGTTCAAGATTCATCAGGTTGTCATATATATGTATATATAACGATTCGTAGGCATCAAGTTTGTAAGGTCTGCTTATTGATTTTAAAAGGCGAACATTTTCTATATCAAATTTGTTGTGCGGTACTTCGTGGTTAACATCATATGCGTGGGAGGCGATTGCATTCTCAAGTTTCTTACATTTAACAGCACGTATGTGTTCATTGAACCTAGTTTGTAATGCTCTTCTTGTTTGACCTATATATTTTTGGTTGCAGTTGGTGCAGGTTACTTCATAGACTCCACTTAGTTGTTCAAACGGGGTTTTGTCTTTCGTGGAGCCAAGGGCGAGCTTTAGTTTGTTGTTGTTGGAAAAAACCATTTGCATATTTGATTTCTCAAAAATATTTTGAAGTTTGTTGGTCACAGCAGGTGCAAAGGGGACAGAAACTCGTTGTGCTTGTGATGATAAGATGATTGAATTTTGTGAGAAGAGTGTACTTTCCTTGTTGCGTTTGATTTTCCTTGAATGTTTCTGGATGAGACGGTCAATTAAGGTTGCATGAAAACCATTAACATCAGCTATATGTTTGATTTGTTCATACTCCCGTTTATAGTTTTCAACCGACAATGGGAGGCGGCAAAGTCTATGTACCATAGAATGAAAAGAAGCTATTTTCTGTTGATACGGACAAAATGAATCATTCGTAATGTATCTATCTGTTGATGTTGATTTTCGATAAACTGCGAAATGAAGTTTATTGTCTTGGCGTTTTATTTCAAGATCAAGAAAAGGTAGAGTGTGTTCAATTGGATTTTCTTTTTCAAAAGTGAATTGTATACTTGGATAGCGGTTGTTGATGGTTTCCAGAATATGTTCCACATTGGTTTCTTTCACTATTGCAAAGGTGTCGTCCACATATCTAAACCAAATGCGGGGTAAAACACCCTCTGTCTTTAGATCAGATTCAAAATTGCTCATGAACGCTTCTGCAACGTAAGGTGAAAGGCTATTACCCATACTGCACCCGAAGTCGTTTGAGTAGAAAACATCACGAAATCTGAAACAATTGTGTTTCATACACAATTCAATAGCCTCCACATAAGTTTTAAACTGATCGGTTGATAGATTGAATTTATCAAGGTGTTTTTTAATCGATTCAACCGCAATGTTTATTGGAACAGATGGAAAAAGAGCTGTCACATCAAAGGAAATCATTATTTCGTCATCTTCTAAAACAACGTCTTTGATTTTTTCTACAAATTCATAGGTATTTTTGACAGAATAGCCTTCAAATGGACCAAACTTTTTCAATTCGTTTACTAGCCAACGAGCTACCTTGGAAAGGGGTGAGTTTATATTGGAAACGATTTTCCTCATTTTGTCCCCACTTTTGTGGATTTTAGGAAGACCGTACATAAGTGGGACCGAAGGGTTCGACACAATTAAACGATATTTGTTAATCCCAAAAACACGAGATATTGCATCGATCGCAGTTCTGGCATCCTTAATCATTGTTGGGAGTGGAGATTTTTTACAAATACTAAAATTGTCTTCCTCAATAGATTTTTTCATTCTACAATCTACGACACCTTTGCAATAGTGAAAGAAACCAATGTGGAACATATTCTGGAAACCATCAACAACCGCTATCCAAGTATACAATTCACTTTTGAAAAAGAAAATCCAATTGAACACACTCTACCTTTTCTTGATCTTGAAATAAAACGCCAAGACAATAAACTTCATTTCGCAGTTTATCGAAAATCAACATCAACAGATAGATACATTACGAATGATTCATTTTGTCCGTATCAACAGAAAATAGCTTCTTTTCATTCTATGGTACATAGACTTTGCCGCCTCCCATTGTCGGTTGAAAACTATAAACGGGAGTATGAACAAATCAAACATATAGCTGATGTTAATGGTTTTCATGCAACCTTAATTGACCGTCTCATCCAGAAACATTCAAGGAAAATCAAACGCAACAAGGAAAGTACACTCTTCTCACAAAATTCAATCATCTTATCATCACAAGCACAACGAGTTTCTGTCCCCTTTGCACCTGCTGTGACCAACAAACTTCAAAATATTTTTGAGAAATCAAATATGCAAATGGTTTTTTCCAACAACAACAAACTAAAGCTCGCCCTTGGCTCCACGAAAGACAAAACCCCGTTTGAACAACTAAGTGGAGTCTATGAAGTAACCTGCACCAACTGCAACCAAAAATATATAGGTCAAACAAGAAGAGCATTACAAACTAGGTTCAATGAACACATACGTGCTGTTAAATGTAAGAAACTTGAGAATGCAATCGCCTCCCACGCATATGATGTTAACCACGAAGTACCGCACAACAAATTTGATATAGAAAATGTTCGCCTTTTAAAATCAATAAGCAGACCTTACAAACTTGATGCCTACGAATCGTTATATATACATATATATGACAACCTGATGAATCTTGAACCAGGAGCAATTCAATCACCTTTGTTTGGTTGCTTAAAAAAAAAAAAAAAAAAAAAAAAAAAACAATAACAAAATAAAATAACTTTTTCATTTTCTTTTTGCACTGTTTCTCTTTTGTAATCTTGTTTAGTGTATAATTGACGCTCGCTGATGATGGTTCCCCAGTGGTGGACCGAAATGCATTTATAAATTAATAAATATATTTTGTTACGTGTTGTAATTTGAGTATTTTTATTTACGAATTTTTGCGGTCGATAAGGAATTTTTCGAACGTTTATAATATAAACTGACCACAAACCGGCTTTAATTTTAGTGATTAAATTTGACTAAAACCTTTTTAAAACTATAGAAAACTTTCCTTATTGCAGTCAACTTAGTTTCCTAATATATAGCAAAACTTTCTTTGTTAGTTGACCACATTGTGGTGGGTTTCGGAAGTGCACTTTCTGCAACAAATGAATCAACTGAACTACAAATCAAGAGACAGCAAGTCATCGGATATGGACATATCGTAAAAGAGAAAAAACAAGGACTTTTGGGAGTGGACAGAAATGATGACATAAGAACGCAACTTGCTTCAAACAAAAAATATTCCTTTTCGATGAATATAAAAGAATTGACTCAATTTTAACAACAATAGTGAGTTTTTTTTGATCAGTTGCAATGGTTTCCCTTGAAAATCGCCACATTTCAAATCAATTTTGAAAAAATCGTTATCTTAAAGTTATCTACTTGCTTTTTTGTTATAAATCTTCCTTTTTTTTAAGGAAAACACGAGAAATGTATACACAGGAACGAATTGAGTATCAAGTAGACTGTTTATTCACTGAGTGGAAGACATTATGTCAATGTACTAGTTCTTGCGTGGTAAGAGACACATCGTTCATTCTCAGTTGCATATCAATTTTGAACGTGCTTTGGATTCCAATGCTTCGAACAAATTGACTATCGGTAGGCAGAACGGAAAGTGTCTTCGAAACCAGATGAAGGTAGAATAAGACAAATTGCCGGTGGCTCAAATGATGGTATGGCACAAGAGCTTAGTGGTAAGGTGATCCAATAAGGCGTAAAAGGAAATTATGAAACCTTGTAGGGATGGTGCTTGAGATAAACGACGCATTTTTAATGGATAGCTGAAAGAAAATTGTGTGAAGAGTCAATTTATTAAAGTAGTCTAAAAACATGTTTTGATTAAATCTCATACCTCATTGTTGGGAAATTGGGAATGGTGGCGAATGAAAATCAACATTATTCTTTTAAATTGAAGTGGTGTTGGCCCCATGTAAGACGGCACATCGAGTTAGTGTTCAGGAACTAGGCGTTTATTGTTTAGAATTTTATAATAATTTTGGTTGTAGCCAGCAGTTCGTAGGTTAGCAGCTACCAAAATGACCGTACTCTAGGTTCACCTTGTTTACTTACGCCATAAAGAAAAATTGGATTCGTGCCAAAAAAAAAAATTGTTTCAATTAAGCCAAGAATATGAAGGATGAAGAAGCACGGAAATCTGTTTGCGGTATACCGTCTATCCGTCGCCCATGGATGCCTATTCACACTTCAAATGGATCGACGCGACGGAGTTATACAAACTAGGCGCATGGAATTTGATTTAAAGATAAAGGTGTTATGATGATGAAGCTTACATCATCTTCAATCAACACTTCTGACTTTGTGACAGACCTCCAAAATAAATTCACAACATCATTGTAAACTACAATTTTTTTTTTTTTTTCATTTTCATTTAAACCAATTCCAATTTCCAATCAAATGACTCAGTAAGCTCGTGTTACACGAACCAACACGAAACCACACGATGGGGTTTTCACTTATCAAATGAGTTGCGTTAGATAAAAACTGATGAGAGTTGGATTAACAACACCTGTCTATCATGAGAGGTTCAAAGGTCTCACCAGCTTTGAGTTATTTTTTAAGGAGTTGACAATGAAGGCCTTGAGAAGTTATCTACGAAGCTATTCAATCTTAGCCTTGTGTTAACGGCTAGGAGGCAGGCTATCAAAAAATTTTTTGTTAAGCAAGTGACAAATTTAAGGCACAAACCCATACGACTGATCTTTCTTCGAACGATGGCAGATTTTCATCCTACCAAAGGCAGTGGCAAAAGAAGTGAGCCACTTCTTTCTGGTTTCTCTTCTTATTTGCCAACTGTCTTTAAGATACAGATCTGGTTCCAACCGGAGTGGGCTTAGCAGGCTAGTAAGCCGAAGAAAAAATAGATCAAGATTATAACGCTTCGCGAGTAATGACTGACTGCCCGAGCCTCACTGGTCTAACAAAGTTTTTCGAGAACGTCTCAGCGAATAAATTCAACTTACAGAATCAGCGGTGGACTTCAGCAGTCGAGAAGCAGAAACCTCTGAGTGAGCTACTCCGAAATATTTGGTTTAAAGGTCTTTCAGGGCCTTTCAATACTACAACATGGTATTGAAGCAGAGATGGTGGCGTGTGAACTCATGGCGAGACAGTGACAGTTCTCCTGCCTCTGCAGGAGAGTATTACTTCCGGACAAACCAGCCCTTTATGCCCAAGGGGATACCCAGGCCAGGGGTTGTGAGTGGGGCTAACAACACAACCACGTAAAAACTACACGATTCCGAAACAACTAGCAGCCTGGGATAACAATTTTGATTTCAACGTTGATGACCCAAGAAGAAAAAGGAAAAAAAACAAAGACCACCGGGTATGCACGTGCAACGTAGCATAGTATTAGAGACTAGGGCGATATACTATAATACCGTCCTCCTGACCTAGAAGAAGTTAAGCCTACCATATGCAAACTTAAATCAAGTAAGAGCAGGTGCAGATGGCCTTGATGCCGATGCACTTTGCACTATGTTGAATCGATAGTCCCTACGGCCCGAAATTTGTTACCGAGGCATGATATTTTCACCTCATGGTAGAACTTTCTAATCACGATTCTATCATGACATCTCTCAATTTTCTTATATAATTCCTTTCCTTCCTGCTTCTTTTCCAATTTGATATTGCTATTTTATTACTTTGTTTCTCCTTGTTCATCTTTTTGTAATGGTTACAGTCAGCTTGATGGTTCTTTGGAACTGCCTCTGGTCTTTAATGCCGATGCGATGGTTGTTACTTCCCCTCAAATAAAACCTTTGATTTTGTGACAAAATATGAATTTCCGAATAAGGTTAATCAGTGTCATCTCAAACGACTCAATTATTTCGTGTTGCACGAACGAACACGAACCAAACGTTGTGTTTTGCCCTTCACTCGTCTATAAGAGAAGTGGGTGAAGAAAGTCAAACTGGTAAGAGTCAGATTAACTAAAGACTCCCATCCTGAAGCAATTTAGAGCACCCCTAATCCTTGAAATTTTTACTGTAGCTGAAAACGAAAGTTTGAGATGTTGTTCCAACAAAGACACTCAAGTTTAATCCTTTTCTAATCGCTGGGAGGACAAATCAATCTGGGAACCCGATTTTCTATCTTTATCTCCTTGAGTATCCTTCTATACTTTTCATCTAACCAGGAGGCCGATTGAAGCCCAGAACGTCAGAGGCTGCTTTTTTTGGAAGCAATTCTAATGGTACTCAATTCTTAATGTCGGTTGCATAGGATTCAAGGATGGTTGGAGGAATAATTGATTGTAAAAGGCATTGGCTTTCTCTTGCAATCGTGGCTTTCCAACGTCCAATCGTAGTAGATGGCATTAGATGACGAACTTTGACTGCGACAAGAAAGTGGACCAAGTCAAATTTGACACCTCAAAAAGCTCGAACATTCATTACACTGGAAGAGTTTCTTGCGTCGATCGCAACACCGTCGGTGAGTTTGCCAACTCATTGACTTGGGGTGAGAAATGTTGTTTTTTGTATTTTAAGATGCGGTAATACATACAATAAGATTTAAACCATCAACAAAATCGACGAGCCTGAGTACGTTTCCGTATATTTTGTCATGTATCCAAGGCTTACCGATTGTGGCTCCGAAGATGTAATCCTTCCTTTTTGCGTTAAAGTCTCCATGGACGATTTTCACGTCATGTCAAAAGATTGCTCATAAGTATCTTCGAGGAGCTCATGGACACATTTTAGGAGTTCTCTCCGCTTTGGGGGCATAGACGCATATCAGCCTAGCGTCAATGAATTTGTTCCTGATGCGCCAGTGCGGGTTTTCACTATACGCTCATTAATCGGATTTTGGCTGATATCATCATTCCAAAGTAAGCGTTGTCTCTGTTGTCTTTAGCAGTCTCCACAGAAGAGAAGCCTCTAGTCTTGACGAATGTTATGTTCATTTCACACTCAAAACTCGACTGAACAACAGAGCAGCCTCCCAAGGTATTGTATATTTAAAGAAAACAAAGAACTATTGAACAACTAAAACTATAAGATGTTTATTTAATGAAATCAAAAAGTCGAATGAATTAATAATCAATGACAAATTGAATAATGTCAAAGAAGTAGAGAATCGAATATAAAACAATTAGTTACAAGTAGAATAATAACAAGTAGCTAGATAGAACAAACACCACAGTCTCCCCCACTTAGTAAAGGATATTTAGGAAAGAACACTGTCACCAAAACGGACTGGAGGGTGTCTTTCTCTGGTTGATCTTCTAACTTCTTGTTGAACTGGAGGCTTATGACTGATTAATGCTGAAGAATTAGCAGGAATTTCTTGAGCTGGATTATCTTGAGGATGAACGGAGATAATGGAGCCAGGATTAGGATTACTTGGTCTTGGAATGTTAAAACTTTGACTTGGACCACATAAAACGGATTTCTTTTTGACCAAAGTTGTTAGAAGTTGGTTAATATGTCGTTTGACTGTGCGACCAGAGTCAAGAGTAACGAGGTAATGACGCTTTCCCAATTTAGTTTTGATTTCTCCAAACTGCCATTTATTAAGAATTTTGACTTGAACTTTCTCCCCCACTTGCAATGAACGGGATTGTTTGCATTCCAATTGGGATGGTTTTGGATAATATGGAAAAATAGCATCAATTCGAATTCTTAGTTTTCTGCTCAGGTAGAGTTCAGCTGGTGATTTTCCACAGGCGAGGGGTGTAGCATGGTATCGTAAAAGTATATTTTGTATTTTTGTATGTATTAGTGTTCGATCATGTGAGAGAGCTTTTAATCGGTGTTTAAGCGTTTGTATATTTCTTTCGGCAAGTCCATTTGTTGCAGGATGTTCAGGAGCAATAAACTTTTGGAAAATACCGTGGTTTGAACAAAATGAATGAAATTCATCGCTTTGAAAAATTGAAGCATTGTCGGATACCATAACTTGAGGATATCCATGAGTTGCGAAAATATGTTGAAGTAATTGTATGGTACTCGAGCTAGTTGGAACATCTTTGATTACTCTGATTTCTGCCCATTTTGATTTTGCATCAATACAAACGAGGAAGTAGAAATTTTGGAAAGGTCCAGCGTAATCGATGTGCACTCGTTCCCAATTTTCTTGAGGTGTATCCCAAGGATGCACTGGAGCTTTCGGTGGATTAGATCTATTGATTGCACAATTTTCGCAGTTTCTTACCAACCGCTCGATGTCCTTGTCAATGTGGCGGATGCTGGCAACGCTGCTAACAAAACTCACCACATCACTTCGTTCAGTGATAGAAGCCGCAAGGGCAACCAATCAGCGGCCAGTTAGTTAAAGAAAAGTTAACGAGGGATAGATGCCGCAAGGAATCGACCAATCAGCACCCAGCTCGTTCGTTAAAAGTTACCGAAGGATAGAAGCCGCCAGGGATCGACCAATCAGCAACCGACAGCAAAGCAGAGGTTCGTCGAGTAGTAGTCAACGAGATCATCAGTCAGTCAGTCGTATAACAGCAGCAGCAGCGAACACATCTCAGCGAACATTCAACCCGTCTCTTTATTCATGATTTTATTGTCATCCTTTTGAATGAACATAAAGTTCTAATATTGTTATCATCAAACTCTTAAAGTAATAAAAGTTAAGTTAAACAATTGCGTTGAATTTCTTTAAAGGTATGGACGGTGCTAAAGTGGTGACCCCGACGCCGAATTCAGACGATGAATTCCAGGACGTAAATACTCCAACGGATGGGCAACCAGACGGCACAATATGTGCAACTGCGTACGCGCGTCTTCAAATGCCCCCGTTCGCGGAGTCAGATGTTGACAATTGGTTTTTCCTCATGGCATTTTACTTTCGCGCATCAGGTATCACCAAAGATGCCCGCAAATTCGACACCGTGTGCGCACAGTTGCCTCTGGCCCGGATCACTGAACTCCGGCCAATAATAGATGACGCACCCTTGACCAACAAGTATGACTACATTCGTACAAAATTGACTGAGTATTTCGCGGACAGTCAACAGAAACGGCTTCACCGAGTGTTAAACGACATGCCACTGGGGGATAAAAAACCCAGCCGCCTGTATTATGAAATGGTTCAAGCAGCTAGAGGTTCGCTTAGTGAACAAGTGCTCCTGGACCTATGGGCCGCTAGGCTCCCGCAATCCGTCCAGGCAGTGGCGGTTTTGGTCAAAGGTCCGGCGTCCGAAAAAACCCGAATAGCTGATACAGTTATGGAGAACATCGAGCTACGACAACTGAACGCAATCGAACGTACAGCAAGGCTTACACCGCAAGAACGCCCAGCCCAGGCAGACACTTCTTCGACTTCGTTCGAGGTGGCCAATCTGGTTCAGGAAGTTTCGAAAATTTTAACCAACCAACGACCATCGCGATATCGAAGCAACACCTCACAGCGGACAGACAGGCCACGTGTGTCCGACCAACGAAGGCGGGAGCATTCAGTCGAGCAATTCGACGATTGCTGGTTTCATCGCAAATTTGGTAACAAGGCATCCAACTGTCGCCAGCCGTGCCGTTTTCGGTACTCAGGAGCGACGACATATTCTTCGCAACCCTCGTCATGACTACATCTAACGCCCTCGGATACAAAATTAAAACAACACTGCGGCGCCTCCATCAACCGACTCTGCGTACGCGATCAGAACACCAATCTCCCATATCTCATCGACACAGGCGCCGAAGTTTCCTGCGTCCCACCGTCTTCATCGCCAAAAACACCACGCACAACGACCATGCAATTATTCGCCGTAAACGGCACGCCAATAAAGGTGTTCGGTGAGGTAACAAACGAGCTCAACCTAGGTCTCCGTCGCCCGTTCGCATGGACATTCATCGTGGCTGATGTAACCTCACCAATCATCGGAGCAGACTTCTTAAAACATCATGATTTGATGGTCGATGTAAGAAGAGCACGGCTTGTCGATTCGCGAACGAACGCCTCCTACAAAACTCTTTACGCTGTTACCAGTAACCAGACGTCTCCGCAGCTCATCGACCGAAAGGCTCCATTTTCAGACTTGATTGAAAGATTTCCAGGGATATCTCGTCTCGCACCGCCTGGAGCTTCAACCAACTCGGGGGCACTTCACTTCATTGAAACGAGCGGCCCGCCGTGCAGAGCTCGTGCACGTCGCCTGGCACCGGACAAGCTGAAGGCAGCAAAAAAAGAATTCGAGCTGCTAATGCGGGCTGGGATATGCCGACCATCAAAGTCGAATTGGTCGAACCCCCTCCATATGGTACGAAAAGCCGATGGAACATGGAGACCGTGTGGAGATTATAGGAATCTTAACGCAATGACCGTACCAGATCGCTACCCGCTACCGTACCTGCATGACTTTGCCACCATACTTCGAGGTAAGTCTATATTTTCAAAAATCGATTTGCAAAAAGCATTCCATCAAATTCCGATTAATCCAGACGATGTGCCCAAGACCGCCATTACAACACCTTTCGGCCTGTACGAGTTCACCCACATGACCTTCGGCCTACGCAACGCGGCACAAACACTCCAACGGCTAATTCACGAAGTCCTTCGAGGAGTGGAATTTGCTTTTCCATACATGGACGACATCTGCATAGCGTCGTCAAATGCCGATGAACATCGCCAACACATTTATGAAGTATTAAAAAGGCTCGCAAGTCACAACCTCGCGATAAACGTAGCAAAATGTGTATTTGGGAAAGCGGAACTGGAGTTCCTTGGGCACCTCATCTCTAGCCAAGGGATATCACCCCTTTCTTCTCGAGTGGAGGCAATCCAGCGAATGAAACGGCCGAACACGGTTAAAGAGCTGAAAGGTTTCATCGCGACAATCAATTTCTACCGCAAATTCATACCCCACGCAGCTGCCAGCCAGATTCCACTAGTGAACATGACGCCGGGCAACAAAAAAAATGATAAAACCATCTTAAACTGGACGGAATCAACCATCGAAGCGTTCAACAACTGCCGCCAACTGTTAGCGAGCGCAGTGTGCCTGTCACACCCGGTACCCGACGCAGAGTTAACCCTTATCACAAACGCATCAAATACAGCCGCAGGAGCGGCCCTGCACCAGATAGTGGACAACATTGCTGAACCGTTAGGCTTCTACTCGAAGAAATTTTCATCGACACAACAACGCTACTCTACGTATGACAGAGAACTCACCGCGATGTACCAGGCCGTCAGACACTTCCGGGATTTATTGGAAGGGCGCACATTCTACATACAAACAGATCATAAGCCGCTCATATTTGCATTCAGACAACGTCCAGAGAAATCTTCACCACGACAAACCAATTACCTGTCATTTATCAGTGAGTTCACTACGGACATACGCTACATCAAGGGAGAGAACAATCATGCTGCAGATCTCCTTTCAAGAATCGATTCGGTACATTCCACAAATGACCTATATTCAAAATTGGCAGAAGCGCAAGAAACAGATGTCGAACTCCAGGAGCTACTAAAGGGTAACCCTGTTCATTCTATGCAATTAACATTATTTTCTTTCCCACACATAGACAAGCCCATTTACTGCGACGTGTCGCATAATCGCGTCCGACCCTTCGTAACAAAAGGCCTGCGAAGAACATTCTTCGATGCAACGCACAACTTATCGCACCCAGGCCGCCGCGCCTCTGCTCGACTTATGACAGAGCGTTTCGTATGGCCAAACATCAGACAGCACTGTGCCAATTTCGCGAAAACTTGTATCCCGTGTCAACAGACGAAGGTACAGCGGCACACCAGGTCCGAGCTCCAGCGATATCCGACCCCAGACGAACGTTTCGCTCATATCAACATCGACATCGTTGGCCCATTCCCGCCGTGCGAAGATTACCGGTATATCCTTACGGTTGTTGATAGGTATACGAGATGGCCAGAAGCATACCCAATGAAGGACATGACGGCTACAAGCTGCGCGAACGCCATTATCAGCGGATGGATCGCTCGATTTGGTTCGCCAGTGCGAATCACCTCGGATCAAGGGAGGCAATTCACATCCTCAATCTTCGAAGAACTTTGCAAGTGTATGGGTACGAATCACTCGATGACGACATCGTACCACCCGCAAGCCAACGGCATCGTAGAGCGGCTCCATAGGACGCTCAAGGCGGCCATAAATTGTAATGACGCAACACAGTGGGTAAAACGCTTACCCCTTATTCTGCTAGGCCTGCGCTCGACGCTGAAAGAGGATATAAACGCCACCCCGGCAGAGCTTGTCTACGGAACATCTTTAAGACTCCCCGGCGATTTACTAGCACCAAAGCAAGACAACCGGCCCCAAAGCGACTTCATAAAAAACCTACGATATACTATGCACCAAGTGACACCATATCAGACAGCATGGCACGCAGAACACCGCCCGTTCGTTCACAAGGATCTTCAAACCTCAACGCACGCGTTCATACGAAATGACTCGGTGAAACAGTCGATCACGCCCCCCTACGAGGGACCGTTCGAGATAAAACAGCGAAGCGATAAGTTCCTCACCCTCAACGTAAAAGGAAAAACAACAAAGATATCAATAGACAGACTGAAGCCAGCATACACCGAACAACAAGAGAAAGAAACAACTCCGTCATTTCAAAAGGATTCAAACACACTAGCAAAGCCGCCACAACAAAACGATCATCATCCTTATCGCACTTTAAAAGGTCGCGCGGTCAAAAAACCAGAGCGATATCAGTAAAGTGCAAAAGTCTTCTGGGGGGCCAATGTGGCGGATGCTGGCAACGCTGCTAACAAAACTCACCACATCACTTCGTTCAGTGATAGAAGCCGCAAGGGCAACCAATCAGCGGCCAGTTAGTTAAAGAAAAGTTAACGAGGGATAGATGCCGCAAGGAATCGACCAATCAGCACCCAGCTCGTTCGTTAAAAGTTACCGAAGGATAGAAGCCGCCAGGGATCGACCAATCAGCAACCGACAGCAAAGCAGAGGTTCGTCGAGTAGTAGTCAACGAGATCATCAGTCAGTCAGTCGTATAACAGCAGCAGCAGCGAACACATCTCAGCGAACATTCAACCCGTCTCTTTATTCATGATTTTATTGTCATCCTTTTGAATGAACATAAAGTTCTAATATTGTTATCATCAAACTCTTAAAGTAATAAAAGTTAAGTTAAACAATTGCGTTGAATTTCTTTAAAGGTATGGACGGTGCTAAATCAATATTATGCCAATATACATATCGTCGGGCAAGTTGTTTCATCTTAGTGATACCAAAGTGCGTTTCGTGAAGTTCTGTCAGAATTTTTGAGCGTAAAGAATGTGGAATTAGAATTCTATCTTTCCGAAAAATGATACCATCTTTGAGTGTAAACTCAGAATCGGTGGAATGGGCTTTCAGGTCGATGATAATTTTTTGAAGATCAGAATCCTCTTTAGTCTTTTCTTTGATGATTTGAGCAGTAACTTCCTTGCTTGAAATCTGTAAAATTGTTTCATTGTATAACACATCGACTTCTTCACCAATTGATTGATCAGCTGTAAATTTAAGGTATTGTACTGGAGCTCGAGATAAGCAATCGACATTCTGGTTACTTTCCCCTGGTTTGAATTGAACAGAATAATTGAATCCGGATAGAAATGAAGCGTATCTGAGAAGTCGAGCTGAAGTCATCTGAGGCAATGCTTTATGTGGATGAAGAATTCTTGACAAGGGCTGATTGTCTGTCACAAGTAGGAAATGTCTGCCGAATAGATATTTGTAAAAATGAGTAACACCAAAAATAATAGCAAGGGCTTCGCGGTCCAGCTGGCTATAATTTTGTTCTGATTTCGTCAGAGAACGTGAAGCGTAAGCTATGGGTTTTTCAATTCCATTTAAAGTATGACTCAATACGGCAGCTACTCCATGAGGACTGGCATCAGTTGTTAGAACGATAGGCAAGGTAGGATCAAAAGGCATGAGGACTCGGTCGCTGCATAGTTCGGTTTTTAGTTTGATGAACGCTGATTCGCATTTTGAAGACCAGTACCATTTTTGTCCTTTCTGGAGAAGACAGCGCAGAGGATATGACATAGTTGAGAAATCTGGGATAAATCGAGAGTAATATGTAACAAGGCCAAGAAACTTTTTTACATCATCAGAATTCGAAGGAGAATGCATATCTTGTATAGCACGTACTTTTTCTGGAGATTTGCTTATTTTGTTGAATTCAATTACATGTCCCAAATAACTTATCTTTTGTTGTAAGAATGAACATTTTTTCATATTGATATGGAGGTCGTATTTAGTGAGCTTGTGTAAACATGCAACAAGGTTTTGAAGACATTCGTTTCGTGATGGACCGTGGACAATTATGTCATCGAAATAAGCTTCAACTCCTTGAAGTCCTTTGAGAATTTGACATAGTATTCGGTTGAAATCTGAAGGTGCGGTCTTGATTCCAAAACTAAGACGGTTCATGCGATAAGTGCCTCGATGTGTTGATATGGTTTGAATTTTTTTACTTTCTTCGTCGACTTCCAAATGTAGGTAAGCTTTGTACAGGTCTAACTTGCAAAAATATTGAGAGTTCCGTAGGCTGTGTAGAACGTCATCAATTCGTCGAATAGGATGGTTAGCTTGTACTAGTCGTTCATTAACGCCACACTTGTAGTCCACACAAAGACGTACTCCACCATCAGGCTTCGGTATCACTACCAGAGGAGAACCCCAATCACTTGCAGAAACTAACGTAATAATTCCATCTTCTTTAAGTGAATTAAGTTCTTTGTCGACTCGTTCTTGTAGAGCATAGGGCACGTTTCTTTCTCTGGTAAAAATTGGTTTGGCACCATTTTTGAGTTGAAGAGAAATTTGAAAATCTGGAACACAACCGACTTTTTCTTCAAATATTGCTGAAAATGGTTTGAGAATGTCATCGATTGAGTTGTTTAGTTGAATTTGAAACACGGTTGACGGGTTTAACATCTTTGAATCAATTGCCTTGAGTTCGATACCTAGGCCTCTAATCCATTGTCTTCCTAGAAGAGCATCATGACCATCTGGAACAATATGTAACTCACCAATCATCTCTTTCCCTCCGTAAGCAACATTAAGCGAAAGCTTTCCTAATGGTTTGATAATATTTCCTGAGTATGATCGAAAAGCAACTTTGGATTTGGTCAAAGGTAGGTTTAAATTAAGATGACGAAAATCATTTTCGGCTAGAAGTGAGTATTTTGCACCTGAATCTACTTCGAATTTTTGAGTCTTATTGTTGAGAGTAACATCAATGAGGTATTTGTCGCAATTGTTGATTTCGAATAAATCCACTATTTCGTCTTCAATTAATTCTAACTTGTAGAGTCCATAATGCTCAGCTGAATCGTCGGCACAATCTTGGACATTAACGGCATTCGTAGAATGTTTGCTGGAATTTTTATTTTTAGATAAAAGTGTTGAAAGACATACCTTTGAAACATGACCTTCTCTTTTGCAAGAGTTACACTTGAGTTGTGATTTGTTGATCTGGCAAGAGGAAACTTTGTGATTGTTTCGTCCACATCTTAAGCAGCAGTTTTCTATACCCAGGTTCTTGTAGTTGATAAATTGATGTTTTGAACTGGAATGACCGTATGACTTTGGGCTGTTGTTTGAAGAACACATGGAATTCGAAAGACTCTTTGCAGTCGTCTTGCTTCTTGAGTTTGAAATTTTATTGATGTCAGTGTGTGAGCTGAAAATTCTTGAATTTTGTCGCAGTTCCTTGCTTTCGATTTTTGAAGCTTCAAGAGCCGTTGCTTTGAGTAGAATTTCATCGAATGTAATCTTTTCAGACTGTAAGACCTGTTCGCGTAGCCAATCATCTCTCAGACCACGAATAAATTGAGCACGTAGAAAAATTTCAGACACGGAAACAGATTTTTGACATTCACATGTCACGCTGAATTCACATTCAAGAATGTTTTTTTGTAGCGAGGATACAAAATCAGTGATATTTTGATTGTCCTTTTGAAAAACATTAAGAAAATAATGTTGAGAAACTACCACATTCTTCTTTGGAATTAGCATCTTTTTGAAGTTTTCGATTAGATCCTTAAGATTTAGGTTCTTTACAGGTTTTTCAGGTCCTAGAAATGCAGCCAGGTTATTGTAATGTTGTGAACCAATAGAAACGCATAGGAGTTGTGCTTTTTTAGCTTCGTCTGCAATGTTTTTCATGCTGCAATAATTTTCAAAACGTTCTAGATAATTTGAAAATTTTTCTTTTTCGGCGTCGTAATTTTCAAAAGATTGAATATTTGAATGACCTGAAGGTATTTGCAATTGTGCAACAAGGTCAGTTATCACCTTCTGTTGACCTTGAAAAGCTTGTAAAATTTGATTCAATTGCTTGGAATCCATTTTTTTTTCTCTCGTCGCCAAATTATTGTATATTTAAAGAAAACAAAGAACTATTGAACAACTAAAACTATAAGATGTTTATTTAATGAAATCAAAAAGTCGAATGAATTAATAATCAATGACAAATTGAATAATGTCAAAGAAGTAGAGAATCGAATATAAAACAATTAGTTACAAGTAGAATAATAACAAGTAGCTAGATAGAACAAACACCACACAAGGTATGAAGATAAGAAGAGCTTTTCCTCTTCTTTGACTGTCCTGCAATGTGCTTTCGAAAACACGTCGAGCCGTGTCGTTGCAGCCCGCCCGCTAAACATGTCCCATTCATCGTAGGCTCGTTCAACACATTTTTGAAAGCAGAGCAACAAATGGTCTCAGACTCGCTTTATGAATCATCTTTGGTTGGTAGTGAGTTAAATTTATGGCCTAATGACTTGAGTGTAAGATTAGTCACTTTTCCTAGCCTTCAAGGGAAGCTAAGTTTCGGTTTTAAATTCATTTTGATTGTTTATCACTTATATCTACTTACTTGCTAAACAAAATGTTTAAATTAGCTTATATAATAACTTAATTAACTTACTGACCCTAGGCGGGTACTCTAAAATTACAAAGTAACTTAATTCTAATGCCTTTCGGCCTAAGGATACAATATATTTATTTTAACCTAAATCTAATATTAAGAACTAAGAAAGTTTAAAAACCTTAGTTTCACTTATCGAATTCTTAGGTTTTTCTTAAAATTACTTACAACCAATTAAAACTACTAAAAACTAGAGCAGCCACAGTAGCTTTTTTTTTGTTTTATAATTTTTTTTTTTGAAATTTTTCTATTCTTTTTTTTTTATTTTTTATGCCGCTTTTAGTTTTTATCTTTTTTTTATTATTTTTTGCAATTTTTTATTTATTTTCGACGCCGCTTGATTTTTGTTTTTTTTTTTTATTTTGAATTTTTTTTTTTGGTTTAAACTGTGCCCACCATCGTGGGCCAGCCATTGGCGACTCGCTCAATGTAAAATCTACATTTTGTTACTCAGACAACCACCAGTACATTTTCGACGTTTTAATAACGTCCCGTCGATCGCGATCTGAAACCGCCCTACTGAACCGGAGGAGTTCTTTAACTTCTCCGCCTACTGCGGCGACGTCACGGTTGTAAAGGAGCTGTCGTTCTACGGACTTACGGCAGACGTGGTAGATTGACAAAACCGCCAATCTGTCCTGAATCAAACCTATCATGACAAAATAGAGAAAAGCCTCCGGTGGGACAAATCCACTGAAACGTGTTCTCTCCATATATTCTATGTTGGGGTAGTAAGCCCCAGATATCAGGCCATTGTTTGAAATCATCGCCCTTGCAGTGTGACCCCGAGTCAGTTTTATCATGAAGTCGTCGACTCTGTTTATTTGAGCCCCGTAGGATAATATTTTCTGTACTCCGACTATGGTGTTCTGTGCAATCCAAGACAGGTAACGCAGACACTGTCTCTCAAACACCCGAATCTTGTCAGAGAAAAAGCTCCTCTAGCCTTGGCCAGAGCCGCATTCATATGTTTGTTAAAATATAGATACTGATCTAGACAGATGTCGAGGTACTTGAATACTGCTTTGAGCCAACTAGGTTCTAAACACAATTGTTTCCGATCATTGCAATATTGCTGAATCTAGATGTCACGCTGCAAGAGTGTTCTGATAACTTCGATCTTTGGACCTGTTCTGTACGCGATTATGTCGTCGGCGTACGCTATGGCATGGTGAAGAGAACCAATTAGATCGCCGGTGAAAATGCTAAACAAAATAGGCGAATTCACCACTCCTTGTTGCAGACCGTTCTGTATTTTAAAAGTTCTGGTAGAAGTTATATTGCAACTTTTCACATCGAACGTTCTACCATGAAGCATGTCATTCAGAATATAAAGTAGTGGTTTACTCATGCCATATCTGATCGACTTAGAGAAAAGACCGTCTAACCAAACGTTGTCGAAAGCCTTCTCCAAGTCAACCAGACATGCACCCGTACACTGCTTTTTAGCTTTGTTCCATTGAATATCAGATACTAGTTTAGACGCGGCATGTGTGGTATCATGGCCCGCCTTAAAACCGAACTGATTTTCTGGAATAATATTTTTGTCCTCAGCCCATGTGGGCAGAGCTCTATTGAGAACTTTCTCAAATACTTTGCTGATACTCGGAAGAAGACTTATTGACCGGAGATTTGCTGGATTAAAACCATCCTCACCTTTTTTAAGGAGAGGATGGACCACTGCCGTCTTCCACGGCAGATGGATAATATGCATTATTCAGCGCATTGTTGAACAACGTGGTTTCGCAGCACAACATTGGGTATGCCGTCGACTCCCGCTGACTTCTTTTTCTTTATTTTGTGAAAGATGTCCACGAGATCCATCTTAGAGACGAACAGAGTGTTATCCCCGTTTCGCTGGGCGATGACTGCATTTGCAAGTCGGTCGTCATTGAACCTAGTAAAACCAGGATTCTCAGATCGCCAATGCGAGATCTCGTCTCTAAGATAGAAGTGTCCGACAAAGGCTCTGTTCTCACGGTCGTAATTCGGGCGAATGCACTCATTCACCTTATATACTTGTTCGAAAACAGCCCCTTAAGTCTCTACCTTCTCCTGAGCATCTTCCACTATAGAGTGGTCATCATCCAAAATGGCGTCATCTGGATCTATCCCTATTGTCAAAAGTAAGTTTTTGTTCTCTGTCGTCCTTTGGAGTTTAATACCCTGAAGGTCATTTTGATCTTTTCTCCTAAAAATTTTTTTTTTTCCGGAAACATACTCGGGTTGTTGGACTGTACAGCTCGAATTTTGTTGTTCCAGAAAAGAGATATAGATATTCTGTAGTTTTCTTTTATTAGATGTTGGAGATTTTTGATCTGTGACTTCAGAGTTCTAATCTCCAAATCGTGTCGGTCAGTAAACCTCCTGTGCAAGAGTTTGAGTTTTAACAGGAGTCTACTATTTTATTTGTAAAGTGCGTCTATTGTCGCGTTTCTGTACAAGGGAAGTTTAGATAGTTTTTACATCAAAAGCTTAAAAATGATCCTAAACTAACCCGAAAAGTCTTTTGGGAGTTCTTATTATTCTCTGTAGATGAGTAAATAAATAATAAAAAAAAAGCTCCTAAACTAACCCCAAAAGCCATTCATTCAAACTCAGTAACTAGGTTCTCTCCTCCTTAAACACTGCCGAAATAAACTGACATTCGATTTTCATATCAATAACATCCTGAAACTACCCAAACCTTACCTTAACTTGTCTAAAATCGGATATGGTTTTATCAAATTAGTTTTCGCACGTAAAAATTTCAATTTACCATAAAAGCACATAGCAATGAACGAGTGTACGAACGTATATCTGTACTTTTTTTTCTGTTTGCGTAATGAAAGCTTTCAAGATTCCCACCTGGACATATTTATTCATACGCTTCATTAAAAAAAAATGTTTCTTTTTTACTAAAATTGACAAACAGAAGGACTTTCAATCATAACCACCAACCCAACCCGTATTTATTCATTACACACACAAATGACAAAAAAATAAATTAACGCAATAAATTTCACTCTTTTAAAATTCATTTCTGTCCCTCATAAAAGATTCAATTCCAAAAAAAAAAAAATACAGAAACACTTTCAGACAAATCTTTTTCACATTAAAATTATGTGTATCACACCAGAGGCAATTCATTCACATTTGTTAATAAAAATGAACATAAAACGGAGTAACGGACGACGCAAAAGGTGTATCAGGAACGATAGGCATACAACATAGACAGTGTGGGAAGATTAAATCCTTTTATTTGCATTTCTCTCTTTGTGATGTTAAAAAGTTGAATCCTTCTGAAATTGAAAAGAATATGACATTAATCAAAAGCCTCATACATATGTAGGTACATAGAGGTACTCGTACAGCCAGTGTCAGGCTGGCGTGGCGCAATGACAGATGGGCCCAGGTGGATTTACGTTTCAGATTTTTGTCATCTTAAAGTAAGTTTGTTATATTTATGTTCGAGGGATTTCACATTATCCTGGCATCGAGTGAGATACTTTTACAGAGAATTTGCTTCCACTTCACAATGTGAGCACAGACTTCAATGAAAAGCAACTGTCAGGGGCTATCCAGAGACTATATCCGGCGAAAGGAGGATACTTTTTTTGTTAGATGGTTTGTTGGATGAATTTCAAATCGGCGAGATACGACTTTGATTCGGACCAATGATTCTAGAATTTCGATAACACCTGAACAAGGATTCATAGCTTCTTCAAAGTGCTTCCAGCTCACTGGTCGAATTTAGCATGCAAAATGCGTCGGATCTCCATCGAAATCTTTTCAAATTGGCCTACCGTTTGACGTGCTTTAAAAATGTTTACCACAACCTTTTTAAATGCGTGTGCATTTAAAAAAATGGATTATTTATACACATACCCAGAAGATAAAACACTTTTGATAACTCAAGCAATTGCCAGCTTCCATTTCAACACAGTTTCCTAAACTGAAGGAGCATAAATAAATATAATCGCACAAACATAAAATGACTTGACGCCACCAAAAGACTTTTTAATGGCCTTGCAAAAGAAAATTCAAAAATTCAAATAAAGTAGGTACCAAGCTGAAGTGATTTATATATTCAAGTCATCTTCAACGAAGAATTATTTCCCTCCATGGCATTTTATGTGTCGTGCGAAGTTCCGTTCTGACATTAAATTAAGTGGGAAGGAGTTTCAACAAATCAAATAACAAGCGTTTTACTTTGAATTTATTAAAGGTAAGGGTGGTCATAAAGAAGCTGTGATGGAGTTTTTTGGTTTTAACGTACAGGAGCCTAAAATGAAAATCTCCTTCTTTTTGAATCTTATCTTTTTCTTGAGTCGTTGTTATGGTGGTTGGGCCCGTGCTTTCTTGGAAGACTCTGATTGGTTTCAACTTAGCGGCGCATAAATGTTGCAACTAAGAGTACTCGTCAACTGTGCTTATTATACCTTCTAGCGTTAACCACTGGGTACTGGTCTTCTCCGATCGGAGGTGACTTACGCAGCTATCATGCGCGATTGGTTGAACAAAGAGCAACATTATGATGCTAGGCGAGTAGTAACTGACTCCTAGAGTAATATTAGTATACAAGAGCTTATGTTAAGAGTCATAATATATGGATATGACTCCCAAAATCAAGGGTTCAGAAGTCAAAAAGCACCAATTCAATTCAATTTTCAATTTCTTCACGGGCCTGACGCATTTGAAGAGCCTACAATTTTTTGCCAATTTTGAATGGTGTGATGTGCTTTTTTTGTCTAGAGCTGGGGTATGCTCGTCGGGTCGACCAAAGAAAACACGTAAGACTTTGGTTATGAAGAAGGTCCAATCCTTTTGTTTGTCTTAAGGCTAGTCTAATATAATCTTTATTAATTCTTATCGCAAATTCTGGTGATCGTTGGTTCCAACGCTGGTAGATCCTTAGTCCTATGCTGGTGAAACGAACATCAAGTACGGGTTTTTAATCGTGGGTAAATCCACAGTAAAACACTGGCATCAACAGGTACAGGTAGATCCTAGCATCAACAGGCAAACGCTGGCATTAACAGGTAAATCCTGGGATCAACAGTCAAATACTGGCATCAACAGTGAAACGCTGGCATCCAAGGCTTAATAGCCGGCAAAAAAAAACCTAAAAGTCCTTAAGAGGCTAGTGCGGGAATTGTGCTAGGAACTCCAAGGAGACCTTGCTTAAAATTGGGAATCTCTGGGCACACTACGTACCCTGGTTTTTTTAGTGGAAGAAGCATGTACTCTAAATTGGAACTTTTTCAACACGGGCTGACTTCTGTCTTCTCGTATTTTTCAGGGTTTTAGTTATCTACAACTAGTGAATGTGAGCTCTATGGCGTGAGTGGAAAATATCATGTGAACAAAATGGTATGTGTATTGGCTGGCGGTAGGGTGTGTGTTTGTAACTTCGTTACAATGGTTAAGTTGGAAAGCGTTTTTCGTGGAAGCGTGCCATTACTTTCGGTGAAATGGCAAATTTTGCGTCGAAGGCAATATTCGTGAAAAATAATTTTTTTCTTTTTTTAGTTTCTGGGATTCGAACGCTGAACCACACACGCAATAGGGTAACCATTCCGTCACGGTCTTGCAATACAAAGACGGTGTATTAGAAAGACATGGTTGCGCATGAGCGGCCAGCACAGAAGATCTCAAACGTTCGCAGCAGGGTGCTAGCGGGAGCTTTGTATTTCCAAGGGGAGAGGGGCCGGGTTTCCTTAAATTCGACAGCAAAAGCCCTATTCAAGAGAAACACAATTTCTTCTCAGTCGTGATAGCCTAGATCTGGGTCGAGTTGGTCTAGATCTCGGCCAAATAGATCTAAATCTCGGTCAAGTTAGTCTAGATCTCAGTCGAGTTGGTCTGGATCTCTCTCGAGTTAGTCTAGACCACCGTGGAGTTGGCCTCTAGATGTCGGTCCAGTTGGTCTGGATCTCGATCGAATGGGACTAGATCTTGCTCGAGTTGGTCTGAATTTCTGTCGAGTTGGTCTAGATCTCACTCGATTTAGTCAAGAACCCGCTCGAGTTGGTCTAGATCTCGGCCAAGTTGATCTAAATCTCGCCCGAGATGGTCTAGACCTCAGTCGAGTTGGTCTGGATATCGTTCAAGTTGGTGTAAATCTCTCTCTTAGTGTAGACCTCCATGGAGTTGACCTCTATATCTCGGTCAAGTTGGTCTGGATCTTGATTAAATGGATCTAAATCTCTCTTGAGTTGCTCTAAATCTCTGATGATTTGGTCTAGATCTCAGTGAGCTAGATAGTCGGACATGTGTAAAAATCATTCGAGTTAGTCTAGATCTCCGAAGATTGCTCCCCGAAAAAACCGTAAGGCATGGCGTCAAAACCATTCGTGGCGATAAATTAAAAGTGGCGAAAGAGATAACCAGTGACTTTTCCAATCGAGTATCGTCCAAGTTGAATGGGATATTCTGTCCTATGTTCAACAATACTATCTTCCCAATCGATGAGAAGCAAGACCTGCTATACATATGCTAAACAGCTATAGATTTCTTACCTTTTGCCACAACTCTTTGTTTGAAAAAGGAGCAAGAAGAAAAACGGGTTGGGTTCGATATCCCGTTTTTTATAATCCTGCTTTTTATTTTCCCGCATTTAAAATCCCGTTTTTTTTAAGCCCGTTTTGTTACTATCCCGCTTTTTTAAAACCCCGTTTTTAAAATCCCGTTTGTTGAAATCCCGTTTATTAAAATCCCGTTTTTATAAGCCCGCTTTTGTAATCATCACCAGGTGTTTTATTTTAAAAATCATAAAACATAAAACATAAAACATAACAAAAATGTAATTCCAAAAAAGATCACAACAAAAAATAACAAAAAAATGATTACAGTTGAATATTGTGAGCTATACGACGCAAATATTCAGTTATTTAAGAGATAAAGATATGTGTCCCAGCTTGAATAATGCATAGCATAGCTTGTATAATGCATAGACATTGATAACAAAAAAATGTTCAAACAAAACAAGAAATTTTATTGTTCTCTTGCTTACGCAATAGTTTTTTATGCAGAAAATGCAACAAGAAAAACAGTTATCAGTTATATATTCAAAGATCTGTCCCAGTTTCTCTGTATAATGGTATTAATAAAAAAAATGTTCAGACAACAAAACTTTCAACATTTGAGAATTGATATGTAGTGTTTAAATGAACAATATTGAATATTACTTATCCAAATATAGAACGGGCTAAGCGGGATTAAACGGGATTTTAAAAGGCGGGCTTTTGATAGACGGGATTTTGATTAAACAGGATTGTCACGAACGGGATTTTAACAAAACGGTATTTAAGGAGACGGGATTAAAAACTTTTTTTGTCGGGATTTTAAAAAACGGGATTTTAAAAAGCGGGATTCCGATACGCTCTCAAGAAAAACTATGGCAAAAAATGTAGAATTTCTATGAGAAAGTTATGTTAAAAGTAACCATAGCAGTCCTTCGTCCTTAGGAAAATAGACTTAAGTATGATTCATCAAATTGCTCTCGATAAATCGGAAAGGCTGCTGATTTGATAAGCTTGGAACGGAGATTGTTTATTTAGAATCAAGTTGACATAAAAGGCAAGTTCTCATTCATTTCGGCTAAGATCAAGTTGCAGATCATCGCCTGCAGAAGACCAATGCTCAGTTTACCTGCTTTTGCAAGATCGTTGATGCACGGCGAGAGTAGAACTGGCCCAATAACAGAGCCTTGTGTATGTAAAACACAGTGGGAGATTTGAAGAAGAGGTATTTGAAACTTTTCCTTTATCCCTTCCAATAAGGAAACCACATATTATGCTCCTACCAAAGTCACCCATCAGCAAACAAAACAACCCAACCTGACAAATGAGGTCAAACACCTGTTATGATCAGACCTTCCAGCGGCTACGGTTAGGTTAGGTAACGTTAAAATGGCTGTCAGGAAAACAACTGACACACTTAGACCAGTATTAGGTCCATTGTGATACCATAAGAAATTAAGCGAGGAAGAACCACACTTAACAAAACCATTTGGAGCTTTTGATAAAGCGAAAAAGATGCAGGATATCTGTGTTTGCCAGATCATTTAGATCATCGAGGAAATATTTTCCTAGATGCCGTTTTCTTTTGAAGGAGAGTGCAGGACATGAGCAGAGGAGGTGTTGAATAGTATCTTCCTCCTCCTCATCTAGGCAACTTCTGCAGAAGTCCTCTAATGAACGCCGAGTCTTATGGCGTGTCTTCCTATCAGACAATGTCCTGTGATGACATTGATTACGGAGCCAAAGTGCAATCTGGTTATGGAAAGCAATTGTCTTGTGCGTTTTGGATCTAGTTCTAGCCATAACTGTTTTGTTGCCACACACGTGGTGATACTGTTCCACCAATGATTTGTTCTATCCATTGCTTCTTGCTTTAGCATAAGTTTACATGTAGCGATTGGTATACCAATATTCAACCTGCTGGTTGAGAGCGGTAGAACGGTTCTTTTCTGGCAAGTTCATCGGCTTTGCAATTTCCCATGATATCTCTGGGCCCCGGCACCCAAAGAAGGTGAATATTGAACTGTTCAGCCATCTCCTTAAGAGATAGGCGACAGTTAAGGGCGGTTACTGAGTTCGTGGAAACGGCACCGAGTGATTTGAGGGCTGCTTGACTGTCAGAGAAAATCCGGATATTCGCTGAGGATACCACGTTTTCTTTTAGCCATGATAGGACCTCTTTGATCGCCAGAATTTCCACTTGGAACACGCTACAATGGTTAGGGAGGCGGAATGAGAGACTTACGTTAAGTCGGTTTGAGTACACCCCGTAGCCGACCCCTTCTTCTGTCTTTGACCATCTGTATAGAAGTGAATTGAATCATCTCTCAAAAGTTCTTCGTCTTCCCAGGCCATTCTTGGTGGGATTGAGACTTGGAACTTATTATCAAAAACCAATTGGGGGATGGTGTAGTCGGAGTGGCATGGGATTGATCTGAATGTATTCAGGATTGTAGCATGACCGATGTTGTTATCGGTCCATTGGGAGATAGCTCTGATACGAGTGGCCGTACTTGCGGCCATTTGTTTACTGAAGATATCTAGTGGTATGAGATTAAGGAGTATGTTTAGGGCAGCTGAGGGTGTTGATCTCAGTGCTCCGCTTATTCATAAACAAGCTGTTCGTTGGACCTTGCTTAAATTATCGCAGTAGGTCCTTTTATCCAGAGCGGTCCACCATACCACTACTCCGTATGTGAGTATTGATCTGATGACCGCGGTGTAGAGCCAGTGGGTGATTTGGGGGGAGAAACCCCATTTAGTGCTAAAGGCTTTTTTGCAGGAAAACAGGGCTACAGTGGATTTCCTGATTCTTTCCTCTATATTGGCTTTCCAGTTTAGCTTTTTGTCTAGGATAATACCTAGATATCTAGCTTCGTTGGAGAGTTGAAGTGGGATTCCATTTATTGATGGAGTTGTTAGTTGAGGAATTTTGTATTTCCTGGTGAAGAGAACGAGTTCGGTTTTCTGAGGGTTGACCCCTAGATCACTTTTTCTCGCCCATTTTACTAGTTTGTTTAGAGCGGTTTGCATCAGATCCATAAGGACGTGAGCATATTTGCGGACACCGCAATAGAGACGTCATCTGCATATGCAATCACTTTGAATCCCTCAGCTTCTAGGTCAACTAGAAGTTCATTGACGACTAGATTCCATAGAAGAGGGGATAGGACTCCGCCTTGCGGTGTTCCTCTACTGACAGATCTCGTTGCAGAGAAATTTCCTAGAGTAGAGTTGACTCTCCTGCTTTTTAGCATTAGATTTATCAACTCCACTATAGAACCATCTACTTTGAGCTTCGTCAGTGCCTTTGTAATTGCAGAGTTGCTGACGTTATTGAAGGCGCCCTCTATGTCAAGGAAAGCGACCAGAGTGAATTCTTTGTGATGGAGGGAATATTCTATAGTTCGAACCAAGATATGTATGTAAGGCCGTTTCTACAGATTTTCCCTTACAGTAGGCGTGTTGTGCTGTAGATAGCAATTTTGGATCTATAGCTATACGCAGGTGGATATCAATCAGTCGTTCTAAGGTTTTAAGAAGGAAAGATGATAGACTTATTGGTCGGAGATCTTTCGGATTTACGTGGGATGATTTCCCAGCCTTAGGTATAAACACAACCTTGACCTCTCGCCACTGCGTGGGGATATAGTTCAAGGTGATACAGCCGATAAGAATTACTTCGAGGATAGGGATAATAATATCCGCGGCCTTTTGAAGTTCGGCTGGAATAGCGGCTACGGAGAATGCCTGAAAATCAGTTCCTTCCAAATATACTCATCTAAGTCAAGAAAGTCCGTGGCTTTTGCCAGTTTTATATTCCAATTATGCAGTGCGTTGTACGCATCAACAAACTCCGTACAGCAGCTTATAACGTTAATTTGTTCTACAGCCGGGAAAAGAGAACAGCCTTCAACCTATTTATGAAAAAAAAACAGTCTGGATTTACCACTCGTAACGTGAGTGAAACGAACTTTACAAAAGAGGAGAGAAAAACAGAGAGAACGAGAGGAACTGCCGCTGCCGTCTTCATAAGCAACAAAATATCCAGCAGTGCAAGCGAAGTGATAGTTTGAAACATTTTGAGGCCACCTTCATTACAATTTAATTGGGATTGAATAAGATCCTTGCTTTCATCAGCATTTACAACAAATGTTCGGCAATACTGTCAGACATCAGAGACGATCTCCAAACCCTAAACAGGATATTGGGAAGAAGCACCTATGGACCTTTCGAAGGAGTCTTTAACGCCAGACACTGGCGATGGATGGACACACAACGACGAGAATACAATTGTCATCATAGATAGAGCAAACTTGAAGTACTGATAACTTTTTTCTTATCACATTTAACCAAGAAAATGCGTCTGGCAAGCAGAAGGCTTAAACCAAATCCTTTTGGACACATATTTTTGTATTCGGGGGAACTTTTGTGATGTTTTGGCGCACCATTTTCTTGGTTACATGTGATAAGAAAAAAGTTATTAGTGCTTTAAGCTGAAAAATGCATTTGAAAAGTGTTAAAATGCGTCTGGCAAGCAGTAGGCTGAAATCAAATCATCTGGGACCGAGTTTTATGTAATCAGGGGAATTTTTCTGATTTTTTGATGTATCATTTATGTGGTTATCACTTCGACCTCGAAATCTGAAAAATTACCATTTTAGAACGCCCACCCCCACCCCCGGCTGAAAAAGGAACCTGCCAGACGGTTGAATCTGATATGATGGTGCGTGTATCTACAAATACATGTGCATAATTTTTGGTTACCACTCCACTCCAAAAATTTGCTTCCAGCTCTTAGACTATAAGAGTTGTTGACGAATGAGAAAACACTACCTTTAACGTAGGAGTTCAGTATTCAATTCTCAGAAACATCAGAAAAAAAAAATTTGTTCTCTGGTATCGCCTTACGTGAGGATCTGGCAGGTCTTCCGAGAGTAATTACCCACTTCCATGAAAAGCGGTTTCTATCTCAAGCCGTACGGAATCCGCATAAAATTACAGGTCCTTGAAATTCGTTAAGCCCCAAGGTTTCTATAGCTTTAATACGAAACCTTATTTATTTATTTTACTTTAGTCCTTAAAAATGAACCCCTTAGTTCCACCGACAGACAAACGTTTACATACTCGTGTGTTTTCAGTCTTAAACAGTTCATAAGACTTCCAATACCAAACCAAATTGTACGTACATTGCAAAATTTTTAAATTTCTTATTTCCATTTGCAGGATATTGGCCCCTCGGAGTAACGTGGTGTAATATTTATGTCACATGTGATGTATTGGCTTGTTCTTCGAGCATCCTACACATGTGCTTCATCAGCTTGGGAAGGTATTTAGGAATTCGAAATCCTCTGGGATCAAGACATCGATCGACGAAACGACTGGCTGGCATTAAAATTGCCATCGTCTGGATGATGGCTATGATGGTCTCAAGTTCTATAACCGTCTTAGGTGAGTATACATAAAAATAAGTATTTCATTTTTCATTGTTCCTCTGGAGTTTAAAGTTGGGGTGAATCGTGAATGTCACAATGAAGGGATTTTTAACATCGGTAATGTGTTCAGAGACACAAAGGCAAAAAAAAACTCCTTTGCTTCTCTAAAATATAAATTGAACGTGTTTTCTCCGCTAATGTCCCGATAGAATTTGAATTACTTTTATAATTATATTGTTTTTGTAGGCCCTGTAGGCCCACAGAAGGAATGAAATATTCAACGGCAAAGATTATAAAACACTTCTTTTATTTGAATATGGCCTATGGCAGCCGCAGCTGGCCGAGTCATAATCCAATCTGGAAAACCAATTTTTGATTGTCAATAAGGCGGCCAATGTTGTTTTCCAAGTCGTCAATCGCCTTTGACTTTTCGGTGTAGACTACAAATTTCACATGCCCATTAGAAAATAGTCAAGCAGTGTATAATCAAATCGTAAGATCATGTGAATATTGGAACCAACTGCAATCTCTTTTCAAGCCCATTCATCAAAATTACGCCTTGCACGATGAAATGTAAAGCCAAACTAAAGATAAAAAATATGGTAGATGACAAAATGGCGGTTAATGAAAACAGTGTTGCCAATTAACACTTTAACTGCCATTTCATACGTTTTCGTGCGACACCCTATAGTTCCTCAGAAGCCGCGTCGCACTTTTTCGTGTGACACTTAATCATTCAGTTCAGGTCATGCTGTACTTTTTTGGGCGACAGTACATATATATTGGATTTTGTATGGGTTTCGGATTGCGTGGGTTCTGGTGAACTTCTTGGCTTCAACAAGTATTATTTTTATTACAGGACCACGTCGGTCGTACAAAAACGTGCGACACACAAATATCGATATGACGAAAAAAGAGTTGGAATTGGTGGGAAACTGCTTTTTAGACACTTATACAGGTACTGAAAATTGGAAAAAAAAAATACTTTGGCCTGGCATGGCATAAACCAAAATGTTAAAATGGCTTGGCAGTCAAGTCTTAAAAGTTTTGTAACTCCTAAAATGATACTTTTGGCATTCAATGGACGTTAATCTTAACTTGCTTATTTTTTTAAACTGGTCGTGGAAAAGTTTCCAGCTATTCTTAACAAAAGTTTGCTCGGTTCTAAGATGCTGGTATCTTCTCGTTTTTCGTCGATGCGTCGGCAAGCCTCCCGGTTTGGTATTGTTATAAGTCTGAGGCCAGTCAACTGGAGATTTTGTTGCATTGTGTTTCGGTGTGTCTTTCTTTTTTTTCGATATCGTATCTGAAAGTTGTAGGACATTGCCCTTTTGACGGTCGGGTCAATTAGGCCGTGACTTTTTGAATTTTCATCCTCTTGATTTCAATGGCAGCTCTGCTCCCTTTAACAGTCACCTGTCAGTGGTCTCTTGTCAAAAATTTACCAAGCTGCGCTATTTATGTCGTTTTCCAAAATTCACTCCCAAATGAAATCGGGAGTGATTTGGAGAGTTGGAGTAATTTTTTTGACAGATAAGCTATACTAGAAATGTCAAAGCTGTCACTTCAACTCTACAATTCACTCCAAATTTTGTTTTTGGAAAACGACATCAGACTACCGCATTGACTGAGCAGAAAATGGAAAAATGTAAATTTCGTGTGCCCATTGAGCATTATTTTTTGCGGAAAAAATCAATTACGCAAATAAAGGCTAAGCTTGATAAATATTATGGGGACTCTGCACCATCCATTTCCATGGTAAAAAGGAAAGTGATTTACTGAATTCTGATGTAACCCTTCAAGCATGGAAGATAGCGAACGTTCTGGATGCCAGTTGAGGTCTCCATATCCGAAACAACTGAAAAAATCCATGAAAGGGTCTTAGCCGATCGGCGATTGAAAATGAGAAAGATTGTGGAAGCCATAAGCATCTCACATGGCTCAGCGATTTCAATTTTGGAATATCATTTGGGTGTGAGAAAGCTTTCCGCAAGATGGGTGCCACGTTTGCTCACAAACGACCACAAACGCTACCGTTTGACAATTTCACAGGAATGTTTGGCGTAACCGTGGACGGAACGTCCACCCACCACAACACACCGGAGACCAAACAACTGGTTTCTCAGTGTGAATCGACGCAAAAAAGGCAAAGGTGGGTTCGTCAGCCAATAAAGTCATGGCGACTGTTTTTTGGGATGCAAACGGTATTATCACTACCTTCAAAAAGGAAAAACAATCAATGGCGAATATTACAGCAACTTGTTGGGTCGATTCGATGAGGCATTGAAAAATGCGACCGCACTAGGTCAAGAAAAAAGTCCTTCCTATCAGGATACACATGTGCAGCTTCCATGACAAAAATCCAAGAATTGCGCTACGAACTACTCCCTCAATCCGGTGTATTCACCCGATCTAGCCACGTGTAATTATTTCTTGTTCCCAAACTTGAAGGAATGGCTGGACGGAAAGAGATTTGCCTCCAATGACGAAGTCATCTCACAAACAAATGGCTATTTTGAAGAACTATACAAATCAAATTTTTCGGAAGAGATAAAAAAAAAAACAGGAGAAACGTTGAGCTTAGTTTATAGAGCTCAAAGGAGACTTCGTTGAAAAATAAAATAACTTTTTATCTAAAAAACTGTGCTTCATTCAAAAGTCACGGACTTATTGACCCGCCCTCGTATTCCTGCTTTGATAAGGAGCATCTTCATCATCAGTTCCTCTACATTAGATTTTATCTTTCCGCAGGTAGTCAGTAGAGCAGAGGACTCAAAATGCTTCCTTTATATACACCTATTAAGACTTAAAATGCTTCGGTGGATCTAGCTGCGAATCTAGCTTTCGCTACCTTTCCTTCATAAACATCCTCAATCATCTGCACATAGGCCTCTAGAACGCCACATTTAATTCCTGTTAGCAATCACGATGTCGTTTCATTAGGATCCTTATACTTTTGATTACATTTGTTGTTGACTTTGTCACGACAACATACATTGGTTATCAGATTGCCCTTTTACGCACAATTCACAAAACCCTCTTCATGGTCTTCATGGAAGTGCTTAGACAAATTCGTGTACATCCTCTTCCATTGAACATTGGTAGAATAGGTAGTTTAGGTAGACTACCATCTCTTGTAAGCTTGGAGATGAGAATCGTGAGGCAAACTTAGCCCGATGTCCTCCTTCAATTTCAAAAACTCATATGATATCTCGTCTGGCTAAGCACCTTTGCCTTTTTTGGAGTACTTAACTGTTCCACTTACTTCTTCCCCTGTGAAGTCGTCGGGTGTTTTCGTTTAGTTAGGTTCAGCTTCTAGGAAGTGCTCTCAACACCTACGCAGAATTTGTCGTCATCCGTTAGAAGATATCTCTCAGCATCGTTGATGAACTCCGGCAAACTAGTTTTCTGGGATTTCTCCTCCTTTGAGTGGCTATTTTGAAGATGGTTGCCCTATCTTTTTACATATTCAAAAAGAAGAGGCTTATGCTGATCTTCAGCACTTACACTAATTGCCGGTCCTTTGTAGTACCAAGGTAGCACCCTTCGGTTTTTTTTTTTTTTTTTTTTTTTTTTTTTTTTTTTTTTTTTTTTTTTTTTTTTTTTTTTGTGCAGCAAATGGAAATAAGGTGGTTGTTATCCCACATATAACCTCAAGGTTGGTGTCCATATAAAACTGGAAGGCAGAAAGAAAAGAAGATGACCAGAGTAGGACCCACGCGTACGGCTACTAAACACTCTACGACTGCATCACGACAACCCTTCTCCCTTGCTCCCTTACTCAAGTTGTTTTGTCGGATTTCTTGAATAGCTTGGCAGCGGGACAGAAACCTCTTCCATCTCCCGATGCATGCCCTGCATTTGCTTTACTTGAAGTTGAGCGTAATTCTTCTTCGCTCCATTTTGAAGCTTCGGTATAACACTTCGAGGTGAGTCTTTTCATCGTTATTATTTGAAGGGCACTTTTACCCCGCTTTGGAAGTACTTGAACTGCTTCGTCGGTCGTGGCGGATAATTTGGATGTGTTTTGACAGTTTGCGGTTAATTGTGAACGTCTTCTTCCTGTTATGGATCATCTAATGCAAATTAAGCCCACTTAGGCTTCGCTGCATTAATTTTGAAGCCCCAACTTTGGGAGTATTTACTTCCGTTACAGGTCTTTAACCCTACGAGCTGTAACCACAGCTGAAATTGAGTGCGTGTACATTTGGGAGTCATTAGCTCTGAGAATTTTGCTGGCCTTTTCTGATTGTGATTAGTCCGAAATGGTGACGCTATACAGGAAAGTTTCCAACGTCGATCTTTAAACAACCCCTGCTTTGATGAGTTCTGTTGTCTAACTGCACGTAGAAGGATCTGGAATGAAAGAAATTAACTACAACTTTGATTGATGTACTTGAAAAGCATTGAAAAATAGGGTGGATAAGTGTGATGCAGCAGAACTGCGGGGCATAACACATTTCGGTCCGTAACACATTTCAACGACCCGCAATTTTACACCGATTACGAAGGACTAAGGGCACTTCCACGTACTGAGTGGCAAAGCCTTTAAATGTAAACTAATTTGAAAGCTAGAGCAATGTAGTATATTTTTCAATTTTGTTCTAAATTTCCAATTGGCCACTCAGTCTGCTGTGCTTTTTGAATTGTAGTAAAGCCTTTTCTTCGCAATGTGTATGTACTCCCGGAGAACTTGCCGATTCCTACGTCGAAAGGCGATAACCGTGAAAACTAATTTTGTTTGTGTTTCTGTGATTTGAACTTCAAACCTTTCACGTAGCAGGCAGACAACATGCTGTCTATTATGCGATTCGCACCACACCCAGAAGATATACAATTTAAGAAGAATTCCGTTAATACAGACACTATCAATGCCCAAAAAACTTCCAACTGTTACTCGATGGTTGTTTCACTTCTTTGTAAAGTCTCCTTGTAGCTTAGGAAGTAGATGCAGAGTGAATTGATTTTCACAGAATCGAAACTGCATATTTGGAAGGATGCTGGTGTCGGTGTTTCCTTTTTAGCTATTCGGGATACTTTTTAGAAATACACAATACTGCAATTTTGTCATTTATCGGTATTTTGTTGTCGACTAATGCACGACTAGTTCTGCATAAGGTAAGCACAAGTACCACGTATTTTAGGAACTTGGTATCACATGAGATGTTGTTGGTTGCCAGTTAGTGAGTTGTTCGGTATTGTGATTGGCATTCTTGGAATGGCGTGGGAACATATGGATGAGAATTTGTTACAAGTCGAATACCTTAAAATCGAACTTTACGTGGAAAGCGAAGTACTAAATTACCCATGTGTCACAATCGTTTACTTCCGCCAGAAGTTAAGTTCAAATGAGTGTGTGTACATCTGACATATTATGGAAGCACAATGTACTTGTGCCAATATTTCATGAGTCAGAGTAAGCGTTCAAATGACTGTTTGCATATAAATAAGCCACCTATTCGAAATGCTTTCAGACTAATGAGTAACTTTTCTGTCAATTACATTGAAAGGATTCATATTTCTCTTTGAATTCCATTAATAGTTTATATTCACCTGACTTTTCACCCAATTAAGGTAACATTGTTTCTTTTTTTTCAATTTTTATTACTTCTTTTCTTTTTTATTTGCAGGAATAATAAACAAGTCGAACATAATGCCACATCCGCGTATTTGTGTGATAAATAACCGAGCCTTCTTTGTGTTTGGTTCTCTGGTGGCCTTTTACATCCCAATGCTGATGATGGTAACCACATATGCACTAACGATTCCATTACTCAGGAAAAAGGCACGTTTTGCAGCCGAGCATCCCGAGAGTGAGCTGTTCCGAAGGTTGGTAAACCAAAATTGTATATACGTATATACGAAGTTCCAACTTTCATATGCACCGCATGCTTTGGTCCAGGATCTAGATTCTAGAGCAATGCAAAAAAGGGATAATTGAGTTTGTACTTTTATCATTCTCTCGATGGATGTTTTTCTTTTTCTTTTTTTTTTTTTTTGTCGTGACAGAAGAAATTAATTGGTTCACAGGAAGTAGGGATATACGAGTATCAAAAAGGGAAAAGGATATTCGAATGAAGGCCCATTGTAAGTGATTCCCTATTCAAATTTCAATTAGTAAACCCAATTATCTAAAAAAAATCATTAAAATAATTTCGACGTCTTTGAAAAATGTCATTGAAAGGAAAAGGAATAACCCTTCAGTGTAATGCTCGTATATCCTTCGTCGTTTATTCATCCAACATCTCCTCGATGCGATGCCGCTACAACATCTTTATATAATTGAGAGTTTTCTACGACTAATAAATGGGTGTTTCATTAGTGCGATACTTCTTCTTTGGTTGAGCTACCTACTTTATTCAATTGAAGAATTAAAGTCGATGCTTTATTGAGACTTTTGTTGGGGGTGTGAGAGAAGTGAAGGGATAAGCAAGCGCTCGGAGATGTCACGTCGTCTTCGTCGACTCGTTTGTTTGGAGTTCTTCTTTGTTGCGGGCTGAATTAATGAATTTATGAATTTATCTCATAATTAAGTGTTTAATGGTTCTTGAGATTATTGTCTCTGGCTTAAGGCACTTTCTTAATTCAGAAATGTTTCTGCTTTGGATTATTACAACTTAGTTTGATGAACGGTGACGGATTTTGATAGATTAATGTGTTTTGAGTTGTGTTAGAGTGTAAACTGCCTACAGCAGCTGTGGAATAGAAAACAGAAACTATTTTTAGAATTTAAATTCAGGATAGGGCTCATTAGAATCCCTTGAAGGATTTAAGACAACAAATACAACGAACGGGGGGATTAATGTTTTTTTTGCGGTGGAAAAGTGGGGTTTTTAGAAGTAGCTAAGTGATGTAAAGTGATATCGAAGCAGTTACTGGTTATAAGTTATAAAGAAAATCCAATTAAAGTTTTGGATGAGATCAGAATTTTTAGTCCTCCTTTTCTATGAAGGAAGTGAGAGCATATAAGCGATTCAAGAATATTTTATTCTTTGCAAAACGCAGTCAAAAGTGTAAAGAGAAAATATTCAGGACATTCGCTGTTTTACTAACCAAAATAAAAAAGGTAAAATAAATAAATAAAATTAAGTGATACGGCAAAGCCATTATGTCCCTCCGGGGCTAACGCATTTCCAGCACCTGTAATTTTATGCCGAACGTTGAGTTGGAAAGCGCCTTTCATGCAATGCCTTATTTGCTTCCCAATGTGCTAATTCCTCTCTAAGAACTAGCCCATTACTCGCTAAAAGCGATACTGGTGATAAGCTTTTTTTCTTACGCTTTTTGCATTTGAACCTTGAACACCTCACGTAGCAGGCAGACAGGCTAACAGTTGCACCACATGCACGGGTTAGATAAATATATAAAAATATAATGGATAGCGCAATAAAGCGGCAAGCGTCGGTGACTAGCGCATTCCTCGCAACCATAACATATGAGGGAATAGAGAGGACCTACAATTTTTCCGCCGATTCGGAATGGCTCATCGAGAAAGCGCTTTTCATGACAATGAATTTACTATTACTCGCCAATTCCTCACAAAAGGCTCAGGTTAGATAGCTATACTCAAATACGCCTATATCCAATTGGGTTTCAGAAATAATTTGAAATGTTGGAGCACAGTGAAGGGAATGAAAGAAAGTGTGTGGGAGATTGAGGAAGATCAGAAGCAAAGATCCCATATCCCTACAATGAGCGATAGACGATTAAGTTGAAGTTTTGAAGTGGGTGTAACTTTTGATAAAAAAAAAACCAAAAAGTGGCACTCCTTTTTCCAAAAATAACCCATAAGCTAAGGAAAACCAGAGCTGCCTATGACCAGTACGAAGAGATTTACAAAAAGAAAAGAAGGAAAGAACAGAATGGATGGGGAGAATACTAAATTCTGGCAAGGTTAAAAAAGCAGCGTTTGTGGCGCTCGAAGAAGTCAAAAACTCTCAATTTTTATAAGGCAAAAGGCTCAGTATCAGAAGCGCTCATTTAAGAAATTGAGAGATGCCATGATAGAAATGAAACTCGAAAGTCTAACGTAATAAGGTGAAAAGATTACACCATGGTGGCTACTCCCAACTCTCCTTGAAGCTTATGCCACCTGTATTAAGCCTTGAAGACCAACGGCAGTAATACCAACAAGCCATCAAAACAGCTGCTTTTGAAGCTCAGGGTATCACTCGGCCTCCAAAATGAAACCCAAGGTTCAATGAAGAATGCAGGCAAGCATATGAAGCCAAACAAAAAACAGAATAAGAGCTGCTTACTGCTGACCAGTATAACGAGAAATACAAGGAAAAAAGAAGGCTTTTTGCCTTCCAAATTTTCCTAATGAAAAGAAACATTATGAGAAACGCTCGTTTGTGGAACATTGGAGAAAAAACATGCATCAAACTCTAGTCGGTAAATATTAACAATGAAACTTGATAGAAAGGATTTCAGTCACTACTAAGGATCTGGAAAAACCATTCCTTCAGGTTTCTTGAAGGCGATGAAGGAAAAGACAATAATGTCACACTGAGATAGATTGCCCCATTCAACATTTTTTACTTTGATGATTTTTAAAATCATGGCTTGAACATTCAGACTTAAATAGCATTTCATTGTATTACTAGATAGCAACCTATTGTCGTTATAGCTTTCCAGATGTTCGTCAGAAAACCAAAAGACGCTGGCATGATAAGGAGCCACTTGAACCTAATAACCCCAACAATGCTTTTACAGTCTCTTTTACTACGGAATAATAAAAATGTTGCAGGTTTCTTATTAAAGCTGAGGAGCATATGTTTAGTCTGTCTGAATCCATGCCATCTACTGTTGTGCTCTTGACAGATCCAATCGTTAATTAATGAATTAATGTTATTGAGACCAGTTGCTGGTTTGTATTAACAGAGCTATTTGAGATCCTTACCTTGTAAATTTATTGGCGATCTGGTTTTCAGTCATGCCGTAATGACCTGGAACTCAAAAGAGATTTCAGAGGGGTCTTGCGTTCCTGGACAACTTCCCACTACACTTTGAAAGCCTAGAACACAGCTTGGCGGTCACTTCAAACACAAATACTTCTCCCATTCTGGACATTCTTTGTATCGTAGTTTAAAGTCATTTGGATAGAATACACCTCCACTTGGATGACGGATGCGTATGTGTCTAATAAGGCGTGCAATCGTACGTCATTGCTCTCCGCAAAGAAAGCAGTGGGAGATCCCTCAGGAACCATCTGTGAAGATCCGATAATAATCCTCTCCTGGCTTTGATGCAAGATTGGACCAGACCTGAACCGATGGAAATTCGGCCGCCTATTTTTGACGTGTCGGACGGCATATATTATAATAAAACTTGAGTCAAAATAAATACTCTGCTAGCGATTTCCTCAAAGTTTCAGGGCGAAACGTGCCAGAGACCACATTTGTTCGAATGGTCTTGAAAATACATTTTTTGATAAAGGTATTAAAGGAGAAGAAGTTCAGCGGTTCGTCTAGAGCAGCACTTGGAGTGTTGGGGAAGGTCCAATTATAGTAGGGAAAAATTGTTCTATGATATTTGCGAACGAGGCAGTTATGTACTTACGTAAGAGCTTGTCCAATTAAACAACTGACGCATAGGAGATGATAAGTCATACCATAGCCACATAGATCTAACGGACTCTTTTCAGTTTTTGACCCAGTGTCTTTCCAAAGGCTCCTTTAACTTTTCAAAAAACTGACAGTGGCTCAAAATTTTTCTACTCGACATGATTAGATTAAAGTAGCTTGTTATCTATATATATTTTTTGACTACATTTGAAAAGGGAATGTTAACGCCTTTAAGTGAAAGTTGGGTCAAAACAGTCTGTTTCTTTCGTCTCGTGAAGAGAACAATCTCGGTTTCGAGAGCATTGACTTAGAGACCCTTCCTAGCAAATCATGCTTGGCAGCCTGTGCTTTGGAACAAACGGCTTTTAGGCTGGATCAATCCGAGAGCACGTCGACTTAGTGTTGTCGCACGTGCTTCGGCATGTACTTTAGATCTATTGAGAATTTCAAGTATGTACATAGAAAAGTAAGCCAACTTAACTTCGCATATAAAAACTTGTCTACTGTTATTATGTGAACAGTAGATCTCGAATTGAACGCGAAAATACATTTTCGATACACACTATCTATTTATCGATTTCAAGGCCACGTACAGTTACTTCAGAGATAAGACGATGATCTCGCAGAAAAATATGTTGAGCATCTATCGAATTTAAGTGCAAAATAAGTAGAATCTCATCAGAAAGGGGATATGTCTCTATACAAAGGCATTTCATTATGTTGAATTGTCGAAGGTTTTGATCTATGAACTCCTGACGCAAGGATTTTCAATTTACTTTTCGACATGACTATTTCAAGATTCTTCCTCGTCATTTTGTTTTTTTTCAGAATCAATGCAAATTGCTCATAAGGTCAAATACCTATCTAAATTATGTGTTTCTATATAATATATAAATTGTAGTCTCTTAATAGTCAAACTTCTCCACTCGTTAGAACTGAAGAAATCATGTGATTAACAGAAAGGCGGAAATAAGTAAGTTAGTAAGGGCCAGTTGCTCAATCGAATTATAAATTTAAGTTCTACATAAAGTTTTCATTTTTGTTCCGGAATTCTTAAGTTCTACATAAAATCCCCATACTAAAGTAGAACTTTATGTAGAACTTAAATTTATGATTCGATTGAGCAACTGGCCCTAAGTAATTCATTTTATTTTGCTTTTTCCATAGTTGGTTTATAATATAATGAATGAATTTAAAGCTATGGCATTGCCGTCAGCTCGGTTAGCAATTTTATTCATTAAACATTTAAATATATATTTATATAGGGTAAGCGCACTAGTACCCGGACACTTAACTTTTTTCTCAACTTTGACTACAAACCATTTTGTAACCATAAATGCTACCGCGGAAACTTTTATTGATTGTAAGAAAATAGACATTTCTCAATAATATTGCGTTTAAGTCGATTGCAAAGAGATCACTGTTAAAATTAATAAAATAACAATTCAGAAAAGTTCCATTTGCGTTAGTACCCGGACAGCAAAATCTAGTACCCGGACGCCTTTGTTTTAGTACCCAGACACAATCATTTTAAGAGACAAGCCATGTCTGCGTACTGAAAATATAAGACAAGCGCACATTTTTTGTATCCATACAGGGCTTGTCTCTTAAAATGATTAAATCTCTCAATGATTAAGTCTCTTAAAATGACTGATCTAGTATCCGAACGCTTTTGTTTCAGTATACATACACAATTATTTTAAGAAACAACCCCTGTCCGGGTACTGATTATGCATGATAATCGCACTGTGTTAGTACCCGGACAGCATGTCTGGGTACTGAAAAACATATTCAATTTTGGTGTTAGTTCCCGGACACCACAAATAATGGCAAAGATTTTATTAAGTTTGGTTTTTTTTTGCAAATTGTTTTAGTTAATCATATTTCCAACGAAACCAATGTCTTTCCATTACAATAAATTAACGATTACTTGTTAAATTGCTTACTACTAAAAACTGTTCCCACTATTTTTTTCTTACCTAAATCGACAACGAGACCGCACCTTCAAACCTTAAGCAATAAAATGACGCGTAGTTCTTAAAGTACGCATTTCGAGTACCTGAAACTTTGCATGCATGTACAGGACACATTGAAGAACCCATGTTTGTTGTTGTTTGTGGATTTTTTTGTGTGATTTATCTATTAATCGCAAAAAAAGGTCAAAGTGTCCGGGTACTAACACTGTCCGGCTACTAGTGCGTTTACCCTATATATAGTTTCTATTTTTTTTTTTTTTTCAGTTTTTAATTGTTATTACTAAGCTTTTTTTATTTATTAGTTAACAAAATTTACAAAGTTAATCATATTCTGTTATCAGTAGAGTTCTATACTTGTAGAGTTGATATACAAATTTGTAAAGGTTTTTCCAGTTGAACTCGTTCAAGATTATAATTGTTTCTTGCATAGTTGAGGTTTTCTTTCCGAAATGTGCAAGGCGCTGAGAAGAGAATATGGGACAGATACTTAAAAAATGGAAACAATCTTCTTTTGCTTTCAGGTTGCGCAGTGTGCAGAATTGGTTGAAACTTCCGTTGTATGGACTTCCATTTAGATGAAGGAGTTCACATCTTGTTTTGAAAATAAGAGATATTTCTCTGTAGCTGTACATATCGTTGAAATAATTCATGTTTAACAAAGTAGTGTTTAGTTGCGAGTATATGATCCTACTCTCAGATTCTCGAGCAATAGATGAAAACTCATGACGAACAGAATTTTCATACTTTTCAATGACTCTATAAAACTGTTCTTTGATACAATTTAAGTTATTCGTGTCTATCGAAACGATTTCTCCACAAGTGATTCCTAAGCATTTCCACTTGGATAGCCACCAATCGTGATTTCTAAGTTCATAAAACATCATTTTTTTAGTCAGACGAGTATCTGCGTGCGAGACAACTTTGGTAATGTAGTCGGCGTGCAGTTTAAGAGTATATGTGAAAAGCTTTGGTAGTCCTGTTTCAAGATAAATTGCGTAATTGGGTGTATTCAATGGTAAGTTTAACAATTTTTTCAGGAAGTTCCTTTGAAATTTTTCGATGGACTCGTATTCATCAATTCCCCAAACTTGTCCAGCATAACATAAGGTGGACTCAACAACAGCATCAAAAATTTTATACTTTGCTGAGAGACTTATTCGATCATTAAAAAAGATTTTCCTCCATGACATATTGAGAAGGCTTTGTAGGGACCGGTTCAGTCTTACACCTAAATATTTGTATTCGTTAACTGTCTCCAGTTTAGTACTATTATAGAACCAGTTGTAAGATATTTGGCTTCTGGTAGACGGGCTGAATATCATTACTTTCGATTTGCGTTGATTACAAGACTCCATTCATGGCAGTAATCCGACAGGCGGTTGATCATAAGTTGAAGGTTTTCGGGTGACTCAGATAGAATCACTAGATCATCAGCATACATTAATACATTTATGTTTGAATCGACCATTCGAATTCCACCAGGAAGGCATGCAACCACGTCGTTAATAAATAGTGAAAACAGCATGGCACTGAGAAGACAACCTTGTTTTACCCCGTTATCAGTTTCGAACCATTCCGAGTAACTGGATCCATCCCACACCGCCGCTTTTGAGTCCGTGTATAGTTCTTTTATTAGCCTAATGAACTTCGTGGAAACTCCTAGTTTTGAAAGCTTGTAAAACAGAGCATTTCGATTTATAAGGTCGAAGGCCGCTCTAAAATCAACGAAGAAAGCGTATACTTTCTTATTCCGTGCTTGAAAGGCTTTCACAATTGATCTTAGTGTGAAGATATGGTCAACCGACGAGTAATTCTTCCGAAAAGTGGCCTGAAAATCTGACAAGACACAGTTTATCTCCACCCAAGTCTCTAATCTGCTTACTAGTATCCCACAAAATAATTTTGCAAGAACATTCATAAAAGAGATGCCACGATAATTTTCTACGTTGTTCAGGTCACCTTTCTTGTGTATCGGAAAAATTACTGACCTTTTAAATGAAGGTGTTATTTCTTCCGTTTTTTTTTTTTTTTTTTTTTTTTTTTTTTTAATAAACGCGCACATCAAGGGGTTTTTTTTTTTTTTTTTTTTTTATAATTTGCACACACATCAAGGGGTTATGACTACCCTTATAATGTTATAGAACACAGTGCGAGCATTTAGGAAAATAGGAGAGGATTAGAAAGGAGACACCGATGCACGTTGCTTTTGAATCTTTGTAAATCGTAATGTAGGGGAAAAACTTGGCCAGGTAGAGCATTCCACATTCGGGTGGTGCGACTGAGATACGAATCTCTATACTTGACTGTACGCCCGAAGTTGGGCTCAAGGTAAAA